>OY720270.1:7500000-8750000 GCA_963082995.1 Noctua comes
ACGCTAAGAAGAAGTCCCATGTAATAGGGGGCGAGTCTATTGCCATTAATCGGGTACAAATCCAGACTCCGTGGCTGGTACTGAGTAATTCCTGATGGAAAAACCTAATAAAACTTTGCCCGATCTGGGAATCGAACCCAGAACTTCATGCTCAGCAATCGCGCTTGCGACCAGTACACCAACGAGGCACTCAACAAATTAGGTATTACTGTGTATAATATTTAGTTTTCCTCCCCTATTCCTTAACTGACGAAATATAGGTGTACTATTAGGTATATCTCTGCCTCACACTTCGGGGATTACAAGGCCTGATTTTATATTATTTTCCAAATCGGTAAAGTTTGTGTAGTAAAAAAATGTTTCAAACATTTGTTTTAAACATTTTTACTACATAAACTTTATACGTGAGTACGTGACTGTACGCGTATTCGGATTATTTCGGATACGCACTTGGCAGGTTCGGATCAGTGAGGTCGAACGGCTGCAAAAGTCCATCAACTTGTATTTATACAGGACAAAGGGTCTGTTTGCTCGGCCTATTGACAGTTTTGTACCAAAGTGACGTCATGTCTAGGCGATTAAGTTACTCTTTCGAACAAACACACAAGGGATGAACGAATTTATGTATAGAAAATAACGGTGAGAAGGTTTTGATTAAAGGCTCCTGTTTTAACAAGGTTTGTTTGTGTTTTCAATTTAGGAATTGAAACATTTTTTGGTAATTTTTGTGTAAAGGATGTTTTTTCACAAGCAAGCTTTTATTTAACTTGCAATGTTTATATGCTTGTTTAGGTCAAAACTTGCAACTGAATTTTAAAACAGTTATCCCCAACCTAATTTAGTTTGGATGAAAATGCATGGTTAGCTAAGTGACGTCATTCCAAATCCAACATAGCGGACTCCAAAAGTTATTTTGTATGCGCCCTTAAAGGGTTTGCTGGGAAGAGTACGAAAAAAAAATTACACCACCACCCATATTTAATAGCTTGTTTACATTTCATTTTGGGGGGGGAGGCGAGTAATTTTAACGTTTTAAGATAAAGGTAAGCATAATTTAGCCTATAATGCTACCAATCCTAGTACACAGACCTCTTGAGAGGGAGTGGTCTGTAACTCCGAGGCAAGCCCAGTGCGGGTTGGTAGATAATGTTTGTTGTTATATGTATAATCATTTATTTTTACTAGCTTAGAGAATATCTTAACGTGAATCAATAGTACTGGCCACTAGATTCTACGGAGTAAAGTAATTTACCTCTAAGGAGTAAGGTAACCTCTCAGTTAATAACAACGACCATTGGCAACAATTTTTACCAACTTTTTGTCTTCAATTTCAGTACAATAAAGCCCGGATTTCGTTTTATTTTACTCTGATTTCTACTGAAAATAAAAAGCAAAGATACGCAGGTATGCGAAACTTCCAAAGTCGTAAAAACTTTTTACGTTAAGACGCTAATTTCTTTTGGAAATTTCTAGATTAAGAAATTAAAATTGAATTACAAAGTTCTCAAAAACCAATTAGGTACAAGTAACCTTCAAAGCGTAATAAATGTTTTGATGAGGGATTCTCTTAAAACTTTTCTTAAAAAACAATTTTGCATTAAGAAAGAAATTCATCTGTTTTCCATTCAGATGCTTTGGACAGTGAACATCACTTTTGAAGTCTTTTAACTTAAAATTAATTTGTCATAATCAATCATGCTAACTATTGTATTTAGGACGGATCGTAATTTTCGTATTAAGCTGATGTTAAGTCAATTCATCATCATCTGCCTAGCATTTTCCCAGCTATTGGCTCGGATTCCAATCTAATCGGATGCATCTGAATACCATTATTTTACATGAAGCGACTGCCTATCTTACCCCCACAGCCCAGTTAGTACTGGACAACACGATACCCTTTGGTAAGACTGGTTGTCTGACTTTCAGGCCACTGACTACCTGTAACGACTGTCAAAGACCTACAAATGACAGCCAAATCAAATCGGAATGTAATGGGTAGTCACCCATCCACGAATCAACCTAAGCAAGCACGGCTTAACCTGAAGATCGATCCCGGCGGCTGTTATTATTAAGCCACGAGCTCCTCTGTTGTCCAATGTTATTTCAATTCAATTTAATCTTGCCTACAAATTCCGAGGCAATGCTCCATCTTATATCTTTATCGCTTGCACATTTCATTTAATAATTAATGTAAAGTGGTCGCTCTTGGTACTCTGATAGCTGTCACGCACAGTAGTTACCACCGCTACGATATAAAAGAGCTTCCACAAGAAATTCAATTGCGATAGTTCAATTGGAAATTGTTTTTTTTTCTGATTAAAATACTGCCTCGTTGGGCTAGCGGCAAACACTACAGCTGGACATGAAGTTCCATGTCCGCGCGCCTCAAAGAGATGTCAGCAACGATGTAGGGGTCTGCAAGGGCCAATGTTTGTCAGGGCTGCGAGACTGTTCGAAAGAGATCCCGTGGCCCTGGAACACAAAGAGCAAAGAAGGAACATGGATGAGTTTTAGTCAGTGCAAGTCTGATACTCCCTTACGCTCCCAGAGCGGAGGGGGGGGGGGTCATTTGATGATTACCAATCCGAAAAAAAAAGCTTAGTGTTATTGAGATTTTCCATCATGAATGTCTCAGTAGCAGCGTGGAGGCCGGATTTGTGCCACGTTGGTGGCAATAAGCTTGCCACTTACTACATAGGACCTTAAAATAACTGGCGAATGTGGGTGTACTATTATAGGTACACCTCTGCCTCACTCTTCGGGGATTATATGCGTGATTTTATGTAAAATATTCAAGTCAAAATACTTAGAACGTATTACGGTCAGGTTCAGAAACTTATCAAACTTTACCGACGCACTGAGTTGAAACTCTTTCGCGTTTACGATTAAACTTATTTCTCAGGCATTCGTAAATATACGAAATGTATTCGGTTATTAGAAAAAGTTTTCATCTTTAAGTTGTGAGATGGGATTTCGGCAAGAAGTCTGAAACTAATTCCGGTAAGTAGGTCCTCATTTATAAATTGGGCTCATTTGCAGTAGCGAAGGGTACATTTTTGTAAGAGGTAAGCCGGAGTACGTATCTTTAATGTGATTTTATTATTTGTCTATAAAATACTGACCGTGCCAGTTTTCAAAGGGAAGCCGGTAGGAATCGAGTTGTATGAAGCCTTCGCCACTGCTCTTTTGTAAGTTTTATCCTTGAGAATGTTACAGGGGGTTACTTAGCAGCAGTACTTTAAGTGTGGGAAAGAGACAGAGCTAAACAGGTCGTCTAGCGCCATCTCTTTTCTTTTACTTGACTTATGACTTATCTCTTTCCCACACTGGAATTACTCCTGCTTTAAGCTGTCATGGTAGTCCACCAGATGATGATGATGTCATATTCATTATTTATTATACGGCAGTTCAATTCTAAAGTGTAATGTGGACAGATGTTTATTAAACGTCTCAGTACCCACTTAAAATAAACAGGGTATCCTTGGTTCATTCTACGAAATAAGCAGAGAGAAATAATTGAATTATTCTAATAACTTCCTTTATTGTGTTAAAGACGCCTCAAAAAGATAAATAGACGCGTTAAGCGAATGAAATAAGCAGGTTCTTACAAATGTTTGCGGTGAAAAGTGAGTCATTATGAAAGTTGTAGGCACTTTCCTGGAATTAAATTTATTCAAAGCAAGCATTTTCACAATTTAAAATCCAACAAACTCGACAAAAAGTTGACTTGCGTCTAAAATTTTCCGCAAATTGTAAACAAAATAAGCGAAGCGACAGTAACAAAAGGGAAAGAATTTAATATCCACCGCGGCATACGGAATGTTTGTTACAATTTGTTTTCTTGCCGCAAACATTCTTTTTTTGTTTCGCAACACAGGTTTTAGTGTAACACTTCGTAAATAATTTTTAAATCCCCCTGTACATGTGTGAATGTTAGTAGTATAAATTGTAGTCTCCGGTTAAGATTTAGTCCCAAAGCTGTTGACTACAATATTTTGCGCGTTTCTTTATTGTTGCAGATTGGTGTCGTGCATATCTGTTTAAAACAAAACTCCGAATAAGTGCTTCCAGAATTTTGTGCACAAATTATTTTGAACATTTACTGAGTAATCTGTCTGAAATATTCAAAAGTTAACTTTTCGTACGATTTTCCATTTTAGTCAACCATAGCATCTAAGATAAAACGTATCTCTTCGTGTTTACACATCAAGGGAAAACAATTAATCTGTTCAGTGGTTGTGTCGACGACACAATCCGTCTGTAACATCCCCACAACTCACCCGATAGATATATTATCAGACCTCAGAGCGTTAAATTGCGAACGACATGCCAATATCAGATCCGTTCTAATATAAAGGATTAGTAACATAATAGGAACCGGGTCCTCAAATATCCGTCTGTCTTGGGATCAAAGGGAATGTAGGCCTTCAGTCTATTAGTAAGGAGGCTCTAATAGTATTGGAAACGTACTGGTTGTGGGGATCAAAGCGGGTAACTGTCAGATACGAATGAGGCCTCAGATCTGCTGCCTTTGATTAATGCTAGGAACATTGTACTGGGTGAGTGAGGTGCTCAGATGATTAGGCCTTTGGTATCGAGTGACGGAGCGACGCTGCATTGTTCGTAACAGCTGTCGTGTTCCTTGAAACTGGATAGGTTGCGGTTTTTGAAGTGAAGGAAGATTGTGCTTTACGATTGTGTGGTGAGAAAATTACAGTAGGGGAGAGTGGGATAATCGCGAACGCGGGGTAACCCCGAACGAAGTCGTTACAGCATGTTAGACAAGGATAGTTGATAATTTATTTCTAGAAGCAGCAAGGGGGGGCCGCGCTCAGTGCCAAACACACAGTTGTGTAGTGAGGCCGAGCTTCTTGATAACGGTAATTCGATCGTTAGTTTTTGTTAATTTTTTGCTTGAAAAACTTTATTGTAGAAGTTATTACGTCTATAATAAAATTCCATTGTATTTTATATTGAAATACATCATGATCAAAGAGTATTTTACATGCAATATATTTTGCGTTGTGATAATAATAGGTACCTTAGAATTTTGTTTCTTAAATTTGAGCCCACTGGGCAATTGCGAACAAATCGAAGAGGAATCTCGAATGTTCGCCATCACCCCTAAACGTCATTTTACTCTAATCATTATAGATACGAAAGTGCCTTTATTGGTGTTTTTTAATTAGAATATTACTTATCGTATGTATTCTTAATATACACTTATTAATCTTTTATTTTTCTTTTCCGTGATTACCTCACGATGCGTTCGAAATTACCCCACGCACTTCGGGTAATTCTGAACACCAAGGGTTTTGTTTTTGTCCTAAATATTCATTTTATTATTTGAATTTATTAAAATTGTGAATGAGATTTTGTGACTGATTTGTTAAACTAAATGGTAAGCAAAAAATATGATTAGTATCTTATACTGGTTTTATTTAAATCGCATTCCCGCTTAGGTGTTCGTAGTTACCCCACTCTCTCCTACTGAAGTCTTTTAGATTTTAATCGTTGCGTTTATGCTAGCTTAGAGGCGGTATTGTTGAAGATTCACGCTCGTCTAGCCTCACAGTGTCTCAGAGACAGTGTACAGCCACCATAACGCTTTCCATACAAACCAAGCGTGCTTTGTACTCAGAAAACCACTCAGCAACGTCGCGGTAGTTAGACGCTTGCGGTACAGACATTCCGTGGTCTATTTGTTGTAAGAAATTGAAGTCTTTATCATTTTAGGCGCGACGACATTAAAGCCACTTTACTTTGAACATTAAACAACTGTCAGTTCTTAAATAATTAACTTCACGTCTGTTTTTATAATTGGCTTAATTAATGTTAAGTTTCTCTGAAATAGAGCTAACACGTCGTTCAGTCAACAGTCACCGTGTTGTCTCAATTTTACAAAGTATACTAATTAAAATGTGTTTTGTTTCGTCTTTGTACCTGCTTTAGGCTAAATTACTACCAGTATACGTATTGGAATAGGC
The DNA here is from genome assembly GCA_963082995.1 of Noctua comes. Classification (NCBI taxonomy): domain Eukaryota; kingdom Metazoa; phylum Arthropoda; class Insecta; order Lepidoptera; family Noctuidae; genus Noctua; species Noctua comes. Next base: position 7,505,988 of record OY720270.1, read on the forward strand.
ACGTATACTTGTGAGTCGAGAGATAGAAAGAGATAATAATGTGCAAGTATATGAAGAAAATCATTGGGTTGAGAGGGTCAGATAGGCAGTCGCTCCATGTAAAATTCTGGTATTCAGCTGCATCCGGTTAGACTGGAAGCCGACCCCAACATAGTTGGGAAAAGGTTTAGCAGATGATGATGATGAAGAAACGCATTGGGATATAATTCGTTTTAAAAGAATGTTATAGAGAAAAATTATTTAAGCACGCTTGCACAATCCGTCAATCGATCAAAAATGTCAAACAGGATGATGTTATAAATATGTTTTATGTTAAACTTATTTAGTGGTCTCAAGTGGACCTTACAGTAAACTTATGAATTGGACTAAACAAAAAGAACATAATTTGCCTCGTTTTTCATCATTCTTCTGCCCTTGTCCCAATTTATTTGGCGTCGACGCAGCATGTCTACGTCTTCTATTTTTCTTAATTTTTGTCGTCTTTTGTCTTAGAACAAAAAAAATATATACGGGGTGGAAAGGACACCGACGCGAAAATGGAAACCACGTATTCAGTACACTACATAGAAATTTTTCATCGGTTATTTAAATAAAAAATTGCTGTTCCATACATTTTGAAACTCCATGCACTTTTGTAGGAAACAGTTTTTTTTTTTAATAACCGATGAAAAATTTCTATGTGACGGGGGGGGGGGGGGGGGCTCAAAATGATGTACTAAATACGTGGTAACCGTTTTCGCGTCGGTGTCCCTTCCACCCCGTATAGATTTTAGACGGTACTAATTTTGATCAACAAATTTTGATTCATAGTAAAGTCCAAAGTCTATTGACTTAAACAACCTAGATCAAGCTAAGGTCACGTAAGTAAGCATATTCTGCGCCTTCAGCGTTCAATATCGAGTTTCTACCAAGAAATATAGCACCGACAGCCGTACTTCGCAAGTTCGTAGACACAACAAATAATATTAGTAGAAATATGAGACGTCTAACTGGCAACTGTGTTACTTCTCCTTGAATTGTTGTTCTTAAGAATGTTTTGGTATCTTTTTGAGCTTAAAAACATCTACGGTTTTAGGTACTGTATTACATAAAATACGGAAAAAGTGATTACATTTGTATGGGTTCGATTCCCAGGTCGGGCAAAGTGTTAATGGTTTTTCCATCACGAATTTCTCAGGAGCAGCCACGGTGTCTGGATTTTTGCCCTGTTGATGGCAATAGGCTCGCCCCCTTTTACATGGGACTTAAACATAGCTGGCGAAATGTTTGTGTACTACTGGGTACACGTCTGCCTTACCCTTCGGGGATTACGGGCGTGCTGTTATGATAGATAGATTTTTTTCTCAGAAAAGAAAATATAAAATTAAACTCAACCATACAAAATCACACCGTGTAGTCCTTTGTTTTAGGTTGATTACAGCTAAAACGTATACCTACCACAAAAAATGGTATTTGTGATAACTTTTAAAACGAAAATTAAAAAATAATCCAGTTAGTTACTGACTGGAAACGCTTGTAATTAAAAAACTAAAAATAAATTTTCACTCTGGAATATTTCGAGCCGCTAAATTGTAAATTCATTGTTTCTTTTTGGCTAACGGATTAAAAAAATGAGTTAATGGTCACAGTAACTTCTACCAAATCTATCAAAAAATTAAACCCAGGAGAAAAAAAAACAACAACCTGTTTAGTTATACGATACTCAGTACTATCTGCGAGCTCGAGGCTAAATAATAACGCCGCTCGGGTCGATCTTTAGGTAAAGCCGAGCTTGCCTAGGTTCGTCTGTGGATGGGAGACCACCCGTTACATACCGAGTTTCCTCCGCGCCTCGGAAAGCACGTTAGCCGTTGGTCCCGGCTGTCATCTGTAGATCTTTGACAGTCGTTACAGGTGGACAGTGGCCCAAAAAGTCTGACAACCAGTCTTACCAAGGGGTATCGTATTACCCAGTACTAACTGGGTTGTGGAGGTCAAATAGGCAGTCGCTCCATGTAAAATACTGGTATTCACCTGCATCCGGTAAGACTGGAAGCCGACCCCAACATAGTTGGGAAAAGGCTAGGCAGATGATGACTCAGTACTACCTACCTCTTTATCAACTTCTATTAATGAAAATTACAAAAGAAAATGACTGAACAGAAAATGAATACCAGTAAGTCCCTAATTGCTATGCCTACCGTACTTTAATTACACTAATAACAATTAAAAGTTTGACAATTACAGTGAAATTTCAATGCGGTCAGAATACATCGGAACGAAAGTTTTGATTAGCTTGTAATTCATTTAGGATACTTGGGTTGAATATAAGGGTTGTGGTTATAATACATTTTAAGGTTTTTTTTTATTATTATATTATTATTAATATAATGTTAATTATTAATAAATGTTAATTAACATTTATTAATAATTAACATTTATTAATAATTAACATTTATTAATAATTAACATTTATTAATAATTAACATTTATTAATAATTAACATTTATTAATAATTAACATTATATTAATAAATGTTAATGTTAATTATTAATAAATGTTAATTAACATTTATAAATTAATAAATTAATTTAATTAATATTAATAAATGTTAATTATTAATAAATGTTAATTATTAATAAATGTTAATTATTAATAAATGTTAATTATTAATAAATGTTAATTATTAATAAATGTTAATTATTAATAAATGTTAATTATTAATAAATGTTAATTATTAGTAAATGTTAATTATTAATGTTAAATGTTAATAATTATTGAGTTTGTTAGCAAAATCAGGCCTTCAAGAGCTAGCAACCGTCACTTAAGGTGGAAGCGCCAGGATAGCCCGCGATATTCAAATTTTTTACATTTTTGCAATTTGCAGGTCAGTGTCAGGTTGTGTGTTGATGTTCATTTCATGTAACCCTGTTCAGTAACTATTGCGTGAAAAATTAATTATTCACTACATCATGCTGAGCCCCCCCACCACATAATTTTTTTTCATCGGTAATTAAAAAAAATCAGCTGTTCCATACATTTTAACCGTGTAGGACTGCACTTTCGAAGGAAACAGTTGTTTTTTTTTTTTAGTGTGTCCGTCCCACCCTACATGTAGGTTTGCCGAATAACGTAGCTTGATTTTAATTTACAGCCGATGTTTTCGAGATGCTAGTATCTAGGTCATCATCAGCCTACAACAGTCCACTGCTGGACATAGGCCTCTTCAATCACACGCCACTTAACTCGATTCTCAGCAACTCTCATCCAGTTGCTACCAGCCACCCAGCTAAGATCGTCGCTCCACCGAGCCTGACGACGCGCGGCGTCTCACCTTATGTTTGCTAAAGTTTAGGTACTTAGGTACATCATCATCTGCCTAGACTTTACCCAACTATGTTAGGGTCGGCTTCCAGTCAAACCGGATGCACCTGGACTGGTTGAAGACTGGTTGTCACTTGTCAGCACGGAATAGGTGCCTAGGTACATAAACTTTATTTATTGACCAAAACAAACACACAGACTCAGTTATTCTAAACCATTTAGCATATTTGCTAAACTATCTAAACATTTTAGACTAGAAATTATCTGCAGCTGCAAAATATATTTATTTGCACCGAACCCAGTAGCGTTTGCGAGTTGGTATCGTAAACATTTCCGTAACAAAAGTTGTGTTTAGTTGCAACTACAGGTAATGAGCAAGTTAACACAGCGCTTCCACGTGAGACTGGTTTGTTTACTAGTGTTATTTAACTTTTATATTAAACTTTACAATGTATGATCCAGTATGACCTTAATTATGTGTTAGTACTGGGTTATATTTGCAGCATAAAGTCAGGTTAACTAAAAATGTAGTTCGTTTTGTAATAGATATGACTCTGTTTTTTTTTCCCAAAGGCACAGTTGAAGGGGTTTGCTAAGATATTATGGACTTTGTAAAAAACGGGCGAACAATTTCAGCCATGATCAAACCTGTTTTCTTGCGCAAGGAACGTAAGTTTCGTCCCATCTTTATAAAACGTCCATTGCCATAAATCACAAAACCCATCAGTGTTCCCACATAAACTATCTATCCTATACAAGTTTGCCCTTTGAAAGAGAATTCAACTTTCCAAAGGATAATGCCCAAACTGATATGAAGAACTTTGTAAGGCTTATCGGTTTGTCGCTTAAGTGTGCAATTTGGTACAGGTAACGACGCCATTTTGTATCGAATGTAGTCCTAACGTGTGCTTTAAGTTTTGTAGCCTTTTTATTACGTTCCTTTAGCGTTTTTCTGTAGCCTTTACTTAGAATCAATGTTAATAACTTTTCAAAGAATGAGTATTTTGCTTGAGCAGGGTAACGGGGAATTATACGGTTAGTAGTTCTACGTATGTAGTTATAATGCTTGCATGCAAATTGAACATAAGTAGACTTACTTTGCTTTGATTACCTCATTAGTGTTTCCACGTATGTAGGCATAAAACACGATTACTGCATTGAGAATATACGGAGTTTAGAACATGTCAAACTGTACTTAGCAATACTTAAGGTAAGGTTCCTTTAAAAATCAAAATTTCTACCGTAAAAAGCGCAAGAATTAAATTTCGCGGTTTATATTGAAGGAATCACCTTAAAAATGCTATAATTTTAATCCATAAACCGGGTGTCAGTCAACGATTCTGTTTGAAACGACTTTCTACATTCCCATCGATAGTCTCTGAAGTCAGGAAGTCGCGATAACATCATTATCATCTTGCCAAGCCGGTAACTAGGGGGTTACTATTTGCAGAGGCTTGGCTAACTGCGTTAACCTACAGCTTTCCGACCTGGAGCTACAGGAACTGGGCTGGCAGGAAGTCTATCGAGGATTACACTATACTACTATACACACTATAAATGTCGTCGACCATAAAATTGCTTTACCACTCTTGACAAAAATAAGGAATAAATTGAAAGTTCACTAAGCTTGAAATTATAAAGGCTGTCTAAGGGTGTTTTACACCCCACGAAGCCGAGGATACCTTATTCTTCCCAACACCGAAATTTTTTTTTCCGACTGGACCATACCTGGGAACCGTCTGGTACGAAGATACTGAAGGTCGAAGTTCTTATATACCTACCTCTATGACCCCGTTCTATTCAATGCATCCATCAGCACAATGTTTTGAGTGCTACCGTAAACCATGACTTTCACACCATAAAAAAACTTTTATTTAGTTTGATGTACAGAATGCTTAGTTGACGGCTTCGTGAAGGGTTCGTTTACACCGTGTATAATTTTGCATAGACATCTATAGTGCTTCCATAGTTATACACACTTCAGACATAAACCTTAGGTTAACGTACTTCGTAAGAATAAAGGTCATGTACTTCAAAATCAGATGTAAAGGTAATAACAATAGTGGACGGCGAGCTATGGGCTAGCTCGCCGTTCGGCCGTCTTTTGACGACAGGCCGTGTCGACGGCGCGTTCGTGTTCCACGCGCGCCTCAAAGAGATGTCAGCAACGAACGAACCGGCACGGGCTGGCTTGGTCGCTGCTGGCCACTATTTTGGGGCGCCTCGCGAGAGCCGGACTCGCGCAGACCGGCCAGGTCTGCTCGGAGCTTCTTATTCTCCTCTTGGAGAAGCTCCGTGGCGGCCGTCAGTCGAGCGACCTCCGCCCGCAGTTTGGCCACGTCGTCTGGCGGGGGCCCCGCATATCTGGCCTCCGCTGCCGCCATGATGGAGGCGATCGCTGCAGGTATAGCCTTGTGCCTGGTGGAGGGCTTTTGTTTGCAAGAAACAGCCCTCAGCGCCGCCTCCACCTCCTTCGCAAGCCCGGCCTTACGCTCCGCATCGGAGCCGCCGTCTGCGCCCGCCTCGTTATCAGAGGAGCCCGAACGGGTCACCCCGCGACCGGCGGCCACCCCCGGGTGGCGTCCCTCCTCGGCAAGCCGCGCCGACCTCTCGGTGGCAGAGAGGCCTCTCCCCTTGCCGCGGATCCCGCCACGCTTGCTGGTGGGGATCTTGCGAGCCGAAGCCAGCTCCCCCTCTGACGACGACTCTTGGTCGCCTACCGGCCTGGACCGCTTGCGGAGGAACTCCTTGTTCACCGCAGCAGCCCCAAGCCTCCCGCGCCGGGAGCTCTCTGAGCCTCCCGCACTCACATCGCTGGATGCGGCGCCGGACTCCGACCCCGCATCCCTCTCCTTCCTTCCTTCGCCGTTATCGGCCGTGTTTTGGGTTGTATTTGTTATATCCATACTGTTCCCACGAGTATGGGGGAAATAAAAAGTCCATCTGGGCAGTGCCCCCTGTACCCAGATAAGCCATTGCCAGGCCCGGCAGTGGTTCGCACTAGCGACTGATTTTCCATAGGAACCCGTCAGCCATACATCTCCTCGCGGTGCGCCGCCGCTTGAGATTCGGGGTAACTTTTTATAGAGGTTTTCTACCTCGTGGTCCGGGCGGTTAAGCCAAGACCCTCGGTCCCAATCGAAGCCGCGAGACGTGTTCCACGACACTTCGACGGTGGGATTACGATATCGACGGGGACAGTGAATGACTGCGTCCTTCACTGTCTGCTCGGAGGCAGGGTAAGTGCACATCGAGCCCGCCCTTGCTCCTCCGCTGTGCCCTCTGCTTTTCAGAGGGTCACGCGGAGCAACGCCCCCTTGGTCCAAGATGGACCCCTCCCATGTCAGAATATTAGCCATGGACAGTAACATTCCCCGAGGAATAAGAATCTCTTCCCATTCCTCGGGGAAGGATACTGCCCACGCCCAGGGTGCACCGGCCTAGCAACTGCTATTCCCTCCAGACGTATCGAGAGGGACCGGCAGCCATCAGGCACACGTGGAGGAATTCTGACAACGCACCCCATGTAGTTATAATGCTTGCATGCAAATTGAACATAAGTAGACTTACTTTGCTTTGATTACCTCATTAGTGTTTCCACGTATGTAGGCATAAAACACGATTACTGCATTGAGAATATACGGAGTTTAGAACATGTCAAACTGTACTTAGCAATACTTAAGGTAAGGTTCCTTTAAAAATCAAAATTTCTACCGTAAAAAGCGCAAGAATTAAATTTCGCGGTTTATATTGAAGGAATCACCTTAAAAATGCTATAATTTTAATCCATAAACCGGGTGTCAGTCAACGATTCTGTTTGAAACGACTTTCTACATTCCCATCGATAGTCTCTGAAGTCAGGAAGTCGCGATAACATCATTATCATCTTGCCAAGCCGGTAACTAGGGGGTTACTATTTGCAGAGGCTTGGCTAACTGCGTTAACCTACAGCTTTCCGACCTGGAGCTACAGGAACTGGGCTGGCAGGAAGTCTATCGAGGATTACACTATACTACTATACACACTATAAATGTCGTCGACCATAAAATTGCTTTACCACTCTTGACAAAAATAAGGAATAAATTGAAAGTTCACTAAGCTTGAAATTATAAAGGCTGTCTAAGGGTGTTTTACACCCCACGAAGCCGAGGATACCTTATTCTTCCCAACACCGAAATTTTTTTTTCCGACTGGACCATACCTGGGAACCGTCTGGTACGAAGATACTGAAGGTCGAAGTTCTTATATACCTACCTCTATGACCCCGTTCTATTCAATGCATCCATCAGCACAATGTTTTGAGTGCTACCGTAAACCATGACTTTCACACCATAAAAAAACTTTTATTTAGTTTGATGTACAGAATGCTTAGTTGACGGCTTCGTGAAGGGTTCGTTTACACCGTGTATAATTTTGCATAGACATCTATAGTGCTTCCATAGTTATACACACTTCAGACATAAACCTTAGGTTAACGTACTTCGTAAGAATAAAGGTCATGTACTTCAAAATCAGATGTAAAGGTAATAACAATAGTGGACGGCGAGCTATGGGCTAGCTCGCCGTTCGGCCGTCTTTTGACGACAGGCCGTGTCGACGGCGCGTTCGTGTTCCACGCGCGCCTCAAAGAGATGTCAGCAACGATGTAGGGGTCTGCAATGGCCGATGCCTGCCAGGACTGTTCGAAAGAGATACCGTGGCCCTGGAACACAAAGGACAAAGAAGGAACATGGATGGGTTTTAGTCAGTACAAGTCTGACACTCCCTTCCGCTCGGCCCAGAGTGGGGTGGGTTATTTGATGATTTACCACCCGAAAAAAAAAAAAAAAAAAAGTAAAAACAATATAAAAGTTGGTCGACCAACAAGCCGAAGGTGCGGAGGGGAGCGTGATCGCCTGTGACTTTGTTACGCAAAGGCGAAGGGCCTGCTATTCCCGCAGCGCCGGAGAAAAGGAGAAGAACTGGTTCTTACTCCCCTACCCTTTCCTCCCTGAAAAATAGGGACAGAAAAAGTAAGGTCACAATTTAACAAAAAAAAAAAAAATGGTAGCTCCGACCGAAACTACAGGGCAGGGGTACTCCTCTCCCCCTCCGCCCCCATCAGCAGGTAACCCGTATGTATAAAATTACCGATTGCAAACCTTGTATTAGTATAACTCAAAAATAAATATTTCCCTTTTAAAAATTAATTGAAAAAAAACTATGCATTTCCGACGAATTTCCCCCCCTCGGGGGGTTCCTATGACCCTCCCCTCCCTTCCCTCCCGTCCCCCTCCCCCTACCTACATGTACTTATATAAGTGACCTTCCTGCACCTCTGCCTAAGCCCAGGTACTACAGGCGTGTTGTTAAGTAGAACAAATTTATCGATGAACATCCAAAAATGTGTTAAAAAGCTCTTCTACTACCTCTGTATGTATGTAAAAGCCTTTTAATTTTATATGACTAAAAGTAAACAAAGGCAGATAAAGTTCCTGTAACGTTGATAGACTGGCAGTTTGTTTTATGCACTCTTTAAACTCCAAACTTTATTACCGTGGGTAGTTTCAACAAGATCACGCTCAGATACGAACAGTAAAAACACGAGGTTAATGACCTCTACTTACTTACGACGAAAAAGGAGTTTACAATGAAGAAGGTTTAGGTAATAGGGTCATCATCTGCCTAGCCTTTTCCCAAATATATTGGGGTCGGCTTCCAGTCTAACCGGATGCAGCTGAATACCAGTATTTTACATGGAGCGACTGCCTATCGGACCTCCACAACCCAGTTAGTACTGGGTAATACGATACCCCTTGGTAAGACTGGTTGTCAGACTTTTTGGGCCACTGACTGCCTAACGACTGTCAAAGATCTACAAATGACACCCGGGACCAACTGCTTAACGTGCTTTCCGAGGCACGGAGGAAGCTCGGTATGTAATGGGCGGTCACCCATCCTCAGACCAACCTAGGCAAGCACGGCTTAACCTAAAGATCGACCCGAGCGGCTGTTATTATTTAGCCATGAGCTCCTAGGTTTAGGTAATAGGGTAAAGTTACAATTTACGAACCTAGGTCTTCCGCGTCCCAGGTTAATTGATCATCATCATCATCGACCTTCTCTTAGGATCGGCTTCCAAATCTAACTGGATACAAAGGGTGTAAATAGACCCTTAACACATCCGAAAGGCACTTGTTCTCCCCGTCTTTGCGATCATTTTTTTTGTTCTAGACAATACCTGGGAACCTTCTAGTTACAAAGATATTGGGGGTCAAAGTTCCAACTATTTCACAAGTTTTTTTTTAAAAACATGTTTTTAATGTAAGATTTTTACTTTACACACCTCCACGACCCCCGTACTATTCAATCCATCCATCAGCACAATGCTTTGAGTGCTTTCCATCGAGCCTTAAAACGTGATTTTTCACCCCAAAAAAAAAACTGTCGATTCCCAGCAATAATTTTTGCGTAAAGTTACTTAGTTTGATGTACAGAATGTTTGGTTGACGGCTATGTGAAGGGTCTGTTTACACCCTGTATGTAACTGAATACCAGTATTTTATAATGAGCGACTGTCTATAAGACCTCCGCAACCCAGTTAGTACTGGGTAATACGATACCCCTTGGTAAGACTGGTTATCAGATTTTTGGGCCACTGACTGCCTGTAACGCTGTCAAAGCTCTACAAGTGATAGCAGGAACCAACGGCGTAAAGTACTTTCGGAGGCACGGAAGAAACTTGGTGTGTAGTGGATGTTCACCCATCCACGTTTTGACCTTGGCAAGTGCTACTTTACCTTGAACATCTACCCATGCTGCTGTAATTTTTTAGCCAGGAGCCGTCTCGCTCAAGGTGGGGATGGGGACGTATTAACGACCTAGTTCTTAAAATAGAACATTTATCATTTTAGTTCAAGGAAACAAAATGGCGACTGTGACAGTGACGTCCATGACAGTTCCTTTGCATTGAGTGAATAAATAAAATAAAGATCTGAAGTTACCTACTTGTAGGTAGAATTTAATGCTCAAGTGCCGATATGAAAAACCCATTTTCAATTTTAAAATTAATTAATATTTTGATAGTATCTCCAGTGGAAAATAAGATTTTGATAGACCCGTCCATTATCTACAAAACAATAATTGGATTCATTAATTTGAATATAATATTCCAAATTGAATATTTCACTTTGGAAACTTTAAATGGAAAATAAAACTACGAAACTAATAAAAAAGTAAAGGTTCGTTTTTATTTAATTGAATACACGCGAGGTTTGGGAGCTCTTTTGTGAAACACTTTTAATGTTAAAAGTTTCTTTTCAGTGACATGTTTTGAATTTATGGTTACTTTATCGAAAATCATGAAGTTCTAGAAAGTAAAAATGTAGGATTTTTTGTCTCTGTATACATAGTTAGTAAATAGTTATCCATATATCTATACATATAAAATTCAAAGTCCTGACTGACTGACTGATTGACTGACTGACTGACTGACTGATTGACTTATATATCAACGCACAGCCCAAACCGCTGGTCCTAGAAACATGAAATTTGGACAGTGTACTCTTTGTGACAAGTAAGTATCCACTAAGAAAGGGTTTTTTAAAATTCTACCCCTAAGAGGGTGAAATGGGGTGTTTAATTTTCTGTGAAACTTTTTATTCCCTGAGTCGATTGACTTGAAAATTTGTGTATTTACTCTTCAGTTAAAATTATAAGATACGTGTATCACAGTTTTTCCAAAATCATCCCCAATTTTAAATTAAACGTCCTGACTGGCTGACTGATATATCAACCCCCAGCCCAAACCACTGATCCTAGAGACATGAAATTTGGACGGTGAATTGTTTGTGAAGAGTAAGTATCCACTAAGAAAGGGTTTTTCAAAATTCCACCCCTAAGAGGGTGAAATGGGGTGTTGAATTATATGTGGAACTTTTTATTCTCGGAGTCGATTGACTTGAAAATATGTATACATACTCTTTAGTTAAAATTATGAGATACGTGTTTCACAGTTTTTCCAAAATCAACCCCAAATTTTATATTTAACTAGCTGTTGCCCGCGACTTCGTTCGCGTGGAAATTTTGGTGTGCATGTGTGAGACTGCCTCGTTGGTCTAGTGGTAGCAAGCGCGACTACTAAGCGTGGGGATCGATTCCCGGGGTCGGGCAAAGTGTTAAAAAAAATTGTTTATTTCAATTACATTAAGGTGTCACACACATGATTTGGAGATCACCTTTTAAGCAAGAAGATGCTTTTGTTAGGGGGCGTCCATTAATTACGTGAGGCGATTTTTCGATCCCCCTCCCCCCTTGGTGGGATGTCGTGAGATTTGGGTTGACCCCCTCATCTCCCTCCTAATCTCACGTGAGATTTATCAAAATGCGTAGTTTAGTATAAATACGGTAATCTGTGCTTGATTGCGTTGAATTCACTAAAAGAAAATAATTTGTAGAGAAACATGTTTACTCAATTAAACCCAGTTATATCTGCCGGGACTCCCCTCTCTCCCTCGTGAGATTGGGTGATAACGGGCGCGACCCCCCCCCCCCCTTTAAACGTCTCACGTAATTAATGGACTCCCCCATAAGAGCGTGACTCCGCTCTTCCACTTAACTTTAAAATATGCACATGAAAAAATACAATAAATATTAGAGTTATTGGGTTATCCCATCAGGAATTTCTCAGTAGCAGCCACAGAATCTGGATTTGTGCCCGGTTGATGGCAATAGGCTCACCCCCTATTACATGGGACTTCAATAAAACTGGCGAAATGTGTGTACGTTTAGGTACATGTCTGCCCAACCCTTCGGAGCTTTAAGGCGTGATGTTATATTTTGAGTGAGAACTGACTGCCAGATCAAAAGGTGATACTGTACTGACGACTACAAAAGGCGTCCTTTTGGGTGCTGTAATTCTGGGCGGCAGAGGTCCGAAACAAAATTAAATGGCGTTGAGGCAACGATATGGATTTAAAAATCGGTGTATTTTGGCGCTATACAACATTTTTTTTAAAGTGAACCTTGTTGGGCGCTTTTTAGTCTAATACCATTCTGTATACAACATTAAATGACTTTTTGCGAGAGCCCTTAGACCTCCATAAGTCGACCCTGTCGCAAAATCCGTTCTTAGCGAACGTCCACTAACTATAAACTACCTCACTGCCAAATATTAAGTTTGTAGCACAAAAAGTTAAGGACTTTCATCCAAACTTGCGAGAGCCCTTAGGCGTCCTTAATCCGACCCTGTCGCAAAATCCGTTCTAAACAAACGTCTACTAACTATAAACTACCTTCCTGCCAAATTTCAAATATGCAGCACAAAAAATGGAGGACTTCCATACAAACTTGCGAGAGCCCTTAGATCTCCTTAATCCGGCCCTGTCGTAAAATCCGTTCTTAGCGGACGTCTACTAACTATTAACTACCTTCCTGCCAAATTTCAAGTTTATACGTCAAGCGGTTTTTGATATTTTGTGAACCACCAATTTTTATGGTTTAAACTACAAAAATGATGATTTTCCATTCAAACTTTCATCCCCTATTCAGCACCCTTAGGGGTTGAATTTCGAAAAGCATTGCAACACGTTTTAATTTTCCCCATAATGATAAGACCAATTTTCATGGTTTAAACTACAAAAATGACGATTTTCCACACAAACTTTCATCCCCTATTTAACTCCCTTAGGGGTTGAATTTCGAGAAATACTCAAATACGTGATTTTTAATTTTTTACCAGGACGGTAACCACCAATTTTTATGGTTTAAACTACAAAAATGACGATTTTCCATACAAACTTTCATCCCCTATTCAGCACCCTTAGGGGTTGAATTTTGAAAAGCATTGCAACACGTTTTAATTTTCCCCATAATGATAAGACACCAATTTTCATGGTTTAAACTCCAAAAATGACGATTTTAAATACAAACTTTCATCCCCTATTTAACTCCCTTAGGGGTTGAATTTCGAGAAATACTCAAACACGTGATTTTTATTTTTTTACCAGAACGGTAACCACCAATTTTTATGGTTTAAACTACAAAAATGACGATTTTCCATACAAAGTTTCATCCCCTATTTAACTCCCTTAGGGGTTGAATTTCGAGAAATACTTAAACACGTGGTTTTTAATTTTTTACCACGATGGTCACCACCAATTTTTATGGTGTAAACTACAAAAATGACGATTTTCCATACAAACTTTCATCCCCTATTTAACTCCTTTAGGGGTTGAATTTCGAAAAATCCTTCCTTATTCCTTGTCTACATTATAAAGGGAACCTCTGTGCAAAATTGCAGCTTTCTAGGTCCAAGGGTTTGGGCTGGGCGTTGATGAGTCAGTCAGTCAGTCAGTCAGTCAGTCAGTCAGTCAGTCAGTCAGTCAGTCAGGACTTCTCTTTTTATTTATATAGATAGATAGATAGATAGATGTCCTGTCTGGCTGACTGATATATCAACGCACAGCCCAGACCGCTGGTCCGAGAGACATGAAATTTGGACGGTGTATTCTTTGTGAAGAGTAAGTATCCACTAAGAAAGGGTTTTTCAAAATTCTACCCCTAAGAAGGTGAAATGGGGTGTTGAATTTTATGTGAAACTTTTTATCCACGGAGCCGATTGACTTGAAAATTTGTATTCATACTCTTCAGTTAAAATCGTGAGATACGTGTATCACAGTTTTCTAAAAATCATCCCCCAATTTAAAATTCAAAGTCCTGTCTGGTTGATTGATATATCAACCCCCAGCCCAAACCACTGGTCCCAGAGACATAAAATTTGAACGGTGAATTGTTTGTGAAGAGTAGGTATCCACTAAAAAAGGGTTTTTCGAAATTCCACCCCCAAGAGGGTGAAATGGGGTGTTGAATTTCCTGTGAAACTTTTTATTCTCGGAGGCGATTGACTTGAAAATTTGTGTACATACTCTTTAGTTAAATTTATGAGATACGTTTATCACAGTTTTTCCAAAATCATTCCCCAATTTAAAATTTAATGTCCTGTCTGGCTGACTGATATATCAATGCACAGCCCAAACCGCTGGTCCGAGAGAAATGAAATTTGGACGGTGTATTCTTTGTGAAGAGTAGGTATCCACTAAAAAAGGGTTTTTTGAAATTTTACCCCTAAGAGGGTAAAATGGGGTGATGAATTTTCTGTGAAACTTAATATTTACTGGGTCGATTGACTCGAAAATTTATGTTCACACTCTTCAATTAAAATTATAAGACATATGTATCAGTTTTTCCAAAATCATCCCTCAATAAGTTAAATAGGGCTTCGAAGCTCACGTAGAAGGACGCATGCCGCGCAGCGTTGCGTGGGGCGTGCGGGGCGTGGGAGTATTTACCTATTACTAAGTAGGTAGGATTTTTCTGAGGTAGAAGTGTCTGTGAATATAGTTTATTCCACCGATTTTCGCGTTGGCTCGCGATACGGGACATTGATATTAAATATTATGTCAAAGTATTATGTCTATAAATAGATTCCTAATAAATCATTTGATTGGTGTCCCGGTGTCCAATCTCAAACCAAGATATTTCACATATGTAATTTAACTGCTATTACTATGAACAAATATTTACAATAGCAAGTACACGTAAATCTATGTATGTACTATACATACATAGATTACTTATTATCCCAGAAATAAGATTCCGTGGGCAATTCCCGAACTCCACGCGGGCGAAGCCGCGGGCAGAAGCTAGTTCAATATATGGGTAACTATTAATTCCTATTGCGTCATTATTATGGGTGTTGCTGGTTTAAACAGAATTACCACTAAAAATCTTTTACTCACTTATTATGAAATGAAATCTTTATTTTCCAGATATTTATTTATTTAGGTTAACCAACAATTGTTTACACGTATACATTTCTAACTTAATTGCTAGGGTAACATTTACAAGTGCAACAATTAATTAAAGGTTAACACCACATGCACAAAAGAGTAAAAACGGCTTTAAATAACATAGATACATAAAAAATTACTAAACTAAAAAAAAAATTAAAAAAAAAAAAAAATTACTAAACTAAAATTAAAAATAAATTCAATAAACATAAAAAAAACATTGAAAAAACAATCGAAATGTCTCATTAAATTACAATTAATTCATGATTGATTAATTAATTAATGAATACAAAATTTAAATGATTGATTATGTATTAAAAAAAATATTATGTGTAAAAAATATTAAATTAAAAGACTAAAAACACATTACAATTTAAAATAAATCCACATACAACATTTACAAGCATACACTACCATAAATAAAACACATTGACATTACACACACACGCGCAGCGAATTAGGTAATCGGCGTTTGGTAGGACTGCCACCTTATATGTAGGGGACTGTAGTTCCATTTTTGTGCCGCGGCCACCAAGGAATTGGCCGCTCGATGTATGGCAGTGCTTGCGGCTGCCGAGCAACTCCTAAGCAGCGCCTGCTGGGCCCGCGGCCCGCGGCGGACATGGCTCTCGCGCTGCACCACCGAGACAGTCGAAACATCGCACTGGCATATCGCTCAGTGCAGGCTTGGAGTAGTTCGTCCAAAACCGACTGTGTAGACGCTTGTGCAGTAACTGGTAGCCGGGCCTTCACAACGTTGCTACAGCGAAACTACTTACTTACTTATGGAAACACGTAAGTTGAGACAGTGCATCTTTACATAGTATAAAACAAAGTCGCTTCCGCTGTCTGTACGCTTAGATCTTTTAAACTAGGCAACGGATTTTAATGCAGTTTTCAGCAATAGAAAGAGTGATTCAAGAGGAAGGTATATATGTATATTGCAAGGTATTATATGTATATTGCACCCGTGCGAAGCCGGGGCGGGTCACTAGTCATTATATGCCTAGCCTTTTCCCAACTATATTGGGGTCGGCTTCCAGTCTAACCGGATGCAGCTGAATACCAGTATTTTACATGGAGCGACTACCTATCTGACCTTACAACCCAGTTAGTACTGGGTAATACGATACCCCTTGGTAAAACTGGTTTTCAAACTTTTTGGGCCACTGACTACCTAACGACTGTCAAAGATCTACAAATGACAGCCGGGACCAACGGTTTAACGTGCTTTCTGAGGCACGGAGGAAACTCGGTATGTAATGGGCGGTCACCCACCCACAGACCAACCTAGGCAAGCACGGCTTAACCTAAATATCGACCCGAGCGGCTGTTATTATTTAGCCACGAGCTCCGAGGGGCGAGTCGCTAGTAATCCATAAATAATCCTGCAAAAACGAGTAGGACGGTAGATACTATTTATCAGATGTCAGTAAACAAACAAGAATGAAGATAAAAAAAAAAAAAAAAAAAAAAAAAAAAAGATATTCAAAACACTTCTAAAGGTTAGGCTACTTAGACAATCTTTACATTGGGTTTTCCTGTTTAATGTTCGTTAATAATTTATTTGCTGTTATCCCTTTTTAAACGACATAAATAAAACATGAATTGAATTCGTTCCGTGTTTTTCAAAGTAAGTTGGGGGAGGCAGACACGAAGTGGAATAAGTAAACAAAATAAAACGCATCCGTAATTATTAACGCAAAGGAATTCGGCCCCTTTATGTCAAATAAAAGGATTCGGTTTATATTTCGTTTGATGTCGTTGCAAGTACATAAGTAAAATTAAAATGTCGAAAACAACCTGTTCAGTAAAGTAAGTAAAACGAATGCTGAGTAAAAACTGATTTAAAATATACTTATACCAAAAGAGAAATGTCTCAAAAGCAAGTCGCAATCTCTGTCTACAGTTTTGACACATCAGATTTGTAGATTCGGAACCGTGGAAATAAAATCGTTTGATCTTGAACAACGTAGTTTATTTCGTTTGACTCTTTACACCAAATAATCTGTAGATTTCTTCTTAAAATTAAGTTCAGTCTTATAAGCAACCTCCATTCTCCACTCGTCGTCGTCCATCATTCTATCCTTCCCTTTCATACTGTGTTTCTCTCACTCACACCTCAACGTTCCATTCCACACACTTTCTACTTTCTTAAGTTCCTTTTTTAATCCTATCCTACAGATTTGATGTTTTTACTTTTTCAGTTGTTCAAAAAAAAGTTTTGTAGACCGGGTCTTCTAAAAGCATGGTTACACCTCTATGACACGAAGAGCTGTAAAGCTGTTGACACACAACCCCTGTTTTGATAGTCATGTCACTTGTGTAAGTAAAGCCGTCACACAGCACATATTTTAATAGTCGGTGACCATGTAGGCTCGAACGTGACGACAAACTACAGGATGGTGCCCGATCAAACGGCTGTCCACTAGACTCGTCAATGGAGTTTAGGCAGTTTGCTTAAATATTTGGTTTGCGATGTTCCTGGTAAACTTAAAATATTGTGGTACATATCTTTAGTTTTAAATTAGTAGGTATTCGAAATCCCAAACCACATACAGCCTCCAAACAAACTGTGCCTGTTATTTCAACTTCAAAAATAACAAAAATGGCGTCCACAATTTTACATTACCTACATATTTTACGAGCCAACAACACAGTGGAAGCAATAACATCATTAATTCAAAATCTCACGCGTAATGGTTACATTTGTATGCGTATATAACCGACGACGTAGGCTCTGCACTCAATGTATGGAAATTTATTTCACGGGCCTGTAAAGTTTTATAACCCTGCGGTTATGACTGGGTTTATTCGAGCAGATTTATTAGTGACCCACCTCTAGGACCCAGGAATCGTAATCTGGGAACGTTAATTCAGCTGTGACTGCGTGTCATTTTACGACTTGGGGGGCCGGGGGCCCGTTGTCACACTGTAGGGACCTGCAGCGTTTTAGTGTTAACTCGAGTTTGAGTGAGCACTTCGAACGAATATTAAAGTAACCAATTATGTTTGTACGAGGTATACAGGTATAAGATTGTGTTTTGTTTTAATGTAATTATAGTTTTAGTATTGTTTTGTTTTATTGGAGGGTACCGTCCTTTATTTGTAGGCTTTCTGTGACTTTGATTTATGAAGAGACTAGCTTTTGCCCGTGGCGTCGCTCGCATTAATTACAATTTGACAATCAATTCGGGTTGTATTCTGCTTGAAATAATACATATAATTCAATCATGATTCGAAAGTCACGTGGCGTCATCTACAACGTGTTACATAATAAACGCAAGACCTTTCGTGTGGTGTCTCAGACCATGAAACTGAACAACTTTTGTTCTATGACTTTTGGAAATTCGTAACATTTTTTTTTAGTTTTACCATACATGTGGATCAGCTGATTGCGTCCGTTCCTCTAAAAAGTATTTTTTTTTTTTGCGAATTTCAAGAACTCGTAGAACAAAAGATGTTTAGTTTCATGGTGCGAGGGACCACACGGGAGGTCTTGCGTTTATTACGTTACACCTTGTATATCATAAGAACGTTATTGTTGTTTTCCTCGGATACAGTACTTTTTCTCGGGATGAAAGGTACCCTAAGTCCGTTTCTGTACACCTGACAACGTATATGCAAAATTTTAGGATGATCGGTTCAGTGTTTTAGGCGTGAAAGGGTAACAAACAAACAAACCTAATTTCGCATTTATAATATTAGTAAGGATAAGCCTTGAGTCTAATCATAGAAAAAGTAAGAAACTTTTGACTTTTATTCATGTATCGATCTTCCCACACAGTTCTGCCGAGAAGTCTTTTTATTTCACTTACCGTATTCTTCTATATAAAAGGGTCCAAGAAAACTTAAAGGACAAAGAACAGAAAGGAGAAATTCTATGCATTCTAAAAGTTCTGTTCGAATTTCAAACGCATGCGGAAGGAAATAGCTATTGAGAAAGTTTTGGAACACTTGTGTTATAAAATGAAAGTTGAAGGTGCCAGCCTGTACTGGAAACATATTGCACGAATTGATAGTTTAACTTGAGTTTTTATTAATAACTATTAACTCATTGTTTTGTGTGACTCATCAAGTTGGATTAAGAACTTTTTCCTGTAGGGAACTATGCTTAAGTAACGATCACAATAATCATCATATTTCAGTAAAAAAAAAATCACTAATGAAGTTTCATTCTTGAGAAAAAAGATAATTCTTCTTCTTTCTTTAAAAAAAAAAAACGTTGCCCCACACTAGGAATTTCTCCTGTATCGTGGGTGCGTTTACAAACATTTAAACTCACATACACAAACAGCCAGACCCGGAACAACTACCTGTAGATCATACAAATATTTGTTCCGTGCGGGGATCGAACCCGCGACACGCAGCGCAGCAGCCGATCGCTCAGCCACTGCGCCAACCGTGACCGTGATCTTAATTTGAGTGGGATTTGACTACATTTTTCTTGTGTCGTGGTGGTAAAGAGACTAGCTAGCAGTGGCGAAGGTTCCATACAACCCGATTCCTACCGGCTTCCCTTTGAAAAATGGCACAGTCAGTATTCTATAGCCAATAATATTGTATACAGTAAAGATATGTACTCCGGCTTACCTCTTACAAAAATTGACCCTCGCTACTGCTAGCTAGCTTGTTGTTTATATTCTTAAACAAAATAACAAATTATACAGTTTTCCTGAACAATACATAATCTACCTACATCTTTACATAACATAATATCACGCCTGTAATCCCCGAAGGGTTAGACAGAGATGTACCTAATAGTATACCCACATTTCGCCAGTTATGTTTAAGTCCCATGTAAAAGGGGGCGAGTCTGTTGCCATCAACCGGGCGCAAATCCAGGCTCCGAGGCTGCTACTGAAAAATTCCTGATGGAAAAACACAAAGACACTTTGCCCGACCCGGGAATCAAACCCAGGACCTCATGCTAAGCAGTCGTGCTTGCGACCACTAGATCAACGAGGCATCTTTATTCATGTAAAAATGAGATATCCGTTTTGTCTTGGTGGCAACCTCAGTTTGGTCAATATTTGCCAAGCGAGACACAATTAAATTATGCAAATTTCGATCCAATTGTGATGAGATGAGAACACAGAGCAGCTGTGCATATGACGTCACTGTTCAACACTAATGTCCAAATGCATATAACAAACAACACATTATGCACAGTGCCAGTATTCACATGAACATCAAATCAATTACATGTGTATATAAACACATTTCGCTTAGTATTTGTTTGCTATGGCCATACTGTTAATTTATGCCTATTTGCTAAAATAATAACCCTGGTTTTAGGTGTTTTTGAGTTCAAATTTCCATGGAGAGCTAGACGAGTCGTCAGTGAATTATCGTGATAACGTTTTGATTTTTGTTTCTGACAACGGTAATGGTAAAAACAACTAAAGACCGACCGCTTTAATGAGTCCTCGCGAAGGAATCAATTTATATGGAATATTCTGAAGGTTGATCACGTTTTGGTTGAATTAGTATCATAATACCTACGTGGATTATAGTTATTTTAAAGCAAATAACCTGTGGGATATTGTTAGGACTTTGTGGACGCTTAATGTGCCTTTGATGGGGCAAGGCGGAGGACTCATTAAAGCGGTCCGTCCATAGTAAAACACAGAGATGATTTGACAATCATGTCCTTTATACCGGATTTACAGTCGAAAAACAATACAAAAAAAATTAGAACTCTAAAATCCTAGCCGTCTGATATTTCTAAGACACATAATATAACCGCCAAAAATTATGAATCTGAAATCTTAAACATCGCTCAGCCAGTCTATTCTTTAATGTTTGGAATATTGAACGTTATCCACGTTCAAAATTGCTAGCATTCAAAAAAAAATAGAACTCAAGCATTTGAATTCAAAACAAACACCATAACCAATGGAGTACAACAAAACACATTAATAACACCACATTGATTACTTACTTTTACTGAGGCAAAGTTTCCCTTATCTGAGCCTCGTATAGGAAGAACAACATCAAAACAAAATAAATTATATCATGGCCACACTTTTACGAAGTATTTTATACTTATTTTTCCTTTACTTTTTATGCTTATTTGCCTTTGCTTGATGGGCTGTGCAAAGAGATAGAAAGGATGTAGTCTATGGACGTTAATACCGTTTTTATATTTCGAATAGCTGTTTGAATTTTTCCGATATTTTGTTTTAAAAATCAGTTTTGCTCCGAGTTTATTGAATCGGACTGAGGTGGTGAATGTTTAAATAGTCTTTAGCCTTTCAAAATATATTATTTTTATATTTATAAGTACACCTTTATGCGGAACTGACTATTAATCTTGTAAAATAATAGTGGAATACTTAAGTACAATCAGTCATAGACAAACCAACGTGGATCAAAATTTAAATAATAATTATTAATTCGACATGACATTTTTACGTAATGTTTCCATTAATACGTTTCTTCGGAAAGCTGGTAGTTACTATTTAATTAAAATATTGGTCTTCAGCGGATATCACCGCACGAGTTCACCTTTGTTATGGTACTGAATACTACAATACTTGGAATGCTGTAATTAACAACTAAAAATATGTCTCAGAGCTCTTCTATAAAAAAGAGATTCCCGACTGGTCACAATAACTTTTTCAAATGACAAAAACAAACAGTTCTTTTTTTTTTCTTATAACGAGCAATTATAAAAATCAAATAAAAGCAAATAATGAAAAATAATGCAACAATAAATGAACAAAATAATAATAAAAAAATAATAATAATGCACCATGTATAATAATAATGCACCATGTATAATAATAATGCACCATGTATAATAATAATGCACCATGTATAATGCATCTGTGAAGCAGTCACCTTGTCTCTTTAGATATCCAGTAGGTTTTTAAAATAGGATAGTGCCCATAGAGTACGTAATAGACATTTAAATATTCTAACAATAGACGGTTTAACGCGAAGAAAACCACAGTCTACTTACTAGTCCCAACTGGTAGCTGTTGGTACAACAACAATGTGTCGAACTTGGCAATTATTATCATGTCATAAATATTAACAGCCGCAACAAGTCGATCTACAAGGTCAAGCCGCGGTTGCCTAGGTCGGTCTGTGGATGGGTCACCATCTATTACTTACCCAGTTTCCTCCGTGCCTCGGAAAACACGTTAAGCCGTTGGTCCCGGCTATCAGATCTTTGACAGTCACTACACATAGTCAGTGGCCCGAAAGTCTGACAACCAGTTTTACCAAGGGGTATCTTATTTCCCAGTACTAACTTGGTTGTGGAGGTCAGATAGGATAGGCAGTCGCTCCATGTAAAATACTGGTATTCAGCCGCATCCGGGTGGACTGGAAGCCGGCCCCAACATAGTTGGGAAAAGGCTAGGCAGATAATGTATTTATGCTGGCGCCGATTTATGTGATTACAGTTTTTTCTGACATTTGTTCTTATAATCTATGTATTGTATCTTATTTCTCTTTAGTAGTAGTACTTATTAGGGGCCCCGCGGTAATTGACCAGTACTGAGCATAACAGCAGTTGCTTGTAGACCATATTAAATCCTAGCTTATGCCCGCGGCTTCTCCGCGCCTAGTTCAGTAATCATCCCACAGGATCGTTTTACCGGGATAAAAAGTATCCTATGTGCTAATCCAGGTCATAAAGTATCTGTGTGCAAAACAGCGAAATCCGTTCAATCGCTTTTGTGTGACAGAGGAATAAACATCCATTCATTCTCACAAACTTCCGCATTTATAATAGTAGTAAGATTGCAGTACTTCAATGGACATACATAACCAAAATGAACCCCACCCCTAAGTTAAATATTATAGCACGCACACTCATAATGTAATCCTTCGTTAATTGCAAAAGTTCCCAGTACTTATCTCCGTGCAGCTAATTCTGTGTGCATCAGAAATTGCGGCTTTGTGCAGATGCAATCATGAATACCACAAATTAGCATATCCAAGCAATTCCTCTCCTAACTTACCACTTAGAGATAATAGTGTGATAACAAGGAACGATTAGATTTACGTTATAATTCGTATAATTAAGAAGGGTTTCGATGGAATTGGTAAACTGAGATTTTAATTTCGGTGCTGAAAGGTTCTTTAGAAGCAGATTAATTAAAATACTGTGGGTAATCCTGCCACAGAATCTATTTTCGGTGTGCTTGAACATTTCTTAAACCGCAATATACTTGAAGAATAGGTATCGTTTTTGAAAATAAACTTAAATTCCTTTCTTTATCGTCTTGTTTCTTTATCGGCCTAACCTGGTGTCACAGTTTTTATGCCGCCCGACTTGACTACCTAATTTAATATTTGTGTTTAACAATATTTGCATGCTATTTCATGGCGAAATGTGTCATTGCACTTCATGTAATTTTTACCATCTTTTATACCACATTTACAGCAAAATAAATAATTTTGACTTTGACTTTGGCTTTGCATGTCGTCGAGAAATATCTCTCAGGCATGAGGCAGGATTCCTCACGATGTTTTCTTTCACCGAAGCAAGTGATAATTATGCGCACATGAATCAAACTTGAGACCTATGACTTGGCAGTCCGACGGTCACACCACTTGGCTATCACTGCTACACTTACGTCACTTCGGGATATCTACCGACATTTTCAACTATTGAGAGCTCTCGATATTTCGACGCTGTTCTCGATAAGCGCCATGATTGCGGGATAACTCAACATTGAACATGATAAAAAATATTTTAAGGCGGAGGGGTAAGAATATAAGCTTATCAAAATTCCCCTATACTTAAAATATTCTATGAAAATAAATATTATATTCAGATGACAGCGATGCGGATGAGTACTTTGACGCCTAAGTGTCCTATTGTCGTCGTTTTTAGATGTTTATATTTTCTTAGTCTTACTTTTATCATTATTTTAGTTCTATTTGTAGTCTGTATATAATGTAAATAATAATATTAGTAATATAAATATAAATGAAATTATAAAAATATAATAATATTTATATAAATATTCTATTTAAATAAATAAATCACACATAACATTCTCTTTCCCAACTTACATGTATATAAAGTTAAAGTAGCAGCAAAAAAGATAAAGAAATTTCCCCCAGTCCCCTATGTATGTCAGGTGCCCCAACTTTCGAGGGTCAAATCTTTTTTTCTCCGAATTCGACTTTTTCTTGGCAACCCTTGATGAAGTTTGGCAAAATTCCCTTTGTAACTGATGAAATAGCCAGGTTCTTTTTGTTGGGCCGAGTAGGTCTGGGAGACTTTAAGTAATTACATGGGTTACTTACCTAATTGTGATTGGATTGAAAGTAAAAGTATTATATTACTTTTGTTCGGCAGATGTATTGGGTGAGTTTGGCTTGTAAAGGGATTTTATTTGGGGTTTTATTCGATAAGGTTAGTATGTACAGCCTGGCAGTTAATAAATGTTGCAGGAGATGTTTTTTTTTTGTCTAAGTTTTTTTTTTCACGGCGAAACCGATGTGCAGGCGTAATATACTGTGCCGACACAAGGTTAGAAATCAAATATCGTTGTATTAAATTTACTGCCTCGTTGGGCTAGTAGTCGCAATCGCGACTGCTGAGAATGAGCGGTTCGATTCCTGGGTTGGGCAAATTGTTATAGGGTTTTTCCATCAGGAATTTCTTAGTAGCAGCCACGGAGGCTGGATTTGTGCCCGATTGATGGTAATATGCTCGCCACCTATTACATGGCACTTAAGCATAACTGGCGAAATGTGGGTGTACTATACACCCATCTTTGCAGGCAGGAGTGTACCGATACCCCGGCCTAACCTTTCGGGGATTACAGGCGTGATGTTATGTCATGTAAATTTTACATTGAATTGAAATGCGTTGTATTTTACTACGTCAAACATAATATAATAGAAATCGTGCCTGTTTTACCACAAGGGTTGAGCTGAGGTGTGCTAAATGTACACCCACATTTCGGTAGTTTTGCTTAAGTTCCATGCAATAGGTGGTGCCTATTGCCAGGTACCATCAGTTACTGATCGACTTAGAAGTACACCTGTAACATATGTTACACCTGTGACATCTGTAACATATGTAACACTTGTGACATCTGTAACATACGTTACACCTGTGACATATGTTACACCTGTGACATATTTTACACCTGTGACATCTGTTGCACCTGTAACATCTGTTACAGGTGTACTTTTGATATTTTTGTTTTTGGTGTTTTCTGAAGGAAAATTTCATTGTTCCAACTACTCTGTGATTGACTTTCTATATTCGATCAATAAATTATTTATAAACAATAAATTGATATAGTTCAATAAGTAATTTTGTTTAGGTACACGTCCCAGTTATCCCAAAGGTACTTGGAATTACCTGATATTTGAACAAACAGATTTATTTGATCCAAAACGTTATTAATAATTCACGGAATCGAAACAAAAAGGCACGGTTAAATTGCTTGATATTTCCAGGGATTGGTGAATTTTCGTGAGTTGAAATGTCAATCTATGCTCTGTGGGCCGTAGGTACTTAAGTGAAAATAGAAAGATCTATACCTCGGGAAAAGGTACTCATCATCTGCCTAGCCTTTTCCCAACTATATTTGGGTCGGCTTCCAGTCTAAGCGGATGCAGCTGAATACCAGTATTTTACATGGAGCGATTGCCTATCTGACCTCCACAACCCAGTTAGTACCGGGTAATATGATACCCTTTGGTAAGACTGATTTTCTGGTCACTGGCTGCCTGTAACGACTATCAAAGATCTACAAATTACAGCCAAGACCTACGGCTTAACGTGCTTTCCGAGGCAAGGAGGAAATATCATATTATATTAATATAACATCGTAAAATTCCCTGAGCTTATACTTTAATTACTGAATTCTGTCAGTCGCGAACTCACTCATTACACAGCACAAACAGTAATTATAAACAACAATAAAATGCACGAATACAAAGTAACGAATCCGGCGTAAACAGATGTATCTGGAATATTAAATTAATTTCGTTTGTTTTAATTAACACCACGGGATTACCGTGTTACGGGCACGCTTAATGAAATGAACATAATCTTATTATGACGGCATGTTAGCATTTAATATGAGTAAATCAGGCTCTTTATATAATTAAAGTAGCATACCGCATTTCGTGTACGGCCGCTCGGATTACGCAGCATGCAATTTTTTACGGCCGCGGTGTCGAATTATATGAGGTGAGAAGGCAGGCTCTAGTTTATATTTCCACATGAAATAAGCTGTAAATGTGCCCGTTTTATGTGGTTTTAGCATAACTCTGTGAAAATTCGTAACGTTTTGAAATAAACATAAATTAATGCGGTTTCATTTGCCATGTTTGTCCGTAATACAAGAATAACAGTCCAATAAACGCATTTACTTTATCCATCCAGATATTAAGTAAACAAACAACTCTCGTTCATATAAAAAAAAGAGTGATATAAATACCACAGCATTAATTTCCTAAATGATTATTTGCTCTAGGACTGAGCGGACATGATTTGACAGTTATTATTAAGGCGTGCAAAATGGCGGCCATACGTCACAGCTGGACACGTTTCAGTCCGACGGCCATCTATCACGAATATAGAAGGGTGAGTGGCAATCAAATTGTATTCACATTCTGGTGCTCAATTGCTCTCTTTTGTGCTTATTCGCTAGACCGTATAGTTCGCGACAGACCGAAAGGTCTAGCTTGCTGATTTTCCTTTTAGAATCATGTGATTTCGTGTGTGATGTGGCATATCCAATTTATTCTGAGTTCACACTCATTTTTAGGGTTCCGTACCTCAAAAGGTAAAAACGGAACCGTTACAGGATACCGGATAATCGCTTGTCTGTCAGTCCGTCTGTCACAGCCAATTTACTCCGAAACTACTGGACCGATTGAGTTGAAATTTGGTACACATAAAGGGTGTAACAAGACCCTTAACGAAAGCACTAAGCACGAAAGCCGAAAGGCACTTGTTCTCCCCGTCATTGTTGACAGCTTCGTGAAGGGTCCGTTTACACCCTGTATGTAAATCGGTGACCCAAAGATGGACGTGTCACGTAAATTTATGAGTCTTAAACATGAAAATGATAAGTTTGAGACTTTTTGTTATAACTAAATACTTTTTAGTGCTTTATACAGGGTAGAAGGGACACCGATGCACAAATGCTTACCACGTTTTCAGTAGGTACACCGTTTTGAACACCCGCACAACGAAGTTTTTTATCGGCAATAAAAAAAAATCTGATACATTCTGACCGTGTAGGTATTGCAGTTTTGTAGAAAACAGCTGTTCTTTTTTAAATAACCAAAAAAAAATTTCTGAGTAAGGTTTAGAATGATGTACTGAATACCTTGTAACCGTTTGTGCATCGGTGTCCTTTCCACCCTGTATAAGCACTGAAAAGTATTTGAATAAAACAAAACTAAAAAGTCTCAAACTTGTCTCACCCAATTTGCAGCACAACCTCACCAAACCCAAAAGCAGACATATTACAAACGTGTCCAAAATAATACTAAAGCAAAATTGCTCTCATTCGGCACTGAGAAACTGCAAGTGTGCGCTTCGTGTTCAATTTGATCGAAACTCTGGCGCAAGCCAAGAACCCTGTAAGTGGTAAAACGCCGGTCACGCACAAAACTTGGAAGCAACTGCTAAGACTTCTATCTTTGTGCACTGATCGCTACCGAGCTTTATAGCTATACGTGTGTGTGCAGTGTACGTGTATTGTGTTTGAAAGTTCTGGTTCATTTGCATTGCAGACTGTCTGCATATATTGAAAATGTTGGTGCTGTGTCTCAAGTTTTGCTTAATACGGTAGGTAACTACAGTTATATAATCAAGCAATATGTTTTCATTTTTTATTAGCGTAATTAACGTCCCGTTCCTACTTCGCACGATTTTTACGCTGTTGATTTGTCTTTACAATAACCGAAGTAACATTGGACAAGAGCAGGAATATTGTGATGAGATCTCTTTACTTTAGGTACCTACTTAAGTTTAATAATAAATTAATGCAAATCAAGTATCTTGACTTGGCTCGCGAGGTTGTCGACATGTGGGATGTGGACACAGCAATCATTGTGCCGATAGTTGTATCAGCCCATGGCTTAATTGCCAAGAGCCTCGACCAATGCCTGAGAAGGCTCTCGTTAGGCAGCTGGATCAAGGGCTTGATTCAGAAAGCGGTACTCTTGGCACGGCTCGTATTGTTAGGAGGTTCCTCTCTCTGGAGCCCTGACCGCCGGTAGCTAGGACCCTGTTCTCGATACCGGTGGGCTACAATTTTTTATATTTTTAAATGTTTTTTATATTGTTTTTTTCTAAGGAATGTTTAAAAAAATGTAAAAGATTTGTAAAAATATAAATAAAGGAATTAATGATATAGACCTTCTAGAATATATTCTCTAAACGATAGTGGAAACCGCATCACGTGGTTTAAAAGACCAACGCAAAAATTTAAGTGACTTTTCAAATCTGTCTGGTCATCGTTCTAAGTATCGCGATAAATTAAAGTGTTGCTTCAGCACAGCCAAAAAATAACAAAAACCCTTAGCATTATATTGTTACCCGCAAAGCACAGATAAATTGAAAGTAACACTTAATAACTAAATCCGCTAGCATTTCGATGCTCTTTTTCCGAGAATTATCACAAACAACGCGTACAAATCCCACGAATGTGGATATGCAACAAGTCTGCAAGCATTACAATAATCCCTTTCCATCAATTAAGCCGAACAAACTGCGCTAAATAGTCTATGGCACAACCACCACGACAATCCTAGAGGATTTGAACAAATGGCGCGGGCTTTAACTGAACCTTAAGTCTAATCCTCATTGATCAGTTGAACTACGTACGAAGTTCTATCTCTTGTTACATTATAAAGGGTGTAAAAAGACCCTTAACGAAACCGAAAGGCACTTGTTTTCTCCGTCTTTTTTTTGTTCTGGACCATACCTGGGAACCTTCTAGTTACGGAGATATTTGAGGTCAAAGTACCATTTTTTAAATTTAATACTAGTTTTTAAGGATATAAATTGACTTTAATTACCTCAACGACCTGTTTATTATTCAAAGCATCCACCAGCACAATGTTTTGAGTGCGTTACATTGAGTTTTACCGTAAAACGTGATTTTTCACCCAAAAAAAGAAGTCGTAATACAGGGCGTCAAAAAATTCATCCACATCGCTGTCAATAGGGAAAGTGCCCAGAAAGCTGGCAGCATTGCCACTTTGGATGGCAATGCTGATTCTTTGGCCAAAAAATGCAAGCCCTCTGGTCGCGTGAAGAGTTGACCAATTGCTTGGCGATATCCCGAAATACCAAGTAGGTACTCGGACCCCATGGCCATAGTGTTTCAACCTAGCCCTAGTTTTATTGAATTACATTTCGAGTTTCACTTATCAATATTTCGAGTGAAATTACTGTAGGTAATAATTTTGCTGCTATTTATCACTGCCATGCATGCAATGCCTCTATAGTACGTGTGGGTAGAGACGAAATTTCCTCGGCTTCTTTCACCGAAACACCTCTCTCATTGAATTAAAATAAACGAGGACACCACAAAAATAATGTTAATTATGTGTAGAATCCTGCCTACGCCAGGCTCGCCCATCATCGCTCAAGCAATGGAATTTTCGTCTATATGGAAATGAAATGAGAATGGTCCATGGCATTTAATTTCACGTTTAAGTGTAGGTGTGAATTAAATGCAGCTACATACCAAGGTCTGCGTTCCATACCGCATAATTACCTTCATTGATGGTTCCGAGGAAATAACAGCATTTCAGCAATTACGGCGTAAATACCTGTAACTGTTCCTCGGTATAATTAGATAGCTGGCTTAATGAAAAATTCAAACTAATTCTATCGGCAAACGGCCACCGGTAATCATGTGGAGAATTATTAACGGAGTGTGGAGGGCCAAAGCTGCAGCGTTTGTATAATTTATACGCTACTGCAACTAGATTGCTGGAGGAAAAGTTTAAGTGGACTTATTAATGGTTTTAGCTCTCTATGGGCTTGTTTCTAATAGTCAGGGAAATTAACTAAATGCATTTAAGAGGATATGACTTGCTTTGAGTTTATCTAAACGCATTACACAGAAAACAGTTTAAAAGGAGGATTCTCTTGAGAATTATTTTAGAGTCATAAGATATACTGTTGTCATCAAAGACACAATTTTATGTCATAAACGTTTTACGACGTATCAATTGGTGAAACATTGTATCTCAAGAACGTGACCACTTGGGGGAGGCCTATGTCACGCAGTGGATGTCTTTCGGCTGAAATGATGATGATGATGATGCGGCGATACCTCGCACCGTATGCGCTGTCTGTCGCGGAACGCGCGTAGCAACGCGTTTACGTTTTGAAATACGCTCTGGTAGACTACGGTAACTTATTTTCCAGCGCAGATCTACGTTCGAAATACGAGCATACAATATACGAGAGGTTAAACCGCAACAAAGACACGTTCTAATTATGCTCTTTTTTCTCTTTCAAGCGAACCATGCGGTATCACACGACGTTGGCACACGCGCAACTATAAATAATCACAATTTGTTGGCTCATCGCCTACGAGCACACGCGAATTAACGTATTTCATAGATACAACATTTTCTTGTTACAGTTGTCTCGTTATTTATGGGAAGTTATGCGGTTATACTTTGTTTTGGTCTTTGTTTTTGATGTAGGGGTGAGCAAAACTATAGCATAGAAGTTTTCTGATACCTTATCATCTGCCTAGCCTTTTCCTAGCTATGTTGGAGTCGGTTTCCGGTCTAACTGGATGCAGTTGAATTCCAGTAACGTGGAGCGACTGCCTCCACAACCCAGTTAGTACTGGGTAATTCGATACTCCTTAGTTAGACTAGTTATCAGACTTTCAGGCCACTGACTACCTGTAATGAATGTCAAAGATCTACAAATGTTAGCCGGGACCAAACGGCTTAACGTGCTTTCCAAGGTACGGAGGAAACTTGGTGTGTAATGGATGGACCCTGAAGATCGACCCGTGTGGCTGTTGTATTTAGCCACGAGCTCCTCTGATACCTATCGTATTGTCATAAACGTTATAAAGAAAGTTGAGCTTCTTGAGTTATTAGTCGAGCTACACGATTACTGTTAAATGCTTGCACTGACTGGTCAGGTCCTCTCAAATCTGTGTGGTTCTTTCTTCAAAAGACCATCTCAGACACTAATGTGCATGGTCCTCGAATGACTTAACTAATGTCTGGACTTTAAAAGAGACAGTGACCTCTGAGTTTGTTTCGGCTGTTTCTTCTCAGCGTAGTCAGGTACGAAACACCGGCCCCATCTAGTTCTGACGTGTGAAAGTATTTTTGAAAACCAATTTACAGAAATAAATATGATTTGTTTATGAAACATACTCGTAGTATCTCAAGAACATGCCATTTTCGCCAATATATCCCCTATCCTGTAATGCTGCATAGTTCTTCTGGCCCGTGGTCATAATCGGAACTCGCATGCGAATAACTTATTTCATGGATACAATATTTTCTTGAAACAGTGAACTCCTTATTTATGGGAAGCAATGCGGTTATACGTCATGTTTTGTTTTGGCCTTTTTATTTACGGTTGTTTTTGATTTAGGGGGTAACAAAACTGACAAAGTAGTAATAGGTACTGATGATGTTGCAACATGTTCGTATCTTGATAAAATAACATAATATTTTAGGTATTCATTTTATAAGCTTCACTTAGCTAGGCGTTCGAAAATGATGGTGACAGAAATTCACCATGGCTTTCTTCTTGAAATAAAATTATTTATGTTTCATGTCGTATTTTCATTCATAGTCATGTTGTATGTCGTATTTTTCAGTTTCTTCCAGTGACCACTTAAATAAGGGGTCGCTTATCCTTGGTATGGACAAAACTATTGCTTGCACCCACTGCCTATTCGCCTTATTTTAATTTTGACAACTAAATCCATGGGATAATAAAGGGTCCTTATTTGACCGGTCTATAGATTG
This sequence comes from Noctua comes, assembly GCA_963082995.1. Lineage (NCBI taxonomy): Eukaryota > Metazoa > Arthropoda > Insecta > Lepidoptera > Noctuidae > Noctua > Noctua comes. Next base: position 7,538,090 of record OY720270.1, read on the forward strand.
CAACAAAAGAAAAATACGCAACAGAAAATAAAATATCTCTTATTGTATTCTCATAGAATTCTCTAATGACTAAAAACTTTTTTGGCACTGCTTACGTTGCGTCCCAATGTTGTTTCAAGCTCAACTTAGTTTTACACGAACTCCGTTTTAAACTTTCATCGTTTAAATGCTTACGTGTTTAAAAGCCCAGACATTTTAATTAAATATGTATTCGTTGAAGAATTGACTTTTATGCGTGGGTTTGATTCAATAACACACATGTATCATATGTTATTTGAATAATACGTAATGTGTCTCTAGATTACGAGCTGGCTAGAGATCAACACACAGTTATAAGCACTGTACGGGATCCGAGCCGCTTAGTATTCTTTCTATTCAGGGTGGAATTTTTCAACCCACTTCGAGGGAAAGTACTCTAAATACTGGATTACTGGAGATAGCAAATTTTACTCAAAGGAAACATTACTTTATTTATAAAAAGAAACAAATCTGCATTAAAATATTTTCGAGAGTTCGCTAGCCACATTCGGGATTCAAACCGGCTAAAATCCGAAAAAATAACATCCCGTACTTTTATGGCATCAATCGATAAGGTCAATCATAAGAATCAAATCTAACAAACATGATAAATTGTATGAAAAGAAAACCATGAAATCTAAACTTATAAATGCAATGGGATAAGATAAAGCACTTTTACTCAAAAGTCCATCCGATTACTTACTTACGTTAGTACCAAACCACCAAATCAAACAAAATCGGCGGTGACGTGCAAAATTCGATTTATTACAGGAGGGGCGAGAGATGCGATGTGGCGAGGTGATCGGACGATTCCCTCACGTCTCCTCTCCGCTTTGGTGGAGTCCATGCCTAAACTGTCGCCCAGCTTACGGTAACATGTCGCCACGCTTCAGGTCACCGTCGGTCGCCACGCTTACGGCAAGCTGCGGCCACGCCTTAGTAATGCAGCCGATTCTGTTTGTACGTGTCGAGGAGCCGATTCCCGAACTTCAGTTCAAGGTGATGCCGTTCCCGTGCAGTACTCATACGTAAGCGTCAACCTTAAGCGCCTACCTACGATGTCTTTACATTAGTTTTGAATGTGACCTAAGTAGACTCAAATTGGCCCCTTTGTACGTAGAGGTCGGCTGTCTGGATGTAGTTAAACTAGTTAAGCATTTACTTAAGTTTCTTTATATTGCTACCCACGTGGAGGCTGTCAAAGATACTTTATCGCCTAAAATTCACCTTAGACGTACATACATTTTTACTTCAAATTTTACTTTACTTTGTTATGTATATTTTAATATGTATTATAATTATCTCTTTTATTTTTATGATTTTAGTTACTGTAATTGGTAGTAAACAGAGTCGTTGTAATGTAAATGAATAAACGTAATATTTTATTTTTTTCACTTTGATTAAATTAAACTGAAAACATGTGCACGTGCAAATGCTCTTTTTAAACTTTTTGGCTAGAAGGGACTATTATGGATAAAGCCTTCAACTTTTTAAAATTCGCACATTACCAAGCCAGAGAGATAAAAAATAAAACAAACGAAGTAATATTTTCAACGATATTTCAGCGGAATGTATAAAATTAAAACTTTTGCCCAAGATAATTATGCCTAACTTAAGTCCTATTAAGTTAATAAAATACCACTGGACGCTGTTCATAGGCTCTCGTATAATTTAAATTTAACGTTCGCTGGGGCTCAATATCTTTCTGTATTATATTTTTCTGACTGAAACAATTACATTTTATGTGAACTCCATTGTGTTTTCTGAGATATAAAGTTAATGAAAATCTCAAGAGGCTTAATAAAGGCTGGCCAACAAATTTGATAAGCTGTGAGCGCGTGATAAGGGAGTTGATAGAACATTATAATTCAGATCACATTCTCAACGTGGTGGAGGTTTTTTGTAAAATTACTTTCGTTATGTTTTCTTTTCGGATGAGTTAGGTATTGACAGGGCTTTGTTGTGCCTATGTGTGGGTATCGACAGGTCTCTAGAGTAGGGAGAAATTAGAAGGCCAATAGCTGTCTATTGTCACTCCTTTACTTCTTAGCTTTATTCGCTGTGAGTGGTAATTTATTTATTTATTTATTTGACATACGCTGGCTAAATGACTCAATGCGTTCTCTGGCCAACTTGCCTGCAAAAAGTAAATTGAAAGAACTATTTCAAAATTGACAGGAGGAATTTTTTGACGCCCTGCAATTCTACATTTTCCATTTTGATACTTGTACATATTTTTTATTATTATTTTTGATGTACAGTATTTTTAGTTTGTGAATAATATAGATACTAAATTCAAATAAAATATATTTCAGAATTGTTCGGTGAAAAAGTATTTACATATGTCATTCGTTCAAAACTATTTTATGCCTAGGTATGCTTTTTTTTTTTTTTAGCGTGGTAAAATCATCAAATGAGTCCTCCCACCCAGGGCAGAGCGGAAGGGACTGTCAGACTTGTACTGACTAAAATCCACGGTGTCCTTCAATTGCTCTTTATGTTCCAGGGTCACGGTAATTCTATGAGTCCCGCGACCCCGGCAGGCTTTGGTATGCTTCGAGAAGTTCTATAAAATTTTAATTATTAAGCTAGGTCGATGAACGTTTACTTTTTGGGTAAAATAATATTTAATACTAAGCCGCACCGTCGCGTCGCACGTCATAAGTCTCACTTGGGCACTCTACACATTTTTAAGTGTGTGAAATATTTTACTTATGTTCCCTCTACTCGTGTAAGTAACATCTTTTCATAAAATATGAGCCAGCCTAATTTACGTAAGTACCAATTTTGGTATAATATGTTTTCATAAAGTTTTTATTCTGCGGCAGACTATTGCTCATTCATTTTTTATGATAATTTACTTCAAATTGGATTTGTTGACTCTAGTATGAGGTTGTTACGAGTCTAGACATATAAATGCTGATAACATTAAACTAAATAGTAAAATATATGTAAAGTAGTATGAAATGGAAAGTATGTAAATAGGATAAATAAATAGGAAAATATATATTATAAAATATATAAATATAATATATGAATAGGAAAATATATGTAAAGTCATATGGCAAGTAGTTGGGCCCGACTACTTTCACTTCACCCAATTCTGGGTACATACTTATAGGGTCTCTATTTGCTTGTGCCAATCATTGCGCTCCTGCGTCAGGCGGGATTGACTCGCGATGGCTACAACGTCGTCTGCCCATCTTGCGGACGAGCAACAATTCTGTTTCCATTCCTTGGACTCTTTAGAATTATGTGATGAAATGACGCGTGAATGACAATTTTTGCTGTGTATTTTAAAAGTGTACAATACTACATGTGGGCTTTATTTCGATTCGAGTAACGGATATCGATTTATTTTGTTAAATAGGTAAGTTAACATACTTCACACAACCCTACAGTTCTGCAGTTCCTTGGTTCCTATGCCTAGTAGAAAGTAACACTATCTACTTACCAAGAAAGTATATCCACTGAAGTAACTCTGACGTCATCAACTTTATAGTTCACTAGCTACTACTAACTAGCTCCAAGTATAAGCTACAGCAGTTCCGTCAAGTGTCAGTGGTGTAGACACTTATTTATTTATGGCCAACATCGGGTGGGCTGGCCCATCAACGGCCACTATTGACTTGAGTGGGGTCAAGTGATGCGACGGGCGAAATTATTTTGCGCCAAGCTTTTTCGTGGTGACGGTTTCAAGTAGGTTTCGTGATATTTAGAGGATAACTTCATGAAAAGATAGGTCGAGTTGGGAGTTTATTAGGATTTGTGGAGGAGCAAATATGCTGGCAATTCCACTTATGTAGGGAATGTGACGGTTCGTAAAGGTGTTTGGAATTTTGGATGTTTGTTACTCAATCACGGTTGAAGAGACTCTGATGACAATTGGCACATATACCTCGTCGTAAGTTGTGAATTTCTTAGTACTTACATCCTGTGTGTTTTTGAAATACTTTAACGTTATATTTACATAATAGTTTTAAAATAATAGAATGCTGTCAATGGCGAGTATATCTCTCACCTTCGGTTTGCCGACGATATAGTGGTCATGGCTGAGACCATGGAGGACCTCAGTACAATGCTCGATGACCTCAGTAGAGCTTCCGAAAGAGTGGGTCTTAAAATGAACATGGACAAAACCAAAGTCATGTTGAATGCCCATATAACACCCACTCCTATCAAGATCGGAGACTCTACACTCGAAGTTGTAGACGATTATGTCTACCTGGGACAAACGGTCCAGTTAGGTAGGTCTAACTTCGAGAAAGAGGTCAATCGTCGAATCCGACTCGGCTGGGCAGCGTTCGGGAAGTTGCGTGGTATCTTCTCGTCCAACTTACCGCAGTGTCTCAAGACGAAAGTCTATGACCAGTGTGTGTTGCCAGTGATTACATACGGGACCGAAACGTGGTCGCTCACAATGGGCCTCATCAGAAGGCTGAAAGTCACTCAAAGGGCAATGGAGAGGGCTATGCTCGGAGTTTCCTTGCGTGATCAAATCAGAAATGAGGAGATCCGCAAGAGAACCAAGGTTACCGACGTAGCCCGAAGAATAGCCAAACTTAAGTGGCAGTGGGCAGGGCACATTGCTCGCAGAACGGATGGCCGATGGGGCTGAAAAGTTCTGGAGTGGCGACCGCGAACCGGAAGACGCTGCGTTGGAAGGCCTCCCACTAGGTGGACCGATGACCTTGTAAAGGTTGCAGGGATCCGCTGGATGCGAGACGCACGGGACCGGTCAATGTGGCGACACTTGGGGGAGGCCTATGTCCAGCAGTGGACGTCTTTCGGCTGAAATGATGATGATGATGATGAATAGAATGCTGTACAAGTAGAAGCTCATTGGGCGTCGATGCGTGGTCTTAGATTAGAACATAGAATTATGTATATTTGCATCTGGAGTGACGCAAATAAACATGATTGTACATGAGTTATTTCTCCTAAGACGCGATTAAAACTGAACAAGAGCTAGTTATCGTCTTTTTAATAGTGGATGTCGTGTGAATACTAAGTATTTAATCGAGAAAATTGCTTGCCAAGCGCAGAACTCGATGAGCAAAACACAGCTTAGATGATGGAATCCTAGATCTCGTAGTGATATTAGAATAAGGTTGTTTTTTTCATAACGTATCAAACGGTCTAACGAAAATTTTATGTTTATACTCTTTTCTTGGTATAAATGTGAGGTGAAAAAGTTGTGAGAAAAATATTTCCTTACCGTGGCCTTTCTTTTGATAATATCTTATTTTATCTTGCAAACTAGTTTCTTATTGAAGGGCACGGACATAAATAAGAAAGAATTTTATCTATGAGTAAAAAGACACAAACAAGTCCATCTAGATTATTTGGATCAAAGTACTTCATCCGTGGTTAATATCCTTAGTCATATCATGCGACATTTACCTAATACAAAATTTTAGGCCGCGTTTACACTGAACTTAAAGCCCGGACTCCACCAAAGCGGAGACGAGTGGAGATGTGTGAAACGGAGAGGAGAGGAGATGCGTAAAAGCTAGGGTGTATCAACCGAAGTTTTGCGGAGATGTGCAAAGCGGAGAGGGTATGAGATGTGCACCGCTCGCCGCACTCAGCACACCGCTCACCGCACACCGCTCACAGCACTCTGCTACGTCTTTTCTCGTCTCCGCTGACCTAAACAATTACAAGACGTCTCCTCTTCTCTCTGCTCAACCGTTTCGACCAAAGCTAAGCGGAGGCGAAAAGTGGATATCCATATCCTCTCCTCTCGTCTCGTCTCCGCTTCGGTTGAGGCCGGCCCTTAGCTCGAATACATGTGACATCTACCAACCCGCACTGGGCCTGCGTGGAGGATTGTAGTGTACGCCTCTCAGAGAGGAAGCCTCTGTCCCAGCAGTTGTAATGCTATAGGCTGATACGCCATGTGCTACGCTCCCAATCGACGGCTGACTATACATTTGGTATAAACGCAGCCTTACCATTTTGTTCACTCACACAGAATACTAACAATTCTGCTAAACTAAGCAATGACAATACTCAACATTTAGCTAGTTGCTGTAATGAACTCAAAGTACGTACAGTTAGAGTACACTATCACAATTAACTCCTCGGTTAGCTTGCTACTTGGTCCAGATGGGTGGGTTTGAGGGGTATAATTAAGTGGCCCACATAAGGCTCACGTACAACTCAGCTAACCAACTCTGTCGTCAGTTATACATAAAAAGTTAAATAAACGTACAGCACGTAGCAATTCTTCTCTCGTGGCTTCATGAGTTATTTAGTTCTTCAGCAACGAGCAACGAGTTTGTATGCAGTTTGTTGGTAGTTTGTTTAATTAAATAATAGTAAAAAATCAACGGTAATTTATTCAAATAGGCTGCGAAATATCTCTTTCAATTAGAGGGGGATCCATCAATGTAGTCCACGAAATTCACAAATGCTTTGTTTTTTTAAATTATTGTAATTTGCGGCAATTATGGCAACACTGTGTGTGATCTTCAACTAAAATTATTTTTAAGTGTACTTACTAATGATGCAAATACATAAATAAAATAAAATTATGCCTGAAAATAGTTTTTTTTTGAAAGTCGGTTAATTTTATTTCAGCCTTTTTAGTTGGCATGATGGTATCTCACACAAATTATTATCGAGTATTCATTTTCTACTGTTAGTATAACTTATTAGCAGATCACCCAGATATACACAAAAGAAACAAGAATTTGAGTTGAGGTTTACTACAACTAAAAACCCGACTACTGAAAAATCACGCTCTAGTTAAAATCGGGCTTTACAAGGTAAAATCGACTCATCCTATTGTGGAAGTCGGTTAAATGTAGCCTAATTTACCCGGGCCAATAACGCTAATAACACTTTATTCATCAAAATCGGATGAATAGTTTAGGCCCTACGGAGGTACATAAGTAAATTCAAACATACATTGACTGTTAAAATCATAACCCTTCCTTTTGGCTTCGCCGTAGTCGGGTAAAAATATGCATTATTACTTAGGACTTCATTTAACCATACATGGATTTTATTTCTTTTGGTCAATAAAAGGTCACAGCGTATTAGCGTTAAAATCTCTGGTCAGCAGAAAATTCACCGCAATAGACTCATTTGCTATCGGATAGCTTACAATATGTTAGAGGTTTAGACCTTAATGTGACATCGCAGTTTCGACATGTAGGGTTGCCAGACTTTGAAATTTTGTAAGTTTTCAGTTATTTTTTATTTTTTTTTATTACAAAATGGGCCTGCTCTTGACCTCGATCGATGGGACGAGCGTGCCCAGAAGATACCTGTTCACTCTTGTTAGTGTTCGATGATGTGCTTTGTGTTTTAATAGGTTTGTAGTCATGGCTGAAAAGCCAAATATCTTAAGGCCTGAGCTAGTGGCAGTCGTTTTTAAAGACGTACCCATACAAGGGGAAAAAGCTGCTGTTTCCTACAAAACTGCAATACCTACACGGCTAGAACGTATGAATAGGTGATTTAAAAAAAAAATAACAATTAAAAAAAAAAAACTAAGTGGGGGGTTCAGAATGATGCGCGAATATGTGGCGGGTAACCGTTTTAGCATCGTTGTTCCTCTCACCCTGTATTTATTCAACGCCATACAACACTATGTTAGTCCTTCTTGACTTTTTTATCATTGATATCGCTTATGGCTCTGGATAAAAAAAAACCCTGATAAGAAACTTGGTAATTGCTTATACGCCCGTTTAAAGCCCTTTCATAGCTATTTTTACCTCTGAGACCAACACATATGTACAGCAACCCATTAGCAACCTAAATGTAATAAAAATAAAAACTACATAGATGTTGTCAGTGATATGAAATCATAGATAAAATTGCTGTACCATAAGTGCGCTTACCTTGGGATTCTGGAATTTATTTACATCCAGTGTGTCCATCCTCTGATTCATGTAGAGTGAGAGTTACAATTTATTGGTGAGGTCAATCCTCCAATGTATGCAGTAAAATCATTGGAGGCTGGTACTACTGCATATGTAGGTTTTGGCTCTCTCTTAGTGCCAAAATGCTAATGGCACATAAATATAGTACCGAGACCAAATTATAGCTTTGGGTCACGTAAATTAGATTTATCCTAGTGTGCTGGAGATTACAATTTTATGCCAGATAGCAATTATCTCGGTATGTTCACATACTACGCTTTAGTAACTTATTACGTTATTTGTTGTAATTTGTGGGTAAATAATTACTAAGTAGTTCATAATAACAACACTCTGCTGATTAGTAAAATAATATGGGAGACTTGGAAAGAAAGCACGTTAAGCCGTCGGTTCCGGCTGTCATTTGTACATTTTTGACAATCGCTACAGGTAAGTCAGTGACCCGAAAGTTTGACAACCAGTCTTACCAAAGGATATCTTATGACCCAGTCCTCATAAAGTAGTAGAGGTCAAATAACCAGTCGTCGCATAGTTGGGAAAAGGCTAGGCAGATGATGATTTTTCTAGGTTAGATTAGTTGTATTCAGATTCTTGTATACAAGCTAAATTGGCCCTTTCATAGTTTGTTGTTAGTTTATTTATTTTAGGTTATTTAATAGTTTTAATTAATAATGTATTTAGTTAGTTTACTCTTCTTAATTAAATATACATCGGACAATTGGCCAATAATACTACACCTACAACTATCAAGACTCAATTATTTTTTTGTACTAAAATATAACCACGCAGCGCTCCTAAACAAACTTGAGCGCAAGTAAGTAATCCGTGAGTTTGGTCAACCCTGTGGACAGCCGCTGATCTAGGTTTGTGTTCGGAAATGAAGCTGACCGCGACCCGACTCCCATCTGCCCCCACTAAACGGGCCTCCGCATTACATCCTTTGAAGTTCCGCTTTTCGTCTACCAGCCTCGAATATACGTGGACATTTTGTTTGTGAATAGTTCAAGTACTTACCCACAAATGCACGAATTTAAATAAATGTTTTATGTTTGTCATTTCTTAATGTGAAAAGTTCGTGGAGTTTGCTAGGATTTCCATTCGAGTGGAAATGTTAACGTTGATAAACTTTGTGAATATTAAATGAAATGGAAAACTCGATACAACGTTTGAGGGTAATGTTATATGGAGTTATGAAGTACTCACATGAGTGGAATATTTTATGTGCTTGAAATGTTTTTGCAGTCATCACACTGCAAAATACGAACGTACTTTTACGAGTGTGTTAAAAATATTTGGTACAAACTATATCGGAAGCTCAAATTTTTCAATGATTTCGTAAATATTCAGGTAAGTCAAGCTGTGTATCCAGCGCTGACTTTGGGTTCCAAACAAACTGATTCTGTGACTGTAGAAGTAGGTATGGAACAGATGATTTTAGCTCAGATTGATGTACTAAATACGTGGTAACCGTTTTCGAGTCGGTGTCCCTCCCTTCCACCCTGTATAACATATCCACCGGTAACCTCTATGAATCAGGGTCGGCTCAGTGAACTAAGTCATAACATAATTAAGAAAAGGCTGTAAAAGTGACGATTTCCAACTTTTACTTCAATTCCCAGCACGAGCCACAGTGTGAGAACGTCAAGCCAACATAACACGAACACAAAGTAAATGACTGTCGGAAACGATATACCACATCAGATAGCGATGGACAAAACATAGAAAGAACGAAAATACATTTATTTGGCACATGCTAGAAGTGCATACAATCATCATCATCATCATCTCCCTGCCGCTGTCCCATGCTACGACAACACCTTTATTGTTCACACGATCTTGACGAAATGAAGAAATAATTCATAAGTAACAATTAACATAATTAAAACGTCTTGTTATTAAAAATAACTTTCCTCGGAACACATTTTAACAAGAAAAACAATTATGGCATACCCGAAATTGATCGTCAATTAAAATATGATAAACGATGTCAGAAACTTTTACTAAATATTAATTATAATTAATGAATGTAAGTCGTTTACGAGCAATTCGTTTGTAAAGTAATACGGGGCTATACTATAACGGTTTCCAACAGTCCCAAAAATTCATTTCAAGCCGCCTGCGAACGGCACATCCAATCAAATTCCAATTTGCAGTTAAATCGATTTAAATTTAACGAAATAGAGCGCTCATTTTATTGAGACCTTAACTTTACCTATACATACATTAAAATGAGTACTTTTTAATAGGTAAGGCCGTCGAGTTAATTGCTGTAGTACAAACATATCATTAAGAACGGAAAACATAGGTTTTCGTGTTGAGTTCTAACGTAGAAACTACTAATTGCGCTACCGTGTTCACAATAACTTCAAAATTTTTTAAACAAGATAACTTACTGTTACTATCACCACACGTGTCTTAGTTGCTATACACCGACAGCTTTAATGAGTCCTCGCGAAGTTATCAATTTAAATGGAATATGCTGAGGGTTGATCACATATTGGTTCAATTAGTATCGTAATGCCTACGTGGATTACGGGTATTTTACAGCAAATAACCTTTGGGATATTGTTAGGATTTTGTGGACGCTTAATGTGCCTTTGATTAGGAAAAGCGGAGGACTCATTAAAGCGGTCGGTCTATACTATAATAGTAATACTTCGAACTTTATAGATACATCTAGACACATTTGGTAGGGCAAGAGGTAGGGTCCCTTGGTCACCCCAATCTATCAAAACGTATTGTTGTTCCTCCAGCAGGATAACATTGTGTTGGCATAGTATACAGTCCAAAGTCATTCTCCGGGCCTGTCGTCACTTCTACAGATGACAAGGTGACAAAATGGAATAAAATTGAGCACTTGAAGACCGTCTCTAGAAAATGTAATATCATGGGAAGTGACAGTCTCTGAAATGGTTCTCATGACCTCTGCGTGGACTATTTTTGTCTGACTGTGATTAGAAGGTATTTATAAAAAAATTTGGTAAATCGATTTGGGTATGTAGTTTTACAATTTATTATTCGTATTGCCTTAAGTTTCATCGAATAACTGTTGCTTCGATCAGCAAATTAAGCCTGCCCGGGCATTTATATTTTTAACCGACTTCTAAAAAGCAAGAGGTTCTCAATTCGGCTGTATTTTTAGTGTTTATTTTCGAAGTCATCCCATTTTCTACGGAAAGCTTACAGTGCAACGCCGAACAAAAAATTTCTGAAACGTGACGATAATCTGTGCGAGTATCAAATTACCTTTTGTTCCAGTATAAACTCATTTGAAAAATAGGAACAGCCCATTTATTTAACAGCCATATCATTAAGTATATACGTAGATTTATTCGGTACTGTGTAGGCACGCATGTAAAAAGGAAATTTCACGCCCCGACGATCGCTAATGTTTTTATTGGGAGCACACCGGGAAAATTGGAACCGTTTATTTTTATAGCACTCTGTATACACTGATTTCTAGTATTGGGCGCATACTTTTGTTAGAGTGCCTTGTATGGGTAAAAGGTTTTGCTAGTTACAATGTTAGGTCCTTATATAAAAGGGATGTTACCTTGTTATGTTTTTCGTAGGTGGTATTATATTTTTATATCCTCTGTTGTGTTTTTCATAGGTGTCATAAAAAGTGACTGAAGCGTATCTGTGTACCTAGAGCCTGAAAATTCGTTGAAGATTATCTTTCAAACAAGGTGAAAGGGACACCGACGCTAAAATGTAGTCAGTACACAATTCTGAACCCCAAACTGAACATAGAAATTTTTCATAGCTAATTAAAAAAAAAACACAACAGCTGTTCTATTCTTGTTGACCGTGTAGGTATTGCAGTTTTGTAGGAAACAGCTGTTTTTTTTTAAATAACGAAAGAAAATTTCTATAATTGTGGTAACACTTTTAGCTTCGGTGTTACTTACACTCTGTGTATTACCTTAAGTTTCGTATTTATGAGCACGAAAAAGCTTGAATGTTCGGTAATGCAGTAAATGAGATCATCAAATTCTGGTTGACCACACCAATGCTCCCATAAAATCTGTCCTAAATAACAAAATACAAAATTATTCAAAAAAAGTCTAGTTGATCTACTGTTTCATATTTCTACTGTGACAACCAACAGTTCGTTTGGGTCAAGCTAAACCCGGCGTAGTTCAGTAAATCGAAGCAGCTATTGCATGCGAAACTGTCCCCAACCGCTTTATTTCCTGTTGGAGATCGATTGGTCATCGACTGCAAACTTGAGGCTTCTATAAACCGATACTCGAACCCGGGTATATTCGCAAGTTAGCTGTGTTTGTTCAACTATATGATTTATATATGTTTGTATAATGTCTATAAATCAATAAATAAAAAAATACATTTAAAAAATCTAGTTGATCTACTGTTTCATATCTCTACTGTGACAACCTATAGTTCGTTTGGGTCAAGCTAAACCCGGCGTAGTTCAGTAAATCGAAGTAGCTATTGCATGCGAAACTGTCCCCAACCGCTTTATTTCCTGTTGGAGATCGATTGGTCATCGACTGCAAACTTGAGGCTTCTATAAACCGATACTCGAAACCGGGTATATTCGCAAGTTAGCTGTGTTTGTTCAACTATATGATTTATATATGTTTGTATAATGTCTATAAATCAATAAACTTGTCAACCAATAAAATCGGCAACGAACAAGAAGACCTTTGTTTGCATTGCAAGGAAATCGCTAAAATAAATTATGAGATAATAAACCAAATAACTTAAGTACAATTCCAAAGGTGACCGTAGAATGCAGCAACATTACTGGTTTATACAGGGTGTAAACGAACCCTTCACGAAATCGTCAACCAAACATTATGTACATCAAATTAAGTAACTTTGCGCAAAAATTATTGCTTCTTGGGGTGAAAGATCACGTTTTAAGGTAGGACTCAATGTAACGCACTCAAAACATTGTGCTGATGGATGGATTGAATAGTACGAGGGTCGTGGAGGTGTTTGAAGTAAAGTTCTTACATTAACAAAATGTATTTAAAAAAAACTTGTGACAGAGTTGGAACTTTGACCCCCAAAACCTCCGTAACTAGCAGGGAACCTTCTACATATGGAGATATTGGGGGTCCCTTTGTTTGTTGGTAGTAACTAGGGGTTACTACCAATCTTACTACCAGTTGTAATACCGTTAATTTTGATTACCCTTCCTACTACTCCAGTATTAGGTTGTTAGAAGGGTAAAAACAAATTGCCCGTGTTACTACCGTCAGTACTTAAACAAAAAAAATAAAAAAAATTATTCTAGGAAAATCGGTAATTTTCGTTTTATGGAGGTCAAAGTTTCAACTTTTTCAAAAGTTTGGTCTAGAACAAAAAAAAATTCGCAATGACGGGTAGAACAAGTGCCTTTCGGCTTCGTTAAGGGCCTTGTTACATCCTTTATGTAACTTGATGCCATTGAAGCGAGCGGCAATGTCACCACCTACTGAAACACTTTCATAGTCGATTTATGATTTTAGGCCCGTAATGTATGTATGTAGGCATATCAAGGTTAATACAATCATAACTCAACATTATTTGCAATTTGAACGTGTTTGCTAAGATGATATGAGAACTCTGATATATTACTCAATTAATTATATTAATTAGGCCTGTTCACTCCGTTTACATTATGAGCGAGATGACGCATAACTTTGAGGCCCCAAGTATTAATAAAGAATGTGATAATTATGATATCATTTGCAATTTATCACTACAGGCCATTTGTTAGGATTTTATACAGATTAAAAAATCATAGGTCACACTTGCACACTGAATGTTGGCGATATGACACTATTAAATAAAGATTCGATAGACGATGACATCTCCACTTTTTTAATTGTTAATTGTGTGGATTTCTTGATTTGTAATGTTATTTAATTTAATTTATTTTTGTTTTATTTTCTATAATTTTTTATTTTTTGTTTATTTGTATTAATTTTTGTGTTGTTTGTACCATGAATGTGTTAGTTTAAAAAAAAATATGAATGTGATTTTATTATTATTTTTTTTATTCATAGTGATATGATTTCAAACACAATGTGAATTGTTTCCCTGAATAAATTGAAAGGATTTCAATCACGAGTCTTTATTTTTTATTAATTGAGATACATAAAATACACTTTGTTATTCGTCATGGTCTTCTTTCTTTATCGGCTATGAAAAAAAAAAATATTATAACAAGACCCGTCGCCCGTCGTCGGTCATTACTTGATAAATATGATGATATTCATTTTCCTTACTTTGAACCGTCGATATCCAACACCCAGGTACAACAGTTCCTAAACAACAAGTACTGACCAAGCTTCGTTTCACATTTCATGTTCAAAGTTCCCTCCACTGCAGCGTTCCAAGTCGTAACACCACAAATGTGCGCACGACTTAATGCCCCGAGTCCGACCCATAACATTACACGTAAATTCACCCGCTCACTATCCAGTTTTAGACTAAAAATTGAAACAACAAAGCCCTAATCCTTCACAAAGCATAACATCCAGTCCAGAATACATTTTGTAATTAATGCGACCGTGTGAGCACGATATGCAGCGGCCTGCGCGCACGTTGAGACCATGAATCATTTTATATGCATTGGTTATTTTCAGAGTGCGAGGCAACGCAACAAAAAGGGTTGGAGTTTGAAAGATAAAAAGCCGTGTATCCACCATACACGTTGAATGGGGAGCGGAAAAGTTTCCGCAGCACTTTTGAATGGTGAAATGTAAATAGAGGTATTTTGGGTCAACTTGAATGGGTTAAATAACATGCCTGATGTTGATGTTGAAAACGCAAATTGGCTGGTTATTTCTTTTTTTACCGTTCGTGTTCCATATTTAAATCGAATTGATTGTTCTTTTGTTGGAAAATGTGGAAAGATTTTTGTAAGCTTCATTTTTTTGGATTGAAATGCAAAGTTTCTTTCGAACCAGTAATTCTATTGTTCAATCAATTATTGAACTATTCAGTGTTTTGTTTAAATCTATACATATATATAAAAATGAACCCCTATTTCCCTTGGTCACGCCATCACGCGTGAACGGCCGGACCGATTTCACAAATTTTTTTTTGGTAGGTAGTAGGTAGGTAGGTAGGTAGTACGTAGGTAGGTAGGTAGTGGGTAGGTAGTGGGTAGGTAGTGGGTAGGTAGTGGGTAGGTAGTGGGTAGGTAGTGGGTAGGTAGTGGGTAGGTAGTGGGTAGGTAGTGGGTAGGTAGTGGGTAGGTAGTGGGTAGGTAGTGGGTAGGTAGTGGGTAGGTAGTGGGTAGGTAGTGGGTAGGTAGTGGGTAGGTAGTGGGTAGGTAGTGGGTACGTAGTGGGTAGGTAGTGGGTAGGTAGTGGGTAGGTAGTGGGTAGGTAGTGGGTAGGTAGTGGGTAGGTAGTGGGTAGGTAGTGGGTAGGTAGTGGGTAGGTAGTGGGTAGGTAGTGGGTAGGTAGACATGTCATGTGGGTGGTGACATGTCTACACATGTTTTTGCAAATAATTGAATTGAATTGAATTGAGTAGTAGGTAGGTAGTAGGAAAAGGTGCATTGCAACTCATGCAACTTATTAAACACAAACAAAAACTATCAATACTCTTACAAAGAGGCCTAAATAAATAAAAATAGCTGAAAAGAAAAAGACAAAGACAGGTAATAGATCATTATTTATGTATACCCCGTACAAAAGCTACAACAATGCCGTCAGTTCCTGTGGGCGATACAAGACTCGACTAAAGGATTACGTAAGTAGGATGGGCCCATTGTGGGTTACACGAGAAGATGCTTATAGATTCCTTCTGAGCTAACAAACCACTTATGTACCTTCTAACAAATTAGGCCAGGTTGCTAGGTAAATAAAAAAGGTAAAATAACGTTAGTCTACCTTTTTGTAATATGATTTCCCTTTTGATTTTCTTAAAAGTAAAAGTTCTATAGTTATAAAAGTTTCAGGTAGATAAAGTTCTCGTGTTTCAATTAGTTGTATTCTTTTCTATTTGAAATTCTTTGCAAGTTTGTTTTTTAAAGTATCGGAAAAAGTAAATTATTCAGTGTTATTAATTTTTATCTGGTCTGAAAAAGGAAATTATACCGTTCTGAACAGAGTTCAAATGAAAAAAGAAAATTGTTTTCATTTCGAAACGCATTTTAAAATTCCTGCCCTATTTAAATATTATTTTCTTAATGAAGTAATAGACAGTTTCATAAAATTTCTCATTTTTCTGCATAAGTCGTTAATTAAATCAAAAGAGAATATTAAAACTTGCATCTGAATGAGAGACTAGTTTTAATCAAATTCTTTTACAGCTCGCTTTGCTTGTTTGTAAAAAATCGAAAAAGAAAAACCAACTAATGCATCAGATTAATTAATTATGCAATACAACCAGTATTAATTATTATCTTGGTGCATAAATAAATGTATTTTCTATTTAGCTAAAATATTTGTTTATTTTCGAGAGTCTCACATTATTGAGCCTTTATCGACTATTGGACTATTTAGTCTAAAATCACCTTGCCAGCCTGTGGTTTTAACTGTTCGTTATGAATTCGTGAACGATTGCGATGCATGTATGAAAAATTTCATGAATCCGATACGAGTTTCATAGCGTTTGTTTATTATGACGGATAGATCATCCCGTTGACGGATGCAAGTGACAAATTCGTCACTCTGTATGTAAGGCATATTGATACTGTTTGCTTGTGTCATCCCATTGCTGGGCAAAGGGCTCTCCCCATGACGTCCAGTTTTTTCGTATTTTGTTTTGTCTAGCTCGTCTCGCCATCTTCTTCGAGGTCTGCCGCGCCTTCTGGCTAAGCCATACATATTATTACGGATTATTATTTACTCACTAACTCTTAATATGACCATAAAATTGGTCAAGGTGCAGCAAAAAAACGCAAGCAAGACCTCTTGTGTGGTGTCTCGGATCATAAAACTGTACAATTTTTTTTCTACGAGTGCTTAAAATTCGCAAATTGTGGAATTGACGCGATCTGCTGATTAACATGTATGACGTAAAACTAAAAAAAAAATATTATACTTCTTTATTTTTCAGTTCTATTTGTAGTCTGTATATAATGTAAATATGTAATTTGTAGGTTAACTTGTCAAAATACAAAAGAAAACTAAATGTGTTTAAACAGTATACTATCGAAATATTTCGAAAACTTTCAACACTCCTGTGAAAGTTCAAATTAAAGTTTGATTAGTAAAACTTACATTTACCTGATTTAATTTTTAAAAAAGTTATGAATTTCCAAACGTCACAGAACAAAAGAGGTTCATGGTCTGAGTCACCACACGAGAGGTCTTGAGTTTATTGTGTTACACTAAACCATGTATTGAGTGAGACCGTAGCATATGACAGCTCACAGTTCGATCCATCTACTTGTTATTTCACCACAGGAGTGTGTATTTGGACTTAGTTCCTCAGCTCCTTCAGATTTTGATAGTGATAAATGTATGGTCCCGTGACGTCTCGTGTTTGCCTACTTTTGATTAATCGTTGCATTTGGGAAATACTCTTTTGTTGTTTTCTTATTTTTCACTTCTTTATGTAAAGTATTCGAGTTATTTTTTTGTGGTAGGAAAATATCGAGTAGGATACCGTATCGGTTATTTTTTGTTGTTGTGTAAGATGTTGGCTCTTGTAGGATGTTTATCGATTTCCTTCTACTTCGATTAACATCTTTTTTTTAATTCATCATGATAACCCAGTGGTGTGACCGTCGGATTGCCGATTCATAAGTCTCGAGTTCGAACCCAAGACACGCATCTCTGATTTTTGTGGATTCATGTGCTTATTGAATAATTATCACTTGCTTCGGTGAAGGAAAACATCGTGAAGAAACCAAACGTGACTGATAGATATTTCTTGATGGCATGAAAAGCCAAGTTCAAGCCCATGGGTGGCATAAAAAAACTCTGACACCAGGTTAGGCACTGACCATAATATGAAAAAGAAAGAAAGATCTGAAGGCAGTATGTGAAGTATGTCGAGAACAGAGTCAGAATCTTGACCTGGTAGTCGAAAATGCAAAAATATGTCTCAAAAAGACTAGTTAGACTGTCAGACTCTAATAAAACTTTACTACATGACTGTACAACAAGTCACATTACATGAATAAGCCTAATGGTTGCAAAAACTTTTCTAATTCAATATCACTTCTACAATAACATTGTTTACAATATCAACAGGAACTATCAACCTTATTACTAGGGGTTTTAGGGTGAAAAGTGGTCGACCGTCGGTGAGCGCGGTAGTACCTACGCTACGACCTACATGTTACATAACCAAAGCCTATCTCGTTAACCGATCACAGACTAAGATTAAATATGGAGAATGGCCTATAAATGTTTACGATATAACTTTATAAAGTACCAACACTCTCGCGGTACAGTCGAGGCACATTTCATAGCTAGCAATAACTACTTTGAATCGAAGCGGCCTATTGAACGGCAGTGGTGCTCAAAGTAGGTGATAGAATTTGCATTAGAGTACAAATAATTATGCTGTTACCTGAGAGGTTAAATAATGAAGTAGTTAGTTAAAATTTACTTAGACCTACGTCTTAAGCGGAGACTAATATTTTTAATGTTTGTTTTTTTACTGTCCATCAATTCCCGAGTAACAATGTACTTATGGTGTATGAGAATATAAACTGACAAATAACGTTGTTCGAGCTATGTTTAAAAATAAAACCGTATGAATTTCGTGCATCAACAAAGTAACATTGAAAGGTTAACTGAAAAAAAAATGCGGTAAAAGTGACTCGTTATTCACTGAAGCAATTGGAGCATTTACGATCTCCAAAATCCTTCAATGAAAGCCCCGCTTAAGCCAACGTTTGACTCACGATTCCAAATCCAAAAAAACAACAAAATAAGTTTGGCTACCATTGATCGAGCCCTAATGATTGCTATAAACCGACCATGGATAGTCGGCCGGCTGCCCCTAAGAGTTGTAAGTGCAACGTAATAATCGTAAACTGGTCGGTTAATACGCCAGGCGGGTTGGACGGCCGGCGTTAATCCCATATGTGGCCAGCACGGGTTTTCTCGAGCGGCCATCCTTATGAGATTAAAACTAATTTTAGGAACACGTTGCTATATTTTGTGGGTACGATGGGTTTTTATAGGAGAGTGATTTATTGCTTTGTGGGTGTAAAGGGTTTGACGGCACGGTTGGCGCAGTGGCTGAGCGATCGGCTGCTGCGCTGCGTGTCGCGGGTTCGATCCCCGCTCGGAACAAATATTTGTATGATCTACAGGTAGTTGTTCCGGGTCTGGCTGTTTGTGTATGTGAGTTTAAATGTTTGTAAACGCACCCACGATACAGGAGAAATTCCTAGTGTGGGGCAACGATTTTTTTTTTTTAAAAAAAAGGTAGGTGAATGTGCTTGAGTGGGTTTGTGCATGTAACTTATGTTAAACGGGTGGGCTCGTCACTTCAGGCCCGAAGACACCTAAGAAGGCGATTCCTGCCGAGACCTTCCGTCTGATACCATAGTGATTATAAACATAAACTCACGTCTCTTTCAAAAATCAAAATAAAAAATCAAAATCAAAGCATTTATTTCAAGTAGGCCAGTTGCAGGCACTTTTGAATTGTCGAAACAAAGACAACAATAGCTACAGTCCCAGTCACAAGGCATAAAAACTGTGAAAGTACTGTAGTTGCCCATTCCCTAACGTAGATCTCTATGGAGAAGAACGGGCAAGAAACTCTATGGACACTTTTTTAAATCAGAATACTTTTACAATCTCTTGGTTACATCATTCATGTTGAGATGGTACATTATTTTCTCATAGGAAATAGTGTCTCTAAAAGGAGTATGCAAAGTTTGTAGCAACGATAGATAGATAGAAGAGGATACACCAAAGTTGTTAGACTGCTCTTTTACAATCTTCTCCATACAGTCTTTGGCTTTGGTTACGTTCTTGTTATGTCTGGTCATGCGGGTCGTGGGGCTTTTGGGACCGGGACCGCGGTCCTGGATTCCACCTTTAAATACAATAATTATTTTTGAGTAGTATCTTGGGACCACAAGAAAAACAAAAAAGGTGATATAGTACATATTTTGATCAACAATTACATGAATAAACTACGCACCTGACCTTACTGAAGAACATTGCCAAAAAGGGCACGACATAGCTTCACTATACACCATGAGAAATCATCATAGTTTTTACTATGAAAATGTAATACACTAGCTTATGCACGCGGCTTCCAATGCGTGCACTTCGGTAACTATCGCACGGAACGGAGTACCGGGAAAAAAAATGTGTTAATCCAGGTTATAAACTATCTGTGTGCCAAAATGTCATCTAAATCTGTTAAGTATTTTTTGCGTACAACAGGAACAAACATCTCTCCATCCATCCTGAAAGAAAGAAAAAAGAAAAAAATATTTATTTGTCGCAGGGACATGACGTGCATCATACAAAATAACAATAAACTATAGATCCAAAAGGACGGAACAAAAAAAGAAAAAAGTTAACAGCTTGCACGTCATGACTGCGACAAGCAGATTACCACTCAGCATGATGCTGCTATGGGAGGCCCACAGCACAGAGTTGGTTTTCAGGGGTCACCCGTGAAAATACGTACGGAAGCCAAGACAGCATAAATATTTTTCCTCACAAAAATTCGCATTTAGTAAAATAAGAAGTATAAAAATAAGTGTTTTACAACACATTAAAAAAAGGAACCAACGTTCCGCTAATGTTGCGTTGCATGTGTTTTTATAATTATGCGTGGACACGACTTTTGCTTAACGAAGGGAGATAACGATGCTTCACTGGACCCGTGGCCGTGTAGCTATGTACGTGACGCAGACAAATGCGTCGGATTTTTACCTTTTATTCATTCCCAAGCGTGTGTATACAATGGGATATTCCATCGTCAAAATGACAGATTGCATAGAACCTTTCATATCCTAAGTAACCTGTTAAAATGATGAATTTTCAAAAGTCCTTCCTTAGTTTTAGTGACCTTTGTATACGATATCCATTTGCAAAATTGTATGCTTGTAGACCCAGTGGTTGCCGTTTAGTCCACTCTCGGCCCCTCGACCCCCAAAAAATAATGTGTCCACTCGACCCCTAACTATAGTTTCTTCTGGACCCCTGGGGGTCAACAGTGGATTTTATTTTCCAGCCAAGTTTTAGTTTCCTCTCGACCCCCGAAGTACAGTTACCTACGATGATAAATCATCAGTCTGCCATATAGTTGCATACTTTTTAACTAAAATATCCTCAATAATTTTTTTATAATACTTACTTATAGTCGAGTGCAATTAGAGAATAAGGTGGAACGAACTATATAGTTCTCTCTGCGTTGTATGATACTAAACAAATGAATTTAAGATTTTTATATTTCAGTTTTCTTTATTCATACAGGGTGTAAACAGACCCTTCACATAGCTGTCAACCAAGCATTCTGTACATCAAACTAAGTAACTATACGCAAAAATTATTGCTGGGAATCGACTTTTTTTTTGGGGTGAAAAATCACGTTTTAAGGTAGGACTCGATGGAAAGCAATCAAAGCTTTGTGCTGATGGTTGGATTGAATAGTACGGGGGTCGTGGAGGTGTGTAAAGTAAAAATCTAACATTAAAAACATGTATTTAAAAAAAAAACTTGTGAAAAAGTTTGAACTTTGACCCCCAATATCTCCGTAACTAGAAGGTTCCCAGGTATGGTCTAGAACAAAAAAAATATCGCAAAGACGGGGCAAACAAGTGCCTTTCGTTTATGTTAAGGGTCTTTTTACACCCTTTATAGTTTATATTGCCTGTTACCGATTTCGACAGGGTTAATTTTGTTATCCACAAAAAAATACTGAAAATTCCTTTCTAACAACTATTCCCGATAGAAAACTTCACTGAATCGATAGTGTGTCAACTTGGAAAATAGATACTGCTACGAGATCGTAGCACGGCGCCTACGCCGTAGTACGTTGGCTACGACAAAAGCAGCTTGCTGTTTATGGTGACTGTAACTTATTATACCTGCGGTTAGTTGTTGTGGGTATGAGCAAACAAGAATGGGAAATTTTTTTTGTTAAAGAAAGTCAATATCTCGACACTGTTGTGGCAGTTTGGTAAAAAAAGAAATAAAAAAAGTTAATAAATAGAATAATTCTTTTTCAGGGTTGCTCTGATAATTTGTTTAAGAGCCACCATTTCTGTACTCAACTCAAAAGAAATTTCAAAGGAGTTTCACCATAAAAATACCTACACTAACAAAATATAAAAATTAAATTATTAAAATACAAGCCACTTTCATTTCAACCGAATGTTAATTAAGTTAATAATCTTTTCGTTAGAAGTTGTGATGTTTATTTAATAACTTGATAAAATAAAACTGAACAAATATTACACTGTGTTTTAATTTTAAGTGTTTTTTAGATCTGGTAAAAAGAAAACTGAAGAATTTTTAACAAGTTTTAAGAGTGGAGAGTATGCTGAATTATTAAAGAAAATTCTTGGCAAAAGTAGCATGGCAAAATATCTACTCAATCCATCAATGATCACTTACAAGCGTTATTTCATCTCAAAAAATAAAGCTACCATAGTTTACAAACTAATTGTTAAATGACGCTGAAATGTAAACACCGCGAGTAGACGTTCAATGATAACAATGACGCGGCGATTTGTGAGCGAGCATCAATCATTGATCCGTTGAAGTGAGATGATGTATGGAAGGCCTGTCTGGAATCACTGCTGTTGTTTCGTTTAGTGTGAGGAGTAAGAAGTAAATGGAGTGTTCATGTTTGTATAGCACACGAAACGTAAAATACTAGCTTCAATTTAAAGTAAAATAAATATGTATGAGGTAGACCGATGACCTGGTGAAGACCGCGGGTATCCACTGGATGCAAGAAGTACAGAACTGGGCTTTGTGGTGACTTGAAGGAGACCCGTCACACGTCCAGTATTTATGGTCATAACCATAAATACTGGACGTGTAAACATTACTTTATTGTTGAAAGAACTTACAGCATAAATTGGCTAAGACAGTACATCTCAAGGCAAATTATTTGCTTACAATTTTCTGTTTCTATTCGGTCCTTCGCTTATGGGTTGTCTACTGCTTACGTTGTGTCCATCATGGATATTATGAATTATATTTTTTTCAAAATCGTGGGCATGTACAAGGGTTTCCTGGTACGTGCATATTTTCTGCAGCCTTTCCAAAAATAAAAGTCTCCGTCTTAGTAAATCCCACTGACATAAAATATGCATCCTTCAGTTTTCACCTGCACATAACCACTCCATTAGCTCGCTAATCCGTGGTAATGAGTATTCCATAGATGGTGCGTCATCGTCTGTAACAGACAAGGTATTTGAATTCACTTGCTGAAACAATAGTGCTGCAGCAGTAGGCATTGACTACCAATCGACCTTTCAAAGCCATTCAACTGATCTACTAGATCCATTACAACAAAGGTGTTAAGTCAGTGACGGCCATTCGAAACGTTACTAGTGCAGGTCAACGCACACGTAGAAGCATTGTACCGGATTAGCATCGTCTGAGCTCGAACCGTTGACTATTCTTTGTACGAAATTCTATGCTGCAATGCATACCTATAAGCACCGTAACGATATGACACCAAATCGGGATCAGCTAATAAAAACCTTTGCCATAAACGGAAAAGTTAATGAGGTTATAGAGATCTCATTCTTGTTCGGAAAAAATGAGGTAAATATTTAAAGCCAATCCCCTGTTTATACGTGTGCTATGAGCTTTACTCTGTCAATGCAATCGAACATGGTGCATTGACATGAGCCTGTGTGACGTTTGACCTGTGTGATTATGAATTAGAACTCAGTTTGCGGATGGTCTGGCTATTCTGAAGCGTAAATGTACCCCACAACAGGTTAAGTGTTGTAAATGGGATGAATTACAGCATTACAAGTATTAACAATAGCCTCCAGAAATGTTTCAATCTTCAGTTAATACCCAACGGTATTAAAAAGAAAGATACGCTACATTCATACTGAGTGGCGTTCAAATAAGTGGCGTAATTGGTGGCAAATAAATAAATAAATATCGTTGTGTTGTTACGGCTGCGATAGATAACACGGAACGTATGATACAGAAAGAGATAGCTATTGCGCTTGTAGTACTTAAATTACGACAATTGTCTGAATTTGTCTGCAACAATTTGCGCGTGCCAGTGCGATATTTAGCTCTTTTTATTTATAATATCATTGTTATAATATCATTGTTTGTTTTATTTATAATATCATTGTTAATACCTAATTGAATTGTTGATGTTTGAAATATCAGTTTTTATTCAGTTTTTAAACTGACATGGTCACTAGCACTATCATTAACACTTAAAACGGGATATTTACCATGTATTGTTTTGAGTTACCGATATTTCGGCGCTGTTGCAAGCGCCGTGATCACAGCCTGATGACCACAGATAGATGATTGAAACTATGTTGCTAGCCACATTATTATGATCGTGTAGTAGTAAGTAGTATTGTCAGATGCGTTTAAATTGAAAAGGTAGTAAACATTCAAAACTTAACATGAGATTAATTTACTTTCTAATTGTGCTTACAGGTATTTTTGGTTACAAGTGTACTTATCTAAGTACCTTAGTTAAAGTTAAACTAACACTCGTTACCAACTCAACAATATTGTATTTAAAATTTAAAAAGTTTATTTTTCAAATACTCTATTGAAATCTTATTTCGTTTCCAGTTTAACGATTACTAGACTCCTTTCCCCTCTCAAACTTGAGCAGGAACAGTTTCAAAGCTGAAACTTTTACAGCCAGTAGCAAGAACTCAATAATTTTATTTTATTTCAACACACGGGTAAAAAGAAACAATAAGATGAAAGAAATGTCGCAATGACAGTTTTATAGTTGAATTTATTTTAGAGAAGTTTTGAAACTCCTTGCCCTTATTAGACGTTTCATGAGGTAACAAGTTATTGTAGTCAAAATCAAAATCAATCAAAATCAAAGCATTTATTTCAAATAGGCCAGTTACAGGCACTTTTGAATTGTCGAAACAAAGACAACAATAGCTACAGTCCCAGTCACAAGGCATAAAAACTGTGAAAGTACTGTAGTTGCCCATTCCCTAACGTAGTCGTAGTTCGTACTTGTAATGTACACAACTTGTGAAAATGGTTTGACCGCTTGAGGTACCTATTCAGTTATTACTGTGTTTAAATATATTAAAAGAGAAATCCTAATGTTGAGACACCTGTAAAATGTACCCAAAAATATTTACCTACCTGCACAAATCGTACCGCAGGAAAATTCAGAACCTCGATTTGTAATTCGGTTCAAATACACACGGCTCCGGAATTCCGAAACGATAACCGTATACGTAAAACGTGTTGTCGAATACGAAGATACCGTTTTCCTATAAACGAGTTATCGACTAATGTAAACGAATCATTAGGCTGGTCACTCGATTCGTTTGTCCCTAAAAAGGTCGAATTAACCAATGTCCGTACAGCTTGTTTTCAAAACTGAATAAAAAGCTAATCCGATTGTTTTTGTTTTAATACTCAGCAGAATTATATTGGATTCGTTACGTCGTCGCCGAGGTTCGCCGGTCCATTAGGCTAATAGCTGGGCAGTGAGACGGCAGAAAGAGATTAAGCTGTGCTCAGTCATCGTTTTCCACAGCTATTAATTGATAAGTGGAATCTCTCAATAGATTACTTTAAAAACTGTTTCGACAGACTCTCGGTTGCTTGAAAGGGTTTGATAACAGACGAAGTTTTCAACTTTTTTGAAGAAAAGCTTATTGATTTTGCAAAAGGTTTTGTGAATATTAATTTTCAATTTCGTGTTCGTTTTTCGTTCTTGGAATCATTATGGAAACAAAACGTGTCAGTAATTTTATTTTAAAGTCTTCTCGGAGCGCTTTTCAGGTATTGCGAACGGGTTTCATCGCATTATTATTCTTTTACCCGCTTGTTTTGCTCGTATTTTGAATAGCTTGTGTGGTAACGATAGAACTTTATCCATGGAGCCGATTTGAAAACCACGCTTAACTATGTTAAGACGAGTTTAAAGATTATATTACTTGTTAGCCCACAGAGCACCATCTACCAGCACTATAATAACCGTTATCCTTATTGGAGATTCAAAAACTTGTGCTGGAATATTACCCATCCACTTAATTAAAATATCTCTGAAAGAGTTTTCCTTAACAAGTTGGACATTGTGTTTGTTATATACTCACTACTTTTTATCTTTTTACTGTCAGCGACACAACGTTAAACTTTTTATTGGTATAACGTAGTTAAATACTAAGATAAGTCGATGAACCGCCGGACAAAGACCTTCGCGTGTGAAACATATGAAAAGAGATATGTTCTCCAGATGACTGTTACTATGTTCTACTCATACACCAATATCGGAGGTCGAATATTAAACGTATATTTTTATCGAACAATATCTGATATTGGCGCTTGTCCCGAACAAAATATTCTCGCAATACATCATACTTCCCCCAAAACTGTGTTCGACAAAATTGGTTCGTGTGTAAAAGATCAGTGTGAGTTCACGTTGAGAATCACAAATATGGGGAATGGTCTATGAGGCACCGCTTTTATTGCAAAACGGAGCCAAAAGAGACCGCAACACTATTGAGTCGTAATTTTTCATGGTAAGATATTGTTACTGTTGCTCAGAAATCGGCCATTTGTATAATAAGTCGATAGTGATCGTCGTTTCCGTCCTCAATAAGACGTCGTGCAGGAATTTGTTTGGGTTCGCCGAGGTACTTCGGCCAAATGCCGATAGTTACAGCCGGGACGGTGAGTGCTTAAATTATTCTAAAGCTTTTACGGATACACTTCTTTTCACAAAAAAAAGTTTGCTGAACGTCAATCGCCAGAAGTTATACAGCTTTAATACCAGAAATGGAACAAAAATCCCAGAAGACTTTCCCGTCTAAGACGTAAAACGTGATCCAATTTACAATGCCTTCTAATATTTCAGATTTGTTACGATCAAGTTTATTACAAATTGGAAACGTCTCAATGTATCCCTCGAGATCGAGCGGCCGACCTTTCATCTTTGATTCCTCCATCGGTTATGATGAGAAACTCATTTCAAATAAGTTTGGTGAGTTAGTTCCCAACAAACAGTCAAAGCGCCAACTATCTTCTGCGATGTCGGTGACAGAGACATAAAATGAAAGTGGCTAATACTTACGTAGATAAGTTCAGTTAATGTCCCAGTATGGAACGAGATGGTAACGTCTTACGGTAATGGG
Organism: Noctua comes; assembly: GCA_963082995.1. NCBI lineage: Eukaryota > Metazoa > Arthropoda > Insecta > Lepidoptera > Noctuidae > Noctua > Noctua comes. The sequence goes on from OY720270.1 coordinate 7,565,240, forward strand.
AATTTATTCTAGTAACCTGGGGAAGGTTAGATATTTTGGAACGAAACCAAGAAGGTAATTTTCATGAAGAAAAACTAAATTGATATTAGGTTGGTACAGGATTCAAAACGACAATTATATAGTTCATCTATACTAATATTATAAAGCTGAAGAGTTTGTTTGTTTGTTTGGTTGAACGCGCTAAACTCAGGAACTACTGCTTCAAATTGAAAAATTCTTTTAGTGCTAGATAGCCCATTTATCGAGGAAGGCTATAGGCTATATTATCACGCTAATAACTTAGGTGGGTGAGCAATATTGCATTATGTCCATATTCTTCAGCTCTTTGACAATGGTTTGACAACTGACAACTGTCATGGCATGCATTAGAAAAGAACAGCTATTTTAGACCATTCGTCACCGAAGTAAGTAGCCCGAAGGTGTCAGCGGCCGCCCTGTGAACAGTGGTTTGCAAGTTCGAGCCTCAGCTAATTTATTTTGTTTTTGTATTTATTTCGATTTTTTAATGCTGTAAGCATGGTGCAAGTTCGATCCCCAGCCGCACTCACTTTCACTTTTTGTAAATAGGTATGTTGATTTTTTTTAAACCTTTAAGATTTCCAAATCATTACCAAATAGTTTTATACATACTTTTAGTTTTTTTTAACCATTCAAACGATGTTTCATAGTAATCGATGCTCTCACGGTGCTCTCTACCAAAAGATGTATGAATTTAAAGTGTTCAAGAAGAACTTATCATAATTATATATGTAACATGCAACGACATCTTTTGAACCTAAATGGTACTAATGAATAAAATGTGCTCACAAGATAACTTTTAAATCGACTGGCCAGTTGTTTTTTTAAGTTACGATAGCAAAAGGTACTCTAGATTAAACTTAACTAGAGTATGACTTCTATCGAAGGTCTGACGAAGGAGACAAAAGGCAATTGCAAGTGGTCCTTAAGAGTTTACAGCATCTATATCGTATTTGGGCTCACTTTATGCATCTTGATGAGAACTTTAGACCTAGCAGGAGTATGGCTGTCATCGACGGTCTAGAGATGGAGACAGAATGCAGTTGCAAGAGGTCCTCAACAGTTTACAGCAGCTATATTGTTATGGGGTCATTTCGAACACCTTGATGAGAACTTTAGACCTAGCTGGATTCTGAAACATTTCTCCGACATTCGTTTCGCCGTTGAACGGTTCACCGACAGAACGATTCACTTTTCATTTTTTCACCGACAGAACGCTTCAATGACGAACGTTTCGCCGACACAACGATTCACTTTTCATTTTTTCACCGACAGAACGTTTCAATGACGAACGATTCGCCTACAGAACGATTCAATTTTGATAATTTCATCGACAGAACCTTTCACCGGGGAACGATTCGCCGACACAACTGTTCATCTGCCCCTTGAACGTCACCTTCACCTTCAACGTCAATACATGTTATGGAAACAAAATAAACGGAAACAGGTCTACATGTCGAATACCTATGTTTTATACCCCAGGGGCTGAGATGAACAGTTGTGTCGGCGAATCGCTCGCCGGTGAAAGGTTCTGTCGATGAAATTTTCAAAATTAAATCGTTCTGTCGGCGAATCGTGGATCGTGGATTATGACTGTCATAGAAGGTTTGACGATGGAGACGGAAGGCAGTCGCAAGAGGTCCTCAACAGTTAACAGCATCTATATCGTGTTTGGGCTCATTTCATGCATATAGATGAGAACTTTAGACCTATCTGGACTATGACTGTCATTGATGGTCTAACAAAGGAGACACAAAACAGTTGCAATAGGCCCTCAACAGTTTACAGCAGCTATATTGTTATTGGGCTCATTTCATGCACCTGGGTGAGAATTTTAGACCTAGCTGGAGTATGACTGTCATCGACAGTCTAACGATGGAGACGAACGGCAGATGAAAGAGGTCCTCAACAATTTACAGCAGCTACATTATTATTGGGCTCATTTCAAACACCTTGATGAGAGCTTTAGACATAGCTGTGGAGTTTGACTGTCATAGAAGGTCTGACGATGGAGACGGAAGGCAGTCGCAAGAGGTCCTCAACAGTTTACAGCATCTATATCGTGTTTGGGCTCATTTCATGCATATTGTTGAGAACTTTAGACCTAGCTGTGGAGTGTGACTGTCATAGAAGGTCTGTCGATGAAGACGAAAGGCAGTCGCAAGAGGTCCTCAACATTATACAGCAGCTATATTGTTATTGGGCTCATTTCATGCACCTTGGTGAGAACTTTAGACCTGCCTGGAGTATGACTGTCATCGACAGTCTAACGATGAAAACGTGAGGCTGTCGAGGAAAGCCCTTATTTGAGAAAAACATAAGTAGAATGTTTTAGCGATTAATTAAATTATTTCCGAGAAGTTAAATAGTTACCTACTTGAATCTATACTAACAATATAAAGCTCAAGAGTTGGTTTGGTTGAACGCGCTGATTTCAGGAACTGCTGGATAGCCTATTTATCGAGGAAGGCTATAGGTTATATAACATCACGGTATAACTAATAGGAGCGGAGCATCAATGAAAAATGTTGCACAAACGGGGAAAATGTATTCCTTTTGAAAGCTACCGTTGCGTGCGCTGCGTAAACGGTTAAAGTTACGCAATAATCATGTATGACGGAAATGTTCCTCTTAAAAGTTCTAAAAAAATACGTGATAGCATATGTCTATATTTTAAGGTTGACTGGCATTATTTGCGAAGGTGTTTTTGTGAACATGGTATTTATCCTTATCCAAATAAATACGTTATTCATCTCAAGTATTTAATTTTGAACGAAATTGCTCTTACATCATTTGATTTCAATGAATATCTTAGGAGATATCACAGTTTTAAAATAACTCCGCAGCGAATTAATTATCAGGTACCGCGCGCGCATTTTCATAATGTGGAATGATTGGTGTGATATGCTAGAATTGCACTATAGGTGCCTACGGCCCACTCTCTCTGAACTCTCTCTCTCTCTTATGTGACGCAGACGAAGTTGCGCGGGTCTGCTAGTTTTAAATATATACAAAATTATTATTTCGCTAGCAAAAATAACCGAAAATAGAATTCAATAAACGCCTTTTCATACCTCTCTCTTTAAATTGAAAGAGGAAGTATTTCATTTTTACGAAATAGAATCTCAATTCGAATGTTTCCCGTTGAAAATTAAACCCATTTGTAATGAAAAAAATCCGCTGGTAACACCGCAAAGGTTCATAGCTCATCCATAATAAATTTCTCCATTTACCCCTATATTAATATTGTACATTTGAAGATTTATCCAGGGACCGAAGCCAGATTTGAGTTGTAGCCAGTTCTTTTATGGAATATGCAATTTAATACCACAATTGTGAGCGCATATGGTACGAATGTATTTATTGGATGTATCGAGTTGTAATATTAAAATTTTACACGGATTATATCTCTGGCAAGACTGGTAGACACATTAGCTAGAAATATAGTGAATAACTTTGGGAATACAGTTAATAATATAATGGAAACTACAGTTCAAATCTTTATTTGATTGTCAGAATTTTGATTGCAGTTTGCTAAAGTGATTGAAATTAATGATATTTATCGATTGTGAATGCACATTACCATTCTCCTGCCCCTATCCCAATTGTTTTGGGGTCGGCGCAGTATATCTTCTTTACTTTCCTATTACTTGTCATCTCAGCAGTCACCTCCTTTATAGCCATATCATCTTTCACACATCATCATCTGCCTAGCCTTTTCCCAACTATATTGGGGTCGGCTTCCAGTCTAACGGATGCAGCTAAATACCAGTATTTTACATGGAGCAACTGCCTATCGGACCTCCACAACCCAGTTAGTACTGGGTAATACGATACCCCTTGGTAAGACTGGTTGTCAGATTTTTTGGGCCACGGACTACCTAACGACTGTCAAAGATCTACAAATGACAGCCGGGACCAACGGCTTAACGTGCTTTCCGAGGCACGGAGGAAACTTGGTATGTAATGGGCGGTCACCCATCCACAGACCAACCTAGGCAAGCACGGCTTAACCTAAAGATTGACCCGAGCGGCTTTATATAAATATCATATAAAAAATATATACTTAAATGTATACTTATATATACCATTTATCATCTTTCACACATTCAATCTAAAATTTATTTGGTCTTCCTCTACTCTTATAGCCTTCCATATTTATACCCAAAACTTTCCTCACCACATTGTTCTCACTCCTCAGTATGACATGCTATGACAATCGATTACCTCACAACTTTTTAGTCGCCGTTGACAAAAAAGTAGCGAGGTAATCGATCCACTTCATTTCTTCCTCTTAAATTCACATTATTGATAGATATTATTAATACTTTCTTATGATTATTCATTAGTTTATTAGGAATTTAACATGTGACACGAAATTCTGAGAATCTTGCGAGATTGGATTCCTGCCTGCTGAAATATTCTAGCGGACCTATCCTAAATTCTGCACGTGACCGCACTTGATCGGAATTTTATACTAAATTCCTAATACTAACATACTAGATACGCCATACCACTTCATTCCCAGGGACAATTTACTCCAAATAGAGTGCCCAATTTTAACGCCAGATTTACTCATTTAACTTTGCCAGTTCCTCAAAGGATTACCTAATAGAACAACAGGGTTCTATGTAAACTGACCCAATGTTTGTGACAAACAGTGTAAGCTTCTTAACTTACATACATTTTCGAACAAAACCTTGTACAATCTGCATTCAAATACCTTTCGGATGTTTTTCCGACAGTCCCACTCTACTTGCAAGGAAACAAGTAGTTGGTAGTGCGAACTACCCTCTTTCTGATGCAAATAATTTGGGCGAGCCGGAACTTTCTTCTTTGATACTGTTTGTGAATAATAAAATGTTTTTGTAGTGTCATTACCATCTGGGTTATACTTAGACCTATTTTTTATTCTGTTTACGTGTTTGTGTAGTCTGTGTCTTTATTTACTCTGTGTAATTTATTACAGGTTTCGTTTTAGTGAGGTCATGACAGTATTTGTTTTGTTTTTTATTGGTTTCGTGTATGTGCTTGACATGAATAGTATATAATTTCTTGTTTGTAAATACGTGTAGTGTGTTTGATGTTTATTGTGTTAGATATTCATGTTCATGTTTCTTTTTGTTTACCGTATAAGATGATACGCTCATCTATTCTCAAGTTCGTATGTTTTTTATGTTGAATATGAAAGTATATAGCTACGTTAGTATTCCATCCCATCGCTCTAAAACATCTACTAAGCCTCTAAATAAATTCTATGTGTCACGTCGACAAATAAAACGGACACAGACAAAAACAACTCGACACCTAAAACATTGTCGCCTCGAGAATAAAACATTTCCTTGCTTTTTATACAGAAAGATTTAGGCGCCTCGCAATATTGCAGCAATTTTCACGGCTGTAACAAACTCTGGGTCATTAGGATTACCATAACAAGAATGGGGCTGCGGTAATAAAATTACAAATGTGACCATCGGATGTCATTACGTATTCGCTCCCACGTCCGGAGTAGACCGCGCGACCGCGTCCGAGCGACGACGGAATTACGACTATTGTCGACCGCTGGAATTTCTATACCGCCGTACCTCGTCATACATTCATATTCGACGACGCCATCGGAATATGTGTATTTACGTACGCGGTGGAAATTAACGCGTGTTTGTAATTAAGAGTTTTTATAGTTTATTTTAATGGGTTTGAAAGTTGACCGTATGCTGGTTAACATAAATGTCCTTTTTGGTGTGTAACATTATTAATTACTGTAGTAAAGTATCATGCTTCCGTTTTAAAGCCACTTCGAAAGTTTTTTTATGAGATACTATTAGCTCTATTGAATTTTAAAAACGAATAACGTACGATCCGGCCCAGCTGTAAACAGCAAGACATACTTAATGTAGATATCGTGTCCAACTTAGAATATATCCTCTAAAATTGTATGAGAATCCCAAATGCACTAAGCTCTATAATTAGACATCTCGCCCACTCAATGTCTAGCCCTGATTAGAACTGACTCAGACGGGCTGTCATGCCGTTCGCGCTGACCGCTCATTCTGACCGTATCGCAGATAACGTAGTGACGTACCCACGTCAACTATTGAAATTCTCTCGTAATGTCGGCTAAAATGCTGCTACAGAGCTTTTTCCTTGGTCGGTGCATAATATGAGATATTTAACAAGATATTTTAAGGGAGAGCTGTATTTATTTCATACAAAATCCTGCTCAAATACGATGCAATATCAGCAAGGTAAATGTATAACAACGTCATACAACCCCAATACAATTCATAAATCAGACAAAACTGTTATTCCAGCATATATTTTTGCATTCCACGATAGCTTAAACAAGCAATAGAGATGTTGGTCACGTAAAATAAAATATTCATGGTACAGTGCATAAAGTCGAAACCCAAACATAGTAAACTATCGTATGAAGGGATATTCCTTTGTTTGGCTTCTCTGCTGTCGAACACCGGACGTGAGCCGTTGTTTCTCATAAAATCATGTAAATTATTATAGCAGGACGGGAAAGTTCAATTCCTTCATATCGGGGCATGTTTGCCCAAGAATGTTTATTGCCGCGCTCAGCGCTACGAGATTTGCTTATAAGTTAGTTCTTTGTCGTTTTCTTTTACGAAGCTTATAGGAAGGTTGCTTTGATTTAAGTTTTGTTAAGCCTGTTCAGGGCTGTTTACTAATAAGAAAGGGTGTGTGCGGACTGTGAGAATGTCAGTTATATACAGTCAAACCGGTTGTCAGTAGTAACTGTTGCACTAAGAAGATCGCTCTTAATCCGACGACGTAAAGGCACTATCAATGGAAAATTGTTACCACTGATATGCAGTTGACTGTACGCTATACGTGACATACATATCAGCGAGGGTTTCTTTTAGTATACAATGGCTTTGTTTGTTACGGAGAATCACTGACTCCTAAGTCACATACACCTAGTTTAGGAGTCAGAGTATTAACATTATTGTGTCCTAGTTATAAGCCTTATATGCTCTTAGTCTATAGATACTGTACTGTGATGGATTTTGGTGAAATAAAAATTTATTCATTTATTTATCTTTAAAATGCCCGATTTAACCTTTTATTTATATTATTGGTACGAAAAGTCTTTGGTTTGTTGTGAAATATTTGTCTTCCAAACGTTATTTTCATTTGATAACATTCTGTTTTCGTAAATGTTTATAACTTATTTGACTTTCTTTAAAAATAGGTACCACTATCCACCGATCCTCTTAATATATAAGACCCTCTTAACGAATGCTTTAGTTGCTGTTTAAAACAACACGGCACATCTGCTTTCAAAGAACGTCGGTATAAATTATTCAACTACCGACTTCTTACTTTTCCTTAACGTGAATTGTAAAGGGCCATCATTCGCTGAATGAACAAATACTTCAATCCACTGCCGTAGACGCACTCAGGTGAAACATTACGCCCATTAGCCGAATGGGATCTCCCCGAATTAGGTCGATCGAATGGCCTACGAGACGAATTATCCGCAGACTCGATTCACCGGATTGTCGGAATCCGACGTTGGAATAATGTAGATACCTACGCCTCTTAAAGAATTCCGCAAACATTTCCGTGTTACTAAACTAAGACTGATGTAATTTGTACGCGCCAACTAAGTTAACTTCTGCTCCGAATTAATGGCGCGGGAGCCTCTAGTGTTGCCCAAATTCAACGATTCTTCTTTTTTGAAAGGTAGTGGAAAGGCCATTATTTGAGGCGAAGTAGAACTTCCGAAATTTTTGAACATGTCCCGAATAATGAGCAGGTCTTACGTAAGTAATAGAATAAGTTTTATATCTTACTGGAACTTTCTATGTAATAAAATTCTTTTCAATTAAAATGAGTGCTCAGACCTTTCTGTAGAAGTAAGAAATGTGTAGACGAAATGTCTTTTCAGTTTTCAGCATTAAGAAAAAGGGGGGAAAAATATAAATATTCTCTTTCCGAAAATAATTTAATACTGGCTTATATTTTCTGAGTTTATTAGCCGTGAAATTCAGTTTTCTTCGCTTGACGATTTCAATGCTTTTAAAGTAAAAGCAAGTGAATTGCATTACAGAGATACTCGTTATGAGAATTTTCTGAGGAACTAAGTGCCGCGGAAGTACAGTGTGCCTTAAAGAAGAAAGCGGATATCGGGTTAAGAGGAACAAAGAGCTATATTCTGTTACACCGTAAACAAAGTTTTCACTTTGTATGTATTCCAATAATCGTGGTGTGATATCGCGTTTCGGTGCTCTGGCTGCAGGAATATAAAAAGAAATACGAGATTAAAAGCTTCGCTAGTACAGGCTTTGTTTTTGTTAGTAGAAGTATTGGGTTTAAAGAAATATGAAATGTCGATATGTTTCGTTGTCGTTGCGTCAGAATGGTGGTAAAACTGGTGCTAAATGAATGGGAGTTAAAAATAGGCAACTGTGTTGTTTTACTGAATATTGTAATACGGATATTTAATTTGCCTCTGCCGACTTCTGTCTTTGTAACTTCCTCGTTGGTCGAGTGGTCGCAAGCGCGACTGCTGAGCATGAGGTCCTGGGTTCGATTTCAGGGTCGGACAAAGTGTTATTGGGTATTTTCATCAGGAATTTCTCAGTAGCAGCTCCGGAGTCTAGATTTGTGCCCTTGATGGCAATAGACCCGTTCCCTGTTACGTGGGATTTAAAAACATAACCGCCGAAATGTGGGTGTACTATTAGGTACACCTCTGCCTAACCCTTCGGGGATTACAGGCCTGATGTTTTGTTATGATATTTAATTTTAAGTATTCTTGTATTTGCGAGTCGCACGGGACCGATTAATGTGGCGACACTTGGGGGAGGCCTAAGTCGAGCAGTGGACGTCTTTCGGCTGAAATGATGATGATGAGAGCGCAGAAGTAGGCTATGCCAATGGTGATGACTTTAAAAGTCGAAAATTTTGCTATAAATACTTTCCTTCTCAGCAGTTATAAGATATACCACTGTTTTATACAGGGTGTTTTGTTAAACGTGGGCAATACTTTAAGGGACTAAAGTACTCATAAATATGAGCAACTCTTGCTATGGAGCTAACTATGAAATATGATTTAAAAAATCTGCTGTTGCCTAAACTTTTTCGAGTTATGCGATCAATAATATTGTATGGATCAGCTGATATTTTTTCGCAATTTCACTGTCGGTCCCATAGTAAAAGTTGCTTATTTTCATGAGTACTAACCGCCCCTAAAGTATAGCCCACGTTTAATAAAACACCCAGTATAGTTAAAACAGTTTTATTTTATTTTTTTCTTTGTATCGAATCAACTGTAAAACCGAGACGTAAAACCTTTTAAATGCAGCGAGAACAATTTTCTTTCGCTCAATTTTTACCTCTTGATTATTAATTTGTAGAAGAAAGGGCAATTAGCGGTCTTTGAGGCAGATGAGGGCCCACAAATTGTCGTTTAAATTTCAGCCAAAAGAGCGTTATTAAATCCGAGTGACTTCGGGTCAAATGCGTGACGGGCCATAGAAAAAGGTTTAAATGAATATTTAAATATGGAACAGAGATAATACTCTTTGATGGTCGATTCATTGGGCTTTGGAAAATATTTTTGCGACTTGTTTTCTCTGGTATTAGTGAAGCGGAAGATGAACAAGTCACCCTTGGGGATTTATCAGTTGAAAATATCGCTTTTGGCTCGTGTTTCGGACGCAACCGTTGTTTTACGTCGGAGCGCGTTCACTTTTGACATGACTATCGAAATTCGAAATTGATTTTGAAGGGTTTAGAATTAATCATGAAACGCGTTGTTTTTGTTTTCGTTGATCTGTGTTTTGAAATTGGAATTTGGGAGTATGTTTACTGTTTATGCTGGACAACTTTATTAAGCTTTATTTATCTATTTTGGGATTTTATCCACCACAGTTCAGGCTTCCCAAACATGGGGTGTGGTTGACATTGAAAGTTAAGCTATCACAGCAGGTACAATCTTTTGTCAGTGGGTTTACCTCTGGCAGGAGCAACCTTATTTACACAAATAAAGACATATAAATTTTTTTTTTTTGTAATTTTGGCATTATCGTCATCATCATCCTGCCCTTGTCCCATGTTACTTGGGGTCGGCGCAATACGATTCTTTTTCTTTCTTTCCTCCCTGTCAACCGTCACGCTATCATTTACTCCTCTTTCTTTCATATCATTCCTCACACAATACATCCACCGTTTCCTTAGTCTTCCTCTCCCTCTCCATCCATCAACATTTATACAGGGTGTAAACATACCCTTCACATAGCCGTCTACCAAGCATTCGGTACATCAAACTAAGTAACTTTACGCAAAAAATATTGCTGGGAATCTACTTTTTTTTTCGGGGTGAAAAATCACGTTTTAAGGTTAGGACTCGAAGAAAAGCACTCAAAGCATTGTTTTGATGTTTGGATTGAATAGTACGGGGGTCGTGGAGGTGTGTTAAGTAAAAATCTTACATTAAAAACATGTATTGAAAAAAAAACTTCTGAAAAAGTTGGAACTTTGACCCCCAATATCTCCGTAACTAGAAGGTTCCCAGGTATAGTCTAGAACAAAAAAATGATCGCAAAGACGGGGAAAACAAGTGTCTTTCGGTTATGTTAAGGGTCTATTTACACCCTTTATTCATCACTGTGTTAGTTATATGTAATTCGTTCCAAGACAGAGGCAAGCCGTAATTTTGACAGCAGTGGTGCAAAATTTGTGATAAAATAACTATAGAGGTACAGTTATAGCTATCGTCAAATAGATCCTTAAAAACGTCCTCCCTGCTACGCACTACGGTCTCCAGTCCATCACCCAATCCGGAATGATCTCAGAATTTGCCAATTACCTGACGGCCTAAGTTCATCAGCATTGACATTGACAAGCTGATATGCTAATGATTTTCAATGTAATCAAGCTTAAAACCTCCGAATAGAAGGCTGACATACTGTGACAGGTTTAAACAAAAGCTCAATTTGCACTGTTATCTGCAGGCCGAATAATTGGCTACTTCGGATCCAATTTCGAATTTACGGAGACTGCATGTGCCTCAATTTACGAGCCTGAGGCCATAATCAATTACCTGCCTATCGGTAAAACCGACAGTTCCATAACGACTGACAATTAACCAGAGAAGATTTTTGTTTTTGTTCGTAATTTCTTCAAGTTTGTAAAGATTGACTAATGAGATTATTTCATCACTCTCGGGGTCTTTAATCAGTAGTCAATATTAATCTCACAACCCCGTTAGCACTGGTTAATAAGATACCCCTTAGTAATATTGGTTGTCAGACTTTGGGCCACTGACTACAAGTAGTCTAAATTGATTGTGGAGATCAGATAGGTGGTCGCTCTATGTAAAATATATTGTATTGTATATTGTCTCTGATGCCAAGTAGCAGGAAACGACAACGTGGCAGCCCCAGAAGAAGATGGCGGGATGAGCTGGACTCTTTCGAAAAGAATTCGCACTAGACCGTGAAATGTGGAAGGAGGGAAGGGAGGCCTTTGCCCTGCAGTGGGACAATATAGGCTTATAATAATAATAATATTGTCTCTGCATCACCCTAAGGTAGACTGGAAGAAAATGCCCAAGGCATTAAGTTTGCCTTTGTACAGGTTTTTTACTTGTGCATAAAGGTTTAATAAATAAAATTAAATACAATACTGGTATTCAGCTGCATTCGGTTAGACTGGAAGCCGACCCCAACACAGTTGAATAAAGGCTAGGACGATGTTGGTGTACGGTTTTACCAGTATTTCTCTCACCAGCCAGTGCACATTTTAATGGAGTTTATAGTGTAGAACGTCTTGTTAACATTACCAAAGTTTCAGCAGAAACATGAACAAAACAAACAAGATCATTAAAAAAAACCGGTTAAGTGCGAGCCGGACTCGAGCATGAAGGGTTCCGTACCATCGTTGTAATTACAACTACGAATGAAGTTAACGCACAAATATTGAGAAATTTCCTGTTACTTTGTACGGCTTTACCAGTATTTCTTTCACCAGGCAATGCACATTTTAATGGAGTTTATAATGTAGAACGTCTTGCTAACACTGCCAAAGTTTCAAGATCATTAAAAAAAACCGGCCAAGTGCGAGTCGGACTCGCGCATGAAGGGTTCCGTACCATCGTTGTAATTACAACTACGAATGAAGTTAACACACAAATATTGAGAAATTTCCTATGTTACTTTTAAACCATAGATTTCTTATAGGTTTTCCTGTAATCTATAGGCAAAGAACTATTTTTCGATTTTTTTTTTATTTTCGGCCCTGTAGTTTCGGAGTTTAGGGGGAATGGTTAACTTTCGCCTATTTTCTTAAATAACTTTAAAACTATTTATTTTAAAATCATAAAAAAATTGAGATTCGCACAATGAGCCTTTTCATTTGATATGTAACACGATATAGTTTGCAAAACATTTTTTTTCATTTTGTAATTTATCCTCCAAAAGTGGCTCCCATGTTTAAAATTCATAAATTTACGTTACACGTCCGTCTTTGGGTCACCTACTTATATAATGTGTACCAAATTTCAACTCAATCGGTCCAGTAGTTTCGGAGTAAATTGGCTGTGACAGACGAACAGACAGACTCGTGAGTGATATATAGGGACTACGTTTTCTCCTTTTGAGGTAAGGAACCCTAAAAAACACCAACTTTACCTGCACCGTGCACTTTGAGTCCATCTTTAATTACAATTACGTCCAAAAGCGAACACAAGGCAATTAGTATGCATCAAAGAGTTGGTAATGACTCGTTACTCGAGTGAAGGTGAAATTTTAATGTGTCAGTAAGAAAGGGACCCTAATTACCACTTCTCTCTCACTTGGTCTTCGTAACAGCCTCTGAAGACTTAATTAGTCTTGAATTATATGGAAAGTGCCTGAGAATGGGGTCTTGTGATGCGGATGTAATACAGTCTCAGCTTCTGTTGGATAGTTAAACAAGTCGTTGTTTATATAAGGTCCCATTAAAATGGATGGACAAATTAATACAAAACATTCAGACCACCAAAATAAGGACAATAGTAAAAAAAATATGTACAAGAAAAAAATAGTTAACGAATATACACTAAAAATGTTGGTTACCCAATGATTTTAGGTCAAAATAAAATCACTTTAATCAGTGTTCTTTTTGCTTGAATATCTTTGGTTAGACGTACTGAACGCTATGTTAAAATTTGTCCATCTATTTTAATGGGACTTTATATAGCGGAGTTAACACTATGGATATTTTTAATCTTCATAATTTTATTTATCACATCCAACAAATAAATTACATTGCAAATAAATTATAACAAACTAGTTTATGCCCGCGACTTCGCCCACGTGGAGTTCGGTTATTGTGCAACGGGGACGTACTACCGGGATGAAAAAGTATCTTATGTGTTAATCCAGGTAATCAGGATAGTCTACAGGGTGTAAGGGACAGCTCTCCACAAACTGACAGGGTGCATTCAGCTCCTTATTTTGAATCATACTCCACCGGAATTTTTCTCCGGATTTTTTTTTTTTTAAATTGTTTTTTCATTTACTATTCCTTTATTTCAATGTATAATTACATTCCCTGTACGCAGCACTACATTTATGTAAATAATACAGCTAAAATTACAAATCCAACAATGGATACTGAAATACTCTAACTAACGACGTGTGAAATCAGCTGTTCACTTCCTGCCTGGCTACAGAGTTCATCGAACTCGTCGTCGCGCTTGCCATTCGCTACGTGCGTTTTGCCACGGTAACGATATTGATTTGTTTTCTTTCCTCATACGCAATGTGCGTATGAGGAAAGAAAACAAATCAAATTTATTTATTATTCCCTTAACATTCCTGAAATAATTTCTTGTACCGGTCATCTTAGTATGATATACTGAATTCACCCCATCAGTGTGTGGAGGGCTGTCCCTTACACCCTGTATATGTGTGCCAAATGTTATCGAAATCCGTTTATTTTTTTACGTGAAACAACCACACATACTTTCGCATTTGTAGTAGTAGTAAGATCTACAAAATAATAAGAAAGTTACGTGACTGCTCAATGAATGTCTGAACAACAGAGCGCAATTGGCTTTTCATCTCGCGGCTCAGTTCGGGGAGTTAATTTTTCAACAGAGTAATAAGGCTAAGCATTCACTTAGGTGCCGCTTGGGGTTAGTGTACACAGCCAAAAAATTCCCATCCTTATAGATTTTAGCCAATTGCAAATAAAGTAAAACGATATTGAAAATATGACGAAAAAAAGAACTAAATTAAAAAAGTAAATTTTAAACAAAATAAAGCCCAACAATGGCTACTTTAAAATATGAGTGGTGGGTTATTACGATATCAATGATATTTTATAACATTTCCCTGTGAAAATATGAAATATTTCACAGATTATACACTCAGTAAGCATTGTTTATTAAATGTGTATCGAGCTCTGTGCTTATCGCACAGACCAGTCGCGACCAATCGCATCTGAAACCGTAACAGCTGACGATGTGTTTAAATAAAGGGTGTAAATAAACCCTTACCGTAGCCGAAAGGCACTTGTTCTCCCAGTCTTTGCGATCATTTTTTTGTTCTAGACCATACCTGGGAACCTTCTAGTTACGGAAATATTGGGGGTCAAACTGCTAACTTTTTCACAAGTTTTTTTTTTAAATACATGTTTTGAATGTAAGATTTTTACTTTACACTCCACGACCCCCAGGACCAGGACTTTGCTTTGAGTGCTTTCTATCGAGTCCTGCCGTACGTGATTTTTCACCCAAAAAAAAGTCGTTTCCCAGCCAATTTCTGCGTAAAGTTACTTGGTTTGATGTACAGAATGCTTGGTTGACGGCTATGTGAAGGGTCTGTTTACACCCTGTATAGGTCATACACTCAGACGAGTGCATTGTCTGTTTCAAAAGTATTTTATGAAAGTGTAAACAATACCTATTTAGGTTCTTATGTAATCACTCACTAAAGGGATATAGCAAGATATTGATCTGTATTTTGAAGGTTCCAACTTTATATCTCATCACTTTTTCCAACAATTATTGTTTGATTATTATTATTATTTTATTAAATTGTAATTTCAAGCTCATCGATGAAAAGTAGGTTATAGAATAAACACCACTGTTTGATGAAAATTTAAGGTATGTAGGGGTTTTTGATCACGCCTACACTTGGATGATAATGATAGATGACTGCTGATATGGATATAGGCAGAAAGATCGCGTAATAAATGATAAACGACACAACTTCTGCGATAAGTATTTAATTGATACTTATTAATAGAAATGATAAAGTGCAGTGATACATAATGCTACAGTTACAATATAAATACCTTACAAAAGTGCTGACGCGCGCCGCGACGCTAATTATGTATATAAAACAAAATTAAACCTGTACAGTTGTCTGTACATGCTGCCGCGGGCGCAAAAAGAAGAATTAATACATAACAAAACTTAATTACTAAATTGAACCCTTTAACTTTCACTTAAAGGAATGTCAAATTTAATTGACTGCAAGTTAGGGGTTGATGTGCTCTCGGTGATCTTCCGTGGGGTAGGCTGCGCATTGGTGATAGTCTGAAGTCCTGCTAGTTCCAATCTTGACTCCAACATCGGCTGCTGTCTGCGTCTTCGTCGGATCCACATAACGACTAAGATAAAGCCCGTCAGGATCGCTCCGCCCACCAGCAAGTAGAGTGACAAGTGACAAGAATGGATAAGGTAGGGAACGAGTATATTAGAGGAACTTTAAAAGTAGCGCCAGTTACAGAAAAGTTGAAAGGGAATCGACTGTCTTAGTATGGACATGTGAAGAGGAGGGACGCATCGCATCTGACTAAAATATGAATATAAATGTTGATGGATGGAGAGGGAGCGGAAGACCAAAGAAAAGACGGATGGATTGTGTGAGAAATGATATGAAAGATAAAGGATTAAATGATAATGTGACGGTTGACAGAGGAGAATGGAAGAAAAAACGCCGACCCCAAGTAACATGGGACAAGGGCAGGAAGATGATATTTAATGAAAAAAAAATATCTTTATGGTGTTGTAAAATTAGAGTTGCCGGTTTAAGTATACAAATAATTTATAATTAAATCAAAGCACTCAACTGTAAGTGGTACTACAATGCTAAACTGACCGACCGTGTACGCAACACCACACTGCGCTTCAAAACACAAATTACTGACGTTGCCCAAAAAAAAAAAAGAAGAATTATCAGAAGAAAGAAAGAAGAAAAAAGAAAAGAACAGAAGAAAGGGAGAGAGAGAGAGAAATAATGAGAGAAGAGACAAAAAAGAGAAGACAGACAGAACTAGTATTTGGTTGGTTTGTTTAGTTTCGGTTGTTTTTTTTGGAAAAGCCGCTAAGCTGAAAAGGGTCTGGACTGCACACGTCAACCGCATGCCTAATGGGCTGTAGACTTAAAATATCTACTTTTTGGAGCCCAGACACAGCCAGAAGGCGTCGCTGCAGACCTCGTAGAAGATGGAGGGGCGATCAGGACATAACCAACGACCAGTGGTCCACCTTAACCCATTATTGAAACAACTGGAAGTCATGCTGAAAGTCTTTGCCCAGCAATGGGATGTCGCAGGGTAACAGTATCAGTATTACAATGCTTTTGGTACAATGTCATTAGTTTATCGTTAGGCGGTCGTATTGATACCACTCGCAGCCCTTTGTGCAACTGAATCTGCAACCGGTAATATTACAGTATAGCGTTGACAGTAAAGGACCATCCTTTACTCTCAACGCTATACTGTAGATTCGTCAAACGCGTTCGATATTGTGAACCTTACGTCTTCCAATATAATGTATCGTATTATCACTCAACGTGTATTAATTTTCAACTATGTCCTACCGCACTATCTGGTTTCCGTCAACAGGCAGATTGCAATAATAATAAATAATAATCGTTTATTTTCAGGCATTGGCACCACAAAGTTACAAATTATGCACAAGTTACACAATATGCCACTGTTATTTTGAGTTTGTTTTGCATTTTGCTATGATACAAAACTGGGGACGTTAGTACCTACACTCCTTACCTGTAAAATCAATACGTTTCAGGAACTCCCCCTCGTCAACATAAAACCGACAACACTTGGCAGTTATGTCGATGCACGTATACAGTTGACTTGACGTTAACCACTGTCAATACGCCATCAAATACGAATGGCTTTCGTTATAAAAGTGACTGCCATTGTTGCCCGTGTGCAAGCACCTTTACGCTCCGAACACGACCTCTGTCAATACCACTTGAGTCATGCGACACGTGTGATAGTTTATATTCAAAAAGATTGTAATTTTATGAAAATTTTGGCACATTAAATCGGCAGAGGGCGGACAGGGCCCACTTCCGGCCCCTGTAAACAGGTCCTGGGGTAACGGATTCGGGGACATCCAACGCCCTCCATCACACTGGACCCGAGAAGGCGGTGCGTAGTGTTCCACGCGGCGTCTCTCTTAGACGTAACGTTTAACAGCTTACTCCCCCCAAGACGAGGCCCGCAGGTCAAGTGGGCCGGCACTGGTCCTGGTCAGCGAAAGTCGCATTAGATCCCGCTGGCCCCCGACGCAAGTGTGCGAGGGAACACCAGTGTGGCTTTAGTCAGTACGAGTCTGACAGACCCCTCCGCTCTCCCTAGGGCGGAGACATCCATTGACAAATTCCGCATCAAGAAAAAAAATGGTGTCTCTCGCATGCTTAAGCAACTTTTTTCCTTTGTTTTTTCCGCACCCACAATCACTGTTGCAACACGCGTGTGGCTTGGGCGTGTACCTCAGGCCTAGCGGTGGAGGTTACTGTATTAGCACTCCCCATTTTATTTAATAAACCATATAGTATTCGGAACAAGGGAACGTATGTAGGATGAATGAATGATATTCTTTATGCTCGCGTGTTGGGTTGTACGTAATGATTTCTGGCCCGGCTAACGTGAGTGGATGAGGCTTACAGCCATGAAATATGTACCTTTACATCATTCTTCCAGATGGAGGTTGTCTATTTTTAGTATCTTCATTTCTAGATATGGATAAAGGGTTTTTCGTTTATATTTTCACCGTAAAATATACTGTACCTTTATCATTTCTGTCGTGCTATTTCAACATATCCCGTTTTTTAAGGTTATCTATATCCACCATTTCGGACTCACTAATATACTATTAATCTTGTCATTTCTTTTGTTTTCCATGCTTGTGCTTTAAACCACAATCATGTATTTTGTTTTTCAGCCTGAATTTAAATTTCCATTGTATTCCTTTCATATT
The DNA here is from genome assembly GCA_963082995.1 of Noctua comes. NCBI lineage: Eukaryota > Metazoa > Arthropoda > Insecta > Lepidoptera > Noctuidae > Noctua > Noctua comes. Next base: position 7,583,517 of record OY720270.1, read on the forward strand.
TCGATAAGATAAACCAATAACGTGAAATCTACAGAGAAGGCGGTGATCGTCTGATCGTGGTCATTTAAATATGTTTCTTTAAATCGGCGAGAGACATCTTTTCGGGATGCAACACCTGCGCTCTATGCCACAGACGGTGTTATTGAAGAAAATCTCAATCTTTCCAATAACAACCTTTTGGAAGCGAAAATAAAGATGCCTTTAATTTTGTCAGACTTGTCAGTGGCATGAATCTAACAGCTAGCCTATTGTTACAAGAATAAAGACCACTTTCATGTTACAGTGACGCAAACTTATTTGTAAAATTATTGTGAAAGAACTCTTAAGTCTGACGATTTCATTAACGTCTATTTTAGCTTAGCAATGTTCCAATATTTTTAAACCTGCACAGTAGAAGGTAATGGTCTATTGACGATATTATGTTTTCAAAGCATAGCATGTCATGTTTATACACGTCGCCATATGCAAGCACAACTAATGCATTAACATTAAACCAACATGCACGCCACTTATGCTTATGTAATCTACAGGATCAACATTGCATGTTAATAGGGAAATGCTTGACTGGCCTGTGAAACGTCTGGGAGTCAATCTAAAGTAGTAACATCCTACCGAAAGCATGAATACAGGGACTAGGTAGGGTGACTGGTAATTAGTGACCGATACTTAAACACGTGATTGTACTCATGATAACAAACAACTTTCCCAAAGAAACTTTTTTTTATACTCGTTCGTTTTTATCCCAATAACACAGGTGTCAACGGCGTCACGCGGCTAACAGCTGATAGGTCACAGGCGCGAGCGCGAATTTCATAGGGCTGTTGTGTTATTGCGAAAAAGTGAACGAGCAGGTATAAAAAAAAATGTTTCTTTGGGAAAATTGTTTGTTATCATGAGTATAATCACGTGTTTAAGTAACGGTCACTAATTACCAGTCACCCTACCCTATATAGGAAAGGTGAGTATGTACTTAGTAGGTAAGTGTAAAGGTTTATACCGGGTGATTTTTCAGACGTTGGCAATACTTTAGGGGCGTGTCGTACACATGGCAATGAACAAATTTTTTTACTGGACCGACCTTAAAATCATGAAAAAAAAATCAATTGCTCCATAAATTCTTGGTCGCGGAACTCGAAAAAATATAGGCAACAACAGATTTTTATCATATTCATAGCTAGTCCCATAGTAACAGTTGCTCATTTCAACTATAAATATAAATCAAAACATATTTGAATGTAATAGACATTTACACAGATATACTAAAATAAAAAGACAAACAGTGGGGAAAACATTACCGTTGTGACGAATCCGCCAGCTTCTACCGAAAGTGCTCGCAAACTTTAATTTTAAAAGGTAAACGATTGGTTGCCATCCTGATTTCCTGGGGAAGTGTATTCCACAGAGAAATAGACTATACGAAGAATGATCGGTGAATGAAGTCAGTGCGGTGAGAGGGACATTGAAGAACACGGTTTTCCGATGATCGCAGACTCCTATTATGTTTGGCACGAATGTACGGATGTATGTGTGCCTGTTTCCCCACTAGTGGGAAACATTAAAGGCAGATTATACAAATGAGTTTAGTACCACGAAACTAGACTACTTTACAAACAAGGGGTTTCACAAAGTCAACAGTTTAATCATCAAAGAGTCCAATATCACCGGTATGTGCTAATTGGCTCAGTTTTCGATACGAATTTAATTAATTGGTTTCTGTTTACGTTTGGTTGGTAATTGGAACGACAAAAGAATGCAAGTTTGATTGGATTGTGTTTTGTTTGTTATTGGGGCCGAAACTGGTGTCCGAGACAGACTGAACTGAAACCAAACCTAACCTAAGTTAGGTTAGGTTTGGTTTCAGTTCAGAAGAAAATTTATTTAAATGTACTCACGATACACGTTTGGTAATAAAGATATTATATTAGAAAATGAAGACAAATCATAAGCTGCTTGCAAGAACAATCTGGCCGTTGCCATCACTTGCCCAAGTGCCCATCGAGGCCTTTGTGAAATAAAATACTTTGATTTTGATTTTTGATTTTTTTGGGTTGCTCGCTCTTCTAGTTATAGTGTAACGTGACACGTTTGCATTTTATGTCATTAGGGCCAAAGGTTTTCGATATTGGAAATCGCTTTACGGAACTCAAATGGAGTTGGGCAGGACACCTAGCAAGGAGCAGTGATGAAAGGTGGACTAAGGCTGTCACCGAATGGCGTCCAAGAACGGGGAAAAGAAATATGGGTAAACCGGTGCGGCGGCGAGATGGGCAGACGACATAGTTGCTATCGCAGGAATAATCTGGATGAGGCTGGCGCAAGAACGTGGTGATTGGCAAAAGAAAAAAGAGGCACAGCTTGAATTCACCCACTGCTAAGTATAGCTGGGCAGTGGGTGAATTCAAGCTGTGGATGATGATGATGATGAGGGACGTCCCTCACCGTAGCATTCGCCTGTAATGTAACAATTTTAATTAGGTTTTGTGGCATTACGTTACAAATGGATGTTCCCGTTGTGGGATTCGCCAGGCATTCCTGTAATGTGTCAATCCAAGATTTGATTTTGTATAGAAATAAGTGATTGCTACAAATTTTATCGTTACAGGTTGCGGTTATTCAAATCAGATTAAATAATATATATAATGCTCGGTTCGCCTGTTGCACTGATGCAATACATCGCTCGAATTTGAACTGTTACATTATAGGCAAATGCTCCCGATGAAGGAGTGCCCTTATGTTTCGTCATCCCATTTTTTTTGCAATATTTCTGTTTAGTACATATCTTAAATCTCTTTGCTTTAATGCTACACTCAGCAACAAGCTCTGTAGTAATAATTACATAATAATATCTACAAAGTTTCAAAGTAATATTTCGTGGAAATGACAAGTTAACGAAGGGATACACACGTAATCGAAAAATGTCAACTACATGCACTCCATTGATTCAGAAAATGTACCTGTCACTCTATCTACGGGTGGTCGCGGGGGAACTCTCTTCAAAGACTACGTAATAAGTCTGCCCAAACCCCCGTGGATAGTGTTTTTGTTGTTACCTCATGTAGTATTTGATAAAACATCACCCTCCTTTTGTGTTTAACTGCAGTCGGGTAAAAATTACAGCCTTCATAAATTCCGCTTGCAACATTGCGACGCGACCGCGACCTTGCGCTATTGATTTCTAGTTTTTCAATGAAAGTATGTATATTGTATGTAGCAATGGCGGGAGTTTTCTTTCCATTATTTTTTTTAGTTGCAGATATGTCATATTTTGTATGAACTTACCTTTAGTAATGACTGATCATCAAAAGTTACAGTGTAATAAAAACTGAAGGTTAGTTGCGTAATGTTTGCATACATTACTATAAGTATGTGCCCGACCCAGTTCTCGAAAATGGCAGTATCACATTGTACTGGGATTGATCCATCATCACTGACAGGACTGTTGCAGCCAATAAGCCTGACATAGTGGTGATGGATCAGAGCGGCGCGCAATGATTGCTGACATAAAAAAAAAAAGCTGAAGGTTAGTTGCGTAATATTTGCATACATTATTAATAATGCTGTCTGAAACGCATTCTAGCGTCCCCTTTGTCGGAGGAGGCTAGGATGTTGTATCGGCTGTTAATGGTTATTTACCAGAACGAATAGGGACATAAGAAGTCATCTATACATATAAAATTCAAAGTCCTGACTGACTGACTGACTAACTGACTGACTGACTTATATATCAACGCACAGCCCAAACCACTGGTCCTAGAGACATGAAATTTGGACAGTGTACTCTTTGTGAAGAGTAGGTATCCACTAAGAAAGGGTTTTTCGAAATTCCACCCCTAAGAGGGTGAAATGGGGTGTTGAATTTTCTATGAAACTTTTTATTCTCTGAGTCGACTGACTGGAAATTGTGTCTACATATACTTCAGTTAAAATGATGAGATACGTGTATCACAGTTTTTCCAAAATCATCCCCCAATTTAAAATTCAATGTCCTGACTGGCTGACTGATACATCAACGCACAGCCCAAACCACTGGTCCTAGAGACATGAAATTTGAACAGTGTACTTTTTGTGAAGAGTAGGTATCCACTAAGAAAGGGTTTTTCGAAATTCCACCCCTAAGAGGGTGAAATGGGGTGTTGAATTTTCTGTGAAACTCTCTCGAGGTCGATTGACTTGAAAATGTGTCTACATATACTTCAGGTAAAATGATGAGATACCTGTATCACAGTTTTTCCAAAATCATCCCCAATTTAAAATTCAATGTCCTGACTGGCTGACTGATACATCAACGCACAGCCCAAACTGCTGGTTTTAGAGACATGAAATTTGGAGAATGTACTCTTTGTGGAGAATAGGTATCCACTAAGAAAGGATTTTTTGAAATTCCACCCCTAATAGGGTGAAATGGAATTTTATGTGAAACTTTTCATTCTCGGAGTCGATTGACTTGAAAATATGTCTACTTATACTTCAGTTAAAATGATGAGACACGTGTATCACAAAATCATCCCCCAATTTAAAATTCCATGTCCTGACCGGCTGACTGATATACCAACGCACAGCCCAAACCGCGGGTCCCAGAGATATGAAAATAGGAGGGTGTATTCTTTGTGAAGAGTTAGTATCAGTTTTTCGAAATTCCTACCCCTTAGAGGGTGAAATGGGGTGTTGAATTTTCTGTGAAACTTTTTACTCTCGGGGTCGATTGACTTGAAAATTTGTGTACATACTCTTCAGATAAAATCCAGTAAATCCGATGTCCAATCTCAAACCAAGGTATCAATATTTCACGTATCTAATTTAATTGATATAACTTTATAATAATAATTGCAAGTTATAAGCAAGTACATGTAAATCTATGTATGTATTTTAGATAGATACAAATATTACTTATTATTCCAGAAGTAAGATCCTGTGGGCAATTCCCTAACTCCACGCGGGCGAAGCCGCGGGCATAAGCTAGTCATTATAATAATAACTGTGCATTACCCATTGTTTAGTGTTAAGTTGTTATGGGGGTGACATAATCACTAAGTGATAAAACCCATTAAAAAAAACAAGATTAAAAAGAAAATGCTGTTTCAAACCGTTCAAGTTGTGATTGAATTGTACAACATCAATCTCAGCACTTCTACTTTACTCGTTAAAAATTATGATGTAGCATCAAAAATTAAAATCTAATTACTTTTCATCCTAAAACGTTTTGTTGTCACACATAAACAGTCTACCCACTACATAAGAAAAGTAGGTACAGTAAGTTGTGTACCTTTAACAAACCCTTATAAGTTAGGGTCGACGGCACGTAACACCACGGCGAGCGAGGGACTAAGATTGCGGCCACGAAACCAGCGGTGGTGGGGCAGTAGCGGTGGCGAAACTGCGGAATGGAAGCGGGTGGTGGAGTCGCAGCTACGTGACTTTTTGTGTCCGTCGCTGTCGCCACTTCTCCGCTACCGCTAGCTTCGTGGCCGCAACCTAAACCTCTGCGTGTCGTAATGAAGTTAGACGCATGTAATTTACTCCCACCACTCGCTCCTTACTCGTTCCGAGTTCGTTAATCCTGAAGTTTGAGAAGATAATTAGGGGCGAAGCAATTTCCGGCAAAATAAGAGTTTTGGGTGTATTGCCCTTATAAGATGCTGTAAATAGAAAGATGAACACAAATGAGGTGAGTTTGAATGGGTTTTCACGTGGATTTGTTGCTGGAGAAAATCTTTCCCTGATTTCCTTTTAGATAGCCATGTCCGTAATAACATATTATTTTACAAAATATGTACCCACATAACCAAACTTTATTTGTATTTGTAGACTAGGTTTGGTAAGTTATGGTCCACTCAACCCACGCCTGGGTTTATGACACAGTTGACCTACCCTTGTAGACTTATGGCTACTGCATACTGAGCTAGGTTGTAAAACTGATAATAAACTTAATCAACAAAAAAAAAAGTTAAAAATAGCGTGCATGAGATAGGAAATCTAGTGTGTGTTCGCGGTCTACGGATGCGCTAATAAACATGAAACATAAAAAAAACATTTTCAATTTTTAAACATAGAATCACTGTTAGCTGTCCTACAAAGCCTCCGTGACCTTACTTAAGAACCGCCACATTGACCTTCAAACGATACTCCTGACCTTCACTAGGTCGTCGATCCCCCTTGTTCAGTCAAGGCCAAAAATATATAAACATTTATTACAACAACCATTTTCTTAGTAACGTAAATAATGATACTTTGCACACACGTGCTTTTGGGAATTGTATGACATTTGCAAGTGAATTCGCATTGTACGAAAGACAAGGTTTTGAGTTTTGCTTAGAGTGTAGATATTTTTGTCTTGAACTGTACACAAATCTATGACATAAAGGGTGTAACAAGACCCTTAACATAAACGAAAGGCACTTATTTGCCCCGTCTTTGCGATCATTTTTTTGTTCTAAACCATACCTGGGAACCTTCTAGTTACGGAGATATTGGGGGTCAAAGTTCCAACTTTTTCACATGAATAAATTTTTAAATGTAATATTTTTACTTTAAACACCTCCATAACCCCCGTACTATTCAATCCATCCATCAGCACAATGTTTTGAGTGCTTTACATTGAGTCCTACAGTAAAACGTGATTTTTCACCCCAAAAAAAAAGTCACTCGCAGCAATAATTTTTGCGTTAAGTTACTTAGATGTACATAAAGCTTGGATCACGGCTTCGTGAAAGGTCTGGTTACACCCTGTATGTAGGTACAGCAATTTTAATCAGATTTTTTTTTTACAAAATTCTTTCCAATCAAGAACAAAAGCAAAATTGTTCATTTTGTCTCTAGTCAAAATAATTTCGAGCCAATAAACTACAAAGGAATGAAATTAGTTGTAAATAAATGTTGTACCTTATAGCTCATCAAATATTTATTACGACGCGCTGATTGAGAAAAGTAATCCGCAGCCCTCCCCCATTCCAGAGATCATTATCTTAGCCCAAGTGCTTTAGGGTATTGGGTGTGGTCATAAGCGGAGCGGAAGCGTGGTAGGAGAACGCTGTTTAATACAGATATTCTTGTGTTGTCTTTCGTCAAATGACTGTTTTTGTTCTTAAATTTATTAAGCACTAGCTGACCCGCGCAACTTCGCCTAAGTCACATAAGAAAGAGGCAGGGTTAGACAGAAAGCGAGTAAACCTTAAAAGATAGACATGTGCTATCGCGGACCTTTTTTAGAACTTTTTAAGAGGAACGATTCCGTCATACAAGATCGTTGCGTAACTTTAACCGCTTACGCAGCGCACGCAACGGATGCTCTCAAAAGATTTTTTTTTATTTTTATTTATTAAGCACTAGCGATCCGCCCCGGCTTCGCACGGGTGCAATATTTATATATGAACCTTCCTCTTGAATCACTCCATCTATTACTGAAAACCGCATCAAAATCCGTTGCGAAGTTTTAAAGATACATAAGGGCAAATAGACAGCGGGAAGTGACTTTGTTTTCAACTATGTAGTGACTATTATTTGATTCTTATGAATCGTCACTAAATATGTCACCATATGGAAGGTTCCCTCTTAAAATTAAAATGAAAAACCCTCTGTGCAACACCTGTAACTGGGCACATCCCTGGAAAAAAAAAGTACCTGCAAAGCACGTAAAATTAGTAACATCAAGCTCAAATGGAACTGGGCTGGCCACATCTGTCGTATGCCGGAGGAGCTATGGGCTAAAGTTACCACACAATGGGTCCCGAACAGCAGCAAGCGGCAACGCGGCAGGCCCAGAAGGAGATGGCGGGACGAATTGGCGTATAACAGCATTGGATAGGGACAAGTGGAAGGAGGGAAGAGGGGACTGCCCTGCAGTGGGACACAAATGGCTGAAAATAATAATAATAAGCCACAAGAAGCAAGACTCTTAGCTCCTTGCAAACAATAAAAAATTTAGCTCCTTTCAAGTATAAAATAAAATTTCACGAAAAGAACCGCCGAAACATTTTCACTGCACATTAAATTTTCATGTAGCTCTAAACTTCCTGGTTAACCCACTCCGTTCCATACCATCGATTTACCGAACGTACGGTAACTCAAACGTAATCAAATAATGCAGGAGGGCAGCTAAGTATTTATGATGTTGGAAACGCTTTTTCCTGTAGTAAGTAACAGCCTATAAGGAGCGTCCGGGGAAATCACATGTGAAAGGGAATACGAACTTCAGGACTTGAGACTAAGTGATGAGTAAAAAGCGCGTTCGAGTTGTAATGGGTTGAAAAACAGACCTTCTTGCTGATCGATCGGTAAGTTTTACATAAATGAAACATTTTACGGAATCAATTTTGAGTATTGGAAAGGAAATGGTCGTATTAGTAAATAAGTAATCTTAATCGCTGTTGTTACACGTGTCATTTTAATAAATCAATAATATGGCACGTGTAACGCTAGGTACCTAAGTATTCAGATCAGTTTAATACTACACTTTCCAAAGTTTTTAATCTTAATCGCCTCGTTAAAAGGTATGATAAACTTAAACCTCGAGGTGTATGGTTAATCTATGGTTACTGATAGCAAAGACGAGACATTAAAGCGAACAACCAACATCGTAATCTCTTTGACTGGTAGTAACTTTATAACGTATTCATTAACAAGTGCTTATGCGATTTAATCTATACAAATAAATAAAATTGAAGTGTCGGTTTGTAATTTCAAAATAACAACTTTTTACTGAATGCATATGAAAGTATATACGATATATATAACAAAAAAAAAAAAAAATAATCATTATCTGCCTGTCTGTCTTTTTGTTCCGGCTAATCTCCGGAATGCCTAGACCGATTTTGACGTGACTTTTAGTGGCAAATAGCTGATAGCTGAGCCACTTTTATTTTAAAACGCGGACGAAGTTTGCGGGCATCAGCTATTAAACCACATAAGTGGGTTTGGGACGAGTGTGGCGGGCTTGTCCCAATACAAAAAAAAAAGCTAGTGAACAATATAAATATCTGAATAGCAAAAGTGTCAAAAAGTACCATAATAAGCACCGATACGCTTGTATCTCATGACTTGGACAGTACGAGGGCGTCGGATGAAATCTGTGGTCACCCTCTTTCAATTAATCGGCAAGTCAAATGGAGCCATATTGGACGAAATCGGTTTGTCAAGCAAATCACGCACCGAATTTGGATTGATTGCCTTTTTGGGACAAAAAGTATATTTTCATCATCATTTGATTGACACTTTTCTGTGGCTGAATTAGTTCTATGCTAGAAAGAGAAAAAATATTACATGCTGTCTTTTTCCTTCCTGTCATTATTAATTGCTAAGCGGGAACAGGGGATACCTTACCCTACTCTTAATTGGGGATCAAATGACACGACGTAGCACCCTTGTATACTTACCTTAAAATGATGAGTAGCCATGAATTAGTAAAGCGCGCTAGTAAAATTATTTCCATGAAAATCTCTCATGGAAAGGCTGGTGCTCAATTCGCTTCAATGTATGTTTCATTCTAAGTACCGACAAAGTAGTTTTACGAGTTAATACTTGGAATTTTATTTCTTACTTTTATTACCGTCTGAATGAAGCCTTGAAAACCAAGGTTATTAAAACTATAAAACGCGAAATTCCCAGTACATGAAAGGAGAACTCAACAAAATATTCAAGTGAGCCGTGGGGAAAACGAGAAAGTTGAGAAATTCTTTGAAGTATTGTATCTCAATTTATTAAATTTGATCTATACTGAGCAGATGTCTGTTGATTTATTCCTTTTTATGTTCTCAAAGGTTCAAAGGGCGACGTAAGAAATCCCTCAAGTTGATTTGCAGGTTACCTTTGAATTGTATATGGGTATGTATGGGTAGTAGGTACGACGACACATATCTTTTAGAATATTAGTTTCACAAGTTCGTTGTCGTCTTTTTACTCAAGTTGGTAAATTTAGATGCTAAAATATTCACAATGGTTCTGTTTGGTAACAAATGAACTGAGTTTGTTTTTATTTTTCTTTCGATATTCCTCGCTTCAATATTTTAACATTCACTTTTCACGAAAAATAAACACATAAACCGATATTTCTCAGAAGATTATAAACACTTATCTGCCATGATAAATGTATTTGAAGAGAGGCCATATTTCACGTCGCTCGTATTCCTATCTTTCGTTTTGAGCGGATCGGTCTTCCTTTTTGGCGGAAGGGTTAAAATCTTGTGTCTATTCAGGGGGTAATGTCGATCACGGGTCGAACTCTGACCCGTCGGCTATTCACTAACGCTGGCAGGTGAGGAGGAGGTATCCATTCATGGGTAGTGTGGCCAGGAGTTTGGTTACGAGTAACCTATTTTGCTTTTGGTAATCATTTTGAAGTTGGTAATAAATTTGTAACGTTACTGGAGAAAATAGGTGTACTTATAGGTTTACTTCTGCCTAGCCCTTCTAAGAAATAGAGGCGTGATGTTATGAAAGCTCGTATGTCAAATGTTCACCCACCATCTCATCATCATCATCATTTCAGCCGAAAGACGTCCACTGCTGGACATAGGCCTCCCCCAAGTGTCGCCACATTGACCGGTCTCGTGCGTCTCGCATCCAGCGGATCCCTGCAACCTTTACGAGGTATCACCATCTCTTACTATTAGGCAACTATGTGTCCGGCCGTCTTATGACGACAGACCGTGTCGACGGCGCGTTCGTGTTCCACGCGCGCCTCATAGAGATGTCAGCAACCATGTAGGGGTCCGCATGGACCGATGCCTGCCAGGGCTGCGGGACTGTTTGAAAGAGATATCGTCGCCCTGGAACACAACGGGCAAAGAAGGAACATGGATGGGTTTTAGTCAGTAGAAGTCTGACACTCCCTTCTGCTCCGCCCGATTTCGATTTCGCATCCGAAAAAAAAAGGCAATTATGTCAAATGTCAAAAGTAATTTATGTCATTAGACAGATACAGAAGCATTATTCTGTGTTCCTAATGTGTATCTAAATTTAAGTTTTATTGAACTCAGGTAACAGATGTAAAATTGTGTCAACATCTCTAATAATATCAAATCAACAGGAAAAATTTACACCACACAGTACCTTCGAAGTTTACCACAGTGTGCAAATTCTTAGGTACGGATAATAAAATAATCTCCTTGTCCCGCAACAAGCTTAACTGAGGAACACACTACCGGTGTCAGTATCCGCACAGGAGTAAGATGAATTGCCTCAATCCACTACCGCGGGTGATCGTGATCGTCACCCATGAGTGTACGACCGGTCTTATTCATATTCACTCACCTGTCTGTCTATCAATTGGAGTACCTACTCTCATTTTTGGAGAGGTGGAGGGTTATCTGGAGGGAAGGGGTAGATCAGTGTTCGTGGTACGTCTTATATTCTGACGGATTGGCCGAGCATGAATGTGGTTACAAAATACAACACTTGGTTCATACACGTCAAGCTATGTGCAGTTTTCAATTTAGGTATTAAGTACTCTTACTTGTCTGTCTCGATAAACACGACGGAAACCGAACTGAGCATCATCAACCTTCATCATCATCATCAGCCTAAAGCAGTCCACTGCTGGATATAGCCCTCCTCAATCGCACGCCATTCAACTCGATTTTTAGCAACTCTCATCCAGTTGCTACCAGCCACCCTGCAAAGATCGTCACTCAACCGAGCCTGAGGGCGTCCCACGTTTGCCGATTCGCGGTCTCCACTCAAGAACACGTCTACCCCAACGGTCATCGGTTCTACGGGTAATATGACCGGCCCATTGCCACTTCAGCTTGCTTTTTCTGTGAGCTATGTCGACAACTCTGGTTCTCTGTCGGATCACATCGTCAACATCATCATCATTCTTCAACAGTAAGGTTTGCACAAGACGCTCCAACACTTTGCGCAGGACAATAGTAATTGAGATCCTCCGTTTTATTCTTTGTGATTGGTACAACTATTGTTCTCATTAAGGCTTCAGGTTAGTCATCATCATCATCTGCATAGCCTTTTCCCAACTATGTGAGGGTCGGCTTCCAGTCAAACCGGTTAGTACTAGGTAATACGATACCCCATGGGAAGACTGGTTGTCAGACTTTCGGGCCACTGACTACCTGTAACGACTGTCAAAGATCTACAAATGACAGCCGGGACCAACGGCTGAACGTGCTTTCCAAAACACGGAGGAAACTCGGTATGTAATGGGTGGTCACCCATCCACAGACCAACCTAGGCAAGCACGGCTTAACCTTAAGATCGATCCGAGCGGTTGTTATTATTTAGCCACGAGCTCCTTAATCAATCAATACGTTTTTCAGTAAAGTAATGAATTCCTTTCCTTTTTGAATGCCTTTCTCTATCAAACATTACATACCACCGCTTGTATTTACATATTGGTATTTTTTCCGGTTATTTGTATACTCACGAAGTAATGAAAATGTACATAAAATTGACTAAATGAATACTCATGAAACTGTAAAAATAAAAAAAGTTTCCGGACTTGTAAAAATATGTAGGTATCGACAATATTGGATTTCAAAGTATAAAATAAAATGGTCAGGCGCATTGAAACAATTTTTAATAAAAAAACATGAAAGAACAAACATCGAATATAATAATGAAATAGTATCTGCTTTATCAACGAAGATGGTTCATGTTCGTTATTTAGAACAAATTAATACCTGAGGCATCCTTTTGAACAAATAAGGAAACTTCGATTAATAAATACCTAATGACTGTTATCGTATTTTAGAAGATATAATATCAACTAATATTATAAATGCGAGAGTAAGTTTATTGGTTTGCTTGTTACCTTTTCACGCCTAAACCACTGAACCGATCATCCTGAAATTTTTCATATACGTTAGGTACGCAGAAACGGACATAGGGTACCTTTCATCCCGAAAAAGCGCTGTTCCCGAGGAAACCAACAACAACCTTCATAAGATAATAGATGGCGCCACGTGTCTTTCGAATCATGATTGAATTATAATATTACTAGCAGAGTACAACCCGAATTGATTTTCAAATTCTAAATTAATGCAAGCGAAGCCGCAGGCAAAAGCAAGTGATTTTATAAGTTTGTAGCGATAGGCTACGCAATTAGCTACGACAATGTGTGACGTCAGTGCTACGCCAGCTACGCAGTCAGTCGTGCACTTACATAATGTTAACGCTTCATTTCAAATCGGGCGCAAAAATATTATCACAACCTAATTGGTATAATTCAAAGTGTAATCGACTATTTCATGCACATCATTAATGATTCTATCCTTGTATAATATTGAACGTTTGTTTAACATTTATAATACGTCTTCGTGACTTTGGTTTCGATAGTAGGTACTATTTATACTTAATACTTCGCAACTTGCACGAGGTCATTTTAATCGCTTCTGTCTTTAGTTCCCCTTTTTTCATAATGGGTGTTCTCCCCGTCATTATGATAATTTTTTACGTTATGACCATACCTGGGAACCTTCTAGTTACGCTACTTCTATTTTCACAACTTAAAAGTTTTAATGTTTTAACTTTACTTAAATGCCTTCACGGCCCCGGAGTATTGAATGCGTCCATAAGCACAATGTTTTGAGTGCGTTACATTGAGTCATATTACCTTAAACCGTGATATTTCATCACAAATATAAAAGTAGTTTCCCAGAAATAATTTGTGCGTAGAGTTACTTATTTTGATGTACAGAATGCTTGGTTGACGGCTTCGTGAAGGGTTCGTTTACACCCTGTATATCCCCTTAGCCGTGTTCTCAGTATTTACCCTCTTTCTAGCTACTTCATCTTCCAAACTATCTTTCACATACACTAACGGCAAGATTATCCATCTATGTACCTATTAGGTATCTTTTCTCCACATATGTATACCGCGCCACTGTTTCATCTTAACACAAACGTTAGCTTTTGTGGTGTTACAGCGAAGATGAATCGCTTTCATTCAGTCCGCTGAATCGTGAGCTCCGAACGGATCGTTCATCACTTACGAAGAATTGAATACGTCATCTGAATTACCATACTGTTATATACGTAGCGAGAACACGTGTTCTGTTACACGTGCCAGACTGCTAGCAAGCACTCTATTGTATCCGGTTCCTCGTGTAGACTATTCCTTTTTATATAACCTCTTACACCTCTCTATAGATTTCCTCTTTAAATATAAAAGACTAGCTTTTGCCCGCGGCTTCGCCCGCGTGGATGTCGAATAATATCCGATTACTTATCTTCATCCCCCTTTTTAACCCTTCGGGGGAAGAATTATCAAGAACGCTGAGACACTTTTAAATTAATTTTCAATCGTCAGCCTAAACACAAAATTTGAAGATCTTAACTTCAAAACTGATGGACTTTCATTATAAACTTCCATCCCCTATTTCACCCCTTTAGGGGTGAATTTCTCAAAAATCCTTTCTTAGTGGATACTTACTACAAAGAACACACCCTACAAGTTTCATGCCACTAAGACCAGCGGTTTGGGCTGTGTGTTGATATATCACCCAGTCAGTCAGTCAGTCAGTTTACCATTTTATATATATATAGATACAAAGAGAACTTAGCTATAAGTCTTTTAACCAGAACTGTGTGAGCAATTTGAGCTGGTATTTTTTAGTAAACTATTGAAAGGTACTCCCTTTCTTCTCCTAAAATTGTTTGTCTGAAAATCATTATCCATAACACGTATGCTATAAACTTCAGTAACCATAATATTCAAAATCCCGAAATTTTGTTTAACATAATTATCTTTAGTTCTAAAAGTATTCTGTCATAATATCGAGTACTATAATAATTGAATCTCCTAATTTTACATGACCTAAAGTCGTATGTCCTTAGTATTGTGTTAAATAATGTGTATTATTCCGAATGTTCATTTATAATATTTTTTTTAGTCTAAAACATTTGCTAAAAATTAGGTTTTAGTGACAGAAACGGATCGCTGTAAATCCGACTCCACGCAGTCTTGTCTGCTCTACCCCTAGAGTGTAATTTAAAATCGCGTAGGCGCGGAGGGGCGAGGCGGCCCGCAAGTTGAGGAGCAGGTGGTTGTAACACTCGCCGCCGGCTGAGGCTGGCCGGCGAAGCCGGCCAGCAAGCCGAAGCTGCGGTGGTGAGCGTTAAACCCATCTGCGACGATAAAATCGCGTGGGACCGCCGGAGCCTCGCAGCGCCGGAGCCGTGACAGAAACCATGCCTGCTGCATGTTGCATGCTTGCTTGTATGCTGTGTGCTTGCTTGCATGCTGCATGCTTGCTTGCATGCTGCATGCTTGCTTGCTTGCTGCATGCTTGCTTGCATGCTGCTTGCTTGCTTGCATGCTGCATGCTTGCTTGCATGCTGCATGCTTGCTTGCATGCTGCATGCTTGCTTGCATGCTGCATGCTTGCTTGCATGCTGCATGCTTGCTTGCATGCTGCATGCTTGCTTGCTTACAAAAACCACATGTTCACAATCAACTGCTTTATTGAGTACATATATAATATATTTATTTATGTATAATAAAAAAATAAAAGAGAGAGAAGTTCATAGCAAAAGCTTTGTTATTATTATAAATAAACATTATGTAATTTGAATTTAGGACTTATAACTTTTATTGAAAACGGTTTTATGTCTTTTGTATGTTATTGATTGTAATATTTATGACAAACGGATTTAGGACATATTATATTTAGGGATTTCAATTTTATGGCATGTGATATTATGTGATATTAAGTTAGGGTAAGTTACCATTCGGACAAATGATGATTATGACAAAAAAAGTTATGGCACTTAAAATTATGGACAAAAAAGTTAGGTGACACAATAGAGAACCCTATTGAAATGATTCTGTTTTGTCGTGGGTATCACAAAAGAGTTTTCGTGATATTATTTTGGAACTTAGTATTACGATGGTTACTAATCTGGTTTGATTTAAATCCGAAGCTAAATGAAATCACCTCACTTTGAGCATGCTTAGAGCTCGTGTCTTCTGGTATGAGATGACGCTGTTCTCGCAATGAGGATATAAGAAACCGGTATGTTAAAGGTTCGCATTACGGGAACCATAATTCAACATTAATGGTTGATTGGAAAATTCTCTTGGGAAATTGTGCTACCGTCACCAACATGTTGTAAAGTAATTAATTTTGTAAAACCAAATAATTTTAAAAGAGTAACCATGTAGTTTCCTGCCGGTCCTTCTCCATAGGAAATGATCAACCTGAACCGTGCACCATTTTTCGACGTTTTTTAAGTGCCCATGTAAACACTTTAAGCGTTTTTCTCCTACTATTCTGATTAAAACTTCATTTTGTTACGAACATAGTATTCTAGAACTCATATTTTTTATGGAAAAGATCCTATCTCCTAAGTTAAGTAAGTTACAATCGAAAAATAATTCTCGCCAAAATTGGTGCTCGTGACTGTACGCCTATGTGAAATAAAATATTTTGATTTTGAACAGTCAGTTCAATATTACATACAAAAGAAAATCGGCGACTTACCCTTATTTATTTAGTTACCAAGCATATAATAAAAGATATTGTGATAAAAGTAGATCAACCATATTACAGACTTGATAGCGCGTTTCTTATAAAACAAAGAAGTAAGTATTTTTCGTAACGAGTTTCATCTGGCACACATGTGTGCCGTCAAAGCATAATTATGTGCCTTTTGTTCTTAACAAAAAAGCTTTTGTTCCCAGCTGTGTGGAATTCGATAATAGAGTTTTATTATTAAGCGTAGGTAGGTACGTGTAAACGGTTCCATGAATTTCATTACAGAACTTGAGTGGATTGGATTTATCTTTTTGTTAAAATGCTGTAGCTGAAATAAAAGTAGTCCCATGTGTTCTGGTGTATCGGAGTTGATTGTTTTAATATTTATTGGCCAATTTGATACTGCATATCAAATTAATACACGTACTGAACAACAGTGTAATCGTTGTAAATGAAAGGTACATTATAGGGTCATCACGATGACGATCCGTGTACAAAGCAATGATCGCTCCAGATTTGAAACCGTTCTCAAACGCTATGGTTGATATATTTTTATCATGGATCGCGATCAAGAGCTCACTGGTAATATGGACCGTCCAACTTCCTCTTATAGAAAGCCTCAGCAGTGGAAATAATATAAGTGGAATAATAATAATTATTAAGCTTACATTGCACCAAACCAAATGAATGTCCTTGTTGATCGTATGCAATTTAGAAAATAGTGCGCACAGTGGCAAAGGGACTTGCATTTACGATCAAATCCACGCCCCATTGCTACCATGTGCATTGCATCTTAAGCTGCTTTTGACTCAAACAAGGTCAGCCAGATCAAGGTTCAACTAGTGAAGTTCCATGTAATAATTTTATGTCGAATGTGAATCGCCGCTACGAGTTTGGAATATTTATGTAGCAGAGTTTGTTTCTACATTTCCTAGAATTTTCACGACATAAAATGGATTAATGGTCGGTTGCCTAGCCTCGATTTGATCCTGAAGACAAGTACCAATGTTATTTTTAATATTATAGTAAATCAGGGTCAATTTCATCAATTAAACCGAACTCACTCAGCACATCTTTACAGCGGTCGAGAGCTGTAAATTAAAATTAATATTTCATAGAAATTTAAATTAGTTTTTGGACCCGATAAAATCCTCTCTTAGGGATGTGCTATTTTTGTCTTTTTTCGATAGCATTGTTTTTTTCTTCGGGTTTCAAAATCTGTATGCCTACTAAACTCATGTCTTGTTCACGAGAAATACCTGTTGACAATGCAAATAATTTTCCCGATGCTGAAATGGAAGCCTTTGTTCAAGAGCTATGCTAGTTCGAAACGAGTTATGTATCGGGCGTTATTACTGTGTTCTGAACATCGTTTGATACCTTTAGGTAGATCTTTGGGAGGTATGAGCATTGCTAAATTTGTATGAATTTCAAACAAGGCAATGTTTCCTAGAATCCAGACTAGCTCAAAATATTCAAGAAAATATAATATAATTTTTACAGTGTTGAAGTCAAGTAGACTCGAACTGTAGTTAATGCAGTTGACCAAATATCAATATCTTCGTAACGGAATGTAGTAACAAAAGTCCTACAGCGCCATCTATGACACATTTTTACTTCAATCAACTTCTTTCATTAGTTTTCCGCAATAGCTGTCTTGCTCATCATGTGGGGTAAGCAAAACATGATAAGCAAGACACATTAAAATGCTCATAATAATAATACCAGCCTATTTCTGTCCCACTGCTGGGCAAAGGCCGCTTCTCATACAGAGAAGACACGAGCATTGATCACGACGCTTGCTCAAAATGCTCATGCTGTAGTAAAAATATTGAGACATTTAGCAGACTACTGGTGAATGACCTGGGTGCATCAGACAATAAAATCTCTACTAACATAAAATAAATCCTGTCGTCACTAACGGACGCTTATTCAATGCACCGCAATTAAATTAATTTATAGTTCCATTGTGTTATTTGTTGTGGTTTTAAATCAAAAATATTCTATTAGAACAAAAGCCTGTGTTTGGATCACGTATCTGGAATAGAAACACCGCAATCAACCGCAATGTATTATCAGCAATAATTCAGGCGTTGTTACACAGTTCAGTAATTCAAGCACGTGAAAATAAATGTGATATTAATTATATCTGGTATCGTGTAAAACCACAAACACGTCGATTAAATTAATTGCGTGGATGTAGTTTGTTGCTGGGTATGGTTACAAAACGTACAGAGGCAGCGCATGGTGTGCTTATAGAAGATCCACATTTCGCCAGTTATACACCGTGACTTTTTAGTCGTCTTACAACGGCAGTCCACTTCATGTATCCAATGACTACTTAACATTCATAAAAAAAAATGGTATTTATGAGATTTTAATTACTTAAAAATAAAAATATTATTCAGTATTATGACGCATGACGTAGATAAAACACCGTGTTGCGAGCAATGATCTACTGGAGTCGAGGGCTGGTATGTTCTCCCGTTTGACACGTAAACATCATTAATAGGAAGTTTCATAATTTTATTCTAATGTATTATTTATTTGTCTTTGTACCTATTATGGTAGGTAATAAAATCGCGCCTAGAGCTATTTTATGTCGGGTACATTGAGTGGACCACTTTTGTAAGACGACTAAAAAGTCACGGTGTATTTAAGTCCCATGTAATAGGGGCGAGCCTATTGCCATCAACCGGGCACGAATCTAGACTCCGTGGCTTCTACTGAGAAATTCCTGATGAAAAAATCCAATAGCACTTTGCCTGACCCGGGAATCGAACCCAGGACCACATGCTCAGCAGTCGCGCTTCCGACCACTCGATCAACGATGCAGTCATTTCTGGCTTTAAAAGTTTATAAACGTTTTATAAAGTACAGGATACACTGTGTGTAATGTTGAGCGGCCCATCAATCATGCTGCATTGTGTCGCTTTGGGCTTAGCCGTGTGGAAAGAAGCCTTATCATGACTCCTCTTTATAAATGAGTCTGTGTTTTGGGAGTCAAAAATACAGTTTTAAAGAATATAATCAGAAGGGAAGTACTACTAATAGTGTTGTAAAAATACTTACTTCTGCGTATTGTTTTTCATAATTCTACAATAAAATATAATAGTTATGTTACAGCCAACACGCAGTGTTAAAACTTTTTTCATAGATTTTTTATATTCTTTATTTGAATTTTTAAAACCTACTTTATATCTTCTTTTGTTTTCTTCTCTGTCCAAATTGTAATTGAGTGTAAGGAAAAAAAAAATACTTTATAATATTGATTTGGTGCCGAAATCAGGAATACATCCATTACATCTAGTCGTAATCTACTAGTATATGCTGCCTAATATATGCTGCTATCAATAATTCTCACCAGTTAGTCAATAGGACTAACATACCTAAATGTACAGTTACTGCAACGGTATACGATACCAATTATCTATCGGACATTCAATATTCATAGTACATATAACAGGTATCGAGTGTAGACGGCGAGACACATCCATCAAATGTGAGCTGCGAACGGCAAGCGGTTCTATTACATGACGTCAGTATCCAATAACGGTCACCCAACACTCAGAAAGGAGCTATAAACCTAAAAACATCGTAAAAAACGGTATAATGTGTTGCAATTTAAAAACCGTTTAAAATTCAACTACTTGGAAAGAGTACCTATGTATCGAAAGTTTATGATGGTGCAAGGTAAAGTTTCTTTTTTTTTAGGTAAAGTTTTAGGTCTAAAAATCTTTTTTTTGATATTTATAATTCTTATACACCGTGACTTTTTAGTCGTCTTATAACGGCAGCCCACTTCATGTATCCAATGACTACTAAACAGTCATAAAAAAATGGTATTTATGAGATTTAAAAAAATAAAAATATTATTCAGTATTATGACGCATGACGTAGACAAAACACCCTGTTGCGAGCGATGACCTACTGGAGTCGAGCGCTGGGCAACATCATTAACAGGAAGTTTCATAATTTTATTCTAATGTATTATTTATTTTTCTTTGTACCTATAAAGGTAGGTAAAAAAAAAAACTCGCCTAGAGCTATTTTATGTCGGGTACATTGCGTGGACCACTTTTGTAAGACGACTAAAAAGTCACGGTGTATAATTACATATATAAACAGAAGCCACAGAACGCCACAATCCTTTCGCCTCATCCATGTTCATACATCTGGTCATACTTGCACGCCGGTCGGGACTACAACCTGACCGTTCTGAAGAACATGACCGATAATTCTTTTATAAATACATTATATTATTTTAAAGACTTGTCGTTTGTTTGACGGGGTCACGGCAGATCACGAAGGAGATGGCGGGACGAACTGAATGTCTTCCTTGAGAATTCGAAAGAAGTAGCTCAGAATCGTTGGAAGGAATGGATGGAGGTCTTTTCCCAGCAGTGGGACAATATGGGCTTGCTGTAATTCTAGAAAGACTTTTGCATAAATGACTGTGTGTTAAATATTACTTCTAGCTTGTTAACAGGTTTATCTAGTTTAGAGACTGGTAAAAACTATGATAAATATGCTCAAGCATTATGTGTACAATGTTTTTTCTACCTTTCCTAGTGTATAGTACTCCAGGGAACCATACGTTTGGTTGGTATAAAAATTGCAATAATGCATACCCCGCGACAGTGAGAAATTGCTAGCCAGAAATTGTTGACCTATGAATACCTTTATACTTCACTCTACTCTGGAGACTTTTATGTGTTGTATAAAATGATACATAGGCAACAAAAAATGCCACTAGCCAGCAACAATGACCAAATAGTACTAAAGAACAACAAAACTTTTTTTTTTTAATTTATAACTTGGACACCGAGCGATATAAAGTACCTATCGCAATCATTTAGGTACCTACTGCCAAATTATTATTATCAATGAGCTCAAGACGACGCAGGAGGCGCGCGTGCGGACGCGCTGCGTGGTGACCACGTTTTTGCGCGGACAACCAGGTAACAGAGCAAGCTTATAACTTTGTGATTTTTCATGATACAGTTTTGAAATTTTGAATATAGATTCTTTACATAAAAATACTAGACACGTATTTCAGGTTTCGCATATACTAAAACTAATGTTGTATATAGATAAACTTTGAAACATCTGTTTCAAAGAATATATGACAGCAAAATAAGTTTATAAAGTACCCGGTTGTTGGTATAGTGTACCGGGTAGACTATGAGTCTTTATGTTATCTACCAGATACTAAAAAATTCTACTCTATTCAATAAAAAGACTATAGGCAGCAGCAGTATGTAATACTACTTTGAAAACCAAAGTCTTGCCAAACCAAATAACGTACCCCAAATAAACAAAATTCATTTTTTATCCACTCATAAATAAAAATAATGGAAGAAACGAATATCAGAATTATCCATCATGCTCTTAGTTCATAAATAAAATGTACAACAAAAATATTGCATGTTTTGGGTTTCTCTATCAAAGCAGCTATGAGGATTTATACGATACCAAGCGGTCTGATTTGAATAAACATGTTTCGAACAAATGTCGCCGATATGTTTTGCTTAGTCGGTTTCGGAATCAGCTAATGCTTATTCCGCGTTCGTATAATATTAACTGTGAGTCTAATATGAATAAACAGACGACAATGTGGATATTAAATTTTAATTGCCTCAATATTGTATAAGTTTCTTGGCAATTTTGTAATGAAAACACTTTGTTGTCGTGTTCTTGGAGTTTCAGAAATTCTGTCTAATTTATGTGAAGGTACTTGTGGTATATAATATTGAGTTCTACGGATGTTGCCATCTTCATAAATAACAAGGATGAATGGTCCCTTTATGGTTGCCGTTTGATAATATTAATACTGCCGATGTTTAGCAAAGATACAAAGCTGCTAGAAGCCTGTACAGGAAAAACTATAGTAACCAAAAACTTTAAATCGACCATATAAAATAACTATACGAAATCGTTACTGTTTCATTACAACCTCCTTTTTGAATGTTTCAACGTTCTGAGGTTCGCTTTTGGAATTGAAATTCAAACCTTTGTGTCTAACGTCAAACAAACGCTCAGCGGGCCTGTCAAAATGAAAAAAAAAAACAGTACAATATTCCCTTCATGCTGAAGCTCAAGTTTTCCGCATAAAATTAAAGAACTGTTATTTTAAAGTTTGCGTGTGTTGTTATAATTTATATGCACATTGTGTTTATTATATCTCGAAGACAATATACCTAAAGGGGAATCAATAGGTGTGTCTCAAGCTGGACAGGAGACAAGTAACTTGTAGGTAAGAGTTTCCTTCATACACAAATATTTACCCCAGGGCTGCCCTCCATGGTGGAGGCATTATTCCTCGCACAGTTATAATATCCAAACATTTAAAAATCAAATGGGTAATATACGTTTATATTAGATCTTCAACTAGACTGTATCAATCCTTTAATACGCCTTTGCCTTTTATGATTTTTTCCCTAAGGAAATGATCCAGAGATGTGATTCATGTGGGCATAACAAACATTCCTGTTTGCATTGGGACTGCTTGTTCAGAGAAATCAATAACTGATTAGTTTGAGCTCTGCTAACAGTTTGTTATGGTACATTAATATGTAATTAGAGCTGAGAATTATTAATTGGCCTCTTAGCTCTATTTGATAAGCACTCTTGAACTATACGTACAATTATGTAGGATAATAAGGTATTATCTCTTTAGAAGTACTTTCGGGCAGGGTTTACATATAAAAATACAGATCAAGTTTGAAAATTGATAACATAATATACCAAGTATTTTGAGACCAATCAATGGCAATGAAAGTATGTATTAAAAACTTATTGAACATACTTTAAGAAAGCTCGCTTTTACCCGCAGCTCGGCTCGCGTTTAGGTCGAAAATTATATCACGGGAACGTTTCAAATATAGCCTATGACGTTCGAGAATAGTGAAACTTCCGTAGAAAATATATTCTTGGTATAAAGGGTGTAACAAGACCCTTAACGAAGCCGAAAGGCATTTGTTCCCCCGTCATTGCGATCATTTTTTTGTTCTAGACCATACATGGGAACCTTCTAGTTACGGGAGATGTTGGGGGACAAAGTTTCAACTTTTTCACAAGTTTTTTTTTAATACATGTTTTTTTTAAGATTTTTACTTTAATCACCTCCACGACCCCCGTACTAATCAATCCATCCGTAAACACAATTTTTTGAGTGCGTTAGATTGAGTCCTGCGGTAAAACGTGATTTTTCTACCAAAAAAAAAGTCGTTTCGCAGCTATAATTTTTGCGTAAAGTTACTTAGTTTGATGTACATAATGCTTGGTTGACGGTTTTGTGAAGGGTCTGTTTACAGCCTGTATATTATATCTTAAAGCAATATAAACTGTTACTAAACGTTTTATATATATACGAATATCCTATTTCCCACGCCTACTTATTAGCTCATCTTAATTAGCCTCATCAAAGAAACGAGAAGAGACGAGATGGTCTTTTCAGCTCTGATCAAAAAACAAGATGCTCATTGTTATTTTTATAACAAAAGCAAAAACAAAATAAAGGTAAATTAAACGAAGATAATGATCCTTTCCTTCTAATTTTACACGTCGACGTAGGCGTAACTTGAAAAGTATCCGAGTTTTAAACAGAACGAGTGTTCGCTTGTTCCAGTAATGATATAATGAGATGTTACGTGGTGTAGGTTTCTACGTCCTGTGTCGTGAGTAACCGGTTAGGTCATCCTCAGCCTACAGCAATCCACTGCTGGACATAGGCCTCCTCAATCGCACGCCACTCAACTCGATTCTCAGCAACTCTCATCCAGTTGCTACCAGCTACCCTGTGAAGATCGAAAAAGCGTCCACGGAGCCTGAACTGGTTAGGTAAAAGTGATGAAAAATATTTCAGCGGAGAAAAAAAAAGGGCTCCAAGTTGGAAATGATTCTCGGCAAAATAACAAAGAAACAGTGTTTTTTACACTTAAATATACAAGAAAAAGTTAGTCTCAAGTCGCTTTTCCTCGTATATTAAAAGTTGTGACGAATTCAGAACGAGCAGCACAATTTTTTTCCGGAACACCACAGTGAAGTCGCGGAAAAATAAATCGCTGCACCATCACTAAAAACGCGACATTATTTGAACAAAAAAGTCCTACTTGACTGAGCTTCAAGACATGTTTTGTTCTCAAAAGGCTTACAAAGTGCATTCAATTCTAAGAGAAAGCTGTGTGACGAAAATAGTCCCAATTAGCACCTAAATGCTGAACTTAATGGAGAATTCGCGAGTCCCAGCTGCAGAGGGAGACGAAATTTCCCATTAAGTTTTAATACAAGGAATTCCGTGTACAATTACCAAGTACTTTAGTGTCTTAAGACATTTTAATGATGTTACTTTAGGACTTGACTATTTGACGAATTTGCTGGCGCTGGTTAAGTGATAAATTATGTTTATTTTGCAAAGAGGTTTTTACAAACGTCGTCGTCTTTTTTTAAACTAGATGAAGCCGGTGTTTCGTACCTGAATACTCTGAGAAGAGACAGCCGAAACGAACTCGGAGGTTCCTACAAGAAAGTGATTACAACAATGGCTGCCGCAGTGTGGGTCTCTCGTTTGATTTTCGCACAAATTCCAATGTTTGATTCGAATAAAGGTGCTCAGGGCTAAATTGTATAGTAGACCGCATGACAGTGTTAATATTTTGACCTTAAGTTAGTCCAGCGCACTGCTGAGTTCAATAGAATGCAAGGGCAACTTATTCTGGTTTTGTTACCACAAACATGCGGTCGACCATACGCAAGAGATTCAGTTTTAGTAAATGCATCCATTCAGGAAAAACACTTAGTTACACAAGTAAGTATACAGTTGTATTTTATACAACTGTTATTTATTTTATTTATATAAATATTCCTATATAAAATAATATTAAAAAAAAAACAATTAAAAATACAAAAAAAGTAGCCCACCAGCATCAGGAACCTAGCTAGTAAATAACTCGTGGCTAAATAATAATGACCGCTCGGGGTCGATCTTTAGGTTAAGCCGTGCTTGCCAAGGTTGGTCTGTGGATGGGTGACAGCCCATTACATACCGAGTTTCCTCCGTGCCTCGGAAAGCACGTTAAGCCGTTGGTCCCGGCTGTCATTTATAGATCTTTGTCAGTCGTTAGGCAGTCAGTGGCTCAAAAAGTCTGACAACCAGTCTTACCAAGGAGTATCGTATTACCCAGTACTAACTGGGTTGTGGAGGTCAGATAGGCAGTCGCTCCGTGTAAAATACTGGTATTCGGCTGCATCCGGTTAGACTGGTAGCCGACCCCAATATAGTTGGGAAAAGGCTAGGCAGATGGTGATGAACTTGTTCGTCAACAGCAAGCGAGAGCGTCGCAAATATTCAAATTGATAGAATTTCCACGAAGCTCCATGCGGGTGCCAGTTACCAATAAACATACTCAAGATCTAATGCCGTACCTACTCGTATTAGTTCGAAACTCCCAACAAAATTCGTGTTACATATGCAAATCCCCTACAAATTCCGTGAAACTGAGCTCACATAATAAATCAGCATAAGTTTCGTTGGTTGCCGACGTGGAGGTTTGTATCGACCGTTTTCAATTAATTTGAATAGAGAGGTATA
The DNA here is from genome assembly GCA_963082995.1 of Noctua comes. NCBI lineage: Eukaryota > Metazoa > Arthropoda > Insecta > Lepidoptera > Noctuidae > Noctua > Noctua comes. The sequence continues at coordinate 7,609,530 of OY720270.1, forward strand.
TTTCAATTTAGTAAACAATTATTAGGAAGTCATTATGTGGTTATGTATAATATATAATTATAGAACAAGTTCTATAATTACATACACATACAAGTATACAAGTAATATAATAACATACAAGTTATAGCATAATTACATACAAGTTCTATATTACATAATTACACACCAAGGTGTGTAATTATGTAATAGGAATGTGTTGATTAAGATTGACTTTGAATTTCTTTGGAAATACTTAAAATAAAAAGTGATAGAGGTGGCGATTGATTGTGAGAGTATGAGTTCGATTCCAAGGTCAGACTAAATTTTCTCGGGTTTAGACTTCGGAAATTCTTCAGTAGCATCCCAGAGTCTGGAGTTGTGTGCTGTTGATGTCAATAGGACTGCCCCTTATTAAATGAGACTAATCATAACTGACCAAATGTGGGTATACTATGGGTTAGGCAGAGGTGTACATACCTTCATTTCACCAGTTATGTTTGCGTCCCTTGTAATAAGGGTCGAGCCTATTGCCATCAACCGGGCACGAATCCAGACTCCGTGGCTGCTTCTGAGAAATTCCTGATGGAAAAACTCAAAAGCATTTTGCCCGAACCGGGAGTCGAACCCAGGACCTCATGTTTAGCAGTAGCGCTTGCGACCACTCGACCAACGATGCAGTCATTTCTGGTTTTAAAAGTTCCCGACCCGGGAATCAACCCTGGGACCTCATGCTCAACAGTCGCGATTGTGACCACTGGACCAATGAGGCAGTCAAGTCCTCGGAAAATTTAGCGTAATATGATGTTTATGTATTGTGATAGAGGTTGTGTACCGTGAAAATATAATGTGAAGAGTTGGATCTCGTTATATAACACAAACGGGAAGAATTCTTTAGAATTTTTACGTGTGTTCAGAAAACATATTTTTCCTTTTTCAATGTGTCGTTATGACGAGGAAAATTGAGTTATTCTTACACATTAAAATATTTTATATGATTTTTCCTTCCTGTTCGAGTAAAGATGAACATATTAACGAATAAAACTTGTTTATAGACAGATGTATCTTACAGTGGCGAAGGTTCCATACAACTCGATTCCCACCGGTTTCCCTTTGAAAAATGGTAGAGTCAGTATTCTATAGACAAATAATATAATCACATTAAACATATTATGTACTCCGGGCTTACCTCTTACAAAAAGTGACCCTTCGCTACTGGTATCTTACGATATATAACACAAATATCACGGATTGACGTTAGCTTGGAGGTTCATGAAATCCTTAATAGACCTTCCGTGGGTTCTGTATAAATTATATACTGCAAAATATGTTTCCTTGTATGTATGTTTACGGTTCTTCATAATAAAAGTTCGAGTCAGTTTTATATTTAAACTGTCTCCTCGTAAAACCGTTGTCATAGTTGAAGCTGTGAGTTGTTCTAGTTACTTACCTAGACCGTCTATGTAAGGTAAGCATATAACAAGACACTGTAATGTAAATAATTATATAACATCACGCTATAACTAATAGGAGCGGAGCATCAATGAAAAATGTTGCAAACACGGGGAAAATATATTCCTTTTGAGAGCTTCCGTTTCGTGCGCTGCGTAAACGGTTAAAGTTACGCAATAATCATGTATGTTGGAAATGTTCCTCTTAAAAGTTCAAAAAAAAAAATGTGATAGCATATGTCTATTTTTTAAGTTTGACTCACTATAACCTTTTTTATGGTAATCATTTTTTTTTTAAATAATGCATTATTTGCGAAGGTGTTTTTGTAAACATGGTATTTATCCTAATCCAAATAAATACGTTATTCATCACAAGTATTTAATTTTGAACGAAATTGCTCTTACATCATTTGATTCCAATGAATATCTTAGGAGAAATCACAGTTTTAAAATAACTCCGCAGCAAAATAATGATCAGGTACCGCGCGCGCATTTTCATTATGTGGAATGATGGGTGTGATGTGCTAGAATTGTACTAAAGGTAGCTACGATCCACTCTCTCTAACCCTCTCTCTCTCTCTCTTATGTGACGCAGACGAAGTTGCGCGGGTCTGCTAGTATAAATAATATTTACAAATGGTTGTGGCGAATCTCAAACTACTTGACAGATCGGGATAAAATTAGGCATACAGATAGCTATTATGATGTAGGCATCCGCTAAGAAAGACAAATGTTTCTTTAAGTGGGTGAATAACGTGTTAAAAGTTTGTATGAAAATCCGACACCAGGCAAAGCTGGTGCGGGTCAGCTAGTAATACAGGGTGTAAACAGACCCTTCACGTAACCGTCAACCAAGCATTCTATACATCAAACTATGTAACTTTACGCAACAATTATTGCTGGGAATCTACTTTTTTTGGGGTTTGAAAAAAAACGTTTTACTGTAGGACTCGATTGAAAGCACTCAAAGCATTGTGTTGATGGATGGATTGAATAGTACGGGGGTCGTGGAGGTGTGTTAAGTAAAAATCTTCCATTAAATACATGTATTTAAAAAAAAAACTTGCGAAAAAGTTGGAACTTTGACCCCCAATATCTCCATAACTAGAAGGTTCCTAGGTATGGTCTAGAACAAAAAAATTATCGTAAAGACGGGGAGAACAAATGCCTTTCGGATAATTATGTTAAGGGTCTATTTACACCCTTTATACATATAATCACTGCAGTGCGTTGTGTTTTAGTAGTCGCAAGCGCGACTGCTGAGGATGAGGTCCCGGGTTCAATTCCCAGGTCGGGCAAATTGTTATTGGGTTTTCCATCAGGAATTTCTCAGTAGCAGCCACGTAGCCTCGATTTGTGCCCGGTTGATGGCAATAAGCTCGCCCCCTATTACATGAAACTTAAATCATAACTGGCGAAATGTGGGTGTACACCTCTGCCTAACCCTTCGGGGATTACAAGCATGATGTTATGTTTCAAGCAAACTTTAATCGATAAATCTTCAAAGCGAAAATAGTATCGATACTTTCCGAATAGCATGATGCGACGTTAAAGATGATATAGGCATGCAAGTTCCAAAGTAATAGGAAAACAGAGGAGATTTATATTTATGGAAAAAAGATAAAAGCTTTTACACTGATTGTAAGTTTAGACGGAGCGTAAAGGGAAAATTGTATCCCATGGCAACAGACAGACTTACATCCACATAAAGGTACCTTATAATATGTACCGTTAGGGAAATGTACGAGTATAGTTGAGCGAATAGACACTTTTCATGATGTTGTCGTGGTATAGCCATTTTCATACCACTGTCAAAGAATGACAGTTGCGATTTGCATATTACTGCTGCGTGGATGTTTTGGCGCTGGAATGACGTTGTTTACAGCACGCGTAGCATGACCACAGTAGAAACGAGTTTTGTCTATGGAAGAATCGACAAAATGACAGATTGTGTCGACACAATGACAGATTTCTGTGCACTATCTGTCATTTTGTCTATTCTTCCTTCAACGAAATTCTTGTCTACGGTGGTCATGCTACGCGTGCAGGTAGTGATAGAAAAAGAAGTAAACTTAGGTTCATCCGGGTTAACTTAGTATTACCCAAGTTTTTTGGGTTAAGTCTGAATAATTACAAAAAAAAATTGGAAGTCTTTTTTTTTACTAGTGATATGATACAACTCACTTCGATACAGCGCTCGTCACAGTTTTAAGTTAACCTAACCAGGTCAGTGCGCCCTAGCAATAAAAAGGATACATTTAAGTTTAACCACATGAGTAGGAAAACGGAACAGAGGTTAAGCTTCATACAACCGCGCGAATCGGTTGCACTTCTACAAGCACGCGGGGCATGTGTGCGTGACCACTGGCCGCTTGTCGCGTACGCGGCGAGACTGGAAAAAACCGGTTTACGCTGGCACAGCCAGTGGACAATCTCAGGGTTAGCACGGCACGGTGCCATGGCAACCAAGGGGCACGTTGTTTGTTTTGTCAGTTGCAAGATTGGTTGCAAGTTTGAATATTAAAATTAAAATGGTTGTTTATTGTACTGTGTGTATGAATAATAGTAGAAAAAACAAAAATATGTCATACTTTAACTATCCCAAGGAGTACAATAGGTAAGTAAATATTTGACTATTACTTTTTCAAGTAAGTACCTATATTTTATTGTATGATCCTTTTTTTTAATAAGAAGAGGATACTACTCGGTGTGTTTTTACCCGACTGCGGCGAAGCCCAAAAGGAGGGTTATGTGTTTGACCTGTATGTATGTAATGTCTGTTTCTATGTTCCCTCGTAACTAAGGAGTTAAGGAGCCCGGTAAGCCGAAGATTATCGAGTTACGACAAGGACAGAAAAAGAAAGTATGTATGGGAGAACAAGATAGAATGAGTAATGGTCTATATCGTATTTGGTACCAACTAGTTTTTTTTTATTTTGTTGACTTATTTACATTTTTTTATTATACTCCCCCTGCATTTTATGCTTCACTTTATTTTCGGCTTTCTTGTCATGGGTGTCATTTTCGTGGTTTTTGGGGTCGCTGATAACTAAAATTAGGTCAAAATGAAAATTCAAGATGGCGTCGACGAAAATTTTCGGTTTTTTCTTCATGGGTGTCATTTTCATGGTTTTTGGGGTCGCTGATAACGAAACTGAGGTCAAAATGAAAATCCAAGATGGCGCCGACGGAAATTTTCGGTTTTGTCGTCATGGGTGCCATTTTCGTGGTTTTCGGGGTCGCTGATAACAAAAATGAGGTCAAAATGAAAATTCGATGGCACCAACATTTTTTTTTTGTTTTTTTCGTCATGGGTATCATTTTCATGGTTTTCGGGGTCACTGATAACGAAAATAAGGTCAAAATAAACAGAGATAAAAAACTAAAAAAAATGTAATTCTCATTTTTTTTCTTCGGGTTCTCATGACTGAATTTTCACCCTTCGCCACTGGACTGTATCATACTCAATAATAAAACTGTATAACAAATGTTTTGTTTAATTTGTCTTAACATATTGTGACAACCCTACCAAAATAGGTAACAATTTTGAACGTTCTTTAGAAGCTTTAACTCTGTTCCGTTTACTTACTCATGTGGTTTAACCATAGCCGTTGGTCCCGGGTGTCATTTATAGATCTTTGACAGTCGTTAGGTAGTCAGTGGCCCAAAAAGTCTGACAACAAACTCTTACCGAGGAGGGTTTTACCTTAGGTATCGTATTACCCAAATACCCAGTACTAACTGGGTTGTGGAGGTCAGATAGACAGTCGCTCCATGTAAAATACAGGTAATCAGCTGCACCCGGTTAGACTGGAAGCCGACCCCAACATAGTTGAGATGATGATGATGATCTAAGTTTAACCAACTACTACCGGGCACACCTGGGTATGACCCTGACTTTACATGCGATAGTAGGTACTTTCTTCAGTGTCCACGTTTTATATCTAGAACTAGATTAATAGATATTCTAGTTCTACTAATTGAACGTCTCATTTGTTCGAGCTAGTGGCAAGTGCGACGATAATTGGGTTTTTCTTGTAGAAAAGAAGTTGGATTGGTACAAGGTTTGCGATTAAGTTTTGATCAGAAAAAGGTAGCCGAGCTTGATTAAATTATGGGATAATTATATCGCTTCTATAGGTTAGTTTGTTAAGAAACATACCTCTGCCCATGTAGGTAAGTACTATAGTACTTAATACTTATAAGTATACCAGAGAAGTTGGGTGTGAAAGATCAATGCATCAGTACTTACAACAGGCGTGCGTGTATGACTATTTTTAATATACCAGCACTTCGCCTGCGACTTCGTCCGCAGAAATTGTAATAGGTCGGCAAATCATGATATAAAAATAATTTGTAGCCTATGTTAGTAGTTTCGAAGCTTATTCGGTACAAACAAACAAACAAAAAAATGTTCCTCTGTATAATAAGTAATAAGTATAAGTATATATCAGTATAGATAAACGTGGAGGAAGCAAAAAGAGTATGTTTATGCTTACCCAAAAGAAGAAAGGTGTATGTTTATGCATATGTATGTAGAAGGAGGACCTTCTCTTTGTCTCACTAAAACCATACGTTTTAAAACTAGTATTACTGAACCCATTTTCACCTCAAAATCAACAGAACGCGATTTTCAAATTCATTTAATCGTTTTGTGAACATAGGGTTAAAAAATATACAGATGTCATATAAATATATGTTGATCCATCCTATGTTACGCCGAAAGGCATACAAAATAGTGACACAATTAATTATATAACTACAAACAAAATCTCACAAAATACAATGTTAGCAACATTACAGTTGTCAAATTAGTGTTAAAAGTGTTATTTGATTTGATAACTTTAATATGTTACTCTGTGTACAGCTAAATTCAATTTCACTATATTAAATTTGAGTTGAGAAGGGAACCTTCCCCATTTCTGCCAGTCAAGTGTACTATTTCGAATTTAATTAAGGCTTGTTAAACAAGAATATTTAGTAAATAAAGAAAGAATTACATTGTTTTAAGATTAAAACATGCGGGGTTTTCTTTACGAAGTTTTGTTTTCATGTCTTGATTTTCTTTAAAAAAATATTATCTGTCTTAGACATGAATTTGAGGTTGTCTAAAGAATAATGAGATAGGTTCTTACTAACGATGTTGTAGTAAAAGACAAATAGGTTGTTAAAATATTCCAACGAAAATTCGAGTTATTTTAAATTAGGTTGTTGAGTAGCTTTTCAGAATCTTATCGAAGTAAATATTTGTATTTTTGTGTATTAATGTCAACTTAATAACATACCTAAATATCGTAAATACAAAATAAAGATAAATACGAGGGATGCAACAGCTACGTGACATAGTTTTGCAATCATTCGTTGGTAGAGCTTTTGTAACGCGACGAACATTCATTCGCGCAACGAACATTCGTACGCGAGTACTGCCATTATTTATTTTGTGACGTTTGTATTCATGTAAGGAACTAAAGCCCGCATAAAAAAAATGCTAGACAAACGTGTGCTTTACTAACCTTGAATTTAAAATTAGGTAACTACTTTTTAACATAGTGTCATTAATAAATGTCCGACTAGAGTTCTCGACAATTAAAAATGTTGCTCACGTTCTACCTTTATTGAGTGCCTTTCATTGTTTAAAGACAAAGCTCGATTTAATTTAAATTTTATTGCTCAGTTCATCACTAATCGAAAATTCAACACTTAACGTGTAAGTTCAATATTTTGTAAGTCTTCTTTCTTTATCGGGTGGTTAGTGCCTGACCTGGTGTCAGAGTTTGTATGCCGCCCATGGGTTTCTGACTTGGCTTTACATGCCGTCGAGAAATATCTCGCAGGCATGCTGGTTTCCTCACTATGTTTTCCTTGGACGAAGCAAGTGATAATTATATGGTGCCGCAACAGCGCCGAAATATTGGGGACTCAAAACAATCAGTAAACATGGTAAATATTCCGTTTCTAGTGTTGATGATAATGATAATGTTATTTTTAAATGTTTTTTATATTGTTGTTTTTTTAAGGAATATTTAAAAATGTAAATGATTTGTAAAAATATAAATAAAGAAAATAATAATGATAATTATACAATTTTTACATGAATCCGAATAATCAGAGAATTTTTATAGTAAGTTTTTTGATACTATAATAAAAACAAATGAAAAAAAGTATAAAAACCAAATATACAAATCGCGTGTATCAAGATCAGAAAACTTAAAACTAGCATGTCGAATAAGGCGAAAAGTGCCTTTCCCCGAATAATATTCACAGTAACACCGTCCATATTGGAAATTCCCCAACATTAAAAAGTGTCCAGAACAAAAAAGACAAGCTATCGATTATCGGTAAACGGTAACTTCCCAAATGGTTTCCCATTATTCTTCACACTTTTATATTCGTAAATTAAATTCACTCTTCACTGGGAAGGTCGCCCTTTTTCAATTAGAATTCAATTAAAATGTGGGGACCGTTTAATTTTTCGATATAGGCCGGCAACACAAACATAGTGTGAATAAATCTTTAAAGCAATTCAAACTCAATTACTAGAGTTTACTTTTGCCTAATGGAAAAGGTTTTCCTTTGTTACGAGTTGATTTAATTCGTTTGTATTTGGACACTGGATACTATTGACACAATGGTGGCTAGCGGTTACGATTTCCATTGCAGAAAAGGTATTGACATCAATAAAAGTCCATTATTGCTGACTTTAATCGATTGTATTGCGATCGTGTCTTCTAGTTTTATTTGGTGTGTTGTATTTTCTTGTTTGATTTTGCAGAGGTGAGCTTTAACGGGATTAGATAGCAGTTGTGTATAGAGGATTTATTTGAGTCTGGATTAAAGTATACGATTGAACTGTTTACTGACGATAGTTGAACGTGACAACGTCATAAGAAAATACTGATGGAATGGTTGCATTTTTCAAAAAATGAATGTGCGTTGAGCAATTGTTTTATGGTAACGCCTCATTTTTTCGTGCGTGCAGCCGGCTCCATCGAATTATAAGACGTTGTCACGTCAAAAAAAAAAACCAAAAAAAAAGAAAAAAGAAAAATAAAAAACAACAAATGAAAAAATGAAATAACGAAATATCGGGAACTCATAAGAAACAGTAAACATGGTAAATATCCCGTTTCGAGTATTAATAATAAAAAAAATGATTCCTCACGATGTTTCTATTCATTTCAATTCCTATAATAAATATCTTAGCTTTGGCTGCAACTGTAACATCCAACTGAACTTAAGCTTATTTTTATTTTAAACGATATATTTTGCTTGAAGGTGCAAATAAACTATTTATTTTTTTTATTTTTTACCTGTTTCTCTTTTCACTATGTAAGGATCAGCTTCCATTCATTAATTCAAAGAATTCTGTTGAACTTAACATAGTGCGAAGATTGTTTAAGCGATAAAATTCCCATCTTTATATTTCTTTAAACCCTCAATAATATTTTTAGTAATAATATTAGTGAAAAGCTTTATTTCAAAAGATGTCGCCCATTTCCATGAAGTCAAAAATATATGACAACTAACGGCGATAAACAACGTAGCTCGACAAAGCATCACTGTGAAATGAAACACCCTACATTGCAAAGAACTCGAGAATTGTACGCAGTAATATACAACATTATTTTTAGTATATGCAAAACCTGAATACAGTTTGTTCAGAATAAGTAACTGAATCGATTCCAATAATTTTTAAACCATTCTTTATTTTGTCCCAAAAATATTTAAAAAAGGTTACAACTTGAACATCGAGCGACACTAAGTACCTATCGCAATCATTTAGGTACCTACTGCCAAATTATTACTATCAATGAGCTAAAGACGACACTGGAGGCTCGCGCGCGGTGGCACCGCGTGGTAACCACGTTTTTGTGCGGACAACCAGATAACAGAACAAGCTTATAACTTTGATTTTTCATGATACAGTTTTGAAATTTTGTACATAGATTCTTTATATAAAAATACTAGACACGTGTTTCAGGTTTCGCATATACTAAAACTAATGTTGTATATTTGAACACAAAACTCAATTCCAGTGAATACACAAAAGTAATACGAAACTACATCGCGCGTCAAAATAACATCACACAAATACTAGTTTTATTTCGAAGTCTCAATGGCTAATGTACTGTTGATCTCTTCATACAAAGTTTGTAGATATTTGTGAGGGTAAAACTACTCTTTTTATCAGGAGTTTCTTTGTGGTTTAGGAGCTCGTGTACAAAATTTATTTTTATTGGGCAATTTCATGGAGAACTAGCCACTTTTCCATGACATATGAAATGGTAGTCTTTCTAGAACTTGCTTCATATATAAGCTTTTTGAATCTTTATTGTAGAAGTTGTTAGTGATATATTTAGAATTTTATTGATTTTTTGCGATTATTGTACTTCGAAAAGATATTCACTGCTTTGAAATTGCAGTTTTAATAAAATAATTGATTTCGTATTACCATCAGAAAACTATTTTGCTTTTTCATGATCTGTGTCAATTAACATGGAGTGATTATTTTACTGGACAGATGATGTAATGACATAACGTCCAACTCCCGAACTAATAAAGATGGCTCCATCCGACTGCTCTAAATACGATTTCGGGCTTGTGAAAGTTTTACACCGGGTCGACGACATAAATTACCATAAATATACGCTCGGTCCGCATACAAATCCGTAACTTTTGATTCCGGATAGTTATTCGCTCAATTACCGAGTTTTGGTTCTAAAAGAAATCGTTCGGTTTTATAACTGGCCATGTATAATATTTAGCATGGAATTGCAAATGATAAAGGAAATGGAAACTGATTTGAATACAATTTTATTATTGTAAAACGAAATGGAATTCAGTTTATCACAGGGACACGATGGGCTGTAGTTGCTACCTTGGCTAGTTACAGTTGTTGGTGTAAAATTTTGATTAAATAAAACTGGATCACTTTAGAACAACTAGAGTTGAGTTGTAACTCTACTACACAGCAGTGGCGAAGGCTCCATAGAACTCGATTCCTACCGGCTTCCCTTTGAAAAATGGCACAGTCAGTATTCAATAGACAATTTTTTTTTTTTACTAAATGGGCCTGCTCTTGACCTCGACCACGCCTGATGGAAAGCGATAGATGAGGTCTATGATGGGACGAGCGTGCCCAGAAGATGCCTGCACACTTTTTTAAATAATATAATCACATTAAAAATAATTATGTACTCCGGCTTACCTCTTATAAAAATTGACCCTTCGCTACTGCTACACAGTATCATAGATCAGAGTTCTGATATCAGGTGGCCTACCATAACGTTTTAAAGCAGGAGTATAGAAATGAATGAAAATTAAATAAATAAAAAATAATTAAAATTAATTAAATAAAAAATTAATTAAATGAATCATTTTTCCAGTGTGGGAAAGAGATGGCACTATACGACTTGTATAGTTCTGTCTCTTTCCCACACTGGATTTACTCCTGTTTTAAGACGTCATGGTAACCCCCTGAGCTTTGATCAAAATCGTTCTCAATTCTGTTGGCTCCGTTTTTTATAGCTGTCCCTAAAAATAATTACAGGCCGGAAAAGAGACCATGAAGAACAAAAAAAAAAAACTAAGGCCGGTATTCAGTCGTCGAATTTATGTTTATTTCTTCCGCTAGTGGTAAATAAGGAATAATTGAAAATTGGGAAAAGGCCAAGACTGTAATTGCGAGGCTCGGAGGCGACGAGTGATCGTAGGCAGATAAATATTCAAATATTCTTTTGGCTTCTGTTAATATCTAGAAGAACTGTACATAAAATAAAAAAACGTATCCCAATACTGTCTTACGAAAAGAAATTCCCTTAATTTCCACTCAGTATTAGTACGAAGATTGGTCTTTTATTAAAGAACGACTTAAAATGGCGTCAATAGTACTTTAACCCTAATGAAAATAAGGATATACTTCGAAGCATCTCAAATGCCCGCAAAATAAATTGGATTCTATTAATAGAAGGAATATCCGTAACAGAATCCTTACTAACAAATTGTTGGATACTAGATCAGAAGTATTATATAATATAGTAGTTTATCGAGCAAAATCATCATTCTCCTGCCCTTATTCAAACTTATTTGGGGTCGGCGCAGCATGTCTTCTTCTTCCATACTTCTCTATTACTCGTCATCTCAGTACTCACCTCCTTTCTAGCCATATCATGCTTCGCACAGACCATCCATCGTTTCTTTGGTCTTCCTCTACTCTTATAGCCATTTACATTCATACTCAACATTTTCCTCATTCCTCCGCATCACATGTCCATACCACGATGATCGATTACCACACAACTGTTCAGCCACTGGCGCCGCTTTCAGACTTCCTCTTACGAAGAAAACAACACTCAAAACATTGTGCTGGTGGATAGATTGAATAGTACGGGGGTCTTGGAGGTGTTTAAAGTAAAAATCTTACTTTAAAACCAATATTTAAAAAAAAAATACTTGTGAAAGAGTTGGAACTTTGACCCCTAATATCTCCATAAATAAAAGGTTGCTAGGTATGGTCTAAAACAAAAAAATTATCGCAATGACGGGGCGAACAAGTGCCTATCAGCTTCGTTAAGGGTCTTGTACCTTTTATTAGAACTAGCGAAGGAACTCTGAACTTAGTGGTATTATCTGAGTAAGTTTCTGAGTTGTTTATACAACAGCTGGGTACGTGTCGCAAAAGCTCCGTATGAATGATGCTGTTAGAAACATTATGGAGTATCTACTTGACGACGAGGAACAAATATTTGTATGGTCTACAGGACAGCTGTTCCGGTTCTGACTGTTTTTGTTTGTATGTAAGTTAAAATTTTTGTAAACGCACCCACGGTACGGGAAAAATTCCTAGAGTGGATCAACGTTTAAAAAAATGTAACCAATGTAAAAAAACTCTATTCAAATGTAAAATAAAATTGTGGGTAACGTTGCCTTCTACCATGTTTATCCTTGATAATAAACTTATAATTATCTAAAAGCCTCATCATCTACCTAGCCTTTTGACAACTATGTTGGGGTCGGCAATACTAAACCAATATTTTACATGGAGCGAATGCCTATCTGACCTCCACAACCCAGTTAGCACTGGGTAATACGATACCCTTTTGGTAAGACTGGTCGTCAGACTTTCGGGCCACTGACTACCTGTAACGACTGTCAAAGATTTACAATTGACAACCGGGACCAACGGCTTTACGTTCTTTCCGAGGCACGGAGGAAACTCGGTACGTAATGGGTGGTCAGTCATCACAGACCAGCTTAGGCAAGCGCTGCTTAACCTGAAGGTTGATCCGAGCGGCTGTTATTGTTTTAGCCACGAGATTATATAAAAGCCTATTATATAAAAAAAAATAAACCTCGATTAAGCACTACAAATAAATAAATAGTCGGCATCATGAAACACTAGGAACATCACAAAGAAAACTTTTACCATTTTTCTGAACAAGTAAACAAAGTTTTAAAACAATAAAACTACTTCATCACTTGTTCCTGCTCTTGATAAGACGTAGTAATTTATAGAACTGTTGTCTGCAATTTATACCCTGAATGTAATTTCAAAAGATATAATAAGGGGTTGGCAGAGATGTAAGAGGTATCTTATCTTAACCCACAAGTTATATTTGTCGGAACGGGTCATTAGTACGGACATGAAATGGATCGCAAGTCCGCTAGTGGTGATGTCACGAAACCTACTTACAAGTCTACCACCACCACAGCGTGGCTTCTACAGAGCCCTGATTTTACAGCTCGGAGGCGAGGAGGACATTGAGTGTCTGATCGCAGTGGAGTTGAGACGTCTTGGAACTGTACCCGATTCATTGTGCCCCGTGTAATTGTGTTAAATTGCAATGTCAAGTAATTTGTTAGTTTATTATCAGTGTATCGCACCTAGTGTATTTTCATTGCACGAAACCCATGGTCTGCCCACATGATGTTCGAGCCTAACAGAAATATCCTGACAAAATCCGACATATTTAACACTTATATTGTCCGCGAATGGATAAAATAAGAAATAAGGACATTAAAGGAAGTCTGAAAGTGGCGCCGGTGACTGATAAGTTGTGTGGTAATCGGTTGTCGTGGTTGGTCAATGGTCATGTGATGCGGAGGAATGAGGAAAATGTCGTGAGGAAAGTTTTGAGTATGAATGTGGATGGAGTAGAGGAAGACCAAAGAAACGATGGATGGACTGTGTGAAGGATGATATTATGTAAAAAAGACAGAATGATAATGATTGTCCGCAAAGCAGACAAAATAGCTAAACAATCGCCCTAATCATAATCGGATTCATGAGACAGGAAAAGGGTTAAGTCCTGTGCTGGTAGTAGTTTTCACCAAAATTAATACAGCATTATTGACAACCGACAAAAAAACTCAGTAGTAAAATATTGATAATATCTCATCATCATCATCGCTCTCCTGCCTTATCCCAACTTATTTGGGGACAGCGCACCATGCCTTCTTCTTCCATACTTCTCTATTACTCGTCATCTCAGCAGTCACCTCCTTGCTAGCCATATCATCCTTCACACAGTCCATCCATCGTTTCTTGGGTTTTTCCTCTACTCCTATAGCCATCTTCATTCTTACTCAACATTTTCCTCACTACATTTTCCTCATTCCTCCGCATCACATGTTCGTACCACGATTACCTCACAACTTTTCAGTCACCGGCCCACTTTATGTACTTCATTCCTTATTTTATCCATTCGTTACACCACACAATGCTAAGGGGGATCCCCTAGCATTCTCGTCTCAGCCACATGCAAATGCCTTTCATTCATTCATCCCTTTTGTGGCCAAACATTCTGATCCATACAAGACAGCAGGTCTAACCATGGTTTTATAAATCGATAATATCTATTCATCAAAATTATAGTGCTTTTAGAAAGTACTATAGGCATACCAGAGAATGGGCAGCAGCGTTCTCTGCGGTTTCTAACAACCGTACTGCGATCGCCAACCCGCCTGCCAAGCGTGGCGATTATGGCAAAACCCCCCCAATGATGAGCGCAACAAAGAAATGGCCCCTAGTACCCGGCAGCCCGTCTCCGGAAGACGCTGCGTTGGAAGGCCTCCCACTAGGTGGACCGATGACCTTGTAAAGGTTGCAGGGATCCGCTGGATGCGAGACGCACGGGACCGGTCAATGTGGCGACACTTGGGGGAGGCCTATGTCCAGCAGTGGACGTCTTTCGGCTGAAATGATGATGATGATGATGATGATGATGATAGGCATCATTTCCATAAGTGGTTCAATCTTTTAAAATGTTTCCTTTTTTTACATTCTGTAAATGATGCAAAAATATTTGGTTTTACGTATAGTGAGAATAATCCACTAGTGAAATAATATTTTATCCTTATTTCGTGACGGATTTTTGCCAGAATATAATTCAATACCGACCCAATACTGTGTGTTTTCCTCATAGACATCCGAACAGATAATATGACGAAAAGGCAAAAAAATAAAATAAACTAGGTCTAGCGAATAGGCTCCTAATCCTTAATAAGGTCTTGAGCTCGGATCCAATCTCGTGGAGCCAATAAGAGATGGATTCATTGGTAGTACAGGCACGCGTTGCTCGGCGCGATGGTTAGCGATAATAGGTACTTAGAATGCTGGCTATCTTTGTCTTCACTGAATCTTTTGTCACTGCCAAGTATAATGATACGGTTACTTTTCGGCTTTGTAAGTCTGAATAATATTGTTTTTTTTTTCAAAATTTGTGCTTTCAGTTTACCTTTGAAAAAGGAGGAATTTTTCAATTCATCGGAATACATTTTTCAAGCATGTTCAATGAAAATTCTTTATATTGTGTGCCCTTTTAATCGAATCCAAATATTATCATTAAAATACTTGCAACCTCCTCCTTAAATATATAGGCCCCTACAGATCATCCTACAGACAAAAACATAACAATAATCCAGCATGAATAAGTAACACAATACAATGGAAATTAACAATAAACACACAGAAGGACGTGTTCATGGATAAATTAATATTAATTTTTCCATGACTGGTTATAACTGTAGTTCTGCGAAACATAACCGATGTTCATTGCGTGGCAATAGCATAATGAAATTGTATTAAACTGCGCATAATTGAACTTAGAATACACTAGATGTATGCAATTGTTTGTCTGTTTCTCTGAAATGGAGTTTGTCATGAAATTGTTTTTTTTTTTTTAAGAAACGTTGCCCCACTCTAGGAATGGATGAGGAGGAGTATAGACGGTCTGAAGTATTAGAAGGAGCTGTTAGGCTGGTATGATACAACAATAGTGAAACACAGATCTCGCCTTTAACATGTAAACTACTAACTTTTGCTCGCAGCTTCGCTTGCATTAGGGTAAATAATCCCACGAGAAAGCTTTAAATATAGCCTAAGGCACTCGGAAATAATGTCGCTTTCCATTAGTGAAATAATTTTCGGAATCGGATCAGCAGTTCCGGAGAATACCCGCCTACGTACAAACTTACAAACAAATGTACCACTTTATAATTTTAGTATAGATTTAGTTGAGTTTAATTGTAATCAGAGAGAGTATCGTTCCACAAAAGGGGCTAAAATGACATACAGCATGCTTCAGAAATAAGTTACATAAGCCCTTTTTCGAATAATAGAACACCCAATCATTATGTAAATACTAAAACCACCATAAAAATTGTAATAATATTGAACGCTCCCCAAAAGTTGGTCAAAGTTTGGAATAAGAAGGCGCTTCGGCCGGAAATTGGGGAGATCAAGGGGCAGATGTTTCTGGAATGATAAAAAGTAACGATTTGTGATCAATCGCGACGTTTATTTGTGTCACAGAAGTAGGACTGGTCACAAATAATATTGGTCACAGTGAGGTTTTATCTTGTGTTATGAAAAAGAGTAACGGATCACGTTGCAGTGTTTTCTGAAGAATTCCTTATTTTTTTCTTCTTCTGGTGCTTCTAAAATTACTGAAGGTTAGCCATCAACTCGGAATATTCCTCCTTGTTCTTTGCGAGGTGGAAGACTACAGAATGTTTAATCCTGTGACTTAATTTTTGCGGTCTATATACAACATTAGTTTTAGTATATGCGAAACCTGAAATACGTGTCTAATATTTTTATGTAAAGAATCTATGTACAAAATTTCAAAACTGTATCATGAAAAATCACAAAGTTATAAGCTTGTTCTGTTACCTATTTGTCCGCATGAAAACGTGGTCACCACGCAGCGCGCGCCTCCAGCGTCGTCTTCAGCCGATTGATAATAATTTGGCAGTAGGTACCTAAATTATTGCGATAGGTACTTAAAATCGCTCGGTGTCCAACTTTTAACTTTTTTAAATATTTTTGGGAAAAATATAACATCGTTTAAAAATTATTGGAATCGATTCAGTTACTTATTCTGAACAAACTATATTCAGGTTTCGGATACACTAAAAATAATGTTGTTTAAAAGTTGAGGCACACTTTATTTTACCACCATAAAGCTAATTTTCAGCTCACTGTGTGTAAAGTTTTCAGGCTTATAAATTTCACAGCTTCAAATAACGTAGTCCAACTTACATCATGTTTAAAACTGAAACATCTGAGCCGTAGCAAAATAAAACTCTGTCTGACATCCGCGAAGATATTCGATGTTTTGATGTATCATAACTTTTCCAATAGGAAACATTCTGAGCTCTGCAGACAGGAAATAACTTTTTCAATATTTTCTTTTATATTCTGTAGGTGTCCGTTTGAAGCAAAATTTATAATGATCAGCAGAACTATGACTAACTGTAAAACAGAGATTGCTGAAATGAGTTTTGATATGTTTCTCCGCACATAATGAGATTTTCTGTCAACAAGGAACAGGAAAAGTTTATCAATTTCTCTCAGAGCGGCGGCGCGGTGACAAAATTAGATGTTATTTTTATACATTGTACCTTTTGGAGTTGTATACTGTTTGGAAAACAATTTTTTTTTGTATTTTTTTGTTTTTGTGCTTGTTATCCTTTAGTGGATACGCTAATCTAATAAGCGATAGAAATGCAAGCATAATCTTTGCTTGATGATCGAACTCTCTTGGTAGAAAAGTTAAAGTAAATTTCGACTAGTAAAATTAGAAGAGTTTGACAATAAAGACTAATATTGCGAATTAAAATGCATTGAAACGTTCGGTGTTTCAGAGAATGCAACATTAAACGACTCGCGTTAGATTCTGAATCGACGAGCAAGGAATACGAACATGGAAAATGTTCTAATTGTTCCTTCATCAAAACATTACGTGCGCGATACAAAATTACCACTCTACGCCACAATAACCAGTGATGAGCAAACAAAGATTACAAGTGCAAGCGTTCGAGTCAAAACCAGTGACAGGAACATAATTAGACCGCAACATACCAAATGTAGTACGAACAACCACATTACATCATTAATTTTGTTCACGATCGCGCTAACGAAGGTCGTTTGAAGCGAGTACAATACTAGTTCTCATTATAATGATATGGAGCATCCAGACGCTTCAATTATTACGTTTTAATTACCTACAGACGCTGTTTGAGAGCTCATTTGATTCTTCGTTTGTTGTTTGTTTGGTTCGGCGGCCATTTTGTTAATTGAGTTCGTCTATTAACTAAAACGGGGTCTTAAAACGTGTTTCTGTTTATCGGGAGGTTTCGGTCTGGAGTTTTAATTTTTATTTTTATTGTGAGTATTTAGGGTGTAATTAATGGATATTGTTTCATTTGATGTTTGTTTTGTTTCAGGCGGAGTGGAAAGGAAGATTGTGAATGGAAGAAAAGCGTCTTTTATTTGTTTATTTTTCCTTATGAATTATGTAATTAATTAATTGTAACAGAGTATCAAGTTCTTAAATACTTAGGTAAAACTTACACTGCATTGTGGTTTCGTTTATGAATAGGAACACATATACATACATCATCCACTTGAATAGGAACACCTATACATACATTATCCACTTGACCATAATTCTGTTTGAAAACAATCAGAAGTGGGATACTCACACGTATAACACCTACGTGTGAGTGTCCTACTTCTGATTCATATAATTATTTTTTTGTGTCATATTCGCCAGAGAGAATAGAAGATAATATTAGCTACCGCAATTTTTACACCATATTGTTGTCTATAACAAAAGCACGACGCGATAAAACGATCATTATCACACGACCTGGTTTCGCCCACCGCTAAATATAAGCCTCCCCTTTTTATGTCGCTTCCCCGGATTTAGCACCAATACGCAATAACGGCTCTGTTTAGCCGGTTCACTCTCCCCTGAATGTTACTATCGCGTAACCTGTTATTTTAAAAGTAAATCACGTGTAATAAAAGCTAAAATAATAATAAAAAACAAAGAATATAATTTTTAAAATAGCATGTTTTTGAACAGGGAATACTGCAGCATACATATTTAGTAACATTATTGTTACTTTTTAATCTTTTATGCTGACCTAGATTTTGTCCGTGGCTTCGCTTGTGTGGTGGTATTATATTATCCCACAGGAACATCTTACTGGTTTATCGTATGTCCTAACCCAGGTCATAGTCTATCCTTATATCAAATTTCATCGAAATCTGTTTAGTGGTTAAGGGTGTGAAGTGAAATTGTCGAACAAACAAACTCACTTTCACATTAATTTATATTATTAGTTAAAAGAATAAAGTATTTGAACAGAGTGTATGTTTTGCAATTGAACAGGGAATACTAGAGCATAAATATTTAATAACGTTATTGTTACTTTTATGTTTTTCATTTACTGAATAAAAACAAATCTATGTACGTATTTTCGTGTTAGTTCATTCTGCTGTGATCGAAATAGCGATGTAACTAGGACGAGGGTAAACGCGGCTCGAGGCAAAATAAATAATGAATATGGGATAGGGGCTACCAGAGATTAAATAAGTTAGATACTAGGGCTTTATAGGACGAGTGGCAGTTTTATCTTCAGTTTTTGTTATGTTACATGTTGCGAAACGAGACACGCAGGTTGTAAAGGTCTTGTTTGTTCCATGTCACAATTGGAAAGAGATTCATAAACGTTACTAAGCACGTAAGTGGCTTAGCGTTTCACTTACCAGTGAAAGATAGTGGCAAGAACACGGCTAAGTGACTTATTCTTCAGATAAATAAAATTTCTGAGGTTTTTAATGAAAGAACAACAATTGAGTGAATTTACCATCAAAAACCTATGTAGGCATTATCAGATATAGCATAATCTAATTTATCACTTCAGTAACAAAATATTTTCGAATCAAATCAAATTTATTCGTAAATGTAGGTTTCATTACAATAGGATGTTATAATAAAATGGTCAGTTCGCTACATTTTACTCGAGAGCATACAAATAATAATAATAAAGTTACTTGTGTCGAAACCACTTACACACATTTAAAATAAAATAACTCAATTTTACATAATAACACACAATTCCTTCACCCTGTTCAATTTTACTTCTAGTAATGTTCGATTAAGATATTCTTTTTAACTCTGAACCCTTAACATTCATGTTTACATACTATAAACCAGTTTATGTAAATCATCGGCTAATCCAATTAAGCCTGCCACGCCCTGTAAAGCAAAACTTACATAAGTTTACGTAGAATAATATAACCCTTAGTCACAGTAACAACATTGTAGAAGGCCCTAACGAAGGTTCTAGAACATATCCTGTTCAAATTATACACCCTCTAACATACGTCTGCCCTAGTTTGAAGGGTACAGGTTTACTAGCAGATATTAAACTACCTAACTAATTTATTCAAGATTGAAATGCTTAAAGACTCATTCCCGAGAAATATGTTAACGTAGTAATAGTTCACGTTAGAACTAACGTCTTGGGAGCTTTGTTGTTGCAAGTCTAATGTTGAGAATACAATCTTGAATGGTTTTAAGCCGGGATTTCTGTACCTAACTGATGCTTATTACTTGATCTGTGCGTTTGTGCGTTTCTGAACTATAATAATGAAAAGTAGTCTGTGTCTGAATCCTTGGAGCAGTTTGAGTTGTTTCAATGAAGTAACAATGTTTCCAAAGCGTATAGTAGCGCCGTCGACGCACGTACGTCGTAGGTGGGTCGCTACGACGTAGCAAATTCGTAGCGACCCACCTACGACGTAGCGATATTGAACCAGAATAATAGTAAATATGAATGGTAAACGTTGCCTTCATTTACTAAAGTTTGTGAACCAAAATATTTAAATATAAACACATATGTATATAATAATAATAAATATATATATAATATTTGTTAATCTAACAGGACTACAAAATCGGCTTACAAATTATTGTAACACGAACCCATTTTACAAAATTGCTTACTTTCAACCAAGAGTACAACTAGTTCTTAATCCATTTACGAGAGTCCGGTACGTGACTGCCTTACAACTCCGCTCCCCTCAAGCGAACCCTTTTTCCGCCCCACCTGAAATAAATTTCAGTCTTTAGCTGCATTTTACGATGCCCTCAAGATTTCTTCCTGTGGGCATTTTAAAATGTTACGACGAACACGGGTTTTTTACAAGTAAATCGTGGTGTCGTGAAAGGAATTTTATTTAGACGATGTGGGTATTTTCTTGTCCTCGTTTATAAGGTTCCAAAGTTGGGTTATATTAAACTGGTTACCCGTGAAATATATTCTATGACATTCGGTAATAGTGAAGCCCTTTATCAGTAAAATATTTTTTGTAATATGATAAGTGGTTTCGGAGATTACCTCCTACATCCTCCTCTTACAAACTTTATCTGTACTAATATTACAAAGTGGTAAAATTAGTTTGTTTGTAGGGTGTAATCTTCGGAACTACTGGTCCGATTCCGAATTCTGAATTTTTTTCAGTAACGGGTAGCTACATTATCCCCGAGTGTAATGTAGCCTATAAACTACATTTAAAACGTTCCCGTGAGTACATTCCGTAGTTTATAATCATCATCATCATTTCAGCCGAAAGACGTCCACTGCTGGACATAGGCCTACCCGAAGCGTCGCCACATTGATCGGTCCCGTGTGTCTCGCATCCAGCGGAACCCAACAACCTTTACCAGGTCATCGGTCCACCTAGTCAGACCTTCCAACGCAACGTCTTCCGATTCGCGGTCGCGGTTACATCGGTAACCTTGATTCTCTTTCGGATCTCCTCATTTCTGATTCGATCACGCAAGGAAACTCCGAGCATAGCCCTCTCCATTGCCCTTTGGGTGACTTTAAGTTTTAGACTACGTTTCGTCCCGTATATAATTACTGGCAACACACACTTTGACTTTCGTCTTGAGACACTGCGGTAAGTTGGACGAAAAGATACCGCGGAACTTCCCGAGCGCTGCCCTGCTGATTCGGATTCGACCAAGAAGCCGAGTTGGATTTTTTTTCCAGTTACTTACGTAATATTTTTTTGCGATATTTAACATTCTGACATACATATATTTCAGAAGCTAGGAACAAGCCAAAACTAAAGGCGCTGCTGACGCAACACTCTTCCACAACACACCCAACACACGTTTTTCACATTTACCCGCCATATTTTAAGCTGAAGGAAATTACACTAACGCGGTCTGACTTAGCAACAGTTTAGCCATTAGCGATACGAGTCTAAAGGTTACAATAGTGCATAAGTAACGAGGTTGTTAGCCTATCGCACAGTCCATCGCTTATCGCTAATCTTTAGACTCGACTTCACTAACGATTTGTGTAGGAGGAGACTTCCTGCTTATTCGGCTTGATAGTTTATCAGATTATAAAGGTTATATCGAGGGGGAAAAGGGATGTTGCTTATGATAATTTTGTTGATGTTATCATTGGGACACTTTGGACGGTTGATGATGAAGGGTCCAGAGCGATAAGTACGACGGATAATATTTTGGGGCACGTGAATGCTTGAACTTGATGCTTTCTAGTTATTGATGCAAATGTTGTAAAACCACGTAAGTCAAAAATAGCAGCATTACAGAAGACTGAAAAAATTGCATAATTATACCTAGGTAATGGTACAATACGATATTATAATTTGTGTTCACTTCAAATTAGATAGTGTCGTTGCTTGTTTTTGATTGACTGAAACAACACATCTTCCGATTCTCTAGCAAACGGCATCGAAATGCAAAACCGCCAAAATTGTTTTTTTTTTTTTGGGAAGTCCTGATATGACCCCCCCCGCTCTGGGTGGAGCGGAAGGAAGTGTCAGACTTGTACTGACTAAAACCCATCCATGTTCCTTCGCCCTTTGTGTTCCAGGGCCACGGTACCTCTTTCAAACAGTACCGCAGTCCAAAAAAAAAAAAATTTACTTACGTGGTGTTAGAAGTTAAGTGATGAAATTGACTTAAATATTAAAGTCTGTACTGGCATAAGCATATACATTATAATAGTAAGATTTGAACTAAAACAGGTGAATCATATAAAAAAGTCTCAAAATACCGACATAGTTTTTCCACCCTACATCTCCTTTCACTACAATCTATTTTTGTTCCAAATCCAATTCCACGCAATCCACTTTTTTCGCGACATTAACAACGGCCATCAATGGTCCATAAGCTCGGATTACCGAATGCTCACAAATTGTCTTTGTGTCAACTTGATCTAGGTTGTGGACATCCAAGATAAAGGAGACGGCCAAGTCAATAAATTGGCAATCAGGCTGGACTCCCCGAATCGAATGCTAAGGGGATTGCTTCGCAACATGTGCATTGCACAGGCTCACCATCGAATTGAATTGGATTTAAACAGATAAACTGCCCATATCATTGATGTTCACGATATACCGATAAATATTTACATCGGAACAGCAGACCGCAGGTGTGGGAGAGTGTTTGTGTTTCAATAATTCTCAAAAATTGTTCGTGCGAAATTTTTTCTTTGTTTTCATCGGGCTGTGTGCTTTTACGGATATTGCAAACACTTTATTTTCATATTCGCTGTGGGTTTTCAACGGTTTTAATCATGGTTTAATAATACAACATTATTTTTAGTATATGCGAAATCTGAATATAGTTTGTTCAGAATAAGTAACTGAATCGATTCCAATAATTTTTAAACCATGTTATATTTTGTCCCAAAAATATTTGAAAAAGGTTACTAGTTGGACATTGAGCGACACTAAGTACCTATCGCAATCATTTAGATACCTACTGCCAAATTATTATTATCAATGAGCTCAAGACGACGCTGGAGGCGCACGCGCGGCGGCGCCGCGTTGTGTCCACGTTTTTTTGCGGACAGCCAGGTAACAGAACAAGCTTATAACTTTGTGATTTTTCATGATACAGTTTTGAAATTTTGTACATAGATTCTATACATAAAATACTAGGCATGTGTTTCAGGTTTCGCATAATTATGCTAAAACTAATATTGTATACTTCGCCTGGTATTCTCTTCTCACGATGGCCCAAGACAACATTACAATAAGTGTTACCATTGATTGCCCTTTTCAGTAAATTCAGGGACTCTCAATAATTGAATGAAAATAAAATAAATTACTAACTAGCTTAACTATTTAGTAACTCGTGTGATTCATGTATTTATGTAGTTTTAAATTAATTTACATATTGAATAATTATTTCAAAATTGCTTTGTTAAGTTAAAAAATGCTTTTTGCTCGGGTAAATCAATCACACACCGAGGCAAAACATCGACAGCATCGCAACTGATGACGTATTCTTGGGCCAATCACGTGACCCAGCTGCCACGGGAAGAGAATACCAGGCGAAGTATATTATTATACCATGGTTTTAATAACTGAAATACGAGTGTTAGAGACTTTAATCTAGCGAAGGCATTGTGAACTGCTTAACATATTTCACAAGTTGTCGCAATCAACTAGGGGTGAGGGAGTTGTGTTCTAGTGATCGTAGACGATGGGTAGCAATTTGTCACTACTTATGGTACTTGCCCTATGTGCTCTGAAGTAGGTTATTGTGCGACCCAAAACTTTATGGAGCTGTATGGAGTTTCAAGTGTTGACATAGTTTGTGTTGTTCAAGGTTTGTTTACTGTATAAGGAGATATAACTTTCATCTGTTTTATGGTTATACTAGTAAGTTGCTGTCTGTGTCTTTGGTTGAAGTTCAATCGATCAATTTTTTTTTTATTCGGAATAGTAATAATAATTATTTATTTGCGTAAAACATGGTGTTTAAAGATATTAAAGACATTACAGAGCATACATGTTTTGCTTATATATCATAGCATGAAATTTTATAGGTTACGTTAAACAATGTTTTTCGTCAATAAATTATTTTATGCTATAAAAATTAGTGTTTAACCATAAATAAAGTTTTATTTTAAACAATCTCATATCTAAACCCTGTTCACCCTTGGCTGTTGAGTTAGTAAACCATAGTAACATAACATCACGCCTGTAATCTCCGAAAGCGTAGGCACAGGTTTACCGAACAATTTATTATACACCCACATTTCGTCAGTTATGTTTAATTCCCATGTAATAGGGGCGAACCTTTTGCCATCAGCCGGGTTCGAATCCAGGCCGATGTTATACATAAACTTTTTTTTTTCACTTTATTTGTTATGTCTTGTAGCAACAATAAACTAACTAACACTTATTTTTTAATCATAGTAGGTAACTACGTTGGGGACCATTGATCTTGTTGTTTTTTTGTTCGCCATTTGAACTTATCCTCGGCTACTCTCATCCGGCTGTTACCAGCCAGCGAAAATCGTCGCACCACATAGCCGGGTATTCTTATGTTCTACATTAAGTTTGATATAGATTTTCTTGAAAAAATATATATTTCACTGGTCTATCTGGGAGAATTGCCTGTGCGTTGTCTGATAATCAATTAATTGCTCAGAAATTGTATTAGATTTATGAAAGAAAACTGAGCGTAATATTTTATTCATCGTCATCATTTGCCTAACCTTTTCCCAACAATGTTCCTGTCGGCTTCCAGTCTAATCGGATGCAGCTGAATACCAGTATTTTACATGGAGCGACTGCCTATCTTACCTCCACAACCCGGTTAGTACTGAGAAATACGACACTCTTTGGTAAAACTGATCGTCAGATTTTCGGGCCTCTGACTTCCTTTAACGACTGTCAAAGATCTACAAATGACAGCCGAAAACAAAGGCTTAAATTGCTTTGGCTTTCATGGTATGTAATAGATGGTCACCCATCCACAGACAAGCCTAAGCAAGCTCATCTTAACCTTGAAGATCGACCCGTGCGGCTGTTATTATTTAACCGCGAGCCTTGAGCTTAATATTTTATTATAGTCTGATTAAAATGACTAGACAACACATTGTCTCACCAGTGGTTCTGAACATAAGAACAATTACATTATATGAGTACTCACACAAAACCCATAAAGTGATGTTATATTTAAAGTTAAAATTACTTCCTGTCGTGGTATATAACTCGTGACCACGTGTGTGAAAACAGAATCGATAACAAAAGTGAAAACAACTGTACAATCGAGATAGCAATGGCATAGCGAACTTTACCTTTGTTTTGAACACTCGTAAACTAAGTTCAGGACGTTAGCTTACCCCTAGTTTGTACTTTCAACAAAAATAGCACCTGAAATGTTGCTTAATTTGTGTTTACCAACATCCGTGAAGGTTTCAAACTCGTTCGTTGAATTTCCAGAGGCAATTTCAGCTGGAACAATGTGAGGTGGTTTTTTTTTATACACAGGTACAGACGCAATCATAAAGACTAATGATCAGCCCCGAAGCTTTCAACGAGTTAAGGATGATTTCCACCAAACGGCGCGCATCGCATCGGATCGGACAGGATACGAACGGATGCGGCGACAGCCGGTCGCTTTCGACAGGATGTCGAAGCATACAGTCGGCTCCGTACCATCGCTTGCCAAAGTATCAGTTTCTGCGCCTAGTCAAAAATAGTTTCTTTCATATCGTGGCAAACGGAGCCGACCGCGCGTTGCCGCATACTTTCGGCTACGATCCCGTGTCGCGGAAGACGCCCGCGGTCGAGCAGCTGTGCACGGCTTGGTAATATAGGCTTTAAATACTGTGTACACGATTTAATATCGTTTAAAGATTGTAAAATCCGTTCCGATTCTATGCGGTGCGAGCCGTTTGGTGGAAACCATCCTTTAAACGAACGAACAAAAAATAATTTAGAAACGGCGTCGATCATGTTTAGGGAATAATATTCAATTTTTATATTAAAACCCGCAAAGGGAGCTTGTTATCGGTTGTTTTGTTTATATTGTTTGTGCCTGCTCTTTTATGTTTATTTCATCAACCCTGTTTTATCAGAACGCTTTTATATTCAATAACCTCAAATTCAATCAGAGATGAATAGAGGTAATTTGAAATGAACGTAATGGGTTACATTACGGTGTCTGCCAAAGAGATACCACATCCAGTTTCGTGTCGTGCATATCGCGAATTACTGTTTGAGTATGTTTCTTTTGTTCATTAACAGGGTATTTGAAGCTTAGTCGTTTTTTATGTGTAATTATAATAATGACTAGCGACCCGCCCCGGCTTCGCACGGGTGCAATATATACAAATAAACCTTCCTCTTGAATCATTCTATCTATTAAAAAGAAACCGCATCAAAATCCGTTGCGTAGTTTTAAAGATCTAAGCATACATATGGACAGACAGATAGCGGGAAGCTACTTTGTTTTATACCATGTAGTGATGAATCGATTTATAAATCACTCAACTCTGACCGTCATTGGTATGCGGTATGGCTATCGATTCAAGCAACACCAAGTGTTGGTGTTACTACAGTACTGCTCCGACCTTGTTCCAGCTGTCAGACAGTCCCAAATATCCGTACGTCTACACCATTGGCGATCTGACCAGCCAATCTGACGACGTCGTAATAAATGTGACCACCAACTCGGTATATGACCAGTATAAACGAAAAGCAAAAGATCCCCGATTCAAAGTGCTATGTCGTCACTCCACTTGGCTCATCCATTATCAGGTAACTACAAGCGGAAAATTTGTCACAACAGCAGCTATTTAACAGGTTTAATGATTCACAACTCAGCAACGAATGTCACAGCAGTTAATTGTTATAATTAACAGTTGAGGCTTCCGTAGTTGATGGAGCTAAAATCCTCTCTCCTGATTTTAAATTACATTTCTGTAGCCAGACTAAAGAACGGCTTGAAAAAGTCGTTCCGGCCTTTGCGGGCGTGCAATGGAACTAGTTGAAGTCATTAGAGTCGAAGTGACAACGACTCGGATCCTGTGAAATGGCTAATTGCGTTGCCCTCCTCCAATTGTGGTCGCGTAATTATACCGGAGCTCCGACACACACAGTAATAAATGTAACGATTACCGGTACGCTGAAAAACGGTAACTTTTTGCAGCTTTTAGATTGTTAAATGTCGCATTGTTTGCGCGGTGGAATTAGTTTTTAGAATTGAGTGTACTTCTGACTGCCCAGACATGAATGTATTTGTACTTAGTACGTGCAGTTCATTTGTTAATATGTTGTTGTAACGTATGAAAGCTAAGTTTCACATTGTAGCCATATCATTTACCTCTATTATCTTATGCAAGCAGCAAAAGCCGAGCTCTGTAATTTCAGAAAATCAAAATTCGATACGCTATTTTAGGAAAAGACGAACGCTGCAGATAATAAATAAACAGAAATAACCAACTGTACAACTGTTGTCAGATTTGTTTTGAATTTGAACCTAACAAGCTTTTGATTGCGTCATTCAATAAGTTTACAAATAACAGAATGCCTGACGGCGCTAGAATTTTCCCATTCAATCGAATTTAATTGGAGTCGTTGGCGTCGCACTCTGATTGGACATTTGAAAGTCCGGTCTGTGCCACAGCCAATCACTACGCTACCTATTTTCCGGTGCCGTGGCTGAACTAATATTAGCTTTAAAGTTGGCTACCGCAGTTACCTGCTCATTGCTCCTCTTGGGATTGCGTGTTCTATGTTTACCGCAATAAAGTGGCTCACAACTTTACGAGCGACCACGTGATCCATAAGAATGGGGTAACTAAAAGCGGATAACCGCTTCCACTATTCACGCCAAATAGTTAGCACTTCAAAATTCAGACATGCGCTGGAACAAGTTGTGCCCTAAACTATGCATGTCGGGGGCCAGTTGTGAATAGTTCTGTCAGGTGTAATTCCTGAGAGGGTGTAGTCTGACCTGTTAGCTTTGCTTCTACAAAACTGAGCTGAAGCTTTGTTGCGTTTAAGTTATGCTAAGCGGTTTTGGTCAGTTATGTATTTGTTGAGAATTTGAGATACAAAAGGAGCTATTTGGGTACTTTTCAAACATTTGTGTCTACCTACACTTTCCTTATTCAGATAAAAGGTACCACAGTATCTGTCACTAGCAATACATTTTAATTTAATCCACTACTTTGATCAGGCATAAAGTTAAAAGGATTTTTATACTGGATATAGATTGCAATCGCTCGGGGAGCGACCTAACGCAGAGGAAAAGCTTTATTTTTTATTGCTATCGAAAGCGAATTCTAATCTCGTTTTTCCGTGTCATTTACCAATAGATGGCTTCATTATCGTTCAGAGCGTTCACCTTAACTTTACAACTTGGATTTATGTATTCTTGACAAGAAATATAGTCTGCTAAATGTGGCCAGTGGCATTGCCAGTGAAATGGTGAAATTAAAAATTCCATTCTAAAATTGAAATTCTGTGCATGTGTCGTTCGTGTCCGGTAGACGTTGTTTTAGCACGTGTCACTTGTTTTTGAATTTAGTATTTTATGATTTTAAAGCGATCCATATTCAAAAAAGTTTTTTTTTCAACCAGATTCAAAAAAGGTGGAGGAGTAGGAAGATTTGCAGCGGGTTTTGTTGTTTTGTATGTAACTATCACTTCGGCCACTACTTTGTCCGCAAAAATTGTGGTAGCTCGGCTACTATGCATGATATAAATATAATTTTGCAGCCACGAATAATGCAGCTTTCTATGTACCAGTGAAAGAATTTTTGAATTGGATTATTAGTTCCGGAGATGAGCCCCTACATACAAACTTACAAACTAATTTTACTTCTTTGTAATATTATTATACAAGGATAGATATAAATTAGAAATAAGTAATATTATTTTGTAAGGAAAAATAATCTACGCCTTACGAAGTGCTTTTCGTATTTGTACAGATAACAGAACTAACATTGTTCATTTATTTTATTTTCTTGAACAAGCTGTAAACATCCGCTTGTTTTCTAGAAACTGCTACTAAATTTTCTTATTACTTGTTTCCTCCGGATATCTAATTAGTGATCTCCTTGAACATCTTTCTTCAGACTTTTTTTTTCCACCGCCTCGTTAGAGAAAGATTTATCACAATCATAGTTTATTTTACCGTGAATCCGTGCAAATACATGCAGCTATTTTTAGTTCTAGTCCGATGAAACAAAAACAACACACATAAACACACACACACACACATGAACACATTTTGTGTGTACATAAATAAATAAATAAGTGAAAATTCATTAATTATTACTGAGAATGGAGATTTCTATATCTAGAACATCCTGGAAATTAGTTTCATTACGTATTTTGATTTAATTACCAAGAAAAAAGCTTGTTGTCTATTAATTCAAGAGAAAAAACCCACTTATGATGTAACAATAGTAATGATGAGATAATTTCATTTCATAGACATGACATTATGAGGCAGCAACAACACAAAAAAAAAAAAAAAACTTTAAACGTTACTTTTTCGATAGTTTTTTCTCTATGATGCAGTCAACGATAGTTCACCATGTGTTCGTTTTTTTTTATCTGGATGACTGGCCTCTAAAACCCACTCACTCACTTATAACACAGTAGCTTATGCCCACGGCTTCGACTGCGTGGAGTTCGGTAAGTGTCCGCGGGACTTTGCTACCGAGATAAAAAGTATCCTATAAGTTAATTTAGGTTGTAAACTATCTGTGTGCCAAATTTCATAAAAATCTGTTGAGGAGTTTTTGCATGAAAGAGTAACAAACGTCCTCACAATCTTTCGCATTTATAACAGCAGTAAGATTCTCGTAAGTAAGAAAAGAAAATCCTTATTATATTTGCCTCCTTCCTCTAAATTACACCACATGCAATACCTTATATCATTAATCATTATTAATCATAACTACGTAGACAAATCTACGTAATCGACTGTATGTATTGGTAATAGATTACTTGGTTGATCCTCATTAATAAATTAATCAGTTCACTTGGCCTTATACCGCACTGATTAATTAACCGCTAGTCATTAATGTTCCATAGCTCATTGGATAACAGGATATGTACTTTGATAAATTAAATGAGGTTGAGTATCTAAAGCTTGTTGGTACAATCACGACCACAAATATCTAGGCAAACCTTGAAATGTTACACTAACAAATATCTATAATTTGCGTTGTAGCTGTCTGTACAACACCTAATAACTTGAATCAATAAAATTTCGCAAATTGTGTAGATATTTTTGCTCGTGATTGTACCCGTAAAGAATAAATAGATAAATTTATAAAGACCAAAGAAACGACGGATGGACTGTGTAAAGGATGATATGGCTAAAAAGAGGTGAATGCTGAGATGAAGAGTAATAGGGAAGTATGGAAGAAGACATGGTGGTGGTGACATGGTGCGCCGATCTCAAATAAAATGGGATAAGGGCAGGAGAATCACGCGCGCCTCAAAGAGATGTCAGCAACCATGTAGGGGTCCGCATGGGCCGATGCCTGCCAGGGCTGCGGGACTGTTCGAAAGAGATACCGTGGCCCTGGAACACAAAGGGCAAAGAAGGAACAACATGGATGGGTTTTAGTCAGTAGAAGTCTGACACTCCCTTCCGCTCCATCCACAGCGGGTCATTTGATGATTTCCCATCCGAAAAAAAAAATGGGCAGGAGAATGGTGACGATGATATAGATAAGTTTATAAATATCTTTTTACGAGTACTATTCTCAATTCATTAATAGTTCGACATGTGCTCGAATACTCGTATATTTCTGTTACAGGCCAATAATTCGACATCAACAAAATTTCCCGCTGACAATACTAAACATCCACGTTTAAAGCACCGCTTAAAGAAGGTACAATATTCTCGTTTCCCCCTAATGAGACGTGGGACTATTCGACTAGACTAAATTGGGAGAAAGTAATTTCGCGAATGGCCACCCTGTGTACAATTCTACACCTGTTTCAATATATTTATTGTTACTGGTAAATAAATTCGAGCTTTTGTACAAGTTTTTGTTGGCGTTGTTGTAAAAATAGGGACATAAGTGCTTTCTCGTGTACCTATTGAATGTACGAATGAACGGTGACAGAATAAATTAAAACTGTTGGAAGTAATTATCACGATGGGTACTCGTGTAACCGTGTCGTGATGGAGACTGTGTCGTTCCTTTTTTTTTACAAAAATAGCGAGAACGAAACCCAACATCATTCACATAACATAGCATTTTATTGCAGGCTACAATGACTCATAGATATATGTATAAAGACCTAGACATATATGAATGCATATATAACATATTATGTATGTAAGTAGCTGTTGCCCGCGACCTTCCTCCGCGTGAAATTAGCGGTGTGAAATATACTTTACGACCTATTCTCGTACCTACCAAATACACATAAAAAAATTCATAAGAATCGGTCGAGCCGTTTCGGAGGAGTGCGACCACAAACACCGTGACACGAGATTTTTATATATAAGATGTTCATGTCTTTTTGAAAAGTATTCATAAGTTGCGTGATAACACGTGAACCGCAGTTATAGAAATTGTTCAAACAAACTTCGCTCTAGAGCCCGTTTATACTACCCATAAAAGTAGCAGCGCAACAAATAAAATAACGAAGTCTAGACTACTGTAGAAATGCATAGAACAAACTATAACTGTTCGTTCCGAGACAAAAATGTTCATATTTTCTGAAAACCGCATCCCATCGCAAAGACTACCCACATTTTCAATGCTTGCAAATATCTCACCGCCACCCAGCCGTAAAAGGATCTCTGAACGAGAGAGCTTAAATAAACAGTGCTCTTAAATCCCCCTGTAAAGGCTAGCAAGGTGTCATAGCTACTAGTTAAATCAAAGCGAAGGCGTCACACAATTCCAGTCAGTTGCCACCAAGCCGAGGCCCGCTTTATATCAACATTATGCGACAGTTATTTCAGGCTAGAGATATCCGGATAGCCCTCCAGTGAATATCCTGCGAATGAAATGTGGAATCTCGAGCAATGAGCTCCCCTGCAATTTCATTTTCCACATTCGTTGTACCCAATTTTTATTTTCAGAGGATTAAAATCACGCGTGTATACGTGAAGGTCGTGAAGCGAGTGATAAACCTGTGCTATTTATGTTCATGAATTTGAGTGGGCTTTGAATGGCTTTAAGCATTGACATTTTAAGGACTCCGGTTCAGACATTTATAAATTAAGCCCCGAAAAAGGTTGAATCACTGAAAGTATTTACATGTAAAGTGAAAACACGATTAATCTTGATTCAGAGGATTTTCAAATTTAGGTTATGAACAAGCGTTTGCGTGTGGCTCGGTTGGAAATGGATGGAAACTAGGCTGAATTATTGTGTGCCTGGATTGAAAGGATTTTAATGCATGCCCATAAATACTGGTATTACCATTAGTGTTGATAGCGTATGTCTGAATCAATTTATAATATCAGAATCGGTATCAATATTATGATATTACTTTTGTTACTTTGATTCAATTCGTTAGCCATGAGCAAGAATTAGTTCGATATAATATACAACATCGAATCCGTTTTACCAAAGCATTTATTTTCTACTTGTTATTTTCACTAGCTATTAATTATTAAATAAACCAAGCTCATACGACATAACACGTTAATATAAAAAAAGGACACACGAACAACTTCACAAAAATCGTGTTACCAGAAAATTACCACAAAATCCGGGGTATCCTCCTCAATAGGGCGCTAAGCTGAGACTTGACAAGATCAGGGGCGTTTACCCTAAATTTTTGGAGATTATTATTAAAGCTCTGTGGAGGGATAAAATCTGATATCGTTAGGTTTTACGAGTAGCCGTGATTGCTGGGAGCTCCGTCGTTGAATATGAAGCAGCCGATCAACGGATACATTGAGATGTTTAAATATTGCTTATAAAATAACAATAGATAAGACCGGCTGCTATAAAGGTAGATAAGTATTATTAAACTCGGCACATTTCGTATTATTGATACGAAAATTAGGAGTGTTCCAGCTAATTAGAATAGGCATTAATTAGGAAAATCCTCGTCTTGTTTAAGTAGAAAGGACGCAAAGGGAGCCGTAGCTAATTGGATTTATTGATGAATTTCGTTAATGTCAAAAACAAGACGTCCAAAATGTATCCTAATTTAGGCACTTAGCGATCATTGAAAACAACAAAATTCACTTATTTACAAATTAAAAGGAAATATGTATATTTTTTTCTTAATAACAGGATTTCACTCACGTTTGGCTATTATGTTGTGTATTTTATGTTAATTACGAGTATGTACAGAAACAGTCACTATCATGGGCTAGCTAGTTTTTTTTTATAAATAGGTATATTTCGCATTTTATGAATGCGCAAAAAAATAAAATAAAAAGTACATAATATTAAAAAGTAAATAAAACCGCACAAGAAACTCCTGTTTTTTTATTTGATTAAGAATTATCCTACCCTACCGCACGTAAATCTTAGAAGGCTTTAGAGGCACCTATTTTTATAGCTAATCTCGTCGGTCGTGTTTTTTTCGTGACGTACGAATAATTCCCGGAAAGCCCAACGCAGCGGAAAAAATATTGCCTACAGCACTGGCTGTGGCGTTTTTTTAACGTCAGCTCAATTTTGCAGGGTATGATAGTCGAGTGATGTGTCTGGCCTATGACAAAAAAAGTCAAGAGTCGCTCGAAATTGGGCGAGAGGTGTCGGTAGTTTTTTGCGTTTACAGCTGTACGCATTGCAGTCCAGTGCAATTTTTTTGGCATATTGATTTGTGTGAAGTGAGCTCATACGAGCATTCTTCGTATTTTTGTCAAATAAAATGTTGATGTTATGCACTAAAATATTTGAGTGCGACTTTTTAAACAAATCATGACCGCCGTGTGTGTGTCAAACTCAGTGCTTAATGAAGAGGTAAATGACACATTAGAGAAGTCGGGACACCATCAAATGCACCACAAAAGTTTATATGCGAATACATTAATTTTTTCAAAGTAATTTGTTCAAAGTACGTCTGGGGTCCTATTATAAATATGGCTACAACATTATTAAGTCCTACTACATCACGTTTCATACTGCATCCCAACCGCAGAGTAAGTATGCCCAAAACCTTACTTTAAAAAGTAAATCTGAGATTTACAATTCCCCCATATATAAAAGGTGTAAAAATTTAACTTGAGCCGAAAAGTGGTGATGTTGAGCTGAATGACTTTTGGCATTATTCCAATGCGTGGGAATCGTAATATTGTTCTTTTTAATCGTAACGTAACAGTTATGCTGAATATTATCGATATTAAAATGAATACGTCCATACGTTTCTGAAAATATTGTCATTGATTTTGCTGAGGAACATGGTATTTTTTATTTTACAAATTATTATCAGCCTTCTACCTTATTCTATTTTACTTAGCGCAGCACGTAATTTTTTTTAACACTTTGCCCCGCGCTACGAATTTCTCCTGTATCGTGGGTGAAGACCCGGAACAACTACCTGTAAGCCATACAAATATCTGATCCGTGCGGGAATTGAACCCGTGACACGAAGCGCAGCAGTCAATCGCTCAGCCACTGCGCCAACCGTGCCGTCGAATTCATTTTCTTCCATGCTCCCCTGTTAACCCAACAAATGCTTAACAGTATTGCAGTAGAATACAACACCCTGATTTTCCTTATTAGCATTCACTCTTACATCATAAGATTCTTCCTACTCAAAACGTAATTCATTTTGTATGATTAGTGATACTTTCCGTTTGTTTCATTAAGTGCCTTTTAAAAGCTTCCAACGCACTCCCGTAACACGCACAGATCCATCAGTAGCATACATTTATAAAATATGTGTATAGAGTGTTCTGAATTAAATTTATTTTATGTGAGCAAATATTTAGGCCGCCCTCCCACATGCGTTGATAGTGGAAACGACAAGATAAAAAAAATCGCCTACGAAGTATTTCAGAAATAGATAGAAGGAAAAATCTTTACCACGTAGACCTTGGATAAACATTGAGGTATTGTGTAAAATTAGTAAGAATAATGTTGTTCCTTTATCCTTTTATAAACAGCAGATAGGTAATATCCACAAAGAGACTTAAAAGGCGTGGGCAGCAACATGTTTTGTAACGTTAACACATATTAGCAGAATTGAATCGAATCAAAGCGTTAATTTCGTTCTAAGTAGCCCATAAAGGACACACGTAGGCGCGCAGTCGCGAGACTTTCCGCCAAATTGTGTGTACCATAATTTTCTCAATAAGTAAAAGTTACTAAAGGCAAAGTATTATTGGGTTTTCCATCAGGAATATCAGCCAAACACTTTGGATTGTACCCAGGTTCACTCCCTATTACATGCGACTTAAACATAACAGGCGAAATGTGGGTGTACTATTAGGTACACCTCTGCCTAACCCTTCGGGGACTACAGGCGTGATATGTATACCTACGCATAATGTGAGTTGACCAAGATTATGTCTAGGCTTTAAAAGAGACTATGACCTCTGAGGCTCTGAGTTTGTTTCGATTGTTTCTTCTCAGAGTAGTCAGTTGCGAAACACCGGCCACATCATGTTTAAAAAAAAACGACATGTAAAAGTGTTTGTAAAAAGCTATTTGCAAAATAAACAACATTTATCGTTTATTAGGTACTTGTTTTATATACTTTTATTTTTATATGTACTTGTTTTATAGTGATACAGTAGCTCTCAAGCAACCTAGAAAGTAATTAAATACAGTCGCTGGGTTGTAGGCTGTATCATTATCACCTGCCTTCTGATAAAGGTAATATTCACAAAGTCTACGCTTCGAAAATAGGATAGACCTAAATCAAGACAAAATCTCTATTACTAAGTAAATAAGGACCAGAATAAAATGAAATAGATTTCCTCCATCGATACACGTGCCTCGTAAACCTTTCGTGTATAATGAAGTGTTTATGTTTGTGTTAATTATATACCATGTGGTCGATACACGTGTTAGAGAAGCTCGTGGATAAAAAATAACAACCGCTCGAGTTCATCTTTTGGTTAAGCCGTGGTCCCCTAGATTGGTCCTTAGATGGGTGACCGCACATTACATACCGCGTTTCCTCCTTGCCTCGGATAGCACATTAAGCTGTTGGTTCCAGCAGTCATTTGTAAATCTTTGACAGTCATTATGGGTAGTCAGTGGCCCGAAACTCTGACAACCAGTCTTACCAAGAGTAATTGCATTAACCTCAACAACCCATTTAGTATTCTAACCGGGTTGTGGAGGTTAGGTAGGCAGTTACTTCGTGTAAAATACTGGTAAAATCCGGTTAGACTGGGAGCCGACCCCAAAATATGTGGTCGATACACGCGTTGAAAAAAACTTGAATTCGAAACATGCTTATTTTGTGTTAGTTATAGTGTTTTTACACGCGTAAACTTGACCAAACATGTCCTTCGAAAAAAATCCCGAGGGCATATAAAATAATAGTTTTTAATAAATCATTTTATTTGCTTGATATTTTCATCGTACAGCCAACAAAAACATTAATCAGCAACGTTTGTTTGTGCCCGTCGGGATGCTGTTGTTTTTCTATAGTGACATTATATATACGGGTATTTACCCGAACAACGGATACCGTCGGGTCCCTTTAATTTCCGGTTGCACTTGTGTCCTGTTTATTCTCGGCCTTTCATCAAATTCTATTAAACAGGACGACAGAAGGACCTTATTGTTTAGATTAAAGTACTTACGTGAGGTTCGCTGAGTTATTACTGTAATAAATTGTCTTTTTTCACTCATAAATTTATGGGAGATTGGATTATTTTGCTGTGAAATATTTTTTTCTTTATTAGGCTTTTGGGATTGCCTTTGGAACATCACATGGGTGTGTGTGTGTTATAGAAGTCACATAACGAAACTTACATACCTGAAACGAGTTACTACTTGTATTATTAGTAAAGATATCGTGTGTTTCTGCTAGTGAAAGAAGCTCTTTGGATTTTGTTATGAGTTAAAATGAATCCCACAATTTTAATGAATCTCCTCTATTATGCAACTCATAAACACCCCAAAGTAACGAATCGTGCACATAAAGAAAGATCTCATGGAAATCAGAAATTGTATACACATTAAGTACCTCATTTCTAGCCGAGAGCACTAATTAGGTAACGATCCCGACTGATTGGAAGCCGCGCAGGTACTCTGCCGAGCCAACAAAGACGTTGAATACCGAAACACTTGAATTGGGGACTCATTAGAGCCTCTTTGAGTCGGCTTGTTTGACATCCACGTTGAATTCGCTCTCATTTGCCACTCACAAACGTTGATGACTGCTAAGCTCTCTGAAGAATTGGAACAAGCTCGTGTTTAGATGTCACGAAAGAAAAAAATATTGGAATACTTTTATTGTACCCTTGAAATAATGTTGGAGGATTAGAAGGACGAGATCATTAAGGATTTTGAGTGTAATATTAAAAATGTTTTTTCATTCTGAGACTCTTGAGATAAAATGTAACGAGAAGTCTACTTTGAAATAAAACAACATTTTATTTTAGGTGCTTGTGTTTATTTAGTTCAAAGAGCGCCAAACTAAAGCGATCTCAAAAGGCATTCAGGCGGAATAAGTGGCTTTTCCTAAGCTAGACGCACTTGGGAATCGAAAGATACTGAGGTACCGTGATGTATTTATGGTTTATGTACAAAAAACAAACATGCATCTTGATTAGAATTTCTAGACAAAAACCATTGCAGTTTGGTATACAGGGTGTAAATACACCCTTCACGAAGCCGTCAACCAAGCATTCTGTACATCAAGCTAAGTAACTTTACGCAACATTTATTGCTGGGAAAAGCCTTTTTTTTGGGGTGAAAAATCACGTTTTACGGTAGGACTCGATGGAACGCACTCGAAGCATCGTGCTGATGGATGGTTTGAATAATACAGGGGTCGTGCAGGTGTTTAAAGTAAAAATCTTCATTAAAAACATGTATTTAAAAAAAACTTGGAACTTGGTGAACGTTGGAACTTTGACCCCCAATATCTCCGTAACTAGAAGGTTCTCAGGTATGGTCTAGAACAAAAAAATATCGTAAAAACGGGGACGACAAGTGCCTTTCGACTTCGTTAAGGGTCTATTAACACCCTTTATTTTGAAAATTCACAAATCTTAGTTTCAGCTTATAACTTTTAACTAAATATTCATACACCGAGCGTTTGTCAAAGCGGTAAGCCATAAATTTACCTGTCAACAATAATTGAAATACCAACATAGTTTTCATTAACCATTACAACCAAACCAGCATCGGCTGTGGACTGACGGCACACTCGAAGGCAGTCAGATTGTCAGGCATATTAATGTCAGGACCTGATTAATCCCGAATCACACGGTAATTGGATTTCTGGCACAATTACGAAGCAAGATTACCAAAGCCACCATTGATTGACACTGGGACCTAATCCCTAACGTTCTCATTTGGTGACACATTGTCCTCAAGTTTAGACAATAAAGTCGCGACCTCGCATCTCACTTACAAAAAAGATTAATGAAGCTCGCAATATTTTATTCTTGTAAATGTAATTTGTTAAGCTGCTGTGTTATCTTGGGTCCGTTTTTCTTGTTTTTGTCATTATTTTAGCCACAGATCATTAATTTTATTTCTTTTTGGGTAATATTGTGTACTGTTTAGCGTAATGCACCAAGATTAATTAAAACGATCTTTTCTAAATCGGGCAAAGTCGCAAGGGGGTTTATAGTCAAGTTAAAGTAAGTAATTACTTATGTTTTTATGCAATAGACAAGAATTTGAACGAAGTTAGAGCCGTGGAAGACCGAAGTTAGTACCAAAGCAAATATTTATAACTTTTGACAATTCTAACTTCAAACAATTACTAAACTACAGAATAAAAATCGTATCGTGAGAAATTACTTTTACTGAACTAATCGCTTTGACTTGTTCATTGATACGGGTGTAAGAGTGTTAGACAAAAATTGAGATTCTAATTAATAAGGGTTAATGTCATTATCAATTTGGCTTTGATGTAAGAGTTTATACTAGCAGTAAATATACCACTGACGATCCGTTTCCCACGTTTACTTGGGCCCTGAAAATGTCCTGACTACGTTGTAAAATGAAAGCCACATTTTTTTACAAATCAGTATTTTTAACAGCTACACATTCTCCACATCCGTATACCACACGCGACAGTGCACTGATCACGTAAACAACTACAGTGTGTATTGGTCGTTAGCAGCTAGTAGTCTTATGGCTAATTACTAATTGTGTTTGTACGTACGAAGGTGATATCGTTCATTTGCTACAAACGTCGATGCTTTGGGGTGTTGAGAGAGGTGTTGAATAATTTAGGTACCTATGTCTGTACGTGTTTGGTTGTGATATGAGTGCTCTTTAGATACTTTTAAATTTATTTAAAAAAATATAGGCTAGCTAGGATACAATAGCAAAGTGGCGAGAATGACGACACACTCGCGACTTATTATGTACTAGCTTTTGCCCGCGGCTCCGCTCACATTAATTTATAATTCGACAATCAATTCGGGTTTATTTTATTTTATTTTATTTATTGGGGACATAAAACGGTTACATGTTGCGGAAAATACAAACAATCCTTAAAAGCTAAAGATCACAAACAACTCTCGGTTGGACTCTGCTTGTAATAATATAATTCAATCATGATTCGAAAGGCACGTGGCGACGTCTATTATCATAAGAATGTTATTGTTGTTTTCCTTGGGAACAGTATTTTTTTTTCCCGGGATCCTATGTCCGTTTCTGTACGTAGGTATATGCAAATTTTCAGGATAATCGGTTCAGTGGTTTAGGCGTGAAAAGGTAACAAACTTACTTTCGCATTTATAATATAAGTTAGGATAGTGAGCTTAGTTCTAATTGTTACTAGACAAAAATCTATCAGGCACAAATATATTTTTGTTGATAAAAAAACAGATTAATTTCCGTTAAGAATCGAGCCTTGGACTCAAAGCCTTGTTAATCGCTACACATGCCAAGTTTTGCCTACGCCTTCAAAATATCTTCGTTCCTTACTTTGTATTTTTAGCTGGCTGCCATTAGCTCAGTGATAAATAAAAAATAAACCAAAAAGGTTGAAGTGAAGTGGTAGTTGGCACTGA
The DNA here is from genome assembly GCA_963082995.1 of Noctua comes. Classification (NCBI taxonomy): domain Eukaryota; kingdom Metazoa; phylum Arthropoda; class Insecta; order Lepidoptera; family Noctuidae; genus Noctua; species Noctua comes. The sequence goes on from OY720270.1 coordinate 7,650,208, forward strand.
ATAGGGCATAATGGAAAACCTCTGTCACTTGCCACTGAGATTGTTATTTATGGATATTGATAGCAACCAGTTTCTTTTTTTTTAATTTACGTAAGAAGAATTGGCACTGAAATTATTTTTTAAACCCTTTTGTTGCCAGTTTTGTTTTCCTTATTCAAATCCTTTTCAGCCTTAGAGATTGACAGATCCATTACTAATTCTGGAATGGTCTACTCGGTAGTCTTTTTTGGTTTTGTTTTGTTAGTTCCACCACTGAATGATCTTTAAAAAAAGACTCGAATGCAATGGTTAAAGGTACGAGTTCGTGGCTGACTGCAGACAGCGGCAGCAGACTTTTATTTTACTAAGTAAGTTTGTTCGTTCTGTGAGCCTAATAAATACAACTCATTTGGCTAAACCAGACTAAACATTTATGTTTTTTGTGCCGGCTGCCAAAAAGATAACTTCAATTTATATGGCAGTTATAACCATCTGGACAGCAATAATCCCCAAGTGTTTAAGTTTGGAGAAAAGGACAACAGGACCACAAAACAGTTCAAGGCAAAAACTTTTACCCAAATTGGGGTCTAACCCAAACCCACTTCCAGATTGTAAGTAACTGCGTCAGAAAAAATAAAACCTAACGTTTTGTGACTACATAAACCTGAAGAAACGGCCGTATAGATTTTGGACCTCAATATTTTTTTATATCGGTACGTGTTGTGTATTGAAAATGTGTATTTTTGGTACAATCTGGGGTGAAAGAAATATGTTGCGAGTGCTATTGTGTCAGTAAGTAACTGGTCTTTAAGTTGTCACGGTAGTGTACTTACATAACGAAACATATTTTCCTCATGGGGGCTGAAACGAGGGGTCTCTTTTTGCCATGATCCTTTTTTATTAATGCCACCTTTTTTCATGAGGAAAGGACATTAAAACAGCTTTCGCTGGTGACGATAGGGGTTTACGAACGTGCCACGTTCTGCGAATAGTCTGCTACCCTAACAAATTTGCTGACTGGCTAATATCTGCGGCAAAAACGATACAATAATGGCATAACAAACGAGGCTCAAAGAAAAAGGATGATCGGTAAGCAATTTGATTTTCATTCCTTTTTTGGATATAGAAAATATGTTTGGTTTTCACTTATATAACGTTCCACAAATTGTATGCTATAATTGACAGCTTTGCATTAGAAGCTCCACTGCTGTCAAAATTGTACCGATTTAAATGCAATTTGTTCTATTGTACCCTTTGTATTTTGTGGTACATGTCACGTCACTATCAATGTTAAAGGTCGACCATGATGTGACTATGTGGCCGCCATTTTGAATGCTTTCGTAATGAATATCATAAAACGTACGTGTTATGTATGCTGAATAGCTGTATTGGAATTGTTTCATAGAAAAATGTTTGTATTCCTTTGTATTGTATTGTATTGTATAACGGGCTGGTGTCCGCAACTCCACGTCAAAGCGCGTATTTTGTATTCCTTTAATAAAAAAAAAATCTACATTTTGGTCTTGAAAGAAGTATAAAGTTATTCTTATTCTTTATTCTACACACAATTTAAATATAAATTGCATTGATATTATAGCTTAGGTACAAAGGCGAACTTACCCTAGAACCAGGTTATCTTACAGTAAACCTCATTGTGAATGTTTATGTCGGAAAAACCGAAAAATTGACGGAAAAGTCATTTTATATACCATTATTATAAGACCATTATTTTTTTTCCCCACGTGTGTATGTATAATCGATACTCAACATTATTATACACTCTACACTCAATTTTACTCGCGACAGATAACGTATTTTATTGAAGCAGTTAACTTTACGACTTTGTTAAATATGTACCATGCTCTTGTTCGGTTACACCGCCTACGAAGTTATCTCATTTATGGCGCAATTTGTGGTTTCATTATAGCTTTCAAATTAGATTTGATTTTATAGTCCGTGTTAAATTATGGACCATGCTTGTTGTAACTTGAGAAAGGTATGAATATATGTACTACTAGCTTATGCCCGCGGCTTCGTCCGCGTGGAGTTCGGTAATGTCCCACGAGATCGTACTACCGAGATAAAAAGTATCCTATGTGTTTTTCCAGGTTATAAACTATCTGTGTGCCAAATTTCAACCAAATCCAGTCAGTAGTTTTTGCGTGAAAGAGTAACAAACATCCCTCCATCCATCCATCCAAACTTTTGCATTTATAATATTAGTAGGATAACTTTAAATGGGTGTATATAATCCATCCATCTTCGTGTTTGATTATTTATAAGTTAGGTGCTAGACTGGTGATGCGAATTTTTAAACAGTTATAGAAATACAGATATTATTCGGTTAGTACGTCGATTATCATCACCCCCAGAGATTCTAGTATAAACGCGCAACAAAACCATAACGCTCGTTCGAAAGATGTTGTTTACTTCGCGCGTTTACACCAGGCTTAGATTATGTTGTAATGGTTGTATAAGTAAGTGCATCCAACCCGTTTACGGTGTGCAACAGATACTACCTACGCTGCATACTTGCTTCGTTTTGAATGACATGCATCCAAGTAGACTCTTAGAAGGTCGTTTTTTTTTATAGGAACTGGTTTACAGCCGGCGCGGGCGCACTGTTATCAAATCATTTAGCTAAGCTATTTCGGCCCTTTTACGTGTTGTCGTAGACAACTATGTTTCTTTAAACTATTAAAAAAACATAGATTTTTCTTTGAAAAAATAATTTCAAAACGTGTTCTAATAACATTTTAAAAGTATTTACAAGATGACTCTTTTAAGAGGTCCTTATGTCAAGGATGAAAAATGCAAACCAAAAGCGAAACAAAATGTTCGTCAATCACAATTTTATTTGATACATAAAAACCCTGCTACGATTAGGAGGCAGCAAAACACAAAATAATATGGTACATTTGAGCCTACCAGCCAAATGTAAGCGGTAAGGTATCCATATTTTACGGTAGGATACAGGCGCAGTCGAGCTGCGGTTTCACTGCACCACGTTACAGGTGTGTCTCTGTTTTAATCTCCTAATGGCCACCCTACCGCACTCCTAACCGAAGGGCGCGTTTACATTAGTGGAATTCTTGGTTTCTTTTTACAAAAACGGATTGTTTTTCACCAATAGGAGTTCGGCAATTCATCTTGTGGATGCTTTTAACAAATTGGTGACTTTTCTGTGTTACAGGTAAGTAATAATAGTGATAGTTTCTTTATTTTGTAAAACTACAAAATATTGACCGATATAGTCCACACTAAGTAATTGTGCAGGTATACTGCACAATCAGCCTATAATTTTCCCACTGTTGGGACACACGGCCTCCTCTTTAGAGAGGGAATGGGCTATAATCCACCACGCGGGCCCAGTGCGGGTTGGTAGATGTCGCATATCTTCGAATGTTTGGTTCTAGGACATGCCGGTTTCCTTACGATGTTTTCCTTCACCGTTTTGAGAGCAGTGGTAATGAAATAAATCACACAAAGTAATGCACCTGCCTGGGTTCGAACCCACGACTTACTGTGCGTAAGTCGGGACCGCCACCACTGGGCAAACGGTGCTCTCGCTATGTATGTATGTTAGACATTATTAATACTGTTTAGTTTACAAATGTAAACAGTCTCTGTTGTTTACTATATATACTAGAAAAGGCCGAAGTATTCGATACTTACAATATAGTTTACGAACGCTAAATATTGCCTTGTGAATTTATGAGACGTCAAACGTTAAAATAAAAAGATCCGAATGACGAATTGTGGTATGCTTCCGACATTCCATAATATAAAGGGTGACCCTTAACATAAAAGAAAGGCACTTGTTCTCCCCGTCTTTGCGAAATTTTTTTTTGTTCTAGACCATATCTGGGAACCTTCTAGTTACGGAGATATTGGGGGTCAAAGTTCCAAATTTTTTTCAAGTTTTTTTTTTTAAATACATGTTTTTAATGTAAGATTTTTATTTTACACACGTCCACGACCCCCGTACTATTCAATCCATCCATCAGTACAATGCTTGAGTGCTTTCCATCGAGTCCCACCGTAAAACGTGATTTTTCACCCCCAAAAAAGTCAATAATTTTTGCGTAAAGTTACTTAGTTTGATGTACAGAATGCTTGGTCGACGGCTATGAGAAGGGTCTGTTTACACCCTGTATGTGTGCAAATTTTGGTAAGGAATGTGTTCGGTAAACAAACAAGGGACTCGAAGATATGTCAATCCCATTTAAGCCTCCCTAGAGACCACTACAACAAATGATCGGAGGGGGAGAATTCTATAATCACCGCAAGGCAGCTGGATTAGTGATAATGTTATCAGTACTCAGTAGAACCACCCGCAATCAGACAAGAAAAACCTTTGAAAGAGACCGCTGAAATACTTTCTTGGAAATGTTGATCCAGTACCATAATAAAGAAATCCTCTTCTATTAACAAATATAATTCGAAATTCGTAGAAGTAAAAACGAGACGATCTGATAAAACTTATATAAACATTGCTAGAGCGCAGATTTTCCGAGTAAAACAGAATCGTCGTAGAACTAAGTAGAATTTCTCAAATTCCTTTTTTCACGACGCGCGACGATAAGGAAAATTAAATCTAGACATTTAAATCAGGACGAGACTATAACTTAGATAAGTACTATCGTAGCTATTATCTTTTAAATGTGTTTTACGACAGAATCCTATTCGAGAAAGTTCTATACTGGTTAAGCTCGACATTGTGAATTTTATTCAGCGCTGCAGCGCATGCAGCGTGCGCTTTAAAGCGGTTGTAATTAAAAAAGGTGAATGTTCTGACTCCTTTTTGCGAGATTACGAGATTTTATTACGAAAGTACTGTTGCTGTTTGTTAATGTGTTTTTTTACTGTGTAGGTCTGTTCTGAGTATAGCTGGGACAGTAGTTTTTGCGATAAATTGTAGCTAAGTAATAGTAAAGCTCCTTTTTTTTTTTTTTTTTTTTTTTCGGATGGGAAATCATCAAATGACCCCCCCCACTCTGGGCGGAGCGGAAGGGAGTGTCAGACTTGTACTGACTAAAACCCATCCATGTTCCTTCTTTGCCCTTTGTGTTCCAGGGCCACGGTATCTCTTTCGAACAGTCCCGCAGCCCTGGCAGGCATCGGTCCTTGCAGACCCCTACATCGTTGCTGACATCTCTTTGAGGCGCGCGTGGAACACGAACGCGCCATCGACACGGCCTGTCGTCAAAAGACGGCCGGACGGCGAGCTAGCCCATAGCTCGCCGTCCACAGGCCCGCGCCTACGGTGGCCGGGAGCCACCACGTGACCCCCGACGCCCAGGGCGTCTCCCGCGGCGGGTAGTAAAGCTCCTTGTGGACACGTCTCGAGAAGTACTTCAGCGTTGATGTGGTCTGGTTTGAAGGCACGCAATGATCATTTGACTGACCACGCCTACCTATTTCAAAACTTTTTCTTTGCAGACTCTCTGTATGGTCTTCCTACCATGGCACAACGTGGTCGAAGAATTCACCAGTAATCACCATTGACAGCGGGGCTGCAACCCAGATTAGGCGGTCTTTACGTATGAAATGCATGGTAATTCATACAATAAGTATTTTATGCAGGGCAATGAATACCATGCGGCGAGATGAGCAGGCGACATAGTTGCAATCGTGGGTATATTCTGGATGAGGCTGGTATAGGACAGTGGAGCTTGGCAAGTATGAGAAGCCTATACCCAGTAGCGGGTGAAGTCGGGCTGTGGGTGATGATGATGATGAATGAATACCAATGCGTATTAATGTTGATGAAGAAGATTATGCAGAAATAACAGTAATTGGCTCTGCAATTCCCTGCCCACTCGTATAATCATAAATTGTATGCAGCACTATTAACTGAATTTATCAAGCAATTTATAAACCTGCATTATTAGTAGGTATGTCAGTTTTAGTGTTAGAACTAATCCCGCTCCATCATTCCATTTACGCTAAAACCCCGTATTACGTCATAATAACACGAATTTGAGCACTTGATAGGATTCGAATTTGGAACCCGACAATGCGAGCCCGACATGTTCTCTCTGTATGTAATTTCATCATGGCGGGATTCAGCTTTTAAAGTTAATGTACATACTAATTGCAATGCCTAATGTTTGCTCGTGTCATAGTAATTAAGTAATTAACAGTAGGCATACAAATTATGATAAACATACATGTTTTTAGCATGTTCATGAACACTGATTTAAATAATTATGGAAAGCTCATTTGGTCTAAAATAAATAAAGTATTGTCCCATGAGAGACTGCGTATGAATTAATTTATTTGTTGAGTGGGCATATTAATTTATGATTGCATTTAATTAGCAGTGGGTTTGCATTAAAAAGTGAATGCTTATATAAAATGATTTCATAATTTCAGTATAATTATGTACATATTCAAACAGAGAATAACTTGAACCTTAAAGTTTTGCTTACAACTTTCCTCAAACAAGAGCCCTTATATCTGCAAGTTTCAAGAGTGACGCAGATGTATAAGTATTTTTATCCTCCCAGTGCCACTGGTCGTCCACTCTTGTTGGCCTCTTTAAAGTACAGAAATATTACTAGAATAATTTCAAATGGCCTTTATAATATGAAATAAAAATAACATAACATCAATCCTGTTTTTAATAGAAGACTTACATCAAAAAATGTACAAAAATGTCACATCAATTGTTATGAATCAGAGTTGACTCCTCGATAAGTGTCTAGGAAAATTCAATCTAGTGAAGTCAATTTGTTTTTTAACTATCCTGGTGTTTTTTATTCAACTCATTAATATGTATATTATATACTAACCACAAATTAATCTAAAATAATAATAAACATAATGTGTCGCGCATGCGATGGACTCCGTTCATTAATGAACAAGTCATGCGCGCATATTATGGGGCTACTGAGGGGGGAAGCAACTTGACTGCGTACCGTGGTCGGATGCTCTCTCTGTTTCAGGTGCTTGAGCCAGGTGTCAGCGTGTCGGCGCAACGACTGTCGGATCAGGTGCGGGTCATCCAGCGTAACCATATGTTGGATGACACCGTACTTGATCGACTACGCTCCGAATCACGGAGTAACCTAGTTACGCCTGCTTCACCAATGATCGCGATGCAGCAACAAAATGTTACCAGTGCTTCGCCGCGGTCGGACCACGGTGGTGTAGGGGATGATGACGAAGTTATATCCGTGAGTACCCAGTGCAACGTACAATTGAGGAGTGCTTTGGAGGGTGCATTCCGGGAGTACCGTTCCACACCGCCTGAACTTAGGCCACGTCTACCTCGTTTGCCTATGCACAAGAAAAACAAGGCGCTGGTGTGTGCTCTAGATTCGCAGCTGTCAAATTGCTTTGACAGTAGCAAAGACCTCGCCGATACCCACTCAATATTGTACTGTGGAGCTGTAGCGGCATGTCGTGTAGCTCACGTCAAATTTCCTAACAACGACAGAGTTACGCGACTAAAATTAGCTGTTCCAGCTTGGCAGTGCAGGATTGAGCGGCGTATCGCTGAGGCTAGAGCACTCATCGGCAAGTTAATCTGCTTCAGGGGGGGGCAATACTCGACCTAGAGTGATGCGCTTTGTGAGGCGGGCGTTCTTGGGAACTGATGTTAGTTTTCGAGACTACTTGGCCCGCGTCACAGAGCGTATCGACTTCCTGAAGCAGAAGATCTGTGCATGGGCAAGCCGTATTCGTCGGTACAAGAGGCGAGTGGAGCGATACACTCAGAATCGCACATTCCAGAGCGATGAAAGGTGGGTATATAGGGCTTGGGAACGACCGGACCAAGGTGTGACTGACACGCGTCTACCGGATGATGACGCCATGAGTTCGTTCTGGCGCAACATCTGGTCCGTGCCTGTCAGTCACACTGAGGGTGATTGGACCCGGGAGGTTGAACGAGCGTGTGATCCAATACCTGAAATGGGGGCAATCACCATCAGCCCCCAAGACGTAGCTCGTGCAGTCCGTCCGTTGCCTAACTGGAAATCTCCAGGGCCGGATGGACTGCACAACTTCTGGATCAAATGGTTTCAGAGATCGCACGCTCGCTTAGCATCCCAGTTTCAGTCAGCTTTAGAGTCAGGGTCGCTGCCCCAGTTCTTGACGACAGGAATTACCCACCTGCTCCATAAATCAGGTAGTACTGCGGAGCCCAAAAATTATAGACCAATCACTTGTTTACCAACGGTCTATAAAGTTCTTACATCCATTTTGAAAGCTAAGATTAACCATCATATTGATAGTAATTCTATCATGTCTGCCTCTCAGAATGGATGTAGGAATGGGTCCCGCGGCACTAAGGAGCTGCTCCTCATAGATACGGCCGTTAGCCAACAGGTTCGCCGCTCTCGAAGAGATCTGTCTACATGTTGGATAGATTATAAGAAGGCCTATGATTCTGTGCCTCACACATGGCTCATGAGGTTGCTGGAGTTGTATAAAGTTGATGCAACTCTGCGTACCTTCCTGATGTCATGTATGGGGCACTGGAGAACGGTCCTTTGCTATCCAGGATGTCGACAGATCCAGGAGAACAGCGAACCGATAAGGATCGAGCGCGGTATATTCCAGGGTGATAGTCTGAGTCCATTGTGGTTTTGTCTAGCCTTGAACCCTCTCAGCACACTGCTGGAGGGTTCAGGTCTAGGCTATCGGTTGAGGAGAGGTGGTCAGGTCATATCTCACCTTCTTTACATGGATGATCTGAAACTCTTTGCCCCCAACAATTTGCAACTGATAAAGCTACTGAAAGTAACGGAAACTTTCAGTAGCGCCATCAGGATGGAATTTGGTGTGGACAAATGTGCAGTCATGCATGTGAAGCGAGGGGAGATTATGGAATCCGTGGGAATTCAACTCTCGGATTCCATACACCTTAGATCCCTCTCCTCAACAGAAACGTACAAGTATTTGGGTATGTCGGAAGCATTAGGTATCAATACTGTCGACATGAAACAATCGTTGAGGGAGCGCTTCTTTGGCCGCCTGAATAAGGTACTTGGTAGTCTTTTGTCAGGCGGTAACAAGGTGCGCGCCTTCAACGGTTGGGTCATTCCGGTTTTGATGTATTCTTTCGGCATACTCAAATGGACTCAGACGGAACTTGATGCCCTGGATAGGAGGGTCCGCGCACTGCTGACCGCAAATCGAATGCATCACCCACGATCGTCGGTGATGAGACTGTATATCCCGCGGAAGTGCGGGGGTCGTGGCTTCTTAAATGCTAAGACCCTGCACAACCGTGAGGTATGCAGTCTCAGGGAATACTTCCTAGAAGCCGACGTGGGGATGCACCGAGATGTGGTCTCAGTGGACAAGGGCCTCACCCCGCTCTCCCTTACTAACGAGAACTGGCGCAAACCTAGAGTATTAGATACGAATGATCGCAAGGAGGTATGGCAGGGCAAGGAGCTTCACGGACGCTATTACCGGGCTTTACATGGACCCGATGTAGACTTCTTAGCGTCCGTATCTTGGTTGCGCTTCGGTGACCTATTCGGGGAAACTGAAGGTTTTGTCTGTGCAATAATGGACGAAGTTATGATGACGAATAACTACCGGAAATACATTGTGAAGGATGGCACGGTTGACATATGTCGGGCATGCCACCGTCCGGGTGAATCGATCCGACACATTATTTCTGGATGTTCTCGTCTGGCTAACGGAGAGTACTTGCATAGACACAACCTCGTTGCCAGGATTATCCACCAGCAACTTGCTTTGAAGTACAATCTTGTGGAATCAGAAGTACCATACTATAAGTATGCGCCCGACCCAGTTCTCGATGATGGTAATATCACGTTGTATTGGGATCGATCTATCGACACTGACAGGACTATTGTTGCCAATAAGCCTGACATAGTGGTGATAGATCGATTGGAACGTCGCGCAATGATTGTTGATATAACGGTTCCGCATGACGAGAATCTCGTGAAAGCAGAGAAAGATAAACAATTCAAATATCTTGATCTGGCTCGCGAGGTTGTCGACATGTGGGACGTAAGTACAGCAGTCATTGTGCCGATAGTCGTGTCGGCCAATGGCTTAATAGCCAATAGCCTCGAGCAACATCTGAGGAGGCTCTCGCTTGGCAGCTGGATCAAGGGCTTGATTCAGAAAGCAGTACTTCTGGACACGGCGCGTATCGTTAGGAGGTTCCTCTCTCAAGAGCCCTGACCACTGGTAGATCGGACCCTGTTCCTGATGCCGGTGGGCTACTATTTTTATATTTTTAAATGTTTTTTTTTTTATATTTGTATAGAAATATTTAAAAATATAATGAATATGTTTAGAAAAGAAATAAAGGAAATAATAACATAATATGAACAAGTGTTAAAATGGGAAAAAATTCGCCCACATCGCTGTCAAAGTGCTGGAAAAGTACCCTGAATGCTGGCAGCATTGCCACGTTGGATGGCAATTGTGATTCTTTGATTAAAAAATTAAAAGGAATAACAAGGGATGAACATTGTACAACGTTATATACAAGGGACGGCTTTATCGCTTAAAGCGATTTCTGCCAGGCAACCGAATGGAAATTAAAGAAAAACATTAAAAGACAACAGACCGCTCGGATGTAGGCACAAATAAAAACGTTGAATTTGAATACAATGAGGGTACGTATAATGTGTTATTCCTACATGAAAAACAAGGTAGCAAAAGATTCTGATATGCATACATGTTCAAGTTTTTCATCATTAAATTTTCGTTACGCCCTGTATATTGCAATTTGTGTATATCTCTTTTAATTTTGTGTGCAATAAAGAATAAGAAAAATATTATTGTAGGCTCAGTAGACATTGTTAAAACAAAAGCCTTCACCTACCCTTGACAAGTTTCTTTTAAACTTAATTTCTCCAAAACACACCCACAAACAGAAAGTAGTATAAACTGTTATTACTTCGGTAATAGAGTTTGGTATTGGAAAACTTCAATGTTTTGTTGCTGCGTAGGATCTTCGGTGAAAAGTTTTGAAAAAACATTTTTTTGAAATTCTTCCAGTGAAATAATAAACTTTTTTCTATTAAAACTTTAGCATATTTTCTTATTATTGAGACTTCAACTTTGTATAAGATTTGATCATATTGAGATATGATCATCACAGCCGACCCTAACATAGTTGGGAAAATTCTAGGCATAGCCTTTTCCCAACCATGTTAGGGCGTCGGCTTCCAGTCTAACCGGATGCAGCTGAATACCAGTATTTTACATGGAGCGACTGACTATCTGACCTCCACAAACCAACTAGTACTAGGTAATACGATACCCCTTGGTAAGACTGGTTGTCAGACTTTTCGGGCCACTGACTACCTGTAACTACTGTCAAAGATCTAGAAATCACAGCCGGGACCAACGTCTTAACGTGCTCTCCGAGGCACGGGGGAATCTCGGTATGTAATGGTTGGTCACACATTCACAGACCAATCTAGGCAAACACGGCTTAAGATCAATCCGAGCGGCTGTTATTATTTAGCCGTTATTTATATTTAGACGTTACAATAATGTAATGGCCGACAACCAGTTCAAAGTTTTTGTGACCAATGTTCGTTTCTTTTCAGTTTGAATCTTTGTTTTGATACGTAAAACCATTTTATTTTACCTTCTCTGAGTGTATCTTCTAACTGTTCGACTCTTTGACAACCCAAAGTGCCTGCAAATTGAAAATTGTGTTAAAATGTTGAATCTTGAGCATTCTACACCAAATAACAAGTGGGAACTACTTAACTCTCTCTAAGAAAATACTTCAACATCTATAAAAAGAATTCTAAATCTATTACATCCACAGCACAATGACTACCTAACTAGACTTACAATCTTAAGTTCCAGCTCTCACTTGGAGAGCGCTTCGAAATGTCTTAAGTTGTCTTACGGCTTTAAGACGACAAACTAGAGGGAGACTTCGGACCTAAAGTGGTTCGCATCGACCGTTTTGCAAGTTGGTAACATGCCAGCTATTATTAATCGCTTTTGGAATTATTGTTTTGTTTATTGCCACTGTGGGCGGATTATTACAGTTTGATAGAGTTACGTGGCTTGTGGCTGTGTTGTGTCGCATATTTGGAACTCCTTCTCTAACAATGTGCCCTCTCTCTTTCGGTCTTTTACTATTCGTTTCTGCTGCTTTGTGGTCAGTATTTTATTGAATAGAACGGCACTGTAACTGGAAGCTTATCGTGCGTTCCTGTAGGCGGCATGTTCACATAAAAACGCATGTTCGATGGGAGAATATACTTCAACTAAGAGAAGGTAGAGAAAACTAAAGACTTCAACATTTATTTACCCGACAGCGACTAGCTATACCCGGCATGCGTTGCAATGCACCTTTTCCTACTACCTACCTACTTTCTACCTACCACCTACCTACTACCTACCTGCTACCTACCTACTACCTACCTGCTACCTACCTACTACCTACCTACTACCCAGCTACTACCTACCACCTACCTAAGAACGTTCTCCTGAGAGTACCAAACAGAACAAAAGAAGAATTAGCGAAATCGGTCCAGCCGTTCATGCGTGATGCAGAAAATGAATCACTATTTCCCTTGGTCGTTTTTATATATATAGATTTATGGAAGACTTACAGCTAAACAAAACTGAATAAAAATAGTGAGTGAAACTGACAGCCAATTACAAGTCTTCGTTTATAAAAAACGATTGGCAAAGATGCTGTGAGCAACACAGTACTGCCCACACAAAAAAAAACAGAACAACATCAAATGCTTAAACTAGAAGCACATAATATCTAATACTATAATTATATGCTTCGCCATTGGAGCCGTACAGTAAAGAAGACATCAAACTTGGAGTTGTGATAAAGTGAAACCCAGATTACACACAAGATTTAAGCGATTTTTTGCTTAAAAGAATTAAGTGTCCACTAAAAATGTTCACCAGATCTCAAAATTCTATCTTAAAGAGACTGCTTTAAACTTTACTTTCTACAAAAGAAACTTATGTCAATCACACAGTTCCGTAAATTAACACGGACTATTCCTCAGCCATCTATTTCATATTATTAAACAAATATTTGTGCCGTGCCGCCAAGTGATACGGACTGAGCCCGTGCTAGTTCGCTCAAAGGGACGGTGGAGCGATATACAAACAATACTGTACAGACTAAATGCGAGTTACTCGAGTAGGGATGAAGACGAATGCATCCACATGTGAATGAAATTCAATGAATCTTTAGCTGGCAAATGGAGGAAATCTGACAATACCTATTAATGTAGTAATGGTGTAGGCTTATGTTCTTAACGTCAGTACGTTTTAGTCTTTTTCTTTCTTGCATTTTTGAAAACCGAATATGTATTCGGTTTTCAAAAATTTTTTAAGTGACTGTTGTGTCTATTTATGTAAATAGACACAACAGTCACTTAAAAAATCTCCATTCTCATAATAAAAAAAAAAATCAAGAACATTTTTTAAAAATAGAATAAACGAAAAAACAAATGATAGTCAATCCTTTTATCAGATTAACTAAAGAACCACTACGAGACGGTCTAGTAAATCCGTCAAACCATTCCTGCACTCTCCTAGATTTACTGAGATCCCCACTTGCCCTGAGAACGGGTGATTTTGTCCTGTTAGATCTATCCTACTGGGCAGCATCGGCTGCATTAGTTCCAAATCCTCCAGAGTCTGAGCGTCCCTCTCACATTGTGAGTACATAGAGGAAAAGAAGCTGGATAAGTTACTATTAAAATTGTATACATTTTTCCTCATCAAACTTTTCCAATACAGACACAATAATAACACACAATTATCCATTTGTGAGTCATGGAACTGGGAAAGGGTTAACTGAAGATTTCGGTTCTCATTTAAATAAATAAATAAAATTATTTTATTTCAGACCACATGATTGATTGATTTATATTTAAGATTGAAGCAGAGCTGATATTAGTTTGCTCCAGTCTTCATTTATTATCACATACACACACAACTCACGTCTTTTCCACATGGGGGTCTGATGGAGCTATACACCCACCTGTTACGATCCTCGTTTATCTACATTCATAACCAAGTTGGAGAAAAACAAATCTGGTATTTACTCGACTGCGGCGAAACCTGAAAAAAAGGAGAGGTATCGTCTATCTATCTCATTCAGTTATCATAAAAGCAAACCCACATGACCTCAGCCATGCATATATCTTCAGATATTTCCTGAAACATGTATTTGCAGCTAATAAAAAGCAAAACTATAGCGTTCAAATCCAAATGTCTGTTTCGCGACTCGATCCACTCAGGAGTCAAAACACTCGAACGAGCGGCAGTCGAAGTCTTATTAGTGTACAACTTAAGTCTATGAGCAATCGGGAAACCACTTCACTCTGATTGGCTGTGGAGTTATTATTGGCTTGCAGAGCTTGAGCTTATTATTGTTAGGTTATATTGAAAACGGTTTGATTCGATACCTAGCTCGTACAATTGTGCATTCATAAAATCATGTTATTTTACCGTAAATCTTTAACACACTGACTAGTATTATCATCAACATCATTCTCCGTCCTCTATCGCAATTTATTTGGAGCCGTGCAGCATGTCTTCTCCTCCTATACTTATCTATTAGCAATCACCTCATGAAGTCATGAGTCACCTTTGTATCCATATTTCCTTACACACAGTTCATAAATCGTTTCTTATTGTATCATATCGTTTTCAAACTATTTTGAAATTACATATGTAACAACATTCAACAAGATTGCTTTTCGGTAGCTTGATCTTCCATCATCTTTAACTGATGAATGATTGAAGAGCACTTCAAACCAAACCAAACCAAACCTCAGGGCTTATTTAAGTCTGCAATTAAAAACATTCAAGGAACACACTTGCTGATAGCCAATGCTTTGTCTGTATTAGAAGAGGCATTTGTTTTGCAGTTCAAAAATAATGGCTGGTATTTTTGTATTAAAAACTGTGATATCGAAAGCTGAGCAAAGTATATAAGATCGGAACGGGAAGCCACCGTTGGAAAATCCGGGATTAATCACGACGAGAAAAAAAGCGAGATTATTGAAAACTGCAAAGCTTTTAGGGAATTAAAATAAAACGGGGAAGTGAAGCAGACAAGCTGTTCATTATGTAATTACTTTGATAAGATTAATGTTTTTGTGGACGTGCTCACCATAATACACTGATGGTGTTCTTGGTTGGTTGTTTGCTGAAATGTTAAATCGTGTTTTATGGTCACAATCACGATTAGGATAATGTCGCGAAGGAAACAGACGACGGAATAAATAAAACAGATTGACAAATATGACCAAAATATCACGTTTTGTTAGCAAATAAACAGTTGAAGGAAACTCTGCTTTAAGCTTTCACGGTTTAAAACTAAGCGTATACTGTCACTTACGGGATATCTTCCCGCCAACCCACGATCATGCGCTTGCAACAGCGTCGAAATATCGGGAGCTCAAAATAATGAACAATAACGGAAGATATCCCGTAAGTGACAGTATAAGTTCAGTTGAAGGAAATACTACATGAGAACTCAAGTGATAACTGTAAACAGACGATAGATTGCGAGGCCTACTGAAGAAAAGAGGAATTGTTGCGCTACTAGATAAATAAAACGCTCTAGAAAAGTCGTAACCCTTTTTCTCAGTCAGTTTTACGACTCCCTCACGTTGATAAGGAGTTGATACATTTTATATTTCCCTTTTACGCGATAAAAACTCGCAAAAATATTCACAGCGGCGTCTAAAGTCTCATTGTTTGCACTATCTATGCTTGCTACATCAGTGTCTGAACAGTGGGATGCTATTGTCGCGTGGAGGGATGGCGTCGTCTATTCTCACTTAATACGAATACAATGCATGGTATTCTCGGCCGATTTATCCGCTTTTGTTACTGAGCCGCCAATGTTGGCAACAGAAAAACTTTCAAACGTTTAGTGCCGCCGTCTTCCTGTTTGCAATTTATTTTGCTATAGTGCCAATTTGTGTGGAAGTTTATTTATTGGAGGTTTTTGTTGGGTTCTTTATGTTTTATTTAAAGTTCATTTTACAGTGACTCATCTGCCTAGCCCTTTCCCAACTATGTTGGGGTCGGCTTCCAGTCTGAACGGATGCAGCTCAATACCAGTATTTTACATTCAGCGACTGCCTGTCTGACCTCCACAACCGAGTACTGGGTAATACGATACCCCTTGGTAAGACTGGTTGTCAGAGTTTTTGGGCCACTGACTACCTGTAACGACTGTCAAAGATCTACAGATGACAGCCGGGACCAACGGCTTAACATGCTTTCCGAGGCACGGAGGCAACACTGTATGTAATGGGTGGTCACCCATCCACAGACCAACCTAGGCAAGCACGGCTTAACCTAAAGATCGATCCGAGCGGTTGTTATTATTTAGCCACGAGCTCCTCTTTACAGAGACTAAGTATAAAAATGAAATACATTTATGTTCTTTTCTTTTACAATTACCATTTTAATTTTAAAAATTAATTTTTAACATATTCAGGTATAGATATTAAAAACCATACCACACAGATTACAACGTCCAAAAAAGTGACCTATTTTAAAATATTAGCAAAACGAATTGTTGTATAACGTACTTATGTTTCTAGTTAAACACATGCTGATTGTACCAATTCTGCTTATCATCTTGAACAAGTTGTTACACCAAACCAAGGACAATATTCTACAAAGTTAGACCTTAGTTTCCAAAGAAAGGGACTGATACAATACGTATACAAACAAGTCTGAGTCAAGCTTAGGTACATACATTTGAAACGCAAATATTACGCTGCGTTAGTAAACAAAATAAAGCGAGTTCTCTTGAATTTGCTTGAATTTAATGTCGCCTTATGTTTGTTTTATATTACAATGTTTGTTGAAAGTTTTGAGATGGAATAGAGAGGCTCGTGGTTAGATACAATAAAATCTGTGGTTATTTTGCTTTTGCTGCGGTTAGACGATAAGTGCGATGAGAAAAACCATTGAGATACACTTATTCTCACCTGTCAAGAGCACTTCATGTTGTGGGAGTCTCTAGAGTCGATACTCTACTTGAAATGCTTGGATATTTATGTATACCTATCTCTGTTTATACCAGAATTTAGGGGATGGAGGTAAGAGCGTCAGATAGTTACTTCAAGTATTTAAATTAGGTAAGGTTGGTCGATATTATGTGACTTTTATAATTTTGAACGTAAACAAATTGGTTTTGGAATCATATACTATTAAATGAGCAATATTTGTATACATATTTGTAATCAGGTTCTTTAAAATGGATGTAATGATTTCGATGTAAGTTGCTCTATGTCAGTTTACGGGGGCGAAATGACGATCTACCTAGGTCTCATATCTGAAAAAAATCGTATTCTCTATTTGCAACCGAGCAGAGCTCGATCGCTCGGGTACTTGTAAATAATGTTACGGGCTGGGTATGGGATAAATTAAACACGAAATAACTTTATAAACTACAAAACACTTAAAACTTATATACAACTACACTACTGATCACTATTCACTTAGATATTGCACTTCTAGTTCACTTCGATTCGCTTCGTGGTGTAGCCAAAATCAGACTGACTGCTCCCGCAAACACGACGGCTATTTATATGACGACCGATCCTTCGTGAAAGTTCACCGAGGCTAAAACGGTTATCACGGATTTAGCAGATCATTCTGAACATAGAAATTGATCATCAGTTATTAAAAAAAAACAGCTGTTTCCTACAAAACTGCAATACAATAGAATAGAATAGAAAGTTTTTATTTTAGACCGGAGTCTATAGGGCTAGTAACAATTTTACTTAACTAATACCTACATGGTAAAAATGTATGGATCAGGTGATTTTACCTATAAATAATTTCAATGGGGGGTTCAGAATGATCTACTGAATACTTGGTAACCGTTTTAGCGTCGGTGTCCCTTCCACCGTATACAGGGTGTAAACAGACCCTTCACATAGCCGTCAACCAAGCATTCTGTACATCAAACTAACTTTACGCAAAAATTATTGCTGGGAAACGACTTTTTTTTTTGGCGTGCAAAATCACGTTTTACGGTAGGGCTCGATGGAAAGCACTCAAAACATTAAGCTGATGGCTGGATTGAATAGTACAGGGGTCGTGGAGGTGTGTAATGTAAAAATCTTAGAGTAACAACTAGTATTAAAAAAAAACTTGTAACTAGAAGGTTACCAGGTATGGTCTAGAACAAAAAAATTATCGCAAAGACTAGGAGAACAAGTTCCTTTCGGATATGTCTATTTACACCCTTTATATATCTATAAGTCTAGTCTCCGGCCTATTACTAAGAAATTCTAATGGAACCTTACAACAGTGTAAATCATTATAATATTGGTAGTTACGGCAACTGTTCGTGTATCAAATCCTCTCCATCAATTTCATATAAGCTGAGACACAGTTTAATGTGTTTGTAAAGGAAATTAGTGCTTAGGAGATAATTTATAGTTTACAAGTTTCTTGAGAGATGTTTTGTATTAACGCTGTTTCTGAATTGTCTACAGTTTGTTCTGAAAGGTGGTTTGAACTTGTAAGTTACGAGTTTAGGTTTTTGTAGACTTTCAAGGAGTTTGTTCTGGAGATAAGTAAGATGATGTATGTTCGACCTCTTCTGCTTTATTTAAAATTATGTTTCCGAGGTAATTAAGATTTCTGCAGACATTGTTAGACAAAGTTAGGCCTTAGTTTCCAAAGAAAGGGTTATTTTCCAAAGACCAGCCAAATTCTCTGATCTGATGCAGTACATCATTCTGAGCCCCCCCACGTAGAAATTTTTATAGGTTATTTAAAAAAAAACAGCTGTTCCATACATTTTGCCCGCGTAGGTATTGCATTTTGTAGGAAACAGCAGATTTTTTTTTTAATAACCGATGAAAAATTTCTACGTGGGGGGGCTCAGAATGATGTACTGCATCAGGTCTGAGAATTTGGCTGGTCTTTGGAAACTAACCCTGTATAAAAGCGCACTGACGTCAGTCAATTTCAGTGAGAGTTTTGAATTTTTTGTAATGCGGTGATTTTTTTTTTGTTTTCTGTTACTGTTCCAGAGGCTAATTGGATTGTACCTACCATAATCAGCTTTTGTGTTGAAAACTGAAACCACAGGAAGCAAAGGGCCTTTAAAAACCTATTTCCATATTCACCTCACTTTGCCAATAGATTTATATGTATCGTATAATGTTCGTCCTGTGATATTAGTGCAAACGGATTCAACCTGTTGCAGTTATTCAAGGGTTGAAATAATTATTTTATGAAAACTCACACTAACGTAAATATTTTGTGGTTCTACAATATTTTTGTAACTCGATAAAATAATATTGTATTGATATGCCGTCGAAGCGTGTACGAAGCCATGCCGCCGCTGGCGCCGAAATCAGTGTTTGTACTTCAATTTGACTTATAATACAATTAGCCCTCGGGACAGTAACAGAATACTAAGTATTCTGTTGAAAAGGCAAACAAAAACAAAATTTAAAACCCTCACCGAAATTGACTGACGTCAGTGCACTTTTATATTGTTCATGCAAAAGGATGAAAAACCACTTTTTATCGTTATAATTATGCGGTATCTCATTTACATGGTCATACACTAAAAAAAAACAAAAATAATAATGAAGCAACAATTTTATGCAACTTCAGAAAATAATACCTACAATATCGAACTCAACAAAACCTATAATATAAATCTGCCGTCGAAGCGTGTACGAAGCAAAATGATGCCGCCGCTGACGCCGATGTCAGTGTTTGTACGTCAATTTGACTAACAATCCAATTAGCCCACGGGACAGTAACAGAATACTAATTATTCGAGTGAAAATACGAAGCCGACAAAAACATAGGTATCTCTGATCGGAACATAATTACGTCAATGTTTAGCTTTTGATACGCAATTAACTTACTATTATTGTAGGTGAACTATTGTGTGGGTTCGTTCAAATATTGACAGTGCACTGAAATGGTTTGGCGGAATTTAATGTCATATAATTATGAGTGTTAATAGTAACATGTCGCTTTAATTCACCAATATGATAATTATAACAATACTAGCTACCGCTCGCGGTTTCGCCCGCGTATTTTTTTTACATACGATCTTTATAAATTTTAACCTATATTATATTCTTCTGACTTTTTACATCTTATAATTAATGCTATATTACTGTAAAATTTAACAATTTTTGTTAATTTGTTTTCTCTCTCTATCAATAGTTTTTGCGTGAAAGGTTAAAAAACATTCATCCTCGTAAACTTTCGCATTCATAATAGTAGAAAAAAGATAAGTAGGATTTCATGCGTCAATGAGACAAGGAAAATTAAAATATAGCTTTAGTGTTGACAATTCCTCACATTCCGCCACCTTAAAAAAAAATCATAATTTTCTTCGTATAGTAAAACAGTACAAAAAATTGTATTGAATTAGTTGGCAGCAGAAATTTTAGAAAACTCACAAACCTCATCCTTAATTCGCTTCTAAAAAGGACAAAGTATACACCGTGACTTTTTAGTCGTCTTACAACGGCAGCCCACTACATGATGTGTCCAATAACTACTAAACATTCATAAAAAAATGGTATTTATGAGATTTTAATAATTTAAAAATAATATTCAGTATGACGCATGACTTGATAAAACACCCTGTTGCGAGCGATGATCTACTGGAGTCGAGCGCTGGGTAGGTATGTTCTCCCGTTTGACACGTAAACATCATTAACGGGAAGTTTCATAATTTTATTCTAATGTATTATATATTATATATATTCTTTGTACCTATTATGGTAGGTTAAAAAAAAAATCGCGCCTAGATCTATTTTATGTCGGGTACATTGAGTGGACCACTTTTGTAAGACGACTAAAAATTCACGGTGTATTGTTTTAGTCTTGCTAGTACCTTAATTTCGTTGTATTTTACAATGATTACTTTTAAATTGGACTAGCAAATTTCATAGTTCCGTTCATCTGAACCGCAGTATTACCTTCCTGCCCAATTACGAGTTTATGCTATTGCTATAGTTTGATTACCTACGTTAACATAATGACATCAATTCGCTTTAAACACGGCACCGCTCATATATGAACTTTTGAACTAACTCTATCCAAACTATATTATTATAACTTTACATTTAGTTCTGTTTTACGCTCGTTAAACCTCGGTTTGGCTGTGTGGTTAACTTTTTATGGTTAAAAGTTTTGGGTAAAATGTGATCAGATAATGAACGACTTTGGTATGTCGCATAATTTCATTGCTAGGTGCATATAAAATGTGAAGAAGTTTCTTCTAAAAAGGGTATGCAAAAGAAGCTTAACCGGAGCTTGATTTTAAGCAATTGAGCCGGGTCTTTATATTGTAGGACAAAGTTACACTGAACTATGTCCAAAAGCACCGTTAAAAACGCTAAGCTAATTTGCCTGCACGTGCACCTAATAAAAGTACCAAAAACACGATAAAAAAGCACTTTTACGCGCAACTTTATTTACCCACAAATTCGGCGAAATTTTCAGCAAAATTCGCCACTCATGTTCTCGCCCAATGAAACATTGAAGGGAACTATAAATAAGAGAGAGAGGGAGAAAAACTCTGCATGTAAAGTCTGAAGCACGTAAAGCCGGAAGTCCGGCGTCGGCCGCATCCTGCTCCGTCTGCTACTGAAAGCCTTTTAGTTCAATTTACCGTGAAAAAAGAGTCTAGCTATTCTGTGTTTTATGTCACTAGGGAAATTGCTCTCGTCATATCTAAGTTCCCGATTTGAAAGCGTTTTTGCATGACTGAGTAAGGGGGTAGTTGGGATTTTATGCGATAACTGCTCTAGGCTAGTGTTGGGATCGGAAACGTGAGTAAAGGCTTTGAACTGTCGGGTGGCAATTTGGAATAAAAGGTATATTTTTTATTCAGCTTTCTCTCGTTCGTTTCGAGCTGGAGCTTGGCAGAAAATTTAGCGAGTGAAATATTGTTCATAACACGAACAATTTTACGAAGAATTTTGTTTATTATCGCGATTGAATTTGGCCTTCGTTTGATGTTAATTTATTACACACCTGCAGCGCCGTCCTTCCCTTTAAATTTTGCAGTAAACCTTGACACCTCGCTTCCATTAATTCCATTTCCCAAACGCCCCGTTTTAATCGCAATTAAGCAAGGCGAGGCATTTATCTAAATTGTCAATTTCAATTGAAAATTCCTTAGAAATTCTCCTCATTTTCTTTGTCGGGAAATGAAGGCAAATACAGCAAATTCCTTTGGGACTTGCTCTGTAGGACAAAGACAAAACTGAAATAGTTATTGATCCATTAGGAATTCAAATTGCTATCTTTGGGGGGACGTAGTACCTTGTTTGACTGGAAATTACTATTGAAATAGAAAAAGACGGCAAAGTCCGATCTAATATGAAAGAACTCAAAGACATAACTTTACGAGACTTTTAATATTACTTCTCGATTCTCAGATCTAATAATGGAATTCTTGGTAAATATATTACTGGTTTTAAAATTAAAAAGATTATTTTTACCTATTCCTATTAGATACGCATTGTTTATGTTATTATAGTTGCTTACCGAATTTCGAGTTAAATGCGTGTTTACACATAATTATTGCTGGCTAGCTCATTTATAACCGAGTAGGTACTGGCGTTTAGCCTTCGTTTTTAACCATTCTCTTCATCCACAAATAAGGCAATTTGTCGATTATATGCACAATCCTAATGACCTCCTTCTTATTAGTCGCTCCAGTTCCTTTCCATGTTCGTTAAATAACCCGTAACTTCCGCCAACCTCTTAAACAAAGCTTTGATATCCTTCGATTTCCCCGACAAGGAAAAGAAAAAGTAGCTGCGTATCTATCACGCATCTGCGTATACGATTCGCTGACGAATCTGAACGACACCACAATCGTTCACAAACAGTAATAAAACCGCATCACCTACCATTTATCCGGGTTTGTTTGTGAGGCGAACGTGATTGCGGCCCATACGGACAAAGGGCCCACGAAGAATAACGCCAGATCTGAAGATAATGAGATTTTCATGAGTATCGTGATAATAATCGGTGGCATTGTTTGCGTGTAGCTGCCGGCCGGCAATTATCGGAACAATGGGGGCTAGGAAACAGTTTATCAGATAGTAATGAGTAGTTATTCGTCTATTACAGGATTTGTCTTGAGATAGTTTCGGCTTGTAGATGAGTTTGTAAGTAACTCCCCTTGTGTGCTGGAATGAGGCTGTTTAGGAGCAAAGCGAAACACAAATTGCTCTTGTTAGTGAGTAGACAAGCATAGAATTACTCTTAATTCTAATTTTAATTTTAATTTCAGGATTATCATCGTTTTTACAATTTGGACATCTCATAGTTTATGAAACAGTCTTACCAAGGGGTATCGTATTACTTAGTACTAACTGGGTTGTGGAGGTCAGATAGGCAGTCGCTCCATGTAAAATACTGATATTCAGCTGCATCCGGTTAGATTGGAAGCCGACCCCAATATAGTTGGGAAAAGGCTAGGCAGATGATGATGATTGTTTACGAAACAGGTGATAAAATATAAGATTTTAAACTATCATGGTCACTAACATTACTATTAATACTAACGGGATATATTTTTTTTTTTTTTTTTTTTCCTTTTTTTTTTCTTCAGTTTATCCGTGATCATGGTGCTTGCAACAGCGCCGAAATATCGGGAACTCATAACAAACAGTAAACATGGTAAATATCCCGTTAGTATTAATAGTAGATGATAAAATTATTCCTAAGAATTCCAGTTCATATTAAATTAATCCTGCTCACAGTAAGACAGAACGCTGTTAAAGAAGAACATTCTTTAAAAAGACGCCATGTTATTTGACTAACATTCAACAAATAAGAACGGGCAGTTACTTTGCAAATGAATGGCTAATTAAAAATGTTTTATTCAGATATTCCAGTTGCAATTTGCTTCGTCAGTAATTGACTGGAGGAAAACTAAATTAAGGGTGGTGTACAGACGCCATTACGATATTAAAACGGGAAATTCTGGCCGTCTCATTACAAGACGAGTGCTAACTTTTGTTTAAGCCAAAATTTTCGAGTAGTTGTTGTACTTTCAATTTTATTCTTACAGAACATAAAGTTATTTTTCTATTTAAAACTTAAACTCAGTTAAATGTCGGTTTTTCTAAATAGAACTTTTATTTTGAATTAAATTTTGACCTTAAGGCTCAGACTTTATATGTGTTTTGTATTTCTACAAAGACTTTCAAAGATTTTCGGTAGTACAATATGCCAATCCAATACTTTTTTGATTTTTCCATAATCATTATCGCCAATAGAAAATCCCATTATCAAGGTCCTCTGAGTCCCCTTGTTTTGTAGTAACGTCGTATACATAGAGCGTGCCAACTCTAAAGTGATTATATCGGTAGGATATTATAAAGTTATAATTTTTTTAAAACTGCATGCAATGTCGAAGTAAAAGTAGTGTAAGAATAAATGAACGTGGCATGTCGACTAGGCTGATTTAACATTACTATAATACTAATCTACTATAAATACTAATACATAATACTAATCACGGGATATTTGCAATGTTTACTGCACCCACACGCAATAACTTCAGTTTATCCGTGATCATGGTGCTTGCAACAGCGCCGAAATATCGGGAACTCATAGAAAACAGTAAACATGGTAAATATCCCGTTATTAGTATTAATAGTAATGTTAGTGACCATGATAGTTTAAAATCTGATTTAACATTGTATTATTATTGTTATTATTTTTATTGTGACTGGCAAGTAATGTTATTACTGTAGTTATTGCAAAAGTGCATAAAGTCTTGCGTTAAAGATTGGCATGGCAGAGAATGTGCTAATACTACGAATAATACGTACTAATTGAAAACGTTGATGAAAAAATATATTTTTGAAAATTGCGGTTGTTAACGCTTCTGATGCCGAAGTCCCTTCTTCGATTGATACATTTATCGATGTGTTAACACAGGGTTTTCGAAATGTAATGGGGTTAACAGTTGGATGTTTCACACCAAATTTTCTACTAATAAGGCAATGGATTTTAATGTGGTTTTTATAACTCAGACTATTGCTTCGGAAGAGATATAAAAAATAAAAGTTTTCTCGAACCGAAAAACCGTGTGACTCAGAAACAGGTTTCCAAAACAGATATAATTCTTCAATACGCATAAATAAAATTGTGTCCGTTTGTAATTATCGTTCAAAATAATCACTTTATACTGTGAATAAATATGAAAGTACATACGGTAATTTTAACAAAAAACATTTTTTTTTTTTAATTTTTGTCTACCTTTTTGTCAGTCTGTCTGTTGGTTACGAAACGGGTGGATGGATTTTGAAGGGATTTTTACTGGCAGATAGCTGATGTTATAAGGAGTAACTGAAGATATATTTTAGATTTTTTTTTTTTTTAATTTTTTTTACTTGTTATCAGACTCCGATTAAAATAGGAAAGTAGTGTTTTTATAATAATTTGATTTTAAACAAAGCATAACTTGCCAAACGTCAGAAAAACTGCCAAGATAAGGAGAAGCTTGCTTAAGTAATGGAATTCATATAATAATTTCCGATATCCTAGGAAGACTCCGAGAGCTAAAAGCTTTGAGAGTGAACGACTCTTAAATTTATAATAAACCTATCAAATGCACAAGGAGCAACCATTAGAGATAAGCTGTACTAGTAATACTCACTATAGAACGTTTTGCAAATAGAATATTCCTTTAGAGAGGAAACGATTTAATGCTCAGGGTTTTATGCTTTACAAGAAATATAGTTGTTAGGGAAATCGTTTTCTTTTGAAAAACCGTCTGTAAGCAAAGAACACAATCAATAATCCTATACTATTAACCCTTAATCTGGCAAGGGGAAAAATTATTGAAATATTGATTTCTGTATATATTTTTTGTATCGTTAGCTGTTCCTAAAACCAGGAAAAATAATTAAAAAAATCTAGTATATCTAGATTTTTAGAAATTGCATGTCCAGTATACTGGACATTGCCAAGTTCGCCAGAAAGTAAAGGAAAAAGTCGATGTACAGTATAATGGACATTGCCGAATTAAGGGTTGAGTTTTTTTTTTTATGAGATCTTTTTTTATGCAAATATGGAGTTTAATGTATAATGCGTGATGAGTCTTGGCTTACAAAGCCAGCCTAGATTCAGCCAGAAGCACAAAAACGTCCTGGGGCCTCAACTTCACGGAGCGATCTCTTTGTCCCGACGATTTTTTCTTGTTGGGAATGTTGGAAGGCAAGAGGCTGGTCAAGAGCTCGCGTTCCAGGATGACGTGGACCTGTCATGTAGATGTTCTGTTGATCTCTGACGAATCCATGGACGAAATTTGAGAGAAGTGGGGGGAGGATCGGATACAGGCCTAACACTATCTCAGAACCTCTCTTAGCAAGTTCATCAGCGGCGTAACTAGGGATTCAATGGAGGGTGATCCGGTTCGATACCAAGATACAGTCGAGGAAAAGGTTTTAGGATTAGCTTGTTGTAAATTTCTTTGGTATCTAGAGCTTTGGGCATGGTTATGCTCTCAGATAGGATTTGAATGCTTTGGTCCTAGTGCCGCATTCTTAATGGTCTAACGGCTGTTGCAGTTACTGTCAGGGCGACGCTTTTGCATTGGAAGATCAAAATCTGTATGCCTAAAGGTAGACCGTGTTTCAAAGATACTGTTGAGGTCAAGAGAGTGTACTTCAGCCCTTAAATTGCCTTTTTGTTTGAACCGTCTGAGTAGGTACGTTCTCCGTTGACTCTTGACTGATTCCTTTCAACCTCCTTTGTTTTTATGTGGTAGTTTTGATTGTAAATAAATTGTTTCGGTATCCGATTACACCAAGCAGCAATAGGTGGATGAAACTCTATCGGCTGGTTCAGGATGCTGGTATAGTTTTGGCCTCATAGGTCTAGATGCATAAAACCTGATAGCAGCTAACGCTGCTTTCTGCTGTGAGTTTGGCCAAAAAGTGTTATTCAAAGTGCTATATCCATTGCTGCAGTTGGCGTGGTAGTTATGTAGCCATTAATTCCAAAGAAAACCGGGTTTTTGGAATCGATAAAGTTGATAACGATGGTTACAAGTTCCACCACTCGTCCACTCGAGCTCATTTATGATTAATTTTGAGGCATGTAAAGTTTTTTTGGAAAACCTGTCAATAATATTATTGTTAGGTATCAAGAAATGAATAGAAACATACATAATGCGGACATTATTTCATAATATCATATCAATAATTGTTCTCTATGTCGTTGGCAATGTCCAGTATACTGGACATCGCTAAACCATGCTAAGTTATTACGAACCTGGCAATGGGAAGTATACTGGACACGCTACTTTTACATAGAATAACGTAAAATCTATGAGTTGTATAATGATTGTAGTCTATGTGTACGTAATTGTATATATTCTAGAATATATAGTGAAAAGATAATTATCTATTTTAGAACAAAAAAACCAGATAAATCGAGACTTACCGAGAGCGGTCACGGCGCCCTCATCCTTCCTGACATTGCGGCAACGACTGACTGGCCGAGAGCACGTGCTCATTGACAGTTATTTTTTATTTATATCTTTAGGGATAAAACCAAACTATTCGATATAAAAAAACTCTTACATTGTTACAAAAAAACGCTACAGATTTTTTCAAAGTCGATGTCCAGTATACTTCCCAATGTCGAATTAAGGGTTAAATGAGCAATATTTGTCTATCTATATATTTGTGATCACGTTCTCGAAAACGGCTCTAACGATTTCGATGAAAGTTGCAATATAGGGGTTTATGGGCTCAAAAAATCCATCTCGCTTGGTGTCATATCTGGAAAAATTCTCATTCTCTAACAAATATGTCGTATTTTCACTTGTCACTGTAATTTCACCCGAGCCGAGCTCGGCTGCCCAGGTACTATATCTAATAAGGGTCATATATCTAAGGAACTGCCTCATTGGTCAAGTGGCCGCGAGCACGACTGCTGAGCACGAAGTCCTAGGTTCGATTCCCGGGTCGGGCAAATTGTTGTTGGTTTTTCCTTCAGGAATTTCTCAGTAGCAGCTACGGAGTCAGGATTTGTACCCGGTTGATGACAATAGGCTTGCCCCTATTACGTGGGACTTAAACATAACTGACAAAATTTGGGTGTACTATAAAGTATACCTTTGCCTAACCCTTCGAGAATTTTAGGCGTGATTTTATTATGTTGCATAATAATGAATTAAGGTACCAAAGATGTTCTTCTTCCTCTCACTGCACTTTTAGGAGGCCTGGGTCCCAGCATTGGGAACGTGATAAGCTGATCAGCAAAGTAAGCGTTTTTTTTTCATTTGTGCTTTTGTATGACTTTGGGCTTAATCCAATCAAGTAATTAGCACACCCCAATTATATTAAAACGACCCATATCCCCAAAAGTTTGTCTCTGAATATAGTTTGCAACCAAGCGTTCAGCTATAATCGAAGTAATTTGCTACAACTTAGTAGGAAATAAGAAACAAATTATTCGGCAAAAAGTAATGGAACTACGAATTAGTGTAACTACACGAACGATTAAGTTTCGCTAGTGGTCGTTTACGACAAATTATTGTAAATTGCAAACGAACTAATGTTTGTCCTATAGTGTTATTGGCTGAACCTTTCTTACTTAATTGGATTTAGTAATTTAAAACTAAATGGTAGTTCAACTTACGCCATAAATATTTGGGTGTGAGACAATTAAACATGAAAGTGAATTTTTCGCATCATGTGGCCAAACATCCTGTACCTCATAAAGTTGTTACCATCTTGCATGAATGTTTTTACTTGTATGTATGACACACGTTTAAACAATATAAAAAAAAAAACATGTTAACTGTCTTGATTCGTTTGTGGACTTCGAGAAAGCCTTCGATTCGATCGCGACTTGGGCTGTACTGCAGTCTGTCCAATGGTGCCAAATCGACTATCGGTACAGCGAGGTGCTGAAATGTTTGTACATAAACGCCACTATGACAATCCGACTTCACGACCAGACCTCGGGATATATCCTACTGCAGCGAGGTGTGAGACAGGGAGATGTCATATCTCCGAAACTGTTCACCGCAGCACTGGAGGATGTCTTAGAGGTTCTGGACTGGAGAAGACCAGGCATCAACGTCATCGTAATTATTACGTTAAAACAAAGTCTGTACTTTAGATATGTTATTTTGGTTGTTTTTTAAATAAAAACAGATTAAAATTTAAATACTAGCTTCTGCCAGCGGCTTCGCCCGCGTGGATGTCGAAAAATATCCCACCCGAACAAACATAGTTACTTACCTTCATCCGCTGAGACACGTATAAATTAATTTTCAATTGTCAGCCTAAACACAAAATTTGAATACCCTAACTTCAAAACTGACGGACTTTCATATAAACTTCCATCCCCTATTTTACCCCCTTATGGGTGGAATTCCCAAAAATCCTTTCTTAGTGGATACTTACACTTCACAAAGAACACACCCTCCAAGTTTCATGTCTCTAAGACCAGCGGTTTGGGCTGTGTGTTGATATCACCCAGTCAGTCAGTCAGTTTACCATTTTATTTATATAGATGGTAATGTAATACAAAAATCAGCATCACTTAAAGTGAATCCGAAGATATCTTTTTAAACTTTGATTGAGAAAAGAATAACAATAAGTTTAACCGATGTGCTCTTTCCTCTGCCGATTCTTGAGAACGCCTATTTCTCATTCTCTTAGCTTCTCTCGAATTTCGAGATAAAGATAATCGTTTTTTAGGTGGCATTGATGCAGGAAAATAAAAATAAAGCTAAAACGTAAATGAAAATAAAACTAATAGGTATAAAAAAGTGAACGTAAATTAACCAAAACTTACCTATCAGTATCTAAAAATCTATGCGTACCTACTACTACTTCACCTAAAAAGAAATAAAAAGTAAACTATTAATAATTGTAATTTGAACGAATATTTAAACACTACCAAAATAACTAATACCTATTTTATAAATTAACAACAAAAGGAATCTAAAAATAAATTATCAAAGACTAAAAGTCGCGCTGATAAGCACGGTTTGTTAATATCAATTAAGTATTGTCTGTCAATAAGGTCGAACGCTCTGAACGTCTATTCGCATCAACAGGCAAAAATTGTATGAAGCTCGCGCTTTTTTTTTTTTTTGGTGTTGGGCTCTCGCAGTTCAGCCTCTGAGGCTGGCTTCTGCTTAACCGGACAAATCCTGTGGATGTCTTGAAATTAAGGCCTCCAGCCAAGAAGCTCGCGCTCGGACGCCTCGCCTTTTTATACCTTCGGCCGCGAGACGCGTCGAACGCGGCGACCGATTCTCGGACCTTATACAAAAATAATCCTTATAGCATGATTCAGTATTCACGCGCGATGGCTTATTATTAGCGTATTTCATGTATAACTTTGGTGTTTCTATACCGATTTCTATGATTCTTTTTTATGGAATAGTTAATAATGTTAACTTTTTTAATTAGGGAAGACTGAGAGTGTTAAAAACGTAAGAGTAGACAAATATAATCAGAAAGCTTCGAACTGCTAAGCTATCGGGAGTTACACGTGATATTGTGAGTCAACCATAAAAGATAGACATATGCTGTCGTGGGATATTTTTTACATAATTTTAAGGAGAACATTTCCGTCATACATGATTTCTGTGTAGCTTTAACCATTAAGGTTGCACACGCGATGGAAGCTTAAAAAATGGAGTAACTTCTCCCGTTTCCCCAACATTTCCCTTCACTGCTCTGTTCCTATTGATTGTAGCGTGATGAAAAGTATACTATAACCAACTCAGGAGTATGAAAAATAATTGTACCAAGTTTCGTTAAAATCCGTCGAGTAGTTTTTGTTTCTATAACGGTTATACAGACAGACAGACAGACAGACAAAAATTTTACTGATTGCATTTTTGGCATCAGTATCGATCCCTAATCACCCCCTGATAGTTATTTTGGAAATATATTTCATGTACAGAATTGACCTCTCTACAGATTTATTATAAGTATAGATGTCGATTTCATGCTCCAATCTAAATTGTGGAATGCTAAAACATTGGTTTATTTTGTTGCAAACCGCAAAAAATAATGACTGCGATTGCCTGAAATCAATATGTGATTGTAAATCCCTGTTAGTTTTAGTCTGCCAGTTTGTTTAAAAAACCTGCCACTAAAACCGTTGATCTCCTTTTTCCTGTAATCTGCTTTTCACTATACGCTTGTTATTTTACCGCGGACGGGTTGAGTAGTATTCGGGAGTGCCTATGCGGTACATTAGTAGAATAAACAAAAGACTCACCGATAGAGCTTTACATACCCAGAAATGTTTTGTAAAATAATGTAACCAAGCTACTTAAACATCAGGGTGTTTAGTGCTCACTGCTGAGATAACAACCGACAGCAACAATAGTCCCCAAAAACCTAGAATATTATTTTGAACAAATATTTCAAAAGTCTATAACTAAAGGTGGCGGGACTTATACAATTACCGTGACCCTGGAACATAAAGGGCTATTGAAGGACACCGTGGATTTTAGTCAGTACAAGTCTGACAGTCCCTCCCGCTCTGCCCAGGGTGGGAGGACTCATTTGATGATATTACCAAGACAAAATAAAAAAATCAGCTAAAGGTAAAATAATCACTCGTCCCCCTAACCTTTGATTGAAAAATTCTCTGAGATACCTTTCCCACAGAATCGGTTCATAAATTCATTCAGGCGGAACGAAATATTTCCATCAATAATTCTGCGAGTCAGAAAATTATTCTAATTAGGTTCGCAATGCTCACCTTTTGCCACAGAATAGATTGATTCAGAAGGCCAGTTTCATTTTACGATAGAAAACAGGGGCACACACACAGACGTGACACACGGCATTCTCAAACTATGCCAGACAATTGACAGTCTTGAGTGCACTTGCATAAGCTGTACGTAGATGCGTTTTCTTAACCTGAAGGAAAATCTAACAGTACGCAGTTGCCTAAGCCAACACTCTCATTTCACCATTTGTCAAGTTAAACAATTTGTCAGTTTGTCAGCATGCGACTCGTATGCTTCTACTCGAAACACATTTTTGTAACGATGCCTGTAGTTTTTAAGTCAAGATTAGCGTTCATCTATTTTGTTAGAAACCTGTTAAAGTATTACGCATCTGTACTGTAAATCGTCTTCGCCTTGCTTTGTTTTTTTTTTACGAAAAGCAAGTGACACCGCGTAAGGCGCTGAAGAAGATGGCGGAATGAGCTGCACTCTTTCTTGAAGGATAAAGCCTACAATAGCATTAGATCGCGAAAAACGCAAGGAGGGAATGGGAAAGGCCCTTTACCCTGCAGTGGATCAATATAGTCTTATTATAATAATAATAATGTGCTTTATGTTTCCGCATTATATCTTGGTGTCATCAAGATTAAGTGAAAATGGGCATTTATGTCTTCGTGCGTTTGCTCATTGTATGGAGCAGTCCTTCTCTATCTGTGTATTCTGTGCGTCTGCCAAGGTACAGGTCAGTTAGTGGAATAATTTCGCCTGTTCTCTTATTGTAATGGCGTCTGGCGTTTTTATTACGGACCGCTATTTAACTTTGCTTGCTGGTTCATTATTAATTAGACAGTGATGGTTCAATATTTGTTTTGATAAATGTAACGTTAATTGGTAGAATAAATCTTTTGCTTTAAAGGAAAATAAAATTCAAATCGTAAGTTATGGTAATTTGAAAACTACATATTTTTTGTAATGTAATGTATAGCGGACAGGCTAAATGGACGTTTGGTAAACACTGGATTGCACTCCACGTGTCAGTCTGATTGCGTTTGTTGCGTGTGTACATTTTTTTGGTGGTTTACTAACAGTAATAAAAAAAAAGTACTAACACAAATATGGATCTGTGTCTATTATTATGACGATGCCGGTCTGAAATAAAGTTTAGTATATTTATTACGTCTTTCGGCTGAAATGATGATGACGACGATATTTACTATAGTAGTAACTTAATAGTCATACTGTAGATAAAATCACAACGTTGATAAATCCAGGACAAACACGTACCCTTTCCAATTCATCCACCAAAATTCCTACAAAACTGTCATCCTGAACCTTTGTGCTAACCCTAGGTGTACCCGAACGGGCGATAGGACTCTCCATCTGTCACGTCGAGCAATAACTACCGGAGATACACCCCGTACTCGGCATTCATCAAGATGACTGACACCAGATTAGATATCTCTCCATATTCGCTACCCGGCTGGGAATAAACTTGTCGGAGGCGACCGGCTCAAATGTAGATATGGATGGGAGGGAATTATATAAGACTAGCTTTTACCCGCGACAGTGCGTCAGATGAAAGATGTGAATTATGGAGGAACAGACATCCCACTCCTCCTCACTTCATCAATCCAGCAGAACATCTTCCTTCTGGACAGGAATTGCGGAAGCCAATCTGGAAATCTATCAGGTTGGCCACTGTAGAATTATCTGGCCAAATGGGGTATGATCGACCCGTCCCAAATACAATGCCAGTGTGGAGCCCCTCTGCAGGATAAAAAATTGGCTTGGTTATAATAAATATCATATCTCTGGGACCCGCGGTTTGGGCTGTGCGTTGGTATATCAGTCAGCCAGTCAGGACATGGAATTTTAAATTGGGGGATGATTTTGGAAAAACTGTGATACACGTATCTCATCATTTTAACTGAAGTATATGTAGACACATTTTCAAGTCAATCGACTCAGAGAATAAAAAGTTTCATAGAAAATTCAACACCCCATTTCACCCTCTTAGGGGTAGAATTTCGAAAAACCCTTTCTTAGTGGATACCTACTCTTCACAAAGAGTACACTGTCCAAATTTCACGTCTCTAGGACTAGTGGTTTGGGCTGTGCGTTAATATATAAGTCAGTCAGTCAGTCAGGACTTTGAATTTTATATGTATAGATTACCCGACCAGTATGTAGCATCTTCACAGCTCTTTCGTTGGCTTCGTTTAAATCCTGGAAGGTGCAGGTGACTGTGCAGAATATGCCCCACCTCCTTTCTTGCCCATCCTACTGGCTACAGTCGCGTATTATTTGAGTTCATCGACACGCAAAGAAGAAGAAGAAGATTATCGAACTCAAACTCAAAACATTTTAATTAGACTGTTACAAGCACTTTTGAAAGTCAGAAACAAATGGATACAGCTACAGTTCCATTTACAAGGTATAATAACTAAAGCGTAGATCTCTATAGAGAAGAATGGGAAAGAAAGTCCATTGACATTCTTTTAAATTTATTAATCTTTTACAAGATCTCGATTACATTGTGATTATCAAACAGGACTGTACTGCCATGATAAATGTAACCTATGTACACCCAGGTTTATCTAGTGTGTGCCATATTTCATCCAAATCAGCCCAGTCGTTTTGATGTGGAAAATTAACTGACAGACAAAGTTATTTTCGTATATTTTTTATTAGTATGGATGTACGAGGGTTTTAATCACTCACGGGTAGACGGTTATTATTAATAATGGATTCAGATATAGTAAAAAATACGTACTGATATTAATCAGAAGACAATTTAAGTCGATATTAATGGTCTGCAATCTAGTTAATTTTTGTATTCCAAAGTATTTATTTTTTCGATTTATTTTAAAATTGTGATACATTGATGAATGAAGATGATTTAATCGATATTTATCAAGATCAATTAGGTCTTTTGTAAAAATAAACTATGATGAATAGCAAAATAAAATTGAAAAGGGCTGGTATTAACAAAGAGTTAATTTTTATCTATAGGCGCCTGAAAGCAATTTTTTTATAAAATATATTTTATGAAAAAAATTGACACATCATAACATCACGCCTGTAATCCCCGAAGGTTTAGGCAGAGGTGTACCTAATAGTACACCCACATTTCGCCAGTAATGTTTAAGTCCAATGTAATAGGGGGCGAGCCTATTGCCATCAACTGTGCGCAAATCCAGGAGGCTGCTACTGAGAAATTCCTGATAGAAAAACCCAATATCACTTTGCATGATCTGGGAATCGAACCTAGGACCTCAGGCACAGCAGTCGCGCTTGCGACCACTAGATCAACGTGCCAGTCTTTTTTTCAAAAAAGTATTAACTTATTTTCACCCTTCTTGAACTAAAACTTTTCAAAGTGAACGCAACCGCAGCATTCAATAAGAAGATTATAACATGGCGGCAAAAGTTACTCTCGTTGCATTTCAGTAAAGGATATGAGTATCTCAGATCCGAACTTAATTTTCATAACTTTGTATCTACAAAACTTCCAGCCTCATATTTTATCTTATTACCGTCTAGGCATGTTAGCAAAATAAGATATTCCAATATATTTCGAGTAGTAAAGTTATTCTATTCGATAATCGTTGACAAAAAAAAAAGGTTTTTTTATTTGCCTTTGTACATCTTTTGTTGTCATTTGTACCGTAACTCGTTATTTGTCTTATCGTGTTTCAAGATGTATGTGACAATGTGCTTCGGGACGTGCGGTGAATCGTGGAGCGTGGGCCAGCTTATCGCATTACACGTCGGCAACAAGGTTCTCACCGAGCGACCAGTAGCAACTGAAATGCTAAATTATGAATCGATTCTCGATGGAATTAGGAATAGGCATTTAACATTCCCATTGATAGGACACAAGCCTTGTCTCTGTTACAAGTGGACCGTATTCCACTATGTGTGCCCAGTGTGAGTAGATAGATAGATGTATGTCACATGTTTTCGAATTTTCTTCATGAGAGCATACTCATGAAGAAAATTAAGAAAGAAGAAAGTTTTCCCCACGATATTGTCGTTCACTGTTTTGAGAGAAGTGGTGATGAAATAAATTACACAAAGTATCTGGCTGCCAGACCCGTAACTTACGTAGCATAAGTCGGCATCGTTACGTAATTGACTATGTTGATGAACAAATCTCTGCTTTACGTTAAAGATGTCCTGTTGATCATCAACATCACCTAAGGCTGTAACATCCGTGGGTGGAGTCCAGCCTGGTCGAGACTATTTATGATTATTTGATACTGACAACCAGTCTTACCATGGGGTTTCGTATCACCTAGTACTAACTAGGTTGTGGAGGTCAGAAATAAGAAATACTGGTATTCAGCTGCATCTGGTTAGAGTGGAAGCCGACCCTAACATAGTTGGGAAAAGGCTAGCCAGATAATGATGATTATTTGAAAATGATACTGTTTACCTACGTCATCCCACTGCTGGGCAAAGGCTGCTTCATGAATTCCAGTTGTTTCTATCTAGGGCTAATGAGGACAACTTTTCGTTGGTTTTGTCCAGCTCTTCCCGCCATCTTCTACGAGGTCTGCCGCGACGCCTTCTGGCTATTTCAGGGCTCCAGAAAGTGATTATTTGAGACTCAATTAAAATGTATTACCGTTTCGGAAAATTGCGGTGCTTAAAATTGGAAATCCGATTATGATACAGCTCAGAAAGTGTTGCAAATCCTATTTGCAACATTCTTTAAGAGTTGCAATAAGGTATTTATAAAATTAAAGAACAGTTTATTTTGTTGTTAATCAATACTCGATACAAAAACACGTTGAAAAATCGACTAAAACATCGACAACAACGCTATCTCCACATCCCTAGATGCTTTCAGCGAAGCTCGTTCACGTTGAACGTTGTACTGGAATGCGCGCTTCTATCTGTTTACAATTTTGATCGATACATGAGATTAAATTCGCCTTTGTCTGCATTCCGTCCGGAACTCTGCCATCACCGTTATTATGTAACTTTTAAGTTGGGATGCTTAGTATGCTGTTGAGTTTGATGACTGACTTTATAAATAGTATTCTCATTATTTTTGTACGCTTTTGGTATATTGTTAAGATGGGCCTTTGCAAGCGGGTTTTGGACACTGCTCTTGGCCAATCGAGTTTATTCGTATCGTTTCGATTAAATTACTTTTTTTCATCTAGGATCGTCTATACTTGAACCGACATTTAAACGGCTATAATCTCATTTGAACCGACATTTAAACGGCTATAATTGATTTTTATTAGTTTAATTTGGATATTTTGTTATTTTGTCTATACTACTATTATTAGTGTAAGTCAGTTTTTTGATCTCTTCTTTAGTTTAAATCAAAGATGTTTTGTTTTCTATTATACGTTCCATTATATGTCTATAACTTTAAGATAATACAGGGTGTAAACAGACCCTTTACATAGCCGTCAACCAAGCATTCTGTACATAAAACTAAGTAACTTTACGCAAAAAATATTGCTGGTAATCGACTTTTTTTTCGGGTTAAAAATCACTTTTTACGGTAGAACTCCATGGAAAGCACTCAAAGCATTGTGCTGATGGATGGATTGTACAGTACGGGGGTCGTGGACGTGTGTCAATTAAACAACTTACATTACAAATATGTATTTAAAAAAACTTGTGAAAAAGTTGGAACCAATAGCCCAATAGCTCCGTAACTAGAAGGTTCCCAGGTATGGTCTAGAACAAAAAAATTATCGCAAAGACGGGGAAAACAAGTGCCTTTCGGCTATGTTAAGGGTCTATTTACACCCTTTATAGCTATATTGTACTTAAGAGAATGTTGTGTACCTACACCTGTAATTGGTACCTACATAAGAACTCTAACCTGTATACTTTTATTCTTTAATGTAAAATATATGTACTGTTGGCGTACCTATTACCTATTTTAAATAAATACTTGAAACAACTCTGTTACGGTTTGAGGAATATTATTATCTTGGAAAACAGTGATTTTTTTTACTCACACGTAATCATAAACCTAAAGCATTTGAAAAACAAGCCAGTGTTTTCTTGTATTCAGACGTTTGAGCTCGTACCTTTTCATACATGAACCGATGCGGCTACGTAGGTTTAAAAGATTCTAAAGGTAGATTTCTTGGTAAGTCTACGGGATGAATTGGTAGCCAAAGGCTATTGGAGTTCTATACATTTCTAATGAAATCCATGCTTTTATTCAGTTTTCATACAGGCTTTTCAAATTTTACTGGTTCCCATATTTACTTAACTTTAAAATAACTCTTCTTTTGGACTTTGCCGCAGTCGGGTAAAATATCCTTTTGGAATGTAGTATTGTTGTACTGACTACCCAGTGCAAAATAATTTGCGCAAGTCATGTCGAAAATACTATTTGTGAGTTACTCGTGATTAGAGGTAAAATATCTAAATTACTACTTGACAAAATAATAAGCTGACATCAAAAGTATTCCCAAAATATGTCTACATTTCAAACCAAGTCTTCTTTAATCTAACTTTTCATAGATTGCAGACGTCTGCTCATAATATCTTCAGAACCTGACACCTGCCAAATATATTTTCTATTTTCAAACATTGAATTCTCTTGCCAAATCTAAGGAGTTTCACACACAATTGTTCAAATGGAATGGAACATTGGACGCGGAAGATAATCCAGGTAAACTGTCCGTCTGTAAGGACTTTCTAATTAGAACCGCAATTGTAGGAACGGTTCAGAGGAAATAAGGATTTAGACAATGGATGAACGTATATAGGAAATGGCTCATTCTGTTAGAGTGTAATGTTACATTCGGACATTGGAGTAATTATACTTTTAAATGGCTAGATTTGAAATAGCAGAAACTTTCCATTTTCAAATCTAGCTTTCTAATGCAGAAAACGAAAGAAAACTAAGCGTTTGCAATAAAAAAAACTATGTTTAATCTAGATTAATAAAAGCTAGCGTTTCCTTCAGAAATGAAACTGTAATAAATAAAAAGTCTGTTCATAAAAAGTCCGAAAAAGTTAAGAAAACGAAAGTAAAAAAAAATCTTACAATCAAAACATTCCATTTGTCTCAATTTCCACAATATCACTAAACTCCCTACACTGAATCTCAAAAGATACAAAAAAGAAAAAAAAAACGTGACAATAAAGTAATTTCCAGCCACTATACCATGCAATAAATATTTGTCTATGTGTCCTATGAATAGGCTATTAAATCATCCAGTAGCATTAAAAGGTCGCACACAGGCGCCAAGCGGTGGCGGTATGGGGTGATATTGTAAAGAACCCATTATAATATGGCAGCACCACCCCACCATATTATAATGGGTACCCCACGTTTTATACTCAACGTCTATTACAGATCTATTTAAATTAAAAAGGTACGCAGCGTCTCTCTGAGTAAATAATTTGAATTTTCGTTTTGTTGATTTTTGAAATGGTTTTGCTAGCAGCAATGATACAATGCTAGGTATGCACAGAATTTTGGATTTCGACTTGTATTATTAAACAAAAGTATATTTACAACGTTCCAAAATCATGAGTTTACCTTACTATGTAACTATTTTCTCAAAACACCTTCTCTGTTTTTGTTTGAAACTTTTTTTATCGTTGAAATACAATATTATTGAAATTGTAAAATAATAATGCGATTTTTTGTTCTGCTTTGAACACAGAATTTTAGCTTGTGAGGTAAATCAAATTTTTTGGTAACTATATTTTCGAGCCGTTTGGGTTTGAAACACTGGGGTCGTGAGGTCCGAGTGCTCATAGCCTGTTTAAGGAAATTTCGAAACGCCTAGTTGACACTTCCCGTGACCCAAGGGCTGGCTTTTACTTTGGCCAGAGGCTAAGTGTTGCCATACAACGTGGCAACTCCGCCAGTCTCTTGGGCACATTACCAGCTGACAGCATTCAGGAGGAGTTTTTTGATGCCCTTTTATAGTTTGTTGTTAGTTTACTTATTTTAGGTTATTTTATAGTTTTTAATTAAAATGTATTTAGTTAGTTTAATGCCTAATAAAATGGCTTAATAAATTTTTTCTCAAGTGAATCTTTTGTAAATATTTTAATTCGCTTAATATAACACGCGGTGCACTCCATTTGCTTTTTTCTACGACCAGAAGTAATTAAGACCGAGGGCAAAATATTAATTTTTCTTTTTCGTGTTACGAGTTTCATGGAAATTAAAGTAGATTGCTTTTTAATATCTTTCTTTTGCTGAAAACATGTCGGTAATCTGCCAACATCGCTTTTCTGATTTCCACTTAAATAGGCCAAAATATACTTGTACAGATGTAAGCTCGCAAATGTTTCTACCAAATGTTACCTCGGGGTCGTTTTTCGGGGATGGAAATGTTTTTACTTTCAATACAAAAGTGCTTGTGTATTGAAAACGCTGTACAAATTGTCGGCGAAGATCCCAAGGGCACATTGAAAGCGTGTTTCGCAGATACATGTTACCTGGCGTCTTACCACCGAATAAACGTTCACTTAGAGTGGTTTGTCAATACGACTTGGAAAGCTTTTACTTTGCGCTCCTCGCAAAATACGTAAATATTTTTGGCTATTATATGGGTAGAAGTAATAAGTATTTCAATGCGGTTTTTATTCCCTCGAGGGCCAATTTGGTAGACATTTAATCAAGTGCCAGCTGTTGTGTGGAAGATTGTTGCTTAGTAGGAATCAATGGCGCGATCGCGCAATGTAAGTAACAAAGAAAAGTAGTCATTTTCAGTACATTTTATTTTTCGTTTATTTTTTGACTGCCTCTTTGTTCTAGTGGTCGCTACCGCAACTACTCAGCACGAAGTCCTGGGTTCGATTCCCGGGTCGGGCAAATTGTTATGAAATAAATATAATTTCAGATTACTTCTTTTATAACTAAATAATATTTACATTATATACAGACTACAAATAGATCTAACCTAATGAAAAAAAAGAATTAAAGTAAGAAAACATAAACAAATAAAAAACGACGACAAAAGGACACTTCAGAGTGCGTCAAAGTACTCCTCCGCATCGCTGTCAACTGGAAACGTGCCCAGAAGACTGGCAGCATTGCCACGCTGAATGGCAATTGTTATTGAGTTTTTCTATCAGGAATTTCTCAGTAGCAGACACGGAGTCTGGATTTGTGCCCGGTTGATGGCAGTAGGCTCGCCCCCTATTACTTTTAGGAAGGTACACCTCTGCCTAACCC
Source organism: Noctua comes (assembly GCA_963082995.1). Classification (NCBI taxonomy): domain Eukaryota; kingdom Metazoa; phylum Arthropoda; class Insecta; order Lepidoptera; family Noctuidae; genus Noctua; species Noctua comes. The sequence goes on from OY720270.1 coordinate 7,691,091, forward strand.
TTCGAGTATTACAGTCGTGATGTTATGTATGTGTTTGTGTTTTATTTTTCATCGTAGCATAACTTTACAGTAGTTAGGACAACAGCCTACACATATTGGTCTTGCTAGAAGTTTTTTTTTTCGTTTTCTACCCATCCAGTTACCTCGCGGTTGTAAATTGATAACGTCTCTGTATAAATGTATGGTTTTAGGTAAATTGATGTGATTATTATACAAGGTTCTATTATTCTGTTTGTTGTGTGTTATTAATTATTATTGTATTATTGTTGTTATTTATGAAATGTGTGTTCGATGCTCTTTTTAATGTATTATGATTTGTTGGGTTTTTTAATGTATTATGATTTGTATTTTACGTTTTTCAAAATATGACCTGTAATTTTGATAATCTATCTTATATATATAAAATAGTAAACTGACTGACTGACTGACTGGGTGATATATCAACACACAGCCCAAACCGTTGGTCCTAGAGACATGAAACTTGGAGGGTGTATTCTTTGTGAAGAGAAGGTCTCCACTAAGAAAGGATTTTTGGGAATTCCACCCCTAAAGGGGTAAAATAGGGGATGGAAGTTTGTATGAAAGTCTGTCAGTTTTGAAGTTAGGATCTTCAAATTTTGTGTTTAGGCTGACGATTGAAAATTAATTTATACGTGTCTCGGCATTCTTGATAATTCTACCCCCGAAGGGTTAAAAAGGGGGGTGAAGGTAAGTAATCGGATATTTACGACATCCACGCGGGCGTAGCCGCGGGCAAAAGCTACTTATTAATAAATAAACTAAACTAAACTAAATAATATATTATTTTTATTTTTAGGTCGTCACCCTTATCATTCCTCTGGTGTTGACACAGGTAATATTTTTATTGAGTGTCTATTTTCGTTTGTCTATTTACAAAATTGTTTTATAGTATGTCTTCAAAACATGGCTTTGTATTGACAAGACGTTATATTTTTTTCCCGACACTGTAGTCTCCTTTGAATTTTATATCTTATCTAAAATAGCGTATTTCAGTAGGCAACGCTTTTATTCCGAAAGCTCCTTTGACGTGGCATTTTCCTGTAACATAATATAAATACTTTTAATAATATTAAATCTCCTGTCTTACTAAAAGTTACTCTTGTACTACAATATAAGTAAGTAGTAATTCTACTTACATACAATATATATGTATGCAAAGTAGTGTAGTATAGTTTACGATAGATTCGAACTCGTTAAAACTTCGCCTTCGACGCAATATAACGAAGTATCCCTTGGAAAGCCATGTTGATCCCGGTTTTATACGTTTTCGATTATTATGGTTGCCATGGTGATCCCGGACCGAACGTAAACAGTGTTTCAAGTGTCCGTCATTGAAGTGAAATGAAATAAAAATGAATTGTGAAACGTGCAGGGTTTGTTTGGTATTGATTGTGGATTAACTTTGGTCTTAATTCCCAGCAATTTATGTGTCGATTTCTATGTCTTCAAAACCACTTCCTACAGATTCTATTTGTACTATTAATAGAAAAACTTAAGGTATCTAAAGGGTGTAAATAGACCCTTAACGAAGCCGAAAGGCACTTGTTCTCCCCGTCATTGATCCCGATCATTTTTTTGTTCTAGACCATACCTGGGAACCTCCTAGTTACGGAGATATTGGGGGTCAACGTTCCAACTTTTTCACAAGGTCTTTTTTTAAATAGTGTTTTTAAGATTATAACTTTTCTTTGAATACCTCCATGACACGTTTACTATTCAATGAATCTATCAGCACAACGTTTTGAGTGTGTTACATTGAGTTTTACCATAAATCATGATATATCACCCCAAAAAAAAAAACGATTCCCAGCAAAAATTTTTGCGTAGTGTTACTTAGTTTGATGTACAGAATGCTTGGTCCGTTTACACCCTGTATGTGTGAGATAAATTCTAGCTCGTTTTTGCTTCAAAAAATTCTCGTCTTAAATTAGAGTACCAAACAGTTACGTAATAGAAGTTCCTACTCAACTAGTAACTTTCAGTTAGGGACTTAGCTTAATAAGTTTTTAGAAGTTGTTAGGCAAACTTAGGGCGGGTTAAGCAAAGTGCAGAACCTTAACTTGAATTTGGTCTAAGACAAACTGTATAAGTAAACTGAGACGAACCTAATTAATGAAGAAAAACAGAAGTTGGTTTTGAGAGCTTGTAGTTAGTTTATAGGTTCTCTCTAGGTCAGCTGATTTTGTAAATTATATTGAGTTGCTTCCGTATGATCTTTTTGGCTGACATAAAAGTTTTCTGATTCGGATGAGTGGTCAAGTGATTGTATTTGGACAAAAGACGGCAATTTTATTTTCGACAGAAATGACACGACATAACATCACGCCTGTAATTCCAGAAAGGTTAGGCAGATATGTAGATGATGTGTAGTCACGAGCATCAATGTGTTTACACTTTCCTAAATTGAAAGGCAATTTTCGGGAGAAATAACGATTGTAACTTGTAGATAGGATCTTTATCATAAAAATATGAGTTCCAGAATACTATGTTCATAACAACATACAATTTTAATCAGAACAATTGGAGGAAAACACTTTTAAAGGTTGCAAAGTGTTTACAAATTGGTGCTCGTGACTGTACCTAAATTACACTCACATTTCGCCAGTTATGTTTAAGACTCCTGTGGATCCATGTTGAGGCGAGCCTATTGCCATCAACCGGGCACAAACCCAGACTCCGCAGCTGCTACTGAAAAATTCCTGAAGGTAAAACCCAATCATTGGTAGACGCCCACGGCGCCGGACGTTGGCAGACGATCTCCGGCCACCGTAGGCGCGGGCATGCGGGCGGCGAGTAATGGGCGACTCGCTGTCCGACCATGGACCATGCCCGGGTCGACGGTGCGTTGTGTTCCACGCGCGCCTCAAAGAGTGTCAGCATATGACGGGGCCCCCCTAGAGGGCCAAAGCCTGCCGGGGTCGCGGGACTCATAGAATTACTGTGACCCTGGAACATAAAGTGCTATTGAAGGACACCGTGGATTTTAGTCAGTACAAGTCTGACAGTCCCTCCCGCTCTGCCCTGGGTGGGAGGACTCATTTGATGATTTTACCATGATAAAAAAAAAAAAAAAGGTAAAACCCAATAACATTTTGCCCAACCAGGGAATCGAACATTCAGAAATATTCTATTATTTTTAATAGTACAGTTTTAAGAAGTAGGTACGCATAAAGCAATTAAAAATATTTAATGGCAATTATTACGATATTATGACTGTTCCATAAAAAGAAATGGTTGTACTCAATCTACTGTTACTGCCGGGAGAAATCCACGAAATATTTCATTACCAAGACATGAACTTTCTCATATTAAATAAATAGACTGCAATCTGCAAACACGTGTCCACTGAATTTATACTAAATTGGAACACGACCCGAAACGTTCAGTGTTTCCACTCAATTAAATGAGTCGATGGGACAGAAATGCGGGTACAGACAGATTTAATCGCAAGACATTTTGGTTTGCCTTTCATGTGTAATTTCCCACGGGTTGGTTTTGGACCCACTCTTTGATTATTTCCTCTTCAATAGTCCTTATATTTTTATTCCTATCTTTTGTTTTGTCCCAGTTCTGAGGTCATTATATTTTGGTACAGTCGCGTCGTTGGCTCTTCGTTCGAGGGTGCTTATAGCGGTCCGTTTGAGTGTTTGGTATTTTGGTCTCGTCTGTTGCTTATCCTTTACGATTTGATTAAATTGGAATGCTTTACCGGCCTTACGCCATAATTTTGTAATATTGAGTTTGGCGATTTTTCGTGCATCAGGTAACGTAGGTACAGATATTTGTAACAATTCAGAATACTTTCCCACCCATGCGTTTTTCTATAGGTATTATATATTCTGTTTCATCATCATCTGCCTAGCCTTTTCCTAACTATGTTAGGGTCGGCTTCCAGTCCAATCGAATGCAGCTGAAAACCCTTATTTTACATGGAGCGACTGCCTGTCTAACCTCCACAATCCAGTTAGTACTAGGTAATACGATACCCCTCGGTAAGACTGGTTGTCAGACCTTTTGGGCCACTGACTACCTGTAACGACTGTCAAAGATCTACAAATGACAGCCGGGGCCAACGGCTTAACGTGCTTTCTGAGGCACGGAGGAAACTCGGTATGTAATGGGTGGTCACCCATCCACAGACCAACCTAGGCAAGTACGGCTCAACCTAAAGATCGATCCGAGAGGCTGTTATTATTTAGCCACGAGCTCCTCTCGCTAGCTCTCGAGCTTATATATTCTCTTTAAAAGTTAAAAAAAAACCCTCTTAAATCACTTTTCCTTGCTGTTTATATCATCTTACGCATTACATTGTTTTTTATCGCAAAAATTACTGTCAGAACTTTATCCAGATAAGCAGAAAACCGCTAAAATTTTTAGATTATCTGGGAAAAATACTTCAAGCGTTTATCTTTGAGTTTTTAGATCATCAATCACTTCTTGAGTCTTTCCATTTTACGAGTGTCTCCTTCGCAATTTTTACTGGCCGAACAGCTGCGGCTGATTCTTTTGTTACCTTCGCTTATTAGACAGTATCATATTTGTGAACGTCTGATGAAGAAAACTGTCCAGACATGGTTCAGCTTGGAAAGTATTTCTTCGAAAATTATACACGTGGTATTTCTTAGCGAAGACAATTCGAAACTGAATGAAATCTTTAGCTTTATTTTCATGGAATGGTAGATCATTACTTTGTGTAATTTATTTCATCACCACTGCTCTCAAAACGGTGAAGGAAAACATCGTGAGGAAACCGGCATGTCCTAAAACCAAAAATTCGAAGACATGTGACATCTACCAACCCGCACTGGGCCCGCGTGGTGGATTATAGCCCATTCCCTCTCGTAGAGAGGAGGCCGTGTGTCCCAGCAGTAGGAACATTATAGGCTGATTATGATGGTAGATCAGGTCCATCATTCATCATCATTCTCTTGCCTTTGTCCCAATTAATTTGAGGGCGGCGCAGCATATCTTCTTCTTCAATACTTCTTTACGAGTCATCTCATCAGGAACCTCCTTACTTGCCATAACATCCTTCACACATTCCATCGGTAGATCAGGCCCATACAGCAACAAAATAAAAGGCTAGCCTTATTAATGCTTCTTTTGGGGGCTAATCTCCCCAACCACCACCTACGATTTTTGTCAAAGATCAGAGGGCAGCTACATGCACTAAAAATGGTTTAGCATAGCATAATCACAAACACACACGCACACACACACATAACGCCACAACGACGCCGCCAACGATTCGTGTCTAGTTTTAGCTAAATTAGGTTTTTTATATGTATTAGTATTTTATTTTATAAGATTATTTTGTGTATTTTTATTTATGGGCCTCAGTTGCCTGACAATAAAATGATTGATTGATAATCAGCCTATAATGTTCCCACTGCTAGGACACACGGCTTCCTCTCAATGAGAGGGAATGGGCTATAATCCACAACGCGGGCCCAGTGCGGGTTGGTAGATGTCACATGTCTTCGAATTTTTGATTCTAGGACATGCTGGTTTTCTCACGATGTTTTCCTTTACCGTTTTTGAGAGCAGTGGTGATGAAGTAAATTACACAAAGTAATGCCCCTGCCTGGGTCCGAACCGATGACTTACTATTCGTAAGTGGAGGCCGCCACCACTAGGCCACCGCTGGGTATGATATAAAAACATTACAAAGTAGAATGAACCATTAGTTAAAGCCATTGCTCAAATATTTTATCTTAATTCTTATCTTCCATAATCCATTACGCTGATTGCTTGAAAATCTTAAGAAATCTTTTAGAATATACCTTACACGATATAGCTCTGTAATTACACATTTATAACGCTACTTTCCAGTTCCTTTCCTCCAGAGATTCCATTTTCATTACACCGTACTTACAAGTAATGAACTGCATCCGTATGCTAACTACTCAATGATGACCTACTATTAAACTGAACCTTAAATTTTGAAGACCAAAGTCGCTATTCGCTTGAAAAGAGTAACCGGAGTTTTTTTTTTCAAAAGCCGTTTTATCCAGTGTGATCTTTATTTCCGTCTGGAATGGTTGAGTAGAACAAGAATATTTATTGTTATATGAGATTAGAGATAATATTTTTTAAGTGGTGTGTAATCTTTTTTTTTAGATTTTAACATAAAGATTTGTTGCTTTATTCAGCACGGTAAAATTAAAGTGGTGTGTAAAGGTTTAGCTTTAGAGCTCCTACAATTTTGTGAAAGTTGTTCTTAATTAAGGGGAAGTAAAGCCTTAAAATAATTGTTTCTCAGAGAAAATTTCCATTTATACTATTTTCAGGTTAATAGTCTTTAATCAAACTAAGTCTGTTTTAAATTCATCAATTTATAATTATGTATATCGAGATTCATTATATTTTGACTATATGTATTTGTAGATCTTTGACAGTCTTTAGATAGTCAGTGGGCCAAAATGGCCTGGCTGGTATTCAGTAGCATCCGGTTAGACTGGAAGCCGACCCCAACATAGTTGGGAAAAGGCTAGGCAGATGATGATGATGATGTTATATTGTACCTATATGATTTATTTTTCCTCACTCACACACACACGTTCTAGCCCATGCATAAGTTAAAATCAGTACTGTAACGTGTATTTTTTTCGTGTGTATTTTTTTCCTCAATATTACCTTCCACATTAATTTGAGTACGAGTAGAGTACCAGTCTCCCACAGTACAATATCACCATGTATTGTTACGAAACCTAATGATGAACTTATATGTAAGGTCCCATTAAAATGAATGGACAAACTTTTAGAAATCATTCAGACCACCAAAATAAGGACAAGAAAAAAAAATTGCTAAGGTTACCCAATGATTTTAGGTCAAAATAAAATCACTTTAATCAATTTTTTTTTTGCTTGGATATCTTTGGTTAGACGTACTGAACACTGTGTTAAAAATTGTCCATCTATTTAAATGGGACCTTATATTGTGGTGAGAAATAAATCTTTATCTTGCCTTATTCAATTCGATTAAGCATGACTGCAGCTGTTGAAATATTTACTAACATTATGTATTTTTTTATGAAAAACAAAGTCATACATCCAACTTCCTTCCATTATCTCTTCCCTGAAATTTTCCCCATAAAACATATTCGCTACTCAAATAACTTTTACATTATAAAGACGCGTATGCTTAAGGACTGGAGTATCAAAGGAAGTTTGCTTTCACGTCACATTGACATTACTACATTATATTAACATGTAGATAGGATAACCCAATTTAAATTGACCTCCCTTCCTCCCCTCGATTCTTGAAAACAAGTAAGTTATGGCTTGGTTGAAGGCCCGTCTAAGGGTCTGGTGTTTCTGGTTGGTCCTTACTAGTTGTTCGTTAGGCAGGGATCGGCTTCCGGTTTCCTTATCACGGCACATCCGGCTCCAGAGCCGTTTTGTTTCTTTGAGAGTGTACTCCGGACGCCCGGGAGCACGACGGCCGATTGTAAACGTTGGGTCGTATGTAGAATTAGCTTGTATTGTCTTTAGGAAACTGTTTGTATTGAAAGTAAAGAAAGGTGTATTTCTATTTATTAAATTCATTTGAAATAAAATAATAATCTCTAAATATCAGGTCTGAGTTTCTGAAAAACAAGATCGATAATAATAATTTATTTATTGGCATAAACAAATAAATACATGGTTGTGAATCACTGGTGCCTGTGGTAGGTAGTGAAACACCTGTATTACAGGTCACCAGAATGTTTGAGTGCGATGATGTGCGATGTTTGAGTCTTACGATTCCGAATCAAAAACTGAAATGCCTGCTGTTGATAATTAAATAAAGTAACGAGGTGGGGTTAGACTATTTATGTACAAAGCCTGGATAACTTAACCACCGGAATTTTATAATCGAGCATAAAAACTGTACTAATCAATACAAACAAGACAAAATCATCTACAGGGTCACGTTTCCGAAATATAAGCAATCAAAGTTTTCCTGAATGTATTGATTTCATATTTCATAGCTCATATCAAAGAAATGTTACGCTTTAAAAGCTCATATCCTAGTCCAACGTTGCTAGCTAGGTTAATACAGGTTTTATGCATGGCTGTTTGTGATTTGTTTTAAAAATATGAAATGGCGAAAGTTAGGCCGGATATTTTAATCCCAAAAGATAAAACGACGATTAATCATCGTAATGTTTCTTAACATGATAGTTAGACCGAAGCCCTCTCATTGAAATACAAAACTCCATAACTCCCGTCTAGAGTTAATTAGATAACCCCATGACTACAGGGCGGTGCAACTAACGCGTATAGTGTGTCCGCACGCCGCAATGGAATGGCGGCTTTACACGATAACAAGCGGAACATGTGACGTGGTATTCACAAAATGACAACCCGAATAATGCACCTGAATTACAGGATTTTCAGCCTTATGTTTTGGGACGTTGGAGTGAATGTGACTGTTTTTAAGTTTGTAATTTTAGCTGGTGTTGTTGATAATTCCACTACGTATCATCTTGGGGATAACATTAATTCGGCTATAGTTACGACGCTTTTAGATGAGTCCTGTCTAACGATGTTTCTCTAAACATAACGTACATATTTTGTTTTAGAGAATAATAATGATAAAGGATTTGTCTTACTTTGATGTGAAATATGTTTGGTACTTATACTGTCACTTACGAGATTATCTTCCGTGATTGTTTATTATATTGAGCTCCAGTAATAAAACAAAACAATCACGAAAGATTTCCCTTAAGTGACACTATAAGTTGAGATAAAGTTTGTTGAAAAAAGGTAGCAGGTGCATAAAATATTACCGATTGGCAATATTTTATCAGTACTGTACGCGTAGCATGACACTACCGTAGAAACGGGTTTTCGACGGAAGAATCGACAAAATTACAGATTTCTTTTGTTGATCTGTCATTTTGTCGATTCTTCCGTCGACAAAACCCGTTTCGACGGTGGTCAGCTACGCGTGCTGAGGTATTCAACAGTAGCATTATGGAAATTGCAGAATTTTAATGTCTTAGTTTAGGAATCTCAATAAAATACTTAATTTTTGTGTATTTCGGTTAATGAAATGAATAGGTTTTGTGTACAAATTTAATTATGACAAATTAATTGAAAAATGGGTATGATCTAAGTTCATATATACAGTATCGTCCCTAAAATTCTTAGCCGATTATTTATTGAAACAAAAATTTATTGTCTCGTCATTCCAATCTAAGAAAGAGAACCCTCCCTTACATAATGAAGTCAAAGTCAGACTCAAGTTTCTTCAAGAGTCCTTGTACCAACTTAGTTATGTAGACCAAGGCACAATTTCTATTCTAGGCTAGCTACGAACCCAGTTTTATATAGAAAGCATTAAGTACAGAGCGCTGTCATTCGAAGCTCGGTACCAGGGCGATAGGCTTCGAAGGATCTGTGATTTATGACCCTATCGGACGCGAAATTCCGGCGAATGATATTTCGGCTAGTACGGGGACATTTACTAGTTTCGGCTTAAGCACATTATTAGTTAAATTTGAGACGCAATTTTTTGTGGTTGCCTGTTATTTCTACGAAAAAACTACATTAATACAATCAATTATTTTTTCTTACTCTTAAGAACCAGCGGTAGTAGACTCGTCCCCTATTACATGGGACCATGGGATGTTAGACGGGCCTTCAACCAAACATAAATGTTGATGTCACAAAGGTACAGCTCTGTTTAACCTTTGGAGAAGCAGGGATTTTGAAAAACCGCCTGAAAACTGATGAGATTGTCATGAGAGCCAACGATGAAAATATATAAGTGCCTGTTATTTATCTGCGCCATAGGATCACAGTAAAGCTTCTTAGTAGAAAAAGTAGTTAGGGTGTTAGTAATTCTCAGCAAGAAAACTTTAACAAGGAGCTCTTGATCTTTCCTTGGCACTAAATACGAGTATTTGCTGAACCCAATAAGACACTCAAGCAGCAACATTTACATTGAAGCAGTTGCTTATTTCTTCTTCCATTATTTTAATTTCCCAAACTGACTGCCTCGTTGGTCGAGTGTTCGCAAACGCGACTGCTGATTATGAGTCCCTGGGTTTGATTCCCGGGTCGGTTAAAGTGTTATTGGGTTTTTTCATCAGGAATTTCTAAGTAGCAGCCAGTCAACAACCGGGCACAAATCCAGACTCCTTTCTAGATTCGTACCAGGTTGATGGCAATAGGCTCGCCCCCTATTACATGGTACTTAAACATAACTGGCGAAATATATGTATTAGTTTTTCAGTATTCATCTTTACCCAACCCTTTCAGGGTACTTCAGCCATGATGTTATGTAGAATTATCACAAAGCAAAATTATCCACATTAAGCTCCTATTTGTGTAATGCTCACAAATCCATACTGGCACCAAAATATACCCACTTCAGCTGAGGTTCAGCTGTCTGCAACAGAGACCAAATGTAGGCCAATGCAGCACTGTATTATTAGATTCAGACACAAAGTGAAATTGTCACTAGATGGAGTGTTATGCGGGCACGGGATTTTTCTCCTTCATCGTTGTTGCTTTGAGGTATGAGATGTGAGTACGTACTATTTTAGGGATAGGTTTATGTTCGATTTGCTTCATATTGGTACATTTGGTACGAAATATAGTTAGTTCGAATTATAGCTAACGCGTATGTGGCAGTGTAATTTCGTTGCGGGATCCAAGACAGTTATATTGTTTCTCTGGGACTTCGTTGTAGCTACATTGTCTCGGCACTTTTTTGGTGGTTGCTACTTTTGATTCTGGCTTTCAGGAGTTGCAGTGGTTTGGGAATAGAGTGGGGGGGTTGTCCCAACAAAAAAAACGTGACATTGTAAGTTTTGAACTACAGTTCTTATATCACTGTAAAATCAATATATGGACTCTACACTAACAAGTCGCCAGTATGTTGGCGGTATGTTAAATGTTGCACATCTCGTGCCGCCGACATGTAGTCAGTCTATTAGGCGGACAGAAGGTTGGTAGTGAGGCCTCTTTACGAGAATATCCTACATCTTCTGCACACCTGGAAATAGGTCTCTGCCAAACGTCACCACGTCGTCAGTGCTTTTCGTATCCAGTTGATTCCCGAGGCCTTCAAATATCGTAAAGGCTGTTTCACAAAACAATTTCAATTTCTTTAATAATACACAATAAAGTTCTTCAGTGTTTCATAGAAAATATGTTACGTGGATTGAGTTTTTGTGTTACTTTTATCAGGAAATCTTTCTATTTCACTAATACTCTTTACCAATTTCGATCGGAATAATGATTGCCTTATATTGTCATCAGATATAGTGTCGTTTATTATTGCCGCAGACCAATAATGACAATAAAATTACAATGAAGGGTAATAAAAAAAGGTTTTCATGAATTGTTAATATTCAATTGAAGGCAGAACGGATGGCCGATGGGGCCGAAAAGTTCTGGAGTGGCGACCGCGAACCGGAAGACGTTGCGTTGGAAGGCCTCCCACTAGGTGGACCGATGACCTGGTGAAGGTTGCAGGGATCCGCTGGATGCGAGACGCACGGGACCGGTCAATGTAGCGACACTTGGGGGATGCCTATGTCCAGCAGTGGACGTCTTTTGGCTGAAATGATGATGATGAATTGAAGGCCAAATTGTCAGACCAAAGCCGAATTTTTATGGCATTTTTTTACTAGTTTTTTAACCCACAAGGACATAACGTAATGTACTAAGTACTGATTTATTTGACAAATACAAAACTTCTGCTAGTCAATTATTTACCCAGAAGCTCAAGTCAAATAATTTATGTTTAAAAGCAAAACATAATTTCTAACTAAACATCAGCCTAGCAAGACATTTCCTTGATACTTGACCTCACGTCACACTCAAAAGCAAATTACAGAACTTGGGATAGACCGGAATATTACACAAATTGTGAGACGGACAATAATTTGAATGAGGCCGTCATTCAAGTGTCGGGCGGAACACAGGTAGGCACTCATCTGATTATAAATAATTAAGGCGAATGTACATCGTGGAGTTCTCACACCATTGTTCCTGTAATGGATGCGATGTGTATTTTCCGCTTCCCGTACAGAATATTTGCGGCTTGCATGCCTTATGGCCGAGTATTATTGTGCCCAAAGGACATGTGGGTATATTTGTGCCCCTAATTCAATTATTCTACACCAAAAGAGTAATGTAAGGATGTGTCAACACAATAGAATGTTCCGAAATTTCAAATGAAATTGCTTTTAGCCAGCGCACGTTGTTTGTTACTGGTTTTAGCAGCTGAGTGCTCTAGACTAAAACGTTTTTGAATTTATTTATCAAAATCGAATTTTACCTTGAACATTCCAGGGAGGTTCGAGTTTTGTTCCATTTGCATTCCCCTCCTATTTACAGCTAAGGCCAGTTATAACTTCCATTTGGGCAATGCTAATGTCCAGCGGTTGATTGTTGCGAATAAAATACGGCCGTGCCAATCTGCCATGAAATCTAAAAGCAGAAACACATTTATAGAAACGGACATTTAAATTCAAATAATCTAAAATAGACAAAACAGAAATAAAGGCAAAATGCCAAAGGTGAGAACTCAGAATAGTTTATCGAATGTCTAAATATGTGCATAAGCTGTGGGCGGGAGTCTCCATCTTGTGTAGTCAGGTACAATAAATAGACGAGAGAGAGAAAAAAATAACATCGTTAAAATACATTTCTGTGAAACATTGCCATTTTAGAAAATCGCTGAGCTATCGATATCTGAAGGAAACACGTTTTCGACTTATGATTATTCAGCGAAATTCTAAAGGCATTTTCTGTTACGCTGAACTTTTATTGGTTTGGTATAGTGTTGACGGGCATTTTATTAATACTATCGATTTTTTGTTGGTTTTCATCGAAACGTAAGATAGCTGGAATTGGAAATTGGATGATTTAGGCAATAATGTATTATAGAAGTCGCAATATTGTTTCAGACTGCTAAAGCAGAATGTCTTATTATTTTACAAACCTACATTCACAAAGAGGACACTCCAAAACCCGACACCATCACGCCGAAGACATCAAGTTCCATAAATCCTACCTAATCTGAACATGTACACACGAATATCTAAACGTCTTCCATGATCCTTCCGACAAAATAAGTTTCCGTGTGTAAATCGCTGCGTTCCTCCAACGTGACAGCAGTCAGATGATATCACTCTGTATTAGAGCCTGCCTGATGCCCCGTGAGGCAACCTGCATTCAAATGAACCTCGACACTCGTGCTTACTGTACAGTCTACAAAGGAATCTTGTGGTCTTCTCGTTCATTTAATGTCATGCATCTAAACTTGACGGAATTTAGTTGGCTTGAAATACTTATTCAATGTTAGTAATTATTAACATTATAGTCCATACAAAGTAACTTGATTTAAAATGACAGCTTCCAAACTAAAGGGACTCATACCCATATGCTCATATCTAAATAAATAATTACAAACGTATATTTCACAGTCAGTATTTTATGCTATGTAAATATTAGGACATACATTTTTTTTTTTTTTACCTGGTAAAATCATCGAATGAGTCCTCCCACCCAGGGCAGAGCGGGAGGGACTGTCAGACTTGTACTGACTAAAATCTACGGTGTCCTTCAGTAGCCCTTTATGTTCCAGGGTCACGGTAATTCTATGAGTCCCGCGACCCCGGCAGGCTTTGGCCCTCTAGAGGGGGGCCCCGTTATTATGCTGACACTCTTTGAGGCGCGCGTGGAACACAACGCGCCGTCGACCTGGGCATGGTCCAGGGTCGGACAGCGAGTCGCCCATTACTCGCCGCCCGCATGCCCGCGCCTACGGTGGCCGGAGATCGTCTGCCGACGTCCGGCGCCGTGGGCGTCTACCACTGCGGCTGGTGTGGAGGGAGGACGCTGTCCTCTCCCTCACGCGGTCCGCCTCCTCCTCCGCGAGCATGACTGCTTCGCAGAAGGAGGCGACCGCTTCCCACTCCGTCTCGCCCCGCAGCATGGCCTCGACCAATGCCGGGCGCGAGAGGTCTCCGCCTATCGCTGCCGTGAGGACACGGCGGTGCTCTGCCCAAGCGGGGCAGTCCTGCACCGTATGCTCCACCGTGTCCTCCGGGCGGTCCTCGCAAATATTAGGACATACATTAGGACAATTAAGTTAAACTATAAGAAACATAGTCTTATTAAAATTATCAGCATAGTTATGTACATCCTGACAGCTGACATTTCAACCAACTTACCTGTGCAGGCGGCAAAATATAGAACTAAAATAAATGTACCAAGTTTGACATATCGATGAAAATTTTCATGGCAAGCAACGCCACCTTGAACTGCACACTTAAGGTGGTCATAATATCATCAAACTAACTTCGATGTACTGTGTCACAATTGTTTTTTCTCCAATTGATTACGATGGCAGCAGCCCGCGCCTTGTGATAGTTTTCGAAGATCTGCATTTTTTTAAGTAGACGCACTGCAAGCATGAATGATGATGATGAACTACAAGCATACAATAAATACGTAAAACCACCACCACCACCATTTCAGCCGAAAGACGTCCACTGCTGGACATAGGCCTCCCCCAAAAGGGGGGATTTTGCCATAATCGCCACGCTTGGCAGGCGGGTTGGCGTTCGCAGTACGGTTGTAACAAATCACAGAGAAAGCTGCTGCCCATTCTCTGGTAAGTCCCTTAGTCGCCTCTTACGACACCCACGGGACGATATGGGTTGGTGCTATTCTTTACGTCCGACACCATACAGTACCGTAATACGTAAAACACTGCAGAAGTAATATTCATTAGTACTCAGCCGTGTATTTTAAAGACACATGAACGGTTTCGCTCATCAAAACATAAAAACATGAATGAAAAAGGAATTCTAGTTAGCTGCCTGGATACTAGATACTTACTGCTTTTGTTGACTGTACACACACTCACGCAATCTCGACAAGGATTCACAAAACGTTGGCACAACAAAAAATAAATCAATGGAATGAGTTTTGTTCGGCATTTGTTACAGTTTGTACATTTTAGTGTATTTTTAGTTTTAGATTGGTTTTCAGTTGTAGCAATGCGGTGCTATTGGGTTTTTGTGTTCGATTTGATTTTGATGTAATTTTCCAATTGTTGCACTGCAATTTTGTTCGGCATTTAACTTAAATTTCGTTATTTGTTTATGAAGCTGACTTTAAATAGCAAAGAATGGTCGTCGGAAGATAATATAGTAATGGTAATATTCTTCAGAAAGATCAAAGGGCCTAGCACGAGCTCGTGGTGTGAACTTACAAAAATACGTCGATTATACATACATTAAAATGACTCGTTTCAGATATAATATTTTCATAATTTATTCATATCAATGGATGATACTGAATGTGCTTGTTTCAGCAATTTAGCTAATGCTATTGGACAATTGTATTTGCGACTCAAAAATTGACGTCTTTTTTTTTTCACATTGACGTCTTACGTTACGTTTACGCTTGTGGTAGGGCCTCAGGTGCGTATAAAGCGCAGGCTACATCGCCAGCTAATGAGCGAGCGATCGAGCCGGGCGAGCCTCTTTTCATACTTCGTTTCGGCTCTTTCGGTAGTCCGCGGTGTGAACCAAAGTATGAAAAGATGTGAAACGATGCCTCGCCCGGTTCGCTCGCTCTCTCGTGACTAGCGGGGGTGTATGACTAAATGTATGAACGTAGACAAAGCAAAAGGAGTGTATAAGGATCGTAGCGGGTGTAGTTTCGTACTTTTTGCTTAACTTATTATTATAAGCCTGTTGTGTCCCACTGCAGGGCAAAAGTCTCCCATCCTTTTTTTCATTCTTGTCTCTCTAGAGCTATTTCAGACCAGTACTTTACTTTTTGACTAACCCCATGGGAAAAAGATGTGACTTTATGTTTGAAAGTAAAAAAAAAAAAAAAAATATTTTTATTTATTTCATTAAAGGGCTTTGTCACTTAGCGACCACATCGCCCAGTGCTGGAACACAAATTACTTACGAGCTATTTCACAATAACTTATGATCTACTCATTACTAGCTCATACAATTCTTTTGCTTTCTCGGACACTGGAAAAGCAAGGATGGTATTCCAAATGCCAATAATATATGTTTTATATCGTCCAAAAACATTAATTCTACTACATAAAATATATTCATTCCGGACACATTCCATCAGAATATGAAAAATTCTTAAAAAAAGTAAACATTTTACTCTTAAACGCTCCCTAAAAGAAAATAATAAACGAAACAAACCCACAAAGTAAGAAATCGAGCGAGAAAAGTATTTTCCGATAACAGGCGAAATAGCCACAAGAGATATTAGACGCTAAAGCCCATGTTCACGACAATTCGTACATTCTCATAATGTCTAAACAAAGGCTATCGAAAAGAATCGAGCCATGGAACAACAGTGGAACAAGGAGTTTAGCTGTTAGCCAACGGACTTATCGAAAAAGTTTCACCACTTCCTAACTATGTGCGGTAATAAAATATTTATTGAAACTCCAAGAAAACTGTACTGTATCGTCATGGTTTGTTCCGTTTTACGGGCTAGAGAAGTTGTTGAATGTTTGGTTGTTTTTAGTTTTTAGGTTATGTTGAACTTACATCACGGTTGGCGCAGTGGCTGAGCGATTGAACCGGAACAAATATTTGCATGGCCTACAGATAGTTGTTCCGGGTCTGGCTGTTTGTGTATGTGAGTTTAAATGTTGTAAACGCACCCGCGATACTGGAGAAATTCCTAATGTGGGGCAACTTTAAAGAAAAAAAAGAAAAACAGAACAAAAATCATGACCTTTGAGTCTTACTGGTTCTTTGCGTCTAGTTTCGAGCATGGGTCTCCCAAAATACTGTCTCATAGCTGATGCGTCAAATAAATCGTTAAAATTTCATATAGTCACTGGTTAGTAAAATGCGAAATCTCTATCTCTACATATAATAAAATCGTTAAAATCCGGTCCGATGTTCCGACCTGGCGCAAAAACTACTGCATAGATCCTGTTCAAATTTTGCACAAATGTCTGTAATAGGCTTCTTCAAATGTTAGGCTATATATTATCACGCTATTTGCTGAAGGGGATGAGCAATACTGCATTATGTCAGTATTATTCAATTGTTTATCGTTTCAGTCATGATATGCGTAACAACGTCTATTTCAAATTATATGTCAGCGAAGCAAATAGAGAAACGGTTTCATGACCGCTTTACGTGCATCACGTCGCAAGTTCGATCCCCAGTAAAATTATTATACTTTTTGTAATTGTTTGTATTTTTTTTGATAGAGATTATTATTATTTATTTTCTCTTTTTTATGTATAATATAATAAATTCTTATGAATAAAGTTAAATCATTGGTGAAATCTCTTTCCTCATGTTTGAATCTGGCCGTTCGATGGTGTTCTGAACTGAAAACGTCGATGTGTGCTGTCCACAGGTGCTGTCAGACTTGATGTTTTCAATTTCACCTATCGCTCCCAATAAAAATAATAGCAGTTATTGAAATTAATTTGAAACTATTTTGTTGTGTCGTTGTTCTTAGTTTTGCACAACTATTATTTACGGTTAGGTCTATTATTGTTAGGTCCACAGGTTAGGTCCCACAAATAAATTCGTCTTTGTTGTCTTTGTTGGAGGGCGGATGATTGTAATGTATGATTTCTGATGCGTCTTGATTGTTAAAAAAACACGTAATTCGTTACTTGAAAAATATTTAGGTATCTTTATCATATCTGTCTTTTGTATCTTACTTCTATTATAAATGCGAAAGTTTGGATGGATGGATGGATGGATGTTTGTTACTCAATCACGCCAGAACGGCTGAACGGATGTAGATGATATTTGGCACAGAGATAGATTATCGTGCTAATAATTATGTCCATATTCCAGCCAGCCCATTTGTCATCGAAGCGAAGCGAGGTAGGCTGACGGTTCACAGACCTCCCTGTAAACCAGGTTTCGCAATTTCGAATGTTTTTTTCTGATGCTTTTTGATTTTCAAATCATTATAAAGTAGATTAATATGCTTTTGGTTTTTTTTAACCATTCAAAGACAGTTAGGTAATCATAAATTAACAAATATTAATTGACCAATTTTCAGTGGCCGAAAAAAAATCTCTAAAAACTTTAAAATAAAAACAAAAAATAAAATTAGATAAAACCAACGACGTTGTAAATTTGTTCCGTGCGGGAATCGAACCCGCGACACGCAGCACTGCAGTCAATCGCTCAGCCGCTGCGCCAACTGTGCCGTCACATTGCATTTGTGCTGAATCTTCTGCTGGCCCAACTCCTCAAGGACCGCTATATACAGCTTTAAAGTTTTTTTTTAACTTTGCCCCAGTCCAGGCCCACACTTGGAATTTCTCCTGTATCGTGGGTGTGTTTAAAGACAGTTAAACTCACAAACAGCCAGACCCGGAACCACTACCTGTAGCCCCTGTAGGCCATACAAAAATGTGATCCGTGAGGGAATCGAACCCGATACACGCAGCGCAGCAGCCATTCGCTCAGCCACTGCGCCAACCGTGCGGTCACATAGCTGTGGCTGTGGCTCCCTCGGACATTGCTGCAACTTTTATCGGTGGCCGGACTGCACATTCCGTTTTCATATTGCCGCTGAATCCTGCAAGTGAAGATACCTCAACATGCAACATTACAGCGGCCGGGGAGTCCTTTTGCAGCATTGCAAATTTAAAGTGCATAAGAGGCGTTGAACCGCAGCTTGCAGGACATTCGCAGCAACCAGGCGCTGATGGGTGGCGTTGTCGTTTTGCTCGCAGGCGACTTTAGACAGATACTGCAAGTTATTGAGAGGGGCACACAGGCGGATGAAATAAACGCCTCAATAAATGTCTCAAGGCGTCGCCACTGTTGTCTGGGATCGAAAAGATCCATCTTACTTGCAACATGTGCGTCCAGCTGTACAACGACCACGAAGCAGGTGTCTTTGCGAATATGCTGCTGCAAATGGGAGTGAGTCGTCTAGAATCGGGCGCAGATGGGAAAATTCTTTTTTCCGAAGAATTTTCCCATCCAGTGGCTACAGAGGATGCACGCACATCCACATCATCACATCATGCACGTTTTTCCAAATTTGTTAATATAAAAAATGAAGGGTGGTTGTGTGAGGGGTAGTGCTGTCGCCAAAGAACGAGTGTGTCAATCAAATAAAAAAAAATGATATGATCGTCGGCGTCGACATTCATAGACCCTGTGATGGCTAATGATGATAGTACTGCCTACCCCGTTGAATTTCTCAACTCCCTGGGGTTAACTCCCAGACTATGCAACGGAACCAGGCTTCGTATCACAGAGCTGGGCAGTAATATTATAACAGTCACCATTATTACAGGAGTGGCTAAAGGAGAGAGCGGTTTAATTCCCCGCATACCCTTTATTCCAAATAACTAGCCATTTCAATTTAAGAAGTTGCAATTTCCCTTAAAATTGGCTTTTACAATGACGGTCAACAAATTCCAAGGAAAAACCTTAAAAGTGGCAGGCATTCTTTTGGGTGCTTCATGCTTCTCACACGGTCATTAAACAATTCATTTAATGTTGTATACAATACGGTATTAGAATAAATAAAGAAATAGGGCCCAACAAGGCGTTTGATTTTTCACTTTGAAAAGAAAGTCGTATGGCACCCTGTGGGCACCATAATGTTCCAGTTTTTAAGCCATATCGTCGCCTCAACGCCGTTCAGACCTCTGCGGCCCAGAATTACAGCGCCCAAAAGCACGCCTTTTGTATTCATCACCCACATTATCACATTTTGATCAGGCCTTCAGTTCTCACACACATCCCGCCTGTAATCCCCGAAGGGTTAGGCACAGATGTGTACCTAATCGTACACCCACATTACACCAGTTATGTTGAAGTCCCATGTAATAGGGAGCGAGCCTATTGCCATCAATCGGGCACAAATCCAGACTCCGTAGCTGCTACTGATAATTCCTGATGGAATAACCAAACAACACTTTACCCAACCCGGGAATCGAACACGCATACACGACAAAATTTCCACGCGAACGAAGTCGCGGGCAACAGCTAGTACGACAATAAATTAAACTGTGTATACCTCATGCATGACGTTCCCAGTCTGCATACAAAAATATAATTCGAATATATCTAGTAGTTTAGTCACAGGACATTATTTGTCTTATTCAACATTTTCTACATTATGTACATTAACAGGCTAGTACCGACAGGTTAACGAACCCAGTATCGGTATAAACACTAAACACATGTTGCCAACTCGCTACTTCAAAAACCTTTGCCAAATTCGTTCCTTAAATTTTATTTCCAGACGCGAATTAGTGCTAATTATACCTTAGGTTGGTAAACCAATATTTATAAATGGAGTTTTATTTATTTCGTTAACAGTTTAATGTTTTTTAGTTTTTTTTTTAATGTTGATGTTTGTATTTATTTGACAGTTTAAAAATGTTCCTATGGACTAGTGTTACCAGTGTTTTCATTTATTGTCGTATTGTCGGCGCCACCCTGTAGGTAGATTGCAAGTAAGGTTTAGAACCTGCAAATAAAATTAATCATTGTAGCAATATCTAATTATTCAAGGCTGAACTCAGCAACTTATTAATTTTATAGTAAGAAACTTGATGCTCATCCCCTTGACAAAGTTCCATGAAAATATTTTACGATGTCATCGAACTACCGTGAGCCACTTGCGTAGTTTTTATGGGAAAACGAAACTTGTTTATTGGTATACAATAAAATGCCTCAGTAACTAGTTGATGCCATAAATAAACGCGTTACAAAAACTATTATTTTAGCCGTTATTTACAACAGGATAATGAGCAGCCGATAGATCTCTACAATTTTCCCGAATCGTTATAGCAGCTAATTCAACTAAGTCACGCATACATAAACGTTTGCATGCTACGAAAAGTAAATGGCTGCTTTATAAATAAACAATCCTAATTTAGTTAAAGAACGTACGAAATCAGTGGAACTGAAAATTATTTCAGTTTATTTATTACTGGTTTACCTTCTTTAAGTTTTGTTAAGGATGACTTCCACCAAACAGCTCGCATCGTATCGTATCGGATCGGAAAGGATACGAACGGATGCCGTGACAGTCGATCACGTCCGGCGGGATATCGACGCATACGATCGACTACGTAACGTTGCTTGCGAACGTGTCCGTTTCTGCGCCTAGGCAAATAGTTTAATTTCTACCGTGTCGGATGCGACGACAAGCGACGACAGTGCACGATCGCGCGTCGCAGTATACTTTCGGCTACGATCGCGTGTCGCGGAAGACACCCCGGTCAAGTTGCTGTGCGCGGCTTGGTAATATAGACTTTCAATACTGTGAACACGATTTAATATCGTTTAAAGATTGTAAAATCCGTTCCGATCCGATGCGATATGAGCCGTTTGCTGGAAATCATCCTTCAGACACCTTCCTCTCGTGTGTTATGAATATTTATTTATCTGCCTAACTTTTTCCAACTATGTTGGGGTCGGCTTCCAGTCTAACCAGATGCAGCTGAATACCGGTATTTTACATGGAGCGACTGCCTATCTGATTTCCACAACCCAGTCGGCACTGGGTAATACGATACCTCTTGGTAAGACTGATGGTTGGCAGATTTTCGGGCCACTGACTACTTAAAGACTGTCAATGATCTACAATTGACAGCTGGGACCAACGACTTAACAAGCTTTCCGAGGCACGGAGGAAACTCGGTATGTAATTGGTGGTCACCCATCCACGGACCAAATTAAGCCAGCGCCGCTTAGCCTGAAGATCGACCCGAGCGGCTGTTATTATTTAGCCACGAGCTCCTGGCCTCTCGCATGTTATGAATAATAAACATTAAAACTTCCATAATGCGACGTGGAATGCACTTAACAATGTTTGCATACAATTTGAACACTAGATTGAATAAAAATGAATCATTAAGGAAAAAATATTCTTTGTCCACCTACGGTAGATCGTAGTTCACTTATCTTGATAAGAAGCGTTTTCGTACAATCAAGACGTTATGTATCTTTATTACTTTATAATCTTTTATACAATCAGCAGTGATAGCGCAGTGGTGAGACCGTCGGACTGCCATGTCATAGGGCTCGAGTTCGAACCCAAGACATGAACTTCTGATTTTTCGGATTCATGTGCGTATTGTATAATAATCACTTGTTTTGTAGAAGGAAAACGTCGTGAGGAAACCAAACCAATATGCCTGAGAGATATTTCCCGACGGCATGTAAAGCCAAGTCAGAGGCCCATGGGTGGCATAAAAACTCTGACACAAGTTGAGGCACTAACCACACGAAAATGAAGAAGACAGAATATTTTATACAATAAAAGGCAACCCACAAAGATCTCGCTTGCGGTTCAAAGATATAAAATATAAAACGTTTCAATTTTTCGATTTCTTATTCCTCCATTTCAGTTTCGCCGTATATCAAAAGATAACAGTCAAAGAAAACGGTCTTATGTCAGTACTATAAAGGAATCCCCATGTATAAGACTTGTCAGTGCACTTTAAAATGACTAGTATCGACATATAAGTCGTCGCGGTTTTCCCCGGAATGTTAAAAGCCTCTGGCGAAAGTCTTGATGTTCCCTTTATATCGCATTTCCACAATTCGAACGAGTAAGCTAATGTTTGTTCACAGTTCAACAGTTACCATGTAAAATGGATGTATAAGTGAAATTTTAGCGGTTATATAAACATAGTCGAGCGTTTTGCTAGCTTAATATGTTAGGAATTATCGGATAAGACGAAAATATGTTTCGACGAACAAGGATGTGCGAACTCCATAATAATCTAAGTTAATGATACGAGGGCTGTCGTAACTAACTACATAGTATTTCAAACTTATACTGTCACTTACAGGATATTTTTCGAGATTGTTCAGTATTTTGAGCTCCCGATATTTCGCTGTTGCAAGCGCCATGATCTCGGGACTGATTTCGAGAGCTCAAAATAATGGACAATCACGGAAGATATCCCGTAAGTGACAGTATAAGTTTAGTTGTTAACCGTGAAAGCTTAAAACAGTGTTTGTACTAGTATTTTGTGTGACTATAAGTGTGCGTTCAAAATAAAAAGGTATAATTATTCAATCTACCTACACTGCCCGCTTGTTTACGTTTATTTTCGTTTCACCATTCAAAGGTTCTTGGAAACTTGATTTCAGGCACAGCGAAGTAATTAATAATTTACATTTACCAGTCTAAACCTACTAGTTTATTCTGGGAATCGCTTTGAAACTCGAATAATCAGAATCGAACAGTAATCGCTCGTTTTCCGAAACCGATGTCCGTTCGAGAGACACCTAAAATCCCAATTTGGAGAGAGGTACGTTTCGGGTTACATGTTTTATTTTTATTTCCCCAGGTTCGATATTCGTGTCTACGCAAGTCGACAGCTCACCAAACAAATATTTCGCCTTGTTTTCTCGTGGATTACCCACATTGACAGCCTCTTTGTGTGCTTTACTTACTTTGTACCGAACATCGTCGTTGTATGGAAATATTTTGTAACGTTAGCAAATATTGTTACGAATTTCGTATACGGGATAATCTGAACATTATTACATTCAGCACATTGTTTTACAACCCAATTAAGTTTTATAATCCAGTATGGCGGAGTAAGTTTATAGAAAGTATAACAATGTCGTTGTACTTGGTTTCATTTTACTGGGAAAATGCTTCAAAATATTATTACTGTATAAAAAAACAGTAACTGATTCCTGTTTGTTTCCCGTTTAATTTATATTTATAAAATAGTAAACTGACTGACTGACTGGGTGATATATCAACACACAGCCCAAACTGCTGATCCTAGAGACATGAAACTTGGAGGGTATGTTGTTTGTGAAGAGAAGGTATCCACTAAGAAAGGATTTTTGGGAATTCCACCCCTAAAGGGGTAAAATAGGGGATGGAAGTTTGTATGAAAGTCTGTCAGTTTTGAAGTTAGGATCTTCAAATTTTGTGTTTAGGCTGACGATTAAAAATTAATTTATACGTGTCTCGGCGTTTTTAATAGTTCCACCCCCGAAGGGTTAAAAAGGAGGGTGAAGGTAAGTAATCGGATATTTATGTCATCCACGCGGGCGAAGCCACGGGCAAAAGCTAGTCAAACATAAACACTAGATCACTCCTAATTAATAATAGTTAACGATTTTCGCAAATAATGTCCCAAACTGTTGGGTACGCCTCATCAATACGAGGTCATACATCATTCTGTCTCCAGGAGAGTGGAAGATTGATGGCCCAACTTACTAATTGAACTTCATTAACGACCATAATTAATAAACCATAGCAAAAACACTAATTACGCACCTTTGAGACTGGCGTGAATTTATTACTCATACAACAAAATAGTACTAACGCGACTTTGTATAATTATAAGGTACCTACGACGTGTGTCTGTGTAGCGTCATGATTTTCTGATAAAAATTGATATTAGATTTTAAACTATTTTGGTCACTAAAATTATCATTAACACTAGAAACGGGATATCTACCATGTTTACTGATTGTTTTGCTTTGCTTTTAGAAACGGGATATTTACCATGTTTATAGATTGCTTTGCTTTGCTTTGTTTGCATTAACTTGAGTTTATCCGTGACCATGGTGCTTGCAACAGCGCTGAAATATCGGGAACTCAAAGCAATCAGTAAACATGGTAAATATCCCGTTTCTAGTGTTAATGATAAATATTGATATTTCTCAGAATAGACAAAACTTTTGTCTATTCGATTTTCAAATTCTTTTATTAATCAAAATAGGTTATGTTCTTGAAATACAAACTCCTTTCAAGGCGTTGATTGACTTAAAACGTTAACGAGCTAATTTAAACATGAGACGGTAACCTTTACATAATGGTGTATTTGTAAGGGTTAACACAATATCGGTACTACCCAACCTATAATTATCTCATGACGTAGGACCTTGCTATTTCTGTAATACAAATTTAGAATTAAACCCGAACTGAGTAAACTTCGGGTCTATATTAAGCAACGTTTTTTTTTATAAAGGGTGAGTTATAAACGGGTTAGACAGTGGTGTGCTTAAAGAAAATAAACACGAATAGCGGTTGTGTCGCCTTAAGCTATTATGTACAGGAATTTCCTCTTAGGTTTAAAGCTGGGACTAGTGTGTAAATAACGGTAAGTGGGTAAGAGCTCCGTCTAGTACCAAGACAGTAATCCATTTTGTTTGCCAACACAAGTACTTTTCGAATTTTAATTATAATATTTTTTGGTTATAAGTCCCGAAAGGAAGGTGAGTAAGCATCTGACAGAAGCAGTTTACAAAATGTAATCCCACAAAAGGAAAGGTTTTGGAAGCTTAAAGATCCTTTGTCAAAATATGGAGCAGAAAAATTTGCATGAAATCCGATTTATTATATTATTTACAAAATCTGAAAAGGTTTTCTGAGAAAATATTTTACTTTCACAATAATTATCTTATATTTTCAACAAAATACCTACATATATGTACATATTATGATCATTGTTAATTTAAATAGACTAATTTTATTTTTCTGTGCATGCTGTTGTTTTTGAGTGTAACTATTGTTCACATAAGTGGAGGACGCGACCCGCCATGCTCCTTTCGCCTTATCCTCTAATGCGATCTTTAAACGCTCCTCCAGTCTGTAGTTTCACGCGGGACTCGTGTACAGCTATGTTTATACATAGCTGTACACGAAAAGCTTAAACAAAAAAGAATATAAACGACATATTATACCTACATGAGCCTTAATTAAATAGTGTGTGGGTTTCCTTAGATATTCCCAATGTAGATTATTTTATTACACGACCGCCGTGGGGGTCTTGTATTCAAATTTAATAACTTGGCTCGAATTAAGGTCTCGCATGCCCTTCCTTGTTAACGTTAATAAGGTGCGTGTTGTAAGCATAAGTTTAGGCCCCTGCTGACGTCATAAATGCGGACTTTATACCGCATGCAACCGAGCTAAACGATAACGTTAGAATACAAAGAGGCAGGCTTGTATCTAAGCTCAGAAGAATACAAGATTTGAATAATATTTGCAGAAATTGCATTTAGAATTTTTGAACTGAAACCTGTTTGTGACTGAAATAAGCATGGAATATTATTTTACAAAGCTTTGGAATATTTTAGTTTACGAAAAGATCTTCCTCATAAATACTAGATTCACCTGTTCTGTGGTTTTGACGGTATGAATATTTAATCGACGCGGAGATTTGTATGAAACAAAATAGGTACATATCTACGTAGCTCTTGCGGCATAAGTCTGCATATTAGAACTTCATCTGAATATTTCTGGATAAATTGTAACAGAAAATTCTCGGATTGTCGCCAAAACGGGGAGAGCTCGTGTGTTTTTTTCACATTTCGCAGAGCTCGGTTTTTATTTAACCATAGCTGAATGCGCGCAATACAAAGGCGTGTCAACCTAGCCGAGTCGCCTATGTACGTATCTTTGACGTGGCGTTTAACTGGAAGGGACATTGACGAACTGATGACCGTTATTTTACAGTTTTGTCATAGCTAACAAACAGGTACGCGGATTACTGACAGGTATTTTCAGTTTTGGAGTGAAAAATTCACTCAATTAGGAGTGAATTTTGTCCGGATTTTAGGATTGGCAAAAAAGTGTTTTCCTAAAAACCAATGTTATTTCAGCAGTTGTTTTTTTTATTTGAAGACATTCAGACTGCTCGAATAACAAGTTATTTTAACCGAATTTCCAAGAAATTTAAAAGAGCCTCTTATGTGGCGTCTTTTATGTATTTTCTACGTTTTCATTGGTTTGGGTTACTAATAAGAGTAAGGTAAACTTCGGATTCGTTTTACTATGCTGGAACTAGTACAAGAGTAGACCGTACCGTCTAATATGGATGGAACATCGATACGATAAGAAGAAGTAGTACAAGAGTTTGTAAGAAAAAGAACCTTTGATAGTCTATTTTATTCCTTTGAATTTGGTACAGCTGTGTTAAACCAAATAGTACCAAAACATTTCAGCATAGAAGTTCTATCTCGAGAAACAAGGTTGAGGACTGAATAACAAGTTTTCTCTAACGCCTTATGTGAAAACTTTTGCGGACCACAGAAAATTTCGACATATCACTCTATTCATACAATAGCTGACATTTTAAAGTTAGTCCGTCTTCCCTCGTGATGCGAGTTGTAAAGATACTAGTACTACGTAGCCTAGAGAGCTATAAAGTTGGGGGAATTTCGTAGTGAGTCCGCGTCGAGGGACCTTAACTTCAGAGCTGACAACCACGCTAGAATACGAGGTACCTCGTCAAAGTTAAGTATACACATTATAGTTTTTGTTAGAGAGAGGCTGGTAATTTAAATTAGCCTAGAAAAATTCCAAGTGTTACAAGAAAAAAAATGTTTTGTGTTAGTTATTTTATCTTGCTTCGTGTTTCTTTCGTTTTCATCAGCTGTTTTAACATGACCATAATGTGATAAACGATGTCATATTAAACTGAAAATTATCTTTACTCTACTAAAACACTACTAAAACTTAATATATTACAACACATGATCACCACTAAAATATGAACTTAATATTCAAAAGCACGCCAACATAATTTTCCGGCACGGCACATAACACAATACCGCAGAAATTCCATTTTCCAAGACACACGGTGTAACATCCTTGTCGTTTCTAGTTTTTTCTTTATGCATACAGGCACGTATGAGTATGTATGGTGTAATCATGGTTTCATCAAAAGAGCGGCACACTGGCGCACGCTCCGCAGCCATCATGGCTCGTCACGACGCCATTCATTCGGTCCTGTTGATGGTGGTCGCAATTATGTCAAGCTATGAATACACACATACTTTCACTGTATTTAGCTTTTCAACTTTCGTATAAAAGCTTGTTTTGTTCCTAATGATTTCCCTTTTTCGTTCGGGTATCACGTTGCGCGACGATTTGTTAGTGAAATTGTGTTTTTGAAGGGTCTATCTAGTAAACGCGCGAACCGCGTAATGTTTCTGAATTTTAATATCACGTCGCGATACAATTTGTTACTTGAGCTTTATTATAAGATTCATGGACATTCAGTTTTATGATACCTTAGTACTTTCACAAAAAATAAATAATTTTAAACATTGCCTAGTTGACGCTTCCCGTGACCAAAGGGCTGGCTTACCTTGGCCAGAAGCTAAGTGTTGCCATACAACGTGGCAACGCCACCAGTCTCTTGGGCACAGTACCAGCTGACAGCGTTGAGGAGGGGTTTTTTGATGCCCTTTTATAGTTTGTTGTTAGTTTATTTAATAGTTATTTATTAATAATGTATATAGTCAGTTTACTTAATCAATTTTAAACATTTTTGTCAAAACAATTGTTTAAGATATTTTATTCCTGTCCAAAGTCGTACGAAAATAGAAAATAATTTTCTCGATTTTCGCAAGCTCTAATAAAATAATTAATACAAATCTCACTCTTCAGTCGCACATTTTGAAGCTTGAATTATTATTTTCTTAAGATATGCCCCTTGTTCGGAGTGCTCTCAAAAATTTAATCGTCTAATTGGAATTTAATCCAATTTATACGTATTAAATGTTCCTACTGGATAATTTGTAGATGTCTTAGAAGTAACGAAATACGATACTTACTAAATTTAATACTAGATTTACTTAACGTTAATTAATTTTGCAGGTAAAACTAGAAATTCAAATCTTGGGAATTTCATCACTGATCGTCATAATATTAATTACTTCTAATGATGTTGGTATAGGCAGTGATATTGGTAGCTACACTAATTATTGCTTCCACATTTGATTACAGGCTGGTGATATTGATTATGAAATACCCAATTAAATGCTTACTTACGCAGTTATAATCAACTAGGTTGATATATCAATAGTTGGTACCTACCAACACTCTATACAGCTAAGTATACAAATAAATATAATTGAAGTTTCTGTTTATAAATTCAGAATAACAGCTTTTTACTGACTGCATATGATGAAAGTGGGTACTTTTACGAATTTATACTTTTTTATTTATTGTCTGTATGTCCGTTTATTCCGGTTAATCTCCAAAACGGCTGGACCGATTATCATGGGACTTTTACTGGCACATAGCTGATGTTATAACTACTTTTATTTTAGAAAAATGATTAGGTTTCTGTGCAGAAAATTAGAAGGAAGGGAAGTCATATTTTTATAATAATTTCACGTGGACGAAGGTCGCGGTCAACAGCAAGTAACGGTTTATTATAATGACAAAACAGTGTCATCATGTTGTGCCAACATTTGTAATTTTTCTAATAGATTACAGCTACAGTACCTAATATGACAACTACTGTACTTTCACAAGTTTTTCGAAGTTATGACTGGGACTGTAGCTTCATCTTTTTATTTTCGACATTCAATAGTGCCTGTAATAGTCTAAATTTATTGAAATAAATGCTTCGTAACACGAATGCGCCCGGAGAGATGGGCAACGATCGTCACCCACTGGACGCCTGTCAGAGGAAATCCCCGTCGAGGTAGACCGCGGCGAAGGTGGTGTGACGATCTGCTCTCGTTTGCGGGGCGAACATGGACAGATATCGTACATGACAGAGAGGTTTGGAAGGAGAAAGGGGAGCCCTTTGCCCAGCAGTGGGACACTCCAACAGACTAACAAAAAAAAAATGTTCAAGTTTAACTTTCATAGCATCACCATCAAAAGAAAGTCACCTCCCACTTTTCACTTTTTTGGTCGTCGTGTTTGGTGATCCGCTGTTTCCTCTCAAAAGCAGTTCTAACTGTAATCGTTCCTGACTGGACGTGAGTTATTTATGTGTACTTGCACCGTCGCCCTGACTAAAGCGTTTAAAAGTAATAAACCATCAAAAGGACGTTAAACTGTGCCAAACATCGCCCATCGTGTATACGAACCATTACACCATGTAACGTTTTACTTTGCATACGATAAACGGGATTGGATTCATGAGTTCCGGGCTGAAAATTATGACGTCATTCTAGTGGCGTGGTGTGCACACTGCACATCGAAACTGACGAGAGGGTTGGTAATTGCATAATATACAGTTTTACACGCTAGTGGGTCCTAGCCTTTATAAATCACGACGCGAGCTTTCACAATACTTGGAAAAGTGTTCGTGTTTATCAAAGTAATCTATTTTCTTGGTATTGTGTAATGGTGGTTTATATTCTGAAATCCTATTACATTTGATGGGCGTTATTACCCGCTGCATACTGTACGCTTCTGATAACTGTGAAATAAACGTTTTATATTGTACGAATGCAATTAATAAAGAATAGTTTTCTATTCGTTGCGTTGGAAGGCCTCCCACTAGGTGGACCGATGACCTGGTGAAGGTTGCAGGGATTTGCTGGATGCGAGTCGTACGGGACCGGTCAATGTGGCGACACTTGGGGGAGGCCTATGCCAGCAGTGGACGTCTTTTGGCTGAAATGATGATGATGAGTTTTCTATTGAAGGCACATATTGCGCCTTCAATAGAAAACTATACTTGCTCAAGCTTGGTCTGACCAAATATGTTTGGGAACCTGAAAGTTGGCGCGACAAAGTCGAAGTCGCAATAAAATTACTTCTCATATTTCTAGCAAGGATACAATAAGCAGGAAACCAACTTGGTTATTATTTTTCGGCATGATATAGTGACCGTAATCAGAATTTGTATCACAGATAATAAGCAGAATAAGCAACAAAATAAATTGTCTTTATTAAAACAGACCGTAGGTCAACACACACACAGGCGAATATTACGTGAACAAACCTGTTCTCAGTATTGCCCCAGAACCCTTATGTTACTTATATTTTAGGCGAGACACTACGCACATGGAATAAACAAAAACTAAGAAAAACCTTTTGCAATAATCTCGGCAAGGCTTCGTGCAATCATAAGGTTCAACCGAGACATGAATATTAACAGAGAAATTTCTTTCCGTTCATCTCACGTTCCAAACAATTTGCCATCACTTGCCATAAAATGGTCCGGCAAAGCGTACATAATGGGGGACAATTTCTTTTACCACCTGCGCCTCTATAGACATTTCTACTGGAAATTGCTATTGCATGAGTCCGTAGATAATTTGCAGCCCTTACTGTCTCGTTGATGGCGAAATAATCAATAGATATTGGCAAAGTTTTGTGGAATTATGGACCCCGTGTCGTATTGGATGGGAATTTTGTACGGCCATTTTCATTTGTCTGCGGTGTTTTCATCGAAAGACGCAATACGCCGTGTAAACAGATTGGTTGTAGGTAACGTGTCAAATAACCTAATAACGATCACATTTTCGTAGTTTTTTCTGTGGAAAAGAATTTCTTTCATTTTTACCACAAGGTGTTTCATCGGTGCCTTTACAAAATTCGTTTTTATATAAAGTGAAAAAAAAAAACTAAAATACACCTACTCCTTATAAATATGAAAGTGGGTTAAAGCTAAAGCGGTTTCTTCGCTCGTGTGAGTCTAACAATTTTCTCTGATTTTTCTTACATTTTCTTGATAACGCCTTGGTTTTCAGTAAAATTGGACTTTGTATTTATAAAAGCATCTTCAAATATGCATACTTTGTTAAACAGATTTCTTTGTTTCAGAATAACCCAGGGAATTGACTGAGTTTTGATTCAGTTAAATGTTACGAATTTACAGTTTGTTATTAAAAGACTGTTGTTGGATTTAAAAAGGAAGAATTTGAATAAACTTTCTGCTTACCTTTGTCGTAAAAAGCGCTCTTCTGCCACATTTCAGTGACTATGTGTTGTGAATAAATTAAATTAATTAAATGGGTTTTCTTAATTCCCTTTTACGTACTAATTCAGCTGATAGATTTCTAACCATCGTCGCGTTCTTAAAAGTGTTAACCAAAAACAATAAGACTGAGGGGCCTAATGTTAAACCCTGAGATACACCTCGAATGACGGTTACTTTGTTCGTCATCAAGTTTGATAGAATAGAATAGAATAGAATAGAATAAAATTTATTTGTTAGAATATTGTTGTTACCTAAGTGTTACACAAAACATGATGATCATTTTTTCGACAATTAATTATGTTAAATAAACGTATTTTAAACGCTGCGTATCAACTTATCATAAATCTCTAAATAGTTCTTTAATAAGTACTTTCATAATTAATTGGGAAATATATTTCCAATTTCAATTGGACGCTGTCAATTGTAGATCTTTAGCAGTCGTTACAGATAGGCAGTGGCCCGAAAGTCTGACAACCAGTCTTACTAGTGGGTGGCGTATTACCCAGTACTAACTGGGTTGTGGAGTTCAGATAGGCAATTAGTCGCTTCATGTAAAATATTGGTATTCAACTGCATCCCTTTAGCCAGGAAGCCGACCCTAACATAGTTGGGAAAAGGCTAGGCAGGTGATGATGTAATATGAAGTCACAGGCTCCCATTACTTCAAGATAATCAATACAATACAATTCTTCTAGTTATTTTTAATATTTTACTTTTTATGCCTACAAACTAGTCAAAAGCCACTCAAAACTAGCTTTTCTCTGAGCAAACAGTGATACAGTATTCAGTTTCTACAGACAATTGTATCGCAGAAAGCAAATACGAATTTCAATGTGGGAATCCAACAAAGGATCTACGGCCACGAACTGATAGAATTATCAATTTATCACCAAAACTATTCAGTGGTATTGAACTGTGTTGAAAGCAATCGGAAACAGAATCATTAAGAAATATTATTATTAATAGGATTATGTAGTGAATAGGGGACGCCCTAGAAGGACATAAACAGACCTTATTAGTGAGGTTCTTTAGAAAAGTTAGGTGCGTAGTCGCAAGCGTCGTGCGTGTTGGACCAGATATATGACGAAGCGAAAAAGTAGGTATGTAAGAATGGCATCTATGGTAGACGGCATTCTGTGGTTTCTGCTTACCTCCACGGGAAAAAGGCATGAGCTTTTGTTTGTATGTAGAATTAATACTCAATATTTACACATTGTACACCATATGAAAAATGATTTAAGGATGTCTTCGAGAATGGTCTGTAACTTATGTAAATTGGGCCTATTCATGCTAGTAGCCTAGTTTTGCTTTTTCATTTGTTTTCTAAATTTACTATTATTTTCCGCTTTTGTACTAAAATGGGTTTTTAAAAGAAAATAAAGTTTTAAAAGTTTCTTAAAGATAAATAGTAACTAATCGGGTTATTCTAATTGAGTGTTTAGTACATGGGGATGTCACATTCGAGGAGGTTATAAAAGTACTAGACTAGCGAGAAATTCGTTCTTCGATTGTATATTCTTGAACTTAAATACACACTATAGGATATGCAATTGTGCATACTGCTCTCTCCTGCCCATAGTGTACAAATTCCTATACAGGTACACTCTAGGACTTAAGTGAGTCAAACGACAGAGCTGACCAGGTCGCCAGATCCGCTACTGGATGGACAAAATGTGGATCATCGATACAAGTAGAAATTGCACTTAATCAAAGCTTTATCAAGTATCTTTGTAGTATATACCTTTATAACATTTCAATGACTCGGCCAGCTCTATTGTAACTCCACTTTATTCGTGAACCGTTTCCGAACCACCCGCGACTTCTCGTTATCGAGTACTTCGAAATAATCCTTTAACTGGGGTTTCGTTTGAGATATCTCCTTGAACTGAATTGCAAGTTTCAGCAGGATTTCAGTTGTATTTAAGTTTATAGTATTGTATTGTTCGGTTACCGTTCATACCCTAAGGGTCCTCCATGTCTCTTTTAGTTAGAAGTCTGAAAGACATTTTTAGATATATTGTATTGTATATAGGGCTGGTGTCCGCAACTCCGCGTCCAGAACGCGTATTTATTTATTTTGGTAGATTTTAGAAATGTTTACAAAAATAAAACTACAACCAATAAGAATCAATATGTTTAACACGGAGGCCTTAAGTGGATACTTTCCTTTCGTGAAGCCAAACAATGTCAACATTCCGGAAATAAACAGACAAAATTCGTATTTGGTGTGGGCTTATTTAGCAGATTTTTTAGATGTTACCGATAAGAATCAATATGTTTAACACGGAGGCCTTAAGTTGATACTTTCCTTTCATGAAGCCAAACAATGTCAACATTCCCGAAATGCTAAGCTTTGTAGATGAAAATATTAGGCTTTGTAGATTCCCAGCTGCTTGTTAACTTTTTATTTTGTTCTACATTTTTTGTGTAGTAAGCAACGACTTATTGTCGGGCCTACGCTGTCCCCCCATACTTAAGTACAAATGCTGTATCCATAATAAAATTGTAACACCAAATGATTTGAAAAGAGTAACCATGGAGTTTCTTGCCGGTTCTTCTCCATAGGAATCGACCAACCCGAACCGTGCACCTTTTTGTCGCCGTTTTATAAGTGCCCATCGAGGCCTATGTGAAATAAAATATTTTGATTTTGATTTTTAAATAAAGAGACGAAATCCGTATTTGGTGTGGGTGTGGACTTATTTTAGCAGATTTTCGACATGGTAATAAAAAGCCACCGTTTTGGTGAAACAAACGTTGTGAAGTCACATTTAATACCACAATTAATATTGCCCTATCAACTATTTACATCCAAGTAAAAACTGAGTCAGCAAAGAAAATTCATTCCCAATTACGCTCACAAACTAATAGTAACTAATTAATTCTGTTCCAGACAGCCAATGAACGCGCTTCATCATCATGCTTATTTATGAAGAATGGGGATGTAAAAAATGGGTACCAGTCGCTGACTAGTACGGCTCTGTTCGTGAGGTTTAGTGATTAAGGAGTACGCCTTCCCCGCAAACCGCAACGAACTCAGCTTGCAGGTAAAAGAGTTATTAGCTCCAAAATGCCGTGTACCAGTAATTGATTTGCTTTTGTTAAGTCAAACGACTTCTGAAGACTTCTTTGTCGGTTTTCGCGTGTTTTTTTTCAATATTTTTTTGAGGGCTTTAGTTGAGCTGAGAAAATGTTGTTGCAGGTCATTATTATTTAATAGGTTGCCTAGTTATGGATTTTTCCATGTTTGTCATCATAGGATACTAACACCCGTAGTTTTGTAGCAGTATTTTCTGTTTGTAATAAATGCTCCTATGATAATAGATTACTGTTACTGTTAGCCTGTGTCATCCCACTGCTGGGCATCGGCCTCTCCCCATGATTTCCAAATCCTTTGATCCAGGGCCAATGTAGACCACGGGTAGTTGGTTCTGTCCAGCTCGTCCCGCCATCTCCTGCGAGGTCTACCGCGACTGTGTACGCAACACAATACTGCGCTCCAAATCGAAAATTACTGACATTGCTCAAGAAGCCGCTAAGTTAAAGTTGGACTGCGCTGGCCATGTCTGCCGTATGCCCGACGAGCTGCGGGCCAAAACAACCACGATGTGGAGCCAGAAGGCGACGTGGTAGATAATAGATTAGCCACTATAAATATCTTCAAATATCATAAAAAACAGATGTGTTTGAAGACAATTTCATTACT
This sequence comes from Noctua comes, assembly GCA_963082995.1. Classification (NCBI taxonomy): domain Eukaryota; kingdom Metazoa; phylum Arthropoda; class Insecta; order Lepidoptera; family Noctuidae; genus Noctua; species Noctua comes. The sequence goes on from OY720270.1 coordinate 7,726,490, forward strand.
TATTTACCTTGTTTACGCAACGAAATTACCAACCCTCTTTCAATATTGAACAGAATCCTGTTTCATATTACATAATATCAAGCAATACCAAAATAACTCATTAGAATTTCATAAAGTAATTCAATGAGGAACCAACAAGAGTAAACGATGTTGCCGAGGTCGCGTATTATGTTTTATGTTTCCTCAAAGCCGGATTATCATTTGGTAAAGCGAATGTTGGCAAAAATACCATATTATGTGGTGGTTGCACTACTTAATCGCAGGATTTGCAGTGCTGTGTGCTCGACTGAATTTATGCAGTACAAAGTGACATTTTTGTAGAGGAGATCTTTAATTTGAATAAGACAATGATATATTGCCGTGGATTTATGCAGTGTCATTCATTGTACATAGTTAGATTTACCAGGCCAATTTTGAAAAATGAAACACATCTGCTTTTGTGAAAGTTATCAGAGAATGACATTAAATGAAGAATAGACAAGGTAAAACCTTGTTGAGCTTAAGAAGTGTATATACAATCTCCACTTACAAGTTTCCGCGCATCTTAAACATTAAACATGATCACAAAATACTATCTTTTATGAACACTGACAGCAAACTGTACTAAAACTTCAAGACAAGCACCTATACTTTAAGTTCTTCATCAACAACGTCCTTTTTAATATAAGTCGTCGGATTGCGATACACGTCACGTAGCAGGAGTACAATGGCCGCGAGGGAGCGACGCCGGCCGGCCGAATTATCCCGCCGGTGTACACAGACCACGTGACCGCTCCGCTCTCCTGATCGCCTGGTACCCTGGTAGCATAGAACAAAAGCCATTCCTTTATTTAAGGCTTTTAGACGTATTGTTTGGCGGTAAAAGGATGGAAGCCATGAAATATTCAAGCGTATATGCTCTGTACAAGCCTGTTGGTGTCACAAGCCAGTAATCTATCTGTCCAGAAACAAAGGAAACTAGTACTTTATTCAAGACTTCTGGCACGAAATATTTAGACGGCTTGAATTAGTGAAACCATCCGTCCAAGTTTGTCTTGGCAGTTTATCGTAGACTAAATCAGACATATACACGCAAGGAACGTCCAAAACATGCTCAGTCATAATAAATAGCTCGATTTTGTACTTCACGAAACGTTATGTAATAAAAAATATATGGGGTTATAGAATTTCCCGATACAACTAGATTTTTTAATGTTATAATACAAGTTAATTATACAATGGACATTCCAAACATTTAACGACAACATTTACAACACCAAACTACAAATTAACGACAAAAGTAATTAATACAGAGAGATATTGCCGGCTCTTAACAGTCGTAATGCTTCAGCATTTAATTTCTTAGGCCATAGATTAAACTTGGACCATCTTGCGTTAAGTTCCGGTCTCGAGCCAAATTAAAAAGCTGATTATGCACAAAATATTTTGGCAAATTTCCTCGAGCGTGGCCGGAGTGCAGGCCGAGTGTGGAGGCTCATTGCCTAGAATTCCCTCCGGAGGAGAATGCGAATCACGTCCTAGGCCAAGAGAATTCCAGCGCTTCGGACGATCTCTCAAATTATCCGTTGGACAGAGTACTCTGGATGTAATTCCGAACATTAGTGGAATTGCTCGTATGTGGGATCAATAGACCGGAAAAATATTTGGTACTCACGGTATTGGAGTTGCCTGATATATGAAACTATTCACGTCGTACATATCCGCATACGTTGAAATGTAATTCACATGAATGGATTTTTTTTTTGTTGCTAAAATACTGGAATTGGCAACGAATAAACATCGTATTGAATAAAAACATGACATACCGCATGTTTTTATCGATCACACAATTAACACAAGCAACAACATTAACACAACGCATTATTTTGATTAAACATTACTCGATAGTATCCCTACACTAGAATACACGTCATAGTAATCAAAATGCAAATTAACATTTGTCCAAGTAAATATTGCGCTGTTATATACCTTTTAATGGCTATAAAGCTCGCAATTAACTTCAGCCTTTTGTTATGGACGGTTTGTGTATATTTTTATTAAACTAGCGATCGTTAACTGGATGTGGGCGAATTAAATCAGAGGTCATTTAGTTTTACTGATGTCGATAATTACTGGCGTGCTCGACGACGCGTTATACGTGCCGCATATAAGGATACGTGTACTTGAGCGTGATTATAAACATGTGCGGTTATGCGTGTTGGTGGTTTTAGAAGCAAATGGGGAAATTATTTGATTTAAATTAGAGTTTGTTTTACTTATGATAATAATAGGCCTGTGTATCCCCGAACGTAAGGTAGAGGTGTACTTACCTATGGTATACCCACATTTTGCAAAGTTTAGATCCATATAACAGCGGTTAAGCTTATTGCCAACAACTACTAGTCAGAAATTCCTAATGGAAAACCCAATAATCACTTCCCCAAATTCCAGGAATTTGAAAGTAGGGACCGATGGTCAGAAGCGCTAGCAACACAATAACATAATTATTATGTACAGAATTCAATTTGATTTTACCCAAAAATTTGAGTATACGGATTGGAAGGCACATCGACGCACAAACGATTGCGACGTGTTCAATCCATCGTTCTGAAACCTCAATTTTCAAAAAAATACTGCCGTTTCCTACTAAAGTCTATGTGGGCTGGTTTCAGAATATTAAAGTGATTACGTGACAACCATTTGTGCATCGATGTCCCTTCCAACCTGTAGTATTTATTAAATTTAAATCACACATTCATTACCTCCCCAAAAAAACAACAAAAAAAAAAACATAAAATCCACTCCTCCAAACAAACAACGCAAACACCCACCCAAACAAGTTTCCACCATTATCATAAACATAATGGCTAATAATCTAAAACATACTCTAGTGTGTACTGTACATAACCAACCGGTTTATCCCTAGCGGATATTGGAACTGTTATCGCACTATGCAAATTCAATTGCGCAGTGCACTCTACACGACAACTTGGGGGCTGTGCAATTGATCGTTACTACCCAATAAGCTCCAAGAATTGTTTTGGGGCAGTTGTTTATTGATATAGTATTATGGTGTATTTGATGTATGCCTGGGATCGATGGTATGACCAGGGAGTAAGAGAAATAGAGGAAGAAAATAATTGATTGTGTAGTAGTAGTAGTTAAACTCTGATACCCTATTCAGAGTTTAACTAAACTAGATAAAGAAACTCGTAACCTAATTCAATGGTTAATTCATACCACCATCATCATCATCTGCCTAGCCTTTTCCCAACTATGTTGGGGTCGGCTTCCAGTCTAACCGGATGCAGCTGAATACCAGTATTTTACATGGAGCGACTGCCTATCTGACCTCCACAACCCAGTTAGTACTGGGTAATACGATACCCCTTGGTAAGACTGGTTGTCAGACTTTTTGGGCCACTGACTACCTAACGACCGTCAAAGATCTACAAATGACTCCCGGGACCAACGGCATAACGTGCTTTCCGAGGCACGGAGGAAACTCGGTATGTAATGGGTGGCCACCCATCCTCAGACCTACCTAGGCAAGCACGCCTTAACCTAAAGATCGACCCGAGCGGCTGTTATAATTCATACTACCATACCTACTAATATTTGCTTAAGCAAAATTAGCCCTGTCTGTATTTTATATCCACGCTCAACTATCAAACGGGCGAAGCCGGGGGCTAAAGTAAGTTTAAAATACTTCTGACAGCATCAACGCAACGCATTTTTATTGGTAAATGGATTATAAAGATGGAATTTTAAAAGCGTTTATTTATTTAAGGAAAACAAACAATTGTACAATGTATGTTACAGTAAATAAACGACATTTTAGAAGACAACATCACGCCTGTAATCCCCGAAGGGTTAGGCAGAGGTGTACCTAATATTACACCCACATTTCGACAGTTATATTTAAGTCACATGTAATAGGGGGCGAACCTATTGCCATCAACCGGGTACAAATTCAGACTACGTGACTTCTACTGAGAAATTCCTAATGTAAAAACCCAATAACACTTTTCCTGACCCGGGAATCGAACCCAGGACCTTATGCTCAGCATTCGCGCTTGACCACTCGACCAACGAGGCTAAATTGATTATAAAGAGTGAACTTAAGTGTTCACAAAGTTAAGCACGAGAGATATTTTATGGCGTTAAATAGCCCAACCGTTTTACCACGTGACGATTTCAGAACTATTCCAGCGAAAATATCTCATTGTAGCTATTTATATGACCCATGTTTAGCACATGTCTGCTGTCTGATAAAGTATACCGCAATACGCTGGAAAGGTCCCAGACAGTACGTTTAACCGTTCGTCTAGATTAATGTCACAACATATTGGATGTTTCAGCCAAAACCTTGCTGAAAAGTGTACTATTATGCTAATATAGCATTTGTAGTCTTTGTGACAAGAACTATATTTTTAACAGAATGGGTAACATGCGTAATAAATAATGAGATGACTAATTAGGTTAGGGTTTTTGAAACTGGTGAGATTAAGGAACTGTTTGCATGAGATTCCGATCAGTATGTAGCCTAGACTTATTCCTGGACGAACAAACGTTGTTAAATAATAATATTGTTTTTTCATTCCTCAATCAAAGAATCAGGAAGGAGGAGCTCGTGGCTAAATAATAACAGCCGCACGGATCGATCTTTAGGTTAAGCCATGCTTGCCTAGGTTGTTCTGTGGGTGACCACCCATTACATACCGAGTTTCCTCCGTGCCTCGGAAAGCACGTTAAGCCATTGGTCCCGGCTGTCATTTATAGATCTTTGACAGTCGTTACAGGAAGTCAGTGGGTCAAAAAAGTTTGACAACCAGTCTTACTAAGGGGTATCGTATTGCCTAGTACTAAATGGGTTGTGGAGGTCAGATAGGCAGTCGCTCCATGTAAAATACGGGTATTCAGCTGCATCCGGTTAGACTGGAAGCCGACCCCAACATAGTTGGGAAAAGGCTAGGCAGATGATGATGATGGTGGTATGAATTAACCATTGAATTAGGTTACGAGTTTCTTTATCTTTTCCCAACTATGTTGGCATAGTTGGGAAAAGGCTAGGCAGATGATGAAACAAAGAACGAGGAAGCTTCCAAGCAGTGTAACCAGACCCTAATTCTAGGTAACCCGATACTAATGACGTTCCACAAGTTCGTGTGATATTGTACATTGCCGCCGCCACTGTTGTCTGGAACTTACGACTGTATGAATAAAACATAAGCCAAAACTTCGACGAAATCGAGAATTAATCCTTACAAGTCATATAACACGAACACTGTTATACAAACAACGGACGGTTACCACACGGATATGAGTGGTTCAAAACATAGTTTATAATAACACGTGGCAGTAACTGACTCGTATGTTTGAGTTACGACAGGAGGAGAGAGCTTTCCACTCCACGATATTCGAACATTGTATTCGCAACGTATAACGTCGCATAAATAACCATGTTTGAATAAAAACCGACATAGCGCGCGAACCACTTAAATGTTTTTACTAACGTCATGAAATAATAAAATAATTTAGGACGACGACGTCCTGACTACCATGTCCTCTGGAATCGTGCCAAGCACCGCGGGATGCAACGTTATCCGGGCCTCGAGTACAAACTTTTAAGAAGCATACTCCTGTCTAACTTTGCCGTTATTATAAAATGTAAGAGGCGACGCAAATAGCGCAGTAGTAGAAGTTCGACGGATTTTTAGACGTTTCGAACAACGATTATGGGCCGAACTCGAGCCGCGTCGAACATTGGATGCTCGCAAATTTTTATCACCCAGTGTCGTGCCATCCGTACGCGCTATGGGTATCGATAATCCGTGCATAACCATTCCATTTGCACGTGACACGTATAGTGCGAGTTATGGGTTTCCGCGTTAGTTGGCACATGTTGCAGCGTATTAAATTAGTCGTATCAGCAGATAGCTTGATATTGGTACAGTTGGCATCTGCGCAGAGCGCGCACATGTGCGACATTGGCCGCGTCTCATGCATCATTCAGACGGAACCTGCATCCAATCGCTCTTACATTTAGGTTATAGCTCACCGCTTACGTGATAAATCGCCACTCTGGAGGAAACTTGTAGTATCATCACGAGCAGCCATGTGCTACATCGTCGGCTTTTATCAGATTTTTCCAGCTGGTTACGAGAGCTCATGTAAAATGCATGTGGTAGCCGTGTTTGTAATTGCTGTAACAGCTTTTGCATTACGCCCTAATATTAAAAGACGTTTACGTATGCTTGCATTTTTAAGCGTAATTCAACGAGTTTTATACAGCAAAAATTATACGCGAGTTTAAAAATTTTAACTCGACGAATTTTTTAAAGGCTGCATCGTTAACATTTTATCTAATTTAAATGTCATTTGAGTCCAGATTCTACTCTCAGCTAGTTATATTCAATTAGTTATATTTTAATTATTACTTTTGATAAATTCCAATATTTCTCGATAATTAATAATAGCCTCTGTTGAAGGCTTTGCTAATTAGTAAGGCTTTCACGATCAAATAGCAATATCCAATTTAATTAATTACGAGTCATTCATAAGATTTCTATATCCCATCTCACTAAAGCTAATAAACGCGTCGCCATATTGCCGTACGTCTCAAGTATCATTGATCAATAAGTGCAGTGCAATACAAAATCCACGAGCAATATAACCCGTGATATTGCCATTTCACATTAAATGGTAGTAATTGGAATTCCTGTCAAGTATGAAATTGGCGTCTTCATTGAGTAACTGGAGACGAAATGTACCGCTCGCTCATGCAATATGTATGTTTGCAGAGTATTATTATATACTAGCAGACCCGCGCAACTTCGTCTGCGTCACATAAGAGAGAGAGAGGGTTAGAGAGAGTGGGTCGTAGGCACCTATAGTACAATTCTAGCACATCACACCCATCATTCCACATAATGAAAATGCGCGCGCGGTAGCTGATCATTAATTCGCTGCGGAGTTATTTTAAAACTGTGATATCTCCTAAGATATTCATTGAAATCAAATGATGTATGAGCAATTTCGTTCAAAATTAAATACTTGAGATGAATAACGTATTTATTTGAATAAGAATAAATACCATGTTCACAAAAACACCATCGCAAATAATGCGAGTCAACCTTAAGATATATAGACATAATATGCTATCACGTATTTTTTTAGAACTTTTAAGAGGAACATTTCCGTCATACATGATTGTTGCGTAACTTTAACCGTTTACGCAGCGCACGCAACGGTAGTTTTCATTAGTTATAGCGTGATGTTATATAACCTATAGCCTTCCTCGATAAATAGGCTATCCAGTAGTTCCTGAAATTAGCGTGTTCAACTAAACTAACAAACAAACTCTTGAGCTTTATATTATTCGTATAGATTCAAGTAGGTAACTATTTAACTTCTCGGAAATAAATGAATTAATCGCTAAAACATTCTACTTATGTTTTTCTCGAATAAGGGCTTCCCTCGACAGCCTCACGTCTTCATCGATAGACTGTCGATGACGGTCATACTCCAGGCAGGTCTAAAGTTCTCACCAAGGTGCATGAAATGAGCCCAATAACAATATAGCTGCTGTATACTGTTGAGGACCTCTTGCGACTGCCTTCCGTCTCCATCGGCAGACCTTCTATGACAGTCATACTCCACAGCTAGGTCTAAACTTTTCATCAAGGTGTTGGAAATGAGCCCAATAACAATATAGCTGCTGTAAACTGTTGAGGACCTCTTGCAACTGCCGTCCGTCTCCATCGTTAAACTGTCGATGACAGTCATACTCCAAGCAGGTCTAAAGTTCTCAGCAAGGTGTATGAAATGAGCCCAAACACGATATAGATGCTGCAAATTGTTGAGGACCTCTTGCAACTGCCTTTCGTCTCCATCGTCAGACCTTCTATGACAGTCAAACTCCAAAGCTACGTCTAAAGTTCTCATCAAGGTGTTTGAAATGAGCCCAATAACAATGTAGCTGCTGTAAACTGTTGAGGACCTCTTTCAACTGCCGTCCGTCTCCAACGTTAGACTGTCGATGACACTCATAGTCCAGGCAGGTCTAAAGTTCTCACCAAGGTGCATGAAATGAGCCCAATAACAATATAGCTGCTGTATACTGTTGAGGACCTCTTGCAACTGCCTTCCGTCTCCATCGTTAGACCGTCAATGTCAGTCTTACTCCAGCTAGGTCTAAAATTCTCATCCAGGTGCATGAAATGAGCCCAATAACAATGTAGCTGCTGTAAACTGTTGAGGGCCTATTGCAACTGCCTTGCATCTCCATCGTTAGACCATCGATGACAGTCATAGACCAGCTAGGTCTAAAGTTCTCATCAATACGTATGAAATGAGCCCAAACACGATATAGATGCTGTTAACTGTTGAGGACCTCTTGCGACTGCCTTCCGTCTCCATCGTCAAACCTTCTATGACAGTCATACTCCACAGCTAGGTCAAAAGTTCTCATCAAGGTGTTCGAAATGAGCCCAATAACAATATAGCTACTGTAAACTGTTGAGGACCTCTTGCAACTGCCTTCTGTCTCCATCGTTAGACCTTCGATAGAAGCCATACTCTAGTTAAGTTTAATCTAGAGTACCTTTTGCTATCATAACTTAAAAAAAAAAATTGGCCAGTCCATTTAAAAGTTATCTTGTGAGCACATTTTATTCATTAGTACCATTTTGGTTCAAAAGATGTCGTTGCATGTTACATATATAATTATGATAAGTTCTTCTTGAACACTTTAAATTCATACATCTTTTGATAGAGAGCACCGATTACAATGAAACGAAACCTTAAACCTTCTCTAAGTTATGCACAATATGTGTGCATTGAATCTAACCACATGGGTTTTATAATTTACACACGCGTGATGTTTTACCAAAAAAATACCCGGAGACACTCATATCTTTTGATAGAGAGCACCGATTACAATGAAACATCGTTTGGATGGGTAAAAAAAAAACTACATACCAATTTACAAAAAGTGGAAATCGCCTGGGGATCGAACTTCCACCATGCTTACAGCATTAAAAAAATCGAAATAAATACAAAAACAAATAACTTAGCTGAGGCTCGAACTTGCAAACCACTGTTCACAGGGCGGCCGCTGGCACCTTCGGGCTACTTACTTCGGTGACAAATGGTCTAAAATAGCTGTTCTCTTCTAATGCATGCCATGACAGTTGTCAGTTGTCAAACCGTTGTCAAACAGCTGGAGAATATGGACATAATGCAATATTGCTCACCCACCTAAGTTATTAGCGTGATAATATAGCCTATAGCCTTCCTCGATAAATGGGCTATCCAGCACTAAAAGAATTTTTCAATTTGAAGCAGTAGTTCCTGAGTTTACCGCGTTCAACCAAACAAACAAACTCTTCAGCTTTATAATATTAGTATAGATGACTATTTGCTCTTATATTAATTCCGTACGTATTTATTGCTCGTTCAGAGCTATTTCGAGTAGCTAATTGTGTTAGTGGCTATAATTAATTTAACTGGGCGGAAGAGCTTGCTAGTTAGTGATACTGATGTATAGTTATGTGGCCATAAGTAGTTGCCCGCCTGTAATCCTCGTAGGGTTAGGCAGAGGTGTACCTAATAGTACACCTACATTCCGCCAGTTATGTTTAAGTCCCATGTAATAGGGGGCGCACCTATTGCCATCAAACGGGCATGAATCCAGACTCCGTGACTGCCCCTGAGAAATTCCTTATGGAAAAACCCAAAAGCACATGGCCCGACCCGGGAATCGAATCCAGAACCTCATGTAAGTAAAGTCAAGTGTCAAAAAGTTTGGCTCTGTAATTCAAACCTATGTTTGGCTCTGTCAAGAAGACAGACAAATAATACTATATATGTATATATATATATATATACTATAATACATCATCCTAGAACCTACTTTAATTTGTTTTTCGTATACGCTATAGTATCTCTTTTGTTCAAACCCCTTCAAAAGCATGGAGGGCTGATTCTGCAAATCATTTTATGAACCCACGTGTAAAGTGCCTACTGCATTTAAAAGTGCCTCTTCATCCTCGAGTTTCGCGCGCCTATTCTTATGATAGACGTGAGATAAGGCTGCTTTTGCTTTGTAATCTCTTAGCTGCTTTTTACTAGCTCAAGACAAGTGGAAATACAGGGGAATGGCTTGTTCTAAGGTTCTCGTTTGCGCATCTTTTAAATCTGCATGTCCTGGGCGTATGCAGGTCATGTGTTCTTGCTACGTTTTAGAATTCAAATTGCTAATCCATTAAGTATTTTTTAGTACAGCAAGAAGTTCATTCAACATTTATCAAGCAGTAGAATTTTATAGGATTGGTAAGATTATACGCTGTTATATTTGATGATGTCTATTAATACATTACCAACACTAATTTGAACTGAGACCCTTGCTCGAGTGCGGTGTAAACGTAGTGTAAATACGTCGATTTTATTGTCCTGTAGCATTTTAGTTAAATTTTTACAACAAGCACAATCAGTAACATCCACATCCACAGATACACAAACATAAAAAAAACACATCATACACACAAACACACACACACATCACATTCTAAAAATTATGAAAATATTATACGGGGTGGAAGGGACACCGACGCGAAAACGGTTACCACATACTCAGTACATAATTCTAAACACTCCCACATCAAAATTTTTCATCGGTAAAAAATCAGCTGTTGCATACATTTTGACCGTGTAGGTATTGCACTTTTGTAGGAAACGGCAGATTTTTTTAAAATTACCTTTGAGAAATTTCCAAGTAGGGTTCAGAATGATGTACTGAGTACGTGGTAATCGTTTTCGCGTCGGTGTCCCTTCCACTCCGTATCTGAAACGGATATTTTATACATTCTTAAAATTATGTATGTGGTACGGGGTTTTTTAATTTTTAATTCGACGTATTTACTTTACATTTACACCGCGCGCTCGCGCTTGGTCCTCTGAAGGTCCTTTTTACGTAACTTTAAAAAATACAAATGATTTTTTGGAAAAACGATTTCACTCACGTATGCACCAACAAAGAGTAGAGTGGTTGGAGCCCTAAACTGGTCAACCAGGTCAAAACGTACGTACGCATAAACTGAAAAGTTATTTCTAATTTACCTACACGAGCGAAGCCTTTTACGTTACAGCGAGTAGGTATACATTTAGTCGTCAAAAATAATGTTTTTTTAGTATCACCCCCAGTACTTTACATGCTAAAACCAGGGCTTATAGTCGCGGCTTATCCTTTCATTAATGTATTCAAGGTTCTGAATTTATGCGCACGACCTATTATTTCATGCGAGCTGAGTTAATATAATTCTCAGTTTATGTTAATTATTCAATAGGTGGTGGAAATATTCACACTATTAAATTATTTTAGTTATTCAAATGGTTAAACAAATGGCGTACATCATCGGTCGATTTAAACTATAGCTGATGAATTAGCGGGTATGTTAGGATTTATTCTGTTAGGCTCGTACATCATGTGGGCAGACCATGGGTTTCGTGCTATGAAAACACACTGGTGGCGATACACTATTTCTAGTAAAACTAACGAATTATTTGAGATTACAACTAACACAATAACACGGGGCACAATGAATCGGGTACAGTTCCAAGACATCTCAACTCCGCCGCGATCCGACACTCAATGTCGTCCTCCCTCGAGTTGGACATCAGGGCTCCGTACAAGCACACCGTGTGGTGGGTAGACTGGTTAGTAAGTCGCGTGATGTCACCAATGTACACTGGCTCGCTTTCCAATTCATTTTATGTTCGTACTAATGACGGGATCCGACAAATATCTTGCTTACATTAAGTGTCAACCATTTAGTTGATCCTTGCTCTGGCCCAAAGGCTCGCTTTTACCTTGGCCAGAAATTAAGCATTGCCATGCAAACTGGCAATGCTGCCAGTCTCTTGGGCATATTAAAGGTTGACTGCGTTGAAGAGGAGTTTTTTGATGGTATTATTATTTCCTCTATTTCTTTCTTTTTACAAATTTTATACTTTTTTAAATATTCTTTAAAAAAATAATATAAAACATTAAAAAAAAAGAAATTGTAGCCCACCGGGTGTCGGGAACATGGTCTAAGCTACCGGCGGTCAGGGCCCCAAAGGAAGGGACCTTATAACAATACGAGCCGTGTCCAGGAGCATCGCTTTCTGCATCAAGCCCTTGATCCAGCTGCCGAAAGCCTCCTCAGATATTGATCGAGGTTCTTGGCAATTAAGCCATGGGCTGATACGACTATCGGCACAATGATCGCTAAGTCCACATCCCATATGTCAACAACCTTGCGAGCCAAGCCAAGATACTTGATTTGTTTATCTTTCTAGGCTTTCACGAGGTTCTTGTCATTCGGGAATATTATGTCAACAATCATTACGCGCCGCTCTGATCGATCCACCACCACTATATCAGGCTTATCTGCTACAATAGTCCTGTCAGTGATGATTTCCTGAGACTGCATATCTCACGATTGTGACGAGTCTTATGCTATTATTATTATTATTTATTTATCAAAACAAAATTTATAAAAATCTTAACTTACGAACTATGCCCCACAAAACCGTTAGCCATACTCTAGTTTGTTGTAAGTTTAGGTTATTTAAGGCAATTCTCAAACGACACCGCTCGTCCGCGCGGTCGGTTGGACGCGGTGAAGCATAGTATGTGCGGTACGCCGTGCCGAGAGGCGGTGAGCGCCGTTCGTCCATGCGGTCGGTCGGTGTCGTGTGTTAGGCAATGACAGATTTGATACAAGCTAATGCGACGCGACGTGAGATCCGCTTCACCGCCCCACCGCGCGGAGGTGCGGTGTCGTGCGAGAATCATTGTATTGTTTTTATTTTTAATAAATGGTTACATTTTTATGTGTGTGTCCAACTACAACTACAATTTAAATTCAACGGTTATATGTTATAGTGACTTCTAAAAAAATAAAAAAATAATGCAGTAATTATTTGAAAGTTAAAATGAAGTTTCCGCTTGCTTTTTAATTGTATTGGAAAGGTTTTATCCATTATCACACTGAATTTCACATTGTTTCACTTATTATTTCGAAATATAATTTTCGATATCATTCAAAATTGATATTAATGCTGGTTCCTAGAATGTTTTAATATGGATCAAGTAAATCTTTTTTATATTTGCGTAGGCATGCAGCAGAGTTTATGTTGGTTTTAAATTAAATTTCGGTTCAATGAAAACAGTTGTTGCTGTTGATAATATTCTGCTTGATTTTATAAAGGTTTATTATTTCCATTGAAGTTTAAGATTCAAGTGAAATATATTCATGGCTCTACTTATTTTTTCATGTTTATTTTAAATTAAATTACGTTTCAATGAAAATAGTATTGTTGTTGATATTTCTGCGTGATTTTACAAAGGTTTACTTATTTCCATTGAGGTTTAACTTATAAGAGAAATAATTATTTAATGGTTTTTCTTGCACATAGCAATAAATACTTAATTTTAATAGGTATATTACTATACCTATGAATTTTATGTTACAACAATACTTTAGCTTATCCAATTGGCATTAACTATCACTTTTGTAGTCATTCTCTCAAAAAACGCATTTAAAAGAAAGACAACAATCCTTTTCCCCAGAACCAGAATCTACACAGAATATCAATTTGCTTTATGGCGCGGAAATCTACGAGATTTTAAGCAAATCCGACACAACTTATTAAAGCGGGTGTCCCAACTCCTGATTACATCGTAAAGTCAAACTTTACATCCAAACCGTCATAAATCTCGTACACTCGTGTAGTATCCTGCGACAATAAAACCAGAATCTATTAAAAACATAAAATAGCTTCTCAAAACTCCATACAAGGACAAAGGAGGTAAAGTAAAGTAAAGTAACGCAGGACGTAACAGTAACCCTTTTACGTTTTAGGTTCAACACCCGTAAAAGTATCGAATGTCGTAAAATTGATCCCAGTAATAAAATTACTATAGCGTGAAGGGCGAAAATGAAATATTGTGTCGCCATTACTTAGAAAAGTATTTCATGTGTGGACGTGAGACCAATGTTTTAGTTTTGAACTTTATGGTGCAAAATGTTCAGAAAAGAAGAATATTTGAAACTAGCTGTGCCTTCCGTCCGCGTAAAATTATTATAAAAATACTAGGTACTTCCCTATTTGAATCGGTTTTTTTTGGGTTTTAATTTTTTTGCACGGAACCCTAGTCATCGTCATCATCATTCTCTTGCCCTTATCCCAATTCATTTGGGGCTGGCGCAGCATGTGTTCATCCATACTTCTCTATTACTCGTCATGTCATGAGACGCCTCCTTTCTTGATTATCCTATTTCTACAATAAAAGTACTCCTTATAACATCAGCGATCTGCCAGTAAAAGTCAATTCGGCCGTTTCGTAGATTAGCCGGAACAAACAGACGGACGGATAGACAGACAGACAGACAAAAATTTAAAAAAGTGTTTTTGTTTTGTTAAAAGTACCGTATATGGCATCATATGCATTCAGACAGACACTTTTTTTTTTTTTTTTTTTTTGTCGTGGTAAAATCATCAAATGAGTCCTCCCACCCAGGGCAGAGTGGGAGGGACTGTCAGACTTGTACTGACTAAAATCCACGGTGTCCTTCAGTAGCCCTTTATGTTCCAGGGTCACGGTAATTCTATGAGTCCCGCGACCCCGGCAGGCTTTGGCCCTCTAGAGGGGGGCCCCGTCATTATGCTGACACTCTTTGAGGCGCGCGTGGAACACAACGCGCCGTCGACCCGGGCATGGTCCATGGTCGGACAGCGAGTCGCCCATTACTCGCCGCCCGCATGCCCGCGCCTACGGTGGCCGGAGATCGTCTGCCGACGTCCGGCGCCGTGGGCGTCTACCACTGCGGCTGGTGTGGAGGGAGGACGCTGTCCTCTCCCTCACGCGGCCCGCCTCCTCCTTCGCGAGCATGACTGCTTCGCAGAAGGAGGCGACCGCTTCCCACTCCGTCTCGCCCCGCAGCATGGCCTCGACCAATGCCGGGCGCGAGAGGTCTCCGCCTATCGCCGCCGTGAGGACACGGCGGTGCCCTGCCCAAGCGGGGCAGTCCTGCACCGTATGCTCCACCGTGTCCTCCGGGCGGTCCTCGCAGTGGTGACACCCAGGCGTTTCCTCCTTCCCCATCAGACACAGGTACCTCCCGAAGCTTCCGTGTCCGGTGAGGACCTGCGTCATGCGGTAGGTCAGGACGCCGTGACGCCTATCCAGCCACTCCTCAAAGAGGGGTCTTACCGCCGCGATTGCGGCGTGCCCGTTCAGACAGACACTTCATTTTATTTAAGTATTTGTACGCACTGGACCGGATCTCCTCATTTTTACTAGGTGACGATGACGATGACGTTACGGTGTGCGAACGAAAGTGTGCGAACGCTCGGAGTAAGGCGATACTTGTCGGCTGAGCAGTGTTTATAGCTGGACATTGGCCTTTAATCACCCAAAGTAAGATGCCAAATAAGGTAGCATTTGAAGTCTTTGACCCACATACATTTAATCAACGAGATGTTTGAATTTAAAAACAGAAATAAAGTCCGCTGATACTTGAATTTAATTCTTTAATTAAAAAGTTAAAATAAATTACAAAGACGAGAGGACCCTCGATAGAGTTTTATAAATAATTTAATTAAGATTATTTATTAAAAATTTTCGTTGTTGTCAAGATTTTGCATGAAATATTTTGTTGTTCGGACTCCCACGTAAAGCCCGCTATATCGTCACCATAATTGACAACAACTACGAATTGGTGAACGGTAAAATATTACTGAATTCAAAAACAGATAATATAACGTTTGTTGATATCCGTACGTATCTTTCATAGTTACCTACGATTGTAGTCGTTAAGATTTTTCACCAATGATAAACGACACAAATATAGTTTGTTGTTTCGAACTTCTTCGCAAAGATTTAAGAAGAAAGGGCATTGACCGCTATTGCCACCCTATTGAACACCAACTAAAGCATGAAAGGAAATTAATTGGTTAACACGAAAAGTTTTCTTGTCGATATATGGAGTTGCAGAAGCCAAACAAAGAACAATCGGCAGTAACTAGGATAACCGATCGGTCCCAATAGATTAAGCCGTGTTATAAATGTGCCCCGTATCCTTTGAAGAGTGTGTATCAGTTTGTATTAAAGTTTTCGGAAAGTTGGGTGTAGACTTTTAGAATAGAGATTATTTTGAAGGATTACAAATGAAACGTGTCAGCTTAGTAGTACGATCACAATTTTTTTTTTAACGTTTCCCTACACTAGTCATTTCTCCTGAATCGTTGGTGCATTTACAAACCTGTAGGCCATACAAAAATATTTGTTTCGTGCGGGAATTTAACCTGCGACACGCAGCGCAGCAGCCAATCGCTCAGCCACTGGTCATGCTATACCACTGGCACAAACATCCCAACTGCAACAGTGATGACAGATTCGTCAATGGTAGCGACCCAACGTCGACCTTAATGATCACTGTGATTTGGATAGAGTCAGATGAGATTATATGAAAGGACTGTCAAAATTTTGTGTGTTGACTGATGTAGCTACTGAAATATAAAAATTCATAATACAAGCAACAAACAAAAACGTGGTTTAAAATCTCAGTTAAAATAACAAAAACAAAAAATTATAATAAAGCACTGAAAATAAATTGAATCGCTGATCTAAAATAAAATCGAATGGTAGGTTTCATTTCTACGTATTTTTAGTTCGGTGAAAAAACGTAATGAGTTCCAAAAATAAATTGCTCGACTTGAAACTCGAGTTGAAATAAATCGCGAATCTAAGTGGGATTGATACGCAGAGATTATTGGAAACGTGTAGTATGTAATTTTATTGTTTGGTCAAAGCCATCATATCACTGAACTATGATTCTTATTATTAAATAGTTGGTTTTTGAATGGGTTTCTCCAATTTATTATTGGTACGATAAAAATGCAACATAAATACGCAGTTTATTTTTGTAGAATCATTTTTACAGAGCTTGTTGACAGAAAAATAGGATTTCAATAAAAAGTGCCTACTGGTATAGTTCATGTAAGGTAAAAAGCTCATACGCACGCACTACAATCATGTAGTGCACTGCACTAAACTTGCTTACGCCTTGCTACGCGGTGCGCTACGGCGTAGCACTTTGCTACGATTGCGTAGAGCTATGCGTTTAAAAAGAGTTCTTTGTATACCCAAATGATGTGAAAGTTAATAAGTTGTCTAACAAAGGTGATTACAAAATATACAGATGATATCTGTACATAATGCCCTCTTAAAATCATTTGCCTAGCCTTTTTCCGAACTATGTTGGGGTTGGCTTCCAGTCCTGCCGGATGAAGCTGAGTAATAGCGACGGAATATCTGACCTCCACAACCCAGTTACTACTGGGTAATATAATATCCCTGGGTAAGACTGATTCTCAGACTTTCGGCCCACTGACTACCTGTAACGACTGTCAAAGAGCTACTATATAGATACCCGGGACGAACGGCTTTACATATGTACATTCCGAGGCATGGAAGAAACTCGGTATGTAATGGGTATAAGTCAGCCATGCACGGAACAATTTTTTGCAGCTCGGCTTAAGCCAAAGATCAACCCCGAGCGGCTGTTATTATTTAGCCACGAGCTCTTTTGAAAAGGACGAAAATAATTATATTAATATTACATTCACGCACAAAAATACTTACTTATATTTATTTATTTAGGAAAAACAAACAGTAACATATTAGAGGTTTAAAATAAGGCTTACATTGTAAACTATGATAAATTTGCTACCTACTAAGTTTTCCTCAGATTACTCTAAATACTTAGTAACTTGAGAGACGTATGTATAAGATGTAAAATAAAATAACAGGTATTTTATGCACAATATACAAAAAGTTACATAATAGTAGTCTATGTATAAAAAGTGTGATACATAGTCACATAACTGTTACAGTACTTCATCTAAAGCCACGCTTTGTTCCCGAATGTTTTGTATTATTGTCGTCCTGTTCAGTACTCACATTTTTTCTCTGCGCAAACCATTATGTAGATTTCAATTCCATTCAGGGTAGATTTATAATTTACAAGATTTCCATTTCGTAGGATTTTACTTTTGTTTATTGATGTACCATTTTTTCCTCTGCTTGGTCTTTTATATAAGGTCTAATTATTCATACACGAAATATTTTCAGGGAATCATCTCACGGCCATAACGAAGCCATTTCAAGGGATTACTTTTTTTATCTGAGTATATTTTTATGAAAAATAAATAATTTAAAATTACTTGACCCACAAAATAAATACTAGCTCCTTATTTTTGAACATCTTTTACTACGTCGTATTTACCTACTGCCATTGTTAGAATATGGGAGTAAAGGTTTTATGCAAAAAGTCTCAAAAAATTTTAAAATTATCATAATTTCGTAAAAGAAAAACACTTAGATATTTTTTTTTCGTTGCTATGGCGACTTTACGACTTATAGAAGTTACCCTTAAAATATTTCGTGTATGAAAAGATAGACCTTATATAAATCTAGTATCTACAATGTTTATTATTTATTATTTATTTAAAAAGCAGATGAATCGTATTCTGACTATCGCGTCGGTGGAGTTTTAATTCTGGACTATTCTATGGAAAATGTACAAATAAAATAAAATACATTTGACAAAAATATTGCGAAATGGAGAGATTCTTCTAAAGCGTTTATTTTTACAATGTAATTTTGCGATTTGGATACATTCGTAGTAGCCGTGAATATTATTTTTTATTTATCGAAATGTATTGTTTCAATTTGATTTTTCACAAGTTATCTGTTTTTGTTTTTAAGAGGCGCGATTGTTTTTAGCGTGCTAACACTTCGTAGCTAAGCCCTTCGTATGAAACTGGTACTCACTTTGATCTTGGTAAAGCAAAGAGGTGGTATCCGCTTTGTTATAAAAAAAAAATTGCATTGTATAAAACAAAACACAGACGAACGATTTTTGATGACGCGGCTTTTAAATTTCGAAACACGAAACATGAAAAATTCCAAAAAACTTTTCTCATAACACTTCGTCCGCATCAATTTATATCTTTTAATCCATACTCATACATCACATTATTCTCCCTGTTGTTTAACTTTTTTCTTGACTAAAAATAAAATCTCTTCATCCGTTATGGCGAAATTCATCCTTAAGACAAATAAAGAGTCTGAGATGAAGCCGGATATCCGGATTTAAGAGCCAAGGAAACATGGCCGGGAATGTGGAGAGCTTCAAGCACTTTAAGTTAATTTTCATTTCACAGAAGAATATTTTCATTTGAGTCTGGGGGCAAATAATTAATTGTGGAATTGTGCATTTTAGAGAATGGAATATTCCACAATTAATTATTTGTGGAAATGATTCAGTATTGATGAGCTTTTGTTTTGACACGTTTTTTAGTGCGGTAGAATGTAGTGGCGTCAATTAATTAGCTTTTGTGAACAAATTGCTGTAGAATTTTGCGGTTTGTTTTGTGTTGAATTGGCGCTTAATTCCATTTAATCATCTATGGTATTTAAATAATGTTATTTGATTTTGAATATCGAAATACCAAATCAATTAAAAGCCTTACAATTTAATTAAGATATCTCCGGCTACAATTATGAAGTTTCCGTCGTACTGTACAACTTACGAAATATTCCAATTATCCGAGGCCTCCGCGTTTCAATTTGTGCAAGTTTCTCCAGAAACGTACAGTATTAAAGCAAGATTCGCCCGGTCCTCCCATAAAACTGGTTGTAATGTGAGTGAGTTCGCGACGCCGGTCCGCCGCAGCTGCTCCGAGTAATGTCCCTCACTCTTATACTATCCGGTTTATCTGCAGACCTTCTGCGACACGCCTCGGCCCTGATTTATATATGAAAAGTCTCAATTTATTGCATACCCAGTTTCGGTAGTTAATAGCTCAGGACATTCTGGGGTTAGCCGCGCGGTCAAATTAATGAGTGTGGGACAAACAGCCAAATGTGAGTGCTTTGTTTTTGTCCGTTTCGGATCAATTGGTTCACAAAACAATTTAGAACTTAAATTGGTTGCGAGAAGGTCCATTATCCTGTAGAGGTCTCCCAAATGCTTGGCTCCTGAAAAAAAAAGCAGTTAGAATTTATTAGTTTTAATTATCCATAAAACATGCTTATCTCTTTTACTTTAATTTACTTTCCTCTCCTTTTACATGACTTGTGAAAACTAATTAACACTTATTTCAGAAAAGGAACACTAATTAAAGGCGCAAGAAACTTACTTTGCATTTTAAATAAAATTTAAATGTCTGAGACATTTTATATTCTTTCAAGCTGGGCTTGAACTAATGAAGCTTGAATAACGATCAACTTCAACGTTGATTAATTCGTCAATAATCCTTTTATACTAACCGTAGTTTCTCTTTTGATCTTTAATATTCTCAAATGCCCTAGAGTCTTTACAATTTCTCATTGTCTTGTTTTATTTTTGTAAAGTAATTTCCTTTCTGAAATCACGACGTACCTCACTTATTTATTTCACGCTTGCGTACACAAAATATGTTAGTTATAAACAAACCCGACAGATATTATTATCTGATGCGTAGATAAGACACAAACCAATAAAGAGTGCGATGTCCGAGCGAAATTTCAATTTGCACCGCGGTTGGACTCGTGATTTGAGTCGGAAGGAATGAAATATTATGCGGCTCGAGTTCGGGGCCCTGACCCATGTCAAATCAGCATTCGCAGGTATGCCACGAATTATTTACGGCCAACTCACTGCTATGAAAATTTTTATCGCAACGATAAATCTTTATTAGCCAAGTTAGAGGAATTTTTCCGGGTGTCAGACGAGCCTATATATTTTTGGCTCGGATTTTATTTTCAGTTTGGTTTTTATTTGATATTTATTTTGTTGAACTTAGCTCACTACACAAACTTTTGCCGATCTGTTATACGAAGAATATGTATGACGTAAGTTCTTCGAAGTGATATTGATTTTGTGTTGAAGTACGGTCGGTTGTCGAGTGCTCTTATCGGATGAAAGGGTCCATGGGACGAAACGACGCTGAGTACTATAAAAGATAAATCAAAATACCATCATGCTGTCCTCTGCGGTACGGGCTGAGACATTTAATTGCGTGCTTGACATTCAACGACGTATCCGATTCATGGTTGACGTGACAGGCAATCTGTTCCCTATTATACGAATTCCCTATTCCTCTATTATGTTGGGACATGAATCTCCTATAATCTGTACTAGTATGCTATTCAATATGCGTAATGATATCTGACATAAGCAATTATGGATAACTGACTATGATAGAGTCTGATATCCTTGTATCTCAACGTGATCAAGATGTAATTCAAATTAAGACCTTTGCTTCAATAACCAACATTGTCAGTACGATACTAATACATTGTACATTAGTTATCGACGCTGCTTTGAACAAAAAAATAGTAGACCTAAATTATCCTGTTGACACCAAATTAAGAGGAGAAAATATGCCAAATCACGTGGTAATAGGACATCACGTAATTCTGTCCTGCAGGCTGAAAGTAATGCACGAACGTTTGTGACATACCTAACGTAACCAAAGGTGGTTTTACCTAACTATTAAAAGTATAAAATGCTCGAGTGCTGGACGATAATAGCCCTACCTGTCACAATGGACTTTATTACTCGCGGCACCTTTGATCTAGTGCCATGATATTCAGTTTTATTTTTCAGAGAAAACAGAAATAAAGTTCAAAGTTGGTTTCATTTGACTTGCTGCTGCAAACATCTCAGGAATTCTTAGGTCTTAAGTTAAATAGAACCTACCTTTGACATTTGAGATCGCTAACCTAGATCTGAAATGTGCTAACCTAACCCTTAGGTCATAAGGACTAAGAGTTAGATTTGCATGATAATATGTAGTTGAATAGTGTTGCTTGTTTGTTTTGTTGTCGTTTTCAAACCAGATCTTAGACGTATGGCTTCGTAGTTCTCGCTAATTGAGTTGTGCTATCTATCAATACCGTATTGCCTTGAATCAGTAGCTTAATAAGCGCCAGACGTCCCTGACAATTATACTAGCAAGAACGACAACGAAGAACGAGTTTATCATGCATGACATGCAACTCTTCTTTTTGAAAGAATAAGCATTACAGAAATACAGATCACAGTGTGATGTGGTGTAGAGGAATGAGGAAAATGTCGTGAGGTTTAAAGTTTTGAGAATGATGAAAATTGAATGTGTAGTAGTCATTGGATACATGAAGTGGGCTGCCGTTGTAAGACGACTAAAAAGTCACGGTGTATATAATAATAATCTTTCAAGCACATATTCTGAACACAGAATATGTGCATGAAAGTAAAAACGAAGGTCAGTAAACACTCCTGTAGGTATTCAGCAAAATATTGATTGACCAAAATTGTTGGTCCAAACCCGTACGAAATTCTGATTGTAGACACCATCTGTGAAACCCTATTCCTTTTCACCGTCCTTAAACCTTCTCCAGTCAAGAGCTACACAATAGCCCATCATTCGGGCACTCCAAAGGATTTCCATAACGTCAGAGTAAGCTCAACACTTCTGCACACACCAGATCACTAACGTGTTGGTCTCCGAACTTAAGATACATATGTGCTGTTTGTAGGATACGGGACATGTCGGCCAAATTGCCGCATTCTCGGCCCATGAATATTGTATGAGTAGTCCGTACTGTGCGATCACTTCATCATAACGCTTGAGGGATGGGCAACGCATGCTCCATCCTATTTATCTAGGAGAGGTTATTGGCTGGCTGAATATGCATAGCAAGCCTTTCAGCTTCGGATAGGATTAATGCTTGTCTAGTTATTTGAACACTATAATCCTGGGGTTTGTTTGTGTTAATTTATGCTGGAGTGTGTTTCTGAGTTTATCCTTGGATATGCGTATGTGGTAGAAACTTCCTTGTTGTGTTAGTGTAGCCGTGAAGGAGGATATGGCTAGAAAGGAGGTGTCTGATGAGATGACAACTAATAGAGAAGAATGGATGAAGAAGACAATGCTGGGCCGACGCCAAATAAATTAAGTGATCAACCTTTGAATGACCTGATTGTACAAATACACTATTATTGCGCATTACAACTTTAACCTACTCAAGGACACATTGTATTGGTGAACAGTCAGATCTTTAAGCCTGACTGTTCACCAATACAATGTATGAGGTTCTTACTCCATAGTTTTCCAAGAAGGTATAACATGAACTCGCAATGTAGTTAAATAAACTATCGATGTGTGTCTTTTGTCAATATGTACACTGGGCCCAAGTATTTGGTTTACAGTTTATATGTGTGAGTGAAGTCATAGTTATGCACACAAACACAAAATTAAATTAACTTGACTTGCTGTACGAGCCGGTAATATTCATACAGCCGCTCATTATTATTGTGTGAGTAAACATATTGTACCCTACACGGGGTTTATTTTTTTATCTTTACGCTTGTCGGGTAATCTAGTAAAAATAATATAAACGAGTTTACAATAAAGCCCAACATTTTATACAAACTTAACATGGTAACCATAGCCGATTGGTGTAAGCGCTTGCGTTAGCTAGTGATCTAACCTCGACGACGCGAGTTCGAACCCAACTGAGGAATTATTTTTGCTACTTTTTACTTTTTGTTTTTTAATAAATTTATTTTGTGGCCAATAAAATTACTCAAGCAAAAAGTAAAAAGTAACTAAATATAACCAATGAAATAATTTGATTTTTTTATTAGATAAACATTGCTATTGTTTGCTTAGCTTATCGCTTGGGTCATTAGCAAATTATCCGTCTCGTTTATTCCAATATTATGTTCCTTTCTTATATGGGTTGTTTTAAGGTTCAATTTGGTGGGGGCTGTATGTTAGAAAAAAAAACTTGTGTGGCCGATACAATGATTTAATACACTGTTGTTTACCTGTTTTTTTGACAAATACAAAGTTTTTTATTGGTAAGGATTGACGTAAATAATTTGTCAAAGTAGGTAGGTATATAAATTGAATCAAAGTAAAATTAGAGGTGAAGTGAATCAACATGTTAGATAGTAAGAAATTATGACAACTTCTAATCGCATAACAATAACATCACTTCACCATACTTTCAATAATTTACGAGTTGTGGTTTTAAAAAAAAACGTTTTATACCTACCTACTTATTACTAAGTTTTGTATTTGTTCTAATTTGCTTAACAAATATGAACATTATTTGCATAAAATAAGATTCATATTCGTCTACTAATTAAAATAAATTCGACTAATAATGAGTCGGCAATCCTTCGTTTTCTATTACTCCTTGTAACCTTCTGCTCATGAGATCTCACAGTTTGTAAGCACACTTTTATGCGGGTGGACAAGAAGGGATCAGCCTTGTGCCTTGCCACGATGTCGTAGTGTCGAGTCGATGAATTTGCCTTTGGTTTTGGCCTAAGATGTTCTACGTCTCCAAAATACGCATATCGGCGGACCCATAACTGCACGGTTCTCCCCTGTGGATAAAAACAGTATTTATAATACTTATAATAATAGCTAATATTATAATAAATAAACACTATATTTTTATACTATATATACACTATGTTTATTCAATATACTTATATATACCTAATTAATATTACTTATAATAATACAATACATAAATAAAGGGTCTTTCAAATAGGGCGGGTCGATGTTGACAGTTTGTGGCGGCCATGTTGTTTTGGCGGCATCTGTCAAATGCATTGTTATTTCTTCAGTTACTTATGCCAAATCACCATGGCAAGTTACACGATTGAGCAGCACGTCCAAATGATAAAACTTTATTATCAAAATTAGTGTTCGTTAGTGCAAACGTTGCGCGCATTACGTCCATTTTACGGCAGACGCAGTGGCCCTTCAAAGTCGACTCTCCAACGTTTGGTGACCAAATTCGAGACGACTGGTTCGGTAAACAACCAACCAACATCCTTACGTCAAAGGAACGCCAGACCGGCCGAGAACATCGCTGTTGTCCGTGAGAGTGTGCAGGAGACTCCGAGGCAGTCGATTTCTCGCCGTGCACAAGAACTCTGCCTTTCGCAGACTTCAACTTGGCGAATTTTGCGTCGGGCCTTGGGCCTAAACCCGTGGACAACATGACGACGTTACAAGACGGCGCTACGTGCCACACAGCGAGCGACACAATGGACATTCTGCATGAACGGTTCGAGGGTAGGGTTATCTCTCGCAGAGGTGACGTGAATTGGCCACCAAGATCGTGCGATTTGACCCCGCTAGACTTTTTCTTGTGGGGTTTTCTCAAGTCATAGGTCTATGCCAATAATCCGCAATCAACCGATGCCCTGAAAGTCAACATAACGCAGGCCATCGCTCAGATTCAGCCGGATCTATGCAGTAGATTAATTGAAAATTGGACCTCTCGGATCCGTGCCACCGTTCGAAGCCGCGATGGACATTTAAACGATGTCATATTTCATAAATAATGGCATAAATGGGCCTTTCAAATAAAACAATAATTTCTTTAATATCTCACATACAGCTTGTTTTATTTAATTTCAACATCGACCCGTCCTTATTGAAAGACCCTTTATAAGATAAACACTGACATTAGCAAACATTATAATCTATTTTTATTTACGTTATTCAAAGGCTTTTCTTTAATCTGTCTAAAGGCTAGATCAAGCTAATTTTAGACCAAGCTAATTTTATCATAATCATCATACGATTACAAATTAAAAAAAAGAAACTATAATAATTCAGTTATGATAATATATTATTATAACTATGGTAGGTATTGCACTTAAGTAACATTAATTATTTATTCCTAGTAAACATCCCTTTCAATGTTTACTAGGAATAAAGAGAATAGAGGAGTTAGTTAAAGTGAAGTAGGTATAATATCAACGTAATATCTAACTGTTACTCACCGATATCATTAAGCGCCTTGTAATTTCACTTCATCTCATCGATACGCTAATCGATAACAATTCAAATTGAGTCAGCCCAAAATTTGGCGACGAGTTTGGCTCTTTCAGTAGCGTCCTGTGATGCATTTCACAGGAGCAAACAAACAGAACAGGCAGGACACGATATAAACTGTCCCATCGTTTGTTAGGCAGCACCACATTTACACTCACAATTTCACATAATATAGATACGTTTTGCTCATCCAAAACAACGATTTCCACCTCTTTGAACATTGATAAATGTTGCATGGTTGGATCCACAGAAATAAAACCACACACATGCTCAAGAGTAGTAATCAATAAACTCAGTAATGCAAATACTCGTAGGTTGACAAGTAAGAATGCTCATTTTTTATAAATGAAGGTGTTTGAAAACAATATTTTTAAATTGTCGGTAGTTGTTGTCTAAACAGTCAAAATCAAATAGCCTGAGAGTTCAATGTTTGTCTCAAACGTTGGAATTGTTATAAATTCTACTTTAAGTAATGTTTTAACAAAATAATGAATACAAAAAGAAAAATAATATACTATTGCATGCATGATTTGAACTCACGACTTCTCGTTCAGTGACCAAAGACGATAGCCATTGTGCCAGGATTGCTTTATTAACATCATGCAAAATATTATATCTCCTTCAGCATCATAAGTGAATGATGACTATATATTGGTATATGGTAATTGATGTGCCACACGCACACTAATAAAAACTGAGCTCGCTCGTTTCATTTTGTGTTTGTGTGCATAACTATGACTTCACCCACACATATAAACTGTAAACCAAATACTTGGGCCCAGTGTACATTAAATATATTGCCTTTTCTCACAACTTCGTCCGCGCAAACGTCTTTTCTCTCGTTTTTTTTCTCGAACAATTTGTTTTACAAGTGATATTTTTATTCCATTTATTTATTTTTATACACATGATATTATTATCTTGACAACCAGTCTTACCCAGTACTAACTGGTTTGTGGAGGTCAGATAGGCTCTCGCTCCATGTAAAATACTGGTATTCAGCTGCATTCGATTTGACTGGAAGCCGACCCCAACATAGTTGGGAAAAGGCTAGGCAGATGATGACATGATATTATTATCTGTTGATATAATAGCCTAGTATTATATTTCAGATACTGTCCATAATGTATCTCAGTTAATGTTTCGTCATTTATTAAAATTTAATTGTGTCAATGTTTTAAACAAAGCTCATTACAAACACAAAATTGGTTATTAAATAACTTTACAAAATCTTTGCTATAAATTCTAATTTCGATCTAAAACAATATCGAACTGTCTGTTCAATCAAAAATGTGGATAACAAAGTCAATCAAAAACAACAAAATATCGAGTTGTTTCTAATTTTCCATTTAACTTTTGTACAAAACAAACAATGCTTAGTGGAAATTCTGTTGTTCTAAATAATAATCTTTATGTCAAAATCTCGGTGTTGTGATGTTGACTGATGGTATCAGACTCTATCATAACTCTGTTAAAGAAAATTAGCTCGCGGGTATTATAGGTATAATGGACTTTTATGTCAGTTTATGATACGTTGTATTCTGTTGTTGAGGAAATATAGACAGATGGTTTGTGGTTGTTGGCATTGATACTTAGTCTTACTAGACTAAGTATCAATGCCAACAACCAACAGAAATACAGGCGTGATGTTATGTTATTTACTAATAACATAACATCACGCCTGTATTTCTCCGAAGGGTTATGCAGAGGTGTAGGTACCATGGAACACCCACATTTCACCAGTTATGTTTAAGTCACATGTTATAGTGACCGAGGCTATTGATAACAACCGGATCCAAATCCTAACTACGGGCTACTACTTAAAAAATGCCAATTGAAAACTGAAAACACTTTGCCTGAAATAGGCTTCGAACCCAGGACCTCATCATGGACCACACAGACAGACTAGCACATTATTAGAAAATCATTATTATTCATTTATTTAGTACAAATATTAAATTTATAAAATATCAACATAACGATAACAGACAAGCAATTTTATCATCCCAAACGACATTAAATATTAGTAGGCGCTGAATTGTGGTAGCTCTGGGAGCTATCTATTATAACTGTTGACGTTCAAAAGTGTTTATTCTCAGTCTTAATTGTAATGCCGGGTACACATTGGTGTAACGTAACGTGAAATGTAACATGAATAAGGGCTCAAACACATAAACACGTTACGACGACGCAACGTGCCACGTTGCACGGCACGTCGTCGTGACGTAAAATATGACTGAAAGATATGGATGGATCCAGTATTTTCTTTGTATCTGTTTCTTCTTTATCCGTCTTCTTAATATTAGCAGGAGGAGAACACGTCTTGTGTGGTCCATTTCTCGAAATTATAACTGCGGCAATTCTACAAATGCGCCACCGTCAATACGACGTCGTTCAACGTGGCACGTTGCATTGTCGTGACGTGATTATTTACGTTGCTCGACGTGGAAGTTCACGTCACGTTGCCGTGCCGTGGCACGTTGCGTCGTCGTAACGTGTTTATGAGTTTGAGGCCTGAGCCGTCCAGACTTATGCAATGCAACATGAAATGTAAACAGATAACAGGCGAATTTGTTTCAGCGTGTGTTACATTACATGTAGAACAAGATTGTGCCTTTGCTGCAACACTTATACAAATATTAGTAACATAAAATTAATGTATTTATTATTTTTGTACTGCTTGAAAACAAACCTCTTCTCGAGTCTAGAGAAATGCTAAAAGCAATATACTTTAGTACGCGTTGATTCTCAGCTTTGGAATTATAAATTTAGTTTGATATTTAAAACTCGTGGCTATATAATAACAGCCGGTCGGGTCGATCTTTAGGTTCAAGTTTAAGTCGTGCTTACCTAGGTTGGTCTGTAGATGGGTGACCGCCCATTACAAATCGAGTTTCCTCCGTGCCTCGGAAAGCACGTTAAGCTGTTGGTCCCGGCTGTCATCTGAAGATCTTTGACAGTCGTTACAGGTAGTCAATGGCCCAAAAAGTCTGACAACCAGGGGGTATCGTATTATCCAGTACTAACTGGGTTGTGGAGGTCAGATAGGCAGTCGTTCCATGTAAAATACTGGTATTCAGCTGCATCCGGTTAGACTGGAAGCCGACCCCAACATAGTTGGGAAAAGGCTAAGCAGATGATGATTGAAAACAAGTTCATCCTTTACAACACCTGTGGCTTTTGTAAAGAATGAATTTGTGTGCTCGGTACTGCAAGACTTAAAAAAATCTTAATGCCCGCTTTAATTTAAAACATAGTTTAATTTAAATTTAAACAAATCTGATTCGAAATTCGACAAAAATGTCCTTCTCTGATTGGCGAAAGGGTTCACAAAACAGAATTTCCATTCTGACGGAATAATAAAAAACCTAATACAATCTCGTATAGGCACATACTTATTGTCGATAAAGTACAGTCACAAAGATAAATTGCGTCTTGTCGATACTGATCGAAAAGCGAAAAGGCTTTGTGACAAAGATACTTCCCTATTTCGCTTTTGCGAATAACTGTATCAGAATACTGTGTATTGAGCATGTTTTAATGTTAGGATTGTACGATTGCTGGAAAGGGCAGAGAGAGTGGGGATTTCCTATCTGTTGTGATGGCAACATTTTGCAATATTGTAAGGGTATTCATGTATAGTTTTCGTCGTTTCCTCAAACATCGTTCTAAAGGAGACAACCTTTAGGTTGTTAACGAACATTGAATTGTCTCTAAAACATAATAGAAGTTTGATGTGGATCGATGATAAATAAAACAAAAAATTACATTCTCAACTTGGTAGAGAATATTTTGTACATTAAAATGATTAGAATTCGGTGGAGCTCAAAAGGAGGGTACAACTTTTTCCGTCATTATGTATCAATTTTCAGAATTTACCAGATAGCGTGTGTGTTTATTGATTAAGTGGTTATTATAATTATAAACGTTAGTTCTTATGAGTCAAGAAAGCTAATATTAGCTGATCCGCGTGAATATACTCATTGAAACCAAAATGATGTAAGGGCAATTTTGTTCAAAATTAAATACTTGTGATGAATAGCGTATTTATTTGGATAAGGGCCATGTTTTTTATAAACATGGTATTAAACCCATACCTTCGCAAATAATACATTATTTTAGAACAAATTTGATTACCATAAAAAGGATTATAGTGATTCAACCTTAAAAGATAGACATAATTATGCTATCGCGGAATTTTTGTAGAACTTTTCAAGAAAAACAATTCCGTCATAGATGATTGTGGCGTAACTTTAACCGTTTACGCGGCGTACGCAACGGAAACTCTCAAAAAGAATAAATTTTCACCGTTTTCGCAACATTGTTCATTGATGCTCCGCTCCTATTGACCGAAGCGTAATGTTACATAGCCTATAACCTTCCTCGATAAATAGGCTATCCAACACTAAATAAGTTTTCAATTCGAACCTGTAGTTCCTGAGATTAGCGCGTTCAA
Source organism: Noctua comes (assembly GCA_963082995.1). Classification (NCBI taxonomy): domain Eukaryota; kingdom Metazoa; phylum Arthropoda; class Insecta; order Lepidoptera; family Noctuidae; genus Noctua; species Noctua comes. The sequence continues at coordinate 7,756,872 of OY720270.1, forward strand.
TGAAACAAACAAACAAACTCTTCAGCTTTATATTATTACAATTATAGATATCTAAAGTTTACTGATGTCGTAGGTACAATACTCGTATAATATATTCAACACACACCAAGTTTAGCTGTAATGGGTTATTGATCCATATTACATTACACTTTTTTCTTTAGGACCCTCTAACACAATCTACTTTTACAGCGGTTGGCCGCTGTCCACTTTCATACTCCGTAGATTAATTTTAATATTCTTTCTAGAACATTTTTAAGAATATTTTTATTAGTTCTGAAAAGTTTTATATTGACGGCCCTTTAGCGAGAGTTTGAGAAAATTCCAACAAATATTCTTAGGATGCTGTGAAATTTTGATAGATAAGTAGGTGCTACATTGTTTTATGGTTATTTGAAGCTCTCAGATCCTGATTACTGTTTGCACATAATTAATTCTTCTTCTTTCGTGTCGATGGTTTGACTTGTTTAAATTACTTGGGCGACGTTAATAATCTGTGGCGTTTTTTCGGTCCTCTTAAGTGCAGGTGTGTGTTGGGACAGTTCGAACACTTCAGCAAGTGAGACATCGACAATTGATGATTCATCATTGTCCGCGGACACAATAATCACTCCTGTTCGAATGTTATTGCGTTATTATTTCCCTCATTGATCTTTTTACAAATTAATTACATTTGTAAATATTAATTAAAAACAATATGAAAAACATTTGAAATATAAAAAAATTGTAGCCCACCGTTATCGGGAACAGGATCCAAGCTAGCGGCAGTCAGGGCTCCAGAGAGAGGAACCTCCTAACAATACGAGGCGTGTCCAGGAGTACCGCTTTCTGAATCAAGTCCGCGATCCAGCTGCCTAACGAGAGCCTCTTCAGGTATTGATCGAGGCTTTTGGCAATTAAGCCATGGGCTGATATGACTATAGGCACAATGATCGCTGAGTCCACATCCCACATGTCGACAACCTTGCGCGCCAAGCCAAGATACTTGATTTGCTTATCTTTCTAGGTTTCACGAGGTTCTTGTCATGCGGGAACGTTATGTCAACAATCATTGCGCGCCGCTCTGATCGATCCACCACCACTATATCAGGCTTATTGGCTATTTATTGCGTTTATTGTTATATTGCAAACAGGGACAAGTTTTTCGATAAAGTTCTTTGTCACCGACCCTAATGAAAACAATATTAGAGATATATCTCACTCAAACACACTGACAAACTTTTGTCCTTGCACTCGTTACGACTTAAACATTATTATTTACTGTTTTTTATGAGTTCCCGATTTTTCGGCGCTGTTGCAAGCACCATGATTAGGATAAACCCCGAAAAAATAAATCCCGTAATATCCCGTTTCGAGTATTAATAATAAAGTTAGTGACCATGATAGTTTAAAGACTTAAACATTTTTTCAATTAAATTGTGTTATAATTATTATATTCTGAACTTACAGCGCCATCAAATTCCAGTGTTACTTACATCCGAAAGCTCCTCGTAATAGTTTCTTCATAAGGTATTGTTACAGTAGGTAATACAACTTAAACTCGTACATTTTCTGCGCTATAACTTGTTCCAATGTTATTAAAAGTTCCTCCTCGCTAATCGTTATTTTGTTCCAGTTGTGAAATATCTTTTTCTGAACACTTTGCATTTAGCTTATTGCGGAACAAACAAATGAAATACGTAGAGAATTATTTACGCACAAATCTCTTTTTTACAAAAATATATTTTTTATTACACCAGATAGCTCACTAAAAGCATTAAATAACATTTACCATGGCACTATATCATAGTCAGTACTTTTTATAATTCAAAACGATTGCGTACAAACCCATCAACAATGTTAATAGCCACTTCGTGTCACGGAAAAAAAATCAAAACCGTAATATGAAAACATGGATTACCGTAAAAACCGGCATTATATGTTGTCATGCAACGGACTCGGGGAGCCAGGTATCAAAATAAGGTTTTTCAGCGGAACCTCATAAATTACGTGACATTCATCATCTTGACACTTGGATAACACGGTTGGCCCCGCGCCCATTAGCCTTTAGACGAAACAATGGGTATAGGTGAAGAGCGGACTCTATGTCTGCATGTCCATTATGTAAAGTTCACCACCAATGATGATTAGGTCGTTGTCCCACTTTTTGGATGAGGGTGACACGCCAAATTAATTTGCATTATTTTTTAAAAATTGTAAATGTGCTGGAAATATGTTTATCCAAATATACGAGTATTATATCGTTTCATTTCCCTCGTCTGATGGGCAGTGCTCCAAATTTTGCAAACACTAAAAATAAAACACCACAGCTTGAAGCTACGTATGAAATTAATACTGGGATTAAAATGTCACACAGCGCATATTATACTGTTAAGCTCCATTTTGAGAACTTAACAAAGTATTTTAGAGAAGAACTGGGCTGGAATTCAATTCAGTTCATAAAGAAAATAAAATAAAACCAAAATAAAAAAAACCTTTATTCTCTATAATTTACAATTATATTATTTTCTTTATTTATTTTCTATACATATAATTTACATTATTTTAATATTTCTGTACAAAGTAATATAAAAAACATTTAAAAATATAAAAAAATAGTAGCCCAGCAAGCTACCGGCGGCGGTCAGGGCTCCAGTGAAAGGAACCTCCTAATTATATTATTTTTAAAAACTTAACCTATTAAGGGGTCATCCATCTCTGGATCAAGGCCGCCTCCATCTGTTTCCATCTATACCTATCTTGGGGCGTTCTGGTTCACACTATCCCTGCCAGTGCGACGATATCGTCTCCCCATCGTTGCAATGTTCTGCCGCGGTACATTGTTTATAGTCGTAGACATTGCAAGACATATTATGCAAAGTACTGCTGCTCAATTTTATTTTTTAATCTAGTATGAACAGCTGAAGCTGTCCAAAAAGCAAATGTATGTAATTACGCAGCTTCACCAGTTTCTATTATGTTAAGAAGATGGGTACTAAGTGACTTAAAAACAAGTTAAATACCAAACAATTCCATGCAAATGATGAGGTCTGCGTAACTTTGATGCTTATCACAGATGAGACAGCTGTAAAACTAAAAAAAAAAATACATTGTAGAGATAAAGAACCGCAATTTAAAAAAGAAAACCAAAGAAAAATTCAGTAAATTATTCAAATTTTACTTTCGTCTTTCGTCTGAATGACACAACCATTTGGTACATTCGACCTAAGCCTTTCTTTATTTCTTCCAATTTATCTAAACAAACCTCTGAAAGGGTCTTTTTTTATGCCATCATTTCAATATTTTTGGTAAAATCGTCGTTTATATAGTGAACCTACCTGTGGTTCGAAGTTTTTTTGCGATACCTTCTCATTTATCAAATAACATATATAAGACCACGCATGTAATTCTAGAAGGGTTACGCAAAGATATACCTAATAGTATACCCACATTTCGTCGGGTATTTTTAAGTCCCATGTAATAGAGCCTATAGCCATCAGCCAGGCACAAATCCAGCTTCCGTGGCTGCTACTGAGAAGTTCCTAGTGGAAAAACCCCATAAACCCTTTGCCCGACCCGGGAATCGAACCCCGGACATCATGCTCAGCAGTCGAACTTGCGACCACTAGACCAATGAGGCAGTCATTTATCAAATGTATTTCATTTATTCCATTTGATAAAGGCGGTTTATATTTTCATGTAATTATTTTTTTTACAAAACCTAGTTGTTTTTGTTAAATAAAAAATAAAGAAAATAAATAATAAATTAAAGAAAATAAATATTAAAAAAAATTAAGGCTGTATTTAATTCTACCTCACTAATTTACAATATAAGAATTTTAGCTCTGTTTTCCTTTCATAACTGTAAGAGCATGAAAAAGGATTTGTTTGCTTTTGAAATTAAAACCTCTTTGAATTTTTATTCGCAGCTCAAATCTTTTGAGTTATTTGCTACGATGGTCTTGAAGCTTTTTGATAGTACCTACTTCATTAGGAAAGTAAGTACTCAAGTATATTAAGAACAAATTATTGTAAGTATATTTCTGTTCATTTTTAAATGGAAAAAGTAATAAAACTAGCAACGTTTTTGGGCCTGCAGAATTTAAAATATTGTCAAAGAAAAAGAATAGAAAAGATTACTGCTTGAATAAGTGGTCCTGTAGTCTAAGGTGTTGTCACCCCAATTATACCAAACTATAGACTGAAAATACACCGACATTTTTAAATTTTTTATATCTTTTATTAGAAAAAAGGTTTTAATCGCGAAGAGATGCCAGCTTTGTACTTTTACATCACACCGGCTATGTTTTCAAAAGCTAATAATATTATGATCTTCCTTTTATTTATTTCTATTCTCACAGTCAACACCGATGAAACTCGAAGCTCTATTCAAAGATTATCATCGTGTTTCCTAGCATTTTTTCTCGTCCGCAGACAATCCAGTTCTCATGGAGCTTATCACGTATAGTACGCGGTTTTTGCAGTCTCCATGTTTAATGGCGTGGAAACTGTGATAAATTACGTCTTAATGCCTTTTTTTCTCTGGAGCGGGCCTATCGCTAAGTGGACCTTGTTTTATTGTCGGTAATGCATGCGTGCGCGCTCGCTTGAAGTTTTATAAAAAAATTTGAAGAGGAGCTTCGAAAGTTTAATATGCGGTAAAGTGTGGTGAACACTTTGTTAGGTGGTGTGGCTGAGGAGATTGGTTCTGTTGCGCTCGTGGTACTACTGAATAGCTTGGTAGTTCTACGGGTTTCTTTTAATCCGTGGTACTACTGGTAGTAATACTGATAGTACCATGGGCAATTATTTGTAATAATTGGTGCAGGACAATTTTGTCAAGTATTAAAGTTTGTTGATAGATCACATGCTTTCAGGTAGGTATTATGGGACGACGAGCTATCGGCTAGCTCGCCGTCCGGCCGTCTTATGACGACAGGCCGTGTCGACGGCGCGTTCGTGTTCCACGCGCGCCTCAAAGAGATTTCAGTAACGATGTAGGGGTCTGCAAGGGCCGAGGCCTGCCAGGGCTGCGGGACTTTTCGAAAGAGATACCGTGGCCCTGGAACACAAAGGGTAAATAAATAAATAAAATTCATTTATTTCAGGCAAGATGCGCCCATACGAAAGCAAATTTAAAAATTACACAGCATAACATACCTACTTTTATTGAATTTCCAAAATTGGTAAAGAAGGAACATGGATGGGTTTTAGTCAGTCAGCATGTCTGACATTCCCTTTCGCTCCTCCCAGAGTGGGGGGGGGGTCATTTGATAATTTCCCATCCGAAAAAAAAGAAAAAAAAAGGTGGGTTATAAAGGGTGTAAATAGACCCTTAATATAAAAGAAAGACACTTGTTATCCCCGTTTTCGCGATCATTTTTTTGTTCTAGACCATACCTGGGAACCTTCTAGTTACGGAGATATTGGGGGTCAAAGTTCCAACTTTTTCACAAGTTTTTTTTTTTAATACATGTTTTTAATGTAAGATTTTTACTTTACACACCTCCACGTACCCCCGTACTATTCAATCCACCCATCAATCAGCACAATGCTTCGAGTGCTTTCCATCGAGTCCTACCTTAAAACGTTTTTTTTTTTCACCCCAAAAAAAAAAAGTCGATTCCCAGCAATAATTTTTGCGTAAAGTTACTTAGTTTGATGTACAGAATGCTTGGTTGACGGATATGTGAAGGGTCTGTTTATACCCTGTATGTATTAGTAAACTAGAGTATTTTTACCCAACGAAATGAGATCTTCAACAAGAATCCCCCTTCACATATTGTTATGTACATTGAGAACACTCAAAGCCTGCATCAGCAGTGGGGTCTTAATGTTGGCAATTTTTCATAATTTTAACAACGAAAAGCGGCTCATTTTTAAAAAAAATGAACTCTCTGTTATGTTCATAACAGTGACATATTTATACGTAAAAGCAAACATAATGAAAAATTATGTCCATTATGAAGTTTACACCAGCGTGTCGTGCGGAAGAAATCTATAGTTCCATTACACCGGATTTATGACACGGGCCTACCAGGACCTTTTACCAAAGGTGCGGTATTCGTTCCGTACTTTCCATAAACATCAATATTCAAATACGCGGCCTCTAAAAACTCATATGGTCCAGGTTTTTATGACGGGATATTTTTCATCGCCTGAATATTAAAGCGGAAATCCCGCGCGGATCGTGGCTCCAATTGAGCCATATTTTCACAGGCTGACCTTTGAATATTCTATTGAGGTTGAAAGGCTCCTGACCGAACTGTTTGAGCAACAGCAAAGCAAACTTACAGTACGATGAACACACGCTAACATTGCTCGAATCCGAATTATAAAAAGTCGATACGTAAGCTAATTTGTTCGACCAGAAAACGCTGTATTGTAGGAATTCGCTATTAGGGCTTCTACAAACGTATTTTTTTTTCTTTTTCTGCTCAACTAGTTTCAAAACGGCCCTTCAGTGCTTTTCAGGGTCAGCTTTTAATATTTCTGATCGAATAAACGTCCACCGTATAATTTATGTACGTTGGTATTTTATTCAACTAAAACCTTCAAAGCGAACTTTCATTTATTATTAGTTTTTGAAATATAAAATAACGGGTAATACTGGTATGATTACTTTCTTGAGTAATTTTGACAAGCATCAGATTATATCCGCTAAAGATTAAACTGTTGACGCGGAGTAGGTAATTTATTTCAATTAATTCAGCGACGTGACGCCCCGACAGATTCACTGAATCATTTTTCTCCTCGGCAAAGCGAAGACGTTGACAAATGAGCAAATTATTCGGTCACTTCACTACATGTCAGTGCGTAAAAAGCAGGCCAGAAAAAAGGAGGCTGTATTTTCTGTTGTGTTTCGATTTTCCGCGTTTTTTTCGGACGTGGAAAAATTGTGTTTATTAACAGTCTCCTCGCTGTACGGCCCTAGAGATATGGGGACTGAAACCGCTAATATTTCAGTCTGAAAAATCACTGTCGATTTACTGCAGTGAAACGTTATAGATAAAAATTGACCGTTCTCAGCGATTCTACTTCGCTCGGATGCTATATTTTAAGGCGGGTCGACAATACTCGAAGCTTACAAAGATGTTAATTTTTAAACCCTCGTCTTAGCGAATGTTGAAAAACTGTGAAGTGAGCGTTAAAAATTGAAGGAAAAAACTTCGTTTTGCAGGTCGTCGAAGGAAATTATTAACTTGACTACATTTTCCGTCAGTTGACGCAGTAGTATATATCTATGTTGCGGATCCGGCCATTAGTACGGACATAAAATGAATTGGAAAGCGCGCCAGTGTGCAGTGGTGACATCAAACGACTTACTAACCAGTCTACCCACCACGTACGGAGCCCTGATGTCCAACTCGAGGGAGGATGACACTCAATGTCTGATCGCGGCGGAGTTGAGACTTCTTGGAACTGTACCCGATTAATTGTGCCCCGTGTTATTGTGTTAATTTGTAATCTTAAGTAATTAGTTAGTTTTGCTTGAAACAGTGTATCGCACCTAGTGTGTTTTCATAGCACGAAACCAATCGTCTGCCCACATGATGGACGACAAGCCTAACGGAATAAATCCTGACAAATCCGATATTATGTATTTGCAAATGAATCCCAATGTTTTAATCACTGTAACGGTAAATCTTGGAAGCTAAATAATCATAAAATTTTGTTAACGAGACGTACCTAACAACACTGTTAAAAAACTTTGTTTTCACATAAAAAGTCAGATTCATCAGCAAGTTGCTGTAACAACATAAAAAAATTAAGGCACAAAGAACAGATATTGCACGTACTTATTATGATAAATAATGGTCTTTAGGTAAAACAGCAATATTGAAAGTAATAATGAGCTCAGTGGACGGGCGAGTAATGAAAACAGATGAGGTTAGGGAAAGAAAATTTTCCAAACAAATGAAATTACGCACCCAGGAAAAGTCCTGCTTATCTGTCTGCCGGACTTTTATATGCTATTATGGTTTTTGTTTCAAGCGTGGTAAAGTTTATAATGGCGTGCTGCTTTTAAGTGGACGACATATATGAGCTAACCTGTGTATATGTTACGTTTACATGTTTAACTACTCCACGGAACAAAATTCCCTACTTTTAGGTTTAGTTATTTTTTTATCTTGATATTTTATTGATCATAGAGGTAAGCTAGGCAATTGAAATATCTTAAAAACTGAACAAAACATTTTTAAACTTAGCTTCATGTTTATTAGGGACCAATTCTAATCATCTGCCTAATCTTTTCTCAACTATGTTGAGGTCGGCTTCCAGTCTTACCGGATTCAGCTGTATACCAGTACGACTGCTCATCTGACCTCCACAACCCAGTTAGAACTGGATAATACTATTCTTGTTGGTAAGCCTGGTTGTCAGACTGTCGAGCCACTGTAACTACTGTCAAAGATCTATAAATGACAACCGGGACCGATTCTAATATAATATTTAAATGAATAAAAATCATCAAATGACCCCCCCCCACTCTGGGCGGAGCGGAAGGGAGTGACAGACTTGTACTGACTAAAACCCATCCATGTTCCTTCTTTGCCCTTTGTGTTCCAGGGCCACGGTATCTCTTTCGAACAGTCCCGCAGCCCTGGCAGAGCTCGCTTAATTAAATATTAAATAACCATCATCTAAATAAATAGGTATATGAAAACAGAAACGCGATTCAGAACCTCGATTTAATAAATCTACGATGGACATTATTAAAGTACACAATATAGGGGTATCTATAGAGACAGGGTTATAACTTTTATTACGACAAAGCCAGAAGACAAGAACAAGGCGGGCACTGTCTCATAGCTCGTAAAAGGGTGCGTTTCAAATTTTCTAAGATACGGATAATGATGATGGGCGGGAAAACTTAATTTAAGGCCTGTTCTAAGGATTTAAGGTCACTTTTTTATTGTTGAATACCGTGTTCCTTTTATTTGCAGTCTTTTACAAAAGCAAAGTAATTAAACTTTTTTCTTCTTCTTGGTTTTTGAGCCTTTTAGGTTTTATTTGCTTCTCAGTGGCCTGTCTCGTCGTTACAACTTATTTTAGTGTCGATTAAGATTCTTGCTAAGTAATAATAAGTTTTGGCCTGTACTTTAGAATTATACTCAAGCTTGGATTTCGGATGGAAATGGCTTGAGCCAGTAGCGTCCACACACGGCGACACATCAAGTTATACATTTCCAGTATAGCATGGCCTTGCTTTGTATAGATTTCCTGCAGAATGAGAGATCCACATAAACTGGTTTTGTATTGTGATTGGTTGCCGTGTGTACCTAGGTACCTAATGAATCAGTCTCATTAATCAATTAGTTATTCTAGTTAGTTGGTCAAAATATCTGTAATTGCTGAAGGGAAGAATTATTAATTTAACTAACGAGAACGTTTATTTTTTTTTATTTTTCTTCCCCTAGCGTCTCTAAATATTTTTATATAGGAACATAACTTTTACGCCAGCAATTTTGTAGCACAATCTGAACCTTAAATGCGAATCTCGTCATTCGCAATTTGCAAAGTTACGAGCCGAAATTGCAAATGACTTTCAAGGAAAGTCATTTGCAATTTCTTCTGGTAACTTTTTAAACCAATGAAAATTATTATGAATAATAATCATTTTCGAAGCGTGCGAAATAATATTCCTTTTGCTGATTTAGGATTCAAGAAAATTGCGTGGGTATTGGATAGAATTGGGGCAGGTTCGAATTAGATAACCCTTCGACGATTGCGATAATAATATAATTGTTTCCTTTTTTTCCAAAAAATTATAAGAATAAGAAAAAAGTGTTTCAGGAACCTGGATAACATTTTTCAAGAGCTGTTACAGACGTACACAGTTATAGACGTAGAAAAATGTTTTTCAACCCTCACTTACTTGAATCGGAGGCCAACCTTATTTTTTTTTCGTAATTTGAGATCACTTGTATGTAGCAATTCATAGAACCCACTCTCCAAAATTCTGTAGTGCCAGCAGTTTCAGAGTAAAATGGCTGTGACATACGGACGGACAGACACACAGACGGACAGGAAGAATCAATAAGGGTTCTTTTTTGCTATTTGGCAACGGAACCCTATAAAGGTAGGCCCAGCAGTGGGACAATATGACTTACTTATAATATTTTGTTTAAGAATATACGATAGTCACGACTGTTTATAAACTTCTAATTTTAATGAACTCAGTATTTCGAAAATAAACATACCTGCCCACATTTTCAATAACCAAAAAAGTAGAGAAACTCCAACAGATGAACTACCCAGCGATATAAATAAAAACTCGTGTCATGAATAATGTGAATAAGTATGTGTTGGTGCGACATTAATCACTATAATTAGTCTGCGGTCGCGACCAGACACTATACAATTTGGAGGGATAAAATACTGCTATTTTATTAATTTTGTCTCATACAAACGTATTGAAAGTTAACCTGGTATGTATGTAGGTAATTTTTTGAGTATTGAACTGTCTGATCCTTTTTTTATCGTGGTAAAATCATCAAATGAGTCCTCCCACCCAGGGCAAAGTGGGAGGAACTGTCAGACTTGTACTGACTAAAATCCACGGTGTCCTTCAATAGCCCTTTATGATCCAGGGTCACGGTAATTATATAAGTCCCGCGACCCCGGCAGGCTTTGGCCCTCTAGAGGGGGGCCCCCGTCATAATGCTGACACTCTTTGAGGCGCGCGTGAAACACAACGCGCCGTCGACCCGGGCATGGTCCATGGTCGGACAGCGAGTCGCCCATTACTCGCCGCCCACATGCCCGCGCCTACGGTGGCCGGAGATCGTCTGCCGACGTCCGGCGCCGTGGGCGTCTACCACTGCGGCTGGGGTGGAGGGAGGACGCTGTCCTCTCCCTCACGCGGCCCGCCTCCTCCTTCGCGAGCATGACTGCTTCGCAGAAGGAGGCGACCGCTTCCCACTTCGTCTCGCCCCGCAGCATGGCCTCGACCAATGCCGGGCGCGAGAGGTCTCCGCCAATCGCCGCCGTGAAGACACGGCGGCGGCGGTGCTCTGCCCAAGCGGGGCAGTCCTGCACCGTATGCTCCACCGTGTCCTCCGGGCGGTCCTCGCAGTGGTGACACCCAGGCGTTTCCTCCTTCCCCATATGACACAGGTACCTCCCGAAGCTTCCGTGTCCGGTGAGGATCTGCGTCATACGGTAGGTCAGGACGCCGTGACGCCTATCCAGCCACTCCTCAAAGAGGGATCTTACCGCCGCGATTGCGGCGTGCCCGACTGTCTGATCCTTTCTTATGTTTGAACAAGAGAAGAAAACAAGGACAAAAAATATGTTGATACTTGCTATTTAAACAATATTTTAAATTGGGAATGGTAGTACGTTGCGTTTAGGTCATGCAGAACCGGTTCTAGTTGAGTAGTAACGGGAACCGGTTCTCACTACTTATCAAACTTTAAAGGTGTCTGGCGTTTAGTTTTCACCGCACAAAATGTCTGGCAGTGGAGGAGGTGAATTATCATACTAGCCAAAGTTTAGCCAAAGTTACGTCAATAAATAGCTGCAAAGTTACTTCATACTATGAAGCGCGTTTTTTTTATATCGCATAAGGGTTATAAAAAAAAAAATCGCGCTTTATAGTAAGAAGTAACTTTGCAGCTATTTATCACACTTTGTTCTCTGATATCTGTCTTAGCCAACACGACTGACTCACTTGTCCTTACCTATAGTAAAGTCCTACCACAGAAAAAGTTTCAGCTTTTATAAAATGACGTAGGTCTGGCGGTCACGGATCTCCCTCTATAAGGTTATAATTTAGCTAGGTAGAAGCCTTCGAAACCGAACATATTGTGCCCATTCCTTTCAAGCAGCTAAAGAGTTGGTTAAAGGATCACACTCAAACATGAGCGGAGAGATGGTGGACCTCGCCATCAGTGTGTATGCAATCTAAGGAAGCTATGCCATCCCTGGATACAAAGCTGACCAAGCGCTGTCTGCCCCTGGACAGAGATAGCCTTCGACTGGTGGCGGGGACCATCACTGAACTCTGCTCACTTAACAAACACTTTCACACCCTAGGAATCACTGACAGTCCCCTGTGGAGAGCGTGCATGGAGGCGGAGGAAACGTTACCGCATGTACTTCTCGAGTGCACCGGCGTCACCCAGATCCACAAAGAAACTCTTGAAACACCAAGATCCCTTTCGGATGTCCTGAGAAGACCGGGAAGATTGATCTGCTTCTGGAGGGAGGTGGGCTGGTTGGAGTAACGGCCGCCATGGGTCACATACAATGGCCCACTTTAAGGACTAAGTGCGGAAACCAAAACCCTAACATAAAACATATCTAGGTATTCAAAATGACGTGAAAATGCTTCTAACATACTTACAAAATAAATGCTTACTAAAACTATTTATTCATTTCAGTAAGCGTTCATAAGCAAAATAACCGTTTCGCAATTTAGTGAAAACACGACAGAGTGTAAAAAAACAAACATATCGGTAAACTTTGAACGTCCACTGACCCGTTATATCCGTGTGACGTCATTCTCCGTGACAGCCACGCTTGTCACGCTGTGAGCGCCGACGCTTTATTACTACATGTTAGTTGTTGAAGAGAAAATTTCAACGCCCTTTTAATCAATCTGTGTTTGTTTAACTGAAATTACTATTATTCTGGCAGAATATACAGATACAGAATTGCAGACAATTTTAATGTTGGGCATTATACTTGTCATTAGAATTACGGTGATCTTAATAAATTGTACTCGTGGAAAGTTTTAACTTTAACGTCTTTGAGACTTTATGGTGCAGCAAATAGCATTCGTCTTTCTTCCAAGAACTGCAATATTTCTTAGAAGCAATTCGGATGAAGATGCATTTTTTTAATTTTTTTCAAAGCATAAGGTGAACCTCATTTTACGTCGTTTCTAATATGAAATTCAAGAACGGACATCATGGCACGCTACGAGCATTGACGCTTTTTAGTTACACTTTTTTGTAAACTATTTTACATTTTACAATAGTGCTGGCAATTCAGTCACATTTTAAATTATAATTTGGTATCGATTCAAAAGCGATGATAATAATGGTTTCAATTTGTAGTAAATACAGCGTCATAATATCCGTGTAATTCCAGTGTTCATAACACTCATGCATGTCACGCTCCCAGCATTGACAATTTAATACAAACAGAACCTTTTTGATAACCATTTACGCGCTTTTTACTTTGATGCATTTGACACAACGCGTTTTTCAATTTTATTTAAACTCTTTTATGTTCACGTGGTAAAAAAGTAATGCGAAAATGTAAAGGAGTAGAAACTTAGTGAACTTGTTTGGTTCAAGACCTCATCATCTTTGTCTTCACTACATAGTATTAAACGAAGTCGCTTCCAGCTGTCTGTCAGTCCCTATGTATGCTTAGATCTTTAAAACTACGCAACGGATTGATGCGGTTTTCAGTAATAGATAGAGTGATTCAAGAGGAAGGTTTATATATATATTGCAGCCGTGCAAAGTCGGAGCGGGTCGCTAGTTAGGTAATAAGTAAAGTAACTCGGGATCCACAAGTTATCAAAATCATCTATTATAATAATGATGAAAATTTATTCGAAAGTCGCCAGACACGTTACTCATGTGTTAAAGTTCTTCTACAATTTAGGTATATAAAGGTATAAAAGATACCTACGTATTAAAAAAAATCATGGAAAAACTTGCAGAGTAAGTAAAACACGCAGTATATAGTCATTTAATAATATTTATTGCAGAGCATTTATGAAATTTTCCAGTTTTCTTTTGTAAACCATTAAATAAAAAAGTTGGTGACTTAGCGGAAAAAGTCAAGTTGCATGTCATTGCATTCATAATTTTTCATGACGTGTCGTCAACACACTGTCACTCGGTGTCACGCTTCTTGCGTGACAATGTTCTATTAGTAAAGCAGAAGACAAAGTCCACCCAACACATTTAAATAAGTTAATTCATACAAGGGAACGTTTTCATAACATTTAACGGTTGTCACGCTGACAGCAAAATCCTTTTCATTAAAATTAATTCCTGTTTTACAGCTTCATTCCTTATAGTGCAGGTAGGCCATTTAACTCTTCGTTTACGACTGGCTATATTTTAACCAATGAAAAAATTAAGAGGTTCTCAAGTCCTCGCATAAATATGTAGACGTCGGATAACTCAGGATTTATTCCGTAAGGCTCGTTCATCATGTGAGCAGACAATGGGTTTTGTGCTATGAAAAGACTGTTTGATAAAAGGTTTCTAGCAACGACTAACGAATAACTTGAGATTGCAATTTAACACAATAAAAGCTTAAAATTTAGCACAATAAATCGGGTATAGTACCAAGACGTCTCAACTCCACCGCGATCAGACATTGAATGCCGCCCTCACCTCGAGCTGAACATCAGGGCTCTGTAGAAGCACGCTGTGGTGTGGTTAGACTTGTAAGTAGGTCGCGTGATCACCACCGGTGTACTTGCGATTCATTTTATGTCCATACTAACGACCGGATCCGACACGGCCAAGACATTTTTTTTTGTTAACCCGAAGTCATTCCATCGTATTCTTCATCTTCTTTATTTACACAATGCTCAAGAAAGATGACTCCAGAAACAAAATGCAACTGCAAATTTACTCAGCAGTTGCTCCTTTAAACCAATTCGTCACAGAATTCATCACGCCTTTACCGTCGCCCGACGACTGGGGCAATTTACTTCAATTAGCTTCAAGTTCTGCCCATCTCCGATTACTTTTAACTGAAAAGGGTTCTTGTTAACCGATAGGTATTTGCCGCTACATGTACAATGTACATATATGCGTGTATTAATGTTTTTAACTAAGTTAAAGCAATTAACTTGCGGCCTGTCTTTAACAAACTTATCTAGAAAACTCCTCGATATCATGGGCATATATCCATATACGATAAAAAAAAACTGAAAAACGGCCAATTACAAGTCGGACTCGCGCATGAAGGGTACCTTTATTTTTTTTATTTTTTTATTTGCTGTTATACCGGCAACAGAAATACCTATTCCGGATCATGAGATGCCCGTTGACAGACATACTGATGGACGAACGGACGGATGGACAGAGGAGGCTTAGTAATAGGGTTCCTTTGGTTACCCTTCGGGTACGGAATCCTATGAACCTGGTACTTTTCGCGTTGAATCCTCCGCTAGTCTATTTACTTAGTTAAGTATGAATTGAATCGTGTTATGATATCAATACTCATCACGTCTGCAGAGTTTCAATAGCTAATTTAATTTGACGCTGTAGACTATTATTAAAATACCATTCTCAATTTAAACATAATTGATTTACCGTCGACTCAGTGCTAAATGGAGCATTGCTTTCAGTCCAAACTTCCATTTCACTTAGTTTTGTAGGTCACTAGCTGACAATAAGATTGTCTAGACCGTTGACAAGATGGCCCAGTTACATAATGTTTGAAACAGTATCGAAGATAAGAACTTTATAATATTTGAGGGCTATGGTTTTGGTCCAGGGAAACTATGTCAGTAGCATTGATCACCGATCACCGATCACCGATTTGAAAAAAAAAAACTCGTTATGAAGTATCAAATGAACTGAGCACTAGTACTGTGCATAGGTTCCTATCCTGCACTCAATACACAGGTCGGGTCTCCCATCACGAATTTGTTAGATCTGCCCGAAGTCAGAATTTATGCCAGGTTGATGGCAATAGGCTCGCTCTTTATAATTACGTGCCTTAAAGTGGAAGCGCTATGGTAACCCGCGAAATTGAAAATTTCTTAAGTTTTTAGCAAGTTACAGGTCAGTTTTACGCTGTATGTTAAACAAAATATGATTCGCGACCGTACCGAATATGGCTCGCTTCCCCCTTAAGCATAACTGGTGAATTGTGTTTACGTAAACCTCTGCCAAACCCTTCGGGGATTACAGACCTGCTATTTTGTGTTGAACTTATCGCTAACATATTTTTCATTCCTTTTTTAGATTACCTATGAAGTTTACAAATTCACGCCAACTAAAATTTTAATAGATCATGTTGACAGCTAATGTCAAACAATAACGTGTTTGCCCAGCAAAGTATAGCTCCAGGCTCATCGATATGTTAGTACACACTTTCAGTTTCATGTACACAATAATTGTACACGTGTACTACCATGTACAAATACGTAAATTGTACCCTGTAGCGACAACAGCATGACATATGTTATTGGGGCATGAAACCAGTCATAACTATAACAAATAGGGTCTAAATTACACCTATAGTTGTAGATGTGGGGCGTAGTAAAGTGTCAGCAGGAAATTAAATGACTTTTAGGTAAATACTCATACAATATGTCCTCCATAACGACGAGGTTCTCTTAAAAACTGACCTATTCTACGTTCGATTATGTGTTCTGGTTGAATAAAATATTTGAATGGGTAAGTCAACACTCTTTTGTTTGCTTTAGTTTCGTTAAGAAATCATTTTCACTTGATACTTTTTCCGAATTTAACATATGCTATGTTTCAATATCAGATCATCGCATTCGTAGTATTTTCTCAACCACGTTCTAGTCAGATTCCATTCTAACCAGATGAAGCTGAATGCGAGTACCTAACATGGAGTGACTGCCTATCTGACCTCCACAACCCAGTTGCAAAGTAATAGGATCCCTCTTAGTAAGACTAACTGTAATGACATACTGGCATTCACATTATCTAAAGGGTGTAACAAGACCCTTAACGAAGCCGAAAAGTACTTGTTCTCCCCGTCATTGTGATCATTTTTTTGTTTGAGAACAAACCTGGGAACTTTCTAGTTACGGAGATATTTAGGGGTCAATGTTCCAACTTTTTCACAAGTTATTTTTATATAAATTTTTTAACGTAAGATTTTTACTACTTAACTCCTCCACCACCCCCGTGCTATTCAATCCATCCATCAGCACAATGTTTTGAGTGCGTTACATTGAGTCCTACCGTAAAACTTGATTTTTCACCCCCAAAAAAAAGTCGTTTCCCAGCAATCATTTTTCGTACAGTTACTTAGTTTAATGTACATAATGCTTGGTTGAATAAGACTATGTATATTTTGAAATGTGATACCTATCGTTATTTAATTATCTTGTACCAATATCTGCACACCACAAACAGGAGTTTACCATAACACCAGCTAATCTCCGACCTAATACTATAATTATGAAACTTATGCAAGGTATTGTTTTGCGAATATCCAGCTCTAAGCCGGCGAACAGTCTGTCTAGGCATTAACCAAATCCACCGAGGGTCTGCCTAATCTCCATTTAGACAATAGAAGTGCTGGAACATTCAAGTTATAACTTCTTTGTTAATCTGCCACTAACTTGTGTATAAATAGATCCCGGTTTGCGGGTAACTCAGACCTCTGACTGTTCATAGTCGCCTTGGCGAACATAATTTAGTTTACTCAATCTGGCGGTTTCGTGAACAATTTATTCGTACACTGAATCTGTTCAAAGTTTTGCTGAATTTTGTTTAATCTCATTTCGTTGTATTATCAGACTTTTGGTTTAAAGTTTCAAAACAATAGTATTAAAAAATAGCTTGCAATCAAAATTGCTACGCTATCTGCTTTCAAGAGTAAGTACCTACGGTCTTTAACCCTTAATCGCCTAAAATGTACGTAAACGGTCACGTGGGGTGCGTGACACTCCGATCACATAAATCAAATACGACATACATCCAAAATCACTATTATGCTCGATACTTGATCATAAAGGACACGTGTTTTTATGAAGCTAACGGGAACTTCAGCGCTCAAAATTCAGAATTTAAAAAGTTCTAAACCTTTAAGGATGAGCTGGGGTGTGTAACACCCCACGCGACCAATTAAGGGTCAATATCTACGTATTATGTCTGTATGTATGTATGTATGTAGGTCTACTGTATCACAAAAAAGATAAAACCAGTGACTTACAAATGAATTTATTTGGACACGGTTTCAGTCTTAATTCTTTTCTCTAAGAAATCTTTTAAAAGGCCTTTTTACTTTAAATAGATCTGTGTAAAGATATAATTAATTAGTTTATCCTCCACGTACTTCAAAAGAAACCCGCCTATACAATACAAACGAAGCTTTTTATACTGGATCAAACACAGCCCCACTCAATACCACCACTTAATTATTCCTCAATCAACTGACTAACGAGGAAAAAATCCACTCCATTTTCCTTTTATATCAAAAGAACCCCTGTCCACTATAATTACAACAAAGAAACCCTCAAATGCAGCGCAACTGGACGATGTATATCTACGTATACGTCGTATATTTACGTATACATTGTACCGATGTACCCCAGTTATTATTTCGGCGTCGGGCGACCGTGGTCAGCGGTAAATATATCGCGGCGGTACATTCGACCGCATCCGTGCACATGAATATTTCATGAGGCCAGCCCTGATCACCGACGTACCGGTGACAGACTTTGTACTTAATTCGTGGACCGCTCAATCTTATGACGTCACTGGGTGAAGCATTCTTTTGTTTTTGTTTTTCTTTATGATGGAATGTGTGCTCCAGTTCTAAGAGGAAATGGACTGAGGAAATGTAAAAAGTGATAATGTTTTCCTGTATTCACGTGAATGATGTTAAAAAAATACAGCTCACCAATAACTGTCTGTTACAAAGAAACCTTGGGGCAATGAAAATAAATGCGAGATTTCCATGTGCGCTTCAAGAACTTTTCAGTCAGTCTCATGCGAGTAGTTCTCCTGATTGAGTTCATTATTTATATGCACAGTAATCACAATTTTACTGCTACAATGAGATTTTCGATTAATGTAGATGCGGTATATTTGAGGCCTTCACTGTAAATTAATTAAATTTATAAAATAAGGAAAATATAAATAGTATATTTACGTTGACATAATTACCTTCACTCAGTTGTAGGTATACTATGTTGTAGAATATTTGCTCAAAGACATCAAAGCATAAATCGATAAATTACCGTGACCCTGGAACATAAAGGGCTACTGAAGGACACCGTGGATTTTAGTCAGTACAAGTCTGACAGTCCCTCCCGCTCTGCCCTGGGTGGGAGGACTCATTTGATGATTTTACCAAGTTAAAAAAAAAAAAAAAAAAAAAAGCATAAATCAATATCCGTTTCAAAGTTCAAACGGACCACGAACTTTGAAACACAATTACCGTTAAAAAATAATTTAGCTACATTATTTTCTATTTTAATTTTGAACTAATCAATGCGGAATAGAGTTCACTCGCTAGGGAGACCATACATTTGCGTGTTATGGGGACGAATCTCATTTCACAGCCCTCGCGGGGGTAGCAACGCGACGAACGACGAACATTGCCCTCTCTCGAAGCGAAACATTGCAATGTAGTCAGACTTATTACCATAATTTTTTTTGTGCTTTTACCTAAATAGCGTGTGAATACTAAATAACTGATAAGTGGTTTGGGAATTGAGAAAAATTAGGGAAAGTTGAGCACTTCTTTGTGTATTGTAGTTTAATACTGTAATAGTTTCAAATAGAACCTAATAGTAAGTAAGTGCTTTTTAAAAGTTCTATTAGTTTTATTTCTTTACCGTGATTCCCTAGTGAGCTAATTTCACAGTGAGATAAGAAAGTATAAAATACGTAAGTATTTATTAAAAAGTTAAACCTTAAGAAAAGTACACTAGTTTTGAAAGACACAATAATTTATGGTATTAATCCGACTGCGGCGACAAAAAACATGTCTCAATTGTTTTTCCATTACAATTCCCAAATAAATAAATTAATCTCACAATGTCTTTTCAGTTTCAGCAGGCAACGAAAACCACATTCCCTCATCAAAAATAGTAACTCAAAACTAATCAATGTTGCAAATGTAGACAGCCGCTAGGGAGTCTATACATCTGCGGGGTTCGCGGACGAATCTCGTTTGGTACCCCCCCGGGGACACGACGCGCCGACGAGCAACGTGCCGCGAATACAGCCACCAGTCCGTGAAACATTGCTATAATGCATCCGTATTGTACAGGGAAGCTCTGATATCGATATGAAAACTTTTATGCTGATTTGAAGAAGAATAAGCGGCTTATTGCGGTTCTGTTGCCGAGATGATTTTATAGTGAGTTCGTTTGGAATCAGACTTGAAAGAAAATGATAGCTTCGAGAATTTCGATGCAGTCAGCAGAATGCGTCAGCTTATATACTTACCAACCTTTTGTTTGAGAATTTTATCGTCACTCGTGCGAATTATTTAAAAAGTAACGTTTGTATTTCTTGCCCATTCTTCTCCATACCTTTGCAAATGGGCAACTACAATTGATTCTAATTTAATAATTAACCTTGAAGAATTGCCAAACTTAAGTGGCAGTGAGCAGCACATTACTCTCAGAACGGATGGCCGATGGGGCCGAAAATTTCTGGAGTGGCGACCGCGAACCAGAAGACGTTGCGTTGGAAGGTCTCCCACTAGGTGGACCGATGACCTGGTACAGGTTGCAGGGATCCGCTGGATGCGAGATACACGGAACCGGTCAATATGGTGACACTTGGGGGAGGCCTATGTCCAGCAGTGGACGTCTTTCGGCTGAAATGATGATGATGATAAATTAACCTTGTAAAGTTTTACGTACAAAAGTGCCTTTTAACTGGTCTGACTTTTAACATTGCCAGTAATACATATAAAGGGTGTAAATAGACCGTTAACGAAGCCGAAGTTCTTCCCGCCTTTCCGATATTTTTTTTGTTCTAGACCGTACCTAGTTCTAATTACGGAGATATTGGAGGTCAAAGTACCAACTTTTTCACAAGTTTTTTTTTAATACATGTTTTTTGTGCAAGATTTTTACTTTAAACACCTCCACGACCCCCGTACTATTCAATCCATCCATCAGCCCTATGCTTTGAGTGCGTTCAATCGAGTCCTACCTTTAAACGTGATTTTTCACCCCAAAAAAAAAAGTGGATTCCCAGCAATAATTTTTGCGTAAAGTTACTTAGTTGGATGTACAGAATGCTTGGTTGATGGCTATGTGAAGGGTCTGTTAACACCCTGTTTATTTGATGAAAAAGTAGTTCGGTGCGTTAAATCAGCTAGAATAGGTACTTTCTACACAGAGGAATAAAAAATCTACACGCAGCTCGCAGGCGCCAGCTGCGGACCACAGTCTAGTATCCAATAAATGTCAGTTGTCTAGTAGACTATACAGAGCATAGCCTTGTTAAGTGATAAGTTCATGCTCTGGCGACAGATGGTATTATTCATTTCATTTCAATTTACTTGATGTCAGATGGTAGCAGTGGCGAAGGTTCCATATAACCCGATTCCTACCGGCTTCCCTTTGAAAAATGGCACAGTCAGTATTCTATAGACAAAAAAATAATCACATTAAAGATATGTACTTCGGCTTCCCTCTTAAAAAAATTGACCCTTCGCTACTAGATGGTAGGTAATAGTAATGTCTTCAACATAGTACCTATTCAAGTCATCATCATCTGCCTAGCCTTTTCCCAGCTATGTTAGGGTCGGCTTCCAGTCTAACTGGATGCAGCTGAATACCATTATTTTACATGGAGCGACTGCCTATCTGACCTCCACAACCCAGTTAGTACTAGGTAATACCCCTTGGTAAAACTGGTTGTCAGAGTTTTTGGGTCACTACCTGTAACGACTGTCAAAGATCTACAAATGACAGCCGGGTTCAACGGCTTCACGTGCTTTCCGAGGCACGGAGGAAACTCGGTATGTAATAGATGGTCACGAATCCACAGACCAACCTAGGCAAGCACGGCTTAACCTAAAGACCGATCCGAGCGGCTGTTATTATTTAGCCACTAGCTCCTCAAGTATTGTATGTTAAATTCAATGTGTTGGTAAATATTGTGAGGTTCAGAAACAAAAGAATACGATAGTACCTAAAGATATCTTTTTCACATTTGCTTTTCAGAACTCACGCCGATCCTTACTCAGGAAAATCCTTTTTCCAGTAATAATTCGTAGACTACAAAGCTTTGTATATAGAGGAACAAAGAGGTGAAATATCAAGAACCCAAGTCAATGTTTCGGCGACTGAATGTCTGACGGTAACTTGAAGAAATTTGGGTTATTTTACACAAGCTCTGAACATACTCTGTGAAATGCATTGTCTTAAATAGACAGGTAAGCAACCTTATCTACTCAGGAACTTGATATCATCTCGTTTTTACCGCAGAGTGGCTTTCGGTAAACAATAGAACATCCCTACGGATCACCCCATTCAAAAGAGCGATATTTAGCGATTCACCCCCTGGTTTGCGAAAATGTAAACGAGACTTTAGACAAAAAAAAATTGGATGCTGTTTTTTTTGTATTCTTTGATGAGACCCTGTGTTGTGATCTTATAGAAGTAATTTTTAGATCTAAACTGAATAGATACTTACTCTGACCACCAATTTCTGTATCAAACGTAGCTATATGTATTCTGTCGTTTCCATTACATACCATGGTTGATAAAATATTTCCAGGAAAATAATTTTAATATAAACTCCAGTTCATATCGATTCCAGCGATAATGTAACCGCTCACCAAACATGTGATTGTAGCAATATGATCAGTTAAAACTGAATCATTATTGCGTTCGGTTACCGCAATATGATTGAGAGTATGTTGCTGTGTTGTGTTACTTGTGAATGTGTGTGCAGTGTGACCAGAGTATTTATAGTCTGTGAATGGCTGGTATAAATTATATGAAACCTACTTTGCTGCAAAATGTGTTTAATTTTAATGGGTTTGCGTCGTGGGAACGTGCCATATTTTCAGGCAGCTCAAGCCAGATGTATGATTGATCAATAAAGGACAGAGGGTAGTCAAATGAGATTCGCATACACAAGTTAGTTTCTAGTTAATATTATTGTCAACTGAGCTTGTCGTAAATTGCTAAACGGTTTTCACCATTACCGGCTCGTTTTTCTCATGTAAATATGTGTTCAATGTTCATATGCCCTTGTTGTTATACTTTTCTTTAAGCCGTTCTTGGTCTCGGTATTTGTGTACATTTTATGTGCTATTTGATTACAAAAGCATCTCCAATACTTAAGAAATCCTAGTATGAAACGTTTATTGAATCAGAGAAAATAGTTTCACAGCAGTGTGGACTGAAAAGCCATTAAAAGAAAGCTCAATTTGTCGAAGTGTAGATAGTGATCTTGAAAACCAATCTGTTCTAGCTTTATGTGATTTTAACGACTTTTATGTACCTAGTAGGTTCGGAGTCACGGCTGTGTTTCTAGTTAAACTTTGAATATAAAAATTCTTCTCTTTTTGTAAGCTCTTTGAATCTATTCTAAGAAGTATGTTGTGTGGTGTTTGTGGCGCTCATCTCGCATATACAGCCATGCTTCTGACTAGTGTATGTCCCGTCCTATACCTGCACTTTGGAAGATCCAGAAGAGACGTAGTCATTTTTTTATTCCGCGGTATACAAGGTGTAACATAATAAACGCATGACCTCCCGTATGGTCTTTCGGATCATGTAAGTGAACAACTTTTGTTCTAGAAGTTATAGAAATTCGCAAAAAAAAAATGGACTTTCTATAGGAACTGACGCAATCAGCTGGTCATCATGTACCTATGGTAAACTAAAAAAAAAGGTATAAATGAAAGAACAAAAGTTTTTCAGTTTCAGTCACCGTACGAGAGGTCTTGCGTTTATTATGTTACACCCTGTATAGTTCTTACCCGTTCAGTTCTGGCGGCCATATTGCGCGTCATCACGCGTCTGTGAGGCCATTTCTGGGTGGCAATTTACGTCAAAAAATAAGGCAGAGACCAAGAGCTCCAAATTTGAGCCCGACACGAACGCGAAAAATTTGACATGTCTCCAAACTATATATTACTTTGTGTGTGTGTGTTTATGCTCATATAAATGCAGGAATTTAGAACCTATATTTTATCATAAGATCTATATAACATGTCACATAAAAGTGCACGAAACCATATTCCAAATAAAAAGTATATGCTTATTTATTCACGACCATTACCAGCACATTGTACATACATAGGTTTTCATAACCGACAATTTATTGCCGATATAAAACTGCCGTTATATTTCCACCGGTGATGTTCTGTTCGGGTCCTCTCGGCTGCTTTCGGTACCGCTCGGTTGTTTTCGGCTCTATTCGGCACCCCTCGCTTGCTCGTTGCCATGGTTTGGTTTAAAATTGATGGGGGTTCTCGACCAACTGTCACTCGCAATTTATTCCCATGCGATATTGATGTTGGTTTTTATATTGCTTATTGACTTTTGGGTTATGGGCTCATCGTATCAGTGATTGAATTGTGTTCAAATGATGCGTGATTAAATTAAAATATCAGTGAATAGACTCTTGGTTCATTGTTTTTCAAACATAAAAAAACACGCCTGTAATCAAAGAGTTAGGCAGAGGTGTTTTTAATAGAACACCTATATTTCGTCAGTTATGTTCAAATCTTACTTAATCGAAGGAAATCCTATTGACATCAACCAGACAGAAATCTGACAGAAGCCCCAATAAAACTTTGCCTTACTCGGGAATCGAACCCATGACCCCAAGCTCGGCAGTAGTACTTGTGAGCACTAGACCAGCGAGACATTAAAGCATGAAAAAAATAACAGTTGATCTAATAATATTAGATGTAGGCGAAATTATGCTTAGCAGATCAATTTTATTGCACTATTCTTTGGTATGATAATGAAACTGACATCTATGCGTATAATCAGCATGTATCTGAAAAGTTGGTCATATTTAAGGGTGTCGTACAGCCTATCAAACGGAACAGCTTTCTGTACGGCACAAACATCGAAATCGCAAAAAAATAATCATCTGTTCCATACTATGCATGCATGCTAGCTCGAACAGCATCTGAGCGTGTTCGTGGGTTGCTGGGACTCGTGGATGTGGTGGCACTGGATGCAACTACACACTGCGGGTGGTCGCGTCCAGGGCTTGGCATAAACTGGAGCTCCTGTGCGGTGCCGCTTTTTTCTGTGGGTTTGTTTTTGTATACAACATTATCTTTAGTATATGCGAAACCTGAAACACGTGTCTAGTATTTTTATGTAAAGAACCTATGTACAAAATTTCAAAACTGTATCATGTAAAATCACAAAGTTATAAGCTTGGTCAGTTACCTGGTTGTCCGCACTAAAACGTGGTTACCAAGCAGCGCGGCCGCGCATGTGCCTCCAACGGCGTCTTGAGCTCATTGATAATAATAATTTGGCAGTAGGTACCTAAATGATTGCGATAAATACTAACTATATAGTTACTTGCAACTTTAAAAAATATTTTTGGGACAAAATAATACATGGTTTAAAAATTATTGGAATCGATTCAGTTACTTGTTCTGAACAAATTATATTCAGGTTTCGCATATACTAAAAATAATGTTGTATACATATTTCATATTTTTAGTATATGCGAAACCTGAATATAATTTGTTCAGAACAAGTAACTGAATCGATTCCAATAATTTTTAAACCATGTATTATTTTGTCCCAAAAATATTTTTTAAAGTTGCAAGTATCTATATGTTGTATACTAACAATAGCTTTATAAGGTTTTTTGTCTTACTAACAGTAGATGGACTACATTCGAAATAAATGTATTATTCTATCTATTCTATTCATACAAAAGTTTGACACCTACTCGACAAAAATGTATGGGGCAGTTGATTTTCTTTTACGATTACGATGTTGACTCAATGGAGACAGTTGTTCAGTTTGATGATCTGAATTACATCTTTCTGAAACACGCTGTATAATCTTCGTTGCCCTAAATCCACATGAATAATCAAACGATAAATGTGATCAAGATAAAGTATAATTCACTCACTGACTTCCCTTTGTCATTTCAGTATAAAATATTGAAAAAAAATCAATGAACACGGCTTTCATTTATTACTGTGAAGATACCGATCAGCACCTATACGGTTTTATGAGGAAAAATGCCTACATCGAAGGTTAGAGTAATCAATACTAGGCAATCTACCCTTTCAATTAACGTTAACTGCTACTATACGGCTTCTAAGTTCGATGGGAATATAGTATTAAATTACCGTGTTTAGGAAGTTTAATTATATATTGGAAAGCTATCAAGCTTACTTTCAACCAGAGGGTGGGTACAAAGGATTCGAGACCGATAGACATCTGGACTATCACTTATACCTTTTAGCCAGAATATACGGCTTAGCAGCAGAAACGAGCTGGTATGATGGCTTCGTAGTACTTCTCCGGACAGGATCCTTTACCAAGACCTCTTCTGGTACGTGTCGAAAAAGCAGCTGACGGATAAACTTCAGAGATTGATATAATGAAACAAATACTGCAATCACCACCAATCGATCAGCTAGCACCCCAATTGCATAACCCACTTTAAATCATAATCCGCAGTATTTTGCAAGAGATTGTTCCCACCAGACACAACACCCGTCTGGTCGGAGGTTGGAGGATCCTCCCTTCTCTATGGAGAATGAAGAACTTTACACCCTGTTCTCCATACATCTATAGATCCATTGCTATTTGCAAAATCCATCTGTTCAGCAATTTAAATAACGCGATGAACGTTTTTACGTTTTTGAACTGCTAAACTAAACGGCATTACAATTAAGTCTCTTACGATGTGATCACAAATATGTCTACGTTAGAAGCTTCCAGAAAAAAGATGGTTGCCTGATTCATTAATTTTAACAAATTAATTTACCTGCCGAACATGGAATACGCAGAATGTTCGCTTCACTGTAATTAATTTTAAAACATAGGGTATAAAGTCTTTTTTATTTGTGAAAGATATAAATAAAATGATAGCCTAGTTGGTCTAGTGGTCGCAAGTGCGGCTGCTGACCATGAGGTCTTGGGTTCGATTCGTTTTTCAATCAAGAATTCTCAGTAGCAGCCACGGAGTCTGAATTCACCGAGACTCGCCCCCTATCACATGGGACTTAAAAACATACCTGACGACATGTGAGTGTACTAGGTATTAGGTGCATCATCTTCATCATCATTTCAGCCTAAAGACGTCCACTGCTGGACATAGGCCTTCCACAAATGTCGCCACATTGACCGGTCCCGTGCGACTCGCATCCAGCGGATCCCTGCAACCTTCACCAGGTCCTCGGTCCACCTAGTGGGAGGCCTTCCGACGCAGCGTCTTCCGGTTCGCTGGTATTAGGTACACCTCTGCCTAACTTTTCAGGTATAGAAGCCGTAATGTTATGTATGTATTTATAAATAAAATTACCAGCTTGTTGTTAAAGTACAGGTTTTATTATAAGCTGCAGTTTACAACTCTTAACAACATGAAGTTTCCAAGAAACTTTAATGTTTTCGTTCATATTAATGTTTCATTAAATTTATTTACACTTACTTAAAATAAACGCTTACATATTGATTACATTTGCCATTGTTATCGATGACACACACTTCTTTGAAGTAGGCATCACATGGTTTATCCGAAGTACAACGAGTCGGTTTTGTTACTTTTCACAGTTACTGTTTAAAAATAATAAGTTATCCTAAATTTTTACATGATAAAATAGTTTTATAAAAATTTTATACAAGCAGTATTCGTATTAAGTACTACTTCATCTTAACTTAACGATATAAAAGAAATGAAGATTCGAAAACTATGATTGAGTTCAGATGTTGTTGTAGCGGAGAAGTCAGTCTTTACCTCGCTAAATTAAGTATAGAGAGTGTAACTAAACTTGACTGTGGGTCTGTGTGTTGAAACTGGTTTTCAGTGAGTTGATATCATAGTTGGTGGGCCAGTCCGGTAGATTTGACAGCGACAGAGATTTGACATTAGAAATCACAAAAGATTGTTCAACATATTCCGGTGGATCAACGAATGTCCCGTTCGCTTGTTTTTGTTCTTCGGCTAATACAAACTCCCTTATCATTGCAAGCAGTCTCGTCCAAAAATTTTCTTCGTCCCACTTCAGCGTCTTTTGGACATCCCGTTGTGCTTCTAGAAACGCATATATTGAGTTCTCGGGACCGATGTCGGCGAACACGTAAATGGTATTTTCCGCTGTTAACATCTCACTGTGAATTTTCTTGATGTCAACGTGACCAAAATGAACCATTAGGTAGTTGGAAGTGAACAGTACGATTTTAGCTTGTGGTTTCGCAACTTTGACGTAACGTTTAAAATTTGCCATTTTTTTAAATCCATGGGATGTGTACTTCGAATTTTTGTCGTTTTTTATAGGAAACAGGCTTTTCAGACATTCCGCCTTATCCATGATTGGTAACATTTCGTTATTAACAAACTCTTCATCTCTGAGAGAGAAGTCCAGGTTTACTTTGAATGCCTTTTGTTTTTTAGGAGCTGAAGAATTGAAAGCATTCATTTTTTTCTTCACAATCGAATTAATTTGCTTCCTATAGATTATGAAGACTATTAAAATAATTGTGTATAGTGATATAACAATGGTCATGAGTGTAATGAGAATTGTGAATCGCATGTAACAGGCTTCTTTAGCCCAAAGAGGACACCCCACATGTTTCAAGTCGACAATCTGGAACAATTAAAAAAGCACAAGTTGTGTCTCGTTTCTTAAAAAAAAATTAGGAGCATGATTATCATCTATAATATAAAACTCACCTTAGTTTTTGTATATTCTAGTAAATAATCAATAAACAGATAGTTTTCGCATCCACATTTGAGAGGATTTTTAGTAATCCATACGTTTTTCATGGGTTTTTTCATTATGTCTCGATATTTTTTTAAAGCTTTCTCATCAGTCTGTAAAAGAACACATTATTTTTAAATAATCCTCCAAAGTATATTTCTTAAAACATACAGGGTGATTAGTAATTAGTGACCGATACTTAAACACGTGATTGTACTCATGAGAACATACAACTTTCCCAAAGAAACATTTTTGTAATGGTACCAAAGTAATGAGACAGAACGGCGTCCCGCGGCTATAACAGCTGATAGGTCACAGGCGCGCGCGCGCGAATTTCATACGGCTGTTGTGTTATTGTGATTAAAGTGAATGAGTATAAAAGAATATATTTCTTTGTTCTCATGAGTACAATCACGTGTTTAAGTATCGATCACTAATTGCCAGTCACCCTATATACGTATTTAGATTACTCAAAACACTTACCCAAAGTTTTTGTATAAAATTGTGACTAATATCCAAATTCTCATGGCCATTAACCCACCAGTCCTCAAAGGCCACATTAAATAGATTGTGACTTACATTCAAAAGCTTCAAATTATAAGTGTGGGTGAAAGGCGACCTCCTTTTCACCAGCCAAGAGTTATTCGTCAACTCTTTGTCCTCAAAATCAAGTCTATTGTAAGCCAGAGATATTGACATCCTCTGTTTATTATTACTGAACAAATACGACGAAATCGTTCTCAATTTATTGTGCTCCATTTCTAAGTATATTAGGCTAAGTAGAGACGAAAAGGTTTGCCTGTAATAAAAGTAAATTACGTCACACACCCGATAATCGAATGAAAGGGTATTGAGCCAACAAATTTTACTCACCCAGAAATTTCCTCAAGAGAGTTATGACATAATTTGAGCCTCTCCAATCTCACTAAAGATGAAAACAATTTAGGCTTTAGCTCGGTTAGGTGGTTGTTACTCAGGTCCAGCTCGAGAAGATTTATTTGGTCGTTAAAAATAGCTTCCGGCAGGGTTGTCAGGTCATTGTATGCTAATGATATGTTCGTAATCAGCGGTGAATTGGCGAAAACATCGTACGGTACTGTCTGTAGACCACTTCTCTGAATATATATTTCCTTCAAGTTTGGCAAATCCCCAAAAAGGTATTTAGGTAGCTCCCTCAATTTGACGTCATTATTTAGTATCACGACTGTTTCAAGTTCCGCATTATTTCTGAACAAATTCTGAGGTAACGATGAAAATTTGTTGGAGAATAACGTCAGCTTCTTTAATTTCTTCAAGGGCTTAAATATCGAGGCAGGAAGTTCGTTAAGACCATTGGAACTGAGATCTAACTCCTCTAGCACGTCGACGCCATTGAAAAGATCTTTAGAAAACCAAGTGACGTTACTCTGCCACAGAGAAAGTTTCCGTAAGAAAGACAAATGGGAAAATAAATTCGAAGAAATATTGGTCATGTGATTGTGACTAATTTCTAAAGTCTCCAGCTTTTCTAATGGCTTAAACAACTCTTCAGAGAGATTTATAGTATTCGATCTTATGTTGAGCCACGTCAACTTATTGATATCCATAAACAAATTGTCTGGAAGATGTGTTATCCCATTTATCGACAAAAGTAACTTTGTCAAGTCTTGTAATCCCGCAAAGTGCTTCCTGTCAAAGTATCCTGATAGGTTCTTCGCATTCTGGAATATCAGTGCCATGGTCTTCGATATTCCCATGCTAGTCATCACATCTTTAAATGAGGACGCTGGCAATGGACAGTCCTTAAAACTGACAGATTTAAACGAACTCATATTGTTGGCACATTTTGGTAGCTTGCTGTAGTCGAGACTCGATGCGTTCTCACATTTAATATTTATGTAGATGTTTGGCAGTAAATTTATTTTTACTGTTCGACCTGAAAAATTTATTTTACGTTAGTAAAAATGCTGTTGAAATATACGACACTTAAACGCGACTTTAAAACCGAACATGGAGTAATCCGCTTACGGTGACGTAACAGAAAGTGGGTAGAGAAGTTAGTGTGAAGAAAAATTGAAATCACGCTGTGAAAGTTGCAACTGAACTTTAAAAGGCATTCGTAAGCGTCAACATTTAAGTGCACTCACCATCGATGTTGCAATTGAGTTCAACGGCGAGCGTGCCACCGCAAACGCAGTTAGGGTCAGTCGGACACATCAGCCGTGCTGCACCAATTATTTGTAGTGTCAGCGCGGCCACCGCTGTATATATTACTTTGCGATACATGGCTAAAACCTCGCTGTCACTAACAACATTTACTTCACTCGCTGTTTCATAATGTGCTGTAGTTTTATGGTTTGGTGTATCCTTGTCCAGCCCATGTTTTCCTTTTCATCGAATCTGTGAACAGAAGAAATAAACTCTAAATGTTTGCAGTGATATATAAACTGATGGATAGACCGACCACTTCAATGAGTCCTCCGCCTTGCCCCATCAAACATAGGCACATTAAGCGTCCACAAAGTCCTAACAATATCCCACAGGTTATTTGCTTTAAAATAACCATAATCCACATAGGTATTACGGTATTACGATACTAATTGAACCAATACGTGATCAAACTTCAGAATATTCCATTAAAATTGATACATTCTCGAGGACTCATTAAAGCGATCGGTCTATAGCTACATTCATTCGGTTCGGTTTTCATTTGGTTTCGAGTGCCGGCACTGGAATTGATTCGCCTATTCATAGTTTACAAGCATGGCCAACAAAAAGCGCTGGGAGATAAATTGCCGGGCGGCAAATATAATGGAACTGTCTGTACGGTAGCCAGTTATCTCGGTACGCCGCACCCGGGTGTTTTTAATTATATTAATAAAAACCAATCAAAAGAAAATTAAAATAATATTAATGTAATTTTTATTCATTGATGTTTAAAATATTAATCACAAGATCAATATAATTGTTGCACATTAAGCCTGGCAAAGCAAAAACACTCGTGAATAGTTTTTCGTTTTAATTGTGTTTGAATATAAATTACTTAAATAAATTAAAATATGTGTACTTATACCAAATTTCGCAGCCTGCACATAAAATTAATATTCTGTGAGTTCTATGGTTTTACCTACTTCACAAAAAAGGTGATTTCTATTCGAATCCTTCTTTAATAGCTGTAAGGTAGGTGTCCAGTAAACGTTTGATTGTTTTCTACTTCGCAAAAAATGTAATACGATAAGACGTAAGACGATCTTAAGTAACAGTATTTATTAGCATTCAAAGTAAATGAGCATGAATACCCCTAGCAACGGTGCAGACAATCAAAGGTTATATCAAGTCAAGTAAGTGACTTTTAAGCGAGAGAGCAGCAACCGCACCACACCACACTATTAGCCACCGCGACAACGCCCGGCATCGTCCGATACCACACGACTTCGCACGATACCGCACGAGTCCACCCGACACGCCACCAGACCGTTATCACAATTTCCGCAATAGGATTAGGTTTGTTTTAATGAACCGTTTTTGGTCGGACATGTTTTTTCAGCGGATAACATACTGCCCTTTGTTTTTTGTGCGTCCGGTTTTTTTACGGATTTATCGAAAACACGGTTCGGGAAATTGATTCAAAATAAGAAGTGAAATTGTGGAAAAATTCCTACCATTGATTTTGCCCTAAAATCAGCTAAGGCAAGGCAGCTAAAACATTAAGTTGTGCGTACTTAATGGCATCCACCGAGGAAACAATGTACTTAAGGGGGAATCGCTTTGAATGATTTTTCATGAAATAGTCATTCAATGGAATTAAATGAACGGGGTTGTATTGATGATTTTAATGATTATAATTCTGTAAATACATACATATTATAGCCGCGAATCATATTTTGTTCAACATACAGCCTGACACTGACCAAAAAAAAAAACAAAAAAAAATCTAAATCAAATTTGAATTTAATGGGCTACCCTGGTGCTTTCACCTTAAAAACTCACAATCTAAGCAACAAAACACGTTGCTAAACTGTCTATGGTGCGCAATAACTCCAAATGCTAAGCTGCAAGCTATCAGATAATCCAAGTAGACAGTCCAGTTGTTAGACTCCAACTTGAATTTATCGAGTAGGGAAATGTCTGGCGTGCCGAGACCTTCCTGAAGACAATCGAAATTGGATTCAGGATATATTGTGTCTTATGTCACAGCACTACGGTCTAGATAAGTTAGATATCGATATTTTAGATCGGTATTTTATTCGTAACAAGAAAAATGGGTGTATTTTCTTTGTACTTGATGTATGAAACTTTTTATTGCCTAATATGACAGTTATTGTGATGGATGCTCTTTTTTGTTTTTAATCCTCTTCATCTTATATAACGAAACACTGAAGTATATTTAAAAAAACCCCCATCGCAACAAAGAAAAGCGAACAAAAATTTGAAAAGTCAATAAAATGGCTGAGTCGGTTTTGATAAAACATGTCTAATTGTAATATACACATATCATTCCCTTTATTTTGATACCCCACTTGCGTATATTTGAAAATATTCGATTTTTCAAATATTCCACTTTCATCCCCCATAACTAGTAAATGGCTGCACCGATTTTGATAAAACATATTTAAGAACCATCGCCAAGAAACTAGCTTTCAAAATAAAAAAATTACATCCAAATCGGTTTACTCGTTTAAGAGCTACGGTGCCAGAGACAGACACACACACACACACACATTGCGGTCAAACTTATAACACCAATCTTTTTGCGTCGGGGGTTCAAAAATAGACTCACTACTTAACTTGTTTTTTTTAGCGTTTTGTTTTAGGGTTTAAAGTTAGCTTAGTTCATAAGTCTTTGCTACTAATACATTTCCTTATTCTTTTTCCGTATGCTATATCATTATCTCAGGAATTCTCTCATTGAATACCTATTAAATCCTTTTTGGTATACCCCCTTATACCTTTTAATTCACAAGCTTTTTCACTTGAGTGTTGTATGATCTGTCATTAGGTAGATGGGTTTTCCTGGAGTACACTTCAACCAACTTATCTATGCAGGCGGGAACACAGAATTAAAATAAATGTACCTAGTTTGAAATATCGATAAAAAAAATTTTGGCTGCTTGCGCCACCTTGAACTGTACTTTTAAAGTGGTCATACTTACTATAAATGCATTCACTTATTGTGTAAAACATGTTTCCCTCTTTAAACCTCATTAATAAAACTACAAAATTCGCATAGCAACAACGCCTCGGATTGAAATATTAGATGATTCACAAATGAAATTAGGTTGTTAACCCTGCGCCTACGGGCGTAAGCCGCTTTTACTCAAGTTACAACTAAAGTAGAATTATGAAAAGCTTAGTATTATATCTCTTTATGTAAAAAGAAGGATAACGAATAACTTCGTAAATAAAGGCAAGGAAAACAAGATAAAAATATGAAATTATTTTGGGTTTATATGTATACAGACGGCAATTTAGTATATCCCTGACCTTGTTTATCGAGGTAAACAATTGATAGAAAAAGGTAAATCGAATTTGCTAGGCGACGGTTAATATCCAAGTTCCTTTTGATAGTTTCTCCAGGGATTGGAAACATGGAAGAGGTGGAAATTTAGTTTGCATAAACAAGGTGGGTAGATGTACCCTTGTAGAATGTTGATCACTTGTTTTGCATGCTTTTGAACTAGTGTCGCAATATAAACTTGTTTCAGTAACTGGTCTGGAAAGTTACGAATAAATAGGAGAAAGATGCTGCGTTCAGCATAGATAATTTTGTTTTTAGTAACTTTACTCTTAATAGTCATCATCATCATCATCATTTCAGCCAAAAGACGTTCACTGCTAGACATAGGCCTCCCCCAAGTGTCGCCACATTGACCGGTCCCGTGCGACTCGCATCCAGCGGACCCCTGCTACTTTCACCAGGTAATCGGTCCACCTAGTGGGAGGCCTTCCAACGCAGCGTCTTCTGGTTCGCGGTCGCCACTCCAGAACTTTTCAGCCCCATCGGCCATCCGGCCCACTCCCACTTTTAATAGTACCAGCCTATTATTGTCCCGCTGCTGGGTAAAGGCCACTTCACACAGAGAAAGCACGAGCATTGATCACCACGCTTGCTCAAGACGGGTTGGCGATTTCAGTCTTACATTAATTACAAAGTTCAGGTTTCCTGACGATGTTTTCTTTCACCGATGTATGTGATGTCCAAGATAAACTTTAGAAAGTACATATGAATTGAAAAACTCAAATTCGTACTCGCCCGGTTATGAACTCAACCTCATGAATGACAGACGAGGCCTTAACCTCTGGGCCATCACGACGTACCTTACCTGACCTTACTCATAAGAATCATTAAAAAATATTCAGTTTTTGTCACCAAAATGTAGGCGAAGACGGGTTAAATCTCATCTTTTAGACACAATCTATCGACATTATTATACTCGAATAGTAACTTACGTACATATGGATTATTTTCGAGGGCCTTAAGTTCTACTAAAATAATTTTAATGGCGGCGTTTTGGAACCAGACGGCGTTAATGATGAACATTTTCAACGCAGCTGCGTACTTTCATAGCTTTAAAATCAACACGTCCCATAACAATGGAGTTGAATCTCAACCAAACAAAACGAATACCAATAGATGCAGTGCTCGCCATACTTGCATAAAGCCGATTATCACAGCGGCACACGACAGATATAGAACAAATACAAAATACGTTGCTACGGGCAGACGCGGCGGCATATGCGGCTGGCGTTTGAGATAAATGACCACTGCATAACACAACTTTTTCAAGGAAAACTAACTTGCTAAGTGACTAAGTAGCGTAACTACAGTTTCTGTTCTGTAGTAAGTCATAATTTTTTTTACTAAGATAGTTTCTCCTTTATTTATTGTTTGTTTTTCTAAGCTGGCTTTGAATTGTAAAATTTTGTTGTGAAACAAAAGTAAATAAAATAGCTGTTGTTTCCATTACTACATTATCCCAGGCCTATCAGCCGGATAAGCAGACGACAACCTCCTAGGTCGACCTGCGAGATGCCAGTAACAAAAAAAAAATCCTACGTTTTGGTTTGGTGCTTCTAGGAATACTTGAAAACTGATTCCTTTGAAAAATAATACAGCTGGTCAGAATGAGCGTTAACGACTTACGGCATTTCATACAAACATTCAAGTCCTTTTTTTTCGAAATGACTAAACCGATTTTAATCAAACTTCATACGCTTTCGAAACGTCTTTTTAGAAAAAAGATGATTGGAAATTTCTGTTTTTATGGAAAATCTAAAATCGGTCTAATTTTGGTGTAACACTATTTTTCGAAAATGTTCTCTGTCAACTTTTTAGATTTATGTATCCTGCTTATGCGTATGAAGCATATGATTATTATGCATATTTCATTAAAATCGGTTGTCATTTCGAAAAAAAAAAGGCTTTGAATTTTGTATGAAATGCCGTAAGTCGTTAACGCTCTAAGGCTTGACGTAAAATAACAATTCCCTGCAACATTCTATTGATAGATTTTGAAACACAAACTTTGGCACTGAGTCCAGTTCCACCATTCTCTCATATTCGCTAGGCAACTTTTCGTATCGATCGGATTTGAAGGTATTTTTACAAACACACGGACTGTTAATCGGTCGTTGGCACCAATTTAATTTTAAAGCGCTTTAATTTTGTTTGTTTAGTTTCAAAATTCAATTACCACCTACCTAACTTAAATCTCTTTGAGTATGATTACGAGTATGATAATTATAACGGATCATATCCTTTCATTTCCTTCCATGAGAGCAGCGGTGGCCCAGACGTGGTGGCCCCGACTTACGCACTGTAAGCCGTGCGTTCGAACCCAGGCAGGCGCATGACTTTGTGTAATTTATTACATCATCACTGCTCCCAAAACGGTGAAGGAAAACGTCGTGAGGAAACCGGCATGTCCTAGAACCAAAAATTCGAAGACAAGTGACATCTACCAACCCGCACTGGGCCCGCGTGGTGGATTATAGCCCATTCCCTCTCTAGAGAGGAGGTGTGTCCCAACAGTGGGAACATATAGGCTGATTATGCTATATCCTTTCATAATTTTATTCCTTAAGCAATTCTCTACCGTGTAAAAAACCTTGCCTTTTCACGGTTTTATGTAACATTCATTTATTCTATTCGAGATTACCTACTCATATATGCGCACGCTCTCCTCAAATTTTGTATACACCCGCGAACGAACACAAATTCTCCTTTATATTGTAAGTACGATACAAGTAGGTACTCAACACCAGCTACGGTGGTTGAAGTTTATAAGGAAGCTCTCGACTTGGGAACCGTCAGGCCCTTAATCAAACTGTTAAGCAAGAGCTCAAGAAGTTAGTTCGAGCTCTTCGCGACTAAACCTCGCAAAACATAATTGTTACTACTATCTCTATAGTGTACTGTGTTTAAATTAAACTATAGGGTACTAGAACGTTCGAGGTAAGTAGTGCAATGGCTGCAAGTTTTGTCAACTTTCTTTTGAGTTAACAGGCTGTGTTCTGGCATGAATAGAAGGCTTTGTACTGCCCTTGGACAATCATAGGCTGATTTAGATTTTCTTTTTTGTATAGGTATTAAATTGTAAATCCGTAAATGGCGGTAAGATTAGTTTAAGCTAAAATTTCAAAGAGCTGTACATTTCGGTAAATAATGAATAAATACATAAATCATCAACATCCCCAGCTTTGTCGTATACTTTACATTTACGTTGTGTTACGTTTTTCTTCCTCGTTACAATCACCGTCATTTACTCCATTAATAATATTTTTTGCCTCAATAGTAATATTAATCAGTACGTACCATTGTAATAGTGCCTACTGATCAATGCATTGATTGAAATTGCTTATGAGTTTGAAATTTGTCAAAGAAATATACTCCCACAAGGAAGAAATTCATTTATTTCGAAAGAATGTTTACCACTATCGTCTAATGCTGGCACTTTACTCGGCATATATGGCTAAATATTAGCGTTATTTTGATACATAAAATGAACATTCTTATAAAAGGTATTCTGCACATTTTGCTTAATCAAATACCGCTAATATTTGGCCAAGTGAAGTGCCAACATAAAAGTGAGCATACTACACGCGTGATATGAGCAAGGCAACAAAACACCAGTAGCGTTTCCATAACGTGAGAAAAATGCATTTGCCAGTCTTATGTCTGTGTGGTTTTGTAGAACCTACCTTATGAGATACGGTTTCAAGGAAAGCCTTTCAAGCCAATAAATAGACAAGTCTGACGGAGATAGTTGGTGAAATCTGTTGGTATATACAGCATAGCCGCTAGTAAGACCGATAGTACATATAGATAGTGACGTCAACTGCGGCTATTGCTGGAATCGAGTTTCCTATCTCGAAGTTAACAATTCTTGGGAGCATAGTCTAAATTCAGTTTGGCGTTAGCTATCCAAGACTGTTTACTATACATACATGTGAATATTCACTATAGGAATACATAGGTCAGACGATGCTGCCTAATGCAAGTGAGATAAGGCTTACGAATAGCTTACGAATAGTAAGAGCTTAAGCTTAAGCTTAATCAGCAATCTATAATTGTTTCCACTGCTGGGACACAGGCCTCCACTATATGAGAGGGAGTGGGCTATATTTAAATAACACGCGGGCCCAGTGCTGCTTGGTACATGTCTTACGTCTTCGAATTTCTGGTTCTTGGACATAGTAAGAGCAATAAATTAAATAACTGACGTGTCTAGGAAATGTCTTTGTAATCTATGTAATTGTTGTGTCTCCTTACAATTAGGCAAGCCCCACTATGTTGTATCTATGAGCGTATGTATGTATGTGTAGAGTCAAATGCAAGAAGGCTTTTGCGCAAAAGGCATAATTATTATTATGCTATTCTCTCAGACACTGACTGCCTCGTTGATCTAGTGGTCGCACGCCGACTGCTGAGCAAGAGGTCCTGTGTTCAATTCCCGGGTCGAACAAAGAGATATTGGGTTTTTCCATCAGGAATTTCTCATTAGCAGCCACAGAGTCTGGAAATGCGCCCGGCTGATGGCAATAGGCTCGCCCCCTATTTCATGGTACTTAAATATAACTGGCGAAATGTGGGTGTACTATTAGGTATTCCTCTGCCTAACCCTTCGAGGATTGCAAGCGTGATGTTATATAATCTCTCAGAAATTCTAACCCATTTACTTTCACGACATATTTTAGTAGGTAGGTACTTAAGAAACCTTTTCATTGTATATCAATCCTTAGCATTATTACAAAGCAACAATTGATAGGTACAACGATCCGAATTCCCTAATACCCGTTTTTGGGGCCATATATCAAATACTATACCTATTATTAGGCTACGGTCTAATGCACTCACATCATTTTTACGCCCACATAATTTCATACCTACTCAATTCCCCGATCGATTGCTAAAACCAACTTTATTCTGGAGACATAAAGTGTGATTTCGTATGATAAAGTTTCTGAGAATAAACTTCAGGTATCAGGTGCGGTGAGGTCGTAAGCTCAACGGATTTAAGGCTTCGCATTCCAGGTGTTACGTTCCTGAGGTACACTCTCACAATTAGACGGGTTCAGCAAATTGATGTTGTTTATGAGAGACTGGGTAGCATTGGGTAACACTGGCTGTTGCGGGGTAATTCGGGGTAAAATAGGGTAACGCTGTTGCGTTCGTATAATAAGGTGTTTAGCAGTCAGTTGAAATTGGAGTGGTGGTGAGTGATGTTTTCGTCTCGTTAGGGAAAATTGGCTTGAGGTGTTAATCTCTGATTTTCTTTGGGATTTTTCAGAAATATGCCAAGAAAGTAAGGTATAATTCAAAATGGAATATTTCTTTTTATAATTGTTCGTACTCGTACTGCGTAATTGCTTCGCCCGCGTGGAGTTAGGGAATTGCCCACGCGATCTTACTTCTGAAATAATAAGTAATCTATGTATCTATCTATAATACATACATAGATTTACATCTACATGCTTATAACTGAAATAATTATTATAAAGTTATATCAATTAAATTAGATTCGTGAAATATTTATACCTTGGTTTGAGATTGGACATCGGATTTACTGGACTTTATCTGAAGAGTATGTAAACAAATTTTCAAGTCAATCGACCCCGAGAGTAAAAAGTTTCACAGAAAATTCAATACATCATTTCACCCTCTAAGGGGTGAAATTTCAAAAAACTGATACTAACTCTTCACAAAGAATACACCCTCCAAATTTCATGTCTCTAGGACCAGTGGTTTGGGCTGTACGTTGATGTATCAGTCAGCCAGTCAGGACATTGAATTTTAAATTGGGGGATGATTTTGGAAAAACTGTGATACACGTATCTCATCATTTTAACTGAAATATATGTAGACACAATTTCAAGTCAATCGACTCAGAGAATAGAAAGTTTCATAGAAAATTCAACACCCCATTTCACCCTCTTAGGGGTGGAATTTCAAAAACCCTTTCCTAGTGGATACCTACTCTCCACAAAGAGTACATTCTCCAAATTTCATTTCTCTAGAACCAGCGGTTTGGGCTGTGCGTTGATATATCAGTCAGCCAGTCAGGACATTGAATTTTAAATTGGGGGATGATTTTGGAAAAACTGTGATACACGTATCTCATCATTTTAACTGAAGTATATGTAGACACAATTTCAAGTCAATCGACTCAGAGAATAAAAAGTTTCATAGAAAATTAAACACCCCATTTCACCCTCTTAGGGGTGGAAGTTCGAAAAACCCTTTCTTAGTGGATACCTACTCTTCATAAAGAGTACACTGTCCAAATTTCATGTCTCTAGGACCAGTGGTTTGGGCTGTGCGTTGATATATAAGTCAGTCAGTCAGTCAGTCAGTCAGAACGTTGAATTTTAGATTGGGGGATGATTTTGGAAAAACTGTGATACACGTATCTCATCATTTTAACTGAAATATATGTAGACACAATTTCAAGTCAATCGACTCAGAGAATAGAAAGTTTCATAGAAAATTCAACACCCCATTTCACCCTCTTAGGGGTGGAATTTCGAAAAACCCTTTCTTAGTGGATACCTGCTCTTCACAAAGAGTACACTGTCCAAATTTCATGTCTCTAGGACCAGTGGTTTGGGCTGTGCGTTGATATATAAGTCAGTCAGTCAGTCAGTCAGTCAGTCAGTCAGGACTTTGAATTTTATATGTATAGATAGATTCATTCACGTAGAATTTATTCATCAAATAAATATTAAATCATTTACCATGTATGACACAACAAAAATAAGTTAGCAAGAAATGGCAAGAAAGTATCAAGACATTGAAATTCCAATTAATACCGCTAATTAGTTACTCTAATTATCATTAATACCTACCAAAAGTAACTTATTTCAAAGTAAACTCGATAATTACTTAATTAGTTCAACTTCTATGAATTCTGTTAACGTTCATCTATATTTTGTACTGTATGGTGTCGGACGTAAAGAATAGCACCACCCATATCTTCCCGTGCGTGTCGTAAGAGGCGACTAAGGGACTTACCAGAGAATGGGCAGCAGCGTTCTCTGTGCTTTTGTAACAACCGTACTGTGACACCGGCCTGCCAAGCGTGGCGATTATAGCAAAACCCCCCCTTAGGGAGAGGTCTATGTCTAGCAGTGGACGTCTTTCGGCTGAAATGATGTATCTATATTTTGTAAGCATTATTAGGGTTCCGCACCCAAAGGGTGTCAACGGGGCATTATTACTAAGCCTACACCACTGAACGGGTTGTGTCTGTGAAACCGTCGCCAGCAGCCTGCTTTCCTGGTGAATTTTCCACGTAGATAGGTAACTATAGTTGGGGGGGGGGGGTAAGTTGTTGTGTCATTAGGTAGTCAGTGGCCCAAAAAGTCTGACAACCAGTCTAACCAAGTGGTATCGTATTACCCAGTACTAACTGGGTTGTGAAGGTCAGATAGGCAGTCGCTCCATGTAAAGTACTGGTATTCTGCTGCATCCGGTTAGACTGGAAGCCGACCCCAACATAGTTGGGAAAAGGCTAGGCAGATGATGATGACAGGTAACTATGGTTACCTCTGTCAACTATGCTCTATACATCCAAATAAATAAATTTGAAGTGTCTGTTTGTAATTTCAAAATAACAGCTTTTTACTGAATACATATGAAAGTAAAATTATACAGTATTTAAAACAAAAAAACTTAGAGAGTCCGTCTGTCTGTCTATCTGTTTGTTCCGGCTAATCTCTGAAACGGCTGGACCGAAATTGACAGGACTTTTACTGGCAGGTAGCTGATGTTATAAGAAGTAACACAGGCATACTTCTATTTTAGAAATTGGATTAGGCTTACGTGCAAAAAAATAAAAACCCTTGAAATTGTTAACACATCCGATTCAAATAGTAATCTTTTTATAAATAAAAATCTCGTGTCACGGTGTTTGTGGTCGCACTCTTCCGAAACGGCTTGACCGATTTTCATGAAATTTTTACCTATATTTGGTAGGTATGAGAATTGGTCGTAAAGTATATTTCACACCGCTAGATTGTCAAATTCTAAATTAACGCGAGATAAGCCGCGGGCAAAAGCTAGTATTTTTATAATAATTCACGTGGACGAAGGTCGCGGACAACAGCGAGTGAAAAAGAATAAAAAACAGTAAACTATACAATTTTCAGTAGTACAGAACCCGTAGTGGGCTTAGTCTTTTTTTCTCGGCGGGGAATTTAAGCACGTGCTTGTCACACTCAGGGGCTTCATACCCTGTTTGCCTTTTGTCCACGCCTGTAATTACGGTAAAAAGAACAATGACTAGTCCCCCTTTGCCTTCAGAAGTGTTGGACAACTGTGTTTGTACCTCCGCAATAAAAGAAGGCTTTTGCGCCGCGCTGACAGTTTTCTAGGATTGTTTTGCATTTTTACCTAAAGCTGTAAAACCTTTTCACTATGAAAATTTTTGATATGAATTTCACATCAAATTGTATCCAAATTTATGCTTTTCATTTCGGTTGTGAATCGTCGGATCAATATAAAGGGTGTAAATAGACCCTTAACATAGCCGGAAGGCACTTGTTTTCCCCGTCTTTGCGACATTTTTTTTGTTCTAGACCATACCTGGGAACCTTCTACTTACGGATATATTGGGGGTCAAAGTTCCAACTTTTTCACAAGTTTTTTTTAAATACATGTTTTTAATGTAATATTTTTACTTTACACACCTCCACGACCCCCGTACTATTCAATCCATCCATCAGCACAATGCTTGACGGCTATGTGACGGGTCTGTTTACACCCTGTATAGTTAAGTTATCTGCAAATCATTCAACAAAATAAAGTTCAAAGTAAAAAAAAAATTGTTTTCAAAATTCAAATATGGCTGCGAATCAATTCTTTTCGAACGTTAAAATTACATAAGACGGTCTCCCAAAATACTTGTCCTTCGCCATTTCTGATTTTTTTAGCTGGGAAGAAAAAGTGGTGGTTAGTCGTAACGTTTGCAATACATAATATAC
Organism: Noctua comes; assembly: GCA_963082995.1. Taxonomy (NCBI): domain Eukaryota; kingdom Metazoa; phylum Arthropoda; class Insecta; order Lepidoptera; family Noctuidae; genus Noctua; species Noctua comes. The sequence goes on from OY720270.1 coordinate 7,799,901, forward strand.
TATTTAATATTTATATAATATAATATAAGAGGATATTTTTTGTTTGTTTGTTTGTTTATACCGAATAAGTTCCGAAACTACTGGACCGATTTTAACCATTCTTTCACCAACAGAAAGCTAAATTATCATGAAGTAACATAGGCTATAAATTATATTTATATCATACAAATTAGCCGAGCTATCACAATTTTTACAGGCGAAGTAGCGGGCGAAGTCCTCAGCAACACATCTAACTGGCATGTTAGAAGAACTTGATTCTATACGACTGCTATTATATCGATTGTCGATTTTCGTAGTGTGTTATATACCTACTACAACAAATAAATAAACTACTTTCGAGCACAAAGAACGTGACAACACAAAAAAAAAACTACATAATAAGACAATATTTCACACCTCTTTGAACATTTCTAATATAATTCTACCGTTACGTTTGGACCCCTCCTGTCATCGTCACGTGCCTCTGACACGTATTTTGTTATCGTCCATAGAATTACAAATAACATTTTATATACCATTGTAGACACGGGGTGCTACGAACTTGAACAAGTATTGTTCGGGTCGGCACTTTCGATTCGGCATTATTTTGTTGAACAATAACCGATTCATTCGGGAATCATTGACACGACGAAAAAAGACCGATTCATTCGGCTCTTGCCAATCTGTTCAGCATATACTATCGCGGAATTATGTTCGAGTCGGTTAATTCAAGCTAAGCAGAGTGGTTGTTCCTGAACGTACACATATGCCTACTTAACTGAATATTATCGATTTCGCCTGGCCGGAGGCCCAGATGTGCCGAATCATAAAATAGGTATATGCTACTGTAAAAGCCCGTATTGGTAAATCTTAAGTTTTACTAGTCAATCTTATTAACCAACGAGTGACAAGCGAGTGCTACGTAGAAGTTGGATGCTTATTTTCAAGTCATTCGCCCACAACATTTACCGTGTCTTTGAGGCAAAACCTAAGATTTACCGAGGGTATGTTTGCTGATAAAAGTTCGACATAAACGATAATCACAGAATAGTTCGGACTTTTACCATTGGAGGCCTCGCCCACGGCAACTTTTTGTAGCGATGCTGTCGCGCCTGTGTATCGGTACAGCCGCGATGCTATCGCTGGCTGTGTACGTTCGCCCAATTTTGAACGCGCGATAGTAGCGATGCAGAAGCGTGTTCACAAAACGCGCGACAACATCTCTACAAAAAGTCGCCGTGGACGAGGGGCCTAAGAGTTGGTAAATCTTAAGTTTTCTAGGAAATCTTAGCATTTAAAGTTGTTCAAGATTTTACAGTAAAACATATATACCCCTTCATTTATGAAACGCCATTTTGAAAATTTGTGTCTTAATTTATTTAAAGCTTGTAGTTTATTTGAAATTCTGAAGAGATACAGTAGGATAGCTCAACATAATTTTGGATGAATTTAGTTTGAAAACTTTCAGAGTTATCAAAGCTGGGTGAAGTTATTTCTGTAACGTAATTTAGGACTCGGTCGTTGAAAGATCGTGACTAAATGAAAGTCCGTTAAGTTTAAACCTACAGTTATTTGCGCATAATATATTTTAAGCATAACTCGTATTTTAAGTAAGAAGTACCTACACAAGGTGGGAACTTTCAGCGGGGCAGTAAGGGGAACCATCTCAACCGTTGCAGCTACACGAAAATGGTCTTAGGAGACTAAGCATAATTTTTCGTGAAAGTTTGATCCCCATTTACAGATTTTCAGAAAAATTTGCAATTAGCAAGAAAATGGTCATTTTACACAGAACATTTATTTTTATTGATGCCAATGGATCTTGTTTCTAATACTGATCAAAAACTTCTATAGAGCCAACCCAGGTTGGAGTACAAGGGATTTTCAAAAAAAAAATGTGCAGTTAACAATTAATAATTTTTTGTTACATTTTGATGAAAATCTCTCAAGGGGATCAAAATTCCACACAAAATTATGGATAGTCTCCTAAGACGATTTTCGTGTAGCTGCAACGGTTAAGGTAGTTCCTCTAACTGCACCTCTAAAAATTCCACCCAGTATAACAACACAAAACGGTAAGAAGCTAGCTTTCAAATGCATTAAGACAATTTTTTCATCAACACCGTGAAATTATAACTTTTCACACGTTTATTCCACAACAAAGTTTCACGAGGTAAGACTTCTATACAGTACTTCTATCCCAACCCTCCCAGCAGTATAAAACATTGTAGCATTACAGAAAGATAACATGGAAAGAAACGTAGAACGCCCCTCTGCAATAAAATCCTACTTACGTGATAACACAATAAAAACTAGAGGTAAGCACATAACGTAATTCTATTACAAACATAAAACTCCCATCAGCATTGTTTACAAAAAACTGTCGTAATATTTTCCGTGACGTCACTATTATACCTGTTGTTCTTTCCACTGATCACTCAAGTGATAACAATGAGGAACAATGGACCATCCGGACGAGTTAAGGGTTGGTATTCGGGCTTTTATTGTTTCAGGGTCATTCATTTAATTAATTTGTCATTTAGGGGCGGTTGAGTGACAAAAGTATGGCCGACCCAACTCGTTTGCTTATCTCAATTTAAATAGTTGTTGTATTGTTGGCTGTTTTCATTCAAATAACGGACGAAAGGTCGATTGAGGTTCTATCGACTGGCGATTTAGGGGAAACTAACTTAATAGTTACATATTTTGTTTAGTAAATCCGTTCCTTTACATGGGTACACTTTGTTTAAGGTAAATAACTCGTGGCTTAATAATAACGACCGCTTGGGGCGATCTTAAGGTTAAGTCGCGCTTGCCTAGGTTGTTTTAATGCATGCCATCTTATAGGGTACCCCATTTTTTTTTTTTTGTCTATCGTTTTTTATATGTTCCCTGTGAATTGAGAGGTCTGGCTCTTGTGATACAGGGTATCCTAGTACCTACAATAGCCAGGGCTACACTGATGTTTGTACAACCTCCTGTTAATAAAGATTTTTATTATTATTTTTTTTTTTTGTTCCGTGGGTGGGTAACCGCCCATTACATACCGAGTTTCCTCCGTGCCTTGGAAAGCACGTTCAGCCGTTAGATCTTTGACAGTCGTTACAGGTCAGTCAGTGGCCCAAAAGTCTGACAACCAGTCTTACCAAGGGATATCGTATTATTCAGTTCTAACTGGGTTGTCGAGGTCAGATCGGCAGTCGCTCCATGTAAAATACTGGTATTCAGCTGCCAACATAGTTGGGAAAAGGCTAGGCAGATGATGTTTGTTTAAGGTAGATCGAACATAAAAGACAGACTGAAACAACATGACATGAATCTTTACTTGATCTTATATACATTCGTACCTACCTTTATTGTGATTGAAGCAATTTATTATCAATTTCCTCCGACATAGAAGACTAATGAAGAAAGCATTGCTATACAAAACTTACTTATTCCCATTCAAAATCGTATCTAATTCATCAAAAAGCTAGTTCGACTAGGCTTTTACAAAACGTTCCATTTGAACCGAAAATGGAAAAGAGAACAGCTGCCCATAACCTCGCGAAATTGTAAGAGTCAATCGTCGGAAATGGATCTTTGCTGTACTCGCTAGTGTTCCGATAGCAATCGATGCCATAGCGACTGGCGCAGTGGCGGAGATTCGGCCTTCTATGTCGAACGCAGACCAAGAACCCTGACCTCAGGTCAGGTCAGGGCTTTGTTGTTGCATTCAGACAAATATTTGTACGGCCTTGTTAGGTTCTAAAAGTGGATGGTTGTGATATAATGATGGGAGCGCTTTTAGAAGTAGGTTTGGTAATCGATTGGCGAACTTGAAAGGGTGATTTAATTTTGATGGTACTTGTTTCCCGTAAAAATTATTCAAATTAATCATATTTCGGCTTATACCAGAACTTTTCCATTACAGCAGATGAAATTGTGTTTATATGACTAAAACTAAATAAAAAAGAGAACCACGTCATGACAACAAGGCCGCTTTAATTAATGTTACTTCTAACTTTTATTTCCGCAGCCAACTAACTTGGTAACAATATCTTTACAAAGAAAAAAACAACTATACAGAAAAACAACCCAAAAGTTGGATGTACCCATTATTTTGTTACACAACACATGTCATAATCTTTTTAGAAATAAAGTATGTGTCTTATATAAAAAATACATGTTCCAAGTTAAAGTTGGTAATACGATACATCCCGGAGTATGCCCCGGGGGCAGTGGGGTCATACGTCCCTGACATGTCTTTTTTGTAAAGAAAAATACCCGACTGAGGGTAACAAAAAATCGACGAAAATCTACGAAGCCTCCTATTCCCTAATGCAATTAAAACGGGCCGATAGGTAGTAGTGTGATTCTTCGAGTCTAATGGTATTTACATATTGGTGGATGATTCAATAGTAGCTCTAGGCAGTGCAGCCAATCAAACTGGTTGTGTTATTTGTAGACTTAAATTTGAGGAGGTTACATTCCTGGACCAAAATAAAATACGGCTCGCGGCACGGTTGGTGCAGTGGCTGAGCGATTGACTGCTGCGCTGCGTGTCGCGGGTTCGATCCCCGCACGAAACTATTTGTATGATCTACAGGTAGCTGTTCCGGGTCTGGCTGTTTGTGTATGTGAGTTTAAATGTTTGTAAACGCACCCACGATTCTGGAGAAATTCCTAGTGTGGGGCAAGATTTTATTTAAAAAATATATATGTATTATTTGGTACGAATTCGGGCAAAAGGCGATGAAACTTTTATAAATAAATACCTTATTTAGTACCTAGCCAAACACTCGTCAAGGCTAGCACGTGTTGGAAAAATAAAATTGTGACAAGCAATTTGCTGAATATAATGATCAAAAGATAGAAACCAATTGGTTATTACTACTAAGGCAAATAAAATGTATCAACCTACATATTATTCGACCTTCCAGGGCCAATTTCTTTCGTATTTGTTGAGGTAGGTATTCTATCCCATCTGCTGGGGTGATTGTGGAGAATGCAATTGTGTCCCCGTACTCCAGCCAGATGTGGCGAGGAAGAATACCGTTTAGTCAGTATGAGTCTGACAGACCTCTCACACCTCACACAGACATCCAATGAAGATTACCACAAGTAAAAAAAAGATATTCCTTGTCATTCCCCTCATCTATCATTTGTACCAATGAAAACCAGAACTGGTAGCCATTGGACAATACATTCTTTGTTCCAATCTCTCTCCTTGCAAGGATGTCGTATTTCACTCGAAGAAAATATTTACACTCTGTACAGACTGAGAATGTATGAATAGAACAGAATGGGCGTTCTATCCCCGACTGCCAATAAATTATTACTACGCGTATATTGACGTTCTCTGTCTCACCGCGCGAATACTAAGTAATACATAAGCACGATTTTAAAAGCTCTCAAGGTACCTTGTATTTTTGTGAAGTGTCTTTTAAATAAAATATTCGTCTACCCTATTTTTCTCTGAATGGATAAGAAAATGTGCATACAGGTACATCTTAATGGTGCCAATATTCAATCCCTTGTTGTATGGATCAGTCCACTTTGATTTTATTATTAAATTAATTAGAAATCACCGTCTACCGACAGTTTTGCATGTCATGTTCTTTATATCTCCCACTGAAATACCTGATGAAATTCCGCTCATGGTCCTTCGAGCCGGATGAATGTTAAATGTCAACTTAAGTGGTATCCATATGGGTATCCATGTGATACTTCTAACATGGTCACGTTACACTCCTGCTGAGCCATTTAGGAAATACAGGATTTTTGATAAGTTAAGAGTATCTATAAATTTTTTATGCTATAACTTTTTTGTTCCGTCCTTTTGTATTTTATAAATATTTGTTATGCGTTGTATGTTTATTGTATTTTTTGTCATTTTGTATGCACGTTATGTCTCTGCGATAAATAGACATATTTTCTTTCTTCTTTTCTTACTATGTTAATAATCAGTGTGTGTCATGTAGGTATAAGTTCTACTTTGTAGTCATATTATATATCTTAAAGCCGAACTTTGAAGTCATATTATGTATCTTAAAGCTCACCTTTTAAAAAGATAGCTTTTATAATAGTCAGACAAAGATTACGAACAGGTTTTGTATAAAAACGGAAATTAACAAGCATCTATTCACCTTTATTATTTTACACAGTTTTGTCAGGCTTTAATTACTTTTTAGATAATAGCGAGAGAAAACATTATGAAGTCCCACGACCGGCATTGAACTTTGTAAATTATTAATTAAAATTGTTGGCTCGATGTCGTTTTCAAAGTTATTTAAAAGTGTAATAATAAGATTATTATCTGTAGGTTTAGAGGTTTTGTCTATAATAAACTACTTTAAAAGTTATAATAACACCAATAACGTAAATCAACCTATTGTTATTAATCTAAGCAACTTTGATTATGCGAGGCAAAAATCTTTACTCCTGCAGAAAAAGACTGTGTTGGCCATCGCAGGCCTGTAAACCTACTAGGCCTACGTTTGGGCGACACGAGGCCAGCTGGTGTTCTCTTTTTTAATTTTATTTAGTGTACATAAAATATGATTTTTAAAAGTAGGCAAGTGTCCTGTAAAACTGACAACCAGTCTCTGTACTAACTGGGTTATGGAGGTCTGATAGGTAGTCGCTCCATGTAAAGTACTGGTATTCAGCTACATCAGGTTAGACTGGAAGCCAACCCTAAAATAGTTGGGAAAAGCCTAGGCAGATGATGATATGATTTGTGAAAGTCTACACGTTATCTACGTACATGACCTGGGTTTTCCTGCAAGCATTCCTGAATAATAAAAAGAACCTTTTCTCCTTCAGTGTGGCAAGGCCACAAATACCAAAAAATCTCGACAGATAAATCTGCAATCCGTTCGCTAAGAGTATTTTCACTACTTATCATCTGCCTAGCCTTTTCCCAACTATATTGGGGTCGGCTTCCAGTCTAGCCGGATGCAGCTGAATACCAGTATTTTACATGGAGCGACTGCCTATCTGACCTCCACAACCCAGTTAGTACTGGGTAATACGATACTCCTTGGAGTATTTTCACTACTACCACGTCAAATTTCGTATGGGCTAGTAGAATAAAGATGGTGATGATGCCTACAGCAGTCCACTGCTGGACATAGACCTCCTCAATCGCATGCCACTTAACTCGATTCTCAGCAAATCTCATCCAGTTGCTGGTGATGATATTATGTCCTTGCAACAATTAATTTATTCAATGCTCACTTACGAATGCATTACATTGATGACAGCGTTTGATACCTTTGATTACTGGCCGTCGACACGTATCAATACAATATATCTACCTGATAGTTATATTTAATCGGCCTCAGTCTGTCCTTGATTGCCGAATTAATAGGTATGTAGAAGCGTAATGACAAGTCGTAATACCGGATATCAGGAATTCAGATTTTGAGGGCCTTTCATGTCTAGACATAGTTTCACAAAAAATGTCTTTTTGATTCTATATATTTTATAAAATTATACGCACTTTTTGGTCACTATTTGGTCTATGTCACGTTTGAAATGACACCCGTCAATTCTATATGTTTATTGAACTAGTAAATGGAGAGCTAATTTAATTCTACAATTTTACTAACATGAAACTATGGTACCACGAAAGAAAATCCAAAATCATCCCAGCAACAGACAAGAAAACAGACAAAAACAATCCATCCAATAACCTTATTATTGGAACATTGATCCAATTAAATTCGAGACGAAAATACGGCCAATTTACAAGAACAAAATATAATAAACCTTCAGGGTATAAAGTTTGCGTAAGGAATTTTTTAAATATCCTTGTCAGATATCAAACATCTGCCCCCAGCCTTATTCGAAAGCTTGGTGCAGATGATGAATTCCCTTTTTTAATTTCAGTGAGATGGAACAATGCCAACATAAAAGCATCGAAGAAAAAATATTAGGAGAAAACTCCGCTTTATAAAGTAAAAAGAATTTTGATATTGAAAAATGTTTGATTAATGTTCGATCGAAGTTGATCTTCAGTTTATAATCTTCTGGGATAAGTAAAACAAAGCTATCCTTTTAAAATCTTGTACATTTGAAAGGAACAAACGTTAACAATAGTTAATGTTTGTTCCTTTCAAATTTACAAAATTTTGACAGAATCAAAAAAAATGTGGTTCAATAGAACCACATTTTTTATTTTAATTTAATTCATTGTAATTTTTAATTATTTTGATTTTATTTTATTTTGACATTTATTGATTGAATCTGACATTTATTTATTTCTTATATGTTTACGTCATTTAACTAACGTTATTTATTTAGTCAAAGTAGTTAATCTGCCTGTAAATTGACAAAAGTGTTTGTTTTTTTTATCTAATATGAGTCAATGACCTAAATTAAATGAATTTTATTTTTATTATGTTAATGGAGTTGTTACAAAGAAGGTACACCCCGAAAAACGTCGCGAGAAAACTGAAAGACGCTCTTTCAGTTACAACAAAACGAAACATGATAAAACAAACACCTCGAAACACTACATTATGCAATGAAAAACGAAAGTACACGCGGCAAAATAACTCATTAAGGCTCTGCAAACAAACTGAGAGCAGAAAACAAGGTAGCTAAACAAAAAGAGAAGCTTTCTTCGGTAAAGATCTCACGAGGAACTGAGCGGCTGCCTATGTCGGTATCAAAGGAGCTAATTAATTATCTCGAGCGCTCGTGACGCTATAGAATACGACCCTAGGGTGTAAGCGAGGGTAAGCGCCAAATAGACACTTGTACCCGTAAAAGGAACGTAATGTGAGCTTATTGTGGCCATTCCAGTATTTACTCCCGATATACACCGACGACTAAGTAAACACACTTAAACTACGATTCATGCAAAAGAAAGGAACATCGAAGACATTGTCGCGAGATACTTATCAAAATAAATTGTGTCATAAAGCCTTAGGCGAAAGGCGTTGACGGCAAGATAAAGCTACAATTGAAAAAGCAGCCCGTAAAAAACACGCCGTTTTTTTATTGTAATTATTCAAGCGGTTTTACTCCCGCAAACGTATTGTTTCTGGCACCAAGTGAAAGTTCGAAACTAGAACAATTGCGAGAGTTTTTTGTACGGTTATTGTTGCCGGCTTTAAGCTCGTATCGCGAGATGAAATATTACTTACGGCACACACGAAACACCGTTGCGTTGGCACGATATAAACCCCATTTTTGTTTATGTAAATGCTACGCACCATACTGCGAGATTTCATTACCATAATATTAGCTGGCAGCTCATAATGGAAATGGAAGCAGTGTGACGCACATAATATTAACGTTAATATTTTATAACGCATAATAATCACGTCGAAACCGAATGAAATATAACCAGATGTATTATGTTGCACATTTTATGAAACAATGAAAATTCTAAATAAGATGTGGTTTTAAATAACTTACCTGTTGCGAAGAGTATTTTCCAAGCACTTATTAACTAACAATTTATAGAACACCGATACTAATTATACTATTATGAAATACTGCTACTAAAACGTCCAATTGCAGTTGCAATCTCTGAATGAAATTGAGTAAGATCTCTACGCCGAACTGTCGTAGAGGGGAGCGTAGGCCAGACCGCTACGAGCGCTACGAGCCAACTGCCGTGCTACGCCGCGGACAGCTACGGCTGCAAACACCGACTGCAAATAAAGACAGAAGGAGTCGTTCGGCGATCGGCGGAAACAGCCGAACGCTAGCCGAAGAACAAAGTTATTTAAGGGCGTTTACAAAGTAGCTTGATTTTAGTCGCAGATTGTCATCATTATGATATGACTTAACTAGATAAAAAATGGTTTGGTGGAGTAATGGTGCTTCTTTAGATAATTCAAAAGGCAGTCAAGAAACAGCAATTTATATTTTTTATGACCGAACTTTTTTAACATCATTGTTACAGTCACGAGCTTCAAAATAATACGTACGTCAACAATATATTTTATGCCCTGAAAACCTTTATTGATCTACAGTACCTATAACTTCTTATATTTTTCTACAAAGGTGAATTCCCTTGCTAAGAATAAACAATCCCACGTCATCCCATGAGTGTCGTGAGTATAAGGGTACGTGGCGTACACCTGTGCACTGATAAGAGAGGTACGTATTGCGAATTTGTATTCGTTATGTGTTGCGGGGCATAATGGCAAGCAAGCCACGTCGCCGGAATATGATACGACTGATATAGATGACGTATTCATCAACATATTTACAACAGGCTTGTTTGAGACGAGAGTGATGGCTGGTTTGAAAATTGAAGATTAAACGCTTAATCAATGTTACCTGTCTTTGAAGTTACTTTAAGGGTGTGTAATTTGAACGCTGCTGGCAATGTCGCAACACAGCTGTCAAATATGCTGCAGTTATTAGTTAAATTACGAAATACTAGCACTTCGCCCGCGACTTTGTCTGCAAAAAATGTGATAGCTCGGCTACTAAGCATGATCCTACTGTCGTGGTACTTACTTCTAGTCTTCTTTTTATCATTATTTTAATAATGAATTGCAATTAAAACACTGAATTTTATGTTGTAACCGTTTTAGGTGTAAAGAGGCATTTGCAAAGTTTCCAATTACTTTTTTTTACATCTAAAACTAAATATTTGGTGTTCAATATTATAATTTAGTTATTAATATCAATATTTTAGTTCACTAGTTAGCCATATTTTTTATTTCCAAACAGTAATATTGCCAAATTAATCAAAACAGCGAAATATTTGACAGCTATTTGCGACGTTGCCCACTTTCTGTGTAAACGCTCTTATGTGTACATTTAACTTTACAACACTTTATCAATATCTTCTCGCTATAAGGAAATTGTATAGGTACACATTTATCTACCGAAGTAACAATAATGTACAAAACAAGTGAACATACCCAGAGTTCAAATCATAATCCTAATTTCATACAACATTTTCAAAGGATAACACGATCAGAATGCGATAAAATCTCAGCTGAATATGTCGTAATATTTTTTAGACTCGCCAGATTTGGCCGGCCGTTTTTATGGGAGACGGCCCTTTTATGACACAAATGTGTACAGATCTGTTACTGTGATGTCAGAAGATTATAGGGTGCATTGTGACGGAATAGGAATAAGATATATGGTATACCTACTCGTTATAGAATGTGAGATAAATAAAAAGGCAGAATGCATGAAAAACCTATGTTACTGTCATTCATTTATTTTTCATACATATTATTTTACATTTTTTAAAACAAAAATAGTAGCCCACCGGCATCAGGAACCTCCTCACTATGCGTGCCATGGCCTTTTTGAATCAAGCCCTTGACCCAGTCGCGCAATGAGAGCCGTCTCACCTATTACTATTAATACTAACGGGATATTTACCAAACAAAAAAAAAAAACAGTAAACATGGTAAATATCCCGTTAGTATTAATAGTAATGTTAGTGACCATGATAGTTTAAAATCTTATATCTTCTCACCTATGTTTATTAAGTGACTTTAACTGAGTGTTCACGTCGAGTTGAGTGTCGTCTGTCAAGGTATTCGTACGTCGCCAAACTAAACCGATTGTTGGGATATAACTGGAATTTCGATAATCTGTTCTTGCCCCGCGAAGCCGCCCTAACAGATCGGGGCCACTATAAATCATTTTCGTATGTTTTGCGGTTTTATGTGGATATTTTGCGACGGCTCGGTTTATCTTGTACCGTTTTAGGATTCAGACGCAATTCTCGTTCGAATATTGTGATTTATTACACTGAAACAATGTAGTTTATGATGCTATTCACTGTGTACTGTTTAATTCACTTCACGTTTTCGCAGATTTATGCTGGATATAACTAAGGATCGGTGGGATGTTTATAATTCTGATCTGGTAAGATACGGGTGAGTTTAGCTCTCCGACAATGTAGCGAATTATATATAATATAATTTGAAACGCCCTGTATTGTAAGACTTGGCTACACTTTCGATAATAAAATACCTAAGCAAGTTCATAACGGCCGAAATTATGTCCAGTTTTTTACAGAATGCTTGGTTGACGGCTATGTTAAGGGTCTGTTTACACCCTGTGTATAAAGATATATAAAGGATACTACTGACTGCCTCGTTGGTCTAGTGGTTGCAAGCACGACTGCTGAGCATGAGGTCCTAGGTTCGATTCGCAGGGCAGGCTAAGCATTATTGGAGTTTTCCATCAGAAATTTCTCAGTAGCAGCCACGGAGCTTGATTTGTGCCCAGTTGATGGCAATAGGCTTGTCCCCTATTACATGGGACTTAAACATAACTAGCGAAATGTGGATGTACTATTAAGTACACCTCTGCTTAGCTCTTCAGGGATTACAGACGAGATGTTATGTTTTCATGAAAACTATGGGCAAAACCGCGAGCCCATCTAGTATCCTAATCTATCTTACACAGCTAATTGAATTTAGGTATTAAAAAATAAAGATAAGCGTCTGAAGTAAAAGGTCAAGACATAAATTAGATTTATACTAATTTAATTAATTACTTAGGTTTTACACTTTGGGCCTACATAAATTGTGTTTGTTATTTATATTCAGCGGCAACGTGACTAGACAAACAAACGCCAAGTTAAAAGGGTCCCGCTAATGTACTTAGGTTGAATAAGGACCTTTCAGTGACACTTGAATAGCGTGAGAGAACCCAATATTCTTTTTACCAAATAACCTTTTACCTCGTGTCGCCAAACCTCCCTTTTTTGCCGAGACAAGTCCCAGTTTTATTGAAAAATAAACGTCCATGTAGACAGCCGGTGCTCCATAGTTGCATTGTGCACGATTGGACAACGGGTAAACGAAACGCTCCGAAACAAATTTAACTTTCAATAAAAGTTTTTCATTGTGTGTCCCGGACTAAAATAAAACATAGCAACCCTATAGTTACTATCCTTTTAGTAATTCTGAAGCTGTCCAAGCTTGCGGAGCCGCCCGTTAATATTAAACGTAATGGTGACACACCCTTTGGTTATAAATAGGGCTGGTATGTGAGAAGAGAGCCGAAAACATACCAACATAAAAGGTATTCATTACATTATGTCTAACGCGACGCAAAAAGGACACCTGAGACTTGACGAAACGACGCCATTTCACTTTTTTCGCACCTACTTTTGAGATATTTAACTCAAGCAACAGCAACATTCTGAAACACAGAAACTTACGTATATTTGCATAAGTTATTTTGGAACGCGAGCGCGGCATATTGCCGTGAATATTTAATGCTCTGCACCGAATACCTTCCCGAAAAATATTTCTTTGAACCATCCGAAACACTATTCAGTGGACGTTGAGCGAATAAAAAATTCCTCAATAGAAAATGCGTGTTTCATTCCTTGAGAGAAGTTTTGTAAGAGGCCTACCTATGTCGAGATGCTTTTAGTGGAATCACTGTATCGCGTGCCCTGTGTAATAAACATTACTGGCGGGTGTTATTAATAGTTGTGTACAGCATTACAAATTGTCTGTTCATTACTGAAACCTTTCAAGTTTCCGTCAAGGTTATATAATTTTCTCACAAGTTCGTGGGACCTTAAACTTAATCAGGAACAACCTTGTTTTAATTATTTTCAAAGACGACTGTTATTAAGTTATAACGACGACCAATTTGATATTTGCTGTTTTATTAATATGTTATTATATTTTATCCAAAATTTGCCCTAAACTTTATTTTTATTTGTATTTCATATTATTAATTTCCGATAGGTCAATGTGGGGAAGACCGGCATACTTTTTTAATAGTTAACTTTGATCGAACCAAACTAATGGAACTATACATTCTAGGGTAATTCTTATAGTTACAATTGATGAAAAATATTGTCTTGACTATTATAAAAACACTTGAAATGTTTTAATGTCAAATAACACTTAAATAGAGGTTTTTTTTAAAAAATCGGCGTATAGACGGACTTCCCTAGCTATTTGACGTAAGTCCGTCTAGTGGTAATTTTACATTAAATTTGAATGATCTTACAGGTTGAAACATTTTCTTTCAATAGATTAATGAATGTCATTCAAATATATGCTTTAGGGTCATACCTATAAGGCTGCAATTAATTTTAATTTTTTTTTTTCTCACACTTGAGGTAAGTCCGGCATATATTTACGTGTAGGAGTTGTCAACATTTGCGATAAAATAAAAGCAAAATATAAAATCAGAACCATGCTTTATTTTCGTATTAAAAAAGGATAACAAATTACTGTAAATCGAATATTATTTGTTCAAATTATGTCATACAATATTTATCTGCAGTTTAGCAGTAATTACTGAAATGATCTGTTCACACATTCATCCGACATGACTAATCAGATTTTATTTCGTACGGATTTAACTGATTTTTGCCTATTGGTAAGTATGTCAAAAAAGCAGTTGAATCCGTCCAAAATAAATTCATGATTCGTCATGCTAGATATACCTACTGTGAGAATAGACCGAGAGTTATTATTTTCTTAAAAAAAAGACAACAAATCACAATCTTCTAATATAGGGTGAAAGGCACACCGACGATTCTAAACACCTCCCCCCCCATAGAATTTTTCTGTGTAATATTTATTAAAAACTGCTGTTTTATGCAAAACTATGATGTTCTGAATACGTGGTAACCGTTTTAGCGTCGGTGTCCCTTCCACCTTGTATATTTATTAAATTCAATTATTAAAAGAGATTTGGTCGCAATTTACCAATTATAACCATTAGCTTTAATTTCTTACAATAAAAATTAAAAGTCTTTAAAATCAACAGTCTTATTTGTTTATAAAATATACCGCATCTTCAATATTACATAGGTAATATTGTTTTGCAGTGTCAGTCTTTATTTCTATCTTTTTAATAATTGACAATGCGGGTACATCATCACGGTCTTTTCTCTTGGTCATTCTAAAAACTAGTTGTGGTTTCCTCACAGTTTTTAAGAAATCTATACAATAGTATGTTTCTTCATCCACTACTTTGATGTTCTCTATAAATCCAATGTAATAGTTCCACTTTTGTCTCGTATGGTATCTCACAAGCACGAAATCGTTAATGCTGTAAGTGTGCTGTGAGATGTCATTGTCACTAGGATTATCTTGATCCACAATGTTGTCTTTTGCAGTACAATTGACTTCAGCATCGAAGTTATCGTCGTTCAGTGATCTAATGCTCAAGTTCGTATCGCTTAATATATTCATTTTATCAGAAACAACAGTTGTGAAGTCAATTGGTGATAGGCAGTTTCGTTTCGCATTTCTTCTACTACTCGTCTTTCCTGTTGAAGTAGTTGGACCAGACAGTAAAGTATCTTCTTTTGATGTCATATCTGCATGAAATGCAGGAACCGAATTTTCTTTGTCAATTTCAGGATCACTTAACGTTGTGGTAAAATCGACGTCACTCGTAACGTCAGGTGTCGTTTTGTTGGAAGATGTTTTTCTTTGTGTTTTCTTTTTTCCTTTTTTGTTTAGGTTAGTCATCTTTGGTAGTTTTTTTCTCATAGTCGTATTTTTCTTTGTTTGCGGTTGTTTTTTTCTATTTTCTGGAGCAATTTTTTTATGTTTATCTTTATTGTTATGATGTAAAATGTCATTGTTACTAGAACTTTCTTGATTCATAATGTTATTTTGTGCAATGTAATTGGCTTCATCATCGAAGTCGTCAAACAGTGTTGTAACGCTGATGTTTGTATCGCTATATACACTCATTATATCAGATATACTAGTAATGGAGTCAATTGATGGCAAGCGGTTTCGTTTAGTTTTTTTTTTCATACCTGTCTTTCCTGTTGAAGTAGATGGACCATAAAATGAAGGATCTGGCTGTGGTGTCACTTCTGCATCATCGTCACTCGTAATGTCAGGTGTCGTTTCATTGGATGGTACTTTTCTTTGTGGTTTCTTTTGTTCTTTTTGGTTTAGGTTTTTAGTCTTTGGTTGTTTTCTAGTCATATTTTTCTTTGTCTGCGGTTCTTTTTTTATATGCTTTATTTTTTCCTCCATTTTACGCTTAACAACATCATCATGTGTAATAACTTCAGCTCCTGGAGCTATTTTTTGTCGTTTACATTTTTCATTAGATCCAGCTTTAACTTGCATCAAAAGTAGTTCTTCAAAGGTTATTAGTCTGTTTTCTAATATCTGAATTTTATGACTGCTATTGTCAACTCGTTTCAAATCCTTATTGGACACGAAAGATTCTTCTTCCAGTTTTTGATGAGATTCTTCTCCTTTTAAACTTTTGGCATCCCTTGTCTCTAAATCATCATTCTGAATGCGGTTGTCAGTTTTACAATTTGCAGAACAATGCTGATTGCTATGATTAGAATGTGTACCAACTACTCTTATGATGCAATTTAAGGCTAATGAAAGCAGACTTTGCGGCTCGTTTTTTGTAGCAAGGGCAACGTATAAAGATTCGTCATTATAACAAACGAGTCTTTCTGGAATATCGTGGTCATATTCATGTCTTTCTTGGGACTTAAGAACTTGGAATTCTTTCCAACGCCTTAGCTTTAACGGATCAAATAGACTTTCTTTGATTTCTTCAGAATTGAACGGGTAAATTCCAGTCTTGCGGAAGCCATTTCTTAACACTTGACCATCAATTTGAGCCCAAACCACTCCAATTAATCTCGCAAACTCTTTCTTTGGCAGCTTCACTCCGACATTTGAACGTTGCCATTTTACGAGCATTGGGTCCCATCGATCTTTAAATGCTTTCATGACTGCTACATCTAGCGGTTGCAATACGTGACTAGTATGAGGAGGTAGCTTAAGTATTGTTATATCTGCTTTACGCGCTTCTTCGATTATGTTTAATCCCACATGAGTAGCGTGTCCGTCATAAATAAGAAGAATCGGACGCTGAGCTCCAACAGCTGGCAAAAATACTTTTTTAAAAAACTTTTCAAAGATTTCGGTCTCCATCCAGCCTTTTTTCGTGGCAGCGTAGGATGTGCCGGGATAAGCATCCGGAGATGTCCATTCATCCCACACGTTTTTTCCCTTATAAATTATTAATGGAGGTGTTTTTTCTCCCAGCGCACTGGCGCCAAGCAAAACAGTAGTGTTTTCTCTACCAGGCGAAGAAATTACTCTCGTCGCGGCGTCTCCTTTCACGCCTACAATTTTTGATTTCTCAGGATCATTCGAAAAACTGGTCTCATCTAAATTCCAAATGGCGTATGGTTTGTCCAATAAATTTAATTCTTTCAATGTATTATTTAGCAATTCGAAATATGGGTATACTATAAAAGGGTCTATGGCTCTTTTACGCGCGTATTCGACGGCCTGGGGCTTCTTTACTGATAAATGGTGTCTTTGTTTGAATGCTGTAAACCACGCCTGACCAGGAGTTCCGTTTTTGAAAGGTGTCGAAATGTGATTTCGGTTAACATATTGGCCAACCATTTCAAGGACCTCTTTTTTAGTTAAGCCGAAACCATATTTTTCCATTGTATGTATTGAAGAAGCTAATTTTGTTTCTACTTCAAAAGTAAGTGCTGTGCTTCTGCCAAGAGAATTAGATTTAAATCTCTTGTTTTTCACATGATCCATAATAGTCATGCGAGGGATATTATAAATTTGCGCAGCTTTATAACCACTCAGGTGGCCATTTCTGACAGCTTGTGCTGCCTCCACTAACTTTTCCTTTGAATACGAACCTTTGTCCGTTTTTCTTTTATAATTGGAAACCATGATTGCAAATATTACTGAAAAAAAAAAAACGTTTGGTTAGTTAAAAATTAATTTCCGACATTTATAAAGAAAACTTAACTAATTAGGAATTAAATATTTATACGCACCTTTAAATTTGGAATGAAATTAGTAAGTATCTTCGTAGATGATGTACTTTTAAGTTTAGTGCAAAAATATTTAAGAACAGTAACTACATTCGTCTTCAGGGTAGTGATCGTAAATTGCCATATGCAGACAACTTTGACACCAGAAAAAATCAAAATGTAATAAATATTGTAAGTTCCATTTATAAATCAAGAAGTGGCGTGGCAAGTTTAAGTCTGCGTAATAACCACAATAATAACATCTTCTAGACAGTATAAAATGTGTCACGTGCCACGGCCATATAAAATGCTGGTTTAAAAGTTCGAAATCATTTCTAGATAAAAAACGATCAACATCCAAAGGCATCATTCAGGCATACTTATCCAATTTCTCTTTCAATTTCTGAAAAAAAAAAACACTTGTTGGTTTTTCTCGTATAATAACTATACCCTAACTAAATAGTATTCGTTGTTATTTTTGTTTATTGTAAGCAACATGCAACCTGAACCGCCGCATTTAGGTACCTACATAAATCGATCCTTCGGGTTTCAAAGTCCGTAAAAGACATTAGGGGCATTAGGTAAGGCCTTTTACACTAACAATAATTATCTAGAAATAAAACAAAATACCCACCAAAAACCCTTTAAAACCCGAGAAGTTGAAATATAAGGATTCAAGAATACGATATTGCTACAAAAAAGGTTGACGATCTGAGCTTCGAGGCAAGACGGACTTACCTCGTGCGTCTTATACGGACTTCCCAACTATTGTATTTTAAGGTTAGATATTTACTACACTTAATATTACAAAACTCTTGGCGTTAATGATCAATTCAATAAAAGAAATATATAGAAGGCCTATTTAACTACTTACATTACTACACTCGACGCTTCAATTCGTTTTATTTAGCACTTTTTTTCTTTTTTCCCCAACACATTGCACTTTACATTGGAGTTCACAACGCGAGTAAAGAAGGAAGTCAATTTTCTTCACCAAAACTAGTTATAGCGACATCTATGATTTTAAATTCGAACTAATCCACTAAGCTGTTTTATCGATCGAGAGGTAAACTCCATAGATAATCAAACACGATCGTAACGACGTGTAGACGGACTTGCCTTTTAGACGGTCTTCCCAGCATTGACCTAATTAATAATTTTTTTATTTTACAGTGACACTGATTTGATTTTCTTGACACAGTATTTTTGATTTGATGACATTGTATTTATTTTTATATTGTGATTTGAAAGAAAAAAAAAAGAAAGAATAAAGTTTATTTGACGTCAGTTCATCAAGCACACATAATTATAAAAAAAATCAAAATGAAAAATCACAGTTTAGAAAAAAAAAAAAAAAAAAAAAAACTATGAATGGATTTGTATTTATTTGTGTCATAACTTGTGACTTTAATATGGAAAAACCTGAAATAATTGTTTTTTTTTTATAGCTTGTGTAAGTTAGGTAACTAAAATATTCAAATCAAATAAATAATACCTTTTGTAAAATTTTCAAAACAATTGAAAAGCTGTAAATAACCAATAAGGTACGTCGTATATCCCATAAAAATTCAATTCAGTGAAAACGAGCGAACTAAATTACCTACGAGCCCATTGTACTGTATCGTGGGCATACATCATCTTAATACGAGTACCTGCCCCCGAATTCAGAGGAGGATTTGAATAGATACCCCATATCATTGCGTCGTGAATTGTTCATAAATCTTCCTATATGCCGTCTTTTGTTTAGCCCGCCAGCGTGAATACCCCACGAGGCTTAGGCAAATTCGAGTTTGTCTTTAGAGAAATTGCACGGAATGGTACCACAATGTGTACGTATAGTGCGATCACATGATAGCGGATAATGAATTCGCTCTTTAGGTTATTGTTTAACACGGTTCGAGAAATTCCCCGTTCAGAAATCACTTTAGAGAAGCACTAGCGAGCTGTTAGCACATAGTTTAGAGAACAGGATACGCCTCAGCTGCTGCGTTTAACACTTTAGTCCCCGGATACTGTACTGACTTTCAAGCATCCGTAATTTAATTTAAAGTCTAATTATTTTAGCTAAAAAATTTGATTATTTAAAATTATTCTTATCACTTTACAGGCATCCATTACATAATTTGAACTCAAAAACAATATACAAAATTAATTCATTACAAGACATTTCTTGAATATCAATTTGTAGTCCGAAGCATTTCTAAGAAGGCGTTAGTAATTAAGCCTACCGAGTAACAGCTACCTCGTTTTAATTTCAGTAGTAATTCCAAACGATTCAAAGAGTTCAAAGGGCGGAATTGCCAAAATTAATTTCGAGTTTCCGATGAACTTAATCTTTCATTAACCTGGATTAATTCTATTCAGAACTCGAGGTGGGAGTGCGACAAACCGCATGCACCTACTCCGATACAACTTGTAATTTATGAAAGCGCCACGACGGATGAAGTTAGCATAAAATTATTATCATAATTTCTCACCAAAAACTTCCGAGTGAGTTTTCGCCATGAATATGCAAAGGGAAAGTTCACAGTGTGCCAACTTTTTTATGAGTCCTGTCAGAATACTTGTAATACTGCTGTAATTTGCATTTGTATTTCATATTTTAAAATGTTATAATTAGAATATTTCGGGTGCTAATGCGTGTATTAAAATTTGTGATTTACATTTTAATTTGCCTTCGTCTAAAGACTTTATTACATTTTTCGTAACAATGTTTCCATTCTTATGCCAAAAGTTATGAAAAGCGTTAATTTTCTTAGCTCTATTCAAGGAGATTGTATCATTTATTTAATCAAAACTGAAATGTTTTAGACATGAAATTAGATTAGTCTGATGTAACGTTTTGTTACTTTACGTTATTTATTTTTAAGTTTAATTAGTAGTCACTTTCATCTATAATCATCAAAAGAAATTCATTTTAACCATAAACTTAGTATACCTGAGTTTGTACCTCAATCTTATTCCGTAAGAACTGACATAAAGAAATAAATGTTGTTCAGGAAACATTTTATATAATTCAGCGTCTACATAAAGCAATTTGAAATCATTTTCAAGGAACTCACTAAATACTTCCTTAATTCCAGGTTCCAGGTATTTCAGGACAAGCTGTTCATTTAAAGCTTCCTTTCTCAACGGAGCCACAACTGCTTTAGCACATTTTACTGAAAGACACGTCGATGTTCCCAGTCTTTTCAAAGCTTTCAACTTATTGAAAGCTGATAAAGATCTTAAAGAGTTGGGAAAATGAAGTGTTTCTCGTAAAATGTTCCTTGATTTGATTCATCTATACAAATAAATAAAATTGAAGGGTCTGTTTGTAATTTCAAAATTACAGCTTTTTACTATATGCATGTAAAAGTACATTTAACTACGGTACCTACAACAAAAAGAAAGCAAAAAACTTTGAAATTCTGTCCGTCTGTCTGCGTGCTCCGGCTAATCTCCAAAACGGCTGGACTGGTTTTGATAGGAATTTACTGGCAGGTAGGCTACTTTTATTTCAGAAAAAGAATTAGGGTTCCGTGCAAAAAAAAATGAAAACCATGAAATTGTTTAAAAATTCGATTCAAATAGGGAAGTAATATTTAATATACTTAATAACTTAACGCGGACGAAGGTCGCGGTCGTGGTCTAGGCAACAGCTACTTCTAAATAAATTTTCTCGTGGATCAATCAGTGTACTTGACACGTGCTCGTATTTCCAGATTTTATTTTTATACGGAGAGGCTGGAGAGGACAGTTTTTTTAGTATCATTTGTCTTTGGGGTATCCGTATACTCTTGGCGTCACTCGGAAAAGCGGACATTTCAGGGGACCGTATTAAGTTATTTTTACTTTCAAGAAGTGGCAATTCGCAGCCTTTTCAGTGAGTGATTTTTTTTTTTTAGTAGTGAACAATCACGGAACATATCCCGTAAGTGACAGTATAAGTTTAGTGATTATTTAAAATGATTTTTGTGTCACCTCTTTATATGTTTAGATTATCATGCGAAGGGTTTACAATAGCTTTGAAAACTTAGTTACTTGGGGTGATTACAGTTTCACTCTTGACTATGAATAATCGCGAGTGTATAGAAAAATTCTTTAAACAATAGTAGCCACGGACCATTGTGTATGGCGAATAATGTTTGTTTGAATAAAGTATTGAGTTCATTGTACCTATATCTTAAAGGCCAATCTCTTTACCATTCCAGTCATTAATATTTATATTTGATTCCTATATTATATAATATTTAATTTCATTTAATTTATTTAATTTAAAAATAAATATTTATTTTCGTCACTTTAAAAAACAAAATACTGAAACCAAAGAACTATCTATTCCCATTTTTAGAGTTAAAATATTTATGACGTTGAATTTTTCCTGAAATGCAGAAACAAATACGAATATTCATCTCGTATTGGTACCATACCATACCTTGCGGAGTTAGGGAAAATACTCAAAGAAAAGAGCATGGCAAAGATGTCTCCAGAGTAAAACTTCCTTTGTCGTCGTATCTTACGACCCACGCATGAGACGAAGCAGCCTTTCCTTAACAGGGGAGTACACGACATCGTAACAAAAAAGGTAGCTTTCTATAGACAAAAAAGAAACATCATCTTCATGTAACTGTTCCTAAATTACCAAAGGCTGATAAAATTTTCGTTTTTCCTAAATCATGTTAAAAAAAAAATATATATTTATTAACAGGTGGTTGTGCAAACATCAGTGCAGTCCTGGCTCTTGTACTAGAATTCCCGGTATCAGAAGAGCCAAATATTAGTATTAGTGTCGATTTTGCCCACATAAAAATATCGTGTCACGGTGTTTGTGGTCCCTTTCTTTCGAAACGGCTCGACCGATTTTTATGAAATGTTTCATGTATAAGGTAAGTATGAGAATAGGTCGTAAAGTATATTTCACGCCGCTAGTTGATTAGGGCGCAAGCGAAGCCGCGGGTAAAAGCTAGTCTTACTACTATTATAAATGCG
Source organism: Noctua comes (assembly GCA_963082995.1). NCBI lineage: Eukaryota > Metazoa > Arthropoda > Insecta > Lepidoptera > Noctuidae > Noctua > Noctua comes. The sequence goes on from OY720270.1 coordinate 7,822,591, forward strand.
AAAGTTTGGATGGATGGATGTTTGTTACTCAATCACGCCAAAACTATTGAACGGATTTGGATGAAATTTGAAATACAGATAGGTTGTAACCTGGATTAACACATAGGATACTTTTTATCCCGGTAGTGTGATCCCGTGGGACAATTATCGCACTTCACGCGGGCGACGCCGCGCGCATAAGCTAGTAATTTATAAAAAAACATCATGTTTTGTATTGGGTAACTATATCTTAGTAATTGATTCTAACAACTAATAACAAAGGTCAATTTAATATTATTACATACATTTACAGGTATAAGATGGCTCTAATGGAATATTTGAACTTGAATTACGTCTCGTAAAATCTGTTATCAAGCTCACGAGCTTTTACCTCGTTAACAATCAAAAGCCTTTTACTGTTTATTATCGTAGTAATACGATATTTTATCGTTACTTTTACGGCTTATATTTTGCTTTTAATGAGTAATTGAAAGAGCCAATACCCTTCGTTCGTGAGTGCTCTTATCCGATAATGATTATTTATTTATTTATTTATTCAACTGTCTACCTATTACGGATCATGAGATAAAGCCCGCTGACAGAGAGACGAACGGACGGACGGTCGGACAGCGGAGGCTTAGTAATACGATCCCGTTGGTGTACGGATCCCTAAAATTAGCTGATTAGACAGCTTGTTCAGAAAATTATAATTAGATGTATCTTCTCGAACCTCACAACTATTCATAAATTAAAACCAACAAAGAAAATTCAATTCAAAACATATAATAAGTGGCGAACTGTCACTGCAAGGCCAAGTGTGGCACAAAGAAACTAAAATTGAGTGGATCCCGGGCGGGATGGCGTGCATTGTGGGACGGATCCCAACGGTGCGAATGACAGGAAAGAGTAATGCTCCTCGGATACTTTTGCACTTTGATCTATTGCGGATCTTTGGCGGTGTCCCTCGTCTTACCTGATGTTTGTGAGTGGATTGATTTTGGTTAACGCCCTTTGGCTGTGAAGGTCGTTTTAAGAGATTTGAGATTTCGAATGCAGTCTCGACTTAACACAAAGCCTCGACTTGTCAGTCTCGATTCGCGATTGTGTTTCTTTCTTGGGGTAGGTACTGGATTATTTTATTAGTGAACAATATGGCGGTAGTAATAAATAAATCAAAAGCAAAAATATTAGGAAATTGAGTAATGGTTTTTGGTTTATTTGTATATATGTATTAGTATCATTATAACTGCTTAAATAAGTTTTAGAAAGCAAGAAGTTATTTTTTATGTATTTATTTTGTACCCTATCACAATGTTTTCTTATTTAACCCAAAGGTTGACTGGTAGAGAATGCCTTGTGGCATTAAGTCCGCCTATGTACCACTATTGTACATGAAGTTTAAATAAATAAATAATGGTACCTATTGTTTAACAAAAATAATGGTTCTGATTTGGATGATAGGAAAAAGGGTAATGCTCCTACCTGATAAAATACTTTTGCACTTTGATTTATAGCGGATCTTTGGTGACCCTACGCTTTCGTCTTACCTCAGTTTGTAAGTGGATTGATTTTGCATAGTACGTAGTTTACTGTCGATTGTGGCTGATTTTTAGGTAGGTAAATTGGACCAGTGGTCGTAAGCGCGACTGCTGAGCAAGAGGTCACGGGTTCGATTCCCAGGTCGAGCAAAGTGTTCTGTCACTTACGGGATATCTTCCGTGATTGTTCATTATTTTGAGCTCCCGATATTTCGGCGCTGTTGCAAGCGCCATGATCGCGGGTTGACTGGAGAATGCGGGTGCGGGTGGTGGGTGGGTGGTATCGGGAGCTCAAAATAATGAACAATCACGGAAGATATCCCGTAAGTGACAGTATAGTTGTAAACCGTGAAAGCTTGAAACAGTGTGAGCAAAGTGTTATTGGGATTTTCCGTCAGGAAAAGTTTTCAGTAGCAGCCACGGAGTTGGGATTTGTGTCCGGTTGGTCGCAATAGGCTCGCCCTCTATTAAATGGGACTTAGAAAAATGTTTAGGTACACCTCTGCCTAACCCTTCGGGGATTATAGGCGTGATGTGATGTTATTTTTTGTAAGTTGGACTAGTCGAGTGTGTGACGTCAACTTCAGCGGCTTATTAAGTTACAAAATGAAAACCGACAAGCGATTTTCAAAAAATAAAGTTGCAAAGTTTTTTTATCATACTGATGAAATGACATTAACATTAACATCTTCAAATTGATCAGAATGATCTGAAATAGAAATACTTTGAGATTCATCCTGTGTTTCTCTTCTGATGTTATCAATGTTTCTTTCCACCGATTCTTCATTCTTCATTATCATGTTTTCATTTTTAGCTTGTTGAATAATTTAACATTACATACTCCATGCGGTTATTAGAAATTATCTGAAACCACTTTGAACAAAGTGTCTTTATTCATAATTTACTAGTGTTTAGCTCAACTTGTAATATTTTCCCTAAAATACTCCATCAAAAGCAAAAGAATAAAGTAAAATACAGCCCAACCCCTGATACACTGTTTGCAGCTAACTCAACATACCACATGCTGAGCTACTTAAGCGTAGTGCTCGCAAGCCTGTACGCAGCTTAAGCCGTAACAACATTGTTAGCATAACATACTACATAGAGTACCGTATTGCGAATAAGATACGAAAATCACGTTAGTTTGAAATGCATTCTGTTACATCAGAAACCATGTTTTCAGAAATATTATGCGGGTTACCTTCAACTTACGAAATGTTGCTTTGTTACTATAACTAGGTTTTAATTTTTTCACAAAGCATGGTTCTAGAAACAATTTCCACTCATAAGAAATGGTTATGCGTATTACATCCTAGCCTCCTTTTCGTGTCGATGACTAAAATTCGGTCGGAACGTAGCTAAAATTAAATAACGCAACTCAGGATTCCTTACATTTGAGTTGGAAAATTGTGGAACGTATGTGTGTTGTGTGCGTCCACAGTGAATGCGCCGCGACTAGGGCCTAATGGGAGCGCGACGGGCGGCGGTCGCGACGACGGGTGTGATGGCGGGCGCGACGACGGGTGCGACAGCGGGCGCGACGGCGGGCATGTGCGGTGGCTACAATGACGGGCGAGGGCGAACCGCGCTAGGCTTGCACTGTGGACGCGGGCTATGGGATCCTTTGGATGCGAGACACACGGGACCGGTCATTGTGGCGACACTTGGGGGCGGCCTATGTCCAGCAGTGGGCGTCTTTCGGCTGAGATAGTGATATAGAAGTATGGAACAAAAGTTTAAATGTTTTTTTTTACTTGTCGCCACATGAGTAGATTGCACCAAGCTTAGTTCTTAGCTTGAGACGCGACTTTAGTAACTAGTATTATATCGAGGGGTGAAAGGCTATTTGGTTTAAGCGACATTTTTGCAACTTTACAGGAGAGCCATTTAAAGTTTAAAATTTCCGAAAAAAAATCATAACAAAAAAACTTCTTCAGCTATTGGAATGGAGTAAACTTAATTTAAATTAATTTGAAAACGTCGAGGTGTTGATGCTTATATCATATAAAACGGACCTTTAATTAAGAAGATAAATGTCGCTTAATACGAATTGCCCTAAGCCACTATTTTTCAGGGAACGGAAAAAAGATTTAAGTGACTTCATAACTACTATTGGCTACAGGAAAAAGATACTAAGCGACTCTGCAGTATATTTTCAGAATAAGCCCTGTTTGGCTTATTCTGAAAATATACTGCAGAGTCGCTTGAAGTGACGCAGCCCAAAATTAACTGTAGCAAGCTATTTATCTCACCTGCCAATTGAGATTAAATTGACTGACTGGCTAATTCACTTAAGCTGAAAGAACTTAAGCGACACTCCATGTCGTATTTTGTTGACGGACAAATGATTTAAGCGACATCACGACATGTAAACCGTGGAAATCAAAATGATTTAAGTCACATGTTAATAAAAAATAGAAACAAGAAAAACGCTTTAACCGATATTGAATCTTTTATCTGAGAAAGGTCTACTGATTTATGTCTCGGTTCTTTAAATCATTGTATAGTTCAAGTACACTAGTAAAAAATTAATGCAAAAACGACGTCAGATAATACACTGCCACTTTGGAAACAACCCAAAAATAGAGTTGTTTGAAGCGCCAAAAAAGTGCTCAGATTTAAATGAATCCGGCATCATTCGACGGAGAAAAATTTGCTGATTCCGAATATGTATATAACTCAATATCGCCCAAGATGTCGCTTAAACCAAATAGCCTTTCACCCCTCGATATTATAATACATTGTACTGCCTATAATATATTATAACTTATTACATTATACTGCCTATAATATATTACAACTAATTAAAAAACTATTATCATATGAAACTATTATCTAACTAATTTATTTTTCTGTATTTTTTCATAATAATTTTATTTATTTATTTTTCTGTATTTTTTCATTGTATTCTTATAATTTGTAATGGTCCATACCATTACTTAATTCAACTCCTAACCCCCCCTCTCTCTTACTTTTACACTCCTTCTAATTAATATATCCTCCACCCGACAATTTACCATAAAACTCGCAATAAACTTTTGATTGCAGTAACTTTTGCACAGTATTATAAACTTGTTTCATTCGCATGCATGCAATCGCTCATTGAAGTAATAGAGCCATTAAGTTAAACACAGACGGCAACGGGGCTCCAGCCAATAGTTAAGATGCCTTAATAACGGCAAACGACTGGAAGCAATATGCCATGAATTATTTATGCCACCTCGCGGTGAAGAAGTTAGTGCCACAAAGAAATGCCGTTTTATTTTGTACCGTTTTGCTGTAATTAGGTATGAATTTTTAATCGGTTTCAAAGTGGAGGAATTTTTTACTTATAATAGGGTATGTTTTAATTAAAGAGGAAGAAGTGTTTGCCTTAAAAAAACAACTGAGTTTTTTTATATAACATTATTTATAGTATATACTATAAATAATGTTATATAAAAAAACGACAACAAACAACAAGAAACAACAACAACCAACTACAACAAACTACAACAAACTATATTCAGGTTTCGTATATACGAAACCTGATAATAGTTTGTTCAAAATAAGTAACTGAATCGATTCCAATAATTTTTGAACCATGTTATATTATAATAGTAACAGAAGAAGCTTATAACTTTGTGATTTTTCAAGATAGAGTTTTAAAATTTTGTACATAGATTCTTTACATAGAAATACTAGACACGTGTTTTAGGTTTCTCATATACTAAAACGAATGTTGTATAAATAGAGTTTTTAAAAGTATCGTGTTTTACTAATTTACAGTTTTCTTATTACTTTCTACTAAAATCATGCATTTGATAATATTTAACAAAATGTAAGCAAATGGCGCTCAAATCCATCAATACAACACTCATTTGCACGTTTGGACGTGCTTCCCTAGACGATTGAAGAGCGTCGGAACTATAAATAAATAACCTAGTAAGGAGTAAAGGTTTAATTATTATTAATAGTAGAAACGGGATATTTACCATGTTGTTGTTGTTTGTTTTGTTGTTGTTTGTTGTTGTTGATGTTGTTGATGTTGTTGTTTGTTGTTGTACATGGTAAATATCCCGTTTCAAGCATTAATAATAATGTTAGTGACCATGATAGTTTAAAATCTTATATAGTTTTAATGTTATAAAAGATCCATCTACATTCAGCCCACTATGTTATAGTCAAGCACCGCATCCTTCCTGTTGATAAAATTGCTTGACATTCTACACCGACTGGAAAGTGAAGGCGGTTCGCTGCCAAGATCTTGGCAAAAAAACGACGTAAACCGCAATTTTTCTTCCGACCTTTCTTAAGGAGGAAACTGAAGAATTCACAATTGCTTCAAAGTTTGTGGGCAGACAGCGTGTTCTTCGCTTCTTTAAGTTTTTCATTGAGGTCATTAAACGCACTCTTGGGGGAATTAGGCTCGCTTTACTAATTAAACTAACGGAAGGCATTGCCGACGTCAGACGTATGCCACATAAAGCGGAGTGCTATTCTCAAAAAGTTTTTAACGCTGATGAGTTGTAGCTCGAGGCAGCAATTTAAACTTTGAATTTATAATGAATTCCTCAACTAAAGATGTACGGAATTTGCTCTTGTGACGTGTAATTTCGGTGAATTTCCTGAGGCGGCCGTATGAAATAAACATTCGTAAACTCAATTCAAAGTTTGTGCAACAGCAAATTGTTTGCGTTTATCTATCCATAATATAATGTATGTATATTAAGTGTACATAACACGGTCGTGGGACTTATAGAATTACCGTGACCCTGGAACATAAAGGGCTACTGAAGGACACCGTGGATTTTAGTCAGTACCAGTCTGACAGTCCCTCCCGCTCTGCCCAGGGTGGGAGGACTCATTTGATAATTTGACCACGATAAAAAAAAAAAAATGTGTACATAACACACAAAATATTTTTTTCCAAATGAATATTTGATTTTCTGTGGATAGGAATGAATGGTCATCAAATATTCAGCATAGTTTGAACGGTAATGGCCATTTCTATGTAAATACCAGTGCTTTACAAACTCTATAAATAAAATCGTAGATCTACGTCTACGAGTAGTAAGTACCGATTCAAGTCGATATGAAATCTGAATAAATCAGTAAGTGCTTTTACTAATGCTATTGGAATCTAGGCATCGGTTGGAATATATGAGCGTATGAATTGTAATATGTATGAAGTTTCAGTGAAAAAGCTCTGTTTTTACAAAGAAAAGGAAGATAGTTGCTACGCAAGTCACATTAGCTACTTACGCACTGAAAATGTCTTTGATTTTAAAGCACACGATTGATGAGACGACATGAAAAATTGATTTGCGAAAAAAATTAACACTTCATTATCAAGAGGTAACTTAAGTTTCAGCTTTACTATCTGGAGCCCAAGTCTTTCAAATTATCTAAAGTGACATACAATAGCGATGCCTCCGAGTAATGTATTGACAATCAAACATTCGATTTTTGCTTCTGAAAATATTTACGGCCTGAAATAATAATCATAAATGGTAGCTGCTTTTCCTGGTCATTTATTAATAAAATCTATCTAATGGATTTACTTTTTTAAGAATATAAAAAATATACTGCTAAAGAAAATGTATTTTTGGACTACGTCAATAAAAATGAGATTGCTTTCAGATTGCGGCCTAATGTAGAATAAATCTACTTTTGACTTAAACAACGGGATCTTAAAAAGTAAGGCGATTAAGGGATTTGAGCTCAGATACCCGACATCAAAATATCATTATAAAGAAACGAACAAGGTTTAGTCAAATCCAGGATTTTATATTGTTTTACCAAGTAATGTTTCTTTAAAAGGGTAATCTGTTATTTTATGGAGAATTGATTGTTTCTCACTAGTACTTAGGCTTTAAGGAATTGACTGTCATGGTATGCGCATGTGACTAATGGAGTCACGAATATAAAATGTAGATGGATAGAGAGGGAGAGGAAGGCCAAAGAAACGATGGATGGATTGTTTGAGGAATGATATGTAAAAAAAGGAGTAGATAATAGCGTGACGGTTGACAGAGGAGAATGGAAGAAAAAAACGTGTAGCGCCGACCCCAAGTAACATGGGATAAGGCCAGGAACATGATGACTCATGACTATTCTTCGAAATACGTAACGTCTCTCAAACTTTTGACAGAATAGAATTTTGCGCAATGAAATTTAAATCGTCAATTCTTTGGTTTGTATAAAAATATAAAAAAAATGTATATTTCGTGTATTAAACTGTGTCTTCTATGAAATAATTATAATAAACTTCAATAAAACGATTTTCCGAGAATCGAATCAAATTCGAATATTATTCGATGCAACGTTTGGTTCGTAAGAAAAGGAATAAAGTAAAGATTGTGAATCAAAAATTATGTGAAATATCTTTGGTGGAATAGTTTTCAACTAAATAAAATTGAATAAAACGTTGAACAATTAATGAAAATAGTGTCAACTTAGGTACGTTACTAATTTTACTAAAGAAGAGTAAACTAACTAAATACATTAGGTATTAATTAAAAACGATTAAATAACCTAAAATAAATAAACTAACAACAAACTATAAAAGGGCATCAAAAAACTCCTCAACGCTGTCAGCTGGTAATGTGCCCAAGAGACTGGCGGCGTAATTTTACTTAGTTTACAGGTACCTAAGTATACATGCTCGTATCTCTATCGGATTTCTAAAATATTTTTCTAATATTTTTATCTGGAAATACTCCAGTAACAAATGAATCCATTCAATCGGAAATAAGGGCAAGCGACATCGCCAGGATGCTCTATTTCCCAGCTTTATCTAATATCATCAGACGTACTAGGTCACCCAGAATAAGATTATCAATGACCCAATTTTTATCAAAAGCAAGCTCGGGCAAACAAACCGTGGATAACTTTGTGAAAGGAGGCTTAAGTGCAAATTGAAAAGAATTAGAAACATTTATGGGAAAGCGGAGTGTAGCAGATTTAAACCCTTAATAGGGAAGGTATTACCACAAATAATGTGAAAGGGGAAGTTTATAAAGACTTAGGCAAAGGTATTTTGTTTTGGGTCATGTTTATGTTTTCGTGTCTTTTATAGAACGTGGTGTAATGTAAATTGAGGAATTAATCAGCAGCAGCCCGGTATTTGAAATTGTGCTCGATTGATGGCAATAGGCTCACCCCCTATTTATTCATCAATATTCGGGTGTACTATTGTACAACTCTGCCTAACCTTTCGGGGAAATACAGGCGTGTTAGTATAATAATTTTGATGTCTTGCCATTTCACCGAAAATTAATTTACTCATTTGACACGTTACTCAAAACTCAAAAAAACACAATACACAAACACACGACACAACACAAACACACACAACTCAAATACACGATTGGCGATATCATCATTTTACAACATAACAACAAGTTTGGCAAATAATTCATTATAATTTTTTTTTGTCCCTGAAATCGGAAAAAAATAAAACAATCACATTGTATCAGAGAAATTCGAGCAACCAAACAAACCAAATTATAATATCATTATTATAATTTGGTTAAACATTGGTTATCCAACACCATTTTTTTTTTATTATTTACTTACTTTTATAACTCTAAATCACAACGCAAAATATTGAATTCCACCCACAAGAAAGCTACAATAAATTATTTAAGGATGACATCGAAAAGCGACCGTTTATCATAATTCATATATCCGAGATCCTTATAAAAAGAAGGTTTTCCTAAAGTCGGATACTGTTAAAGAGAAAATGTTTGGACATATTGGTGGCGATCCGAATGGAAAACGGCCAAACTTGAACACAATATTGTAGTCCTTTACAAGGCGGGACAAGAAAAGTAGACCTGTCAAGTAGGACCTTTATTAAACTACGCTTAAGTTTTTTTAACGCTTTGTGGAATGTTGATTCTGTCCGTGAGTGTAACATTGGAGCGTACTGTTCTAATGTTACTGTGTATAGCGATCTATTACATCATAGTCAAAACCGATAAGAATTTATTTATAATTATACAGAATTAGCACTTTTTGAACGTCAGAATTACATAGTTATAATCTGGATAGAGATCCAGATTCAACTCAACAACAACAAGACAACAACTACAACATCAACAACACTCAACAACAACAATAACAACATACAACAACAACAACTCAACATTCAACTTTCAAGAGTGAAAGTTCGAGTAAATCGGTTTCCTCAAGGCAAGCGTGCTCCACCTTAGGCCGTATCATCGCTTCACATCACACGAGTTGGTGCCCAACGCAAGCCAATAGAGTGTTAATAAAAAAGTTAGTCAGTAAGTCACATTTTAAACACCACGTTTTATTGATTTTGCGGTGTTTTTTAGTTTTTCACAACAAGCTTTTGTAAGGTTTATTGATTACTAGCGACCCGCCCCGGCTTCACACGGGTGCAATATACATACAGACCTTTCTCTTGAATCACTCTTTCTATTGCTGAAAACTGCATTAAAATCCGTTGCGTAGTTTAAAAGATATAAGCGTCCAAACAGCGGGAGCGACTTTGTTTTATACTATGTAAAGATTTATGTTCATTGATTGTTTCAACATGATTTTATTAGCCATTGATGTTTGATGACATAGGTATATCTGATTATTCGGATTCAATCTAGACAAGAAGAATCACACTAACATCGTCTTCACAATTTCTATCTCCGTCATGTATTCTCTGAAAAAAAAAATCGGTTGTCTGTAAAGTCGGTTTACTGACGATAGTTGAACGTGACAACGTCATAAGAAAATACCTTTATCGCCGCAATTATCGTTGCTTTAAACAATTGACACCACATTCACTTTTCACTGCACTTCATACTTGACGAAAACATGTAAATGTATTATTGTATAGCAGCTGTCCACGCGGACGCATCGCTCACTCAAGTAGGAGAGAGACGCCCGGCCTAAACATTTTATGCTCAACGTGGCTACTGTCTCAGTCGGCTAATTTGTCTAAAACTACCGATCGTGAGACTTGCGTTATCTAGGTATATCTGTGATTAGAACCTAGGCGGGAAATTTTCTTTGCGTAGTTGTTTTTTCACTACTGCTCTTAAAACGTACATTTTTAGGAAACCAACATGTTCTAGAACCAAAAATCAATCAAAGATCACATGATGCATCCATCCACTAACATGCACTGAAACTGCATGTTTGATTATGTCCCACTACCTCCTCTAGACAGGAATCCTGTGTACCAGCTATGGCAACTTTATAGCCTGATTTTGCTATGCTTTTCTTCAAGTAGTCAGTTGATCTGATTATCACACTAACAAAATCCAATCAGTTTATTTGCTCTTTTCTTTTTTTTCAATGTAAGTGTACGTAAAATGTGTATCTATCTAGAATGGTCCCAAATAAACTTTATTTCAAATTAATTTGATAAATTTATAGGACAAAGAAATAATAATATCGTTCGTATTTACTTTGTGTACATTTTTCTTTGATTTTCCTAACTAGAGGCGAATGTATTTAAAAAATAATGTAGGCTACTTATTCTGTAAACATAAGAACAATTCTTCTTTTAAGAAAAAATCTGTTTAATTGCCTTATATTGCTAAATTCCTAAACCCATCGCGGGTACGGAATGCGGTAGGAAAGTGTGCGGACGAAAGCTAATACTCTACAAACAAAAGTATTCCACTATTTGATACCCCGAAAACGGGTAAACTTTGAAAAGGGTGTGTAACTGTGTAGAAAACGTAATCGATGGGGTTCGGCTCTCTCTTTCTAAGAAGCTTTAAGGGGGGATGCCAATACTCACTTCATTATTCCTGTTCCAAGTTTGAAATACCGTGACAGCTCGAGTTCAAGGAGCTTACGTACGCCTCAAAAGCCCTGTTTCAAGAAGGAGGCTCTACTGCATTTATCAATCTAACCTAACCTGTTTCGTTTAAAGCAAATTACTTCGATAAAACCGTCGGCACCACGGCACCGAATTATTCACACGGAACAAAGCGACACCCACCTTTTCAGGCAGGCGTCTGGATTTCCAAATTCATTGCGTCGTAAACAAAAGGACGATTTTTAAAGCTTCAAAGTGAGTGTTTTGCTGGGACGTGTATTTTTCTGTCATATTTCACTTTTGGTGGCCTTTGTGATCGATTCGGGTTTATTCGGACATTTTCGTTTTGAATCGCTGTTTGATGGGTCTATTTTCGATCGCGGATTCGTGACTACGGTTATAATAGCAAATCTAAGTGTGTCTGTAATTGACTTATTATTATAACATTTCGCGTATCGGTGATCATTAAATTTACAAGAAACTGATCAGCACTCGGAGGGGCTGTTCTGCCTACGATTTGCCTGGAAAAAAGTTGACTATTATTTATCAACTATCTCATTGACTACAAATAAAATTATTTATGACAAAAAAAATCTTTGACTGTCAAAAGTCAAACATTTTTTTCGACATACGTACATACAAAAACTCACGCCTTTACCTATGGTGAAGGCAGATACCACACCACCTGAAAATATCCTTACATACGCCTTTTGCTTCGTCTACGTTCATACATCTGGTCATACACGCACGGCGGTTGCAAGTACTATGCACCTGACCTTTCTGAAGAACTTCACCAATAAGGTAGATAAGCCAAAAATGAGTTAAGCCAATAAGATTTTTTTACTACTTGTTAAGAAAACATAGCAAGCTGAATAGCTAGCTCAAATAATGAAAATACTAGCAACGTTTTTAATTCAATTGTGTGCAATGTTTCATTAAAAACTCCGTTGAGTCGTAATTAATTAAAACGATATTGTCAGTTCTCTTTACTTGAAAATTGAATTTACTGCTAAACAATGGCTTGCAATTAACATGCAATTGACGTGTAAAAATAAACGGACTACACTATTTCCATTTATCTTTCATATACAGACTATTTCAGTCTCGTTTCCACGTTTTAATTAATTTCCTAGTGGAATAAGAGCTTTATTTTTCTCACTTTTTCCGCGTGACCTGATATAATACGAGTGACATATAAAAAAAAAAAAACAAATATTAGATACCCATTTCACCACTCTAGTTGCCTACTTAAAGTTGCGTACGCTGTCAAAGTGTCCAACTCATAACGCAGGTACTTTGTGACCAAGTTTGATTTGCGATCCAACTCAATCGTATTACCTTGTCGTAAGGGTGGTTTTTCTGTGTTTTTGAGAGTGTTAAGTTGTAGAATCGAGGCGATGTTATTGCCTACGTGTCCGTTTGTCGGTCGAGAGACGGACTGACGCGTGACACGCTCTTTATTGAACTTGCAACGTCTGCTTCCAATAATGTGGAAACAAAGTTGGTGTGTTCAAACGTTTTAAAAGAATTTTATTTTACTTTGGATTTTTTTCTCTTAAGCTTTATTGTAGTACGTGACTGCAGGCGTTATTAATTTTATTTTATGTTTATGGAGACGGAACATTATTTTATTTTACCATTTAAGGCACTTCTCGAGCATCACTTCTGTTGCTACAGACGGAGCTCGTGGCTAAATAATAATAAGGTTAAGCAGCGCTTGTCAAATATCAGTCCGTGGATGGGTGACCATCCATTACATACCAAGTTCCCTCCGTGCCTCGGAAAATTCGTAAAGCTGTCGGTTCCGGCTGTCATTTGAAGATCTTTGACAGTCGTTACAGGTGTGGCCTGAACTCTAACAACCAGTCGAGCAGTCTTACCAATGGGTATCGTATTACTAACTTCATGGAGAGCTCTGACAGGCAGTTGCTCTGTGTAAAATACTGGTATGCAGCTGCAATCGGTTAGACTGCAAGCCGACCTCAACGTAGTTGGGAAAAGGCTAGGCAGATGATGATGTTTATGGAGACGGAACCTACTTTTATTTTTATTTTTTGTTTTGTACTATTTTGATAAAGAAGCATTGATAAATAAAACAGAACTATTTTGGAAACCTCAAACAAAAATAAAATCAGCATCCGAAACTTGTTTTGCCCACATAAAATTTACTAGCCATCTATTCCATATTCAGGCTCAACTAATATAGTGCGGAAGATATAAACCTTTGTTTATTACGTACCTACAGCATTAATAACGGAGTGATTATGTCGATAAAGTTAGGAACATGGAAGTCAAGGAAGGCGATAACTTCACGACACGACTCCGCAACGTGTCACGCTTTTAGCTGACGTCATAGAGGAGATAGGGAATGGAGGAAAATGTGAAACGACGATCGACATTCTTCTTTTATACTGTGATTATTACTGGCCGGAAATACGCAGTATAACGCAACGTCTCCGAATGGTTCCTCCATGAGTTTTACGAATAAGTTTTATCAGCACTCCATCTACTCACGACACCATGCCAAACGTGCGACCTCGCGTACATTAACTGGCACCGCAGTGTAAAAGTCTGCAAAACAACTCCGAGCAATATTTATTCAAAGCAACGTCACCCGTCATTTATGTAATGGCTTAATTGGAAAGTTTCGTTGAGTCGGTCAATTTTCGTGGCCATAAAGTGGCACAAACCGAGGACTTTCTCGCGTGCCACCATGTTTTACGCTCGCGGAAAATAACTTTGATTTTTCAAAGCATGACTAATTGCGTCCGTGTACTTACAGCCTTACACAGTAATTACTGGTAATGATAATGTACTTGGAATACGGCGCGTTAAGTTACTTTGTATTTTTTAAATACTTTGCTCGATAGCTGAGCTATTTGTTAAGTCAGTAAAAGCTGTTGGGCTTTTTTTGTGAAATAAGTAACAAAGCCCTAGTTTTGGTACTTACATGTATCTAAATAAGAACTACAATTTATTGATATGTCTTCTACAGGTAGCATCTTACATTAACAATGAAACTTTACAATAAATGTAGTCATAAATACAATTTAGTGACGACTTAAATAAAATAAACCCGCCGACAGTAACAGTAGCGTGACTACGAACGACAAAACTTATCAGCTAAACACGAAACGTTTCACAAATTCTCTCACACGCTAAACAGACTTAACACCTTCGAAAAGTACCGTGAAATGAATTAAAATAAAACCGAAATTGTGTGGCGATGTTCGAGCGATGCTAAGGACAAACTCCACTTCTTAATTAATTAATATCGATCGAGCTGAAACTTGGGTAATTAATAGAAACGTGGTCCCCAAAACTTAGATAACCCTTTGAGAAGTTCACGTATTAATCCAGGGAAGACACAATGAAAACTCACTTCGAGCGAAACTTTGATACTCGTCTATAGAGCTTCGCGTTGATAAAGTTAGGTATTTGTGTCCCACGGAATTTCCATTGTAATTGGGTGCGTTGCAATTAGCGCTTTGTTAATTACTTCAATTTATTTGATTTGATATCACAGGTATTATTGTGAAGTTACCATTTCATATGTTAACTGTTTAGTGTACAAACTGTGTTAAAATTGGTGTTCAAATGTATAAATTAGTTATATAAATTATGGGTCATTAAATGTAATAGTGCAAATTATTCGATGAAGTTGAAGTAAATAATTAAATTAAATAGCTGTTTATTTAATTGCGAGTCGGACTCTCGGGCTTAGGGTTCTCTATCATCACATAAAAAGGTATGTGGAGCGTAGGAAAAATAAATTATACAGGGTGAAAACAGACCCTTCACGAAACCGTCCACCAAGCATTATGTACATCAAACTAAGTAACTTTACACAAAAATTATTGCTGGGAAGCGACTTTTTTTTTTTGGGGTGAAGCATCACTTCCCGGTACGACTCGATAGAAAGCACTCAAAGCATTGTGCTGATGGATGGATTGAATAGTACGGGTGTCGTGGAGGTGTTTAAAGTAAAAATCTTCCATTAAAAACATGTATTTAAAAAAAAAACTTGTGAAGAAGTTGGAACTTTGAACCCCAATATCTCCGTAACTAGAAGGTTCCCAGGTATAGTCTGGAACAAATTGGAGAACAAGTGCCTTTCGGCTTCGTTAAGGGTCTTTTAACCCCCTTTATAATATGTATATAATTATAATACAATAGCTATTGGTTTGGCCTTTTTTCCAAAATAAAGGCCATGGTTACACGGATCTGTACTAAAGAGTTCCTTTATGTGACTCCCTTGGGACCACTGATAAGGTTGTTAAAGTCTATGAAAAATATTACAAATTGTTTTAATATTTGTCCCACGACACGCCACATTAAATACCGCACCTTGAAAAACTCATTGGCTCTTGCTTATATGAACTTTTGTTACGTATCTAGATTTGAATATTTTTAAAGTTAACGGTTTCTCTGCACGCGAAAGCTAAATTACGTTATGCATATCCCCAGCGTTTTGCTGACTGTATAAATATTTATTTATACCGTGGTTGAGATTAGTCCAGCAGTTATGCTGCACTAGGGAATTTACCTGGGCGCGATTTAATGCAAGGGTGGGTATTCATCAAATGCAGGAGAATTCTAAATTGAACGACTTTAGTTAGGTAAATGTTGGTACACACTGGTGTTAAATTGAAGAAACGATTACTTTAGAAGTTTTTAGACTTATTTTGTCTTGTTTAAGAAATTCAGATTGCTGAAACATTTTTGCTATTCACATGTTTTACTATCTCGTTACTTTTAACATTTTTCACGTAACTAAACTTCAAGACAGAAAATAAATCTTAAGAAGGAAGTACCCGTCTTGTTTAGAACACGGTAAACAAAGTAAACTAAAATTTTCTCCTTAAACGCGTTCAAAGATTTCAGTTCGCCACACAGTCTAAATGAGTGTCTCGGGCATGTAATCCCAAGCGTCTAGTTTAACGAAGCGTTGTGAAACTTTTTCGTCTTTGTACACGTAAACAAGCGTATTAAACTCTAAACCAAACTCTACTCTACACCTTCGCAATAGAACATATTTTACAAAAACTTCATCTAGTGTCTACTTTTGCGCCCTGTTTGCGGATTTTGATGTACTTTTTGGATGCCCTCGTTAGTCTCAGTACGTCTTCAATTATTATGTAGTTTTCATTCTCTGAAAGTTAACGAACTCCGCAATATTTTGTGTATCATAATTAGTGTTCCTTGATTTATTTTCTTTGGCTCATTGCGCTGCAAAGGCATCTTGATTGCACAGCACAAAGTATACTGAAGTTATTTACTTGAGAAAGGAGAATGGTAGTTTTTGTCTAGAATTCTAGCAAAGTTGGGAACATTGAAACTGTTACCTACAAGCATTTTTTTGTAGTTGTGTGGGAGTATTAAAAATGCGAATGTTACTTTATCTGTCTCACGCCTAAACCACTAAATTAATTATCATGGAATTTAAGCAGATAAGTTGCCTGCTGGGACCTCAATAAGGAATTTAAAGACTTTCATCTTAGAGAATTTGCATTTCAAGTGGTGAAATACAGACGAAGCCATTGCCCGCGGCTTCGTCTATATTTAACTAGCACATGAATTAAGCAGAAAACTCGACACATTAATTATCTTCTACTTTCATAAAATCACAAAATTATATACTTCAATTAAGTGGAAAGAGGAACCACGCCAATCAAGTGCCGTGAACATATGAAAATTATTTACGTTCGATGAAAAACGGCGCAGTATCGTATCATACCGTATCGTATCGTTGCTCATATGGATTTAATTAAAACCTCAGTTGATTAATTGCGCTCTAGGGCTTCAAAATATTGACCAGCTTCTGTGAAGCATTCATAAAATATACACACGATTTTTCTACTATAAAATCGCCGATGGAAAATGTTAACGGCCAATATAGGGAGTATGGATTAATAAATGCTGGAATGGAATATGGAATCAGGTTTTTATTAATTTATTTATTTATGAAATTATGTGCAGTGATTCATGAAATTTTTGAATATATTATGCCTTTATTTGGGAACGATTCAAAATTTATTATTTGAAACGTTGAGCTCATTAAGATTTAATAAGCTCGCTATATACGTATAAGTAGTGTTATTGGGTTTTCCATCACGAATTTTTTCAGTAGCAGCCACGGAGTGTCGATTTGTACCCAGTTGATGGCATTAGGCTCGGCCCCTATAACATGGGACTTAAACATAACTGGCTAAATGTGGGTGTACTATTTACGTACACCGCTGCCTAGCCCTTCGGGGAATACAGCGTGGTGTTACATTATTTGTCACCTTACATCTTAAGCTATTTTAATTTTTGATTGTTTAGATAATTTAAAAAAAAAAGTGTGTCTTTTTTGTTTTTTTTTTTGTTAAAAACGAAACAGTCTTTATACCTGCATACCTCTAAATATGGAAAGTTCGTACCACATAGTTTTCTCCGGGGAAAACGAAAACTGTCCACGTATAGCACGACCTCCAGGGGGATGTCGTGATTTCATGTTTGTTTAAAACTAAAAGCTATGTTCAGAGCATTTTGTGTCTTATGTTATTTGTGTTTAAAATCACTGAAATTATTTTTTATACAAAATTGGAAATTCTCGTGTCACAATGTTAGTTACCATACTCCTCCGAAACGGCTTGACCGATTTTTATGATTTTTTTTTTGGCATATTTAGTAGATCTGAGAATCGGCTACTATCTACCTTTCATACCGCTAGGATAGGTAGGTAGGGTAGAGTAGATTAGGTGGGATAAACAAGGTACATTGCAACGCATGCCGGGCGCAGCTAGTTTTATAGAAAATTGACTACCGAATCAAATTGCCTGTTGATTCAAAATGTTGGCACTGTTCTACCCAGTACTTGAAAGTCCAAAAAAGTAGTCAGACTGCGAAAATAGGCATCGTGCTACGAAATCATTCAAATTTACACCTGTCATTTTTGACAGTTGTATTAAATGAGTTACCACGGCAAGTTGATTGTTCTTTTATTGATACTCATTGAAAATGGGAAAGAAAATAGACATCTATCTTTGTCACTCACTTAGTCCTATCCACTAATTACATAATAGCACGCCTGTAATCCCCTAAGGGTTAGGCAGAGGTGTACCTAATAGTAAACCCGACATTACGTCAGTTATGTTTAAGTCTCATGTAATAGGGGGCGAGCCTATTGCTACTGAGAATTTCCTGATGGAAAAACCCAATAACACCTTGCCCGACCTAGGAATCGAACCGAGGACCTCACGCTCAGCAGTCGCGCTTGCAGCCACTAGACCAACGAGGCAGTTATTTACTAATTAAGTTTATCACTTTCTATCTCAATGGTACAAATAAATATCTACACAATGTGCAATATACCAACGAATTATCTTTCATTTTATTACCGGGCAAAGAGCTTTTGACTTAATCTACCTGGCATTATTCAACCTAATATTCGACGCCCAAACTCAATGTTCCTCAGTATTAATAATTCCAAGATTAATTATCGCTTTATTAACAATTAGCTGGCGCCATATTTGATGGCTATGTAATTTAAATTAACGTTATTGAGCTCGATGCACGGCGCTCAAGTGCTGAGCATATTTGCTCAATATTTTCAGTATGTAATTTATAATGTGTGTGCTTTAGCGTCATTTTCGACGTGATCGGGGAAATGCGGTCTAAGTGGTAATGGCATAATTAAACGGGTATCTAATATCTAACTTCGGGGTAAGTACACTGTCAATCAACAACTCAAGTAAAACATAAATACCAATTACAGGTCAGTTTTGTCCATTGCAGACAAAACAGTTTTGGCGTGTGTTAAAACAGGGTCCAGTAGAGCAATTCCAGTGGGGGAAAGAGACAGAGCTATGCAGCTCGTCTAACGCCATCTCTTTGTACAGCCCACAGTGGAATTACAATTGCTTTAAGACGTCATGGTAGGCCACAAGTTTTCCGTAGATTTTTGACGACTTTGAATTTGTTGCGAGCCTTTTCATCTCTGTGTGTGTTATGGATTATTTTCTGTCTGAAGACATTATATTCTCCTTAAGCAGGAAAGATGAAAACCTGTGTATACACAGCCTTAGATTCCATTAAACTCATACCCATTTATTAACAACCGAGGAGGAAAATTATAACTTAAGTATCCTTCAAATTCGCCATACATTTTTCGAAAGTTAAGTTTGGTTTAACTTTATGTTAAGTAATTAGGGAGAAAAAGTTTTAAGTTTGTTTTTAAACATTTGACAACTTTAAAATTTTTAATTATAACAAGCTACCGTAATGCCTAATATAGTTTTATTTCGTTAAGAATGGAATGAAACGCTAGGAGCCAGGCTAATTATTTAAGACAGCAGACAATGCAAGACATTATTAAAACGCCCTGTTCTACCGTCTTCAAATGCAGACGCCAGAACATTGAGAACGTCTGTTTTGTTTTATTTCAATTATGTAACTCGTGGAGAAGACAATTATTTTCTTGAATGTTCTAGAACTGACATAAAATGCAGTGAATGTTGGGTGATGAATTGAAACTGGACGACTTTCTCAGTTTAATTTAATTATAATTATAAAATACTAGAATAGTTTACAGGATAGCCGAGCGAGGCAAGATTATAGACTTTGCACACGGTCCTTGTTGTTTTTGTACAGTGTAAAAAAATAGCGATAAATAAAAAATAAAAAAACTGAAACGTGAAATGATGTTTGACCTTAAGCTTCGTGTATACAACATTAGTTTTAGTATATGCGAAACCTGAAACACGTGTCGCTGTGAAGATCCGTACTTCTGCGGGGTTTAATCCCTCGCAGCGTGGTCCTCGTGGAGTTGGATTTTTTTTTGACTGATGATTCCTTATAAAAACTTTCCAAACGTGGGCGTTTATTGTGAATTTATAAACAAACTATGGCTGTCATGTCATGTGTCTCATGGAGCGGATTTAGGGAGTGTCGAGCTCGACTTGAGCTGAGTCAGCGACTAAGAAAATCGGTATAAGGTAGGTACAGGTCCAGTGGTGGCGGCCCCGACTTACGAACAGTAGGTCGTGGGTTCGAACCCAGGCAGGCGCATAACTTTGTGTAATTTATTTCATCACCACTGCTGTCAAAAACGGTGAAGGAAAACATCGTGAGGAAACCCGCATGTCCAAGACCCAAAAAAATTCATAGACATGTGACATCTACCCGCACTGAACCTGCGTGGTGGATTATAGCCCATTTCCTCTCTCTGTGTCCCAGCAGTGGGAACATTATTGGCTGATTTTGCTTATGCTTATGCTTACAGAATAACTCTTGAAAATGCCAGTTCAAATACTTCCATTTAATTCTTAACGGTGCCATATAATTGAGAACAATACGGGTAGTTCATCAACCCTATGATGTAACTACAGCAAGAAAGTGTAGTATGAAACATTTCTGCTCTTGCTTTATGAAACGCTTTAGAAATGCCCTAAAGCGCTTTATAAAAGCTGAAAAGGTTATTAGAATCTTTCAAATTATAGTCTAGTTGGTCGCAAGTGCTTCTGCTGAGCATGAGATCGTGGGTTCGGAAAAGTGGTATTGGTTTTTTCCATCAGGGTTTCAATAGCAGCCACGGAGTCTAGATTTGTGCCTAGTTGATGGCAATATGCTCGCCCACTATTAAACGGGATTTAAATATAACTTTCGAAATGTGGGTTGTAGATGCACCTCTTAGCTGCTCAAACATCCGGGGATTACAGGCGTGATATCATGTCATGTTTATTTTTATTCAAAACAAATATTAATAATCCTCCTTTTGGGCTTCGCCGCAGTCGGGTAAAAAGAAAAGAGAAGTTTTATTTTTACAAAGACCTATTTGTTTCTAATTGTATGCAGCATGGAACTAATATCAAACGGTCTTCTTCTGCATAATTCTGTGTATATGAGGATAAATCCTCTTCACTAAAGTTCCTGAGTCTCATGTTCCTCCCAAAATTATACCCATGAAAGTTTTGAGTGAAAAATTGCAGTAATAATTTTCGGAGAGCTGTGAACGTCTTGGCGAACGTCTTTGTAATTAGATCCCCGACTGAACTCCAGTTTCCTTCGGTCGTTTTCTTAATAGCTTTATTAAGAACTTATTTTAATCATTCAGATATTCGTCCCTAACCTTGGATGTAACCAAAATTCTTTTACGATTAAGGCCCACTTGCACCACGAATCACTAAACGCGTTTAACGCTAAACATACAGGGTGTAAACGGGCCCTTCACGAAGCCCTCAACCAAGCATTCTGTACATCAAACTAAGTAACCCAGCGCAAGAATTATTGCTGGGAAACGACTTTTTTTTTCGAGTGAAAAATCACGTGTTACGGTTAAAGTCAATGTAACGCACTCTAAACATTGTGCTGATGAATGCTTTGAATAATAAACAGGTCATTGAGGTAATTAAAGTCATAAATAACTTTAAACACTAGTTAAAAAAAAAAAACTTGTGATAAAATTGGAACTTTGACCTCAAATATCTCAGTAACTGGAAGGTTAACAGGTATGGTCCGAATCAAAAAAATGATCGCAATGACAGGGAAAACAAGTGCCTTTAGGCTTCGCTAGGGGTTTTTTTACACCCTTTATTTAAAACATCATTCTGTCTCTGTCATCTTTAAACGATTGATAGAAACAGAACGATGTTTTAAATGCGTTCTACGATTAGCGATTCGTGGTGTAAGCGGGCTTAAATATAACTCTAAATATCTTCTTTAGAGTTATATTTTAATTCTTTACATTCTTTAAAAAATCTTAAGTATTACTCTAACTTTAATGCTTTAAAGTACATTCTACAACCTTAATGTAGTAAAGTTGGAGAAAGTAAAAAACTTTATCTGCGGTACTCCTTTAGCCTTTTTCACTTCCATAATTAACATTCTTTGATATTCGTTCTTAATTTACTTCGGGTACATCTCGTTGTTAATTAGCAACACTAATTATGTTAGGTTTTAATGAAAGCGGGTAATTTATTAACAGTTGAGAATTCCTGTCTACAGAGTTCCCGGTTATCTTGGCAATAAATTCAACGATCCGACAACATAATGGCAGATTAATGACTTTTTTGGAACAAAAACAAACAAAAACTTTTATTAGTTGTCTGTCTAATCTGTTCTGAAATTGTATTATAAGTTGGTAAAGTAAAAAGTTGATTAACTACATGAAACCAACATTTGTTTTAGATCAATCATATTTAATCAACTTTTTGATACGTACGAAAAATGTGTTTTCATACAAGATGCGTGACACGAAATTCAATGAATACTTTTTTTGATTAGCATCTGAATGAAATGAAAACAATGGGCGTCTCACCTGTTTTTGTGATAAAAAGTGGTACTCGCTGTCAAAGTACCATTTATATCAATATCTTTATTTTGAGGGGAATGAGATTGCCTCGTTTGTCTCGTGGTAGCAAGCACGACTGCTGAGCATGAGGTCCTGGGTTCGATTCCCGGGTCGGGCAAAGTTTTATTGGGTTTTTCCATCACGACTTTCGTAGTAGTAGCCACGGAGTCTGAATTTGTGCCCGGTTGATGGCAATAGGCTCGCCCCTTATTACATGAGACTTAAACATAACTGGCAAGATGTAGGTGTACTATTAGATATATCTCTGCCTAACCCTTCGGGGATTACAGGCGTGGTGTTATGTTATGTTGTGTAACGAGATTGATGTACAAAGAAATGTTCATGTATGCTGAAATTAATTGCGATACGTATGTGCATGTGATGCAGGATAAGTAGGTAGGTAGGTGTTCTATTAGGTACACCTCTGCTTTGACTTTTGGGGATTACAGGCGCCATGTTATGTTATGTTACGTAGGTATTAACCGTTAATTTTAAAGTAGATTTTATGGATAAGTAAAGTTTTGCATTTGTAAGTTGAGACTGTTTCCTTTTTTAATTTCAAAAATAAAAATAGGTTATCGGATACAGGTTGGCGTAAGCAAGGAAAATCCGTTCAAGTGGAGATTCATACATGACTCTGTCCTGGAGTGTAAATGTGGTGTTGCCCCACAAACGATGAGACACTTGATATCGTGTCCTACCTGTCCTGTTGTTTGCACATCACAGGGGCTGTTGGACGGTACTTAAAGTGCCAAACTCGTCGCCTTTTGGGCTGACTCAATTTAGATTTTCATCGACATGCTAAGAAGAAGTAAGTTACTACTACTTATTTTAACAATAACAGCGAAATTAAAACAAAAAAAAAATTGATGTCATGAAACTGAAGGTTGAGATACTGTACGTTTTGACACACGTGTATTTAGTATTCAATATTCAGTCTCCAAGTTCAAAAACATTAACGTATCAGATATTTCGGTCACGTCCCCACTGATCACAGAATCCAATTTGCAGTACAAAATAAAACAATTTTACGTCGGCCAGCCCCGTATCGATTTAGCAGAAAATTAGATTGAACCTGCTTTAAATCAATTATTATCGCCATGACACGGAATACGTACGCGGGATTATCGATACCCGAGATTTTTCATGTAACGCTCTTGGCTATAAAATGAAGACCGTATTTTTTTCGAACTTTCGTCTTTATTGTCTGTTTTCTCATGTAGTACGTAATTAGTTGTTTAAGCGAACGAACAGCTTTTTATGGGCGTTGTTTTCATATTGACTTTTATGTCACATAAACTCGTTATAATTTGTGATTAAGAATTCAAAATAAAAATAAAATCAAGTCGCATAACATTGTACAATATTAAAAAGCTAGTAACAAAAAAAGAACAATTAGCCTTGAGAGCCAACTTTTTACATATTCCCTGGACTTCACATTAGGGTACCCTGTGCCGTGGGGTCCAGTATCTACCCAAGTAAGGCTAACATGTTAGTTTTAGCTGAACTGAACAAAAGAACAGAGAGAAAATTTAAATAAAGAAAAATAATAAAGTTAACAAACTTAAAACTATTACAAATAACAATAATCTTGAAAGAAAGTTTGAGGACAATATCGAGTGTATATGTTTTCTTAGATGAAATGCATGTTTTCCTACCCGAACCACTTTTAAATATGCAGTAAATAACAGTGGACTACTTCCTCAAGTGACTGAACTAAAATCGATCAGCGTTTTTTCATCCATAGCTGACGGCCCGTGACTTTTTCAGGCGGCCTCCTAAATTGGGGAAGCAAACGTTTAAATCACTCAGCCTTTAGAAAAAAGGCTGGCGTAACTTCTTGTACTCAGATTCACGACTTCCAACATATTGGGGTTACGGGAAGGCTGAAAGGAAAAAAGCAAGAGAATGATAAACGTACTTTTACAAATTGCGTAATATTCACTGGATTTTTTCCTTTGTTTCAAGAAATAATGAGAATAAATGATTGTCATTTTGCTGTAAACTTTTCATACGATAATTTATCTCTGGGGAGAAGAAAAACATAAGGAACGAGGGGACAAAAGCTTGAATAAAATTTACTTTTGGACAACAGTAAAACAACAGTCGTTTAACTTTTCGTATTAGCGTTGATTCTGGTGCTTTTGTTTTCGAATATCGCTAAATTCTACGAGACAGAGAACTATTCCCGTTGACGTTGCCGTTCTGTTAGCATCTACAATTTTCGCATCCATTTCTCAAGAAGATATATGGCTTCGATATTGTCTTTATTTTACTTGATAGCTTCGGGATGAAACGACGCTGAAATTTTTATTGAGTTGTAGGTAGGTACTCGGCCAAATGTTTCAATTTCATATAACCTAAAAACGATTCACTTGCTATTTGTAGTAGATAATTATATGTTTAAAAATGTAAGAAAAAAATGGCAAAAGGCTTCTTTCCTTGACCAAAGGCTTTTGCGTTGCTATACAACGTGGCAACGCCGCCAGTCTCTTGGGTACATTACCAGTTGACAGCGTATAGGAGGACTTTTTTGACGCCATTTTTTTAAGTTTATTGTTACGTTAGTTATTTTTAGTTATTTTAAATCATAAATGTTGAAAATTTAAGTAGATTTTTATTACATAATTATGTTTTGATTCGAATCTTTGAACGTTGCAATTTACGCGCTATGTCGCCCCATAATGTTGCAGACCCAACAAGCAACGCTAGAGTATACCGCAAAGTTTAATCGAAACATTTTTATCTCTATATAAACTGAAGGCGGGAAACGCGCAATAAACACGACCAGTATACAAGTTTTCAGTTATGAAATCATAATATTCTTCGTGAGAAATTTCCAGACAGAGTACGAATAATCCTTCTTGGAGAACTTTCTAATAACGCTCTGCTCTTTAGATTCATTGCACCTTGCAGAAAAATTTCAAAACTTTTCCCGGGGACTTAAGAGATGTTTGTGGAACTTTTAGAATGACATTAATCTTAGTAATTTCTCACCAGATTTGAAAGCGTTAGCTTAACACTTTGCGTTTTTGGATTAAAAGTTTTAATCAGTAGATAGAGTTGAGATAAGCGAGTTCGTTTAGCATGTTTGCTCGGTGTTTTAAATGAAGTTTCTGTCAGGAAATCCGATTAGGCGGTTTCATTTATCAGCTTTACAAGAATTTAGATAGCTCACTGTCCTGCGAACTGAAAATTATACAATGTGTAACAGAATAAACGCAAGACCTCTCGTGTGGTGTCTCAGACCATGAAACTGAACATCTTTTGTTCTACGCGTTCTTGAAATTCGGAAAAAAAATGCTTTCTATAGGAACGGACGCAATCAGTTGATCCATACCTATGTATGGTAAACTAAAAAAAAAGTTATGAATTTCCAAAAGTCATAGAACAAAAGTTGTTCAGTTTCATGGTCTGAGACACCACACGAGAGGTCTTGCGTTTATTCTGTTACACGTTGTATACTACAGATTTTTTTTTACAATTTGTTTATGTTAAAGTCACAGACAAGGTTAATAGGTCTGTAGACATTAAAATAATAAAATCCAGTTTATGTTTTACTTTAAAATCGAGATGAAAAAAATTAAAATTTTCATACCCAGCGGGCTCATTCGTTTATTCATTTAAAAACAAAATAACTGAATGTTAAAAACAGAAAAAGCTCAACTTTCCAAAGTTTGAAAGTTGAGCATCTTCTCGGCGGGACATCGACACTCAACACTCTTAATTAAGTTATGACGAAGAACTTCATTTTCTAGAATTTTTCTCCAAATAAATAAGAAATTTCGGATAAATATGATTTAAAATACGTTGAACCGTAATGAAGCAGGATTTCATTTGATTCGCAATTGAGAAGACTGGCTTTGAATAGTATTTAGATATATAACTGCGGTGGAGCTCGTGGCTAAATAATAGCTGCTCTGGTCTATCTTCAGGTTAAGCCGCGCTTGACTAGGTTGGTCTCTAGATGGGTGACCACCCATTACATAATATATTATCGAGTTTCCTCCGAGTCTCGGAAAGTACGTTAAGCCGTCGTTTGTAGATCTTAGACAGTCATTACAGCTAATCAGTGGTCCGAATGTCTGACAACCAGTATTACCCACTACTAACTGGGCTGTGTAGGTCAGACAGGCAATGGCTACATGTAAAATATCGTCCGGTTAGACTGGAAGCCGACCCCAACATTGTTGGGAAAAGGCTAGGCAGATGACGAACTGCGCTTGTCTAGCCATTGACTGAAATTGTTTTGTTGAGTTTTTCATCACTATTAAAACTTTATAGAAATATAATATCCACGAAATTAGCTATTTGTAAAGAAAAACAATTTTTAAAAAGTAAGCCGTGGCCGCTGCCGTCAAAGTCGTGTGCTTGCACTCCGAAAATAAAAGCATAGCGGCATTCTTCTTTCTGTTTTTGTGCGGTTAGTGCCTATCTGGTGTCAGAGTTTTTACGCCGCCCATGGGCCTCTGACTGGCCTCTTACTTGACATGCCATCGAGAAATATATCTTATGCATGCTGGTTTGGTTTGCTCATGATGTTTTCGTTCACCGAAGCAAGTGATTCAATAAGCAATTTTTCACAATTACTAATTTTTTATGCGGATTAAATGCGTATTGTATAGCGGCACTGTCCCTTGCGGTTGTATTCGACCTCAGTGCCTTCGCTAATATACCTCAAATAATCCGTGAATGTATAATTATGCAGTTTTGGTAAAATATCTTGCCCCGTAATTTTTTGATAATACGTAATTGAGTCACGTTAGCATTATTACTGTACTTAGCACTATACACCGTGACTTTTTAGTCGTCTTACAACGGCAGCCCATTTCATGTATCCAATGACTACTAAACATTCATTAAAAAAAAATTGGTATTTATAAGATTTTAACATTTTAAAAATAAAAATATTATTCATTATTATGACACATGACGTTGTTAAAACACCCTGTTGCTAGCGATGATCTACTGGACTCGAGCGCTGGGTAGGTATGTTCTCCCGTTTGACACGTAAACATCTTTAACAGGATGTTTCATAATTTTATTCTAATGTATTATTTATTTTTATTTGTACTAAGGTAGGTAAAAAAAAAAGCACGCGGGTGCGTTTTTTTTTTTACCTACGTTTACTAAATCGCGCCTTGGGCTATTTTATGTTGGGTACATTGAGTGGACCAAATTTGTAAGACGACTAAAAAGTCACGGTCATTAAAAAAGAAATGTATATTATAAAGTTAAGCACAAACTAAACGGGTACATAATTTACACCTACTCGTAAACAAACTTTGTAACAACATAAATGTATAGAGTAGCAAGAATACAGTAGATACAACAGTTACTGTTGTTACTTCTTTGTTTCTCTGTTTATTCCCCAAGAGGCAAAGCGTCGTACTTTCAAACTCGCTCCATAAAAGCTTCTTGTAGTTAAAAAGACTAGAAGTTACAAAACCAGAATAAAATAGATGCAAAATAACAAAGTGCACTCTCTTACTAGGTTTTACAAGAATGATGCATTAAAAGAAAGATATGTTTGGTAAATAAACATACTTTTTTCTTTCTTTTCGGTCTTTGGGGACAAATGCATTAGGAAACAACAGTATTGACTTTTTGCAACACAAAGTTACATTTCGTCAAATCAAATCAAATAATTTATTTGCATAATACAGGGTGTAAACAGACCCTTCACATAGCCGTCAACCAAGCATTCTGTACATCAATCTAAGTAACTTTACGCAAAAATTATTGCTGGGAATCGACTTTTTTTTTGGGGTGAAAAATCACGTTTTACGGTAGGACTCGATGGAAATCACTTAAAGCATTGTGTTGATGGATGGATTGAATAGTACGGGAATAGTAAAAAAAAAAAGTCGATTCTCAGTAATAATTTTTGCATGAAGTTACTTAGTTTGATGTACAGAATGCTTGGTTGACGGCTATGTGAAGGGTCTGTTTACACCCTGTATAATATCCACGAAATTAGCTATTTTTAAAGAAAAATAACTTTTAAAAGTAAGCCGTGGCTGCTGCCGGGGGTCAAAGTTCCAACTTTTTCACAAGTTTTTTTAAATACATGTTTTAATGTAAGATTTTTACTTTACACACCTCCACGATCCCCGTACTATTCACTTCATCCATCAGCACAATGCTTTGAGTGCTTTCCATCGAGTCCTACCGTATCACGTGATTTTTCACCCCAAAAAAAAAGTCGATTCTCAGTAATAATTTTTACATGTAGTTACTTAGTTTGATGTACAGAATGCTTGGTTGACGGCTATGTGAAGGGTCTGTTTGCACCTTGTATAGTGAAACAAGGTCTGCACTTCAAGTTGATGTATCGGTATGAAGCATAAATAAACTCTACGATAGCTTATACTCGACTTAGCACTTATCGCTAAAATGTATACAGACAGGGGGTGATGAATTATTAAAAAAAAACAACTAGCGACATGACTGCAGTTGTAAAATGTAACCATGTTCATTTGCTGCCGGATTTTTTGTTCATATTGCTAGATGAACTGTGCGAAAGATGAGGTGATTTGTGTGATAAAGATAATAAATTCACCATTGCGACTTATAAAAAAGTATGGAATAAGAAAAGGTACAGTCTGTTCCGACCCTAAGTAAATTTAGAGCCTGAGCAGCCCTGAGCAAGATATTGCTGACAATAATTAATTTTACTCATTTTCATTACCTATCATATAAGACGTTGCACCTCCTTGCAGCCAAAGTGGGCACTTGAAACGAACTCAGCTGATGATTACGAACAAACCCGTAGTTAGTAGAAAGACGCATGATAATTCACGAATATCGAATTTCGGCGAAACTGTGGCTGAAACTGGTTTTTTTGGCCAAATAGCCAAAAAACACAACATAACGATTAGTCGTTTTCGTGTTTTTTTTTCTAACCCTAAAATAAACACTGAAGTAACATCTACATAAAATCTACTCAAACACAAAATCAACCACCAGTTAACCTTTACAGCAGATTGGATGGAGTGCGGTCTAGGAAGGTGAAGTTGAAATATAAAGGCGGTTTCAAATAGATACCGCCTCGCTCCGGACCAGTGTTGCCCAAAGTGAATTCTCTAGGGGCGGAAGTCTTGTGGGCATTTGGTAATTAATTTCAGAGACATTTAATTAGAAGTATTTTTGTAAATAAGGGAAAACCATGTTTGGAATAATTAGGAGTAATAGTAATTACAATTTAAATAATTATGTGCTTGGTAAACTTACCTACTTTAACAATCTCAAAACGTTTATAAAAACAACTGAAGCTCCAATGAACCACAAAGTTTACAAATGGGATTTACTTATTCCATTCAATGAAAAATCAGTTAATTATTTCCTTTTGTTGATTGGTTTAAACTACAAACTTTCATCATACATATACGTAGTTTTCGTGGCTACATCTTAAGTTTGAGAAATTCTGTCCTTCACCGTCCTTCATTTACTAAACATGGCCTTTTAATCAGTCACTATCATTTGTAAGTCTGTTTTCATTGTAAATTCAGCAAAACGGTATGCGCTTACCGGAATTAATTCTGCAAGTGGATGTTAGTGCTGCCCACTTTTGGGAACAGCCGTAGTAGGTACTCGTACCTACTTATAGAAGAACATAGCAACGTTACTTCATCTGAATAATATTTTGTTGAAAATAATATTAAAAGTATAGTACCACGATGTAAGGGTGCGTCCACATCTGGCGAATGTGCCGCGAATGTGCAGCTCGCAAGCCGTTTGCGAGCTGCCCGCGTGCGGTTACAGCCTATATTTGGTGCGCCGCTTTAGTGCAACACTAGCAAGGCTCGAGTGGGGCGCGCGTGCAGCGCGCGCGCTGCTTGTGCGCACATAAGGTGAACTTGAGCCTCAGTTGTGAATTTGCTTAAATTTGTGAGGTGCATCGCGACCGGCACGCGCGCACCTCCTGCGCCGCTCGAGTACGGCGCGTAGAAAGCGCGCGAGCGGCGCGCGGACGGCGCAGGGGCTGCGTACGAACATAAAATGCACGCGCGCAGTTCGTAAACGGCTCGCGAGCTGCACATTCGCCAGATGTGGACGCATCCTAAGGGACATCGACGCACACTCATCATACATTGAACTTCACAAGTTCAGCACATGTTTGTAGACGCGCCAGATTAGAAGAAGACCTTTTTTTAACCGCAAAGGCCTGTAAAACCGTTCCAGGAAAGAATTGGGAGAGGCCTTTGCCCAGCAGTGGGACAGTATAGAAGGGAATAACAAAAAAAAACCAGTGCTAGTGTGTGTAAAATAACGCACTGAATTCATGGTAAGTTTGTACACAGATGAACTTACACATCGCATGTTAACCTAAAGTAATTAATAATAAAAAATTAAAAATAAATAAAATAAATATAATATTAATTATTAATATTTATAATTAATAGCGCCAAGAAATGTACACAATATCTATGAAGATTTTTATATAACTTGATAAACGAAATACAGAACTGAAGGTTATAGAATAGAATATAATAGAAAGTTTTTATTTCAGAATGGTGTCAGTCAGTTAGTAACAATTTTACTTAACTTCTAGTGTTAGTAGGTTACAGACACATGAAAATATATAATTGAAATACAGCGTGGAGCCGCATCCACCTCCGTGACATCGGGGAATCCCACCGATCTGCAAATACACTGAGAATACTATTGGTGCTGCCGCGAACACGAGTCATCAGGGATGCATATCTATCCCTACAATACAACGCTACGGCAGCCGCAGCAGTACTCTCAGTGCATTATTATATTGAACGCGTAGGTCGTTGAGCTTTTTATATAGAAGGGTATATCAATGAACTAAGTCTTTATATTAAAAATATGTATTTAAAGCATTCCACCTCAAGTCATAATTCAAAAATTCAAAAGTCTAGATTACTGTAAACCTACGTTTAATGTGTGTGGCTTTTGAAAGCACTTTATTGTGTCAAAATCTAATAAAAACCATTTATTCAAAACCATTTTCTATTCAACGGTCATAGTTAGTGACAGCACCATTAGCGTTTGAAAAGTTCAATTTTGAACAAGTTTTTTAACCTTTTCAATGCAAAAATATTAGGCAGACTTTTGAAAGCTGATAGTTTTGCATAAACTAAATATCAAAAGTAGTTTTGACATCCAGTTTTCAAATTCAAATTGAGTTCCAAATGTTTCGTCCCGGAGGAATGAGGCACATAAATAGCAAACTTTAAATTGAAATGTCATCCATAATATTTGTATACAGACGCTTGCAGATTATGTTAATGTTTGTTTCCATAATGAAGGCCCGAAACTAAGTAGTTAAGTAGGAGACGCGGAGAACTGACGCCGCAGTCTCTTCTTCCAAACTGTAACATAATTCTGATGTTAATCGTACCGAATGTAAAAGGATAAATCGTAAACCGAGACACTGGAATTGGCAAAGGCCCTCGAGAAAAAAAGGTACCCGGCAAACAAATAGAGCGTAAAACGTCATATCATAAATCCCACTTACTTTGCCGCTATCCAACGATTTAGAACTAACCCGTAGTTATAAATTTTCGGATATGCTACCGAAAATAGCTCTGCGGCAAAGGCCTGGTGTGCAGCCAAACAGATGAAATGTAGCCCGTCGACGGTCCATTAGGAATTAATGGGCCGATTCGAGAAATGTCATCTTCCGGTAAATACTGGTCATAATTCATTTCGTAGTTGACAAGCACAGGGTTCGGTTCCGGGCGAGATACTTCAACAAAAACAACGGGTAACCTGCGGATGAAAGTGATTCATTTCGCAAATTAACTGCTGAAAAGGTAATTTTATTTGCAGAGATCTCCTCTCGAGACTGTAAGGCGCGTGGCGGTATTTTTAGAGGCACGAACCAGCTTGCTCTTAATAAATTACTGGAAAATAGAAGTTTCTGTTATAGAGATTTCGAAAATGTTTGTAATTTTTGCGCATTGAATGAGCTTGGTACGACTAAGCTCTCGTCTGTTTTCTAGGTCATAAAATTTTTGCAGTATGACTATTTTAATTTCATGAAACCAGCCCTCAAACTGCGTATGTCATTGCCCTTACACTACCTAGTAAACATAAACCAATCCAAATTCACGATACGTAATAACATATGCATATTGAACAACCGCAAATAATTTATGGCATCTAATACATCGCAGCCAATATCGTAATTATTGGACCAAATATAATCTCTATGTAGCTACGTTAAGCTGCTGTCTGACACGTCAATTGTTGTTTATTTGTGAATTTCACTCGGCGTTTTCACTCGAAGATAACAATGACATAACCTTTTTCCATATGGGTAGGCTAGAAACTCATAACGCCACCAGCTGCGATTCTTACATACTTACCCATTTTGCTTGGTCTACATGCATACTAAAATGAATTAATTACTTAATCAATTCAACGATGTTGTATTTCGGCGTTCGGCATCTTTCAGTTGAAAAATGAAATAAAAAGAGCAGATGAACATTCATGCCTTTATCAAATCGATATTTTGTGGATACGAAACGAAACAAACCTAAACACTCACTAGAGTGAAGATATCATCTGATATCAGCTTTATGTACAGTCACAAACTAATGTGGCGTTCATGTTTACACTAGGTGTGATTAATAGTCGATAATTGGCCGGGACAAGCGTTGGTACTTAATCTATGAATCGGTAATATTAACGGTGCGAAAGGGAACTCGGCCAATACAACAATATTAGATTTACGGTCGCTGCACAGGTTATGGTTGTGTCAACACTAATGTATTGAGTAGGGTAGGTCTGTGTGCATTATTGTGAAGTGTGTGTGAAGCGCTTAAGTGATGTAAGTCAAACAAGCGGACTTGGCCGTTGATCTCAGCTTTCATTTGTAGATCTTTGACAATGGTTATTTGTCAGTGGCCCGAAAGTCTGACAACCAGTCTTACTAATTATGAGTATCATATTACCGAGTACTAACTGGGTTGTGCAGGTCAGATAGACGCTCCACGACAAATAATAGTATTCCGCTGCATCCGGTTAGACTGGAAACTGACCCCGACATAGTTGGGAAAAGGCTAGGCAGATGATTAGGTAGCGAACGGAAGTAAGATTGACTCGTGTGCACTTAACACGTTCTCAATATACGTGAAAGTTTGTGAAGATGAATGGTTGGATGTTTGTTACTCATTCACGCAAAAACTGCTGCACAAATTTGGATTTAATTTAACACATGGATAGTTTGTGACCTGTGTTAACAAATAAGATACTTTTTAGTACTGTAATCGGATCCTGAAAGGCAATTACCGAACTCCAGAGCCAAGAATTCAACGTTTGACTAGAAGTGATCCTTTCTTAACCATCACCTTTGTATCTATTTTTCTGTTCCTTTTTTTATTTTCTGTATGTACTGCGTATACAGGGTGTAAACAGACCCTTCACATATCCGTCAACCAAGCATTCTGTACATCACACTAAGTAAGTTTACGCAAAAATTATTGCTGGGAATCGACTTTTTTTTGGGGTTATAAATCACGTTTTAAGGTAGGACTCGATGGAAAGCACTCAAAGCTTTGTGCTGATGGATGGATGGAGGTGTGTTAAGTAAAAATCTTACATTAAAAACGTATTTAAAAAAAAAAACTTGTGAAAAAGTTGGAACTTTGACCCCCAATATCTCCATAACTAGAAGGTTCCCAGGTATGGTCTAGAACAAAAAAATTATCGCAAAGACGAGGAAAACAAGTGGCTTTCGTTAGTGTTAAGGGTCTATTTACACCCTTTATAAATTAATTGTTAAATAAATAAATTAATTAATAATACATTAAAATAAAGTCACTTTTTGTATCTGTTCGTGTGACTCCTTATTTTCGGACGTGTGTTTATGTGTATAATATTTAACTTGGTTATATAACACTAATCTCGATGTTTTAACATCTTGTTATAATTAACAGAGCTTTGCTACATGCTACATCACCTGCCTAGCCTTTTCCCAATTATGTTGGGGTCGGCTACTTGTCTTCGAGCATAGCTTTTTTTTTTTTCTTAGCCTGTTTGAGTGTCCCACTGCTGGGCAAAGGCCTCCCCTTTCTCCTTCCAAACCTCTCGGACCTGTGCGATATCTGGCCATGTTCGCCCCGCAAACGAGATCAGATCGTCACACCACCTTCGCCGCGGTCTACCTCGAAGGCGACTTCCTCATTTCCTCGAGCTTTGCCACATAAAGATATTTAATTTTCGATCATTTGTATCGACAGGCATCGACGGACTATTCAGTTATACGTTGCAACAGAGACGAACTGAATAGCTTAAAATTCGGGCATAACATTGCCTATAAACTTACTTTCTTAACCTTATTCGACACAGTCACAACTATTTATATATACCTGCGAACCACAAAGGAATAACCTGAGGGCCTACGACTATATTACTACGTAGATACATACGGTAGCTGTATCACCATTACGCTTGCCAAGTGAGAAGTTATGGAATTATGCCCTCCAGCTGGAGTTCTGTAATGATTCAAATGTTATTCTAACTCAAGTCTCTTCACAGAGAAAATACAAGTACCTGTATCAAGATAACATCCTGATATTTTATTTAGTACTTGAGCCTTTTATTGCCTAAAAAAATTTGTTTAATATTAAAAAAAAATGTGTATTGCAATCGAAACATGCATTTCAACGATCATTAGAAAAACAAGTTTTTTAGATTAAATCTAATACCTTCTTGTGGTTAACATGAGAGTACTAAATTTTATTCAGAAATTAATTTTGAAAAGATTTATCGACGCAATTTTAACATCAGAGTGAGAAATTACATAATAACCCACTGCACACCGCCACTAACACGAAACAGCGCGCACCGTAATTCAATAAATCTTGAAAAAGAAGGGAACGTGGTGCGAATCCAATATCAAAACTAAAGGTTTGTAGAACAAAAGCTTGATGCGCGGATAAAAGAATGGAATGGAGTCGCGTTTCGAGCTGTGAAACATTGGCGTGTCAAACCGCGTGACGGGGCCGACGACGCCGCGACACGTTCCTATATCAATTTCACGGATTAAACTTCATGTGGATGTATCTTCACGTCGTTATTACACGCATTGGACGTGATAAATGTATTACTTTCTTTTCTATGATACATTGAAATAAAAATGGCCAAGTGTGAGTCGGAGTGACACACAAACGGATCTGAACCACAAAACTATACGACTAAATTCATAATTTTTAATGATAGAGGCCGGAAACCAGAGACAGAGAGAATTCTGACAAAATGTCTATTGGCTAGTAATCCAGTTTAAAAGATATAGCCCTGTCAAAAACAAATGGGAAAACCGGACAGCCGTTTGTTCTTAAAATGCGTACGAGTATAATTTGGCAAAGCATCCCGCCTAGCCTTTTCCTAACTATGTTGGAGTCGGCTTCCAGTCTAACCGGATGCCGCTGAAAACCAGTATTTTACATGGAGCGACTGCCTATCTGACCTCCACAACCCAGTTAGTACTGGGTAATACGGTACCCCTTGGTAAGACTGGTTGACACCCCCACTCTGAGTGGAGCGGAAGGGAGTGTCAGACTTGTACTGACTAAAACCCATCCATGTTCGTTCTTTGCCCTTTGTGTCCCAGGGCCACGGTATCTCTTTCGAACAGTCCCGCAGCCCTGGCAGGCATCGGCCCTTGCAGACCCCTACATCGTTGCTGATATCTCTTTGAGGTGCGCGTGGAACACGAACGCGCCGTCGACACGGCCTGTCACTACTCGAGCTAGCCCATAGCTCGCCGTATATAATTATTATGCCTTTCAGACTATACTACCTACTACCAGACTATTCTGTATACATAATATAGAATCCTAAAACTGTAGACAAATAGTTGAGGCATTCATGTAAACAAAACGGGATGCTGTACAAAATTTGATGTTCGAATGAGAATGGATCCACGTTTTTTGTTTGTAACATTGGCATGCCACAGGGCGTGACAGTTTCCGATGCGCCCGAACGCCGCACTCTGATATCAATTTCACGGATTATACTTCACACGCGGGAATTTTACATTTTGCACATCACTATACGCGGCAAACACTACACCAAAAGAGATTACCTTTTTTGCAGATATCATTATACCGATTTATGCCGTTTTTGAATTCAAATAAATTCGTAGTAGTTTGGTATTCAGCCTACTGGTCAGTAAGTTTAAAATAATGATTTTCGTCTCCGTATTTAATCTGAACCGAACTTGGTCGTTAAACTGATTTACATTTCACGACCTCGTTAGTCTAGTGGTCACAAGCGCGACTGCTGAGCATGAGGTAGTGGGTTCGATTCCCGGGTCGGGCAGTGTTATGGGTTTTGCCATTTCTCAGTAGTAGCCAGGGAGTCTGGATTTGTGGCCGCTTGATGGCAATAGGCTTCACTCTTATTACATGGGATATTAATGGCGAAATGTGGGTGTACTATTAGGCAAACCTCTGCCTAACCTGATATGTTTAGAAGATAATAAAAGTCTTGAATTGAGACTAAATCAGAAATGAGGATATCCGCAAGAGAACCAAGGTTACCGACGTAGCCCGAAGAATTGCCAAAGTTAAGTGGCAGTTGGCAGGGCATATTGCTCGCAGAACGGATGGCCGATGGGCCGAAAAGTTCTGGAGTGGCGACCGCGAACCGGAAGACGTTGCGTTGGAAGGTCTCCCACTAGGTGGACCGATGATCTGGTGAAGGTTGCGGGGATCCGCTGGATGCGAGACACACGGGACCGGTCAATATGACGACACTTGGGGGAGGCCTATGTCCAGCAGTGGACGTCTTTCGGCTGAAATGATGATGACGATATTCTAAAATATTAAAATAATATGATTAATAAATAAAAAACCGGCGAACGAGTTGGACTCGCGCACCGAGAGTTCCGTATAAACTTGTAGGTATTTTGTTATTAAACTATACATTTACGGTGTTCAGATTTTTTTCCAAGACATTGCTTCTTACCAAATTTCATGATTCTAGTTCAACGAGAAGTACCCTATAGGTTTTGATTCCCTTGTGAAATCGCAAAATATGCGACATAAACGGTCATATCTTTTGATCGCGTTGACTTACAACTTTATTTTTTTTACTGCTCTAAGAGATAGCAGATTTGAGTATTTGATATTAATTTCAGCCCTATACCTCCATGCATTCCTGAGAACAAAGGTCTTGACAGACGGACAGACAGACGGACAAGAAAGTGATCCTATATAAGGGTTCCCTTTTTGCTGACTAAGGTAAGGAGCCCTAAGAACGGAAAAACATCGCGGAAATTCACCTCGACAGTTTGCACGGTTGAGTTTACAAGAAAACTTGAAAGATTGACGTTGGCAAAATAATGCAAAGTGCCTCTTAACAGCTTTCTCAGAAAATTAATAAAATAGGTACATTGAAATACAATGCTTCTGAAATAGCTGGCATTGACTGAGAGGAAGGCTAGGAATGACTATTAGAGTTACTTATGCAAGGGCGTAGGCACGTCTTTGTTAAAATTCTCGTAGAATTTAATATTTTTAGACAAAAATACTAAAGATAGTAGACACCGAAATTTTGAACCTTATACCAACGTAGATAAAAGTCATTACGAATCACCCTCGACGCAACGACTTTACTATATAGTATATACAGTATGATTTCTTGCCAAAAAGATTACAATACAAAACCCATTCTATTACTACCAGAAACCATACACATTCTCAGCATTTGTATACGAATATGTAAGAAATAGCACCCTCTAACAACGCTACTAATCGTAAACATAAATACTGGGGGGGATTCAACTGGTGGTAGACATACGTACATACATAGATACGCAGCTCTTGTTACAATATCATCGATTGTTTTATAACCTGTCTCGGGCCTAAATGGTGATCGTCACGAAACTGTGATAGTAGCTTTAGGCTGAAGACACACAGACCGCTTGCTAGCTGCTAAGAGCTACCCTGCGTGTTAGTTGAAATTCTATAGCGAACCAAAATTAATGGTTTTACTATTACAATAACGCGGTTTCATGACCTCACATGACGTGACTTGCGACGCGACTAGCGTCTAGCAACACGCACAGTCGTCATCTATTTTCAGGTAAGTCGCATCGCAGATTCTCGTGGTGTGCTCTAAGCAATTTTTGTTTTTTATATTTAGCTGTTTACCCTGTCCCAGTCCCTGTCGCAACGCATGAGTAGTTTGCGCGTCTAGCTAGAAGCCCATCAGACGTAGACATATTTACGTTACGTTTATACTGCGCGCTCGTGCTAGGGTTTCTGGACAACAAGCAGGGCAGCAAGCGAAGCTCCTGTCTGTGTGGCTCCGGCCTTAGGTAACAGACCTAGTGACGTGATGTCATTTTCACGCCGACGCGTTTTCATGTCATATTTTTTTGCACATACGAGATGTGGAAAGTGTCAATTTAATATCATGAAAGCTTTTAAGCACGAACGTGGCGTATTAAAATGAACCGCGTAACATATAAACACGTGGGATAGGTATCACTGACGGTTTTATCTGTTGCCATGAAAATCCGTCATGCAAAATGTACACCGAGTGTATATTATTTTATTGGATAGACTACCGCCCGTATAAATGAAATTGCATACATAAAAATTCATTCATTAACCTCCGTTCCAACGAAGATAAAAAGAGGTCATTAACATTGAAATTAATATTGTCAATCCTTTAATGAGCCATTTAAGAACTTAACCAAATCTTACAGCGCAATAAAATCTTCACGATTCTTGCAAACAAACTTTTGTGAGCGAGTATAAATTAATTAGAAAATTGAGTTTGAGTTGACGCATCAGGCCGCCGCCGTAACAAGTTTTGTTGCCCAAATTTCGGGCCCCCGCAATATGGATTAGGTCAATTTAAAATCATTACCATAATTTCTTATCAAAAACTTTCAACTGAGTTTCGTTCATGAATATTCCTCCCTTATTTGGCTGTTCATTTTACGTTGTTTTATGTTTATTAAAGCTTCACAACGTCCCCGTCAAGAATACTGCTATTAAAATATACTGCGGGAACTCTCAGCGAGTCCACTTCAACTACAAACAGGAACTTTAAAATATTATGTATCGATCGCTTCCAATATTCAGGCATTATTATTTATTGCTGAGCAGTACGCGGAAAGTTTGCCGGCGTTGGCTGGTATAAAATTTGTTGTAACACATCGGAGCCTCGATAGCCGGGGGTTACTTCGGGGGAACTTTTCCATTTGCCGGCAACGTCGGACGAGAGTAGTGGAACACGCCAGTAGCACGCGCCACTCGATAAATCGTCGGCCAACGAACGATCGGGAATCATGCTCAGTACCCACGTCCAGCTCCAGACAATTTGGCACAGCGCTAAACTTTATATAACCATCAAACCGTCACAATTTAATCTCGTATAAATTCTTAAACAACAATTAAATTCATTATTAAATTCCTTTTCTCGAATCCACGAAACTTTTCTTTAAAAATAAATTTCCTTTAGTACACAAAGTTTGTAACCGCGACGACAAAAACATAATTGTAAAACTTGGGTTAAGTCAGCGCCAAATTGCCTGTTTTAATTAAAAAACCGTGCGCCGAGGGCCCCGTCGCAGATAACAATTTAATGTAATGGCGATATTCAAAGAACTCCTTTATGGACGATTCGAGGAAACCTGCATAATGAATTAGGCTCAGTAAATATACCCACCTCCTACGAAAGGATTATTACTGATATAACGAAGACTGAAGAGAGAGAAGGCTTCACAAGGAGCTTTGTTTTGATTATTCATAAAAGTACCTTAACTTATGAAAAAGTGGTTCTAGTTTCGCCTAACACTCTTTAACAACTTGGAATATACCTGTATTCATGAAGGTTCTTGAAGACTTTTTGCTACTTCTTTCTTTATGAAAACTAAAAAGAAAAGAAAAAGGGCGGTCTTATTGTATACCGAGTTACTTATTCAAGGCACACATAACCCGATTTACATAAGTTGCCAAGTTTTTCTTCACTTTTATTTACCTGTACGGTACTGGTCTCTCAAAGATATAACATGCACGTTTCGGTTGGGGACGCAATGTGGCCAATTTGCGGGGATCAGAATTTGCGTAAACCCTAAGAGAATGGGACAAAGACAAAAGGTCGTCCTGGCTGAGATTTATGAAGATTGCGGTCCCATAAAGTTGTGTCAGCGATGTACGTGGAGTGGAGAGAAAAAAACACGATGTTTTGCAGCACTACAGTTAAATGGTCGCAAACGGATTCAGTTCCCAGCTATAACAGTGGATCATTGTCGGAAATGAATTATTACTTCGCAACTTTTACTTGAATGCAAGCGGATAAAAGGAACAATATGCAACCTTCTGTGGTCCATTATTTAGCTTGATGGTATTCAGATTTTCAAACATTAATCATCTTGATGTAAAGTTGTACTTCGCTTTTTTTTTTTTTTTTTTTTTTTAACGTGGTAAAATCATCAAATGAGTCCTCCCACCCAGGGCAGAGCGGGAGGGACTGTCAGACTTGTACTGACTAAAATCCACGGTGTCCTTCAGTAGCCCTTTATGTTCCAGGGTCACGGTAATTCTATGAGTCCCGCGACCCCGGCAGGCTTTGGCCCTCTAGAGGGGGGCCCCGTCATTATGCTGACACTCTTTGAGGCGCGCGTGGAACACAACGCGCCGTCGACCCGGGCATGGTCCATGGTCGGACAGCGAGTCGCCCATTACTCGCCGCCCGCATGCCCGCGCCTACGGTGGCCGGAGATCGTCTGCCGACGTCCGGCGCCG
Source organism: Noctua comes (assembly GCA_963082995.1). Classification (NCBI taxonomy): domain Eukaryota; kingdom Metazoa; phylum Arthropoda; class Insecta; order Lepidoptera; family Noctuidae; genus Noctua; species Noctua comes. The sequence continues at coordinate 7,863,955 of OY720270.1, forward strand.
CGGGCGTCTACCACTGCGGCTGGTGTGGAGGGAGGACGCTGTCCTCTCCCTCACGCGGCCCGCCTCCTCCTTCGCGAGCATGACTGCTTCGCAGAAGGAGGCGACCGCTTCCCACTCCGTCTCGCCCCGCAGCATGGCCTCGACCAATGCCGGGCGCGAGAGGGCTCCGCCTATCGCCGCCGTGAGGACACGGCGGTGCTCTGCCCAAGCGGAGCAGTCCTGCACCGTATGCTCCACCGTGTCCTCCGGGCGGTCCTCGCAGTGGTGACACCCAGGCGTTTCCTCCTTCCCCATATGACACAGGTACCTCCCGAAACTTCCGTGTCCGGTGAGGACCTGCGTCACGCGGTAGGTCAGGACGCCGTGACGCCTATCCAGCCACTCCTCAAAGAGGGGTCTTACCGCCGCGATTGCGGCGTGCCCGAAGTTGTACTTCGCTTTGAATGTTTTGTAGTAGCTATCCTTTACCTAGTACAATTGTGTGGTTCTGGGTCACCTTTCTCGACGAAACGAACGTAGATTTAGAAAAAAAAAAAAAAAAAAAAAAAAAGATATTCGCTCTCACAATCTAGATCGCCTTGGAAGTCAGACCTTATTCTATTTCGGCTGCCTCTCGTCTCTAGGCAGCGGAAGCCCTATTTTTTCTCCCACATTTTCGTTGATAAAAATTCATTACGAGCTAGAAGAAAATGCTAGCGCACTGAGATTTTGTATATATTCTTTGAGCTCGGATTGTGAATATTGCTGTGTGTTCTGTGTATACTTTGTATTCCCTAGAGAGATGAACTTACCTTATATAAATCTCTTATTATAAAAAGAAGTGCTCATGATTTATAATAATACAAGCAAAAATAATCTAAAAGTTGTTTTCAAATACATTTGAGATTAAAACAACGAAAGACCATTTTTAAGATTTAAAAACACCTTTATCTAATGTCATTTGGAGTTCATTTTCTTCAAACAATCAACTTGGATAGTTGTTTTATTTTCTACTTGTATCCAGACGGCGTCATAAAGATTTTTAAAACAACTTGAGAATATGCTCTAAAATCTAGAGCGTATCATCATCATCATCATTTCAGCCGAAAGACGTCCACTGCTGGACATAGGCCTCCTCCAAGTGTCGCCACATTGACCGGTCCCGTGCGACTCGCATCCAGCGGATACCCGCAACCTTCACCGGATCATCGGTCAACCTAGAGGGAGACCTTCCAACGCAACTTCTTCCGGTTCGCGGTCGCCACTCCAGAACGTTTCGGCCCCATCGGCCATCCGTTTTGCGAGCAATGTGCCCTGCCCACTGCCGCTTAAGTTTGGCAATTCTTCGGGCTACGTCGGATTGAGGATGTCCTCATTTCTGATTTGATCACGCAAGGAAACTCCAAGCATAGCCCTATCCATTGCCCTTTGGGTGACTTTCAGCCTTCTAGAGCTTATATTCGACTAGAAAACTGAAACGCCTACAAAAGATTTTTTACTCAAGTAACAAGACTAAAATATTTTCAATATTTTAACACGTCTCAAAAGAATATGTGCGTTAAAAATTCGATATTTACTTTTACCTAAGACTACACATATAAAAGTCTGCCAGACACGAAAATTACCTCACATTCTTTTTCCAGTGAAACTTACAAAGTTTTTCAGGCGAACAGCGAGATAACGAATATGAAAATCAAAGGCAACGTTGTCAGGTAAGACTCAATTATCGATGACGCCGCTAGCTATGAATATTGATAGAAATATTTGCATACTACCCGCACGGACCGACCGATATGAAAGAAAAAATAACACTCGTATGTAGATGCAATTGTATTCAGAACTTGGTTTCGCAGTTGGATACATATTCAGTTATTCGGCAACCCTAGTTAGCGAGTCGAAGCGACTGTTTATACTTTTTCATTTGACTGTTCAAATTAACGAGTTGGATTCGTTTCTGTGAAGGAAAGGTTTTGACAGGGTATGCATATACAGTGAACAAATTGTGAAGGCGTATATACAGTACCATTTTATGTACAGGGATTTTGTCCATGGAGATTCTTGCCCGTTCTTCTCCATAGAGATCTACATTAGGGAATGGGCAACTACAGTACTTTCACAGTTTTTATGCCTTGTGACTGGGACTGTAGCTACTTTTCATTGTTGTCTTTGTTTCGACAATTCAAAAGTGCCTGTAATTGGCCTACTTGAAATAAATGCTTTGATTTTGGTTTTAGAAGCTCGAATACCGGTGAGTGAAGGCACTGTTGGTGAATATATGTAAAATATATTGAAAAACAAGATTACGGCGCTAGTTCTAATTACGGCGACACGCCATAGGATCCATATGCAGCTCTTTGTCAAGTGATTAGAAGCTTGGTCTCTGCAGGCTTACTATTCGTGTGATCGTGATATAAGCTAGTAAGTCAAACACTAAATATGTTGCTACTAGGAGACAGGTGGACGCTACTGGAACTAAAGGACCTCACGCACTACGCGACCACGATGACGACTTTTGGCATGCCCGGCCGCTATCTTGAACAAAACTGGTAGGATGCGGGCGTCTACTTTCCTCCTAATTGAAACATGTGTAGCCATAATAATGCGCAAAATGCGCGAGGCCCCTTGTAATATACTTTAATACTAACTTGCTCTGCTGACTTAGCAGCGGAAATGATGCTTTCTTGGCGAGACATCACGCACATACATACATCGTGACTTTTTAGTCGTCTTACAAAGGTGGTCCACTCTATGTATGCGACATACAATATTTCTAGGCGCGATTATTCCTATTTTACCATTAATTTAGATAACAGGTAAAAAGAAAAATAAATAAAACATTAGAATTATGAAACATCCTGTTAATAATGTTTACATGTCAAATGGTAGAACATACCTACCCAGGCCACGAGTCGAGTAGATCATCGCTCGCAACAGGGTGTTTCAACTACGTCATGCGTTATAATAATGAATAATATTTTTATTTTTAAATTATTCAAATCTCATAAATGCCTATTTTTTAAGAATGCTTAGTAGTCATTACATACATAAAGTGGGCTGCCGTTGTAAGACAGCAAAAAAATCACGGTGTATACACCATGTGGTGTACACACCGCACCATCCGAGTGTGTTAAGCTATTGTACGAAGTTTGGGCTCTGCAGGCTACCTACTCATGAGACCACGGTACTATAAGCTAGTGAGTCAACTACTAAATATGTTGCAACTAGAACACAGGTGTACGCCGGTGCATACGGCCTCGTAATAATCCCTTAGTTACTATTACGATACCCACGGGAAGTGGCTAAAGCAACATGGTACTATTTTGTACCGATATTAATTTTACAACCGGGCTGGTGTAAAGCAGTAGTTTACTCAGCAACATACTGCTGCTGCAGTTTAGACACCAATTTAGAGTTAGTTTATAAGCGAAGAGTAAAATAGACTTAAGGTTATGCTTTTTTTCTTTTGTTATTTAAAACATCAGTCAAAGTTACGAACAAATCGCGGACCAGCTATAGACATCAGTTACTGACTGGTAATGGCTGAGGCAGCATGATAAAATTTTTGACGATATTAATTTTACACACCCAGTTAAAGTAAATCGGAAATTTACGTAGCCATAGCCATTTAATGATAAATATCGATGAACGTAAGTATCATCAAAATCGGCCTACGCGTTTGGCCTTAAGACCGCCACAAAGCAACAAACTTATATACATCGGCTGATAAACACATTATCCTCCTTTTCTAAGCACAGTCGGGTAAAAGTATTTACCTATATTGTCAGCAAAGCTTTACTACTTGCACTTCCGTGGTTAACTTTTTACCATAAACTTTAACCCTGATTCTGATGAATCCTGGATTTAAGCCTCTTTTGAAACCTCTGTTCTTGTTTTGCTCGTTTCGATTATACAACACTCGAATTTTGCATAAATTAAAATACCTCGGATCTGTTGCCGTTTTTATTCAAAATCCCAGATTTTATTCCACTTCAACTTGTCCTTCAAAAAACATACATGGACTGGTAAATTCGCACTGTTCTTCCGTTGCCGTGGTTTGGTAATATTTGACACTTTACCCAATCAGCGTGCGTAAGCTCCGCGAGCTACATCGAGCGCTGCGTCAGCAGCTACTGCTACAGCTTCTCTCATGCTCTGTGTTGGCTCACGATCACGAGTCAAATGTGACAAAAATGCCCTACATACAGGGTGTAAACAGACCCTTCACGTAGCCGCCAACCAAGCATTCTCTACATCCAACTAAGTAACTTTACGCAAAAATTTTTGCTGTGAATCGACTGGGGTCAAAAATCACGTTTTACGGTAGGACTCGATGGAAAGCACTCAAAGCATTGTGCTGATGGATGGATTGAATAGTACGGGGCTCGTGGAGGTGTGTTAAATAAAAATCTTACATAAAAAACATGTGTTTAAAAAAAAACTTGTGAAAAAGTTGGAACTTTGACCCCCAATATATCCGTAACTAGAAGGTTTCCAGGTATGGTCTTGAACAAAAAATGATCGCAAAGACTTGGAGAACAAGTGCCTTTCTTTTATGTTAAGGGTCTATTTACACCCTTTATATGTACTTCTAAGCACCCGTAGAGGATACGGGTATATCAAATTGACCTCAACAGTTGAATCACGACGACACATTACCGCTTCCCCATTATCTCGTTGTGCGATATAACCGATTGTATGTGTAAGTATATGTAAACACAGAGCGGCAAATTACAAACAGATAGCGGGAACAGCCTTCGGTAGTATTTACCGACCCGCATGTGAAATTCAACCGTTCATTATGCGTAGTGACGCTCGTCAGAAACAATAAGGTCGTCGTCAGGTATCAATGTAGCCATTGCTCAAAATCCTTTGACATATTCAGTAGTGATCAGATAAAGATATTACTGGCTTCGTCACTGGGTCGTCAGTCAAATTTTGATGCTGAAATTGGGCCTCGTGTTAAATTGGGACTACTTCAGAACGTGTCCCAATAATTATATTTTTTTTACTATTTTGTGTTTTTTAGAGAAACGGTCTTATTATAAATACTTTTTCTTTAGGTTAAGCCGTGCTTGCCCCGTTTGGTCAATGGATGGGTGACCGCTCATTACATACCAAGTTTCCTCGGTGCCTCGGAAATCACGTTAAGGCGTTGGTCCCGGCTGTCATTTGTAGATCTTTGACATTCGTTAGGTAGTCAGTGGCCCAAAAAGTCTGACAACCAGTCTTACCAAGGGGTATCGTATTATCCAGTACTAACTGGGTTGTGGAGGTCAGATAGGCAGTAGCTCCATGTAAAATACTGGTATTCAGCTGCATCCGGTTAGACTGGAAGCCGACCCCAATATAGTTGGGAAAAGGCTAGGCAGATGATGATGGTCTTATAATGCTTTTATTAGATCAGCTTTTATTTTCTAATTCGAATCTTGTGCCAATTTCTCTTGTACCATTTATGAATGATCTATATGTAAGCTCTCAAGCTTACTATCACTTTCTAGGTGCTAACTACACAATCCACATATTAATTTATTAATAACAATCTCCTGTGTACATCATGACCACGTCTTGCTAAACACGGTAAACGCATTAGTGCGCCAACTCGGACTATTGTATCAGTAGTGTGTTAACGCTTAGAACTAAATACAGCACGCTACGCTGTCGTAGCGATTTGCTACGTGAGCGTAGTACTGCTACGAACGCTACGGTTATTTCGTAGAACCACTACACGTACAATATTGGTATTATGTGATTAGATTTAACTGTTTAGGCATTCGTGTTATGTTAAGCTTTGTTGGCACTGCATGTACGCCTTCTTCTCTCATGATGCGAGAGCTAAGCAAGCATGGTTCGTGAATAGATATGCTACAAGGTTGGTATAGCGATTAACAAGGCGAGCTAAACGTGCATCAGAATTTTTATTCGTGGTGGTAGGAATTTAATTTCTATTACGTATTGTTTTCGATTGTCAAATAATATCTACAACATTTAGTTAAGACCTGGGATCAATAGGTAACATAATGATATGTTGGCGATTTATTAGGGGTTCCGCACATAGTCTAAACATAGCTTTATTTAGTTATTAGGTCTACCACGAACTCGCCAGTAGTAATAGTAATTTGCATAAAATGGAACATAATAGTTTTAATTTTTTCGTGTGGACCAGAGGCGTGTGACCTGTTTGTTTATTTTTTCATCAACTCTTCATTCATTTTGAAATAAGATTTTATTCATGTTCTAATAAGCTACAGTCATTTTACCTCTGACAACAGCAACTGAACATAAACCTTGTTATAACGAGAATAAGATCACTTTCTTTTGCGGCAACAATCCACCAGCAGCATTTTTCAAATAATCAGGATAACTGTAGTTTTGCCAGTCATGCGAATCAAAATGACTATAAAAAATGTTTCTTATATGTAGCTATAAATACATACGTCATATACTCGTAAACTGCAATGCATGAGGAATTTTTAATACCACCAACTGAAATGCTTTTGGTCCGTCCACAAAAGCCAATATTTTTAGAAATTTAATATCACTGCAAGGGAAAAAAAAATATAAAATACCCTTGAAATATAACGACTCGGTCAAGGTTTACGAGTTGTGTCGTGTTCGCATAAAAACTGTACACAAATATTGTTGGCCACATCTGACGTACAGACATACTTTTATCAGTTTAAAATCATTTGGAGGAGTTGTGATAAAAAATATCATCATCATCGGCCTACAGCAGCTGCAGTCCACTGCTGAACAAAACATAATATCAGCAAGTCTCAACCAGCTGCTACCAGTCACTCTCCAGATATCATATCTCCAACTAGCCTGAGAGCGTCCCACCTTACGTTTGCCGATTCGAGGCCTTCACTCAAGAAAATGTTTCTCCCCAACGGTCATCGGTTCTACGATCAATATGACCGGCCCATTGCCACTTCAACGTGCTTTTTCTATGAGCGACCTCAACTATTATACATGTCGTATCCGGTCATTAGTACAGATTTGGAATGAATCGCAAGCGCGCCAGTGGTGACGAAACGCGACCTACTTAAAAGTCTTCTCACACCACAGCGTGCTTCTAAAGAGCCGAGAGGTTTTAAGCTCGTGGCGAGGACGACATTGAGTGTCTGATCGCATCGGAGTTGAGACGTCCTGGAATGAATCGGGTACAGTGATTCATTGTGCCCCATGTTATTGTGTTAAGTTGTTATTTCAAGTAATTTGTTAGTTTAATAGATACAATGTATCGCTTCAGTGTATTTTCATTGCACGAAACCCATCTTCTGCCCACATGATGTGCGAGCCTAACGGAATAAATCCTGGCAATCCGACATACGATATACGACATATGATATGTAACACTGTTTTAATTACCAGTTTACATAAATTACACGCTATTTATCGAATCGATGAACTTGGTATCAATGATGACTGTTAATAAGTGATTGTTCGCGATTTGTTCAAATTGAAATTCACTCAATATTTTCCGTTAAAAATCACTTTCAGGTGTTTCCTATTATTTTACAAAGGCTGTCACCGCCATTTAAAGCTGTCAGTTTTTATACGTCATTTGTGCGAGTAAACTGTAACACGCTTGCTTTGTGTGAAAAGTGTTGAACATAACTGCAGAAACATTAGTTGTAATTTTCTAGTTACTTTTGGTATCCTGAAATTTCAGCCGTGACTTGCGGTTAGGACTAAAATGGGAAACAACTGTCTTGGTATGGGTTTTCATGAGGAAGGACGGAGCCAATATGACTGAAAGAGTCATCGTCATCTGCCTAGCCTTTTCCCAACTATGTTAGGGTCGGCTTTCAGTCTAACCGGATGCAGCTGAATACCAGTATTTTATCTGCCTATCTCCACAACCCAGTAAGTACTGGGTACTGTCAGACTTTTTGGGCCACTGACTACCTATAACGACTGTCAAAGATCTACAAATGACAGCCGGGACCAACGTCTTAACGTGCTTTCCGAGGCACGGAGGAAACTCGGTATGTAATGGGTGGTCACCCATCCACAGACCAACCTAGCCAAGCACGGCTTAACCTAAAGATCAACCCGAGCGGCTGCTATTATTTAGCCACGAGCTCCTAATGTGACTAAAAGAGTGATGAATATAAATGTTGATGGATGGAGAGGGAGAGGAAGACCAAGGGAACGATGGATGGTTTTTGTGAGGAATGACATGAAATATAAAGTAGTAAATGACAGCGTGACGGTTGACAGAGGAGAATGGAAGAAAAAAAGGTGTTGCGCCGATCCTAAGTAACATGAGACAAGGGTAGGAAGATGATAAAATAACTTGGGGTTAGGACTGAGATTTGAATCAAGAAAAAAATACTATACGTTTATTTTACATCGTAAAACACATTCAATGTGATAAGGAAGCAAACTCAACGGAAACCGGTGTAAAATAGAAACGGTCACTATAAAACTAGAAATAGTACGTACTGGTAGTACACCGTATACGAATTACTTTAACCAGAGTCGGGTCCGATTTAACAATTTACTGCATGCGGGGTGCTAATCAAGTTAGTGCAGTTTGAAGTACCTAGACAGTAATTCACTGACGTGTTTCCTCGACGTCTTGGATAGTCGCTGTAAAAGAATATACACTATTTAGGGTTCCGTAGCTAAATGGCAAAAAACGAAACCCTTACAGATTCGTCTGGTCTGTCTGTCCGTCTGTATGTCACAGCCACTTTATTCCGAAACTATTAGGACTACACAATTGAAACTTAGTAGGCAGATGTATTCTGTGAACCACTTTACGAATTTTATACAAAATTAAAAGACAAAAGGGAGCTCCCCTTTGTCGTCCCCCATAGATGGAACTGAAATTAAAAAATAATAATTCATCAAACCTATACGTGCGGGGTGTTTTTAGATAGGTCTTTAAAAATGGCATTGAGGTTCCTAATACCATTTTTTCTCAAAGTCAATCGTTTGAAAGATAGACACTTCCAAAGTGGTAAAATGTGTGTCCTCTAACTTAGGAATTAGAGCCCCCCCCCCTCTAATTTCTAAACTAAGAGGAAAAAACATCTGAAAAATGCAAAAAATTCATTCGTTCATAAATCAATCCATCTGTGTTGGATTTCAGCGTTCAGCATTTTCACAAGCGTTCCGAATTTAAAAAAAACCGGGCATGTGTTAGTCAGACTCGCGTATGGACGGTCCCGTACCATCGTAGTAGCCCCCTTTAACTTTCAATTTTTTTTTTTAATTGTTATAGCGCAGCAGAAATACACATTCTGTGAAAATGTCAACTGCCTGCTGACAGATAGACGGACGGATGGATGGACAGCCGAGGCTTAGTAATAGGATGCCGTTGGTTCCCCTTCGGGTACGGAACCCTGAAAATGAAATGAAACAAGCAAATCAACGTTCATTCTTATGTAATATTGTGTAAATAAACGTGACACAAAAATGAACATTCGTATTGTGTCGTACAAAGTCATCATCATCTGCCTAGCCTTTTCCCAACTATGTTAGGGTCAGCTTCCAGTCTAACCGGATGCAGCTGAATACCCGTATTTTACATGGAGTTACTGCCTATCTGTCCTCCACAACCCAGTTAGTACTAGGTAATACGATACCCCTTGGTAAGACTGGTTGTCAGACTTTCGGCCACTGACTACCTGTAACGAATGTGACGTACAAAGTCAATACTCCTAAATTCTCACTTGCAATCTCCAACATTCGCTTACCAAGAGACACTTCTAACCTAACGGCTATAGTGCATAACTAATGGTTTGAGAAAACCGACATGTTTGGTCCGTCGGCCTGACACAATCGGAATAGCAAATGAGAGCAAACAACCGTCTGAATGCGACTAAATCTGTTTCATTGTCACTCTTCGTTTTATGCGTCGTTGATAGACGCTACAATTAACGCGTTTGCAACGTAATAGCGGCCATTTTGAAACTTGAGAGTGTGACAATTTATAGCTCGCTAACGTGAACGTGTGTAGCTGGGGCTGCTTGGTTGCAGAGCCGGTTAATATAAAGATCAGAATATTACACATTAGAATAATAAAGGTGACTGGTAATTAGTGATTAACAGCTTTTATTGTTGGATCCACTCTCAAATCGCGAAAAATAAAAGATTGTTTTACATTTTTATATTTTTTTTTTTGTATAATTATAATAATTATGGTACAGCAAATTTAACAGCAAATGCTGTATTTAATGACAAGTACAATCACGTGTAAGTATGGGTAATTAATATCCAGCTAGCCTAATATGCTACAGCAATATCTTTTTCAGCTGTTCACACAACAATTATTAAACGACTACTACAGTTATTAATTCCAACGATTTTAGATTGCCTCATAATTATCATAGCCTTCTTAACTCTTCGATGGGACCTAAGCTTTTTCTTTTTCCCGCGTCTTTTCCGTGCCCCACACTATTTTCACTTAAAGCTTCCCTGCAATGCGGACAATGTCATCATACTGCATCAGGTCTTGATACCGGGTACAGACAACTTGACCCCATTTCAACAAAGAAGTCGAAAACAAAGTCTTTATCGCAAAATATCTGTCTTAACATGGAAATGAGATTATTTCGTACGATTTAACATAATATCACGGTTGTTTTCCCCAGTGGTACAGACAGAGCTGTAGCAATAGCACACCCACATTTCGCCAGTTATTTTAAAGTCCCATGTTATAGGGGACGAGCCTATTGTCATCATTGGAGCCCAAATCCAGACTTCGGCCTGCTACTGAGAAATTCCTGATGAAAAAACAGATACCCATAATTTACCAGAACTAGGAACCGATCCCAGGATGTGTGAGCTCAGTAGAGGCGCATTTGCGACCGCGAAACTAACATGGCAGTATGAATAAACATATATACATAAACTCACGCCTTTTTTCCATGTGGGTAGGCAGAAACCACAGAACGCCACCTGCTACAATCCTTACATACTCTTTTTGCCTCGTACACGTTCATACATCTGGTCATACACGCACGTGAGTTGCGAGTACTACGCTCCTCACCTTTCTGAAGAACCTTACCAATAAGGTCAGTGTATGTCCTTTTGGCGACACTTGGGGAAGGCCTATGTCCAGCAGTGGACGTCTTTCGTCTGAAGTGATGATGTCCTTTTTAGGGCGTCCCTTCCAGCTGTGCAACTATACACATTCCTGAAAATATACCATTTTAAAATATTCAATGAATGAAAACTTTTTGTTTTTAAATTTTAGACAGCAGCTGTAGGCTACACTTTACATTATTCAAAACAGAATAGTGTTATGAATAAAATTGTTACATTTTTATTATTGACCAGGCATGTTTTTGAAATAAATCCGTTTTGTTTGTTTTTTTTTAAATAACAATGATTTGTTACAATATGTTTTATGAAAAAATAACGTAAAATTATTTTGCACTACGCATCGGATTTAAAATTTAATTTTGTCCATTGTTTTGGTTTGAGTAAATTCTTGGCATATATTTTTTAAATTCACCTATTCGTCTAGTACAACTCGTTCCAATATTGTTAGATGCCCCCTACATATCGCAATAACTATTATTTGGATAGAAATAATGTTTACGATAAGAAACTTTGTCGTACCGAGGCTGTCACAAAGATAATCTTTTATTGCTTATTTATGATCTATTAGAAGTAAGGACCGGTCATTGAAACATAGAACGGCACAATAGCAAGAGTAATGACCTCAATGAAGTGTTATTTACACAGTTGGACGCTGTTGCCGACCTCGGTTCATTTTAGCTTTTTCTCAACCATCTGGAGAGGCTTTTGCAAAACGACATCATCATCCGCCTAGCCTTTTCCCAACTATGTTGGGGTCGGCTTCCAATCTAACCGAATGCAGCAGAATACCAGTATTTTACATGGAGTGACTGCCTATCTGACCTCCACAACCCAGTTAGTACTGGGTAATACGATACCCCTTGGTAAGACTGGTTGTCAGACTTTTTGGGCCACTGACTACCTAAAGACTGTCAAAGATCTACAAATGACACCCGTGACCAACGGCTTAACGTGCTTTCCCAGGCACGGAGGAAACTCGGTATGTAATGGGTGGTCACCCATCCACAGACCACCCTAGGCAAGCACGGCTTAACCTAAAGATCGACCCGTGCGGCTGTTATTATTTAGCCACGAGCTCCTCTTTTGCAAAACGACAGCGGTTTTATATAATACTGAAAATCCAGACTGAAAGTTTTGTTCAAATTGGCCTAAAACTTGTTTACTTTGATCCGTCAGGGTTAGAAAAGACAGCCCACACAATCGCCATTCGTCGTAATTTTTTTTTTTTTTGTATTTGGATGTTACCACGAATAAACGCTTTTTCATCTTTTCTTTTTTTTTTTTCATCGCCTTCACTTTAACATTTCCTATTGGTAAACTCTGGATGTTATGAAATAATCAGCCATAAAAGTTCTTACTGCCGAGACACAGGACTACTGTGAGAAAGAGTCGCGCGGGCCCACTCCAGGTTGGTGGCAGGCGTCATTTGGCATTATAGAAGCTCTAATTCATAATTCGAATTAGGTGCTACACTATTAATATGACTACTTTTTTATGTGTGGTAATGGCCCAGACGTTAAGGTCTTGCTTCCCATACACACACATAGGACAGCGTCCTCCTTCCACCCCAGCCGCAGTGGTAGACGCCCACGGCGCCGGACGTCGGCAGACGATCTCCGGCCACCGTAGGCGTGGGCATGCGGGCGGCGAGTAATGGGCGACTCGCTGTCCGACCATGAACCATGCCCGGGTCGACGGCGCGTTGTGTTCCACGCGCGCCTCAAAGAGTGTCAGCATAATGACGGGGCCCCCCTCTAGAGGGCCAAAGCCTGCCGGGGTCGCGGGACTCATAGAATTACCGTGACCCTGGAACATAAAGGGCTATTGAAGGACACCGTGGATTTTAATCAGTACAAGTCTGACAGTCCCTCCCGCTCTGCCCTGGGTGGGAGGACTCATTTGGTGATATTACCAAGTTAAAAAAAAAAAAAAAAAAGTACCATGTGACTTGTTAGTGTTGTTATGTTAGTGTGGGGTACGTTTTTTTTAAATAAAAATACATGTTGTCTAATTTAATTCATAATATTCACTTTCTAAAAATGTTTGAACATTACCGACTTCAGGGAAGGAATTTCCATTAGTCTTAAATCGCCAACCCACATCGAGCAAGTGTGGTGATCAACCAGAAGGCACGCCTCGTCTGTACAAAAAGCGGCCTTTGTTCTACAGTAATAGGCTGGTATTATTATTATCGTGACAGACAGAAAGTGTTGCAAATTGCAGCTATTGCAATTTGCTAAGACATGATCCGTGACTGCACCTAATTTGCGAAACAACGAAAGATAATTTGACTTTCGTGAGCACACATTTTAAAGACTTAACTTTATCTCAACAAACACTGATGCCCGCTTCTGTTTTTTGCCTGATACGTTCATAGCACGGTCATGTTATGATACGGTGTTGTTGGCAGAATCTTGTTAACTGAGCTAAACTATACCTAAGTCGTTACAACATTATTTGAAGTCATTATCAAAGCTCAGTTTGTGTAGAACTTTCTAGTAGCTCAAACGTCTGAGAACGCAGCATCTCAATACATTCTAAAACTGCTAGACAGGCAGGCATCAGCTGGAATTAGATCACGATCCTCAGACTGTGAGTGAGAATTCCAGGATAGTGATAAAGACAAACTGATTGGTTGTTCTTGTTTAGACAAGTAGGAATTGATCAATCGGAACTTATCAAGTAGTTCACAGGTAGTCAGATTTAAATAACTGGGTATAGCCATACAAAATCTATTTTAAAAATAGCGAATTTTACCCCTATTATTTTTTACTAGCTTTTGCCCACGGTTTCGCCCGCGTAGAGTTCGATAATTGCCCCACGGGATCATACCACCGAGATAAAAGTATTCTACGTGTAAATCCAGGTTATAAACTATGTGTGTGCAAAATTTCATCCAAATCCGTTTAGTAGTTTTTGCGCGGAAGAGTAACAAACATCCATTCATTCATCCATCCTCTGATATTAATAATATAACAGGATTCTCAGCAGTGTGTTCCACCCAGTGACCTCTGCGCTGCTACCGATATAACCGTAAAAGTGGCGAAGTTTCGGGCAATGCAAAAAATATTGTCATACCTGTAATTTTGGCTTGGCTACTGCCAAAATCATGATGCTTACGGAATCGGAAATTGATCAAATATCCTGAATGTAAAATTGACAGTGGTTGACTCTTATTTTAATGATAATTATCAAATAAATTAGTTGAAAAATTTACAAATTACCTTTAACAAAATAAGCTATTTGTATAAAACACGTCTATACGGTAGACGTATTCACAAAATTTAAATCATAATGAGATTAAATAATAACACAAAGCAAAAATGAAAAACAAGCACCCCGATCATTTAAATCAGCAACCATTTCATTACGCGATAAAAACCGCCCGTATCAAATGTAATTCCAGTCGCGTTTCCATTATACCATGATCCGTATACAAGTTGGAAGTACAAAAAAGATAAATTCAGAAGGTCAACTCCATACAACGAGCGAAAGCGATCGCATACATAGACATGATTTTATTGTAACAACTGACGTTTTTTGAAAATAACATATAACATAACACGCCTGTAATCCCCGAAGGGTTAGGCAGAGGTGTTCGTTAGTACACCCTCATTTCACTAGTTATGTTTAAGTCCCATATAATAGGGGGCGAGCCTATTGCCATCAACCGGGCGTACATCCAGACACCGAGGCTGCTGCTGAAAAATTCCTGATGAGAAAACCCAATAACAATTTGCCCGGCCTGGGAATCGAGCCCAGAACCTCATGCTCAGTAGTCGCAATTGGGACCACTAGACCAACGAGGCAGTAGTAGTTTCTTCATATTCTTGGAATATTTATATGCATAGACCAATGGAATTTGCAAGGCGACGGTAGACTGTTAGCAACAATGGCGCTGGGGTTTTAACTCCAAGAGTGACGCCAACATAGACTGTAGCGGTGTTTGTAATGTTCAGTTTCGCGAAAGTCACATTTTGTTAAACATAAAATAATATTTTTTTTGCTCTGTTAGTGACGGCACTAATGTTTTGCAATCTACGGTCACTGCTCGACTGCAGGGTCAGGTGGCAACGTACGGACGTGTTTTCTTAGAGTTACGGAAAAACCAGTCGTATTGCTGCAGGGACTGGGGCGGTTTTGCCGCTGCTGCAGCAGTTTGCGGTAGCAGTCGCCTTCGGAAGTGTACCTTGAGATACTTTAAGACCTACATACATGCTGCGGGACTGTTCGAAAGAGAAACCGCGGCCCTGGAACACAAAGGGCAAAGAAGGAACATGGATGGGTTTTAGTCAGTACAAGTCTGACACTCCCTTCCGCTCCGCCCAGAGTGGGGGGGGTCATTTGATGACCTCCCATCCGAAAAAAAAAAGACCTACATACATTCATGTGCATGTGTGAGCTTTTTGTCGCTTATGGTATCAGGCCTTCTGCAGCCATCTTTGCTATGTTGCCATGATCCGTACACAAGTCGGAAGGGCTTGATACTTTGACGGGACCGATAACGTTGTTAACGGTACAGCGATACCGCGAGTGTTGGCGTTTTTTATTTAATATCGGATATGACGGCTGACAGTTATGCTATGGAATTTATGAAGAGTTTCTACCTGAGTATTTGCTTTTGGTTTTTATGGTGTATTGGAAAATTATAAAATGTGCGCGTATGTAGGATAAGAATAAAATACTATGCAAGTCGGTTTTCCAGTATATTGCACTTCGTTGTGAGTAAGATTGTATTTCTAAACAACGATAGTAAGAAAAGGTGGCAATAATTTGCAGCCCATATAAGTTTACTGCCCATTTGCTCTAGTGGTGCTGCTGATCATAAGGTCCTAGGTTCGATTCCCGGGTCGGGCAAAGTGTTATTTGATGGAGTTTGGATTTGCGCCTGGTTGATGGCAATAGGCTTGCCCTCTATTACATGGTACTTAAACAACATAACTGGTGAAATGTCACCTCTGCCTAACCCTTCGGGGGTTACAGGCGTGATGTTATGTTATGTTAATAAGTTTACCTACGTATTATTTAAATAATTTTTTAACTTTTGATTATGAAATTTATAACTGTGGATAAGAAGTTTCTCCAGCATCGTTTCAGGTGGCTTTCTAAGATTTCAGTTAACTCCCATGGGAAGGCGCAGGTTTATGTATATGTGTATGTTTGCTATAAACTGTTAGATATCAAAAGACGATCTCTATAGACCTACCGCTTTAATCAGTCCTCGCGAAGGTATCAATTTAAATGGAATACTCTGAAGGTTAATAACGTATTGCTTCAATTAGTATCGTAAAACCTACGTGGGTTTTAGTTATTTTAAAGCAAACAACCTGTGGGATATTGTTAGGACTTTGTGGACGCTTAATGTGCTTTGATAGGGCAAGGCGGAGGACTCATAAAAGCTGTCGGTCTATAGTACTATTATTTATTTCTTTTAGGTAAGGTGAAATACCTGCGATGCCCGAATGCCCGAATACTGGCACGCCATTCTGACGGTTCGTAGAAGTGTACATGATTTATGTGGATGTACATGTCGGTACGAGAGCATTGTGCATTCGTATCGCCAAGAGTCAATAACCTCACTACTTTACCGATGGTTGTTAAAATATTTTAACCCAGAATACACAAGATCCCTTCAGTATTATAATAATGATTATAAAGCTTACAAAAGAACCGAAGGACATAATATCTTTTACAGGTATTTTGTGATTATAAAGGGTGTAAAAAGACCCTTAGCGAAGCCGAAAGGCACTTATTCTCCTCGTCGTTGCGATATTTTTTTTTCTGGACCATACCTGGGAACCTTCTAGTTACGCAGATATTGGGGGTCAAAGTTCCAACTTTTTCACAAAGTTTTTTTAAATACATGTTTTTAGTGTAAGATTTTTACTTTAAACATCTCCACGACCCCCGTTTTTCACCCCAAAAATAAGTTGTTTCCCAGCAATAATTTTTGCGTAAGTTACTTAGTTTGATGTACAGAATGCTTGGTTGACAGCTTCGTGAAGGGTCTGTTTACACCCTGTATTATTATTCTATTTCATCCAACCTATTCACTAAGTAAGTACCTACTATTTTAACAGTGAAAATATTCCTTATTCAACTAAAATGTTCAAAAGCAAAGGATATTGCTGAAAATAGTGTTTATATTATAATATCATAGTAGAAGGCGACACAGCAATGTGAGAAGCACATTGCTGTGTCGCCTTCTACTATTTAAATAAATAATATGAAATATATTGTGCCTCAACTTACACTGTGTACACTACGTAATGCTACGTGATTTTGTTAAGCTAATAAATTAAGTAATAAAGAATCTGTGTCTCTTGGTCTACGGTTGGTTACGATTTTTCACACGACACAGCAATGTGCTTCTAGTTAAATAAATAATATAAAATATATCTTGCCTCAACTTACACTGTGTACACTACGTAATGCTACGTGATTTTGTTAAGCTTGCAGTCATAAAGAATCTGTGTCTCTTGGTCTACAGTTGGTTACGATTTTTCTATAAACACCTCCTCGACCAATTAAGTGTCTTCACACGTCACACACTTAGAAACACTTCCTACGTTCAATGGACCGACCATTGAGCTTAGGAATCTTAGAAGAAAGAAAGGAGGAAAATAAACTCAATGCAACCAACTCGATTGTTCTTATTGCTTTTTCTTCTTTCTTAAATGGAGACTTAACAGATTTTTTTTTTCTAGCTCGGTAAGGAAGCTATTTTATTTAACAAAAAGATTTAATTTCCAAAAAACAAAATGCACTATATAGACGGTAAGGTTATCGACCCACAAAATAGGAACACAATACATGATTCTAGACTAATCGGAATTCAAATATATCTTTGGTGATTAAAAAACCAGCTATTCCATACTTTTTACTATTGTATTTAAAGCATTACTTACGTTTTACTATTGTATTGTATTGTATTTATTTACTATTGTATGAAACAGCAGTTTTTTTTTTATTTGTAGGCTACGGTCAAGTTCTGGATTATGGTAATATTCGAAGCGTTCGATGACCCTTATAATGTATAAAAAAAATATTTGAAATAATGGTATCATTGAAGTACATCGCAAATTCCAAGTAAAGGTTCGAAAGTTATAATACGTATGGCTTCCTGTTTTCCTTTACTCATTTCCCGAAAGTTTCAACATTAGAATTTGTAACGACATCGTGTTACATAATACGTTACAATACACATTTAATCACAGACGACATTTCGGCCAAGTTCCTACGTTACAAGGAAACGAAATAAAATATTAAAACAGACCTACACGAAAGCGGGATCCCGGAAATTTTCCCGGATTTTATTATGCTGTCTGAAGGACCTTCGGTCTTGTGACCCGGGATGTAACTTTGAAATAAAAACAATGCAATTGTTGTTGTTTGACTACGAAGTTATTTACTAGTGTTGTGGCGTTTGTTGTAGAGTACAATGTCGCTTTAGTATGCGAGTATTTTTACGATTATAGTTTGGTTATACAAAACACGCTCAATAGATGTAGGAAAAGTACGACTAGATTTATATTGTTTGGTGCAGAGACATAAAAAGTATATAATTATCTCAGAAAAACGAATCATCATCAGCCTATAGCAGTCAACTCCTGGACAAAGACCTCTTCAATTGCACGCCACTGAACTAGATTCTCGGCTATTCTCATCCAGTAGCTACCAGCCATCCTGCGAAGATCGTCGCTGCACCAAGCCTGAGGGCGTCCCACTTTACGCTTTCCGATTCGCGGTCTCCACTCAAGAACACGTCTACCCCAACCGCACAATCAGTCTACAAACCGAAAAACCGTATACTTACTAGTAATTCAAATTCAGCTTTAGTTAATCCAGGCAAAATCTTACAATAACGCTACAGTGTAATAAAATTGGATCCAAATATAGCAACCTATATTTGACGCTAGACTCGATAATCCTAGATTATTCCGCCAAAGCGTTAGGACTAGTTTAACACCAATCGGAATGACAGCTCCATGTTAGCATTAAACAGAAATTGATGGACGGATAGGATTTATGTGTGGTTTTGCAACATTTTTTCGTGGGGTTTTCGTTCTACACGTTTTTCATCTTTAATATCTGTGCGACACTGTGATAGACGCTAAGAACGTTATCAGACTTCTGTTACAGGCTAAACCTGCAGATTTATTGACATATCTAAATATTCTTTTAGGAGCCTTGGAAGACCCACTAATGGACAAAGGGCTTCCTCATATCTTTCCAGGAACTCCTTTCGTGCGCCACTTCAATCCAGCCATCGCAGTACGCGTCCAGGTCATCTCGCCACTTATTTCTGGACCGGCTGCGGTGGTAACATTCTCAGGCGCGAATTGTACAGAAATGGCGTAAGGTGAAGGCGCGGCGCAGGCGCAGCTCAGGCGTGGAATTTATAAGGAAAGAACGGCGTGCCTGCACCGCGCCGCTTGAATGTAATTCACGACATGTCGCCTACGTACATTTTGTATGAAAACGTTTTGAAGCGGCATCATGCCTGCGCTGCGCCTTCACCTTACGCCGTTTCTGTACAAATCGCGCCTCAGGCGTGGAGACTTTTGCCGAGCGGTCGCAAGTGGCTCACGTGACCCGTCCAATCCCATTTATTGTTATTAATAAAATAGTTGAAACGTATAAAATTATACTACATATCAAGTCCTTAAGTCTCTTCCAACCAATACCTAAGTTATCAACCTTTGTTTACGTTGTCGCTTGAATACCTACATTTTGCATTGAGATTACCAAAACAATTCAACGAAACCATATATCGCCCCCGATACTTACAATTACCACACAAACTACGGCGTACAAAGGAAAATTTTGCATCGGCAACCCATTAAAGTTATCAGGGACATATTAAAGCCTCGATTCGCTTTAAACCTGTATAACAAGTAATTAATGTTACATTTAACGCGACCGCTGAGCTATTTCGCGTTAACGCGAGTTAATTCGCCTCGATTCTGCTGTATCGAACGCGAGACAAACGCGAATCACGCCATGATGTGACGGGCGAAATCGCGGATTCGCGTTCCGAATAAATCGGAAATCAGCTTTATTTTGACTGTAAATAAAAATTTGTGACGGACGAATCGGTATCAGGTGGCTAAAAGGCAACTGCCAGGTGCAATTATTGTAACAAGGTCTGTTGTTTTTTTTACTAAAATTGGTATCCAC
Organism: Noctua comes; assembly: GCA_963082995.1. Classification (NCBI taxonomy): domain Eukaryota; kingdom Metazoa; phylum Arthropoda; class Insecta; order Lepidoptera; family Noctuidae; genus Noctua; species Noctua comes. Next base: position 7,884,172 of record OY720270.1, read on the forward strand.
TTTAATTAAAGTTGAATTACACGGCACTTTACGTACTGCAATGCACTATCCATACTTATGAACCCCTCGTTTCTGGAATGAAAATCAACACAAAAATAAGATAACAAATAATTAATCAACTGCTGTGATTGGTTGAGTCAATTGTCAACAGCCAATTGAATCAGTTGACTTGCTGCTTGTTGCTTTATTTTAACACGTCGATCATCGTCATACAAAAACCGGGTCTTGGTACGACAGTTATGTTAATTTATTTTTCTTTTTAGTTACTTTCTTAAGTGTGATCTAAAACAAGTAGATCAGACCCAAAAAGTCTGACAACCAGTCTTACCAAGGGGTATCGTATTACCCAGTACTAACTGGGTTGTGGAGGTCAGATAGGCAGTCGCTCCATGTAAAATACTGGTATTCAGCTGCATCCGGTTCCAAACTGGAAGCCGACACTAACATAGTTGGGAAAAGGCTAGGCAGATGATGATGATCTAAATCAAGTAGATCTGTTAAATCTTTGTATGCCTATTACGATCAAAATTACACGCGCATTATTAATTGTACGCGTTAAATAAAAACTCAAAAGTAATTCTCATCCCCCCCAAAGTTGCTGTTATTTGCAAAAGACAATCAGTCAAGTTAAAATCGTTTGTCTAAACTCTGACTCGACTTACATTTCAAATTAATTATCTTGTCGAACTCAGGATTAAAGCCATTTGTTAATCACATTGAACGAACGTTTATAATTAAGACCGATCGATTTCAAAAACTTTGGAGCTGATATTGTTAAGACGCTTTAGGTACTTTGTTTCGAAGTTACAGGTTTCTATTCGCGTTTACTTTGATGTTGTGAAACCGTCGATAAAGTCAATCAGAGGCCCGAGTACAAGCTGGAGTAACGTAACGTTAATATTTTTTAATTAACAATACTCATTATCATTAACACTAGAAACGGGATATTTACCATGTTGGTGTTATTGTTGTTGTTTGTGTGTTCACATAATTATTATAACATTTTCTTATTTACTTTTAAGAATTTATTCAATTTAACTATAATGCTATAAAAAATCGCCGTAGACGATGGACCTTATTTATTTATTTACTAGCTGTGCCCTGCATGTGTTGCAATACATCTTTTCCTACCTACTACCTCCTTGTATTGTTTACCTACCTAGAACAACTGTGCAAAATTTCATCAAAATCGGTACAATAGTTTTCTGAAAATTTCTGATTTTCTGCGCAATTTTCTTAATTTTGAATTGCATAAGAACCATCTACAAACTATTAAAAAACTGAAAAAAAAGATGAATGAAATCGTAACCGATTTTATCAGTCATTCTCAAGTTATGGCGTGACCAACAGAAATAGGGATTCATTTTCATAAATGTACAGACACGCATATACAGAAAATAACATACAGACAAAATAGCGCAAAGGAGCCACTTATTTCATGAAATCTCTTCCAGCAGACCGGCGATAGGAGAGGTACCATAGATGTGTTCTAAGCTTCAATTCTAGTGTAATAAAGTGCTGAGAATGGTGGCAGGTAGAAAGAGAACACTTATCTTGTTTCTTAGAATTACAAGCGCTACGTGGTTACGTCGATACAGAGCTCACAGTAGCTTATATCTTATTCACTCGTCAACCTTCTGGTCTTCAATTATTTGCCTATGTATTTACGTAAAGGTATATAGAAGCTGTATACACCGTGACTTTTTAGTCGTCTTACAAAAGTGGTCCACTCAATGTACCCGACATAAAATAACTCCAGGCGCGATTTTTTTTTTTTACCTACCATAATAGGTACAAAAAAAAAAATAATACATTAGAATAAAATTATGAAAGTTCCTGTTAATGATGTTTACGTATCAAACGGGAGAACATACCTACCCAGCGCTCGACTCCAGTAGATCATCGCTCGCAACAGGGTGTTTTATCTACGTCATGCGTCATAATACTGAATATTATTTTTATTTTTAAATTATTAAAATCTCATAAATACCATTTTTTTTTATGAATATTTAGTAGTCATTGGATACATGAAGTGGGCTGCCGTTGTAAGACGACTAAAAAGTCACGGTGTATAAGATCAAACGATGAAAGTTTTTAATAACAATGTTAAAATAAAGGTATTTTTGATGGACTGATATTTCCCAACGGTGAAGGAAATTAAGATCAAAAAGTTTTGCTGCTTGTTAAGGTTTTTTATCTCTTACTGGCAACAGCAGAATCTTCCTTCAAACATGAATATTATATAGTTGCGTTACACAAAGAGCTATGTTATTGCTTCTGTTAAAATTTATTTATTGATATCTTTGCCGCGAGGACAGAAAATGCCTCTGTACTCGTAAAGTTGTCTTGAATCGGCGTTTGCGAGCGAGTTAGATATAAATATTTCATTTAACTAGTATAAAATTCAGTTTGCTCTACAATACACACTCATAAGTAATTATTTACTCACTTACATTTTATGACTTCATCATCATTCTCTTGCCCTTATCCCAATTCATTTGGGATCGGTGCAGCATGTCTTCTTCTTGATTACTTTTCTATTACTCGTCATCTCCTCAGACACCTCCTTTCTTACCATATCATTCTTTACACAGTCCATCCATCGTTTCTTTGGTCTTCCTCTACTCATATACCACATTCATACTCAAAACTTTCCTCACGACATTTTTTACATTTTATAACTTTTTGAATGAACAGTTGTTAACCAGTCATAAATCCCAATTGTCATCAATTCATCAAAACAGAATAGCAAACATTTTCGATGTGCGGGAAACAACAATATTTAGCAAATATTACTCAACGTTTTTTACCATGAGTACGAAGCTTTAATACAACAAAGAGAAGCCTCCCCCTCTTTGTAGAGATGCTTGACTTGCGTGAGAAGATAACCACCTGATAGCCTAATGCTCGTTTTAAATAACGTTTTGTGAAATTGTGAACACGTTTTGTCGAAATACCTACGTTGAGGTATACGTGTTGATATATTTTATGTTACAAGAATCTTCTGTCTTTGTCTATAGGGTTTAAGCGTTTGTTCAATAAGCCTTTACCAGCCTCTCGATATAAACCAAATGTTTCAAGATAGAAGTGGGTTCAGGCAAAAATAGTGCAATGACTACTCACTTGCTCTTTGACTCAAAAATGTGTAACAGATTTTCATTCAGTCTTTATCATCGTTTAGTGGTTCTTCTGTCATTATTGTGTGGTTAGTGCCTAACCTGGTGTCAGAATTTTTATGCCGCCCATGGGCCTCTGACTTGGCCTTAATTGCCGTCGTAAAATATATCTCAGGCATGCTCGTTTTTCACGATGTTTTCCTTCACCGAAGTAAGTGATCATTATTGTATTTGAGCATGATGAATTAATATTAAAGATAACCACAATCAAGAAATTTCAATTTAAATTGAAGCGAAGCAGGGGCAGGTCGTTGGTATATAGCAATAGCAAGTTACTTAACGCAACCTAAACTGTGATTGATTTCTTTTATTTTTTTTTTAATATTTTGGTTTTTTTTTTCAACCTCATGAATATTTATTGAGTAAACTAAACTTTGCCTTTTTTTAAACGAAACTTTACCTTTTTAAACTAAACTTTAACTTTCGGTTTCTTTTAATAATATTGGGTCTTATGTACTTGCATTCTAGACACTCCATCCTGAAGTACGTACTATATAGATTCAGTTATAAAGTTAGTAATTTAGACCATAAGGGTACTTGGGCATGCACTAGAGCAGTCTTCATATGGTCATAAAACGCGTCATAATGCCATTTTTACTGCAGCTCTTACGTAGGTTCGTAGTTATTTCAATAGTAAGTACCTATAGTATGTACCTAAGGTACTATAACAATAAAGACTATGGTTACTGTTTTACATTTTCAGTTTTGAATGAGTGTTTCTTTCTGCTACGAATAGTTGGTAGGTTTTGTGATTTGGCTGTATGTATGTGTTTGTATTGCTAAAATGATTAAAAAGAAAATAGATCCCTATTTTTGCGTAATACAATGAACCAATTTACTCAATTTTATTATTTTATTATCTGCCTAGCCTTATCACAACTATGTTTGCGTCGGATTCCAGTCTAACCGGATACAGCTGAATTCCTGTATTTTACATGGAGCGACTGCCTATCTGACCTCCACAACCCAGTTAGCACTCGGTAACACGATACCCTTTGGTGAGACTGATTGTCAGACTTTCGGGCCACTGACTACCTGTAACGACTGTCAAATATCTTCAAATGACAACCGGGACCAACGGCATAACGTGCTTTTCGAGACACGGAGGAAACTCGGTATGTAATGGGTGGTCACCCATGAAATCAAAATCAAAATATTTTATTTCACATAGGCCTCGATGGGCACTTTTAAAACGTCGACAAAAAGGTGACGGTTCGGGTTGGTCGTTTCCTATGGAAAAGAACCGGCAAGAAGCTCCATGGTTACTCTTTTCAAATAATTTGGTGTTACAGTATTATTATGGATAACAGCATTTGTACTAAAGAATGGGGGGACAGCGTAGGCCCGACAATAAGTCGTTGCTTACTACACAAAAAATGTAGAACAAAATAAAAAGTTAACAAAAGTTAACAAGCAGCTGGGAATCTACAAAGTCTACAATGTCCACTCTTTCATAAAAAATCGATAAAAAGAATCTATACAAAGGTAAGAAAATATTGTAAAATACTAAATTAAACAAGTGACACAAATACTGTTATCAGTGCTGTAACTATTTTGAGCAAAAGATATAAATGATTTGAAAATTACTGTAAAATCTGATTCGAAAGAAGAGAAAAAAATTGAGAATAGTTAGAGACTTATACTGTCACTTACGGGATATCTTCCGTGATTGTTCATTATTTTGAGCTCCCGATCAGAGACATCCACATATTTGTACATGTACGGACTAACCTAGGCAAGCGCGGCTTATCCTGAAGATCGACCCGAGCGGCTGTTTTTATTTAGCCTCGAAGTCATCAACTTCTTATTAATTCAGTAAAATACGAATACAACTAATCAAACTATGTATCTAAACGTGGTGTGTTACTATCAGTCTCATATACATATTTACATCCACAAGATGTGCTTAGATCAGATTTCAAAATAATCAGCGATTGCTGTCCAAAATCATCACAATTAGGTACTTCGGAAAAGGCAAGAAATTTTGTTGTGAGTTGGTAGGTACATTTAGGCAAAACTACGCTGATTTGAATTGATTGTCAGCTTTTACTGGCTTTTAACTACATAGAATATCGGAAAATAATAAAATAGTAACACTATAATGAATAGTAATTTCGTCTCAAAGTACAACAACCTTTATTCTAATTCCCCTAATGCTTGTTTATATAAACGGCAATAAGGCACACTGTAATCAGGTAAAATGGCTATTTAGCGACGTCCCAGCATTAAGGTCGGTAATAAATTGATTTATAGTTCCATTCGTCTTTAATAGCAATATAAAGCGGCCTAAAACTACAATTTATTTACCGACCGCTGTGTCCGAAGAAATAAAAATAAATAAGAAGCAGCAGGCCTCGGCTGGCCGCCATGTTTTCTTGGCAATTTCCGTCCTCTAAGATAGGAGTCAGGAACACGTGAAATCAGAAGTTAACCCTCCATATCTATGCGAGACGACAGTCTGATTTACTGGCTTAATCGAACCGGGGTAAGCTTTATTACACGAGTCTCGGGGGTCCGAAAGCCGGTCTCGTCGTGATCATGGATTACCAGTACATGCTCGCCAATTGTAAAGGACGAATTAGTAAGGGTTTGATTTATCTGTCGCAATGATCTGTGGTAGCGCGGATTCCGGTGTAAGTTCGATGCGACGACAAAGGTTTGTATTGTTGAGACGGTTGTTAGTAGTGTCACTTTAGGGTTAGCTGATGTTATTAATTGCTATAGTAAAATTATTTTGGTTCGTCTAGGTCTGGTTATAATGTCAGCAACTCTATACAGGGTGTAAACAGACCCTTCACATAGCCGTCAACCAAGCATTCTGTACATCAAACTAAGTAACTTTACGCAAAAAATATTGCTGGGAATCGACTTTTTTTTTTGGGGTGCAAAATCACGTTTTACGGTAGGACTCGATGGAAAGCACTCAAAGCATTGTGCTGATGGATGGATTGAATAGTACGGGGGTCGTGGAGGTGTGTAAAGTAAAAATCTTACACTAAAAACATGTATTTAAAAAAAACTTGTGAAAAAGTTGGATATGTTAAGGGTCTATTTACACCCTTTATATTCTTGGTGAAAAAACTGTTCATCACTGTTTCTTAAAGCAATTAAGGGATTAATCCAATATTGTCGTATGCTGACCAATGCGAGCTTATGCAAACGCACCGTTTGCAAGCTCTCCGAATCATATTTCCAAATGAAGACACTATCAAAACCATAGACCAACCACGAAGTATTTACTTCGTGCGACGAACATACCAACAAAGTACTAACAATATTCTCATTGTTTGTAAGAATCTCCGAAACAATTAGGGGCCCGTCACAAACTTACCCCTCCATTACTGTGGAACGACAGAACCCGGTTATTAAGACCACTTAATTCCTTCTTATTGTTATTATTTCCATCTCCCTTGGTAACGTTTACCTGAAATAGTACTTCACTCAATCTTCTTGATAATTGGTAGGGTTGTCACTGAATCTATACAAATATATAAGTTTTTAACCTTTTCACCGCCAACGTACACAGAACGCGATGCCTCACCAGCACCAAGCTATAATTGTATAACGAAGTATACAGTAAACAGTAGTGATGAGGGTATCGATGAAATATCGTCATATCGATGAATGAGATTTACACGCTTTAAATACAGTACTTTTATGTTTGATAGGTAGTTAAAAATTAAGAGTTTCTGATGAAGTCGTGGCGCTGATGGCACGGAAATCTGGAACTTCTATTGAAGTTCGTGGCGGTGAAAAGGTTAAAGTGTCATGGTCACTAACATTATCATTAACACTAGAAACGGGATATTTACCATGTTTACTGTTAGTTTTGAGTTGCTGATTGCCACCGCTTGCAACAGCGCCGAAATATCGGGAACTAAAACAAACAGTAAACATGGTAAATATCCCGTTTCTAGTGTTAATGATTCTAAAAAATTGTTGTAAAGCTTGTAATTTCAAAATAACAGATTTGAATGCATATGAAAGTATGCATTATACGGTACTTATAACAAAAAATCTTTTTATTTTTGTCTGTCTGCTTGTCTGTCGGTTTGTTCCGACTACTGTCCCAAACGGCTGGACCGACTGTGATGGGACTTTAACTAGTAGATAGGTAATGGATATAATAAGGAATAACTTGGTCTACTTTTATTTTAGAAAAATGGGAAATTAAACCAATAATAATAATAATAATAAATAAAATAAAAAGCCTTTTATTTCCTTAAAAACATGCTACAATTATTTTTCAGTATATGTAACAATTTTTCTTAAAACTAGATAAATATAAATATAGCTAATGCGCAATGTTGCTCGTTTTTCTTTTTAATATAGTATTATGACGTGGTTTTTTTTTTCAATTAGCAACCTCATTGTTCAATTAGGAACCCCTCTCAGGTGAAGGCCTCTTCCAAGGATTTCCATCTCTCACGGTCTTGGGCTATCTGTTTCCATTGTGGCCCAGCTATTTTCCTAATATCATCCTCCCATCGCGCATGGGGTCTACCTTTATGACGTTTGCCCGGTGGTCCCTGCCATGATGTTACAGTATTAGTCCATCTGTGATCTTTTAGTCGCGCTACATGTCCAGCCCATTTCCATTTTAATCTTTGTGCATGGTTTAGAGCATCAATTGTTTTTGTTTTTGCTCTTATGTCTGTGTGCCTTATTTTTTGTATTTTTTTAATATTCATCATGCTCCGTTCCATTCCCCTTTGACATGTGATTATTTTGTTCTTTGTTTTTGTCGTGAACTTCCAGGTTTGGCATGCGTATGTTAAACATGGGATAAGACATGAGTCCATGACTTTCTTCTTTAGTTTTATGGGCATATCACTCTTAAATACTTCTTTAAAGCTCCAGAATTTAGTCCATGTGTTTTTGACCCTTCTTTCTACTTCATGTTCATTGCTGTCTCTGTTGAAACCAATTTGTTTACCGAGATAAGTATATTGTTCGGCATATTCTAATACTTCACAATCCAGTTTTATGTTTGTTTTTATGTGGTTGGTCATGGTTTTTGTTTTAGTGACGTTCATTTTAAGACCTACTTGCCTGCTAGCTTTGTCAAGAGTTTCAATCATATCTTGTAGTTGGCAGCTCGTTTCGGAGAGCAAAACTAGATCGTCTGCAAATCTGAGGTGACTTAAGTATTTTCCTTTTATATATAATCCTTGATTTCTCCAGTCAAGTTTATGTATGATGGATTCTAGTACCGCAATAAATATTTTTGGGGAAAGGGGGTCTCCTTGTCGCACTCCTCTCTTGACAGGAAAGCTTGGTCCAATTGTCTCTAGCTTTACTCTGCTAGTGCACTTGCTGTATATGTTTCTTAGTATCTTAATGTATTCTTCTTCCACATTCTGGTCTTTTAGAGTTTCCCATATACTTTCGTGTGAAATCATGTCGAATGCTTTCCGATAGTCAATGAAAGCGATATAAAGTGGTCTGTGATATTCCCGGTATTTCTCTATTATCAACTCTAGGGTATGTATGTGGTCTACAGTTGAGAAACCTTTTCTAAAACCAGCTTGTTCGGTGGGTTGTCTTTGTTCTAGTGTTGTGCTTATTCTCTGATTTAGAATTGTGGCAAAGAGTTTATATACTGTTGACATTAGGCTTATGGGCCGGTAGTTCTCTATATCCTTAGGATCTCCTTTTTTGTAAATCAAAGTAATGTGGGATTCAGACCATTGCGAAGGCGTTTCAAACGTTTCTATTACTTTGTTAAACAGTTTTGCTAGTGGGGCAGCTAGTATGAGTTGGGCTGTCTTTAAGGCGTCATTGGTAATATTATCTGAGCCTGGACTTTTTGCAGGTTTTAGCTTCTTTATGGCCTCTATTATTTCGCTACACTCTATCCGGTCTATGTAGCGTTGTGGTGTTGTGTGTGTCACTGTATCATCATTCGTAATGTGGTATTGATTTGCGTCGCCATATAGTTTCTTATAAAAATCCGTGGCAATGTTTAAAATGCCAATGCGACTAGACGCAGTTTTGCCTGCGACTTTTAATCCTTCAACCCATGTTTTATTTGATCTTAATTCTTTATATCCCTTCTTCAAGCTTCCACTTTGTTCTAGATGTTTTTTAATGGTATCCATTCTGTGTTTCATGTAGTCGGCTCTTATATACTTGCTTATTATCTTATATAGAGCTTTTAGTTCATTTTTCCTGGCACGGGTTTTATTGCTAGTTTTCTGTAATTCTTTTCTTCTTTTTATGAGGTTTTTTGTGCGTTCTGATAATATATTTCGGTCCTTTGTTTGAAGATTTGTGTCACGTGCTCTGCGTAGACTAATTTGGATAGTGTTTATTAATTTGTCATGATATTTCTGGACAGTATCTTCCAAGTTCGTATCTAGTAGTGCAGGTATATAGGTTTTTAGCGACTCTATGTACAGTGACATTTCTTCTTCAGTTTTGAGTGCGCTATACTTGTTATTATTATTGTATCTTGCTCTACTTTTTATTGGTTTCGTGAGTGTAATTACTGTTCTAAGTGGTCTATGATCTGATGAGTAGTTTATGCTTAGGGTTTCAATATTTTGGATCATTTGTGGTCGGTTGGTCAATATAAAATCTATTTCATTTTTATATTGGCCGTTCGGGGAGCGCCATGTCCATCTTCTTTTCAGGTTCTTCTTGTAAAATGTGTTGACAATTGCTAATTTGTTCTCCAAGGCAAAGTCTATTAGTATTTGACCTCTGGCGTTTCTCTCTCCATATCCGTTCTGTTTCATTATCAGGTGTTCGTCTCTTTGTGGTTGGCCTATTTTTGCGTTAAAATCTCCCATTAGAATGAAATCTTTATACGCCATATCCATGGCCTTGTAGATGTTATCATAGAAAGCAGTGATCTCATCTTCGTTCGCAGCCTCCGTAGGGGCGTAAGCTTGAATTAAAGTAAGTTTCTTACTTGGTAGGTCTAAGTGTAATAGTGCGACTCGTTCAGAGATGCCGATATAACTTGCCAAATATTGTTTTAGGTATTTCTTAATTATGAAGCCGACTCCGTACTTGCCTGGTGTTTCACCTGTGTGGCAGAGAATAAAATCTTCGTATTCTACTATTTTATTGCCGAGGCGTCGCGCTTCAGATATTCCCATGATATCATATTTTATATTTAATAGAGCTTCAGTTAGCTCAATTAATCGTTCATGTGATGACAGTGTTCTAACATTGTAGGTAGATATGTAGAGCTGGTTTTGTTTAGGTATTTTTGAGTATCTTGAATGTGTCTCCTTTGGAAGGTTTTGGTCATAATCATCCTCGGTGACCGACCGGCTTGGATGATATTTCTCTGTGTTGTTTGATTTTTGTTTTTTATGTTTATCTTCTGAGAGAGGTGCTGTTAATTGCTAGATAACATTGCTGTTACTGTCTTCCTCTTGATTTTTTCCATTTTTGTTAACTAGGTAGTTTAGTATACCCGGTTTAATTATCCCTTCTGAAAAGCTGGTAGATCTCTGCGGCGTTGCACGCGTTTGGAAGGTTTTATTTTTCTTAGCAGCTTGAGTACTATGAGGCTTGATATTCTCGTTGTTATCGTAGTGCTGTGGTGAGGTGGAGAGATTTCTTTTCCTGTTATCTGTTGATTCAGGCTTTGTTTTACTTTTTAGAATGACCATTTTGTCATATTTAATGACCGCGTTGTTGCCGTTTTCTCTTTCAATTTTTATTTGTTCTTGGAGCATTTTCCTTTTCTCCAGTACGTGATGAGGATAATCTTCTTTAATATAATAAGGAGTTTCCTTTAAAGCCGCTTTCTTCATCATAATCTTGATTTTATTGCCCAGCGTGTTGAGTGTCACCGCAATTGGTCGTGGTTTATCTGATTTTCTGCCTATTCTTTTGGCTTCTTGTATATCGCTGCAATTTAATTTTAGTGAGAAATATTTGTTTATAAAAGTTATTACATTGATCTCCAGGTCAAAATAAGATCCTTCATTTTCTTCTATACCAAAGAAAACAATATTTCTACGTCTTGCCTGTTTCTCTAACATATTAAGCCTTTGTTCTTGATTTTCTATTTTCTCTTTGAGCTTTTCCTGATTTTCATCCCAAGTTCTAAATTTTTCATTTAATATTTTGTTTATATTTTCTGTTACTTTCTCTGTATTATTTTCGGCGCTGTTTGCAATAGCTATTTTTTGTTCGTCTAGATCATTCTGGATTTTGCGAAGCGCAGCCATAACTTCTTCCATAGTTAACGTTAATAAAAATTGATTTCCTGATATTTAATTCCGCTACTCGTCGTTAGATGGCGCTGTTCTAACGGCTGTTTTGTTTTCGTTCGACTTTTTAGGTTATGTTCTTATTTGTTTTTCCATTTAGACTAACCTTGTGTTGGATGATGGTTTAACTTATGAGGTACATGTAGCAGTCCTTATGATACCGCTTAAATATATTGTTCCGCCTCAATTTTTTCTTGACTCTCGAGGACAAGGTTATTTTGCCGGTATCACTTTTGGTTTATAGCAGTAACAGTTCTTCACATTTCACCATAACTTCACTTTGACGTGCTGATTTATCACAATAAATAACTTCTCAACTAGTTTTTTATCCGAAATTCGTATTGTTTGTATTTATTTAGACAGAGTTTCGTGGACAACGATGTTGACAGCGGCACTCCAGCGCCCTCCTATTAAACCAATATATTTTATTAAATTCCACGCGGATGAAGTCGCGTGAAAATAAAGAATTATTTCTAAGTAGCTGTTAGCTACTTACAAATAATACTTTATGCCGGTTGTAAAAAAACCCAGTTCATAGACGTCATCTAAGCAGTCTGTACATGTAAGCAAAACACATATTATTGCTGGAAAAAGACTTTTATTTTTAGTATTTATTTTACACCGTTACAATGTAAACACCATATTATAATAGTCTTATTAGACCCACCATCCAGATAATACAAAGTTTTATTTTTAAATGATTGTTTAAAATAATTGCCAGCCATTTAAGTTCAATTGGAGGTTTAATAAAACTATTTCTGTAATAAAAATCTATTTTAAAACTACTATGGCAGTCAGTAGCGTACCTATATTCATACATAGACATAATCCACCCTGATCTATTACGATAAGCCCATCCAATACCCAAAGGCGTCTTATCACAAGAAGCAACTAAAGTGTATATTTAAAACACACTTTTACTATACATAACAGGAACCTGTTATCTGAAAAACAGATTAAATTAAAAACAGAGGGTCGTAACGACCCTCTTCAATGTCCACAAGCAATTTCTTACAACAACGACTCCGGGTTAAGTCACCCATTTACTTCAGCTGGCTCTAATAAGTAACACAAAGAGATAAATAGGTAGCACCCTCCATATTTTTGTTTCTTTTTTGCGAAAAATAAGATGAGGTTTAAGGAAGTATTTTCTTATTTGAAATCTATTTTTAGATTTTCCTATTAAATTGTAATTTGATGGCTACATTGATTTAGTTGACGTAAGAGCGACTGCTCAAGGGGTTTAATAAAAAAGGTCGAAGAAAATACCATTCCTAGAGATAGGTTTCAACGTGGTAATACCACTTCAAAACGTCTATAATTGGATCCCATTAATAGCCGATCTCATTAATTTATGTACAACACCTAATCTGTACCTACTTTCATAGCAAATAATTCTGATTCTGATCTGGCGTTATGGGACATACTTACAAAAACTGAAACTATAAAACATTCAAACCCTACGTTCATCAGTCTCCTTAATTACATGACAGAGCAGGCTTCAAAATATCATATTACTACCAGCCCTGATAATAGCCCTTGTCTCACACAGCTCCAAGATAATGCCGACGTACAATATCTTACCAAACGTGGTTATAATTAACTAAGAGCTATGAATTCCCCAGCACACTGTCCTACAACTTCGCACAAGTATGAGCCTGGCATATTACATAAAATTAATCCCGGTATACGGCCTACGTTGTACTCATTCAGGTATTATTTATGAGGCGACCCTGAGAATCGTGAATCGTTTTGGTTACTTTTGTTACACTGAAATCCTTTAAGATGTTAATACATTATGTGTTGTACATGAATATGAATGAGATTAAGAATCTGTGGAGGTTAAGGATGAACAGAAATCCAGTTAAGTTATACTGAATCTAAAATTACAATAATTTAAATCAGTGACCGAAGGTGGTCCGAGTGTTGTGTGTACCCAGTACTAACTGGGTTGTGGAGGTCAGACAGGCAAACGCTCCATGTAAAATACTGGTATTCAGCTGCACCCGGTTAGACTGGAAGCCGACCCTAACATAGTTGGGAAAAGGCTAGGCAGATGATGATAAATCAGTGACCATTCTTTTAACAATGAAGATTTAAGAAGATTTTTGAATTGTTTCTGAGGTCAAGCGAAAAATTTTTTTGTAAAAAAATTTTTGCCCAACCTGGCCCAAACAATACATACGACGTAAAGACATTTTAAATTTTATTTCATAAAATAATTAAGGTGCAGGGAGCAGTTCTAAATAAAGATGACAAAAAAAAATTGATACTTATATTTTGTAACGTTAATTGTACAGTGACTTGTACAATTAACGTTACAAAATAGACCTTGAAGGAATTTGACAAGACAGTGTTAAACCTCAAAATCATCTACACTGTCTGACGTTGGTTGAAGCTAGTCCTAATCCTCTAATTAAGCATGTACGAGCTTAGTAGCTGGTCATGTCTTGTCTAGTGTAACCAAAATTGTTTGTAATAGTCTACGCTTACAACTCAACGTCTTCATATTTCAGAGCAAAATGTAGGTGAAATCATTACGCTGTACAACGGTATCCTAACTGTACTATGTAATATTCAATCTTGTATAATCCTGCCCAAGTTTCTGTGTTACGGACCATCGCCTTTGTTTCTCTCCAACGTCTATTTGACTTGTGGCTTTAACATCTGTTCTCCTGAAGCCTTGTTCAAGAAATGTTAATGCACTTTCACGTGGAAACTTCCCTCTTACTTTGTTTCTATTAAGCTTTTTGCATTTAAAAAGAAATTATTGTACATAATCTCTGTTGGACGGGACTAAGATAGTGTTTAATTTGAAGTTGCAGTAGCTTTTTTGCTCAGGATATTATAGCTTTGTAAAGAGAAGCGTAGTTTTACTTTCAATTCGTTTTCGGGTTCCGTACCTCAGTCTGCAAAAATGGAACCCTTATAGGATCACTTTGTTGTCCGTCTGTCAAGACTATTTTTCTCAGGAACGCGTGGAGGTAGCATAATCAGCCTATAATGTTCCCACTGCTGGGACACAGGCCTCCTCTCTATGTGAGGGAATGGGTTATAATCCACCATGCGGACCCAGTACGGGTTAGTAGATGTCACATGTATTCGAATTTTTTGGTTCCAGGACATGCCGGTTTCCTCACGGACGGAATAAATTACACAAATTAATGCGCCTGCCTGGGTCCAAAGATGGCCTAAAGGTAATTGTTCTGGGTCTGGCTGTTTGTGTATGTGAATATAAATGTTTATAAACGCACCCACGATACAGGAGAAATTCATAGTGTGGGGCAATGTTTTTTTTAAAAAAAAAAAGAAAAGCCATGTCTTGCACCTTGTAAAGGAAAAAATCTGAAAGCCGTACAAAATACCTACAAGCTTATGCGGAACCCTGGGTGAGCGAGTCTAACTCGCACTTGGCCAGTTTTTTTGCGGAGAAATTGCTTCTTACATTTATTAGAATAGTGCTGTTTCATTTGTCTGTCTGCAGTAATACAAAAAAGGTACCCTCAAACAGCTTTTGTATTTGAATAGAAAATGTGCAGAGCTTTTCATTTCAACATAAATTCTACTTGAGTATATGCTGAGTTATTGTTTCAAGGTTCTTTTAAGAATTCAGCTATATCTGGCACGAGCGATCCAATCAGTGCGGTGAACTCTTTGGCTGTATGCCCGTCGATAACTTTACAGAAATATTTTGTTTTACCATTTGATACTTTTTAATAGACGATTTGATAAAAGTCTTCGATTTTGTATCGGGGTGGCAGGTTTCCAAAACGAACTCACAATCTCTTGTGGAGATTGAGTCTGCAGTTGTAAGTTACATAATTATATATGAAGTGACAAGCCGATCGTCGTCTGTTATTCATTGTGTGGCTCCTTTTATAACAATACGGTAATACAGTGTTATGAGTTTCATGCGTCTATAGTTCCCCACTTTATTATAGAAATATATTTACCGTTACATAACATAACACCACGACTGTTATCCCGAAAAGGTTAGGTAGAGATGCACAAACCCACATTTCGCCAGTTATGTTTAAGTCCCATGTTAGGGGCGGGCCCTATTGCCATCAACCAGGAACAAATTCTGATTAAGTGGCTGCTACTGAGAAATTTCTGATGCAAAAACTCAAAAACACATTGCCAGACCTCGGAAACGAACCCAGTACCTCATACTCAGCAGCCTCTCAAGTCACCACTAGTCCAACGAGGTTGTCCGAGGAAATATAAATTTAAATACCCACTTAAACATCGTTGTGCATAAAAACTAAAATAGTGTGGGAATAAAACAGGAGTGACGGAGTGATTTGTACAGCGGAAAGTGTTGTTCCGGCATTTGAATGTAAAGGAAGCGATTCGTAGCGCGGCAGCCATGTTTGGTTTCAACTCCTGCGCGCTCGACACTATCCGACAGGAATGCTAATACGTTTCCTTAAGGAGGAAACGCTTAGACTTCTAGCGATTTGTAACCAGCTCTTTAAAACATAAGATTAAGGATTTATTACTTAACTTCAGATTTTGAGTTAAGACAGTTAGGTATAGCTGTTGTGGGAGCATTCATATAGCAACTTTAACTTAAGTAAGTGTCACTTCTTTGACCATAAAAGACTTGTTGAACAATTAAAAACTTATAAAAGTATGCTAGTCTCACCCAAACAGTTCCATCACAGAGCCTAACCTATATCGAACTCCATTCATTGTTCAATGCAAAAAAAATGATTGAAAAAAAAAGCCTAATTGGGTTAAGCAAACGTTAACCGTTTCCCGCTAGAAGACTTCAGATAACGTCAAAGGAGTTTTTATTGTTCACGAGGGAAAAGGTTGAGTGAATGCAGAGCCTGTCACTGTCAGTTGTTCCAGGAACAAAGAGGTTCACGAACTGTGCCGATTAAGGCACTGTACTTACCTCTCACGCGCTCAAACCATAATTCACACCAGAACAAACTAAGTTCAGCTTTGCATGTCGTATAAAGTACGATTTTATCGCATTTATTTCCACAACAACTGTATTTGGTGGGCGGGCCCAGGTGTAAAGGGGATTTAAAGTTCATTGCACAGTTAGAAGGCGGGGCCACCACTCATATATCTCAGAAAGCGCTCTGATAATACTCCTACAACAATGTGCCCCCAAGGAGACGCTCCTTGGCTTTTAATATCTGAAGAAGTTATCAAAGTTTTTGTTTCCACACCTTTTGTAATTAGAAATAATATTCTCGTTAATGGGTATTCTGTGTTCTCATTTACGGGTGTTGAAACTTTGATAATTTGTTGTTAGTTGAGAAAAATGCGGAAAACGCTACTTATTTCGTGCAAAATTAACAATTTGAGTGAAATAGTTAAATCTACAAGATGTTTTGTCTTAAAATTGAGCACAGTGACAATTGCCTTTACTTAACGAAGTTTTATTTTTACGACGCCATTACGAGTAAAATGAAAGCAAACGGGACGTGACGAAATTGAAACAGCCGGTCTTACTTACGGAGCCGTGGCTTTTGCATAAGTAGAGGCTGTGTTTGTTTAACAATGCAGAAGGTATTTTCACGCTTACGTTTCCTTTTTGAGCTAAACAGAGTTACCTACGCATAAATTAATTGGAATGTGGGGAGTGTTATTTGAAATACCAGCTTGATACTTCTGTTTTGCTACGACTGCTACGGCGTAGCAAGCTACGAGTTTCTGTAGTGAATAGGGCCCAATGGCTTCATCAATACATGCTTCGTCTAGCCAAATTGTTTTGTTTTAGACACACAAATAAATGCTTAAATAATGCTTTGTTATTTTTCAGTATATGTTCATTTTGAAATATTGGGCTTCGTTAATAACATAATAGTTTTAAGGTAGTCGTAAATTTATTGATCGTAAAATATCACCCCATTTCAAAATATTCCTCATATGAAAATATTTCATGTGAGTAGCTCACATAAAGCACAAATAAGGTGTAAGACGAATTAATTTCCCTGTCAATGACCTTTTTAATATTTATACAGTTAGATTTGGAAGTAGTAAAACACTACGAATCTAAAAATCTTTAAATAAAATATTTAAAAATCTCCATGAATTTTTAAAATTCAACCTAAGTCACAAATTTATACATTTTTAAACAGACCAGACTTATGGACACATAACTTTGGTTCCGCATTTTCATTAGTTGTTTAATTAAATTTTCTCTTGCCTTGGTGAGTTCTTATTCCCCAGCGCTTAAAGTTTCGTCATTTCATCTAACAATTTCTGCAAAATGACCATCTCATGTAATTTTTTAATACTTTTTCTCATAATGTAGCGAAGTTAAAATTAATTAAGTCGACATGAAAGCTATTAAAACTGTGAGATTTTTTATTACGAATATCAGTATTTCTATGAAAGTTTCCAGCAGAATTGCGATATAATTGCAAAATTATATAAATTAGAAGCTGTACACTTTTCCTTGCTGGCACAAGAGCGTGGAGCTTGGCACAAGCAAAGAGAGGCCTATACCCAGCAGTGGGTGATGTGGGGCTGTGAATGATGATGATGACACTTTTCCTCAATTCCAACTTTTCTAGTTCATGAACTGCTTCTCAAATTCTTGTTCAATAAACGTTCTTCCTGGACAAACAAAGGAAAACTCATGTGCATATCAATTTCTAACTATTAAAAAAAAAAAAGAAATACAGTATTGTTTTTTTTCATCGGGCTGTGGGCCAAAATAAACACTTTCTGTTGTCCAGACAAGGCGTCGCGGCAAACCTCGAAGAAGATGGTGGGACGAACCGAACCAAAACAACGACCAGAGGTCCATATCAGCCCAGGATCGAAAAAAGTAGCAATCATGGGGAGAGGCTTTTGCTCACCAGTTAATTTACGAACGGGGTCCTATTTCTGAAATATAGCCAAAACATCCGTGCATCACTGTACCAACACAATAACGTAAAATAAAGGTTCCATTCAACAATTTCATTCAATAACCACCTTACTCCGTATAGCCGCACAGTCAAAGCCAGTGGCTATAGACCAATTGTGCTGACGGTGCAATCTCATTAAGCTAACAATGGCACACGGAGCTATAAATCATGGCTTTGTGTGTAACCATCGGAGGCTTGTACGCCGTCGCCTCATTATGGCCTGCCACAATTATGACATATCACTGGCTGTTTCCTTATACTACTGTTCGTGAGTGTACCTACGTAAATGTTAGGTGTGATTGTTTGTTAGTGTTGTAATACATAAATTATGAGATAGGGACTTTTGAGTGGCGTAATGAGGGTGTAATACACAACTCGGCTTTCTCCGTCAGGGAATACAAACCTATGTTAACCACTGTAATGTCATGCTATGTTTAATTGCAATTAGTAATTGGTAGAAAGATTAGCTTTTACAGCTTCCCCAGTGTCCCTGAAGATCATGAGTACAGTTAGTTGTATTTTTAGTCGTACTCGAATTAAAGCTCATCAGTACATCATTTTAAGGAAAGCAAACATTTTTATTTATGTAATAAGAAACTGACATGGTCACTAACACTATCATTAACATCAAAAACGGGATACTTACCATGTTTATTATTTATTTTGATAAAAAAAAAATTATTAAAAGATACAGTTGCTTACTAAATAAATATCAAGCTTGTTCTATATCGTTCCTTTTGAGTATACCAGTATCATAAACGTTACCAATTCCCATGCGGTATACGCAGTTTAAACCTGTATTTATGCGCCGTTTGTAGCTCCCATAAAGCCATAGCTTGCACCATTTCAATACAAACACCCACATAACAGCAAGCAATTTATATGGAAACAGGATTACCACACCATTCGAAAACAAAAAAAGGTTGGAAAATTCTCATAAAGCAGATTTTCAATGCTATTGAATCCACTGCCACTTTGTTCTACCAAAATCAAAATATTTTATTTCATGTAGGCCTAGATGGGCACTTACAAAACGTCGTCAAAAAGGTGCACGGTTCGGGTTGGTAGTTTCCTATGGAGAAGAACCAGCAAGAAACTCCATGGTTACTCTTTTCAAATCATTTGGTACTACAATATTATCATGGTTACAGCATTTGTACTTAAGTATCTCCATACTTAAGGACTTAGGGCCCACGCTGTCGGGGGACAGCGTAGACACGACAATAAGTCGTTGCTTACTACACAAAAGATTTAAAACAAAATAAAAAGTTAACAAGCAGTTGGGAACCTACAAAGCCTACAATGTCCACATATTCACAAACAATCGGTAAAAAAGAATCTATACAAAGGTAAGAAAATATTGTAAAATAGTAAATTAAACAAGTGAAAATATTTGTGCGAACAAAATGAAAGTTCAAAGTAATTTAACAAAAGAATAAATAATTATTTATAATAGCGTTATTCAACGCTGTAATTAACAGGCAATCAATTTTCATTTAAACCACGGTCTTCCAACAACAATTACGAGCTCCTTTGTCCGATTTTTCTTCGTAATTGAAACCGTAAAGGCCTTTTTATTTCACTGTGAATTTGGCTCAATATTATATTAAGCTGACTCAGCTACATTCAGAAACCCAGTGCTAAATCTGACAGCGGATAGGCCTCTGTCTTTTCCACGTCAAATTTGAGCACCCAATAAGCCGAAATTTCGGCAAAACCAGTTAGGACTTACATACGTCAATCTCAATCTGTTAAATATGAAAAGGAAATTTCTTGTTGCTTTTTTGTATACTTTTTATTCTTCTAAACGAATTTCGTGGGACGTTTTGAATAATATATAAGAGAACTAGAATATGAAATTGTATCTCTAAAGTGTACTGGAAATACGAAAAGAAATTTGCACCAACAGGTAACCTATAAATGTGTAATTCGTGTAGGGAAGTGATTTTGATGCTTATCTCTCCGTTTCATCGAAATGTGACGAGCTGTTGGTAATACAAAATAAACTTATAAGTATAACCAGCGTCTTATTTCCACAGATTACTTAGGACCAGTTACAAAACACATAAAGTGACGGAACTTGTTTATTTATTTATTTACTTAAGGTTCACCCACAGGACATACATACACATATATATACTGAAGCATACGGTAATATTCTATTATACAGGGTGGTCGGAACATTGACGTCCAAAAATAAAATTTAGGTCCCTCGTACCGTGGGGCATCCGAATCACCCCCATGTATGTTCCGCGACTTTTCATAGTTTTCGAGTTATGAATTTTTTCTGATTTTTTGAGAATGATCGTTAAAAATTACGTTCGGTAAATTATGACTTAAATTTTCAACTTTAAATAACAAATTTAAACATGTGACTTCATGGTTTCTAAGCAGGCTTCATAATTCAAAATGGCGACCAAGTATAGCAGTAAACACAATGTGAGCACGACTGACGTACTTGTTTTGCATTGGCTTTGGTTGCGCGTCTTACTATCTCTGCTATCTCTCTCACTCTCGGTGGCGAGAGGGGCACCCCTCGTCACCGTTTACCGAACGTAATTTTTTCACTTTAGACCATCTTTTTCATAACTTTAATCACAGTTACGAAGCTGATTATTTTATGCATAAAAGTACTACTCATGAAGATTCAGTTGCAAAACAAAAATCTCGACAAAGTCTTGTACTTTTTTGTCAGTTCGATCATTCTCAAAAAATCAATAAAAAATTCATAACTCGAAAACTACGAAAAGTCGCGGAACATACATGGGGTGATTCGGATACCCCACGATACGAGGGACCTAAATTTTATTTTTGGACGTCAATGTTCCGGCCACCCTGTATATGCCAATTACAGGTAAACACAACATTGAAAACAAAGACGCCAGGTTTTTGTTTGTTTTTTTGTGTTTGTTTTAGAGCTATTTTTTATAAACCTAATAAAAAACTATCCTACAATATCCATTTACCTATATACATACACTATAATATTTCCAGCAATATTTCATACAAAGTAAGTATCAAAGTTAAAGTCGTGACTTTGTGAATGTAAGACAGAATTACTTATCGTCCAACAGCAGAGGTTCCAAAGGAATAACTAGTCTTTATCCATCCATTTTATTCTGAAAATTCCACCGACTTGCGTCCCAGGCGATTTAATTTTTCTTTTGTAACATTACCAAGTCATATTACAGGCTTTGTTTTATCATACTTGCAACTGCAGACGAAGCCTTATTCACAGATTTTTCCTCGTTCGTATCTGAAAGGAATTAAAATACACGAAACATTTACTCAAGCAGAACGACATAAAAAAGGTAATATTTTAAGCTGTACCGACAAGCGAAAGCATTTCGGTGGCTAACAAAAGAAAAAGTTTCAATTCAACCATGTGTTTGTTCAACAAATTAAATTAACGTTTCAAACAATAAACTACCACATAAATCTCGAACACTTTAGTCTAGGATCCATTATATATGCAGAGGGCATGAAATAGACCAGGCGCCGTCTACTACCTACCTATACCCTTGATTTATTATTTTCATTCCGACTGAAACAACCGCCCTCGTTGGCTTTTCTTTTCAGCGAACTAAATGGAGGTAACGAGCATCTTGCTTTAATAATGAAAAACTCAGTGGAAAACTGGAAAAATTAAAGACTGCATACAGAATAGCGAGTGCAATTGATAAGTCAAACTTTTTCATCTGCAAGAGAATTGCTCGAGGTAAAATAACGGGTATTCGTCGACCCGCGCCACGCAACGAATAAAAACGGCCACCGCGAGGTATTTCCATTTCAATTTGCCGCGCATTCGACGCCATCTTTATCTTAATTCAAAGTGAAATGAAAAGGCTGGTTGATGTGCCGGTTATCTTGTTTTTACTTCTTCTTTCAAGTTTTTGTTCCAATTAAGAAAGGGTTTCTTAAAAATTATCTTGCGAAATTTTATGGAGGCTAAATTGGCATTGAAACCTTTGAGTTAAGTTTTGCAACAAATATTTAATATCAGGTTAATATTTTGAATCAAAATCTGCTTTATAGTGCGTCACTTTAAAGTTTTAATCAAACTAATTGTGCTTATAGTAATAGTACTAGGTTAATTCGTGTAAAAAATAAGAAACATCTAGGACTTTCAATCTAATCCAAATGGGGTAGATCTTTATACAAAAAAGTAATTACATAAATAACTCAAATAATAAATAGAATAGAAGTCGCGACATCGGTATTTACCGTACAAAATGAGAGTGAAGAAAGAATACAGCTGGCATTAATTACCTCTCAAGATAACGGAGTCCATGATAAAAAAAATTAAAAAAAAACAAAAGACGATTCGATCGCTGAAAACAGCTTTACTTTTCGTAACAAACCTAATGATCATAAATCTCTTAAAAGGTATTTGACTATCTCAGCGTTCTGACTGAATGTAATCAGATTAGCAGAATATTCTAGACGCAGAGCTGTGTGAACGATATACATTTTGATATAAAGTATTGGAACGGGCACCATTTGAATAAAATGCAGAGAAAATATGAAAAGAAAATTGAATCTTTCGCGATGCCGTCTGCTTCTTATAGTTTGTATTATGAGACAATGCGTTTCAATGTTTCGTATATTTACTTGGCTTTTGTTTGATTTGTAAGCTTCTTTATTTGCTGGTTCAATCTTATGAAACCTTGGGGCGAAAGTAAACTTTCCTCCCGTCTGGTTATTGCCAATATGGAAATATGACGAATGTGTTTTGGAGACGTGTGCTATTGAAATGATAAAAATATAAACATTATTTTTTGTCTACCAAAGACTGTCTACATTGTTTCAATTTGACCCAACCCACAATATTAAAGACTTATTATACCTCGAAATAAAGACATAACTTCCTTGAGATAAAATTATTGCAATATAACTACCCAAGCATTATCTTTGCCGTATCAGTAATGAAAGTATTCCTTTCAGTCTGAAACACGTGAGTGAATCAAACCAAATATACAACTTTTTTATTTTATTTTATGTTATTTCTATTAAACTTTTTGTAATTATTTTATAAAATATATTTAGGACAACCAACTCTGTAATTCGAGCTTGCGAAATCCAAGCGACTGATCTAAAACCAGAGCTTGTTAACTAAAAATAATGCAGCGTTGGATTGGCAGACCCTTTCAAATTCGGTAATAAAGTATCCGCATTCGCGGTAGGCAACGTCGACAGCTATTTCTGAATACACGGATATGAACTAACAAGCTGGTTTAGATAAAGGGTGTAAATAGACCCTTAACATAACCTAAAGGCACTTATTCTCCCCGTCTTTGCGATAATTTTTTTGTTCTAGACCATACCTGGAAACCTTCTAGTTACGGAGATATTGGGGATCAAAGTTCCATCTTTTTCGCAAGTTTTTTTTTTTAAATACATGTTTTTAATGTAAGATTTTTACCTTACACACCTCCACGACCCCCGTACTATTGAATCTATCCATCAGCACAATGTTTTGAGGGCTTTCCATCGAGTCCTACCTTAAAACGTGATTTTTCACCCCGAAAAAACAAAGTCGATTCCCAGCAATAATTATTACGTAAAGTTACTTAGTTGGATGTACAGAATACTTGGTTGACGGCTATGTGAAGGGTCTGTTTACACCCTGTATAAACCAATAATCGAACTGAACTTTGATGAAAAATGTTGTATGTTTCTCATTATTTGGGTATGAACATTTAAAGATACAAATAACACACATTACAGCAACATGTATTGTTTACTCTTGCATTTAGTCTATTGTAAAGTTTCTTCTATATCCGACTATGTATTAGTAACCTCAACTGATTTTAAGAGCAATATGGACCAATGCTTTTGCAAATAAAGTGACAATGATTAATGACACATTAACCATGTTACTTCAGTATAACTTTAACAGAACACATGAAATAAATAGATTGAAATACTGAAATAAAATGAAAAAGTATATCGTAACACACTGGTGATCAATGAAATCGACCTCTTATTAGATCTCTAAAGTTAAGAGTTCCTTTTCTCTAAAAGTTTGTTTAAACCGATACGGACAAATTATGGACACCAAACGTTGTACTAAAATATTTGTCCGCAACCAATCCGTCATTTTACTGTACCAATTCGACTGATCTTTTAGTAAGTAGCTCCATAATTAGAATCAATTTCGATTCGACTTCACTATTTTTTGTCCCTTGTATCTCGGATCTATTCCACGAATATCTCCTGTTAGATGGTCTGATCAGGATATCTATCTGTCATGATAGTTCAGAGTAAGATACGCTTTGAATAATCGATTTGATCCAACATGATCTTCCGGCATGACATGTCAGGTGCCACTTCCTCCCTTCCTATGCTTGTTTATGGATTATGTCAGGTATAGTCAACATAAATGCGATCCAAATCCGTCAACCAAGTCTTACACCCGTATCTATAGTCAAGTTTACTGTGCGCTGTGTGTGCTGTGTTTGCTGTGTGTACTTGAGTTTAAGTAATTAGATATGCAAACATTTTTAGATAATAGACAAGAATTTAAACGAAGTAAGAACCGCCAAATAAAACAAAGCTAAGTATTCTAACTTTTGACAATTCTAATTTCAAGCAATTACTAAAATACAGAATAATATCGTTTGAGAAGAAATGAGAGAACTTTGAGTCATTTATAGATTTGGGTGGTAGTAGGTATCAGTAGCGAAGGGTCAATTCTTGTAAGAGGTAAGCCGGAGTACATATCTTTAATGTGATTATATTATTTGTATATAGAATACTGACTGTGCCATTTTTCAAAGGGAAACCAGGAGGAATCGAGTTGTATGGAACCTTCGCCACTGGTAGGTATTATGTTTAATAACTTCTAAATTCATTCAGAGACAGACAACGTACAGCCTGCACGATTAATTAGATCTAAAAATCAGGAAATTTTGCACTAGAGGCGATTTTATGACGAAAATTAACACTGAGGAAAGATGTTTGAATATCCTTAAATGGCCTGTTCAACTCCTATATTGGATAAAAGTTAATATGGAAGTTAGTCATTTTTGCGACAAAAAAAACCCAAATAGTGTACACTGTTTGTTTTGTAAATTCAAGAAATAATTTAATAACGCAACACTTCCGTTACCTACTCAAAATAACAAGCCAACGGATTTCCAACGTCACAAGATGTCGAATTTTAATGAACACACACATTTACTCCATAATAACCCGTGACGGAGTAATCAACGGGAATAGAGCGGCGGCGGCGGCGAGCCTAATCCGATGACGTCACTAATTTGAATATTAGTTAGCCAGACGCATGATCACAATGAACATTGATCGGTTAACAGCGTCAGTTTATAGTGACGTTTACGAGCCAACTTCGACTGTTTCGGGTTGGTATTTCGATTAAAGGGTTATGTTTACAGTTACTGGCCTGTATTTGCTTGTTTATTTATTGTAATGGCTGTTCGATTGTTGGCCATTTTGTGGGAGTTTATTTACTGCCTGAAGTGTCCGATCAAGCAATAAATGGGTGTGGATGTGTCGCAAACTATGTCCCACCGTCCGCCGCACAAGTGACCTCTGTGCTGCCAACAACGACGCCGTAGAAGTGACGAAGTTTAAAATATTAAAATTCTGTGGAGCCTACGATACTAACACACCTTTAAACAAGTGACAATCGTTTTTAAATCGACGTTTTGTGCTTCTACACCGAGTCTTAACAGGATTGATATATTGGTAGCTTAATCCAATGCATTTTTGATTTTGCCATCAACGTTTTCGCTATTAGAATGTGAATTCATGATTTCGTTACATTATCTGCGTCATAACATAAAAGTGGCTAATTCATTTGGTAAATATCCATAGAGCAAAAAGAATTAAAGAAGCCTAAGCTCGTCAAAAATTATCAAACCCCAACTTTTCAATAATAATCATTCCAATACAATATTTCATTCTAATCTCTTCAACTATGCTTGAAGATGCGTCTAATATCTACTAGGCTTCGTAATGCATTATGAAGGGTTCCGAAGTAGGTATTAGACGAGCAAAATAGTTACATAAGCAATAGAACAAGAAAGCGTTATGTTACAATAACGTGTTATTGTGATAAGTTATTTACGAGAATGTCCATTTTAATGGCTCCATTCTATCTATGTATTGAACATTAAGCCTTAACTTATTCGTACGTAGGTATATATTTCAAGATAAAAAGGAGCAGATTTATGTTTTTCAGGCTCCGTAAATGGCAGTGATTTGGATTGATTTTCGATTTAGCTGAAGTGATGTTTAAAACTCTAGCAATGCTTAAAGTAACTCTGATATATTTAGATGTATACAGGCAATAAAATATTTTATGGTTTTTTAATATAATATCTTCCAAATCTGAACAGTAAATAATGAATATAACATTTTCTTTGGAAAAAAAGGTGCAGCCAAGATTTTGTGTAGCACTTTGCTGATGTAGTCTCATTGTTGTGGTAGGCCGTGTTCTAACCAAATAGAACTTCGCGAGTAAGTACATACGTCCGCCTGATTAATTTTGTCAGCGTACCCGAACGCATCGTCGCGTCGTGCCGACAGTGCTTTTAGAGTTTTCGAGTACGCGAACGCAGTAGTAGCGAAGTACAACGCGACATTCGCGTACCGCGCGATCGATCGCTTTGCTTTGGACGCGGGGGTCATGATACTTACCTACATAGTGTTACACACACCTATATGTATATACATTGTTTTCTGAACATACTATAACAATGAAACCATTTTAGAAGTGACTTTATTTAAACTATAGCGAGTTCCGACATAGTACGAGTAGTAGTAACTTTTAAGATGTGCCATTTACTAGAACCCGTTCGGACACTTAAAGTAAAGTACACAATGAGTAAAATTGCTCAGATCCAGTTCTTCCTTTGAAACTAAAGAGGTGAGAGGGAAGTGAGTGTCCCTTTGTACCTCGCTTGCATGGTAAGTTTGTCGACTATACAAAGTAGAGCTCAATTTACGTCCAACGGACTGCTGAAGATCTAGGACGGCTGAGACTTTTTGACTGTCTTGTCTTTCTTTGTGAAGAAAGTTCGTATTCTACCGGTACGTGTTATAAAATAGTTTTTTAAGGAAATATACGAAGTCCATAAAAAAACTTCTCATTCAACAAATGACTGTCACTAAGCAATATAAAAACAGTTTCATTACTGACTCTGACTGGTTGCGACTGCTGAGCATGAGGTCCTGGCTTTGATTCCCGATTTGGGCAAATTGTTATTGGGTTTTTCGGTAAGTAATTTCTCAGTAGCAGTCACGGAGTCTGCATTTGTGCCTGGCTGATGGCTAACGGCTCACCTCCTACGTGGGACTTAAAAATAACTGACGAAATGTAGGCCGTTATGTTACTGCGTGATGTTATTTATTAAAAATAAACACAAAAGTATTTAACATTTTTATGTGGTAAGCAAACATGTGAAGGTAGATTTTAGATGTAATCTCGTAATATAAAGAGAATTTCTCCCAAACTTCACGCATAAAAAGCGCAATAACTGTCAGACGAACGATAGGCAGCCACCCAACCTCCATAGATCTTTTAAGCGATAACTTAAGCAATATTTATGCCTAACACAGCCTTTGTGCGTTTATCGTCAGATACTCTATTCAATAAACCGAAAGAAAAAGCTATTTTTCCTCGTGAAAGGTCTACATCGCGAATATAATGTAGATAAAAAAAAAACCACAGCTTGTTAGCGACTTATTTACTGCTAGCTTTTGCTCGCGGCTTCGCTCCCGTTATGCAAGGAAATTAACCCAAGGAGACATTTTAATTGTAGCCTATAGCACTCGGGGATAATGTAGCTTCCTGTTAGTGAAATAATTTTCGAAATATTCAGATCATTAGTTCCGAAGATTACCCCTTACATTCAAACGCACAAGATGCTCTGAACTCTGTATAATATTAGTATTGACAAACTATTTCGTCAAAAGTTAATCACATAGTACCGACATTTACTAATCTATTCGATCGACTATTAACTAATCCTAAAATTTAATCCAATTTTAGGATTAGTTAATAGTCTTATTTTTTTGTATCATCACATAATATACATATTATGTAAACTAGATGTTGCCCGCGACTTTCGTTTTCGTGAAATTATTATAAAACAATAAATACTTCCCTTTTTTCATCGAATTTTGTTACCAATTTCAAAGTTTTACGGAACCCTAATTATTCTTCTAAAATAAAAGTAGCCTAGGTTAGACCTTATAACATCAGATATCTAACAGTAAAAGTCCCGTCAAAATCGGTCTAGCCGTTTCGGAGATTAGCCGGAACAAACAGACAGACCGACAGACAAAAACTGATAAATTGATATACTGATAGATTTTCATAATTATGCATTTAGTAAAAAGCTGTTTTTATATTACAAACAGACAATTCAATTTTCTTTTTTTTTTTTTTTAAAAGAAACGTTGCCCCACTCTAGGAATTTCTCCTGTATCGTGGGTGCGTTTACAAACATTTAAACTCACATACACAAACAGCCAGACCCAGAACAACTACCTGTAGACCATACAAATATTTGTTCCGTGCCTACATTTGTATAGATGTATAGATTACGAAAATGTCATCAAATAGTAAAATATCATCCAGTCTGCCATGTGGCTGACTTCCAAAAGCATCTCATGTGAAGTTTATATAAGTAGCTTATTAGAATTTAATTTAAACGATGAGATTTAAGGATGGAACTGCCTCGTTGGTATACTGGTCGCAAGCGTAACTGCTGAGCATGAGGGTTGAGGGTCCTGGGCTCGATTCCCAAGTCAGGCAAAGTGATATTGAATTTTTCCATTAGGAATTTCTCAGTGGTAGTCACGGAATTTGGAACTGGACCAGTTTCATAGCAATAGGCACGCCCCCATGGGACTTAAACATAACTAGCGAAATGCGGGTGTACTATAAGGTACACCTCTGGGTAACGCTTCGAGGATTACAGGCGTGATGTTATGGGTATTGAGAAGATTTTAAACGATCTGACATTGGCCGAGTGAAATTCGGTGTGCACAGAAGCTTGCCTTCTCTAGCTTCCAATACATCCGTGTTCCACATACATTTTTATTATACAAGTCTACGCGAGTTTGATTAGAAAAGTTAGATGTGCTAATATCTAGTTGGTTAGTTTCGAAATTATAACGTTGCTCGGGCAGGCTTGTTCTAGAAACTAATGAAAGTGCTGTTTACTTTGCCAACATTGTTTATTGGTTTTTGTTTAGTTGTTTTTCTGACACTCACTAACTGAAATGTATAAGGGGTACTTTTGACAAGAATGATAATTGATTGGCATTGAAAGTGATGAGGTTTTTCATGAGTTTTCACTTAGACTAGGGAAAGGTTACCAGGCGCACAGAGAACATCTGAAACAAATAATTTATCCTCAGATTTGATTAAAA
This sequence comes from Noctua comes, assembly GCA_963082995.1. Classification (NCBI taxonomy): domain Eukaryota; kingdom Metazoa; phylum Arthropoda; class Insecta; order Lepidoptera; family Noctuidae; genus Noctua; species Noctua comes. Next base: position 7,913,863 of record OY720270.1, read on the forward strand.
GTTCTGTCACTACCCAGAATCATTCTTCTTCTGCAAGTTCAAGTTGCAATAAGAGAATAAAATTCAAATTGAGAGACCTAGCTGCATTTATTTGCAACATATGAACGATTTACTAACACAAATGTGAAATAAAGTCCTGTGACAAAACTACTGGATATATTCGAATGATTTTTTGTATGCAGAAACAGGGAAATCTTGAGGTATAAGTAGTTTAATTTATTGTTGTATTGTCGGCACCGCCTTGTATACAGGGTGTAAACACACCCTTCACATAGCCATCAACCAAGCATTCTGTACATCAAACTAAGTAACTTTACGCAAAAATTATTGCTGGGAATCGACTTTTTTTTTGGGGTGAAAAATCACGTTTTACGGTTGGACTCAAAGCATTGTGCGCAATAATCGAGAGGCTATGCTCCAGTATTCCGGTGCGACCGAAGGCAACATCTGAAATAAAATACTCGCCGCTTACTGCGCATAATAATGCTGTAAAAGTCTATATAAAAACTAATTTACATTCAAAAAGAAACCACGGGAGACGTATATCTACTCAACTGGTACGTCTGTTCCACTGTGAGTAATTACAGTCTGCCTCAATACCAAACTTGCTGACTTACGCTATTCGCACTACGTAAGTTGTTCTCATTTATCGTTCCCCAACACGAGGGAAGATCATCCATTTGCTAACGTAATGGCATCAGTACTTAGAGATGCAAGTTCAATACAGATATCTGTTCCTGGTCTGCATGTTTGCGTGTCTAATGGCAACCACGGCACGAGAAATCGTATCGTGGACCTACCCGTACAATTTGTAAGGCTCAACCGAAATGGGCAATTCCAGAGATCGTTAGCGATGAACTAGCAATTTGCCATTACACGTAGAGAATTGCGATCTTAATCGTAATGTACGAAGTGGATTTACTGAGCATTGGTAGATATTAAAGTTCAGCGAACTTCAATTAAAATTCATGTAAACCTTCATAAAAAGTTATCATGGCATACCTTTTATAAACCCCATTCGAGCTTATAATCACTACAAAACATCACGCCTGTAATCCCCGAAGGATTAGGCAGAGGTGTATCTAATAGTACACCCACATTTCACCAGCTATGTTTAAGTCCCATAGGGGGCGAGCCGAAAGCCATCAACCGGGCACAAATCCAATATCCATGGCTGCTACTGGGAAATTCCTGATGGAAAATCCGAATAAAACTTTGCCCGACCTTGGAATCGAATCCAGGATCTCATGCTCAGCAGTCGCGCTTGTGATCACTAGATCAACAAGGCAGTCACTAAATTACTTTTGCGATAAGAATAAGAATAAATTTATAAATTTATTATTGTTACAAACATTTTCTTAATCTAACTTAGAGCTACTATGATATAATCGTAACAAATTGAAATTTTACATGGTAATTAGTAAACAGAGATCCCCAAACTAGGCTGTATCTTGCTGCCTGTATCTTGGGGGCCAGAGTTGCGTTAACTTAAAATTAAAACACATATTGTTGTTGATGTGATTGTTCTGTTAACAAGGCGTTTTGGTAAGTGGGTAATTGTGGATTACCTATCACAAAAAAATAAAATGCCGAGCAAAAAATAAAATAAAAGCCGATTCATAGTCACTATACTTTTAAAACCTTTCAACGTTTCCTAATTATACCCCTTCAGTAACAAACAGGTATGTAAGGTTCAGATCACACAAAACCAATCAAGCCTCACAAAATCTAATCAAATCGAATTATTCATAAATCCTCAAAAGCTCGGATCTAAATCAGCAATGGGAAGAGGTATTAAGGATAAAAACGAGCAAAACCACTTAAAATCAATTTGCAGCAGCTAAAAGCCAATGCAGTATATAAAGGGGTGTGCCTACGTGCGGCTTGCAAGCTTGAACAGTGAACAAGCCGGCGCCCGTTCTCGCTGCGATCCCGAAACCGGTGGCAACGCCGCGCCGGCCTGATTAAACTCATAAATTGGCACGCCAGATGGCGCGCGCCGCGCTGTAAATCTGCAACCAATACGACATTTGTCTCTATTCCCCCCGGTGCGATTACATCTCGTTATCTGGCCCGTAATCAATTCCGTTATAAAACCCATTCGTCAGTGTTATTGAATAATTCCCACCGAGGCCATGTAGCGAACTTGAAGCGAAATTACAAAGGTGAGTATTCCGATTTTTTCGTTTCAGTTTCCGTTGCTCTTATTGTTTGGATTGCAATAAAATTTTGTGAGAACGAAGCAGTGGACTCTAAAATACCAAGGTTCACGTTTCTGATTCCTGTGCTAGAATCCAGTGCGCGTCACGCATTCCGCCTCAGATAGCTCGTAATAAATCCACATTTATTACGAAATTTATTTTCGGTTTTTTCGTTTATAATCATACTTCTTGTTTACGTAAACGAAATGATCCAGAGATATATTTCAGTTGTGCGTGAGAAAAATATATTAAAAGTTATTAATAAGAATATGAACGCGTGTGAAAATATTATTAATGAGTTCGTCTTGTAAGCAATGTTGATAGATGATGAGGATTACGAAAAATAAGAAACAGAAAATGTAATAAACGATGGCACATGCTGCTATGAACCGCCCACGTTAATTAAATTTGTCTTTTTGTGGGATGCCTGTAAAGAATTTCATTTGTTAAACGGTCAAGAGCAACTCATAGCTTTCATATTTGACCTACGCAGTTTTCACAAGTATTTAAGCGATACAAATAAACTTACAATGTTACATCGTAAAACGCGATTCCCTTTAGAGATGTTCTCCTAAAATACCTACCATCCATTAAGTAACATCGTAAATTTAAAACAGTACACGTCCAGTCTACAGTTGCTAAATTATAAAGTGGGTAAGTGGAATTTAATTTACCAAAGGGAACCAGATGAAAGGACAGATAGAGAAAATTACGACTGTTACACGAAACGAACTTTCCGACTGGAAGTTTATTTGTTTTCCCGATGTATACGACTTATAACACTAGTGTACGCAAGTTGTTACGACTGAGAAACTTAAACGGGTGCTGTTGTAAAGTAAATTCGAGTACCTATTTGTTTATGGTGCCAGACACTTTGTTTCCTAAACAGAAACGTTTGTATTTCTTAATAATACATAATATATAATAAATATAATAAACGATATAATACATAAACGAACATAATTTAACCTAATGGGTCGTCTAATGTAAATAGGTAGTTATAAGGTAGAGGAAGACCAAAAAATCTATGGATGAACTATGTGAAGGATGATAAGGCTAGAAAGCTGACTGCTGTGATGACGAGTAATAGACAAGTATGGAAGAAGAAGACATGCTGCGCCGAACCCAAATAAATTTTGATAAGGGTAGGTGTTTGATGACGGGTCGTCTAATGTAATCACGTTAAGGTCACATTGTGAAAGAAAGAACGAAAAAATATTTATTTGTCGCAGGGACATGACGTACATCAAACAAAATTACAAAAAAAAAAAAAAATATGCAATAATAAACTATAAATTCAACAGGACGGTACAAAAATAGAAAAAAGTTAGCAGCTTGCACCATGTTTACTGCTGGGCTTCCCAAGCCTCACAAAGGCAATCCATTGTATGCTTCTTACATCCAGCTGATTTCCGCGGCCTTCACCATAGTCATGTCATCGGTACACCTTGTAGAAAGCCTTCTAGCTCTGCGTACACATTTTGGCCCCATCGGCCATCTGTTCTACGAGCAATCAGTAAACAAACTTAATTAGTGTTTTAAATTAGCAGATTAATTCCTTACATAATTTATCTTATAGTAGGTTCACCCCCGTAAATTCATTTTTGACAAACTTTTATTTCACTGGCAATGTATGTATGTATGTTTGTTAAAGTCAAATCTTGCAACTGTATTTTAAATTTTAAGTTATTCCCAACCGATTGAGCTGAAATTTTGCATATACGTTTAATTTGGATGACAATACATGTTAATTTAAGTGACGGGCATAGGCATGCATAAAAAATAACTAGGCCGCCATTTTTAAGAGTCCGCAATATTGGATTTAGAATGACGTCACTTAAATTAACATGTATTGTCATCATATTATGGGTATCCATTAAAAGGGTTTGCTGAAAAAAGTACGAAAAACAAAATGACGACACACCTGTATTTAAAAGCTTGGTATGTCGATTTGTGTAGATATCTTAATAAATTATGTAAAGTTTCGTCCAAATCCGTTCATTTGTTTTTACGTGAAACTATAACAAACATCCATCCATCAATCCATCCATCCCCACAAACTTTCAAGTTCATAATTCACTATACATGGAAACTATCTATTGGATTAAAGTTTAATCTTCTTGGTTCAATAAAGATTAAACTACGTACTTCGTACTACTACGTTATTTAAAATCTTACGTACAAGTATACAGCAATTTCTCAACAAGATCCTAACCTGAAATAGCGGCGCACTAAAAGTCAGCATGTCATAATAAAGACCAACATTTTTAATGCTGTAAAAACACCGATAACTCGTCATATGCTAGACGTATATTCACGCCATAAAATGAATGTTATATTTTTTGCTACTATGCCATATAATAAACAACCTTGCTAAAGTTATTCAGATTGCTCTATGACAGTAAAAATTGAGTTTTAGCGTCTTTTTGTCAATAATCGACCACGTTGGAATCCTATTCCCAGATTGTCATATACCTACCTATCAAACTAGCTGAATAGAAGTAACCACTTTTCGGTAATGTTTTGGGATTTGGGAGTGGGCAATGCCGTTGTAAAAAATTCTATAGACTGATCTACAATAATTCAAAACTAATTCGTTGCATAAACAAAATGTCTCCGGCGGGAAATTACTATATAACATTAGTTTTAGTATATGCGAAACCTGAAACACGTGTCTAGTATTTTTATGTTAAGAATCTATGTACAAAATTTCAAAACTGTATCATGAAAAATCACAAAGTTATAAGCTTGTTCTGTTACCTGGTTGTCCGCACTAAAACGTGGTTACCACGCAGCGCGGCCGCGCATGTGTCTCCAACAGCGTCTTGAGCTCATTGATAATAATAATTTGACAGTAGGTACCTAACTGATTGCGATAGGCACTTAATGTCGCTCGGTGTCCAATTTGCAACTTTTTAAAAATATTTTTGGGACAAAATATAACATGGTTTAAAAATTATTGGAATCGATTCAGTTACTTATTCTGAACAAATTATATTCAGGTTTCGCATATACTAAAAATAATGTTGTATACTTAATCATGAATTCTACCTTTCACATCTGCTTAACCTTTTTCTAGTGACTTTAACTCATGAACCATGAATCTTCTGAAGTTAAGCATCTCTTTTTACAGCGTCTAGATATATCGCAACCTCGTCCTTTGACCTCAAAGCTGACTCATTCGTTGACAAAAAGAACACCTATTAAGCAACTATTTTTCTCTCTAACTTTGTACATTTCCACTTTTACTTTGTAACTTGAGGAAAAAACAAGATGTTGGTAAATATCTTGTTTTTCTAGATTTGTTTCAGACGTATTTTTAGTAACGGATGTTCATAATTACTCATTCATTTTCATTTTGCTTACACAAAATTCAGAGTTGTTTTATGTTTTTATTTTCAAAGCTTTTTTGCCCATTAACTATTCAAAAGAATGTCTATTGTGGGTTCTGAAATAAAAATACAAACCTTTCATTATTCTTTAGACCCGTGACGTCTAACGAGGTAAGTGTCTTCTTTATGTACTGCTATGAATAGGGTCTAGGGTTTATTAAGGGTGTAAATAGACCCTTAACATAGCCGAAAGGCACTTGTTATCCCCGTATTTGCGATATTTTTTTTGTTCTAGACCGTACCTGGGAACCTTCTAGTTATGGAGATATTGGGGGTCAAAGTTCCAATATTGTCACAAGTATTTTTTTTAAATACATGTTTTAATGTAAGATTTTTACTTTACACACTTCCACGACCTCGTACTATTCAATCCAGCCATCAGCACAATGCTTTGAGTGCTTTCCAGTCCTACTGTAAAACGTGATTTTTCACCCCAAAAAAAAGTCGATTTTAGTCGATTTGATGTACAGAATGCTTGGTTGACGGCTATGTGAAGGGTCTGTTTACACCCTGTAATACGACTGGATTATTGTATACGTCTTAATGAAATCAAGTCGTGACTTCTTGATTCCAACATTTGTGGCTCATGAGTACAAGCTTGTTTTGGCGTCCTGTCTGATCCAGTCATCTTTAAGCGTGAATATAGATAAATCAAACTATTTTATTTCACATAGGCCTGGGCACTAACAAAACGTCGAGAAAAGGTGCACGGTTTCGGTTGGTTGTTCCCTATGGAGAAGAACCGGCAAGATTATGCTATTTTTTGTCAGCTTAAAATACGAAACTTCTTTAATTACTGAAGATTGACCATCAACTACAAATATTCCTCCTTCCTTCCTTTTTTTCATTTTTCACTCGAGTCTTTGGCTATTCGCGAATGATTCTCAACAAAACCTTTTTTGTTCGCTTAACATCATGTATCTATTTCCGCTACTTTGCTCATCATTGTTAGTCGCAGTAAGTCTTATTCTCCTCTTGTGCCAAAAAACGTGTGCCATAATCAAGCTCCAACCAAGCCAAGCTCTCAAGCACTTAGCATTACTAATATATATACAAATTCATCTTTAATATTCCCTTGAACATTTCCAACACAATTTTCTCCCTTCAAATTACATTTTTAATAATCTCGTGGAGTCGCATATATAAAGATCGCAGATGTGTGAGTACCAAGTTCTCCTTGGAGACTGGAAGTGATAACAATGGGAGGGCATTTCAATGAAATTTGCATTAGAATGCGTAGAGTGGTGCAACGAAGGCTTTGTGATGAGGCTTTGAACGTGCCCTGTGAGAACAAGTTTAGTTTTAAAATGAAAAAAAAAGGATTCTTTTTTTCCATGGAGCAAGTAATATTTCGATTTTAAAAAAGATCTTTTATGAAAGATTTCTAGACACGGGCTGCTTTGTAAAACACTTTTAAAAGTGCTTTAAAAGTGTTATATTTTTTATACTTTTAAATGTTTTTTTTTTAAATTACTTTTGTATAGAAATATTTAAAAATGTATATTATATGTTAAGAAAATAAATAAAGTAAATTATATTATTACAAACAAACAAACAAGTTCGTATAACATAATTATTAAATTCTCCAGTGAAAATGCTCACCAAAACAAAAAGTAAATAATTATAGTTAACAAAATAAGCAATTCGTTCTGCTGTTGACATAGACACATCGCGAACTAAAAGTGGATTCTAATGAGTATGAAATATATACGTGAATATTTGAGTTTTCGTTACACTGACTTAATTTTGGATTAACTTAAATAGTTGAATTTCAATTGCCCTTGCCAATTATGGGTTTAGAGCGAATAAATTTATTTATTTATTTTATTTGGCTCTTCAACAATGAGTACACTATTACATATAATATAATAAAACATTACAAACTTAAGTCTAAGTGCCCCATTACTTAAAGAAGAGCACTACATGCACTATACAATGCGCCTAAATATCTAATTTAACAATGAGAAAAATAAACTGGTTTGATAGTTATTGTTAATAAGAATACATCATTTCTATTGCTATCTATTGCTTTGAGGTCTTCTGGTGTATGTACTTGAAGTCTGTGATGCGATTAATGAATGAGAGTTTAGAGCTCTTTTTGCGACCCTTTTTATTATTTAACACAGACAGATCTGCGCCTAAACGTCCTTATGTTACAATGCTTTTTGATTTTTGACTAAAGCTGCGCTAGAACGCTAATTGGTCGAGTAATTGCAGGCATACAACAGTAATTGCTAAAGAATGACAGTGGTGATGTGAATGGTTACGTTATAAGTATGTTAGAATATTCTTAAATGGTATATTATATTTAAATAGTTCTGCTTTATGTTTTATGTATTCCATTTTCTCTTCTTCTTTTACCCACTGTATACATCTCTTTTTTAGTATCTCCTTTCGCAGGTATGCTGGAAGAGATTTCTTTAGAAATAAGCATCATCTTTGTACTATTTTCTGTTCCTTTCTTCTTTTCTATATTTAGCGTGTACATAAATTGTTAAATAAATAAAATAAAAATAGTTACAATTTAAACTGAAGTCCAATTTGATTAAATAAATAACTTCACTAATTATATCACTCGTTCTTTTGTATGTCATTTTCCCTTGTATTTTCTTGGTGTAGCATATTCTAAGCAAACACCAGTATGTTTCTGCAAGCCAGCAAGGAAATGTCCTCATTAGCTGCTACGCTAAGATCACGCGCTCAGTGGTTTCTCAGACATCTGGCTGCTTGAGACGATCGTCATGAATATTCGCTTGGCTAATCCTGCTGCTTCAACGTAGAGATTCCAGGAATGATCTTCTGTGTTTGGGTTTTCGTTATTTTTGTTCAAACTAAGCAATTCCGTCGAGGTAGTTTCAACGATCAAAATATGTTTGATAAGAAAACTTTAAATAAACCTAGATAAAATGTCATTTTATCGTTGATAATTATGATGCAAAAGTTAAAAATGTGTTGGATTGACTTATGCTAATGAAAAGAAATTCTATAGAAATTTTTGTCGAAATTCTCTGTAATCAATTGCAACTGGTAATTATTATAATTTTGCGCATGATTTTAATCATGGATTTTAAATGTCGAGCCAAAAAAGCTTCAATAATTTATAATTAACAGAAATGAAATATGCACGACAAAATAACATAACATCACACCTGTACTCTCCGAAGGGTCCGAAGGGTTAGGCAGAGTACACTCACATTCCGCCAGTTATGTTTTAAGTACCATGTAATAGGGGGCGAGCCTATTGCTATCAACCGGGTACAAAGCAGGGCTACGTAGCTGCTACAGAGAGGTTCCTAATGGAAAAACCCAAAAACACTTTGCCCGACCCGGGAATCGAAACCGGAACCCTCATGCTTAGCAGTGGCACTTTGAACTACCAAACCAACGAGACAATGATGATTTTGTTTGCACAACAAAATGTATTTAATTACGCAGATCACTCGTCTGCCACTTTCCATCCTTATGATCTAAGTAATAAGCTTGAAAAGAGGACGACAGTCAGTAAACTCGGTGGTAAATACAAAGTCATGTTTTTAAAATCCGAAATATTGGCTACAAAATCCTTCCAATTACCTCTACAATCCCACTTGAAATGAACTCAATTGTAATGGCATAACATTATAATTTCAATGAAAATATTTAAATGATCGGGGCAGGCACGAATGACTGCGATAGCCGAAATAATGAGAAACAAATGTTGGCTCATACGGGTTCGTTGGTAAATATTGTATTATCTGTTCTGTTCGGAATAATGTTGTATCAACTCTCTCGGTAAAATGTCTGTTTGCGTTGTGACGTGACTGCAGGGTTGTTTGACATCAAATCGTGATGGCAGAGAGGTGGAAAGGCTGTCAGTTCAAAAGGACCGACGTCATTATTTTGCCAGTTTATTTATTTATGCTGGTAGGCCTCTCTGAGTGAAAATAAAAACATTTTCGTAGCTAGTCTATTGGTATTGCCACTGGTTAAAAACTGTTTCTTTTTAACCGACCTTAAAAAAAGCAGGAGGTTATGTATTCTGGTGGCATCAAAAAATACAATGAGATAAAAAAGTTACCGGCTTCCAAAACTAAAACTATTTTACACTTTTGTGTTCTTTTAGTAAAAAATAAAAATAAAATACGTTTAATTCACACTAATAAAATGTCCATAATTTGTTAGTAACACTATGTTAGTCGGAAAAAATCTCATGCATCGTGATATGCCTTCCTACAACTACAGATTCTGGTATCTCTGCAATCATCCTTAGGATTCCGTAGCCACTTTCTCGAATTAGTGAGGCTGACTTTTTGCGCATTATCGCGTAAAAGTCATCTACCCTCACGTCGTCAAACATGCCCGAGGCGCTACAAAACCGACGCAGTCGCACCAGAATCCTAAAGGCGTTGTTAAGAAGTTGTTTTTATTTGTAAAAAAATAATTCCAAATCATATTAAAAAACCATGAACTCATCTATCAAAGTCTAATTATTTACCATTTCAGTTATAAACCATTGAACTTACTCCAGCCTTTTTTAATGATGTAAAAAGCTACTTAGCCTTGCAACCCTAAAAACCTGACGCGACATCATAAGAGGCGACTAAGGGACTTACCAGAGAATGGGCAGCAGCGCTCTCTGTGCTTTTTTAACAACCGTACTGCGATCGCCAACCAGCCTGCCAAGCGTGGCGATTATGGCGAAACCCCCCTTGGGGAGGCTTATGTCCAACAGTGCACGTCTTTTGGGTGAAATGATGATGATGATGATGAAGACCACCTTGAACTGCACGCTTAAAGTGGTCATACTGTACAAGCCAAATACTGTTAAAGCTCAGCTCTACCACAAAGCCTCTGTCATGCAAATCTACACCAAAAGATAACCACAATAGTACAATTATTTGAATAGCAGCATAACGTAACATAGAAACAGATGACTCATTAGTTCCTGCGCTCAACACTATCGGATTCCTGTAACTCCGCTTAAAACTTACCCTCAGCGTCGGCTTCCGTTTGTTTGATTTATAAACTTACTAATGAAGCTTCCTACATCCACGTCAATGTAGTTACAATGTGGGCAACAGGGAACTATTTTATAGATATAAAAAGATAAAAAAATCAGTCTGTTTAAAAAAAAGAAGTGGAGTGGAGGAGTGTCAGTTTTGGCAGAACACGGACTGAACTTCTAGATACGCCTTGAACTTTATGGTCTTACCAAGTGGAATGTTTGGTTAATACGAAGATAAACCAACGATGGGACACTTGATAACATGTCCTGCCTATCTTGGTGTTTGGACGTTACAGGAGCTGATGGTGATATGCTGAAACTACCAAACTCGTCGCTAAATTTTGAGCTGAATCAGTTTAGATTACCATCGAAACTCTCAGAAGAACATCGTTATAGTGAGTAACTGCAGTCTTGTGGAAGTTAGTAAGTAGGCTGTCGTCTCCGATCAACCTGCGCTAGGCCCGTATGGTGTATCTTTTGCAGAGATGAGGCTTTTGACCCATCAGTGGGAACGTTATAGGCTGATCATCCTATGCTATGCATATTCAGCAGTATGACGCCAAATTGGAACCAGACCCTAATAAAGTTGGAAAAAGACTAGGCAGGTAGATGCATCATCATCTGCCTAGCCTTTTCCCAACTATATTGGGGTCGGCTTCCAGTCTAACCGGATGCAGCTGAATACCAGTATTTTACATGGAGCGACTGCCTATCTGACCTCCACAACCCAGTTAGTACTAGAGAATACGATACCCCTTGGTACGACTGGTTGTCAGACTTTTTGGACCACTGACTACTTAACGACTGTCAGAGATCATACAAATGACAGCCGGGACCAACGGCTTAACGTGCTTTCCGAGGCACGGAGGAAACTCGGTATGTAATGAGCGGTCACCCATCCACAGACCCACCTAGGCAAGCACGGCTTAACCTACAGATCGACCCGAGCGGCTGTTTGTACCTACATGAACCTTTATAGAATTATAAGTAATGACTAATGACACATTTCTAACAACGTGTAACCAAAGTAACTGTATTACCTACTTAACTAAAAGTACTTATCGAGTGACGATACTCGTGAAAGCTTTTTAATGTACTTACTAACTGACCAGTTAGTTGCAATACAAACCTATATACAAAGATAAGCCGTGAATCAGATGCCTTATCTTTTTACATAGGTATACTATTCTTACAAAGTGAGCAGCCAGATAAAGAAAAAACGTTCAGAAATAAATACTGAAATAAAATGAATTCATTAATAATTTTATTTATCAGTTAACAAACTACAAAACAAACTCATTTTAATTAAAACCCCATGATTCTTTCAACGCCTCAGTTACTACATTTCCCATCGACTGAAGCTGATTAAAGATAAAATATAGAAGAAAAACTCTTTGCAAGTTACTTGATACCTCAGTTCGCGCTTGTAACTTTGTGCGCTGCAGCGCTGCACAAAAGGCGACTCCATTGCTTTCTTTTATTGCAGCTACTTGATTTCCTTTTGGCCTCGCTTGGCTCTTGTTCATGTTTACTCAAATAAGAAGTGACTTTGTTTTATATCAAATATATGTTTAGCTTTATTTGTGGCAGTTATTGTAAAGTTTTCCCTATAAGGATAGTTAGTAATTACTGATTTTGACGTGACAACGTCTTATAATTCGATGGAGCCGGCTGCACGCACGAAAAAATGAGGCGTTACCTCGCTCTGAGGCGTTCCATAAAACAATTGCTCAACGCTCATTCATTTTTTGAAAAATGCAACCATTCTATCAGTATTTTCTTATGACGTTGTCACGTTCAACTATCGTCAGTAAACCGACTTTACAGACAACCGATTTTTTAATTGGGAAAATGATTTGTAAAAGTATAAAAATTATAAAAATAGTACTACCAAAGACGATGACAGCAATTTGCTCCAAACCTAAAGGAAAATCACTGACAAAATACCAACATTAAAAAGTCATAAATCATTTCATACGTCGAAAAACTATTTGCTTTTGTGTTCTGTTAAAACACAACTAACAAACGACCAAAAACAACATTGTACAAACGAGCATCATCTTCATTATTTCGATTCAGATCCAATCCGAAACTGTAGCAGTGCCTGAAAGTTGCGGTATGTATACCTACTTAAGTGGAGAGCCCTTCACTATATCCACTATCGCGAGGTTGGCAAGTGCAACATCTACAGATTTCAGTGACCGCAAAACTCACCCTTACCTCCCTTCGATTCTCAATCCAATATGAACCGTGGCTTATTTGCTTACAGTTTCATTTAGACTGGGAGTTTTCAGGTTAATAAGATCCAGTTTCTAATAAAGGTTGGAAGTCAAGTTGCATGTGAAGAGCGGCGTCGCGCTTCGTTATCCGACTGCGGCGGCCAGGACGATGCTAATTGTACACTCGTCATTACAAAGAGTTTGTATTTGGTTAGGATAACTATTGTTTGCTTAAACACATCTTTTGTTCAATCAAAATTATTTTTAATACATACTTTGTCGTTCGTCGTCAAATACCTAAGAATGTGAAGTCTACTTTGAAGGAGGATGTTCAACACTTAAAGAATAGCCTACATTTTAAAAAAATGTGTATTTTTTCGTCTAAGTCTCTAGTGGTTATGAGTATAATATTTAAAGCTTTAAAATGAAGTCTATTATTTTCTCCAGAGTTTAAAAAATAACATTTCATTTGCAAGTCTTTTGTCCAGACAAGGTTGTGTTACCATTGAATAACTTTGAGATTTATAAAAACTTTTAGACTTATTACAACCTATTTTATTCATAGGTCATTCTACATCAAAATTAAAAAAGTAGTGATTGAAAAACATTAAACAAAATCCAAATATTTTCGACACAATTACTTGCAACAACAGCCCGGCAAAAATTTACCTGTACTATCAAGGCCTGTTATGAAACATGATTTCTACTCACTTAAAGAGTCTAGGATATGGCTTTTGCGTTTCGTATTACTACAACTATTACAACGGGATCGAAATAATCTTCAAATAAATTATTGACTTTTAGATCACCTCATCTCCACAGTATGTACAAGAAAGTAGCAAAAAATAACAGCTGTCCCGTTCACTGAAGTCGAGTACACACGGCGACATATCAAGCTAAACATTTCCAGTATAGCATGGCCTCACTTTATACTGATTTCCCGTACAAAGAGATATCCGCTTAAACTGGTTTTGTATAGCTTGATTGGTCGTCGTGCGTACGTATAGAAGTATTGTGTGGGATAGCTGAATAGGTTTTCTGATGATGGTCCCATGAAGAAAGTTGTTCAGTTTCTTATGGGTGTAAAAGTACCCTTTACGAAGCCGAAAAGCACTTGTTCTCCCCGTCATTGCGAGATTTTTTTCTTGACCGTACTTGAGAACCTTCTAGTTACTACAAGTTTTTTTTTAAATACAAGAATTTAATGTTATAACTTTACTTTAAATACGTACGTACCTCCACGACCCACTGTTCTACCGTAAAACGTGATTTTTCACTCCAAAAAAAATCTTACATAGTTTGTTGTACAGACTGCTTAGTTGAAGGCTTCGCGAGACGCCATTTTTAAATACGACCACACCACCTACTACGGCACTGTGGTCAGTAACTAAATTAATAAGGTAGTTTTGATTTCGTTAACCAATACTATCGCATTTACATATTATGTAGTTTACTGACGTGAATAGGTAAAGCATTAATAGCAATTAGTTCACGTTATGCTAATGATTATATTCTAGTTAAATTAGCGCATGAACAATAATTCATGTGTTTATACGTTATTTTAGATAATAATCACTGCATTCAAAATGGCGTTGATTTATAAATGATTAATTTTGCTAACATTAGACCATTTAATTGTAGCCTACGTATTTAATGAATTATAATAATCCATGGGACTTAAACATATCTGGCGAAATGAGGGTGTATTATTAGTGTGGTGCTCTGCCTAATCCTTCGGGGATTACAGGCGTGATGTTTAGTTATGTAGGTAAGTATTTGACGAATATGTCAATCCATTATGTTGTTTATTTTGGCATCAGTCGCAGTTACAAAATAATGTTGTTTTATGATTATTTATTTTCTTTACACATGATTTACATTTTTAAATATTTCTATACAAAGTAAAATAAAAAAAACATTTTAAAATATATGTAAAATAAAAAAAAATAAAATATATATGTAATTTATATTTATTATTTATTTATTTGGTTTTATATCGTTTTAAAATACCAGAAAAGGTTTTGATTGAAAACAGGCTGATTTATTTCGTGTTTATAACGATTTATCACAGAGTATAGAAAACTTAACAAAATTGCATAAGTTATACACCATTCAATAAAAAAACAAAATTATCATCGGATTATGTTGCTAACTGTACATTAATCCGATCAACGTTCATTGAGTAAATCATAGAAACCCTTTAATCTGACAAACCTAGTTGTCAGCTTCAATCTCCACCTAGCTTTGTCCCAATTATGTTAGGGTCGGCTTTCACTCTATCCTAGAGCAGCTAAATTTATACTGATGACGAATCAGGAACATCAAAATTAAATAAAAATTCATTCGTTTTCGTAAGATGACGAATAGGAACTTCTTGTATAGAAAAAAATTTGGTGACCAATCGTACAGTGACGAGTCGGGCATAAGCCCCGAAAAATACCATAATTGTATTGATATGAAACAACTGACTCTCTGACCTCCACAACCAGACTAAGTTATACCAAACCCCTCGATTGTTAGTTTATCTAAAATTTCGTTATTGGTTAAACAAACATTGATGAAAAATTATATAATTTATTAGTGTTTACGAATTTAAAACCTCTTTTCTCGACTTTTTCTTTTTCTATAAAATATCCCTTTCTTTAAAAGTCCCGTCATAATCGGTGTAACCGTTTCGGAGATTCGCCGGAACATATAGACAGACGGACAAAAATTTAAAAAAGATGTTTTTTTTTTATAACTACCGTAGTTTCATAGTTATGCATTCGGTAAAAAGCGGTTATTTTGAAATTACAAACAGACACTTGAATGTTAGTTATTTGTACAGATGACAGCTTTACTCAAATCCCTGTATAGCGTATAAGTAACCAGACAGGCAATCAAAACCAGCCTTTTAGCTGCGTTCACTAAGTACTGGCCGCAATACAACCCTTTGTTTCAAAACAATGACTTTAAAGCGACCTGTATGTATATAGCCATAATAACCATGCTGCTTGGGCAGATTGATGAAAACAGTACTTGCATAGCCTACCTATGGGCTATTGTTCGGCTCATATTGCCGGCATTGTCCTTTACAATCCATTAATTGGTAGTACCCTTTATTAGTGACGGACATACCTACATAAACGGTAACTACGATAATATTCTGTAAAATTATTTTTTTGCCCTTCTTTGGTGGCGAGCATATTGCCGTGGTTTATTATATGGTACTTTAATAAAACTTCGGTAGTGTGAGGCGTGATGTGTTACTATACACCGTGACTTTTCAGTCGTCTTACAACAAATAAACACCCTGTTGCGAGCGATGATCTAGTGGAGTTGAGCGCTGGGTAGGTATGTTCTCCCGTTTGACACGTAAACATCATTAACAGGAAGTTTCATAATTTTATTCTAATGTATTATTTATTTTTCTTTCTACCCATTTTGGTAGGTAAAAAAACCTAGAGCCAAACCTAGAGCTATTTTATGTCGGGTATATTGAGTGGACCACTTTTGTAAGACGACTAAAAAGTCACGGTGTTTAATTTTTAAATACCTACAAGTGAGTTTATTCTTTATCAAGAATTGGAGTCTTCAGAATTCAAATAAACAAATACGTCATCATCATTCTTCTGCCCATTTCCCAATTTATTTGGGGTCGGCGCAGCATGTCTTCTTCTTCCATAGTTCTCTATTACCCGTCATCTCAGCAGTCACCTCCTTTCTAGCCATAATATCCTTCACACAGTCCATAAATCGTTTCTTTG
Organism: Noctua comes; assembly: GCA_963082995.1. Lineage (NCBI taxonomy): Eukaryota > Metazoa > Arthropoda > Insecta > Lepidoptera > Noctuidae > Noctua > Noctua comes. Next base: position 7,930,405 of record OY720270.1, read on the forward strand.
GTCTTCCTCTACTCTTATAGCCATCAAAATAATTTAATAAACAAAAGTAACAACATTATTTTAAACATCACAGTCTTTGATGTTACTGCTGCAAAACTTCTCTCTTTGTAAAGCTGTCCAATTTTGAACAGTAAAACATCCTAGTACCGAACAGACGTCCGTCCACATTTCATCTCGTCTCGCAAAACGCAATAATTCTTTACATTTCGTGAAGCAACATAATGCGGGAATGCTGGAGCCGCAATGCAAACAGCTGGCCGTCCGCTAGACAATAAGTCCGTAAGCGAAGGAAACGCACACATTTAAAAAAAAAAAGAGAAAACCTCTAGCAATGGAGGCTGCACAGTTTCGTAGAAAAATGCACAGTAATACCAGAGTACTGTGAAAGGAAATGTAATTCTGCGGGAAATTGAACGAGCACTTCTTCGGATGATGTTGTGAGTTATTTCAAATCTTAAGTTCTGTTTTGAAAGAAAGTGAGGGTTGTGTATTGAAAATAATCTTTATAGATTGTGATTATTTACAAGTCATAAAACAAAGGTGATATTAATTTTTAACTGACTTCCAAAAGGAGGAGGTTATCAATTCGTCTGATTTTTTAATATGCGTTTTATGGAAGAATTCATGCGTTCAACAAGAATATCTTAGATTTTTCAATGTAAAAACTAAAAAAGGTTAAAAACACTCATTTCATTTTTGATTTAGTGAACAACTAGGTACAAAGTAATGAGAATTGCAATCATCCAAATTATCGTTTCCTACAACACATTGAACCATGAAGTGTTGATTGCATGTCTGACATTATGTTACGAGTGCGCAGCTTTGTTCAACACAATTCCATTCCAATACCAAATTGTACAACATCGAAATTGGGCCATAATTTTAACCCAGTCGAATCCGCCTCGGAGTTCAAAACACAACTACACTCCACTAACAACATTGTAAAAACCAAACATGAGTGCCCCCACTCGAATGTCAACCTTACTGCTTCCATTTCATTCCATAAAATAGAATGCCAGAAACACAATCAACGTGAAAGCCAAGAAACGTTACACTACTGAGTATATTTTTCCATGTTTAAAGCGAGTCGCCGTCTGCAACGGCCGCCTAAGTCAATATTGACTGCAGAAGGAGCATCTCACGACTAATCTTATAGAAACTGTTTGCCTTCACGATTGAAGGTTCGACGCTCTTGTGGAAACTTTCGCATTTCAAATAGAATTTGCATATAGGCTACGGGGCAATATTTCCGTGGCGGACCATTTGAATATTGCTGACAAAACGACGAAATCGAATATCTATCTCGGTCTTTGGTGCGAGTTTTCTTAGTGCTGAAATCTGTTATAAAGTACGGCGATGAGGAAACTTTAAAGTCGTATTTGCTTCAGGAATGTGTTCGCTCCATGTTACGAACGACGTCTTGCCTGCATAACAATGTGTTTTCCTGTGTGTGTTTTCAATAGAATACCATTCTTTCCTAGAACTTCAATTCATGGAATAAATTTTAATTCTCTCAGTTTTCCGATAAACTTAAGTTTCTAGAAATAAATGAAACGTTTGATTTAAAAAGGTTTTGGGGTAAATATTGTTCATATTACCTTTTCTTCTGAAAAGGTAAAAGGTGACGTGCTTTTTTGCGAAATCATCAAATGACCCCCCCCCACTGAGCGGAGCGGAAGGGAGTGTTAGACTTGTACTGACTAAAACCCATCCATGTTCCTTCTTTGCCCTTTGTGTTCCAGGGCCACGGTCTTTCGAACAGTCCCGCAGCCCTGGCAGGCATCGGCCCTTGCAGGCCCCTACATCATTGCTGACATCTCTTTGAGGCGCGCGTGGAACACGAACGCGCCGTCGACACGGCCTGTCGTCATAAGACGGCCGGACGGCGAGCTAGCCCATAGCTCGCCGTCCACAGGCCCGCGCCTACGGTGGCCGGGAGCCACCACGTGACCCCCGACGCCCAGAGCGTCTCCCGCGGCGGCTGGGACGTGAGGTTCTTTCCCTCTCACGTCCCGCCACCTCCTTCACTAGCATGACTGCTTCGCAGAAGGAAAGGTGATGTGCTGGCGTCTGTACTTAATTGTACACACGGCGGCACATCAAGCTGTACATAACCTGTATAACCTGACTTCGCTTTGTATGAGCTTCCCGTACGATGAGAGATCAGATTAATTTGGTTTTGCATAGCTTTGCGACGCCAGCACATGCTAGCTACAACAATCCGTCAAATTTCTTTAATAGATTTTCAACTTTATCGCCAAAGGATTAGGTTCAAGGTAATTGGGAAAATTTGATTTGTCAGGTGCGTGGTACTCGCAACCGGTGTGCGTGTATGACCAGATGTATGAACTTGGAAGAGGCAAAAGGAGTATGTAAGGATCGTAGCAGGTGGCGTTCTGTGGTTTCTGTCTACCCCCATGGAAAAAAGGCGTGAGCTTATTTATGTATGTCCTTTTCATTAAACATATTGTATCATTTCCATTTGAACCTCATAAATGTATTATCGTTAAGTAAATAATTATGTTTTATGTACCAATTCACAGTGCCCAATATTTCGACGATTTATTATTTTAATTAGTATCCAATTTCACTGTATATGAATATTAATTGTTTTATTGTGTCACTTGTAAATTAATGTTCTCTTTTAGTTTTATGAACCACAGAGAGATTGTTAATCAATCATGAATAATTATGTACAGCAATTAGGTAAATACGACATCGTAGTGCTGTACCACCCTAAGGATGAATCTCTGTCCTTAGACGAGAAGTTTTTACTGGTCGACTGGTGTCAAGCGCCACTGCTAAGCACGAGGTCCTGGGTTCAATTCCCGCGTCGGGCAAAGTGTTATGGGGTCTTTCCATCAGAAATTTCTTTAGTAGCAGCCATGGAATCTGGATGGCAATAGGCTCGCCCTCTATTACATGGCACTTAAAACATAACTGGCGATATGTACGTGTACTATTAAGTACACCTCTGCCTAACCCTTCGAGGATTGCAGGCGTGATATTATGATATGTAATCAAACTTGATAAGCTGGTGCTCTGAAGAGAAGAAGAAATACAATTTCCGCTGAATAAATAACTACTTTCATGGCCAATATAACAACCGATGCTAACACAAAATGCATTGGCTATAAAACAGAGTCACGTAATACAATCGTTTCTGATGTTACAGTGGTTTCATTTAGTAAAGTAGTGACAATACGTGCTGTTATCGAATGCCTTACACAGTATTATTTTGTCTTGTTCAATGCATTTGAAGAGAGAAGAAGGTCACAATTAGATTTAAAGCTAGACCACCTTTACCTGTAATGTCGTCAATGGTGTTCTGACATGTATGCTTTATGCTCGGAGTTATTCGGCCAAAGTTGGATATGCTAGCCACTAATTGAGAGCATAAGAACGAGCAGCATACCAAATACCTCATAAACCAACCTAGAAATCCATCTAGAAAACCATCGAATGCAAAAACGCAAATGCAATAATGCAAACATGCAAATCCAAAAATTCAAAAATTCAATCGTTATCTTGTACACACAAATAAAAGAAAGAGCAGGGATGGCCCAGTGGAAAAGGCCTCAACTAACTAGTTCTAAGTCATAGGTGCCAACCCAGACAGGAACTTTACTTAGTAGTAGTAGTGATGAGATAATGTAAATTATATCATCTGTTTATTATCTACTCTCAAAACGTTGAACAAATACATCTTCAAGAAACCGGCTCAACCTAGAACGAATTCGAATAAAATCTGACATCCACCAGTCCGCGATGGGCCGAAGTGATGGATTAAAACTCATATCCCCCTCAAAGAGAGGAGGCCTTTGCCCACCAATACGATGAAGCAAGCTGCTAGTAACCAGTACTAGTTCTGTACTCAAAGTCCCTTTAAAAGATAACTGTTTCAAGAACCAAAGTCTCAGTATGATATTCCTGAAGGTCATGGCGTTCGTATATCTACCAAAAGGGATGAGTGTTAGATCTAGAGCGTCCTTCGGCGCAGAACCCCCAAATCAGCGATCATCCTCGTGTAAAACCCAACTGGAAAGCGAAACCGGTGTCTTGGACAAGGACCTATTCCAGATTTTCGATTCGATTTGCATTCAGTGGTGGTTCTTAAGATAGCGAACAGGATATCCATCCAGCATGTTTAAACGTAATCTTCGGACCCCTCACGTAACTAAAAGCTGCATGTGGCGTTGTTGCCAAGCGCCAAACTGTAGGTGTCCATATGTACCGATATATGTCGTCGTAGTGTGTCGTCCACCGAATTCTAATGGAATACGATAGGTGAATTTGAATATGTAGGACAGGTTATTTTATTTATTTCTTGCGTCTATATTTATTTTAACTGTCTGTGACATGTGTGTGTTTTTTTATGTGAAGCCCCGAAGTGACAAGGCTAAAAGGAACTACAATGAACAAAAAAAACTGTCAAGATGACCTAGACAAGGTTCAATCGGTTTCAAAGCGTTTCGTATTTGTGCAACAACTATAACAGGATTGACATAAGATTTTTAGTAGCTAATTCAATCCAATACATTTTTGACTTTTATCTCGATTGTCACTGCCGTACCTCGGAAAGCACGTTAAACGGTGTCATTTGTTTTAGACAGCCGTTACAGGTAGTCAGTGGCCCATAAAAGTCTGACCACCAGTCTTACCAAGAGATATCGTATTACTAAGTTCTAACAGGATTGTGGAACTCAGATAGGCAGTCGCTCTATGTAAAATACTGGTAATCAGCTGCATTTGGTAAGACTAAAAGCCGACCTCAACACAGTTGGGAAAAGGCTAGGCAGATGATGATCTAGATTGTCACTTTCTCTAGACCTTTCAGTTTCATTCTGCACCAATTCAGTCCAAAACATCACTTCCATGATAATACAAACTCCTCTATAACAATATTCATCTCCGCAGCTCCGTAACACTCGCATGATGAATTCGTCCGCATGATATTAATGCTATCAGCATCTGTCCGCATCAACGGTCGCACACTATTAAAAGCAATATTTCACCGAAACACCACCATTTGCATATATTATAATGTTGTTGCCTCAACATTAACGGTTCGGCTGTGTATTTTTGACGGCATGTGTACTTTATAATTAACTTTTGCACGAATTATTTAGTCTTTTTTATTGAAAAAATTATGGTGTAGTCCTCCCGATCCAGTTTTGTTCATTATGGACAATTGCAGCAAAAATTTGACGCAGGAGATAATAAATATTTAAGTGCACAACAAACACAGGTACACTTTATCTTTCCTCTCTTTATTTGGTGAGTCAGCAATCCTACACGACTGAATAGACATCAGAGGCAGCCCGAAGTTTGTAAGTTGGTGATGTGATCCCCGCCTGCTTCGGAAAACACGTTAATATTGCCGTTGGTATTGAACAAATGAGTGACGTTGGTATTTCTGTTGTTGAAAGATGAGTTAGTATTAAATTTTTTCCTTCTTCTAATGGGTGGCGAGTGTGATACTCGCGAGTGCGCGCGAGTTGTCACCTTCCGATTTACCTATTTTTTTTGTAGTCATCTCGTTCACAGTCGCCAGTTGATTATAAACTTTTGAAATCCCCATTTTATTTTAATGATAACAGTGAAAATGCTAAGTCCAGCTTTATTAAACCCTTAATTGGTTGCGTGGGGTGTTACACACCCCAGCGCATCCTTAAAGGTTTAGAACTTTTTAAATTCTGAATTTTGAGCGCTGAAGTTCCCGTTAGCTTCATAAAAACACGATGTCCTTTATGATCAAGTATCGAGCATAATCGTGATTTTGCATGTATTTCTTATTTGATTTATATGATCGGGATGTCACGCACCCCATGTGACCGTTTTTTTTTTTTTTTTTTACGTAGTAAAATCATCAAATGAGTCCTCCCACCCAGGGCAGAGTGGGAGGAACTGTCAGACTTGTACTGACTAAAATCCACGGTGTCCTTCAATAGCCCTTTATGATCCAGGGTCACGGTAATTCTATAAGTCCCGCGACCCCGGCAGGCTTTCGCCCTCTAGAGGGGGCCCCGTCATAATGCTGACACTCTTTGAGGCGAGCGTGGAACACAACGCGCCGTCGACCCGGGCATGGTCCATGGTCGGACAGCGAGTCGCCCATTACTCGCCGCCCGCAAGCCCGCGCCTACGGTGGCCGGAGATCGTCTGCCGACGTCCGGCGCCGTGGGCGTCTACCACTGCGGCTGGTGTGGAGGGAGGACGCTGTCCTCTCCCTCACGCGGCCCGCCTCCTCCTTCGCGAGCATGACTGCTTCGCAGAAGGAGGCGACCGCTTCCCACTCCGTCTCGCCCCGCAGCATGGCCTCGACCAATGCCGGGCGCGAGAGGTCTCCGCCTATCGCCGCCGTGAGGACACGGCGGTGCCCTGCCCAAGCGGGGCAGTCCTGCACCGTATGCTCCACCGCGTCCTCCGGGCGGTCCTCGCAGTGGTGACACCCAGGCGTTTCCTCCTTCTCCATCAGACACAGGTACCTCCCGAAGCTTCCGTGTCCGGTGAGGACCTGCGTCATGCGGTAGGTCAGGACGCCGTGACGCCTATCCAGCCACTCCTCAAAGAGGGGTCTTACCGCCGCGATTGCGGCGTGCCCACCCCATGTGACCGTTTACGTAATTTTTTAGGCGTACCAATTAAGGTTAAGCATATGTATACTATCTGATGCGACCGATAATCCTATCCCAATTTCCACGAAAAAGCACGTATTTGGTTTCCCCGAATTTTACTACTATCAAAATTTAAAAATAAATATCCGTTACGGTCCAATCTTAAGTTATGCGCTTACCAACACACGCTTTAAATTTATTATTCTAATACAATACTTGTTTATAATGATGCCATGCATAAAACCTATGTTAAAAATGCTATTGTGTAATGTTTGTTTGTGCATAGCAAGCAAAAATATTCAATACCCTATAACAATTTAAAAAAAATTGCTAAACGTGACGTCATAATAACACATTCTAAGACTTGTTGAACTGTAGGTAATGTTGTATGTTAAAAATTACCATTCACTCATGTTTCATCTTTCACTCTCAATAACACTAAAAACGGGATATTTACCATATTTATTATCATGGTATATCATGTTATATCATGGTATATCATGGTATATCATGGTGCTTGCACCAGCGCGCAGCGTCGAAATATAAATAGTAGGTAAACATGGTAAATATCTCGTCTTTTAGTGTTAACGATAGTGTTAGTAACCATGCCAGTTTTGAAACATATACCTATCACTGTTTCGATGAAATATACAAAAGTATATGTTATTTAGCGTAAATCCTCAGGTCAACAAATTTTAAAAGACAGAATTTATTGGTTCTGTTCTAAAGAATTTTTAAGCCGGGTACTTATTAGCGAGCTGTAACCGTAACCGTTGCATGAACTGTTACCAAAAACCATAGTGTGTAAGTGGTTTAACCGAAAGAAAACAGGTCACTACCATTGATAGAATTTGCCCAAAGACAAAAAAAGAGATTACTTACAGTTCATCAGCTAGGATCACAACATGTGGGGTTCCTCAGGGTAGTGTCCTTGGACCCTTACTCTTCATAATATATATAAATGATCTTCCCAAGTGTACTGCTCATCAAACCATTCTATTTGCCGATGACAGCACAGTAATTATCCCATGCAATAATGTAAATGAATATAAAAATGATATAAATACTGCCTTACAACATATAATTAACTGGTTAAAAGTAAACAAATTAAAAATAAACTTAGAAAAAACTAAAACAATGTCATTTTATCAACGTACAAACCAATCACAATTAAATATATTTTATGAAAATATAAAAATAGCCGACACCAACAATGCCAGGTTCTTGGGCCTACACCTAGATAGTCATCTATCATGGAAATCACACATAGAAATTATCTGTAAAAAACTTAATCAATACGCTTATGCTCTCTATAACCTAAGAAAAATAGTAACTGAATCCATCGTTCTAGTAGCTTACAATGCTTACGTAACATCCACTTTACGCTTCGGAATACTATACTAGGGAAATTCTACAGATAAATTTATCGCTTTCAAAGCGCAGAAAAAATGCTTAAGATCTGTTTTCAAGCTGAAATCAACTGATAGTTGCTTGCCATTATTCAAAAAGTATAAGTTACTTACCCTACCGTGTATGTATATTTATGAGACTGCAGTGTTTGTAAAATGTAACTTACATTTATTTGAAACATTGAAGTCGAAACGCCGTAATAATGAGATTTGTGCCAATGCACACAACACAGCGCTTTATGCAAAAAGTCTTCAGGGCATGGCACCCAGAATATACAACAAAATTCCGAAACCCATAAGAGAAAAAAGTGAGATAAATGATTTCAAAAAGTACCTAAACAAATATTTAATACAAAAAGCATTCTACTCTATCAAAGAATACCTAGACGATAATGTAACTAAGTAGATTAGATCTGATAGTAATTAAGGAAATTTTATTTTATTAAGAAATAATACATTTTATTTTATTTTTTCATAACTTTCTATGTTTAAAAACAAATTTGGCTGAAAATATTTAGTTAGCATAGTTTTAAGAATAATTTATAGTATAATTTTAATATTTGTACGCCGTTGTCGGCAAAACATAGCGACCCCTTTATATTTACTTACATCTTTTACACCTATGTTTAACAAATAAAACTTTGACTTTGACTTTGACTTTGACTTTGGTTAGCAAACCTGCTGGGAGCGGTACGCGTGCGGCTTGCAGCGAGCAGACGATTACAAGGTACTCATATCTGTAACCGTAACGTTGCACGTAACTGTAACCGTTACTGTTACCAAAAACATAATTATTCGTCATCGTGGAGTTACGAACCAAAACTGCGGACAGATCTGACTTGTCATTACGGTAACAGTGATGTGGCCTTCTCGTACACACTAGAACCTCGTTGCTGTATCTGTTTGGTTGCAGTTACAGCTTGCAAAATGAGTACGCGCGGTGAAAGCGTTCGGGCGACGTCATGAGCCTAAACTCTTGACGCGTACACACTAGAACCTCGTTCCTGTATCACGCAAGTTACGGATACAGCTGGCTAATGAGTACCCGGCTTAAGCTAGTAGTTTAAATAATTACGCACTAAAGTTTAAAAAAACGGTTCCAAGAGAAAAGCCAGACTCGCTAGTCGAAGATATGTTAACATTGAAACAACTTTGAGGGTTTTAATGAATGCTTAGCAACAACAGTCTGCCAAGTTTCACCTCTATGTACTCAATTATAAATTCGTTTTTCATTAGAATGAAGTGATGGCTTAAAGACAACAGCCTGAGGCTTTGGAATTAATGAACGTGTTCCCAGCAAAGAGATCGGCAGAAAATGTTCATCACTTATTTCTCTCTCTTAGTAGAATACTTAATCCCTCGGATGAAAACGCTTCAGTCACTCTCTAATTTGTTTTCAACGTTTTATACCTATTTCGTATCGAGAATTTAATATTTTCAGTCTTCTGTGACATTCGCAAAAGATTTATGACTGGAAATAAGAGCTTTTTCACAACAAAATAAAAGTTCTACCGAAAACATTTAAGAACTAATAAAATGCGTTAGCGTACCTGAAATGTTGAGATCAATTTCAGGTTTCGTAAGTTACCTGACTTGGTAGATATTTTTTTATAAACCATGTATTTTCAGTGAATGTTTTTATATTATCCTGGCACTAGAAAGAAGATTATTGTATCTTCTATAAAGAATAAAAATAATTGTATCTTTTCTAGTGCTTAGATATATTATGTTATTTATTTTCAGGCAACTTTGACCCATACACCTTACAAACTAACATACATTAATGGTAAAAAAATCGGTTGTCTGTAAAGTCGGTTTACTGACGATAGTTGAACGTGACAACGTCATAAGAAAATACTGATGGAATGGTTGCATTTTTCAAAAAATGAATGCGCGTTTAGCAATTGTTTTATGGAACGCCTCAGAGCGAGGTAACGCTTCATACGTCATGTTTTTTCGTGCGTGCAGCCGGCTCCATTGAATTATAAGACGTCACGTCAAAATACAATTAGTCGTAGTAAATAGAACCTTAAAACTATGTATGTTAGTAACATTTCACTTATGCAGCCGTATGGTGTCTACCTGGAGGTACACAGAGGCAAGAAACTCTTGAAAACTATGCTCGTTATTGCTCAAAACATAATCAACACAAAGGTTACCTACGTAATTTGAGCGAGCAATAAAGCGATAGTCGCACCAACTGTCGAAAGGTTTAATTTACGGCAAGTATTTAAGTGAAGCGATATGACAAAGTTACTCGTAGTTATTGAAATTGTCAGCAGGTATGAGGTCTACGGCAAGTTCGTTGCTTTGATGTTTAAGTTTCACAGTTAATACGAAACTTGGGAGTGGGACCCGTATAACTTAGATCGCTACTATACGCACTCGCTTACATATTTACAAAGTTTTCCAACGTTCGAGATGTGTTTAAGTTTGTTCAGAGCAAATTTACTTCCGGGTAAGGGTAAGTTGTCAGTGTATTCCCGCGGTAATCCTGCGGGAATGGAATGCTTAAGATTTTTCATATTTAAGTTTTAAATATTAGCCATGGTTAACGTAACAGCCTTTCTAGGTTATCCTTAGTCGATTCCATTCAACGTAATTCTTTTTACAGTATTGATTGTCTTATGGTTTATAACCGCAACTACAATTGTTTGACATTTGCGGTTATACAGATCGAATATATAAGACGCAAAAGCCCAAGTAAATCGGATTCACTGTACAATCAACTTGCTACTACAAGAGCCAGCAAGCACACCACTGTCGAATCAGTGTAACACGCTTTACTGTAACATCGAATAAATAGTCTCGCTCTTTACACAAAACTACAAAATACAGTAGTCTTCATTATTTTGTTTGTATCATTGTTCGCAACCGCTGATGCAGCGCACAGCCTGCGGCGAATGAAAATGTTTTCGCGTTTTTAAACCACAATGTAAGTATTCAACAGAACTCCTGCGCAAAACGGAAAGTTTAAACATAGCCTGGTTTCATAACACTTTGTGGGCTGCTGCGGGAGTGTGTACAAAGCATTCCCCAATCCATAAAACGGTACGTGTAGCAGCATTTAATTTGAATGTTAAGCTGGGCTTAAATCGGTGCCGACGACGTTCGCCCAGTTTGTTTGACTAGTAACTTCACTGTCCAAGTTGTCTAAGACAAACACGAAACTGCTAAACTTGAAGTTCGCTCCGCAGGGTCCCGGATTCCCCACCACCAAAGACGTTATCTTAATTAGGTAAGGCTTCGGCCCCGAAGTTCGGTGACGAATTTATTAAAACTTGTAGTTGTCTGCGACATTTTATTTACGGCCAAGCACTGACAGAGATGACGCTTGTGGCTTCGTGCAGACTTTCAATGAACAAAAGTTTGTAAATTGTTATTCATATTGTTCTAAGTTTTAAGTGCCACGTAGCACGATAACGAGTTGCAGCAAAGTCCTGATCTAGAATACCTGCAGTTTAAATACAAAGTTGTGTACATATACCCTCAAAAATGTCCCGGAAAAGTCAGGATTTGCGAGGAGTCGAGTCACTATGACTCGTTTGAGTTTATTACTTATTTAAATTACATTTAATGTAGTTTTAGGGTTCCGGTAAACGTGAAGTTGACAAGTTTTGACAAACTGAATTTCTGAGAAGTTAAATTACTTTATGAAACTGTTTTATTGGTTTCAATCTACGCAACTAATTTAGAAGTATATTTTCCTAGATAAATATTTCTAATTGTTTCTGTGATCCCGAAGTGTTAGGCAGAGGTGTACCTAATAGTACACCCACATTTCGCCAGTAATATTAAAGTCCCATGTAATTTGGGGGCACCTATTGCCATCAATCCGGCACAAATCCAGGCTCCGTGACTGCTACAAAGATATTCCTGATGGAAAATCCCAAATAACACTTTGCCCCATTTGGGAATCAAACCCAGGATCTTATGCTCATCAGTCGCGCTTGCGACCACTCCAACAACGAGGTAGTCTATTACTTTTCATTTTCGTTGGAATAATGGTATATGTCATAATAACCAGAAACGATTTTATGAACCTCTGCACGTGGGAATGCACCTTAACTTCTAGGTCCTGCACCTGATCTCTCCCCGGTCGTGTCAGACTGTCGTCCCATCGGATTATGAAAGCAAAGGAATAGAGACTGCAACTGTATTTGCGCACAAACTTGTGCACTACAATATCTGCAGCTAATCTCTGTTGAGATTGAAAGCCGTGATCAAAATTCGGTCGGAAGGATTTATTATATACGTTTTATTATTTATATCATCTACATAATAACTAAGGTTGAACTCACAGACATTTTTGAACAGACGAACGCATTATAAATAAAAAATTCAGGACAGCGCATGTCAATGTCGTAGCAATAAAGACGATTCTCGTAGATCGGGTGTTGCCACTGTTCTGCAGAAGCCTTTAATACCTACGCGTGATGCCTTTATCTATACGAAACAGAGCGTAGCTTATTTAGAAAAAATACTAATTTAATTTGGTTCATGGGCAGGACTTCTAGCTGGACGCGGAGATGGTCGATGGAGTAAACTTCTGACCAAATGGTGGACAAGCTTGGGTCAAAGAAACATGGGCAGGACATCTAGCTAGATGCAGAGATGGTGGATTGAGTAAACTTTTGGCTGAATGGTGGTCAAGGTCAAAGAAACCAGGGCATCCAAAACCGCGTTGGGTTATTTGCGCGATTGGCGCGATATCGTCAAAATCGCGGGAAACAGTTGGAGGCACAGAACCGAGAACTATTGTATGGAAAAAAAAAAAAAGGAAAGGCCTATACTCAACAATGTGTAATTCGGGGCTGAAATGATGATTGTTGATCAGAATCAAAATCAAAATATTTTATTTCACATAAGCCTCGATGGGCACTTATAAAACGTCGACAAAAAGGTGCACGGTTCGGGTTGGTCGTTTCCTATGGAGAAGAACCGGCAAGAAACTCCATGGTTACTCTTTTCTCTTGATGATGGTCATAAATACCCAGACAGGGTCGGTGTACGGGTATTAGAGGAGCTTGTGGCTAAATAATAACAGCCGCTCGGGTCGATCTTTAGGTTAAGCCGTGCTTGCCTAGGTTGGTCTGTGGATGACCGCCCATTACATACCGAGTTTCCTCCATGCCTCGGAAAGCACGTTAAGCCGTTGGTCCCGGCTGTCATTTGTAGATCTTTGACAGTCGTTAGGTAGTCAGTGGCCCAAAAAGTCTGACAACCAGTCTTACAAAGGGGTATCGTAATACCCAGTACCAGTGGCGAAGGGTCAATTTTTGTAAGAGGTAAGCCGGAGTACATATCTTTAATGTGATTATATTATTTGTTTCCAAAGGGAAGCCGGTAGGAATCGAGTTGTATGGAAACTTCGCCACTGCCCAGGTACTAACTAGGTTGTGGAGGTCAGATAGGCAGTTGCTCCATGTAAAATAATGGTATTCAGCTGCATCTGGTTAGACTGGAAGCCGACCCCAGTATAGTTAGGAAAAGGCTAGGCAGATGATGATGTTGTACGGGTATTACGAAATGCTCACACATTTTAAACACACAACTAATCCCACCAACAACCTCGATGTTAAATGATTATTTTAGAGGAAAGAGCTAAATATACTGCGATCTGTTTAGAACCCGCTTAAGCCTCGCGTCCATTGGCGGACGGCACATATCCTTTGTATCGTTACTTAAATTTAAGCGTACAATGTTAGGAGCCACGTCACGGTGCCTTTTGGTATGTATTTTGCAGCGAAATTACCAAACTATTAATTCTTCTTCTTAGCGTGTCGATGGCAAATTTTTATTAGATGTGTTTGGCCCAAAATTCAGCTCGCTGATGCAGTCATAAGATCGTCAAGTATGTAGGTGTCAGGGCATGCAGCGCAAGATCGAAGATGGGCCATTGTCTGTGGAGACACGCTGCATACACATTTGAGATCTGAGCCGACCATGAGAACATTAAAAAAAAAAACAAGCAAACTATTAATTTATAAAGTGTTTACTTATCATGTGTACAGGCTATATTCCTTATTTGTATAGGCTGAAACTCAGTGTATTTTTCAGAAATTAAATTGCCTAATTACTTTGCCTTGTTGTTCTAGTAGTCGCAAGTGCGACTGCTGAGCATAAGGTCTTGGGTTCGATTCCCGCGGTCGAGTAAAGTTTTTCTGAGTTTTTCCATCACGAATTCCTCAGTTGCAGCCACGGAGTGTGGATTTTTGCCCCGTTGATGGCAATAGACTAAACACACAACACACACACATGGGATAAAAAGGTAACTGGCGAAATGTGGGTGTTTTATTAGGTACACCTCTGCCTAACCCTTTGGAACCCCAAATAGAATCCCCGGGCATGATGTTATGTTATGTTATGTAAATTTATGGGATAGAGAGTGACATAGGCTACTTTCCAAGAATAAGAAAACATATAGTTTCTATAGGATAGGCTAAGGGTAAAAGTTAGAAATGTCATAAAAATATTATGTTATGACACGTCTCCTCAAAACGCCTTGCCGTACAGTTCGGTCAATGAACACCAGACTTTAGTCCACCTCCCTCCCACCTCCCCGCGTCCGGTTTCCTCCGGAAACGGTCCTTCGGCTGTAAGGACGGAAGCTCCTGTTTAAGCTGGATCTGATATCCACTGCGCGTTCGTAAACTGCTCGCAATTATCGCTCCGAAGCATTCCTTGCTTTGCTTGAGATCACACGGCTTAGTATCGTTGTATTTATTTAGTTTGCCAGCATGTAAGTGGTACCAACGTGTTTAGATTGTATTCTGGGATCACAGAGTTTAATTTGCCTTGAGATAGCACATGGAGCTATGGAGTTTCTTGGTGAAGTTTAGCTATACTTGCTGTGCTTGTCCGTAAATTAATCTTTCTTGAGAGCCTGAGACTTTTTGTAGTTAATTATTTTGGGAATGCTGTATATTTTAACTTCTTTGAGTTGTTTCCCTTCAAAATTAAAACCCACTCTGAGGTTCCCCGAACAAGATTAATATTTTCACATTTTTATTAATTGAATCATTTAGTTGAAACAACTTTATTAGTATTTTTAAGTGTTTCCTTTATTTTCTTTAGTTAAGTATTTCCTGTTGTTGGTCGTCCCGTTTCGACAGAAAATCATGTTATTTTTATGAAGTCAAAAAATTGAGCCTGACTTACTTCCCGGATGCTGTAGGTCAAACGTCCATGAAAAGTGTTTTTTGACAACTCCCTTCTGTCGTAGCAGTACGGGTGGTTTTCATAGCTCAACAGTAAAGGCCAGCACATACTGTGGCCGGTGGGACATAGCATTATATTTTTACCCAACGTAGCTAGCAGTAAACTAGCAGTATGACATCTTTGAATTTTGTAATGGTTTTTTTTTGATAAGTTGAGATTGTTTTTATTATTGTGATTTTATTCATTTAAATATTATGTTGAAATGCTAGACTTGGAACTTTCAAACATATAAGTTTAATTAATATAATATTTAAATGTGTTCCTAATGACGTCTATAAGTCATATTAGATAAATAATAATAGATATTCTGCAATATTAGTTTTAAGCTATCATAAATAATATTAGTATCTTGCTGCGCCCTAACAGGGTCATGTACTCACTAGTTTAAGCTTAGCGTGTAAAATTGGTTGTGTACATTGTGCATTAAAATAAATAAAATAAATAAACAATAAGATACAGATTCCAATAAAAAAACCGACTTGCACTTGAAGTCGAACTCGATCATAGAGAGTTCTGTACCATCGTAGTAGGGGAGCTCCTTTTAATTTTTTTTTTTTTGTTACTTGTTGTTATAGCGGCAACAAAAATACACATTCAGTGAAAATTTCAACTGTCTATGTCTACCTATTACTTATTATGAGATACAGCCCGCTGACAGACAGACGGACGTACGGACGGACGGACAGCGGAGGCTTAGTAGTAGGGTTCCGTTGGTTGCCCTTCGGGTACGGAACCCTAGAAAGTTAAAGCTGAAATGCTCGGGCCTGCCGTTTATAAGGTACCAATGACGTAGTGTTGGCCTGTAACTAACGCATGCCCATAAGCATTAACGGAATAATTGCTTATCGGCTTTGATTTTGTGTGTTGAGATGAATGAGTTTTGTCTGATATTGTATCAATACCTAGAGTTACTAGGAAAATGATACGTAAACTGTTTCAGATAAGATATAAAGCACCATAAAGGGTATTTATACGTTTGCAAACCTTATCTTTGTATCGTCGATTTATCATTCCCAATAACGGATGACTCATTATTGATAAGATTAAAAGATTATGAGTTTTATTAATGAAAAATGGTAAATATGCCTACGGTTATAGCAAAAGCAGAGTGAGGCCTATTTTTTTTTATTATAACACTGACATTTGACAAGAAATTAATGAAATTAAAATCATACTATCTCGCATAAAAAATGATAAACAATCTTTCACAGTTTCATATACGTAGTTACAGGTAACGATTCACAAGTGTCTCTAGAATTTCTGGGTCAAAATAGTGTGTAATATTAAATGATTATTGTATTGTATTCGCAACTCCACGTTCAAGCACGTATTTTGCGTGCGGTAAGATTAAAAAAAGTAATCATATAATTGATATTTTTATAATTATAAATTATATGATTATAATTATAAATTATTTGATTATAAATTATATTATTATAATTATATAACCATCGTTGGCTTCATAACGAAACATACAACTATATCATGGTCGGTCACAAACTCCGCTTCTAGTTCCCCAGTAGGTACTTACTCAGAAATTCGTCGGCTGTAATTTTCATAAGGCGGGGAAGGCAAGACAAACGGCGGATATCTTTAACGCTCAAACCGCCATCATATGCGGCCAGCATCACTGATGCAAAGAAGAATTTATGTGCTCCATCCATATTGCCCTCAGAGGCACCCTGGGTCGCCGCATTTAACATTATATACCAGATTTATTGTGAAACACAGTTTCCTCGACCTCCCGTCATTTTTCTAGTGAAAATTGATGGGCTTTTTCTTTGACGCATTCGTCTTGAGAAGTTATTGACGTTCGGAAAGCTTACTCTTATTGTTTAAGGCACCGAAATAAGTTCTTTGATTCTTGCACTTAATAGTCCCATGAAGTCTTGCTTGCACAGTCAGTGACAGAGTATGTTCGATTACATCGCATATTTTTTTTGATCGCTAGCACAAGAATTTTTACCTTATTGTAAAGTGACCGTTGAATTATAATTGAGTACACTTTCGTCCTTTTTATTGTAAACACCTTTATTACAATTAATTAATATTTTATATAAAGAAGAATATTATTCTTCCATCTAAACTTATCAAATTTATTAGCAAGCAAGGGCTCGTACAGAAGAAATTAAGATTTTCACTTTTACACATCATCTAAATTGACACAAAATTATTCGATACATTTTATTTCAACATTTCATAACATCATACTATAGCTATGATTAAATTTTTGGTGGGAGAAGAGTACCTGGAAGGATATGGGGGAGGCCTTTGCCCAGCGGTGGGACATACAAGGCTATTGAAAACAAAAACAAAAAAATTATAGTACTTACATTTATTTCTTCGCCGATTTTGATAACATATTTTTCTTGTAAATTAAGATTAATTTAAGAAACGACGTGTTAATCGACTTTTTCGTTCACTATGCCGTACCTTTTATATCGTACGTGTTCCGTTAATACAAAATATGATTGACTTACCAACCCGAACTGGGCCCACGTGGTGGATTATGGCCCATTAACTCTCAGAGAGAGGAGGCCGTTTGTCCCAGCAGTCAACTTAACTCAACTCAAAGCATTTATTTCAGTTAGACAATCACAGGCACTTTTGAATGTCAAAAAAAACAAAAAGAAGCGAAGCTGCAGTCACATTCACAAGGCATAATAACTTGAGTAAGTACTGTAGTTGCACATTCCAAAGCGTAGATCTCTATGGAGAAGAATGGGCAAGAAACGCCATGGACACTCTTTGTGTGAACATTATAGGCTGATTATGCTATGATTGACTTCGTGTGATATAATAAGAAAAATATTTACCTACCTTAATTTATGATGAAAATTGAAACAAATTTAAATTTACAGTTAATCTAGCATCTCTATTATTATTGGTTAACCTTTATCAGATATTCACGGCTGAATACTCATGACACTAATTACACTTTAGACACGTAATTAGTTGTATGTATGCACATGATTGGCGTCAACACGGCATTATTGACGCTACAGCACTAATTAAATATTTGTACTAGGGTTTGTGTAAAATTGTAAATAAATATTCTCTAGTAGTAGTTCGGGTTTAAACCCAAGTCCCATGAAAATAACGATGCCATCATTTAAAATAGAAACACGTTAATATTAATTAGTTTTGTGAAAAATAACTGTATACCTCATACCGTATATACAGAGACCGACCGAGGACCGATGACCTGGTGAAGGTTGCAGGGATCCGCTGGATGCGAGTCGCACGGGACCGGTCAATGTGGCGACACTTGGGGGAGGCCTATGTCCAGCAGTGGACGTCTTTTGGCTGAAATGATGATGATGATATACAGAGTGTAAACGGACCCTTCACAAAGCCGTCAACCAAGCATTCTGTACACAAACTAAGTAACCCTATGCAAAAATTATTGCTGGGAAACGACTTTTTTTTGCGAAAAAAATCATGTTTTACGGTAAAACTCAAAGTGACGCTCTCAAAACATTGTGCTGATGGATGGATTGAATAGTGCGGGGGTCGTGAAGGTGTGTTTAAAGTAAAAAAATACGTTAAAAACACGTATTTAAAAAAAAAATGGAACTTTCACCCCCAATATCTTCGTAACTAGAAGGTTCCCAGGTATGGTCTAGAACAAATTTTTTTTCGCAAAGAAAAGGAGAACAAGTGCATTTCAGCTTCGTTAAGGGTCTATTTACACCCTTTAGTTATATCAACGTCCCATTTTGTGAATCACATATTGCTTTCAGCACCAAAAGTGATATTATTCTTCTGCCCTTATTCCAATCTCTTCTTCTTATCCCAGTCCACGCAGCATGTCTTCCTCTTCCATACTTCTCTATTACTCGTCATTTCAGTACGCACCCCCTTACTCTTCCACACATACCTCTGTGTGTCATATTTATCATCACCAGAAGTGACACATAATCGTACATCGCATTTACGCAACACACCACATTAGATTACTTGTTTGATCAGTCTGGTTACCTACGTTTCAGTGAATCATCGGATTCATTAATAACTAAATACGATGTGACGTCATGTGACTCATCTATCTAAATTACTGTACTGGTGGCCTACCATGACGTCTTAAAGCAGTCGTTATTCCAATGTGGGAAAGAGATGGCGCTAGGCGACCTGTGTAGCTCTGTCTCTTTCCCACACTGGAAATACAACTGCTTTAAGACGTCATAGTAACCCCTCTGAAATTGTAGAGGTTACAAACACACTGAAAAGAAGCAATTCTGTGTAATGGAAACTTTTTCACCAAAAGAATGTCCAAATAAAACTGTTACCGCCGAAAGGCAATTGGTATAGAATATCTATAGTATAACTGCACACCAGTATGCCTGGTTTGGTGCTGGCGAAGTACACCCACATTTCGTCAGTTATGTTTAAGTCTCGTTTAAAAGGGGGCGAGTGTATTGCCATCGATCGGGTATGCACAAATCCAGACACTGTGGCTTCTACTGAGAAATTGAATGAAAAATCTATTGTTTATTTAGTTGCTATCTCGCGTTATGGTAAACAATGATGCAATCAGGGATGCTGTGCGGTTGCACATAACTAATTAGGAAATCATTAATTTGTTAATTCATGTTATAAGTAAACGGGATAATAAGAAAAAAACGGACGAAGTTGATGGCAAAAGCTATCTATGTACCAGTAGCGAAGGGTCAATTTTTGTAAGAGGTAAGCCGGAGTACATATGTTTAATGTGATTATATTATTTGTCTATAGAATACTGACTTTATCATTTTTCAAAGAGAAGCCGGTAGGAATCGAGTTGTATGGAACCTTCGCCACTGCTATGTACCTATGTAGTTTTCGATAAAGAGACTAGATACCACCAAATTACATTAGTTACGTAGATATTGGATAATATTACGGATTCTGGCAGTATCCAATGCCACGATTGCCAACATTTTCCTTATAAATGAGCATGACTAATTTGTATTTGTTTTCGATTACTTCGAATCTTTACTGCAATTTTATACTGTACATAACTATTAAATTGATCGGCACAGCTGTGGGCCCGAATATCGCAAGACTGGAGCCCTGAGATGGCGGGACCTCTTGGATGAATTCCTTGTGAATTGGTGAGAAGATGCATATCATTGTGAGAAGTGGAAGGAATGGGGGGAGGCGTTGGCCCAGGAGTGGGACCATACGGTCTTACTAAAAAAACGGATAATCCGAAATAAAAGTTTAAGAGTGCCTTTTCGAAACTGAGACTAAAATATTAATATCCTATCAAATCTATTACGTCTGCGACGTTACGATGAATATCCAAGCATTCCCATTTCTAGCATCAGTATATCGTAAAGCCATTTAATTAAAGATCTGTGTGTGTTTGCCTCTCAGCACTTTGGAACTGCATCTAAGTTCTGAAACTACTAAAGTACCTTCAACAAATATTAATTGGTGGAAACTTTATAGCCGTATGCTCTCCTAGTTCTATTCAAAGACAAATACCTACTTACTTAGGTATTAAGGATGACTTATAGTTTGAGTTTTAGAGTGTTTGAATTAGACTTGGCGGAGTTGCGGGATATCACTTTGTTTATCTAGCAGCTTATTGGTGGAGTTGTTTGTATGCTTGTGTTGCTGCAGGTGTGGCTCTTTAAAGCTTGTTTAGGAAGAAAATTCAGGGTATTAAAAAACCGGCCAACTACGAGTTAGACTCGCGCACCGAGGGTTCCGTACAAACTTCAGTTTTTTGTTGTTGTTATACTACATGTTTACGGTTTTCAGATTTTTTCTTTACATGTGCTGTAAGACGTTGCTTCTTGCCAAATTTTATGATTTTAGGTCACGGGAAATACCCTATGTTTTGATTCCCTTGTGAAATTGCTAAATAAGCGAAAATATGCAACATATATTTTTGATTGCGTTGACTTACAAGTTTTATAATTTTAACAGCTGAAAGGGACCGTAGACCTGAGCATTTTGATGAAAAAAGATTGATACCTCTACGCGTTCCTAAGAAAAAAGGCTTTGATAGACAGACAACGTGGTACTGCAAGGGTTCCTTTTTCCTTTTGAGGTACGGAACCTTAAAAAATAATAAAGGTAACCTATGCCTTTATGCTATGTGAAATTGTGGATGCTTCGTCAATCTTTGAGATAACATTGATTGTCTTTTGTGTGTAGCTGCAATAATTTCACAGACATCGGTGAGTTTCACAGCAGAACACGGTATTTAGTGTCATGCGGATTGGCTATCGTACAACAGCATTTTCCCGCATTTGGGTGGCACCCGCAATGCTACTTTTCACAATTAGGTACTTATGTCATTTTGGTTACGTGTGCACGCATCACAATAAACACGTTAGTAAATGAAAAGAGCATGACTGCCTCGTTGGTTTAGTGGTCGCAAGCGCCACTGCTGAGCATGAGGTCCTGGGTTCGATTCCCAGGTTACGCAAAATATTATTGAGTTTTTTTCATAAGGAATTTCTCAGCAGCAACCACGGAGTCTAGATTACCCGGTTGATGGCAATAGGCTCGCCCCCTATAACATAGGACAAACATTACTGGCGAAATGTGGGTGTGGATATTATTAATTACACCCCTGCTTAACCCTTTGGAATCCCCAAAAGCGTGGTGTTATGTTGTATGAAAGAAAGACGATATTATTTCATTCTAGAAAATTCAAGACAAAAGGCCGATCTAATTTTAACTAAAATACGCATCAACTGCAATGTAACATAAAACCTATATTCTGAGCATTAACGTGACACGTGTCTCGGCAAAACAATAACAGAATCAGTAGATAACGATTTGCCATTATGTTTCCTACAATTGACTAATAAAACTAACAACATTATGAGTCACAGGAAGTACAGTTTTTGACGCGATTCGAAAGATTAATGAATTCTTGTTACGTAATATGACTCAGTTATCGGTTTTATTTGTGTTATGCTACACCTAGACTTATGAACACTTGCTGCAGATAACCTAAGAACACTAAAGCATTAAACATATTTTTTTATTATAAAGGGTGTAAATAGACCCTTAACACATCCGAAAGGCACTTGTTCTCCCCGTCTTTGCGATTATCTTTTTTGTTCTAGACCATACCTGGGAACGGAGATATCGGGGGTCAAAGTTGTTGTATGTTTGTAATGCAAGATTTTTACTTTACACACCTCCATGACCCCCGTACTATTCAGTCCATCCATCAGCACAATGCTTTGAGTGCTTTCCATCGAGTCCTACCGTAAAACGTGATTTTTCACCTCAAAAAAAAAGTCGGTACCCAGCAATAATTTTTGCGTAAAGTTACTTAGTTTGATGTACAGAATACTTGGTTGACGGCTATGTGAAGGGTCTGTTTACACCCTGTATACAAGTGAATCAGAAAGAATTTATTTATTAAGTAGTGTAAACTAACTATACAACATTCGCTTTAGTATATGCGAAACCTGAAATACGTGTCTAGTATTTTTATGTAAAGCTGCAATGTAAAATTTTCAAAACTTTATCATGAAAAATCACAAAGTTATAAGCTTGTTCTGTTACCTGGTTTTCCGCACAAAAACATGGTCCACACGCGGCGCGCCCGCGCGTGCGCCTGCAGCGTTGTCTTGAGCTCATTGATTATAATAATTTGGCAGTAGGTACCTAAATGATTGCAATAAGTACTTAGTGCCGCTCAGTGTCCATCTTGTAGCCTTTTTTAAATATTTTTGGAACAAAATATAACATGGTTTAAAAATTATTGGTATCGATTCAGTTACTCATTCTGAACCAACTATGTTCAGGTTTATATATATTTATATTAGTATTTGCATACTAAAAATAATGTTGTATACATTATTATTTAAAAACTAAGAAAAAACTATCAAAGGGCATCGAAAAACTCCTCAACGCTGTCAGCTGGTAATATACCCAAGAGACAGGCGGGGTTGCCACGTTGTATGGCATGACTTAGCCTCTGGCCAAGGTAAAAGCCAGCCCTTGGGTCACGGGAAGAGTCAACTTGGCGTTTCGAAATTTCCTTAAACACGCTATGAGCACTCAGACCCCACGGCTTCAGAGTTTCAACCCCAAACGGCTCTAAATATAGTTTTCACAAAGGTTTCTATATTTATGTTTATAATTAAATTATGTAGAACCTACCTCGTTGTACAGATTGCGGTTTCCATTACCGCTATTCCGATCACACTTGTACCCAGATGTGAACTTGACAGATGGGTGGCCTGGCGGAGGAATATACTTTTCGTTCTTGATTATAACTTGATGAATTACAAAACAGGAACACCAACACCGCCTTAGTCGCTGGAGACAATACATGCAATACTTTTACATGAATTGCTGTTTTAGGTACTAGGGTAGTGGCTACTTTGAAGAAAGCCACAAGTTACGGCAACGGCACTCGGGACGTGTGACATAAAGGGTGTAAATAGACCCTTAACGACCCATTTTTTTTGTTCTAGACCATAATTGGGGACCTTCTAGTTACGTAGATATTGGGGGTGAAAGTTCCAACTTTTTTTCAAATACATGTCTAATGTAAGTTTTATTTTCAACACCTCCACGACCTCCGTACTATTCAATCCATCCATCAGCACAATGCTTTGAGTACGTTCCTTTGAGTCCAACCATAAAACGTGATTTTTCACCCCAAAAAAAAACTCATTTCCCAGTAATAATTTTTGCATAAAGTTACTAAGTTTGATGTACAGAATACTTGGTTGACGGCTTCGTGAAAGGTCTGTTTACACCCTGTATAGTAGAATACGGATCTAACTTGACTTTATCTTTATCTACACAACAGCGATAATAGAGTAAAATATTTCAGTGATGTAATTTCGTAGGCGGAACGTAGATAAGAAATTCTTAGAAGTTTATTACAGAATAAAACATTCATTAGCATGACGGAATTTCTAAATCAGTTTGATCATCTACTTAAAACAATGAAAAATTATTGTGTCTGATAAGCTAGTAGAGAAACAATGAAGTAATAAATACGTACGGTATTTGGCCCGGACGTCTGCGGGTACCTGTAATCTGGCCTTTTATCCTCAGAGTGGTCAAAGAGTTACCACTGATTTGCAGCGCGGCTTATATCTATAGCACAAATATTAATTGATAATTTGATCTGTAACACAGAAGGAGCCCGTGGCTAAATAATAACAGCCGCTCGGGTCGATCTTTAGGTTAAGCCGTGCTTGCCCATTACATCCCGAGTTTCGTCCGTGCCTCGGAAAGCACGTTAAGCCGTTGGTACCGGCTGTCGTTTGTAGATCTTTGACAGTCGTTAGGTAGTCAGTGGCCCAAAAGGTCTGACGACCAGTTTTACCAAGGGGTATCGTGTTACCTAGTACTAACTGGGTTGTGGAGGTTAGATAGGGCAGTCGCTCCATGTAAAATACTGGTATTCAGCTGCATCCGGTTGGACTGGAAGCCGACCCTAACATAGTTGGGAAAAGGCTTGGCAGATGATGATCTGTAATACGGGTTTTACCAAAAACAGACACCAGTTTATTTGTAGTGATAATTTGACTCTGTATTGTTGATTATGATAAGAGAAAATAAAGTAAATTATTATATAATATTATTTTTGATGACACCAACCCGACTACATCACATAACGGAAGAAAGCACCTACTACGAAGATACCTACAGCTACGATCCAGTACAAAACGAACTAAGCAAACCGACGAACTGACCCACAAGTAATATTTCATTTAAAGTCTCATCGTGCGTTCCAAAACTTTAGCAAAGCTTGTAAAGTATTTGCTCGAAATTTTCAAGACGGAGTGCAATCACGGTACGGGTCGAACCGGACCCGTTCAACTTTCGAATCGAACGAACTTGTGACCAGCGAAGTCTTTTTCATTTCTGGACTTTGATGAAATTTTGAAACTCGCCAATGAGTTCCTTTATTAAATAAAATATCTGCTGCTGTTTCTACTAAATGAAATGAGTTGGGAGATTTTGCTGATTTTAAAATCTAGATTCTATCGATATTCTCTTTTCTGAATGCAATCAAATAAGAACAAAAAGGCCCCGATTTTAAGCAATTTTCCAATGAAAATAGTTGATTACATTTCTTGGCTGTACAGCAGTAGCGAAAGATCAATTTTTGTAACAGGTAAGCCGGAGTACATATCTTTAATTTTATTATATTATTTGTCTATAGAATACTGACTTTGCCATTTTTCAAAGGGAAGCCGGTAGGAATCGAGTTGTATGGAACCTTCGCCACTGCTGTACAGCTTGTAACACTTGTAATACAAAATCGGTCATTTCAAGAAAAAATATTGTTTCTCTAACAACTTAATTTTAAAACAGTAGAAATTGAACGTGAACTAACAATCTCAAATAACGTTACACTTTTAAAAACTTTGGCTATCTTGTTAAGATAAAGTGAGACAGAAATCAAATATTTACCATACTTCAAAGTTATGAATGGTTTCGTTATTGTAAGTATAACTTTGTTATCTTATGTTTGTTTTGCACCAGGGGACCGCCATTTTTTGGGAAAATATATTTTGTTTCTTGTGATTTTTAGTTTATTTTTTTGACGTTTGCTTAGTTTAGCTTAGCTTAAGGTGAGGCAACATCGTCGTCATTCGTACGTCATAATGCTTAACCATCATAAAATCTACTAAATAAATGAGGATGAATAAAAAAAAAGGGTGTAAATAGACCCTTAACATATCCGAAAGGCACTTGTTCTCCCCGTCTTTGCGATCAATATTTTTTTTTTCTAGACCATACTTAGGAATCTTCAAGTTACGGAGATATTAGGGGTCAAAGTTCCAACTTTTTCACAAGTTTTTTTTTTTAAATGCATGTTTTTAATATAAGATTTTTACTTTACACACCTCCACGACCCCCGTACTATTCAATCCATCCATCAGCTCAATGTTTTGAGTGCTTTCCATCGAGTCCTACCGTAAAACGTGATTTTTCACCCCAAAAAAGAAAGTCGTTTCGTAGCAATAATTTTTGCGTAAAGTTACTTAGTTTGATGTACAGAATGCTTGGTTGACGGCTATATGAAGGGTCTGTTTACACCCTGTATGTATTATTAGTGTTATGTATAAACCAGGATCACGGTGCTTGCAACAGCGCCGAAATATCGGGAACTTAAAACAAACAGTAAACATGGTAAATATCCCGTTTCTAATGTTAATGATAATGTTAGTGACCATGACAGTTTAAAAACTTGTATTATTAGTTTTTCGGAATGTTAGAGAAAATTCTGTACATCATCATCTACCCAGCCTTTTCTCAACGATGTTGTGGTCGGCTTCCAGTCTTACCGGATTCAGCTGAATACCAGTATTTTACATGGAACGGCCGCCTATCTGACCTCCACAACCCACATAGTGATAAAACTTTGATGCATCGGCAAAGCCTGCAAACTTTGAGATGAACGTGTCGTAATAAGGGATTTTTTTTGCCTTATAAATAATTTTAATGAATTAGAATTAGCGTTGCCATTCAGCGTGGCAATGCTGCCAGTCTTCTCGGCACGTTTCCAGATGACAGCGAATTTTTGTATGCAGACTGGGAACGTCATGAGTTACATACAGTTTCATTTATTGTCGCATTGTCGTGTCCACCCTGTATAATGTACATAATCTAGTTTTTAATTAATTCTAATAAAATCATAAATGACAATAAGTAAGACATATTCCTGCAACCAACACTACATCTAAGTTCATTCAGCAGAGTACCTCCAGACTCCGAACCCGTCATTCAATAAAACTAAAGGAGCATCGTTACGAAAAAGCTCGCTCCGCTCAGGTGCAACTGACTTAATACAATTGAGTTCGTTATTCCAACGACGCATTGTTCAGCCAATAGAGACTTACGGCTCCGATCTGCAATCACCCTGATTTACAGACTTCAGAAAGCACCAACTAAGGCCAGTGCTGCTATAAAAATTGCTTCTATATCTTAATGTTGAAGAATGGGTTCCAATTTTAGTGAACGTCGACTACGTAGTTCATTCTGAAATTCATTTCTTTCTTTTAAAATCCAACGTAGTTTACAGTTTTCCTTTTCACGAACGTTGAAAAACGGTCTCATGAATGACGAATGTTGTATTTTTGAATCGTGAAATAAGAAACGAATGATGAATATGCAGATCACGAAGACCGTCCATAAAAATATAGCTTCTTCCATCCACACACGACCCACCTTTGTTCTTATTTTCAATTTCATGTAAAGCGATTCTATAAATTTTAAAATCGCTGCCCAGACAGGAAGTCAGATCGAAATCGTGGCGGTCGGGAGGAAATTGCTCATTCTCACGCGAACGGCCGCCGCCTCACTCCGGGGAATCCGCTCTAATGGAAAAAGTTAAAAAAATATACAAAACTTTTTATTGCAAAGCCTCGTTGGACTTAAACCTACACATAAATACGTAGCAACTATAAGAAAACTAGAACAAGTAGATTTCATTTTTTAAGTAATCTTTTAATAAATGTTGTTCTGTTCAGATCTTCATAATTTTCCTGTAAGGAAGGTATAATTATGATAACGATTTCAAAATAATAACTAAAAAATTTGAAATTTTGCTACTTGGTAAGTTTTGTGTTTTTTTGTTACATTTAAAATATTGGGGAGTATTTTACTTCCTATATTTAAAATACTATTACTAATTACTTCTTATATTTAAAATACTGGGGAGTATTTTACTTCCTATATTTAAAATACTATTACTAATTACTTCTTATATTTAAAATACTGGGGAGTATTTTACTTCCTTTACTTAAAATACTATTACTAATTACTTCTTATATTTAAAATACTGGGGAGTATTTTATATTACGTTCACGGAGTGATGAGAATAAATTTTAATAAATGCCCCACACCCTTTGTTTAAAATGTAATTATTGTGCCCTGTCGTCTGCTTCAATAAAGATGAACTTGATTGATACTTTGCCGATGAAAATCAATTTAATATTATACACTCTATAGAAGGATCGATGGTCGATCTTTAGGTTAAGCCGTGCTTGCCTAGGTTGGTCTGTGGATGGGTGACCACCCATTACGTACCGAGTTTCCTCCGTGCCTCGGAAAGCACGTTAAGCCGTTGGTCCCGGCTGGCATTTGTAGATCTTTGACAGTCGTTATAGGTAGTCAGTGGCCCAAAAAGTCTGACAACCAGTCTTGCCAAGGGGTATCGTATTACCTAGTACTAACTGGGTTGTGGAGGTCAGATAGGCAGTCGCTCCATGTAAAATACTGGTATTCAGCTATATCCGGTTAGACTGGAAGCCGACCGCAATATAGTTGGGAAAAGGCTAGTCAGATGACATTCTATAGAAGGAAAAGAAATTTCTTTGGTTACACATACAAATAGATACTCGTACATTCTTAGACGGCAACCACACCCATATTGGTGTTAATGGTTTAGAGCCTTTTAAAACATGGCAAAAACAATAAACATGATTTACAGTTCAGACATTTACGAGTACATTGGTATCGTTTACTATTTTGTTGGCCTGACTGACACTCTGTTTTGAAACTTTCTACAAGTTTTCGAGATGACAATTATTACAACTTAAGTGTGAACGATATATGAAAAAAAGGAAATAAGGAATTATAATGTTAGCATTGCCATACAACGTGGCATTGTACTTACTTATTGTACGTTCCTGGATGACAGCGATGTGGAGTAGGTACTTTTTTGCCTCTTTCACTTTAAATAAAACGATGCCCCTCACTAGGAATTACTCCTGTATCGTGGGTGCTTTTACAAACATTTAAACTCCCATATGTACACAAATACGAATACTTTGTCGCCAGAGTGCGTGTTTATCGTCGTTGTATATATTTAGGTACTTGGTTTTAGTCTAATTAAATATTTTGTTTGTACATTTATGGTTTTTTTAATAGTATTTATTTCTTTAACAAAAATAAGTTTTCTACAAGTACATGTTTTACACTTCAGTGTAAAATTCCAATAATGGTAGGTAAATACTAGAACCAATTTCATGACAATATCTTCGAGCCCATTGCGTAGAAAGTTATTTAGATTATTTCGCGGTGCAATTTTTCAGTTTTATCTATGTTGGCTAACTTCAGATTGTGTTTTAAATTGTATATTTTCCAACTGTTTTTTTTTTTTTTTTTCACTTTGGCGACACTTGGGGGAGGCCTATGTCCAGCAGTGGACGTCTTTCGACTGAAATGATGATGATGATGATGATGATTTTGACGAACGTATTTATATTTTTTAAATTTCCCTAAAACTTGCATGCATACATTCACGACTTTTTCCATGAGGTAGGCAGAAAATATAGAAGGTCTCTAGCTACGATCCTCACATACTACTTTTGTTTCCTCTACGTTCATACACACATACTGGTTGTGAATACTAATACGCACCTGACCTTCCTGAAGACCAATAAGGTGGTGACTAATAAGGTGGTGTGACATATACATGTACTATATATTTTCTTGTTTTTATAAAATATGTATGATTGTCTATAAGGTATACATATATGTTATGGGTCTTTGTTACCAGAAATAAATGATATATAATTATTATTATTATACTGAACTTTCATTGTAATCGCACCTGCCTATGATATACCTTTTTGTGATTCGCCTTACATTCATACTTTCAACATGATCAGCAGCGGTAGCCTAAGCCTAGTGGTGTGATCGTCGGACTGCCAAGTCCGACGATCACATGTGTCTACGGTCCCGAGTTCGAACCGTAGACACGTACCTCTGTTGTTTTTCGGATTCATGTGCATATTGTATAATTATCACTTGCTTCGGTGAAGGAAAACATCGTTAGGAAACTTAACCAGAAAGCAACAGAAAAAAACATATTCATGAACAAACCGTGACGTAGTCCTTTTAATTTTTTGTCGCTATAAAAGTGTATCACAACTTTATTATATTTATAAGCAAATGATTACGTGACTTTTTTGTTGTCACTTGTTATTGTTTGTTGTGAACTTGTTTAACCTTTTCACCGCCACAGACCTCAATAGAAGTTCCAAATTTCCGTGCCACCAGCGCGAGCGCCACGACTTCATCAGAAACTCTTAGTTTTTAACTACCTATCAAACATAAAAGTACTGTATATAAATCGTGTAAATCTCATTAATCGATATGATGATACCCTCATCACTACTGTTTACTGTATACTTCGTTATACATTTATAGCTTGGCGCTGACAAGGCATCGCGTTCTGTGTACAGTGGCGGTGAAAAGATTAATTGACAAAGGCTGGAAAAATACTCAAGTTCCTAATCTTAAGTTTTTATCTAAGACCAATTTATAATCAAATGTTTTATTTAACAACCTTGATCATCATCATCATCAGCCTATAGCAGTCCAACTTTATCATCACCATGGAATAAACCAATGATTCAACCAAACCAAACCAATGATCAATGACCAATGATTTTGATTTGTTTCAATGAACACAAATACATAATTAATTAAAAACTATTAAATAACCCAAAATAAGAAAACTAACAACAAACTATAAAAGGGCATCAAAAAATTTCTCCTCAACGCTGTCATCTGGTAATGTGCCCAAGAGACTGGCGGCGTTGCCACGTTGTATGGCAACGCCGTTTAATGCTTAATAAATATAATTTTGTAATGTTCCCATGAACACATGTTTCAACGAACACTTGCTAATATTATTGTTATAGATCAATAATAATCTTTTGATTCAAATAAAACACCGAAATTCACCAACCAGTAGGTACAGTCAAGTCCTTAATAGCTTTGTCAGTTTTTTTTTAATTTATTAAGGTAGGATACATAATCTACTTTTTGAAACTACGACACTGAGCAAATGGTCTGACCATTTTGTTTCTTAAATTAAATTAGTCTGCCAGTGTAGCATTTAGCAAAGAAGAAGGCTAAATATTATTCTGAAGATTATTCAACGATGCAATGTTTAATGCTGAATTGGTATAGCAGAAATGCAGAATCTATCTTGCAATGAGCAGACAGACAGCTCTTAAGGCAATTATGATGATGAAGGTGACGAACGTTTTTCGACTACATTAATGAATCACTTCATTAGTTAGATTAGATTTAAATGTCAACTTGAGGGGGGGTATGGCAGAACTTAGTAGCTAAGTCGAACGTCGTTGTGTCGCTTTCAGAACCCTTAAATGCCGTGTGTTAACTAGATAAGTTGAAGACGCCCTGCGTATCTTTGACGTAACTTTAACCAAACTATTTCATTCAGACCAAAGTTAATCAAGTCAAAGTAATCAAAGAGAGTAATTGATTAAAACCGTGGCTCACATCTTACATAATGTCTTGAGTGTCATAATAGTAGCAATATGTCCTCCCCTTCTCCGGTCATTGGCGGACAATTTCAGCGAAAACAACCATCATCATCTGCTCAGCCTTTTCCCAACTATGGGGCTCAGCTTCCAGTCTAACCGGATACAGCTGAATACCAGTATTTAACATGGGGCGACTGCCTATCTAACCTCAACAACCCAGTTAGTGTCGGGTGATACGATACCCCTTGGTAAGACTTGTGGTCAGACTTCCGGGTCACTGAGTACTTACCGCTTTTCGAAGATCTACAATTGACAGCCGGGACCGTTGGCTTATCATGCTTTCCGAGGCACGGAGGAAGCTCGGTATGTAATGGTTATTTACCCATCCACAAACCTAGGCATGCGCGGCTGAACCTGAAGATAGACACGAACGGCTGCTATTTAGCCACGAGCTCCTCAGCGACGACAATGTTATAAAGATAAAGATAATTTATTTGTTAAAAACATGCGTTTACACACAAATTGAGCAAGATCTTAGTAAGTAGGGTAGGGTAGGTCCGTACATGTTTTACCATGTGAGGTGTACAAATTTGGTTTTTCTTTTACAATTATACAAATTAAAACATTTCTATTTTAGCCATTGTTTTTCTAGGTAACTATATAGTGCCAAAGGTTGTGCTCAAATACAAATGATGGTGTAATCCGACACGGACGGAGCGAGATCTGGACCAAGACCATTGCCTCACGTGCTTTCAGAGGTACTGGCGTCTCATACCTAGTGGAAAACTCGCGCTGCAACCGAACTTAGGAATCGAAACCAGGACCCCACGCTCAGTTGCACTTGCGCCCACGGGACAGTAAGGTTGACCAGTACGCTGTCCATGATTGGAATAATTTACTAATTTTGGACCAACATAAATATTTGATTTATCTATTTAAATATGACCGCCTCGTTGGTCTAGTGGTCGCAATCGCGACTGATGAGCATGAGGTCCTGGGTTCGATTCCCGGGTCGGGTAAATTGTCGGGTGTCGGGTGAATCTCACAGCATCAGCCACGGAGTCTAGATTTGTGCCCGGTTGATGGCAATAGGCTTGCCCCCTATTATGGTACACGGGACTAAAACATAACTTCTCCGAAATATCGAGAACTCATAAGAAACAGTAAACATGGTAAATATCCCGTTTCGAGTATTAATAATAAAACATAACTGGCGAAATGTGAGTGTAGTATTAGGTACACCTCTGCCAAACCCTTCGAATACAGGCGTGATGCTATGTATGATTTGTTATAAATGATTGATTTATCTATTTAAGTATGGAGCAGCAAGCTGGATGGATGCATCATATTTAAATAAATGCAGGATACAGGTCACGTTGAGGACCTAATGTTAATTATTTAGTTTATCTAACGATAACTGCTATCTTTGGCAATTCTTTGATAAGCCGAATCTTTAATAATATCTTTAGTACGACACTAGTACGTCCCTGTAATTGAAAATTAGTTTATTATGTACTGATAATGTGAACAATGAGTAATACATAAATAACTAACTAAGTAACCTGTGCAATAATTTAATAACTACACGATGCAACTAATGATAAATTATAATTAAGATAAGATGGAGAAGTATTTTGTACCCGGGAAGAATTTAGTATTTTTCCTTTATTCATTTTTCATACATGATACTTTTAACATTTTTAAATATTTCTTTAAAAAAACATATAAGCAGCGGACTACTATTTTTTATTTACAAATATAAAAAATCCGCCAGTGTGGAAACGCTTAGTATTGTAATTTACTCGCTGTTGCTCGCGACCTTCATTCGCGCGAAATTATTATAAAAATTTAACTTCCCTATTTGCATCAGATTTTGTTAACTATTTCAAGGGTTTTTTTTTCACAGAACCCTAATCCTTTTTCTAAAATAAAAGTAGCCTTAGTTACTCCTTACAACAACAGCTATCTGCCTGTAAAAGTCCCATCAAAATTGGTCCAGGCTTTTCGGAGAAACATCATTCGAACGAACAGAGACTTTCCTTTGCATTCAGAAAAAGTTGTTATTTTTAAATCACAAACAGACACTTCAATTGTATGTATTTGTATAAATAAAATACACTTCAACGTCAGTTTACCCGTAGCATTTGAAGTAAAACAAAGGTGATTTATAACAATAAAAAATACTCACATAAACGAAATCTGGGAAACTGACGTGCATGCTCTCTTACATATCTTTGTCAATCAATATCATACACCTCAGTATTCACTAGACGCCGGTGCTAGCAAGGCATCAATTTCAACCAGTTACATTTAAAATATAAAAAAAAAAAAAAACTTTATGTGAAGCCAAAAAAGTGCGTATATCCTATTACGAAGTAGTAACTGACTTCATAATTCAGTGTGTGTTATTATTAGCACCTAAATCATAAAACTAAATGTATTTTTTTTTTCTATAACTAGACAACTGCTCAGGTGTTTACCGGTATTATCTAGCTTGCCGAAATATTGTATCGATCGGTAAAGATAAAATTCGATAAGGTTTAGATAAGTTTTGTTGTAGTTTTAAACATTAACATCCGTCAGTAACGCTTCAGTCGTGAACAACTGCCTGTCTTGCATTCAGTGACTCGAAACATTTCCATTAAAACGACAAAATGTGGTAAGTTTTGGTTTTGTTTTTCATTAAGTAACACTGTGTTTTGTTTACTAAATAAATCGTGTAAAAACTGATCAATAATAACACAGTAATTGTGCACAGTTCAATTAAATACACGTGACACGAATACTTCCTTCCAATTATGTTGTTGCCTGAACGTAAAGTTGTAAAAAAACATACAAAAGTCTTACTAATACCCATTTTAATTATGCGGCAATTAATGCATGGAAGTAAATTGTCGTAATAACATGCACTTTTCCGTAATTGCAACTTCATAATTTGTGTTTTTTGCCCTCAAATAAACACCACTTTGACACAAATCGTTTTAGCTTAGCACGTATTCTGTCTAGACCAAACAAAAATATAGATTTTTTTAAACGAATCACTAGTGTTTTGGATTAAGATTAACTGACATTTTAATTATTTTTGTGATACAAATGGTTATCGTCAGACATTCTATTATTATCCGTGTTCGCAAGGCCTGTCGGACCGCACTGGCTTCGTAAGTATATAAATCTCCACCAGTTGGTACAATCGTGACGTAAACAGCATAGACCAATCAACTTCGTAATGCTACCGAGCGGTACAGTTACCAACAGAATCATTTAAAGTAAACTATTTATTAGTTTTACTCATCTCAGTAAAATGGTTACTTTATTTCCTATAAATTAAACATTTAATTATCACACGTTTCTGCGCATTCGTTTGTAATGAATACAATATATGTTATCGGTATCTTGCGAAAAATACAGTCAGGAAATGTAGTTTTTCCATCGATAAGTATGAAACACACGTATGTACACATGTAGGCGAAAGATAACAAATGGCAAAAACAAACATTCCAATAAAACATTATTACAATCTTATCATTAGGTATATCAGTTAACAAATTAAGCATGATAAAATAATCTAATATTACACCTACATTATTATCAAAGGTAAAGGAAAAAAAAACAAAGAAAATAATAATAATTTTTCATTATTGATTTTTGGTAAATATATGCTTAGGTACTCAATCAATCAACCTATTTGTAGATATGCTTACCTAGTACCTACTGATGATCGAAAAAAGCAAAAATGTGCATGTTTCTTTTAGAATCACGTACAAATCGAAATTGCTGATCGTTTTTAGATAAGGAAAATTACAGATAAACATGCCAAGAAACGCATACCACTTCTCTTTTAATTAATATCTCGCCACATGTTACATTTATTTACTTTTACTGTTTGTATGACACACAAGAAATACTCATGATTAATAACATCTGAATACACAAATGGCATCTTATTTTTTTGCTACTGTTACCAATAACAAGTTTTTAATTTATTCGTCGCTGCCAACGACCTCTACTTTCTAGTAATTATTCTACTAGCGTTTGCCGTGAGACGACCTTATGATAGGCAGCATGCTATTGTCTTTAAAATGTTAGCCCTTTTTAATAGAAACTTTTGACGTTTTTCTTTGGTTAGCCATTGCTGCCCCGCTACTGGGCGAAGACCTCTCCAAAGTCCTTTTCTAGTAGTTCTTTGCGGTTACTATGGACTCGTTGGTACTAGGAACTCGTTAGAACTGGCCAAGTTGTATTGATATATAGTGAAATATGTATTTGTGAAGGTGTCCAAGGTACTGGCTGTTCCAAGTTTGGGACCAACGTTACTTCTACACTGTAACCTTCCTGTTGTATAATCGATCTTGCTTTACGCTGTGAAAAAAAAAAAAAAAAATTAGTAAAGTGTCTGCTAAAGAATCTTTTGACTGAAATTGATTATAACAATATTTTTATTCTTGTCGTTGATTAAGTAAGCTTTACTTCTTGACAGTACCTAACACCTTTTGTTTAAAACGTGTTAATGCTCTTCGAAGAAGTAGAAAGAGCTCTATAAACGTGTTGTCCTAGATAAGGTCTATCTTAAACTGTTGATTAAATCGGCACGTAATAATAAGATAATTTAGATAAGGCCAGAGGTATATTGAATCATAAAGATTTACAATACTTTGATTATTGTTTTTCTTTGAATTATAAAATAAAAGAACGACTCATTTCTTCTTTATCACTGTATATCAAAGAGAAACCTTGATCCTAATCTTTTTTGAACTAGAAACAGTAAAAATAAAAGGACTGAGTTCTTAAGGGAAAGATATACTATGCGACAGTAGCGACATCTATTCAACAAAGTTGATACTTTGACGGTAGTCAACGTAGTACTAGTTCAAGTTACCGCCACCACGACCTTCACTGAATTTTACATCGCACAAGTAAGATTCTCGTTGAAAGGCAGATGTCGGCTCATCAAACAGCCGATCAAAAGGTGGTCAAAAGTTCCTACTTTTTTAAAAGTGAACCAAAATGGTCATGATATACAGGGTGTAAACAGACCCTTCACATAGTGACGGCTATGTCGGCTGTATAGGCTAAAAATGATCACAAAGACGGGGGGACAACTGCCTTTCGGATATGTTAAGGGTCTATTTACACCCTATATAGGGTGGAACGGACACCGTCGCACATACGGTTACTGCGTACTTGGTACATCATTCTCAACCCGGGGTCACATGGAAATTTTGAATAGGCATTTTTTTTTAATCTACTGTTCCCTACAAAAGTGCAATACCTACACGGTCTAAATGTATCCAGCTGATCAAAATGATGTGGTAACCGTTTGTACAGTCACGAGCACCAATATGTAAACACTTGACAACTTTTAAAAGTTTTTTCTCCTACTGTTCTGATTAAAATTTCTTGTTGTCACGAACATAGTATTCTGGAACTCATATTTTTAATATTTTTAATTCTATTCCCAAGTTACTATCGTTATTTTTCGAGAAAATTGCTTTTAAAATTAGGAAAGTGTATACATATTGGTGCTCGTGACTGTACGTCGGTGTCCCTTCCGTATGTATGAATAAATCTACGAAAAAGACATCGAGCAAGATAATTAACAAGTTTTGACACAAGAAAAGCACAAAATTCGAAAGTGTTCATTCCAACAAAATGAGAAACATCATGTGCGATCTAATTGTTAAACACGACACGGTGAGAATAACACTGAAATAGTAAATCGTAAAATCGCGTTGTAGGACTTATTGCCATTGTAGGTATTTGGCACTTGTACCAGGTAGGTACGGTATACTGATTTTGCTCTAGTTACGAACTTATGGCTGTCGTAAAATTCTATTAGTGTACGAGCAAACCAGAGGACATAAAACTAGTTTTACATTGTGTCAGCTCACTAAGTGCGAATTGATTGAAACCTTGAGCTCTTTCAAAAGAAACGTAGACATAGGTACTTCTATATAAAGAGTAGATATTAAATGAATAAACAACAGATTGGTTAAGACATTTTACTGCTAATGAACCTATTGAAAAACATTGAAATCCATTGAAAACAAGTCGTGCTGAACATAATGATTTAAAGTCACATAAATTTCCTCACAAGGTAAGACTTGTCGATTTTCTCACGATGTTTTCCTTTAGAGCGTGATGCATCTTAACTAAAATACTAGCAACATGAATTTTGTGGCGTTTGAGTGACATTGACTTTGTGAAAATTTTGTTGTGACATTGTATTGAACCACCACGCCTGTAATCACCGAATGATTAGGCAGAGGTGTAACTAATAGAGCACCCACATTTCGTCACCTATGTCTTCGTCACTTAAGTCCCAAGTAATAGGAGCGAGCCGATTGCCGTCAACCGGGCACAAATCCAGACGTCGTGGCTACTATTGAAAAAATCCTGGTGGGCAAACCCAATAACACTTTGCCCGACACTGGAATCGAACCCAGGACCACATGCTCAGCTGTCGCGCTTGCGACCACTCGACCAACGAGGTAGTCATATAAAATCGACAAAACGAGGCAGTTATTCAATAATATCCTCGGTGATTAGACAAGTGCGCAGGAGATATTACAGTGTACAAGTGTGTATGCAAACACAGGTGCGCTCTCTGCTCCTTTAAACCCCGCTCCGCTGGTATTGAAATAACCAAGATGGCGGCGATACTTGCGATTTTGTCCGTGCGCCAAAAGACCCAAATTTTTTTTTTTTTTCTTTTTGATATCCCCTTCCCCTGGGAAAGACCCTTGTACTAACATATTTACCTCCATTTAATGATATTTAAACATATATTTTGTATTTTCCAGTTGCTGTGTGTGTAATCTCCTGTGCAAGATCCTCAGTTTGTTAGTATCGCTACTGTTCATTGTGGCGGTGATCCTTCTCATCCTATGGGGCGTCGGAGTCATATTTGGTAGTAAGTACTTTTGATTCATTCTTATTCTTATTCTTTATTGCACACAAAAATAAGATATATATTCATATATCGTTATGTATCGTTATTAATTTTATATAGCAGTTTCATGATACCTAAGTAGAAGTCCTGCCAGCTTGACTTGGCAAAATCATTCATCTAAAATCCAGGTAGGAACTCGAAGCTAAATAATAATAGCCGTTCGGGTCAATCTTCAGGTTAAGCCACGCTTGCCCAGGTTGGTCTGTGGATGGGTGAGCACCCGTTACATAAGGACTTTCCTACTTGCCTCGGAAAGCACGTTATGCCGTTGGTCCCGGCTGTCATTTGTAGAGCTTTGACAGTCATTACAGATAGTCAGTGACCCGAAAGTCTGAGAACCAGTCTTTCCAAAGGGTATCGTATTACCCAGTACTAACTGGGTTGTGGAGGTCAGATAGTGTAGGAGCTAAAATACTGGTATCCAGCTGCATCCAGTGACACTGGAAGCCGACCCCAACATAGTTGGGAAAAGGCTAGGCAGATGATGCTTCATCTATAATCCAGTGCGATTGCGGTGCTCCTGATCAAACCATCACCTCTGATGGAGTGGTCGAAATCTTATATCACCAGCATCATTGATATTCTGAACTACGCCTCCAACGGGCTGGACCTGAACAGTATAATAAAGATGTACAGTCACGAGCACCAATATGTATACACTTTCCTAAATTTAAAAGCAATTTCGCTAGAAATAACGATTGTCGCTTGGAGATAGGATCTTTTTCATAAAAATATGAGTTCCAGAATATTATGTTCGTAACAACATGAAATTTTAATCAGAACAGTAGGAGAAAAACACTTTTAAAAGTTGTAAAGTGTTTACATATTTTTGCTCGTGACTGTACCGACGAACTGAAAAGAAGAATTAGTTCTATTGAATGAATACCGAAACAAAAAGCTTCTATCATATCTCGTGAATGGTTTTACTGTCTCCCAATATGTTTAAAATCATGGAATCTGTGTTAAAACGCTCACAATATGGCGTTATTTAGCAAAATAAGCTATCATATCTGACACTTCTTTAATTGGCTTCGCTGTCGGCGGGCTTTGTAACGACACTGAAACAGAACCACGACCAATCAAGCTATGCATAACCAGTATACCCTGATCTCTCATTGTACGGGAAGCTCATTCAAAGCGAGGTCAGGTTATACTGGATATTTATGAATAGCTTGATGTGTTGCCGTGTATACATGATTCCAACAAGCATTCCAAGCGTCGCAAATCTAACTGGAACACTTTTTTAATTTTACTTTTTGTCCAACAGAAGATGACGAAGAGACCGCCACTACGCTGCGATTCAACGAGATGACCTTCAATAATCCAAAACTAATTTAATTTGTAAAAATACCTCGCTTCTACTTCTAACAAACGAACATTCTTCTAATCTTTCTCGATTTCAATCGATGATGGACAAAGCGAACATTTCAAACAATTTCTTTTATTTGTATTCAATAATAATCTGTAGGTACTCTGGTTATTATCTTTACTACAACAATGGAGAAATAAGATCTATTATGAGCATGGTAGAAATCAAATAAAAAATGTGTTTGCCTCCAGCAGGGCTCTACCACGATATCATGCTTTACCGTTAATAAATTAAAATTCAATTTTTTGATCAGCTGAAAGTCTACCAAGATTATTTGGTAGTTTGATACAATTTTTTTTGTAATGTATTATTAAATAGAGTTTAAGTACCCATTTTCAAACGAACTGTAATCTTTTCTTTCATTCCTTCTCAACTTTAGTTTTAATTGTAAATAAATAAATAATTATTCTAGCGTTAAAATAAATATACCTAATTATTTATATATTATTTTATTATAGTCATCATCGCTAGTTATAAATATACATATATTAGTATATTGCTTACCTAGCGTATTAAAAATATGTGTAATATAATTTACAAATATAAATGTAAGTCTGTGCGGCTCGAATATCACTCGATCGACTGAACTTACAAACCAGCACATTATTGAAAGCAACATTTAAATTATACAAGGCCACAATGAACTGTAGCTGGATTGCGCTGGTGTTTTGTATGTTCTATTAACTTCTCAAATACGAATTGTGGACAGTCAATGGCTACTTGCTTAAAGGTATAGGTTCGGTAAAATGCTGATAAAATAGTTGCATAATTATATTATGTATGCACATTTAAAGTCGCCAGCGCATCAAGTTACTACCAACTGTCAAATTTTCTCATTCGATTTTGAACTTAACCGTCAACATTTTATGGTTTAAAATCTTTTGGAGAAATTCGACAGTTTGTGGTAATTGATGTGCTAGCGACTGTGCATAAAGGAACGAGTGCATAAATAGCGTTTTTCAGGCCCAACAACTTGGGACCGCAAATCCTGTATCTTTATGCCGACACTCAACAGAACCTCCATGGAAACAATTTTGACTTTGCTTGCGTCTTTATACTGTTCCGGGCAATTTTTCTTGAAAATCCTTTCAATTGTGTACTGAAGAAGCTTATAACCGCCTGCTAAGTTTAATGGTCTTATGAAACCTTAATTTGCCAACCTTTTTCAACATTCGGTCGCTTGTATATTCTCCGCACAGCGTGTCTAGTATATCTTGGCTGGTGGCGAAGTAATTAACTAAATTCAAATGTTCTACACCTGACATGATGGCTTGTGAAACGGATGGAGGAATTGCCTAATAGAGTAACTGTTTGGTCTAATTCCTTCGACAATTTCCATGCATGCTCATGGTTTTCATAATAATAAATTTTAAGTCAAGATAAACTGTACTTCCCGGGGCTACCCAACATAGCTATTATACCCTGAGTGCTTTTATACGTCAAAATAATGACTTAATAAAAAGTACGAAACTGAACTGTTCTTGTCTATTATTTTTTTGTTCCAATTCAGCATAAACAATTTATTTCTGGTTTAATCTCTATAGATAGACATTCGTCCACAGAGCATCAATATAACACTGCATTCGTCAAAGTCATACGGATGTCTTTCAAGTCGTTTTGCTCTAATCTAACTTATCGCAAAATATTTATAATTACGAATTAATTCTCAAGTTAACACAAGTCTATGACGGTACGTCCACACGGAATTGTTTAAGGATTATTTATTCCTGTTTAAATTTCAGCCAACCGTATAAAAATGTGGTAGGTAATCATAATAATTTCACTTTCACTTTCCTCAGTTTCTTATACCTAAATAAATGTTAATGGCAACATCTTTGGGCGTCTTGTCTTCGTGAGCTTCAGGAGCCACGCATCAATCTCTGCCCTTTATTTAGAGTAAGATATACAACATGGTCCAATGCTGGTCATGCTTATAATATAATGGTCTACCTCCAACTGTGTACGACTTATAACCGGAATGTTTATTCAACTTCATTTAACACCGTTGAATATTTCTATACCATTCTACAAAATGTTGCATATAGAATATTATTACCTACATCACACAGCACAATATAAACATGACGTGTTATTTTGAGAATATAAAATACGATAGAACAAGTTCACAGCGAGTCTGTAAATAAATAATATGTAAACAATAGCCCACTGGGCGCGGAAGATTCTATTTTGAAGCTTTATGCGATGGTAACAGTAATTTTTCAAAGGCCCGCTACGTTAAGATTCTTTGTCCATCGCAGTCTTCTTTCTCTAACGAGTGGTTAGTGCCTAAGGGCTCAAACACAGAAACACGTTACGACGACGCAACGTGCCACCGCACGGCAACGTGACGTTGCACGTTGCGTCACGGTGCCGTGACGTGGAAATCGACGTGGAGCAACGTAAATAATCACGTTACGACAACGCAACGTGCCACGTTGCACAGCACGTCGTCGTGACGTAAAATATGGCTGAAAGATATGGATGGATTCAGTATTTTCTTTGTATCTGTTTCTTCTTTATCCGTCTTCTTAATATAAGCAGGAGAAAAACACGTCTATTGTGGTCCATTTCTCGAAATAACTGCGGCAATTCTACAAATGCGCCACCGTCAATACGACGTGGCACGTTGCGTTGTCGTAACGTGATTATTTACGTTGCTCGACGTCAATTTCCACGTCACGGCACCGTGACGCAACGTGCAACGTCACATTGCCGTGCGGTGGCACTTTGCGTCGTCGTAACGTGTTTTTGTGTTTGAGCCCTAACCTGCCCCCGTAGCATGACCACCGTAGACAAGGATAGATAGTGCAAAGAAATCTGTCATTGTGTCGACACAATCTGTCATTTTGTCGATTCTTCCGTCAAAGAAATCCTTGTCTACGGTGGTCATACTACGGGGGCTGGTGTCAGAGTTTTTATGCCGCCATATTTTTATGTGCCTCTGACTTGGCTTCTGTCCTTCGCAGTTTATCCATATAATAAAATTGCAACAGGCCGTCTGTATATTGAAGATATTGAAAAAAATATATATAGGGCTCTTTATTAGAGCAACAGAAGCCAAAACAACAGTTTTTAGAATTTTTGTCTGTCCGTCTGTCTTTCTGTCTGTATGTTTGTACGCGCATCACGCAAAGCAACTGCATGGATTTGAACGCAGTTTTCACCGGTCTACTGCTAGATGCTTAACTTAAAAATATAGGCTACGTTTGATATAGTTTCGGACCCGTTAGGTGGCGCTGTGCGAAGCAAGGGCGGGTCGCTAGTATATAAAGTATAAGTATAATTATGTTGATATTTTAGAGTTAGATACATCCACGAAATAATACGTTGACTCTGTTTTCTGGGAGGTTTTTATCAAGTGAATATACGCTATTCAAAACCTCAAGTTTCATATGCTACTGTCTCGCTAAGTAACTAAATTAGGCAACCGTTAACTATAAAGGGTTCAGTTTAATAATTTAGCGTAACTTTACAGACGTGGCGGGTTTCAATACAAAATCATGATAAAAAGTTTGATTTCAAATACTCATTATTTCTCATAATTCGTGCGCACCACTGTCGTTGACCCTGTGCAGCTATTGTGCCTACTAGCTCCTAGGAGCAGGAGCTTTGCCCGCAATCTGGCTTGTTATCCCTAAAGAGATGTACCTACCTAGTAGACCCACATTTCTCCAGTTATGCGTAAGTCCCATGTAATAGGGGGGTGAGCCTATTGCCATCAACTAAGCTCAAATCCAGATTCCCGTGGCTGCTACACCGAAATTCCTGATGGAAAAACCAATTAACACTGGCCGACCAGGAAATCGAAACCTGGAGTTCACGCTCAGCAGTTGCGCTTGCGACCACGAGACCAACGAAGCAATCCTAAATATATCTATAGAATCAGTATTTCAAATTAATTCTAGTAAATTAATAGTCACTAGCTTATGCCCGCGGCTTCGCCCGCGTGGAGTTCTAAAATTGCC
Organism: Noctua comes; assembly: GCA_963082995.1. Taxonomy (NCBI): domain Eukaryota; kingdom Metazoa; phylum Arthropoda; class Insecta; order Lepidoptera; family Noctuidae; genus Noctua; species Noctua comes. The sequence goes on from OY720270.1 coordinate 7,974,167, forward strand.
CCACGGGATCATACTACCGGCACAAAAAGTATTCTATGTGTTAATCTAGACTTTAAACTATCTGTGTGCTGAATTTCATCCAAGTAGCAAAGAGTAACAAACATCCATCCCTCCATCCATCCCCACAAACTTTCGCATCTATATACGCTAATGCGAAAGTTTATAGACACGTCTACCTTAGAAAAATCCTACCTACTTATTAATAGGACTCCCGTGCCTCGTACGCGCTGCTCAACACTGCGCGCTATGCGCCTCTCTACGTGAGTTTCGAAGCCCTATTTGACTCTGTTGGGGGATGATTTTGAAAAAGCTGTGATACACCTGTCTCATAATTTTAATTGAAGAGTGTGTACACCAATTTTCGAGTCAATCGACCACGAGAATATTTCTTAGTAGATACCTACTCTTCACAAAGAATACACCCTTCAAATTTCATGTCTTTAAGACCAGTGGTTTAGACTGTGCGGTGATTTATCAGTCAGTCAGTCAGGACTTTGAATTTCATGTTGGAGAATGTTTTGGAAAAACTGTGATACACGTTTCTCATCATTTTAACTGAAGAGTATGTCCACAAATTTTCAAGTCAATCGACCCCGAGAATAAAAAGTTTCACAGAAAATTCAACACCCCATTACACCCTCTTAAGGGTGAAATTTCGAAAAACCCTTTCTTAAAGGATACCTACCGTTCACAAAGAATACACCCTCAAAATTTCATGTCTCTAAGACCAGCGGTTTGGGCTGTGCGTTGATATATCAGTCAGTCAATCAGTCAGTCAGTCAGGACTTTGAATTTTATATGTATAGATTAAATCTCTATTATTTTTCAGCATCATAAGCACACTCTGTTGTCAGTTTTGCAACTTGGTATTGGGGATTATGGTGGTTTTGGGTTTATTTTATTTAGTATCCTGTCTCATCTTATGGACAATCGATGGTAAGTACATACTTAAAACAATGTCAAATTTAGTTGTTAATCGACAGCGAATAATTGCTTTTAAGTAGGTTAGTAGGTACTTCTGACAAGTTTGACTTGACTTCAAGTTGGCTTCACTTCAATTTGACTTCACTTCAACTTGACTTGACCATCAGTTGTCCGTGACATTGTCTGCCTGTGTGTCAGAATATTTTTTTTATTTTTTCACATTATCCTACAAGGGCACTTATGTTACGTCAGAAGATATAAGCACGGTTCGAATATTCGTTCTTTTATTTTAGAGAAGAACCGGCAGGAAACCCTATATTTAGTCTTTTAAAATATTTGTTTTTTTTTGGATTAATTAATTTTCTCATCATTCAACCGTTCGATACGCTGCGATGTGGACATTGGAAGTTGCGTTTATGCTTATGCAGAAATAGATTAAAGAATTGCTTGTAAATCAGTGTTTTTAACCGATTTCTAAAAAGAAGCAGGTTCTCAATTAAGCGCAAAAAATTAAGATCACGTTTCAGACGTTACACACAAGATCCGTTCACGTGATACCTTAATATATGGTACTAACTTTTGCCCGCGACTTTGCTCGCGTTACTGATTGATTTGTTACACTCTATGACGCTCTGGGATAATGTAGCTTCCCATCAGTGAAAGAATTTTTGAATTGTTTTTTCTTGTCGGTTCAGTAGTTCCAAAGATTACCCCTTCAATCCAAACTTACAGACTTTCCTCTGTATTAGTGCAGATCTCTATAAAATTTCGATATACCTACCCACCAAGCGTATTAGGTAGGTATATGTGTGGTTAATGCTATTGTAGTTAGCCCGTATGCTACTGCTAACTTTACATACATATATATATATTATAACATTTTTTCAGAAGTGTCTAATATTGGGAAAATATTCAAATGAGCGAATATACTTGAAGTCTTACTTGTTAAAACTAAGTAAGAAATGTCTAGGAATAAAATGAAGCGGTTTATTATTATATTAAGACTAATTAACAAAGTGTGTCGTTGAATTGATCATTAATAAATTATAATGATTTCATACACGATGTTATTTTATTTTAAAGTAAGACAGTCCTATGAATGGAAATAGCTGCATGATACAAGGTGTAAACGGGCCCTTCACGAAGCATTTTGTACATCAAACTAAGTAAGTCTACGCAAAAATTAAGCGCAGGCCACACCGCCAGCTGGCGGGCGGGCGAGCGACGCGAACGACGCGTCGTTTCACCTCTTTTCATACTTTGGTTCACACCGCGAACTATCGAAAGATTCGAACAAAGTATGAAAAGGGCGTCGTTCGCGTCGCTCGCCCGCCCGCCAGCTGGCGGTGTGGCCTGCGCTTTATTGCTGCGAAACGAAGACACTGGCAGGTTTAAAGAGGTTTATTAACCCGACAAATGTCTTATGGCGATAGAGAATTGTTTCTAAAAAGGACTATGAATACTTATAATTGTTAAAACCGTGGAGCTCTAATAAGGTCAGGGCGAATTGTAGGCAATCGCGCGCAAGGGAGGAACTTCAGTCCGAAGGCAAGCAGGCACGTTACTCAAACTCGACGTTAAGGTAATAGAAAGCGTAAAATATCAATACTTTGGAGAACAATAGACTTCCAGACTCGACATAACGGGACTCGACATAAAGGGAATAATTCCTTTAATGTATACCATGAGCAGTCAAAACGGTGAAGTAAAACATCGTGTGGAAACTAGTATGTCCTAGTAACAAAAAAAATTCAGACATGTGACACCAACCAGACTCCTTAAGGCTCATGTACGGTGCGTCGTGCAGCGTGCTCTAACTCCAAAGTTCTTCATCGGATTCTTTTTTGAGGTCACGCCGAAAGTCTGCTCTTTTAAATTTAGCATTGGATCTGATGTGCGCTAAGATTGAGGACCATCACCGTGAATTCGAAAACCAATATTTTCTTGTTTTTTTTGTAGATAAACTGGGCTACCTAAAGGTAAAGCGATAATAGCGTGCGACAGCCGCGCGCTACATGCCGCGCGCTGCCTGCCGCGCGCGAACGATTCTGTCTACCTGCCGCGTACAAAATTTTTTAGTAAGCATTCGTCAATCGTCAGTAGTTGTGTTGGGACATATTTCTGATTTCTGCGAATCAAAATGGACAACGAAACATCGATCTGTTTGAACGAAATGTATGGATCTTTTACAACCGTGTTATGGGATCCTCGACAAAAAGCACCACCGCACACCTCAGGCATTATTGATGATACGGTTTGTTTTGATACACAGAACTGGCATTGTAGGCTAGAATATGAGTCTCCTGTTGCCAAATATCGCAAAGTTATAGCCAATCTCTCTTTTGTTGTGACTGCTTTACGCCAGTGCGTATCTTCTTTTTTTATTCGGTTCCACTAGGCTAAGTAAATGTTCAAACTCTTCCAAGGATAATTTAAAAAACTGTGGTGTTCAATTTCGTAATCTGTTGATTTAAAATTCTGTAACCTCTGCTGATAAAGTGGTTTCATCCAGCATTTCCTCATTTTAATATATTTTTTCTTAGTCCTTCGCAATTTTCGAATAATAAGCAGAGCCACGACACACGCAACCGCTTTCATTTTAGTTCTGATGCCAACTGAAGAGCGCGGCATGTCTCGGATGTGCCACACAGTACTGCCGCGCAAACATGCGTTGGTTTAGTCCTACTCCTAACTAGAGCGCGGCAAAAATGTGTCCTGCAAACGCCGCGTGTTGCTGCCGCGCTCTTGCCGCTCAATTTTTGGATACACCTTATATTAAGGGTTAAGGGATTACGACCTTTGAAGAGTACGAACTAAACTCTTTTTGTTAATTATTTCTATCTTCTAAATAAGCATAAACAATTCGTTTGATATCTACTGTGGATTTCTAAGTAATAATTGTCAGTGGTTCTAAACAGACATTTGTCAAAATCAGTGCTGTGATAGTGTATTTTTCTCTAATTATTTAAATCCTTAATTTCAGTCTTATCGCACAACACGCCTCTTTACAAGAACAACGTGATATTTGTTAAACCACAACTTTACAGGAGAGCAATTTTAAACATTTAAGCGTTGATAAATTCAAAAATATTGATAATTTTACGTTGGAAAACAATTAAATTGCTGCGGTAATTAATGTGCTTTCTGAAAATAAGCAAAAAAAAACTCAGTTCAATATGAAATAAGTAAAAAAACTGATTTAAAAAAACACAGACACACATGTCACGTTTTTAATGAAAATATGTCGCAAAATGCTTTTAACATATTGATATATCACATTGAAGATGTTAAATTTAGGTGTAAGGCTGTGTGATAAGTTAAATAAAACACACTATCAAAATAAAGATCATGTATTTAAAAAATACAAATTTACGAAAACAATGGCTTACTTACACCATGAAATTAGTTTTAAGGCACAATAATCAACAAGAGATCAATCAATCACATAGTACTTAGTACTCGCTTTAATTAAAATTATAAGGTAACTAAAAAAATACTTTCATACAAATAAAAATATCAAAAAGTTAACTGTACTTAAAGTTATCTAATAGTAATTAACGTCTTCTAACACAATTATGGCACCCAGTTTTATAGTACTTAGAAATTCAAAATAGGAACATTGCTATCAGCCTTCATAAATATAGAATCACTAATTCTCTTAATACTAATAAAAAACACTATCATTTTAAATGTAGCAATTAAATATTTCTAAAAAATACAATTAAAAAAATCTTTGTCCTTAATCAGTCTTATTACAACGATTCGTAAAATGGCTTGTGGTATCTAGGAATGAGGTTTTTATTGACCAAATCCATGAGATCAGCTTTTTTTCTCTCTGCTAGTCCAGGTTTTTGAAGATAGACCTTTTTCAATTCTAAATGAATGCTTTGGCTATTATGATTTCTCTTTTTTTTCACCACTATAGCTTTCTTGAATAATTCGTCAGCGTATGATTCTTTGAAAAATATGGCATCGGGATCAGAGCTTTAAACTTTTATCATCTTCAGTCCAGCCAGTTTCACAGTATTATTGTATTCATCTTTCATTATTGCAAAGTTCATTTGAGTGCAAATAGTTTTCAAATCAAAAAAATCATCGAAGCACATTTCATTAACATGAAATGGCTCGCTCTTTTTCCGTGCTGCCTTTATAGCCCCGATAAATGCGTCAGGTGTATACATTGGTCCTGATCTCAGTTGCCTTTTAACTTCTCTCTCTATTTGAGAGTGAGCTGAATCACCCTCGTTCTGCGTATGTCCTTTAATGAGGTATTTGTGTGTAATTGATCTGAGATTTGGCAGAGTTTTGACTGCGTAAGTGTACATAGAGATCATAAACTTATTTTTTTACTGTCCGGCACAATTGTCTGAATAAAAGACAACATCGAGGTCTTCGGCCGTTGCGGAAATTTTCTCCAGGTATTTGTAAACACAGGTGGCTATTTCGTTGACACCTCTATTGGCATTAGACTCATCCCATACTGAAACGTCTCCTTTGGGACATTGGAACACTGCTTGAAGATCATAGACAGCTACTAAAATATTTTTGTTGTTCTTATCTTTTTCTTTTACAATACGAGACAAAGTCTTTTCCTTAAGATGTAATTCATAATCTTGTTTCTTAGATTCTTTCTCTTCATCTGTGATGTTTTTATAGGCATCGCATATATCGCATAAATCCTTTTTAGGAGTGAAAAACGAAATGTTAAAATCTTGTGTAAAAATACGATAAAATGTAATGTAGGTTCCATAGGGGACGTTTTGGGATTTGCATGTTTCCACATAATCTCTATGAAGATCTGTGACCGCTTTGCTACCATCAATATAATTTCGTTTTGAGTTAGCCCTGATATAATGTGACTCAATCTTCGGTATAGACTCAATAAACAATTTGATGCCATTTTTAATGCTTTCGTCCACTGCATAATGGTTTGAATGAGTACCTCGGTTATCTTTCATGGAAGAAATATTAGTGTTGCTATTTTTCTTTTTCAAAGCAGTCTCTATGGGTCGATTCTTAATCCCCAAAGTATTTTTGAAGAACAATTTACAAACTCTTGTTTTTTCACCCGAAATAGTCAAAAAGAAAGCATTGTTGTTGTTTCGAATAGTTGCAACATTTCCATCCGAATCAACTTTAACGTAACGTTGTTTTGGGATAACTATGTCTACGCTATTAGCAATAAACGTCCATTGTTTTTCAATTGCACCTAAGCTCCAATAGTCATTTAAAATGGTCTGTCTTTGCTCCTCTGTAAATTTAAACCCACATTTAAATTTACATTTATCTTTACAAGAAGGTTTCAATTCACGACTTGGCATGTTTTTCTTTGATTTGGTAGATAGATAAGGCTTCCCACTATTTCTCAGTCGTTTAGCTACATTGACTTTCCAGTTTGCTTCATTTAGTCTTCTTTTTTTACCAGTTTTAGTTGGACTAGAATTATAAACTATTGGACTTACAGCATTTCCGTTACTTACGTTTTCAATCGCAGAAGATTCACTGTGCTCTATGACACCGAGATCGTTGAATACTATAGCATGTTCGTTTGCAGACGAAACTGGTTCCACATAGTTTTCAATGTTTATTGAAACCATATTAGATGTTACCAAATTTTGATCATCCGAAATGTTATTATAATTGGTAGTGATATTTTGTTCCACGTCAGTATCAGAAGAATACTCAGCAGGTTTTGTTGGTTGGGCTTCATAATCAGGATCCTTTACTGAGTCGTCGCTATCTGAAACGTTATAAATGCAATCAATTTCTTGAAGTGTAGTGGTGTGGTATTAGTTTGATCAATTACCCTCGAATTTTGTGAGAATAGTGGGATATAAATTATTTACTCCTAACATCTAATCAGAAGTTTAGATGTTAAGAGTACCGTAAATAATTTATATCCCTCTGCATTTAAATTAACTTACCTTGATACATAGATGGGCCACTGCTTGAAGAACTGCTAGAACTCGAAGAACTGCTAGAACTAGAGGAACCGCTGCTACTAGTCGAATTACTACGAGGTCGGATGGAATCTACTGCGATGTCTTTGTCTACAAAGAGGATTAAAATAATGAAATTATAGGAACATAACTCGAAAAAAAATATCAGTAAAGTAAAAAAATACCTTCTGTTGATGTCTGCAATGTATTAGTCGAGCTTTTGGCATTTTTATTCTCGTCTTGTGTTAAAATATCTATTTGAGAGTTTGAATCACTTAGTTGTACACTTAAATTATTTTTAACACCTGTAGCTAATTGAACTAACATCCTAGATCGTGATGCCATCTGAAAAACAAATTCGTAAAAGTTACTTTATTTTAGCATGTATAATGTAACATTTTAGCATAATATAAACCCAAACTTAAAGGTATTCAAAAATAATGATGTAAAATAAAATAACCCATAGTATTTGAAAACAATTCATCAACAACATGGTTACATTCAAAGATATCACAAAGAAAACTTGTAACTTTTTCATAAATAATGTGACAATATTCATTATCTCATTCTCAATACTCATGAGTTTTACAACAAAAACGAGTTAAATAACTAATATCACATTATTCAAGTTAAAGTAAATAACAACAAGAAACATACCTTTGCACTAAAAACGTGGTATACTCGTGATGCCACGTTTTTTGTGAAAAGCAGGACCACTTCACTCGCTGCGCGTGCGGGGCAAACTAACGCGTCGCGATGTTGAAGTCGTGCGCCACACCGAAAGAGACAACGTGATAACGCTATTTGCCACTGTCGTGTCGTCTCTTTCACTCATAGTTCCTCGAACATTCACTTTTAAAGTGCCGCCTTTTTGTAGAAAATAAAATTCGACATCGCGGTTTTAGATTTCAAATAATAAAAAAATACGTTTTTATGAGATGTCACGTTGCTCTTGTAAAGAGGCGCATTTTGTATTTGAGTGTTCATTCTAAGTTAACAAAAAATTATGACGATACACAATACTCGATAACACAGCCCTATATAATAATTTAAACAAAGGCCAGACATACAATAATGTGTATGTGGTAGGTAATAAATATCTAATATTTTACTTCCCACACTCCTTTTTCAGTAGTAATGTTAAGTGTTATGTAAAATCTTTAGTTTTAATTCCGCGAAAAAGCCCCAGCCCTGGATGCAGGATGCAGCACTGCCGTCCCGCCCGCAAAAATATGCACATGCAGGAATATAGCATACCAAATGATATGTAGGTAAAATTGAACCAAGTACAATTGAACCGGCTCGTACAATGACAGTTACCGATGTGTGCGATGTAAACTAATTAACTTGGCTTGCTGTACGAGAGCGCAATAAAACTTGTGACCGTCTGGAATGATTCGTTTATTACTGGCCACACGCTCGCGGGCGCGCGGGGCGGTGCGTAGCCGCGCTTCCGCCAAGTGGGGATGCATACACATCACTCCTCCACATTTACTTAGAACATCTGGAGACAATACAATAGGTACTCTTTAAAACTTATTAACTTATTTTCTAATCAATAAATTAAAACAATAAAAAAACAATTAAAAGTATTTTTTATAACCCACCACCTTCCTAGAACGCTTCTGGGGTGCGAATACGGGTGATGGTGCTGGTGGTACGTCAACATTGCAGTCCCCAGTAATTCGACACTGATTGCCTTCGGTAGCAAGCGCCTCGGGTTGCGATGCCACTGGCGATGATGATGATATACCATCAGCTGCGCTCTCCTCATTCTCAATCACCTCACAATCGCGCCATTGCTCCTCATTCCACATCTGGTGCTACTGGCACATTATCATATTCACACGGCTGAACTCATAACCAATGACTCGGTGGATACTGCTGGCATGGTGGTAGTTTGGCCTGAACTAACCTCATTGGGAATGTCGGGCGGTTGTTCCTGATGAGGCAATTTAACTATAGTAGTGTTTGTTAGCTCATTGCTGCCGGTATACTTTAGCAACTGATCTACATGTCTTATACAGTAAAGATCTAAGTTGTTATTATATATTGTACATTTTGTTCCTTATCCTATTTTTTTTATCCCCAACTGCCAACTTTCTTTTCGTGCACTGTACCATCGGGTCAAACGACATCTCCCATCGCAAATAGTCTTTTTGTGTGAGCCGTAGATGTATTGACATGGGTAGTTTCACTGGATGGTGAAACTAAATCGAGTCGTGATCGAAGATTTCTACCAAACATTAACTTAGCTGGCGTTTCCCCAGTGGTACAGTGCACCGTATTCCTATAATTAAACAAATAACCAAGTAACAATTCATTGTTTTTATATATCGGTAGATTATCGTTTAAAATGCATTTTAACATTCTTTTACATGTTCTCACCCAAATTTCGGCTTGTCCATTGCTGGGCGGATGATATTTTATACCATTTGAGGAACAAAACGTCTTGAACTCAACCGAATTAATCTTGACATCATTATCTGATACCAACACAATTGGTATGCCAAAGGTTGAAAAAACTTGTTTGAGTTTAGTAATCAGAGCTTTAGTCGAAGTCCCATTGTTCATATGTTGACATTCTACCCATTTACTATAGGAATCCACAACCACGAGATATACCCTCTGCCCTACGGTCATATAGTCAATGTGCACGCACTGCCAGGCGGCAGCGGCGGCGGGCCAAGGCGACGCGACGGAGGGTCGCGCGGGGGCGCGGCGCGCACGGTCGTGCACGTGCTACAAGACCCTATCCAACGCTCGATGTCGCTATCGATACCGAGCCACCACATCCTACTCCGTGCGTTGCTTTTTGTTTTAACTATAGCTTAATGGGTATCGTGTAGTTCTCGTAACATTTTTTTTCTTAACGCAAACGGAATTACTATTTTATGTCCCCTAAAAAGGCAATCGTTTGCGTACTGCAAATCCGACTTGCACTGGAAATATGGGGAAATCAATTTACAATTTATTTTTCGTGGCCAATCCCTTTGCATGTACCTAAGGACAGTTTGGATGTCCGTATCGTTCTCCGTAGCCTGCGTTATCTCGTGAATCGTAGTAGCTGGTGACGCTTCGTCTAAGAACTTGAGCGCGTAGTAAGTATCATTAATGTCGCCTTCATATACAAGCAAGATACCATTTCTGGAATAACTGACAAGGTCACAAGTATTATTACTATTTTGGCAAGTAAGTTCTTAATGCCGTGGATGTGCCCGCTGAGAAAGTGTTTGGGAAATTCCACCCCTATTTTATTGTATAACGGACTGGTGTCCGCAACTCCACGTCAAAGCGCGTATTTTGCGCACGGATGGGAAAATTATTCGATCCACCAAAATACACTGTTTCGCGATACACTGTTTCTATCATCATCATCATCATCATCATCATTTCAGCCGAAAGACGTCCACTGCTGGACATAGGCCTCCCCCAAGTATCGCCACATTGACCGGTCCCGTGCGGTCCCGTGCAGCGGATCCCTGCAACCTTTACGAAGTCATCGGTCCACCTAGTGGGAGGCCTTCCAACGCAGCGTCTTCCGGTTCGCGGTCGCCACTCCAGAACTTTTCGGCCCCATCGGCCATCCGTTCTGCGAGCAATGTGCCCTGCCCACTGCCACTTAAGTTTGGCTATTCTTCGGGCTACGTCGGTAACCTTGGTTCTCTTGCGGATCTCCTCATTTCTGATTTGATCACGCAAGGAAACTCCGAGCATAGCCCTCTCCATTGCCCTTTGGGTGCCTTTAAGCCTTCTGATGAGGCCCATTGTGAGCGACCACGTTTCGGTCCCGTATGTAATCACAGGCAACACACACTGGTCATAGACTTTCGTCTTGAGACACTGCGGTAAGTTGGACGAGAAGATACCACGCAACTTCCCGAACGCTGCCCAGCCGAGTCGGATTCGACGATTGACCTCTTTCTCGAAGTTAGACCTACCTAACTGGACCGTTTGTCCCAGGTAGACATAATCGTCTACAACTTCGAGTGTAGAGTCTCCGATCTTGATAGGAGTGGGTGTTACATGGGCATTCAACATGACTTTGGTTTTGTCCATGTTCATTTTAAGACCCACTCTTTCGGAAGCTCTACTGAGGTCATCAAGCATTGTACTGAGGTCCTCCATGGTCTCAGCCATTCTGTTGCATTCTGCTGTTTCTATTAAACTAACAAATTACTTGAAATTACAACTTAACATAATACCACGGGACACAATGAATCCGGGACAGTTCCAAGACGTCTCAACTCCTCTGCGATCAGATATTCACTGTCCTCCTCACCTCGAGCTGTAAACATCAGGGCTCTGTAGAAGCCACGCTGTGGTATGGGTAGACTTGTAAGTAGGTCGCGTGACTTCACCACCAGCGCACTTGCGATTCATTTTATGCTCGTACTAATGACCGGATCTGATTAATTTTTTTTTTATTCCACCTTTATATACAGGCTCCCACTGCTGGGACGCAGGCCTTCGCTGTGTGAAATGGAGTGGGCCATAATCCCCGACGCAAGCCTAGTGGGAGATAGTGGATGTCACACGTCCTTTTTTTCTTTCAATTCCAATGTCTGGAAATTCATAATTTTCAAAGGCATATGATAATGTGGTAGGCTTCATTGTGACATGCATCCATCTCCTGACTGTTCATTTCATCAGAGGAAAATTTACAACTTGCCGCTGTACTTATAGGCTAGATTTATTCGTGCATTTGAAAACGGCAGAGAATGAATGTTTTTTTTAAATACGTTTATATTGATATTCCTTTTATATTCTTACAGCGCATAAGTGACATATTTAATAAGAAGCCATAAAGCGTGGAAATGGGTCCTTTGGGGACTTTGTGTGTTATTTTGTCCATTGTTTTTGTAATCGTATTCATCAAATGGTTAATCTATGTAAGTATTTATAATTATGTCGAATGTAGCTGTTAGTAACTTCTGTTGTATTCTCACGTTTCCATATTTCCAGCGGTGAGTAGAATTTCTAGAGCACAAAAATAAAAATAAAAACATAAATGATGTAAACGAGTTTTGTAAATTATAATCAATTTCATCACAGAGACTTTTCATTCAAAAGTCAGACTAATATTGAGACTTCAAACTTTTAAGGGCCTGCGCAGACGAAACCGGCATGTCCTAGAACCAAAAATTCGAAGACATGTGACATCTACCAATCCGCACCGGGCCCGCGTGATGGATTATATATTATAAAGCCCATTCCCTCTCATAGAGAGGAGGCCTGTGCCCAGCAGTGGGAACATTATAGGCTGATTATGCTGTGCTTATGCGCAGACGAGGGACTTATGTCCGCGCGGATTGAAATGACCGATCTTGTTCATTGGTTGTTGTGTTATTTTTTTTATCAGCTATTGATTGTTGCAAATTGTTCGCGGACAAAGCAGCCTCGGAATCTGGATTTGTGCTCGCTTGATGGCACTAGGTTCGCCCTTATTAAATGGGACTTAAACTTAACGAATTATAACTATTTACTTTTATATCTTTTCAGGAAATGAGAATGTTGACACCAAGATCACAAGAGTAGATAATTCAATCTAATTAAATAAGGAATTTATACAAGTGATTATTTACTCTAAACTAAGACTTTAATTTTAACTAATAATGTGTTTTGAAGAAATGACTGACCACTAGAATTTAATGAATAAATCATAATGATTTTGAACATGATGTTATTTTATTTTAAAACTAGCACTACGTCCCCGACTTCGTCCGCGAAAATTGTGATAGCTCAGTTAATATGCATGATATCTCTATAATTTATAGCCTATAGCACTCATGAATAATGTAGCTTTCTACCAGTGAAACCAATTTTTAAAATTGGTTCATTACTTCCGGAGATTACCCCCTACATACAAACAAATTTTACCTCTTTATAATATTAGTATAGATAAGACAGTCCTATGAATTAAATAGTCGCGGCATTTTCAACATTTTCATAAAAAATGAATTTATGTCAAGAATCAAGATCTCAAAAATCCATCAAAATCCTTGGTCCCCTAGCTGAGGCAGAGGGCGTCCGAATGCGTGGGAGTACACCATCGCGAACGGACACCTTCACATCTCATCTCACTCCACGTCATTTTGATGTTTTCGCAGCACGGTGCTACGACGCTAGGTTTGATGGGTCGACCCCGTTTCCTTTGACCTTGAGGATTTCATTCCCTCGCTTGTTTGTGTATGTGATCGGAATCCCTCCGGACCGTATGACCGTTCCATCTCCACTTGTGCCGTCTGATCTGGATTTGATTTCTCCAGCAGTTCTTCCTTGGATATGGTCTCGTGCCAGTAAATGTCGAGGATGCGACGGTTGACGAAGACTTGGTTGCGTGAGATGTCCTATGTTACATTCCACGTTCGCACCCGTAGAGCAACACGGATTTGACATTGGACCCAAGATTTTATTGGGATTGTCATTATCCTCTCAGCCAAAAGCCTTCACTAAAAACTTGAAGTCCTTTTTATAAGCTTTTTTTTTTTTTTTTTCTTTTGGGTAATCATCAAATGACCCCTCCCACTCTGGGCGGAGCGGAAGGGAGTGTCAGACTTGTACTGACTAAAACCCATCTATGTTCCTTCTTTGCCCTTTGTGTTCCAGGGCCACGGTATCTCTTTCGAACAGTCCCGCAGCCCTGGCAGGCATCGGCCCTTGCAGGCCCCTACATCATTGCTGACATCTCTTTGAGGCGCGCGTGGAACACGAACGCGCCGTCGACACGGCCTGTCGTCATAAGACGGCCGGACGGCGAGCTAGCCCATATCCCTTTTATAAGAAGCTTTGTTGTACATTTAGTGCTGATACTTTATTTCAATAATTCTGGCTTTGTTTCGACCCGTTAGATCATCATTCTCCTGCCCTTATTCCAACTTATTTGGGGTCGGCGCAGCATGTCTTCTTCTTCCATACTTCTCTATTACTCGTCTTCTCAGCAGTCACCTTTCTAGCCATATCATCCTTCACACAGTCCATCCATCGTTTCTTCGGTCTTCCTCTACTCTTATAGTCATCTACATTCATACTCAACATTTTCCTCACTGCATTTTACTCATTCCTCCGCATCACATTTCCATACGACGATAACCTATTATCATATCGTATCGTATCGTATCATATACAGGGTGTAAACAGACCCTTCACATAACCGTCAACCAAGCATTCTGTATATCAAACAAAGTAACTTTACGCAAAAATTATTGCTGGAAAACGATTTTTATTTGGGGTGAAAAATCACGTTTACGGTAGGACTCGATGGAAAGTACTCAAAGCATTGCGCTGATGGATCGATTGAATAGTACGGGGGTTGTGGAGGTGTGTAAAGTAAAAGTCTATTTTGATAAAACTTGTGAAAAAGTTGGAACTTTGACCCCAAATATGTCCGTAACTCGAAGGTTCCCAGGTATGGTCTAGAACAAAAAAATTATCGCAAAGACGGGGAGAACAAGTGCCGTTCGGATATGTTAAGGGTCTATTTACACCCTTTAGATGCAGAACCCTAATATTTATTAGATAGTATCAAAACAATACAAGGGCAACGAGTACCTTTTAATTAAAGTATACTTACTGGAAACAAGAGATTGCACTACAGTCAAATGAATGACGGTAGTTATTGGAAATCATGAATTATAAAGAATCCACCTATTTGATTAAAAAAAAATAGATTTGAAAGTATCATTATCAATGGACACTTAAGGAAAGCACGATGTTTTACGTTAACGATTTTCGGACTTCGAAAAACATGTTATTTTTTTCTAACGTGAAAGCAGTCGGTTTCGTAATTTCCGAAAATGAAGTGAATAAAAAACTGTCCCCGTATTCGCTAGCCATTGCTGCGAAGCCATTAATTTATTTCGCGTCTTTATTTGGATCAAAATTAGTTTCATACGATAAAAACAATGTTGTCAGTACAAAGTTCTTGAGCAAGATCTACACATTGGTTCTTATCATAGTTCATCTTGTGGTATCAATGGTAATAATACGACCACGCAGTTGGCTAGAGACGAATTCTGATGTACCATTAAACATCTTGACAAAAACATTCGGCATGTTAAACATCATTGAAGCGGTTTATTCAGCCTTCTGCATAGCCATTTTCAACACAAAATACTATGTTGAATTATTCAATAAACTCAATAATCTTGATACACATTTTGGCAATACCAAAACGGTATTTAAAAGAAGACGACTTATCTCAATAATATTGGTAATTTTACCAATCGTGCAAGTAATTAGTACCTTATTTTTAAGAAAATTTCACGTACAAAATATTGGTGCCCATTTTAATTTCTTTTTGATCATGCTACAAGGATCGATCTTATACTTCATCGTTGTTAATATTTACTTAAGAATTGTAATGTTGAATACATTGTTGATCAGAGCAGTCGAGAACACGATGTCAAGTCAAAAGAAGATTATTTTCCAGGATACAATTTGTGACATTGTTATTAAGGTAATATTATTGTATGGTAAGCCGCAGATCAATATATATATATATGCTTATAATATCAGTAAAAGCTGGCCTCTTATTCAACGAAACTCCCCTTGCTTGTAGATTTTCTTTTTCGGATGGGATATCATCGATTCATCAAATGACTCCTTCCGCTCTGGGCGGAGTGGAAGGGAGTGTCAGACTTTTACTGACTAAAATCCATCGTGGCTTACTTCATCATTCTCCTCCTCTTTATCCCAATATATTTGAGGTCGGCGAAGTATGGCTTCTTCTTCCATACTTCTCTATTACTCATCATCTCAGCAGTCACCTCTTTTTTAGTCACATCACCCTTCACACAGTCCATCAATCGTTTCTCTGGTGTTCTCCTACTCTTAGGTAAATTTTCCTCACATTTTCTTCATTGCAACTTACTGTAGCAACCACATTATTTTAATCAAATAAAAATCAATTTAATAAATTTTATATTAACATGAATGTCTAACTCTAAAGCTACTCCTTTGCAGAATATTTGTATTGAACCTAAAGTAATACAAGAAGAGGCCTTGCACTGTTCCTGGTTCGAGTTAATGCAAATATATGACAAGCTGGCTGACTGTATGCATCTATTTAATGTCATCTACTGTGGTCAGGTAATGATAAATCGCATATTATTTGATATAAAATGTTCTAAGGCCCGCTTACACCACATATCACTCAAACGTATAGCGCTAAATCTTAAACGTCGTTTTGTTTCTGAAAATCGTTTCAAGATGGCAGAAGATATTTACAAATTTTCTTAGGTTTTTTGCAATTTGCAGGTTATTTTATTAAAATATGATTCGCAACCGTAGCAAATATGGCTTTACTGAGTTATAATCATATAAATCATCAATAGAACGCTCGAAGTTCATTTAATCCCTTTTAATGACTAGTTAATCCTATTGAAAAAGCCGTTCAATAGGATTAACTGAATTTAGAGAGTTGTAATGGTCATTTTAATTAGGGTAGTATTTAAACGAGCGAAAATAAATTCAAATTATAGGTGTCAAAAATATTGAAAATGGGCTACTGACACAAACAGTGGGTGAATAATGTTTAAAACAGCGACTTGAAAATACAAATTTGAGTTACTAGTTGTTCAATACGATCAGTGTGATATGGGTAAAGTAACCTAACACGAAGCGGATTCCTGGGTCTTAGTTCGCACACTTCGGTCGCTCACTAGACCCCGCCATCCCCTTCGATCCTAACCTGTCCGAGTCGGGGTGCCACAAGTCTCTCTGCCTTCGCTAGCTCTTGCTTCCTATATTCTTCTTGCCGCATTGACAGGATAAATAGTTGCTTACTTGGTACAACAGTCGCCCATTCAGGATATTGGTCGCCAATTAAATTTTTATTCGCCCGATTAATAATTTCCTTTTTAATTATTATCATTCTGTAAACACATACGTGTTACGGTTGCGAATCATATTTGTTGTGGTGCAAGTGGGCCTAAATTTTATGTTAATAAAAAGTACCGGAAGTCATAGGAAGAGGCCTTTTCCCATCAGTGGGATGGCACAGGCTAACAGTAACAGTAGTACTTAAGTAAAAAGTACCGGACTGTGGATACCGGATTTTGTCAGATAGTGTATAGAAATATCTGCCGGACCGGACCTTGAGTCATCATTACTCATTCATCTTTACTTTTTCCAGGTATTTGCGATGTACAATTCATGGTTGTTATGCACATTATTGACAATATGTC
Organism: Noctua comes; assembly: GCA_963082995.1. Taxonomy (NCBI): domain Eukaryota; kingdom Metazoa; phylum Arthropoda; class Insecta; order Lepidoptera; family Noctuidae; genus Noctua; species Noctua comes. The sequence continues at coordinate 7,991,217 of OY720270.1, forward strand.
GATCCTTGTCTCCATCTTTAAAGGTAATTGTATTAAATGGAATTATTTGTTTATTTATTTATGAACTATGGAAGACTTAGAGGTAAACAAAACAGAATAGAAAAACGGAGTAAAACTGACAGCCAATTACAAGTCATCACTTAAAATAAAAAACAGAGTGCCAAAGATGGTGTGAGCAACACAGCACTGCCAGCAATGCCCGCACTAAAAAAAACATTAATGAATTATTTTTTTAACAATCAATGAGGTTTCTAGTTAATTAAAAAGCACAGGTCGTGACGCTTGAGGTGGGCGCGCACCTTGATGCGCTGCAGGAGCCGTATGCGCCGCAGTCATCGTAATTTTTTTATGCAACGTCGCGCACATAAGTGCGCCGAAAGACCCGCAATTCTGTTATGCTGTAGGTCTAGGGTATGCATATTCCACGCGCTCGCACCGCTGATGTTGTCATCGAACTCGGCGCGTGCGGCGAGTCATCTTCCTGCCCTTGTCCCATGTTATTTGGGGTCGGCGCAACACGGTTTTTTCTTCCATTCTCCCCTCTCAGTCGTCACGCTATCATTTGCGGCGAGTGCCGAACAGCAATACTATTAAAATAATGGATTCTCCTGCTGTGCGTCTAGTTGCGCGTCCACCGTTGGGGGGAGGCCAACGTCCACAAAGTGAACGTCTCTCGGCTGTTATGAAGACAGGTTATAGTATGAGTAGGTATTGTTTAGAAGTTCTAAATAATAATAATACCCTTTCTTTGCAGTATTCCGAAGTGTTCCTCAGTGATGTATTTCTTTATATGTGCATAAACTGCCGGCCTATATTTTTGGCTACCGTTTGTGAGATGTTCGCAAGAGAAAAGAAGAAAACTTCAGCGTTGTTATTGCACGTATTACAATTAATTGATGGAGGTAAGGTTTAAAAGGGAACACCAAATACTCCGAAATATTTTATTCCGAATTTCAATGTTCCGATTTTCAAAAATCCGACTTGGATAATACCTAAGAATGACTGTCTATTTTAAAAAATTACGAAACTTATACTCGTACTAAACATAATATAATACTTCTCTCTGACGAGCAATTATGTTTTATTTGTCTTGATATTCAGTTTTACAATGCGTTTTTATTTTGGAATTTTATTTAATCGGTACTTTAATAATATGAGGCCTATGTCCAGCAGTGGAGGTGTTTCGGTTGAAATGATGATGATGATGGTACTTTAATAATCGAAATTCGTGTTTTTGATGTTTCGTATAATCATTAAGTCGGGCTTTTAGTTATTCGATCTATTGAAACTCGGTTTTTTGAGAATAGTAATTATAAACGTTAGGAATATTGAAATTTAGGAATTATAAAAATAGGATGAATGATAAATCGGAGTTGTTATATTAGGAATTTTGAACCATATGGAATTATGAAAATCGGTACCTATTTTGAAATTCGTATTTGTGTCTGACGGAAGAGTATTTACGTAGTACACCCGGTTTAAAAGGATTTGAAGAGATATTGAATAATATGAGTTCGCAATTAAGTTATCAGAGTATGATGATGTCTGTTTTACAATAGGCGATCTTGGACATTACAGACATCGGTGAATGAAAACATTCTGAGGAACCTGCACTTATTAAAATAAGTCGCCAACTTCTCTTGAGCAAGCGTGGTGATCAGTGCTCGTGCCTTCTCTGTATGTGAAGAGGCCTTAGCCCAGCAGTGGGACAGTTATAGGCTAGTATTGTTAATAAATAAATTACCTAAGTAACTGTAATGTTGTGTTTACGGTACAGACTTTTTGGGAGATGAAAAATATAGGTAGGTCTGTCTAAAAACCTAATCTAGATAACACGATAGACCGTACTGAATACTTTCGCCCGTATTACATAGTACTGTCGTTATTATCTAAGTCAAATACAAGGTGTAAACAGACTCTTCACGAAGCCGTCAATCAAGCATTCTGTACATCAAATTAAGTAACTTTACGCAAAAATTATTGCTGGGAATCTTTTTTTTTTTTTGGGGTGATCATTCACGTTTTACGGTTGGACTCGATGGAAAGCACTCAAAGCATTGTGCTGATGGATGGATTGAATTGTACGAGGGTCGTGGAGGTATGTAAAGTAAAAATCTTACATTAAAAACATGTATTTAAAAAAAAACTTGTGAAAAAGTTGGAACTTTGACCCCCAAAATCTCCGTAACTAGAGGTTCCCAGGTATGGTCTAGAACAAAAAAATGATCGCAAAGACGGGGAAAACAAGTGCTTTTCGGCTATGCTAAGGGTCTATTTACACCCTTTATTTTATAACACAACATACCGCCTAATCCCCGAAGGGTTAGGCAGAGGTGTACCTAACAGTACACTCACATGTCGCCAGTTATGTTTAAGTCCCCTGTAATAGGGCAGAGCCCATTGCCTGGTATAAATCCAGACTCCGTGGCTGTTACTGAGAATGGAAAAATCTTGATTGAAAAACCCAATAACAAAACATAACTTTACAACATAGCTTCTCTTAAACTTATACTGTCACTTACGGGATATCTTCCGTGATTGTTCATTATTTTGAGCTCCCGATAAGATAGAAGATATCCCGTAAGTGACAGTATAAGTTTAGTTGTAAACCGTGAAAGCTTAAAACAGTAGCTTCTCTTAACTCCACAATGTAATTTTAAGTTTTATTTCCAGATAATCAGCCTTTTGATCAAGTGAAAACAATGATTTTACTGGTAGCTTCACGCAAACTGGATATATCTGCGAACGTGTTCACAATAAATGTACGGACTGTCATGAACTTCGCCGGCCGAATCATATCCTACACTGTCCTGATCATTCAGTACTTCTATAGCCATGCGGTTTTAAAATAGGAACATAAACATTTTATTAAATACTAGCTTTTGCCCGCAGCTTCGCCCGCGTGGATGTCGAAGAATATCCGATTACTTACCTTCATCCCCCTTTTTAAACCTTCGGGGGAAGAATTATCAAAAACGCTGAGACACGTATAAATTAATTTTCAATCGTCAGCCTAAACTCAAAATTTGAAGATCCTAACTTCAAAACTGACTGACTTCATATAAACTTCCATCCCCTATTTCACCCCTTTAGGGGTGGAATTCTCAAAAATCCTTTCTTAGTGGATACTTACTCTTCACAAAGAACACACCCTCCAAGTTCCATGCCTCTAGGACCAGCGGTTTAGGCTGTGTGTTGATATATCACCCAGTCAGTCAGTCAGTCAGTCAGTTTACCATTTATATTTATATAGATTTGGTACAAATGTTCCATACATTTTTACAGAAATTTTTCGTCGTTCAAAATCAGCTGTACCAAAAAAAGTGCCAGCCACAATATAAGTGTTATGCACCTTTGTATGAAAAACTAGTTTTTTTTTTAATAGAAAAAGTATGCTATTCCGGAGGTCTCATTCGCTGATAATTTCATCGTAATAGTTTCCGCGTCCATCGATTACAACCTGTATAATTATAAGTATATAATTCGTTTGGCTGTCTTTATCACCATGTTTGGGCTTTTTTTTTTTTTTTTTTAAATTGTACTGTCCCATTGCTGGGCAAATGCCTCCTCTAATTTCTTCCATGTGCTCTTTTCCCGTTTCTTCTCGGACCAGAAATATGATGGTCTTAGACCAGTTGAATTAAAGGAATAATAAAAACCTGAGTTGAAACTGTATGTTTTATTTATACCTACCAGAAAGCTTGGAGTCACCTAGAAGGCCAGTCATGAAATAGAAGTAACCAAATCATTATCCAATTAGCCTTTTCCAAACTATTTTTAGGTCGGCTTTCCAACTGTATGTGGCTTAATAGGTAGTAGACACCAGTAGCGAAGGGTCAATTTTTGTAAGAGGTAAGCCGGTGTACATAATCTTTAATGTGATTATGTTATTTGTCTATAGAATATTGACTGTGCCTTTTTTCAAAGGGAATCCGGTAGGAATCGAGTAGTATGGAATCTTCGCCACTGGTAGGTACCAATATTTATATGGAGTGACTGCCAACCTGACCTTTACATCCCAGTCACTGGTTAGTAAGGTGGTAGTAACACTATTTGACTACCCCTCAGTAGCGAAGGGTCAATTTTTGTAAGAGGTAAGCCGGAGTACATATCTTTAATGTGATTATATTATTTTTCTATAGAATACTGACTGTGGGACCTTCAAAGGGAATCCGGTAGGAATCGAGTTGTATGGAACCTTCGCCACTGCTGAGTACCCCTACAGACTTTTAGGCTTCTGACCGTAACTGAGCTACTAAATGACAGCCGGGACCAACGGCTTAACGTGCTTTCCGAGACATGGATGGGTCTCAGTAATTTAGTATGTTATTCTTTATTTATTTACCACCAACCATAGCAACATTACAGACCAAGTCCAATACGATGCTACAACACAGAATTAAACAACATAAACAGAGAATGGATGGATGGATGATCCTGAACCAATCCACTGACTGACCTCGACAAGGGTTACCTTTATTATGGCGGGAACGTATGATCCTGAACCAATCCACGGACTGACCTCGACAATGATTACTTAACCTTTAGTATGGCTGGAATGTGGATCCGCGCAATCCCGTTATACTGCTAGAACGCGGATCCACGACGCTTGCGGCTGTTATTAGTTAGCCACGAGCCCCTACAAAACTATAACACAACAAGATCAAAATAAATAATGTTGAAACTGCCCTCTAGAAACAGCTACTTGAATTATATAAAAGACTGCAATCCTCCTGTGACGATGAAGAGAGCTCGTATAACAACACTAAGCAGTTCTTACCATAAAGTACAGATGGCGCGTTGAATGAAAACCGGCGCCACAGTAGCCGGTTTCTGACTGGCTGTCGAAAATAGGGTGATGCCATTTATTAACTAACAGAGAAGGACCAAAGTGACCATAAGTCTGAATACTAAGACTTACTCGTCTTAGTACATGCAGACACTGGATGCCTATTCAAAATACAACACACATTTTACACAGAACATATTCTACAAAATAAACACAAAACCAGAAGAAACAGGCCTTGTGTGCTTTAGTAAGTTGACTATAATCAGCTGTCTACGGGCACCCTAACGGTACATACTATTACTTTATCTGTGAGTTTCCTACCCTGCTTCCCGGGCGTCTCCGTTGCCCCTCCCGCGTCCACCGCGGCGCCGCCATTTTGAATTCGAAGCTGACACTCCGGCAATCCGGTAGAGGCCGCGTCATTGCATTCTATTTATTTTGTAGTTGCGTATCACCCGTGACCCGGCACTCCGGCAGTCGACTTTAGTACTCGTTTGCTGTTTCACGTTGGTTGATTCATTTGTGCTGTGATTAAACTAATACATTTCCAATATGTCTGGGTGTAAGTATTACTTAATATTATTTCTTTAATTTTAAGATTCGTCGTATTTTTCGTTGGCTCAGGTTATGTTTATAAGCTAACGCTGTAGGCTCCAAACAAACACGTTGTCATGTGATGCGGCATGCCGTTGGTAATCCAAAAATGCCGCATGCCGGTTACACAATTTTTCATCAGTTTACTCACCTGTATCGAAATCTTTACTGAATATTGAGTGTTTAAAGCAGTTATCTTCATTGGATTATAGGTCTTCTCGATTGTTCGTCATTACGGTACCATACCATACCATGGTATCTATCTAGGTAGGTAGGTACTTAGTTAACGGATTTTTAATTGTATGTTCCTAATTAGAATCATTAGCAAATTAATGTTGAACGGCATACTGTGCTGTGTATTTTGTAAAGACACTTAGGTGAAACCAATGAACGTTGACCTTGAAATCAAATATTTTCGCACACCATACTATACCTACGTAGCCTGTATAGTTTACCTACTAAGAATTTTATTAATAATTCTTGTATCTTCTGTAAGCGTAGAATTTTGTTTTGTTTACTTTGTTAACTGCTTTGTAACTACGTTTTATAATGCGTTATCTACTTTAGCGTTTATTTTGGGATTTGAAAGTATGAGATAAAAAATATCGTCAGTTTCATCCATAACGTGATCTGAATACGCCCACAAATAAAAAAGACACCTCCCTACCTACTTTGCAGACTTTGCTTGACTATAATATTTACATAATACGTAGGTACTTGGCTTACTTTTGTTCTGTTTATATAATTCCACGTCCAATTTCTCTTATTTAGCTTTCCAAAAGACTTGTTAGGTAACAGTATTGTTTAGGTATTACCGCACTTGTGCCTTTTTTATAACAAGGCACCGTAAACGGATGCCGAACTATTATTGCACTCTTGGTAAAACCTGGATGACGCTGGCAAAGGAACATGGAGATTGGCATAACGAAAAAGAGGCCACCCAGCTGTGGGTGAAGTCGGGCTGCGGATGATGATGTTTGATTTTCAACTCTATGCGCTGAGCCGAGCGTTGAAAATTCCACTTTGATGTCGCCTAAAATTAGTGAAAACTAGCATTAGCGTTTGGTCTGTTGTTGATCTTGCTATAAAATCTTATGATGCTGCAAGTTGACTCTTATCTATAAAATATAAATTCGTGGGGAAAGTGTTGTTTAGCTTGAATTTTGATGCGTATACCTACCATTAATTAAATACGTATTTTAAAAAAAATGTGTCGTTAGACTGTCTTTTGTACCACCAGTATAAAGATATTTTGATGACTGCGTCGTTTGTCTAGTGGTAGCACGTGCAACTGCTGACCATGAGGTCAAAGGTTCGATTCCCAAGTCGGGCAAAGTATTATTGGGTTTTTCCATCAGGAATTTCTCAGTAACAGCCACAAAACCTATTTAATACGCATAACTATTTACCAGTGGCATTTGAAAAGTTCGTAGCCTAGTTAAGAGTAAGCAATTTTTATGAAACTACCCTCATTTTGAAGCTACATTATTCATGAGTGATTTCTTTAACTTTCATTTCTTTATTTGCTTTCGTAACGGTTTCTCACACTACAACGTCGAACACTGATAATTTTAAAGAATGTAGAAAATTTAACATCATGCAGTCATTAAGTATTTGAATAAGAAAGGTTTACCACCAAAATAGATTTATGAAGATATGTTAGCAACTTAAGGGGAAACTGGACCTTCGTATGCTTCTGTTAAAAAGTGGGTGGCAGAGTTCAAACGTGGTCTAGAATGTTTCGAAGATGACCCACGTAGCGGTCGGCCATCGAAGTCTACCACCGACGAAAACATTTAAAAAAATGTGTTTTGGGTTTATCTGACCGAAGATTGACTGTTCAGGAGATAGCTGACACCATTGGCATCTCAACTGAATGAACGCACCATGTAATTACAATTGAAATACACTTTTCAAAGGTATCCACGCGCTGAGTGCCTTGGCTGCTTTCAGTTGAACAAAAACGCGTTCGACTAACGATTTCTCTGTTTGGAGCTATTAAAGGCTGACCTTCACGAATTTGTTGAGAGATTTGTGACTGTGGATGAAACTTGAGTGCACCACCTTACTCCAGAGACAAAAAATCAATCTAAACAATAGCAAAGACCATGATCTCCAGCTCCAAAAAATGTTAAAGTGGTTTTGTCGGCCGGTAACCTGATGGCATCAGTTTTTTGAAATGCAAAGGGTGTAATCATGGTGTAATACTAAGGGGCCGTCTCAACGAGCGCGAAAATCGCGGCGATATTATCGTCGTGGCATGTATTTCTATACGATAATATCGCCGCGATTTTCGCGCTCGTGGAGACGGCGCTAAGAGGGTGTATAGAAATACGTGGCAGGACGATAATATCGCCGCGATTCTCTCGTTCGTGGAGACGGCCCCTTAGAAAAGGATCAAACAATAAACTCGACATATTACTGTTACCTCCTGCGACGTTTAGGTGGACTAAATAAAGAAAAACGTCCTGCCCCCGTAGCATGACCACCGTAGACAAGGATTTCTTCGACGGAAGAATCGACAAAATGACAGATTGTGTCGACACAATGACAGATTTCTTTGCACTATCTGACATTTTGTCGATTCTTCCATCAAAGAAATCCTTGTCTACGGTGGTCATGCTACGGGGGCTGGGTTGTTACGAAGAAAAGTTTTGTGACATTAGGAAATGCGCGAGTTCACACGTCAGTCTAAACTATGGCTGGAATCTATAATTGTAGCTTCGAAATGTTACCTCGTATTCTCTAAATCTAGCTCCATCTGATTTTTATCTATTCCCAAAGATCAAAAACCACTTAATAGGTCAAACATTTTCTACAAATGAGAAGGTCAAGGCTACTGTCGATGCATATTTTAAGGGGTTTGGACGATTTCTTTTTAAATCTGATATAGAAGCCCTAACGGGTCGATAGAAGAAGTGTATAGAACTTGGGGGAGTTTACGGGGTGGCAGGGACACCGACGCGAAAATGGTTACCAGGTATTCAGTACTTCATACTGTGTGTGTGTTCCTTTCACCCAGTATGTTGAAAAACAAAAAATAAATAAATTTCTATATTTTAATTTTCCTGGTTAGGTTACGAACTTTTCAAACGTCCCTCGTAATATATTGAAGGAAGGAAATTAACAAAAATAAAAGTATTTTTAAACCGACATAGTCACTAACATTATCATTAACACTGAAAACGTGATATTTCCCATGTTAAACAAACTGACTGTTTATCCGTGATCATGGTGCTTGCAACAGCGCCTAAATATCGGGAACAAACAAACAAATAGTAAACATGGTAAATATCCCGTTTTCAGTGTTAATGATAAAAAGTATTTTTTAGAAAAAAAAACGTATTCAAAAGCACTTGGAATGTACGCACGTACACCCGTATCGATGAATCCGAACACTTTCGGTATCATTTTAAATTTGGAACTATGAGATCATCAGTGTTTATAAAATTCGACTAGGCGCGTTTGCCCACTAATCTGTCTGAGAGAATGAATATAAGCTTCGAAAAACGATAAATGTTAGCGTATAAATGAACTTTTGGAATCTACGTATGGGATCAGTCACCATATCCGTAATCGTAATAGTTACCTCCTACCTAATCAGAAAGAAATATAATAAATAAGGTATTACGATTTTATTTTCACAGCTAAAACTTTCGAACGTAATAAGACACCTCAAAGACTTGTTTTTCAACATCCAAATTACCACTACTTTCAAGTATTGAATAAATCAATTCAAAGATGCAACAGAATGGTATGCGATTATCTTTCAATTAGGCAATTTGTCCTGAATGTAGGTCGGTACTCCGAAAAGCAACTGGAAATAAGTTATAAGATAAAAAATATGAAAGAAGATCTTAACATTTGTGCTCATTCATAATTTTCTCATTTCAGATCCGTACGGCAACCCTCAGCAATACCCGCCACCACAGGGTCAACAAATATACCCTCAGATATACAACCCTGTAAATGCGGGTGCCCCACCGCCAGGCCAAGCCGGTTTCCCGCCGCAGTACCAACCACAATACCAGCCTAGCTTCGGGTACCCGTACCAGCCGGGCCAGCCGGGCCAGCCTGGGCAGCAGCCGCCATCGGCGATGTCCTACCCTGCGGCACCGTCGGCGCCAGGATTTGGTTATGCTCCCGCTCCTGGATACCCGAATGTGTCCCCAACTCCCGCTTATGGATGTAAATATATACCGCATATAATATTATCATCAGTTCAACTCTTAATGTGTAAACGTTGACTCCAGGTGTTAAAGAGTTTATTCTGAATGGACTTATTTGCTAGCTGATTTTGTTATTGACACTGATCAATGAGGCTTTCTGTGATAACTGATACATCATAATATGATACGAATTTCCAACCCACCAGCCTAACCATATGATCCGTACTGAGTAACTATATCCAATTGACAAAATCTGCTGCCTTCTTCGTAAGCTATTGTAGCTTATTTCAAAATCCTCAAAAAAAATACGTTAATATGATTTCTGGGCTTCTATTACTATTTCTAGCTACAATTCACAAAAAAATCAATGACGCACAGTCACAAAACGCCAGCAAAAAATCCATCAGATATTTTTGGCAGCACACATTTGTAATTCTAATTTCTCCTATCCATTGCTTTGAAATGTAAAAACAATCATAGCAGTACGATTGGTGTGTATCTACATCCTCCATAGATATAGTTCAAATATTTTACACTTGTTTTTTAAAAATGTAGATTCATTTTAACTGAATAACACTATTATAATACAGCTGGTTTTTTTTTTTGTAACTGTCGAAATATTTCTTCGCTGAAGTCTAGAATCGGTATCCCTTACCGTATATTATTATAGTGTAGCAAACACAAGTAAACAAGCAAGCGTGGTAGTCCTAATAGTACGAAAAGTGCATTTTCCCGACTTGTATAGCTGACTAAAATAACTAATTTTTCTCATTTAATTCCAGCTGCAGTAGAATGGGTCGCAACAACACCCAACGATGCTCACATGCTCAGCGACCGAGCAGTCGTCGGCGGCTATGAGGGGTACGACGGCAGCCCCATCTGGGTCATTCGAGCCAGGTTCGAAGGAGACCTTATTCCCGGCAAACTGGCCCTGAAACACAAGGCAGCTTACGTACCCTGGGGAGGCGATGAAAATGCTGTGAGGAGTATCGAGGTACGTTGAACTGAGTTAAAACTCTGATTTCAAACTTACTGCCAGTTCTTGTGGCACTTGTGATCATTTAGCATAATCAGCCTATTTGTTCCCACTGCTGGGACACAGGCCTTCTCTCTGTGGGAAGAGTGGTTCGTAATCACCGCGCGGACCAGCCCGCACTGAGTCCGCGTAGTAGATTACCGCTGGGGATGTCACATGTATTCGAATTTATTATTCTGGGATGTTTTCGATTTCCTCCATAGTTTTGTCCAAATATGTTGGGGTCGGCTTCCAGTCTAGCCGGATGCAGCTGAATACCAGTATTTTACATGGAGCGACTGCCTATCTGACCTCCCCAACCCAGTTAGTACTGATTAAAACGAAACCCCTCGGTAGGAACGATTGTCAGATTTTCATATTTTATATAGATTCTCGTGTTGTCTCTTACTTGTTTTGTAACTGCGACTGTCACGAACGTAGTTATTATTATGGAAATTGTAGGGTATAACCGATTTGTGAGTGTAAATAAATGAAACACTTCTAACGGTTTTAAATCATGTTAAGAGCTATGTATTTAGTGAGTAGTGACGTGTAATCAGTGCAGGATTTTTGTCAAGGTTTTCTGGATTATTCTGTTCACATAAATAATTTGCATTCACAACGCGTTATCTCTTAACGTGTGAGTCAGATAGTAGACGTATTTTATGATGTTCCGTAATTTTTTTTTCTTTTTTTTATAGGTTGTATAGAGGTTTTATTTATAGTATCTTTGTAATTTATAATAATGAAAGTTTTACGTATTGCAAACCAATCAAGTAAACTTTGCGAACTGGTAATCTTGACGAAGTATCGGAGATTCACCATTACTGTTTGACAAAAGATGCAATGCAGACCTTCAATTAATTATGTTGCTCGTTTGAAAATCAGCGTCAAACAGAATCTGTCTTGTATTATTGTGTGAGACACGTAATTAATACTTGTAATTTCTTTTCTCTATTAGCTAGATGTGTTTGATCGGTCACTCACTTGCTCTTTGTACCATCGATAATTCATTAAACTATTCATGAAGTGCATAACCACAGTAAAAATAGATCTATGTACTCGTACTTAGGTAACGTTGTATTGTTTGTCAGCGTTCAAAGGTTTCAACGTATAACTTCGGAGAAACCGAAACATTTGTTTGCCGGCCACGCATTTGTGCGTAGCATGACAGTCGGTCGCCCACACGGTGGACAATACCGACTAAACCGTAAAGCAGCGCCTTTAAGAGGGAACAGGGGCTGCAATTCTCCATACAAATGTATTCTCCTTTTTTCCTCTTAAATAATGCCTCTAGAGCAATCTTTTTTTTTCATAAGATCAAGGTCTACTGTAGACACGTCCCTGTCATTTCCTTTTTTCAGCAATTACTAAGTAAGGAAAATATTACCCTCCAAAATTTACCCATTTTTACGGCCGTGATTAGGGGACCAGACAAATTCTAAAAGTTTTTAGCATAAAAGAAATTGATAGGAACCTAGACATGCTCTTTCTTAAAATTTTAATGTCAAAATTAACTGAATTGGATCATTTTTCGATCAGAAAAAAGAGAAACACGAAACATCGATGTCGTCAAAAATTTTGTGATATAATCGGTCTAAGCTGTAGCTGTCCCTATCGCACTCTACGGTGGCAGGCTTTACGCAGCGCGACCGAAATAGTTTCTTCAAATACCTACCCCGCAGGTCCTGTTCCCTCTTAATCCCAACTTAATTACAATTAGGTTGATGTAGGGTTGATTGCACTACTTCAAACTTCTGTTCAAGCAATGGAACCACTGACTGTTAACGAACTAAACGTGTGTGTGTGGATTCTTATTTATATAGAAACGTACTCAAATGCCGTCTACAATTTTATTAATTAAGTATTTTTTATTCGGTGCTGCCTATTATTAGTTTACTTATCGTTCGTTCCATGGTAACTGATCCATTACAGAGCCCAAATCGTCCTTGTAGTCTAGACAATGACAGTCGCCGATCGCCATAGAATAAAAACGATACGAATGCCTGACCATGACCTTCGACCTTATGTCTATTCATTAAGTGCGAGATTAAAGTAGGGTTCTCAGAATTATATCAAAGTATGACAAAACAAATCACACGGGTATTTTAAAATATTGTTTACTATATTTATCTTATTTTATCGCATTCAGGGAAAATAATTTAGCAGATTGTCATACCTTGTGAATTTGTCTGGTCCATTTCAAACAAAAAAGAATTTAAAGAAAAAAAGGTTGTGGGTAATTTGATATTTACGGAAGTAAATAGTTAATTTACTGAGCAATAATTTTCACAGAATTTACACGTAAAATGGCCCTATTAAGTTATGATTCATCAAAAAATTGTAAGTAATAATAATCCTACATGTTTTTAACTTAACATTTTTGCTGTAAACACCTCCACGTCTCGACCCCCGTACTATTCAATCCATCCATCAGCACAATGTTTTGAATGCGTTACACTGAGTCCTACCGTAAAACGTGATTTTGCACCCCAAAAAAAAAAAGTCGTTTCCCAGCAATAAGTTTTGCGTAAAGTTACTTAGTTTGTTGTACATAATGCTTGGTTGACGACTTCGTTAAGGGTACCCTGTATTCATAATATTCAAGTTCTACTTAAACGACTAATGCAAAAAAAAATGTAGGTAGGAATTCTACATTGTTTGTTCGATATTGGAAACTCCTATATACAAGGTGTAAACAGACCCTGCACATAGCCGTCAACCAAGCAATCTGTACATCAAACTAAGCAACTTTACGCAAAAATTATTGCTGGGAATCGACTTTTTTTTTTTTTGGGGTGAAGAATCACGTGATACGGTAGGACTCGATGGAAAGCACTCAAACATTGTGCTGATGGATGGATTGAATAGTACGGGGGTCGTGGAGGTGTGTAAAGTAAAAATCTTAAAAAACATGTAGATATTTAAAAAAAAACTTGTGAAAAAGTTGGAACTTTGACCCCAAATATCTCCGTAGCTCGAAGGTTCCCAGGTATGGTCTAGAACAAAAAAATTATCGCAAAGTCGGGGAGAAAAAGTGCCTTTCGGATATGTTAAGGGTCTATTTACACCCTTTATTAATTACTTTACCCTATGTACTAATCAGTACGATGTTTGTTTGTGACTATCGTGGTATAATCATACTAATTTAAATATCCTGCCGTATGTAAGATTGACTCACTAATAAGTATTGTGAAATTATTTCAGCCGTAGTTGCAATGTGTGACGAATAATCTGACTCATTCTTTTTTTTATTAGCATAACTATTTAGAATGACGTGGGTACCTACTTACAAATTTTAATTACGTTATTGTTAAACCAATGTATGAGTGTGCTTAACAATTTTTACACGTTTAGGTGGATTCGGACAGAATTAGAATTATTTTTTTCATGATTCATTTAAGAGACCAAAGTTCGCGGATTACCCCATTACCCTGTACCAAAGATTTGTGCTCGAATTTAAAATATACATAAATAACATCACGCCTGTTATTCGGCGAAAGCCTATTGCCATCAACCGGGCACAAATCCAGACAGCTAGCAACAGCAGCCACGGCTACTAAAAAATCCTGATGGAAAAACCCAATAAAACTTTGCCCAACCCGGGAATCGAACCCGAGACCTCATGCGCAGTAGTAGCGCTTGTAACCACTAGACCAACGAAGCATTCAACGCTTAAAATTGCTTTACAAAACCATTATCATCTGCCTATCCTTTTCCCAACTAAATATTGGGGTCCTTCCAGCTGGGTAGCTTCCTGTCTAACCAGAAGCCGCTGACCACCAGTATTTTACATGGAGCGACTGCCTATCTTATTCTGACCTTCACAACGCAATTAGTACTGGGTACTACGTTATCCCTTGGTTAGACTGGTTGTCAGACTTGAAACATTAAAATGAAACAAAGTAACATACAGAATTTTCTCTGTTATTTCAGGTACTGTGCGCTCGTCCCGAAAGGATCCGATGGGTGGAATGCCGCGAAGCTTCGTTTCCTCCGAACGCGGTGCCTGGTGGCAACACAGCTAACGGAGAGCCCCTGTATATCGGCAGGGCTAAGGAACAAGGGTCGTTGACCCCTGGCAAGGTAAGCAGCGGATTTCATATCAATAAACTTAAATTACTGCAAACTTCACGGAATATACTTACATCTAAAATTCTAAATTTCCCACCCGCACGCAAAATACGCGCTTTGACGTGGAGTTGCGGACACCAGCCCGTTATACAATATACAATACACTTACGTCTTGGAGATTTCTACAAGCTTGGCGTATATCTTTACATATAATAAAATTGTAACAGGCTGATGTCTGTACATTAATGATATTGAAAGAAAATATAGGAATATGAGGGGTCTTTATTAGAGCCACAATGCCAAAACAACAAAAATTTTTAAAATTTTGCAAAAACTACTGCATGGATTTGAACGCAGTTTTCACCGCACTACTGCTAGATGCTTAACTTAAAATATAGGCTACATTAGATATAGTGTTGAACCCGATAGATGGCGCTGTGCGAAGCAAGGGCGGGTCGCTAGTTGTAAACATTTTCGTGTTGTTGGTACGTTACAGTTTTACAATTTTGGTTGCCGTGAGGGCGAATATCACAACTGAAACTGAATGTGATTTACACAAACATTACTATTAATACTAACGGGATATTAACCATGTTTACTGTTTACTATGAGTTCCCGATATTTCGGCGCTGTTGCAAGCACCATGGTCACGGTCATGGTGCTTGCAACAGCGCCAAGACCTAATAGTGTCAATTTTGCATGGCAGTGACGACACTGACAGCTTTTGAACACAGTTTAAAAACTGTGTTAATCACTACTATTAATACTAACGGGATATTTACCATGTTTACTGTTTACTATGAGTTCCCGATATTTCGGCGCTGTTGCAAGTACCATGGTCACGGTCATGGTGCTTGCAACATGCAAAATTGACACTATTAGGTCTTGAACGATGTTTAGATAAAAGCTGATCGAGTATAATTACTAGGACCAGTATTTAATGAAGGATTACTTTATACTTGATTCCCTGTATTTATTTTCTATACACATTTTTTTTTAAAATAAATATGAATATATTTCTTAAAAGAACATTAAAAAAAACATATCAAAAGTTGTGGTCCGCCGGTGTCGGGAACGGGGTTCAAGCTACCAGTGGTTAGGGCTCCAGAGATAAGAACCTCCTCACAATGCAAGCCGTATCGAGGAGTACTGCCTTCTGAATCAGGCCCTTGATCCAACCACCCAGTGAGAGCCTGGAAAGATCGCCGAGGGTCTTGGGCATCAGGCCATTGGCCGTAACGACAATTGGTACACTGATAGCCGAGCTCACATTCCACATGTCGCCAATCTCGTGCGCCAAGTCGAGATATTTTCTTTCGTGACCATTTTTTTTTATAAATTTAAAACTGGTAATTCTATTTCCAGGTCCATCCCAGCCACCAAGTGCTGTACATCTCGTTCTCAGGAAAAGAAATCCCTCATAAAGTGTACGAAATTCTGTGCACAGTATAAATGTTTTGATCACAGTCTTTAATTTCTTGCTAAGATTTTTATATTATAATAATTGTCATACATGTTTGTACTAGATTTTAAACAAGAATGTGCATACAAGGACTAAGACTGGTTTGTCGAAAGACAAAAAAAAATAAAAGTCTTAATGTTTCCCTAGGAACTTAATGGATGAATTTTATATTGCTTACGAATGTTGAAAAGATCTTTTATGAATCTGTAGCAGGAGTCTCAAATATTCTTGGTTTGTTATATTTTTATACGTTTAAATATTTTACTGTTTTGGAAATATATTATTATTGGAACTTTTACGTCATATTTGTAATGAGTATCTACTCTTAAGTGTCAAAGTATGGAATAAATTCATGTTTCTAGTAAATTGTGTTGTTTCATTTTTTTTATGATTACTAGTTTAGAACCCTTAAGGTGTCTGCCCAGGTCGCGGGACTTATAGAATTACCGTGACCCTGGAACATGAAGGGCTATTGAAGGACACCGTGGATTTTAGTCAGTACAAGTCTGACAGTCCCTCCCGCTCTGCCCTGGGTGGGAGGACTCATTTGATGATTTTACCACGCTAAAAAAAAAAGGTGTCTGCCAACTAGTACCCACTACACCGTTACATACCATGACCGGGCTACGACCGTATCAGGTACGGAAAGAAACATTATACTTACTAGGGAATACTATGCCCACTACACCGTATCAGCACATGTAGAAGGAGATCCCGTGAGCTACGTTATTTTATGCAAGCTGAAACTTTTTTTGTGGAAGTACCTTATTATAGGTAAGAACAATTGGATATTATGGAAAGTCGGTCGTGGTGGTTTTTGCAGATATCTATGGTAACAAAGTTGTGCTAAATAGCTGCTAAGTTACGTCATACTATAAAGCGTGATTTTTTATATTACATTTATAGGTAGTATGACGATTCACCTCCTCCACTGCCAGACACTTTGTGTGGTGGAAAACCCGTGTTAAAATGACGTAATTTTACTTACAACATACGGTGTAAGTAAATTTACGTCATTTTAATAAATCTGAATATTATAGCTTCAGGTATTTGAAATACTGCCCAGCCTTAGGTACAACCCAAACTTCAAAAGGTTCCACTCAATTACTGACAAGGTAAATATTTTAAAATAAGACCAGGATATTAAAAATATTTCTTTATTTTCATCAAATAAGTACTCACACATAATTATTAGGATAACATAAAACTACGTACATTAACTTACAACTTAGTACACTATATCACTTCATTGGGTGTGCAAAACTTTGTCTTGCGTTTTGAAGAATGAAAGTTGAACTCCAAAGGTTCTCATAGGAATTTAAAGCACCGTGTCAATAATATTTTTGGAAAAATATAAGAAGACAGATATAACGATAGATAGAAGATCAATGTAGAGACATAACGCCTTTAATCCCCGAAGGGTTAGGCAGAGGTGAACTCCTCAGTACATTTCGCCAGTTATGTTTAAGTCCCATGTTATAGGGGGCATTGCCATCAACCGGGCACAAATCTAGGCTCCGTGGCTGCAACTGAGAAATTCGTACAGTTTACTCTACCTGTGAATAGAACCCAGGACCCCATGCTCAGCAGTCGCGATTGCGACCACTAGACGAACGAGGCAGTCGATCAATGTACATGTACAAAATAGATAGGTAGTAAGTTGCTTAAAAACAATAGCTTGTTTCTGTATAGGGCGTTGGTCTGTGATGGAGAGCTGCAGAAAACCATGTAAGGCGCGAATTATACAGAAACGGCGTAAGGTGAAGGCGCGGCGCAGGCGCTGAGCAGGCATGATGCCGCTTCAATACGTTTTCATACAAAATGTACGAAGGTTGTGAATTACACTCAAGCGGCGCAGCGCAGGTACCAGCCGGTCTTTCTTTTCGTTACCCGTTCCAAGCCTGCGCCGCGACTTCATCTTACGCCGTTTCTGTATAATTCGCGCCTAAAACAAATTCGAATCCGGTCCTGGGGATTTAGTAACGGAATCGTCTTTGTAATGTTTGACGGCACGGTTGGCGCAGTGGCTGAGCGATTGAGTACTGATTCATTGCTGCGCTGCGTGTCACGGCTGCGATCCCCGCAAGGAACAATATTTTATGGCCTACAGGTAGCTGTTCCGACTGTTGGTCTGGCTGTTTGTGTATGTAAGTTTAAATGTTTGTAAACGCACCCACGATACAAAGTTGCTTAGAAGCTTCTTAGCATTTTCATTTATGTTAGGATCATCAACGTAGTTACATATTAAAAGAACAATGGACAAAAATGTATGGAATTAACACAGTACAGTACTGTTACAGTCCCCAGCGCTGCATTACAGGATTTCAATCCAATAACCTGTATCAAATATTCTTTGAATTGATTTTTATTGCACATTCACTAGATAATATCATTTGCATCAGGCAGACATTGAATAGCCTGTGCCTTACTTATTAAACTTCAATCTTTTTTAAATTTTCAACAGTAATTCAAAAAATCAGTTCGTGGAACTAATAAGGCAGAATAAGCTAATCGAAACTTAGCCTTGTGAGGCTATAATAACCCACTTATGGGAGGATTTCTATCTATGAGAGGGGTGGGTCATAATTCCACGCGGATGAGAAGAACTTGTTTAGCAGCCTTGCCTCTCATGCATGAGATTGTGGGTTCATATCATAATCCGGGCAAGTAATGTGACTGTTTCAATCCATATGTACTTTCTAAGTTTATCTTGGACGTCACAGACATCGGTGAAGGAAAAACATCGTGAAAGAGGCCTTTGCCCAGCATTGGGACAGTAACAGGCTGGTATTATTAGTGGAAATTCTACTAATGTGATGAAATGTGATGATAGTATAAGGAAAATGATGGGGCAAGCCACCACTCTTGAACTTATGTGCAGTGCTGTGCAAAACAAATTCGGGAATTGAATTAATTATATTTCTTTTCTTTTTTTTTCTTCCACAGTCTAACTGCCTTGTGCAATGCCTACCTGTCTACGCTTGCTTCACAATGATTTCTATTAATCTTTCTTATGTTATAATTGATTTATCTCTGTATATAAAAGTATCTATTCCCATTAAATTATTTACAGTCTAGGCATGTATCGTTAAACTAGTGTTGTACCTTACTATTGTTTACCATACTTTCAATGAATCCTATTTCTATTTGTGATTGTGTGACAATATCATCTGTTGTATTTGCTTTCTTTTCAGTTTCGTCAGTCTCGTAAGCTTTGTTTTCCATGCCGATCTTCTCTGTATTGGCTTTATTTTCAGCTTCTTTGTCTAGGTTTGCTTGTATGTGCTTCTTATTTGCCAAATACAGCCATCTGAAACGACAAAATAATGTCAACATTGCGGGACGAACTGGATGTCTTCCTTGAGAATTAGAAAGAGGTAGCACAGAATCGTGAACGTTGGAAGGAATGAAGAAAGGCCTTTGCCCAGCAGTGGGACAATATCGGCTAGCTATAATATTAACAAGGTCAACATTTTGTGCATAGATTTACAAAATTCGGCGAAGGTCCTTTTACGCGTAAAATTGAATTCATCTCGTGTGTTAGCTGGCGGAATACCATAGTTCTTAGCGGTCAGTCCAGCCAGAGGCCATATTTTGATATTTAGAACCATGATTGTTCCAGTATAAGAAAGAGATGGAGCTATACTTAAAGGATAGCACCATCCCCTTGCCGCTACGGTAAACGATGTCCATATTATTATGTGTTCAACAAAGGCGCAGAGAAGTGTTTCAAACTTCATAATCCGCCAGGAGGCAAAACAGCGTCTATACATTATACCATCCGCCTAGGCCTTTCTCAACTATGTTGGGTTTGGCTTCAAGTCTTACCCGATGCAGCTGAATACCAGTATTTTACATGGAGCAACTGCCTATCTGACCTCCATAACCCAGTTAGTACTGGGTAGTACGATATGGTAAGACCGGTTGTCAGATTTTCGAGCCACTGACTACCTGTAACGACTGTCAAAGATCTACAATTGACAGCCAGGCCCAACGGCTTAACGTGCTTTCCAAGACACGGAGGAAACTTGGCATGTAATAATGGGTGGTCACCTATCCACCGACCAACCTAGGAAAGCGCAGCTTAATCTAAAGATTTATCCGAGTGGCTGTTATTATTTAGCCACGTGGTCCCCCGTCTCTAACATTACAAGAAATAAAGTCAATACTTACAAGAATAAAACAACGGCTGGCATTGTCAAACCACCTCCGAGCAGGAAGAACGCTCCAGGGAAGGTCTTGAGAGTCTTAGTATATAGTGTAGTGTACATAGGCGCGTAGATCAGCGGCATCATCGCTTCAGCCACGCCGAAGAACGAATTTACTTTACCTGGAATTTAAAAAAATATGTCATCAAAGTCTGCCTCAGTGGTCTAGTAGTCGCAATAACGACTGCCGAGCATGAGGTCCTGGGTTCGATTCCCGGGTCGGATAAAGTGTTATTGGGTTTTCCATCAGGAATTTCTCAGAAGCAGCCACGGAGTCTGGAAATCTTTGTGCCCGGTTGAAGGCAATAGGCTCACCCCCTATTGAATGGGTCTTAAAACATAACTTGCGAAATGTGGGTGTACTATTAGATACAACTCTGCCTAACCCTTCGGGGATTACAGGCGTGATGTTATGTTATGCATGGAAGCTACAATTGCATGTAACAATGAAACTTAATTATAAATCAACTCCTAATTATGTCTCTACAACAGTATAGCAAGAATAATTTTTATTGAGTTTAGTTAACCTTTTCACCGCCCACGTACACAACCATAACGCGATGCCTCGCCAGCGCCAAGCTATAAATGTTTTTGCCGATTTTAAGATAACTAAGGGCTACTTTTGTGTGGATAAGTAAAAAACAGGGTATTAGACCGTGTTATATTAAATAATAAAATGAAACGAAGCTTTTAAATACAGTACTTTTATGTTTTTTTATAGGTAGTTAAAAATTAAGAGCTTCTAATGAAGTCGTGGGCGCTGAAGGCACGGAAATCTGGAACTTCTATTGAAGTCCGTGGCGGTGAAAAGGTTAAATAGCTTTAGGTAGATAGCATTCAACACAAATAATTCTTACCCAATTCGTGTCTGTCTACCAATTTGGAGACCATTGACCTCATCGCTATGAACGATGTTCCATTGAAGATTTCTATCAGTGGAGCTGTAATAAAAAATAAGATTACAATATTTTACTGTCAGAGCCGGTATAGCTATAAAATCGTGCAGCTACATATACAAGGTGAAAATATTTACATAAAATAACTGAAAGCCTGAATAGTTGCCATTGAACTCATTATCATGACAAAATTATGAAAAGAAAAATTGAATGAAACCAACTAAAATAGTGGAAATAATTAATCAGCTGCTCCATTATAATTATGTTGTCCAGTTGTGTACGTGTAAATAAATGTAACAGCTTGGTTGTTCTCATAGTAAAAAAATGTTCGTTATGGTGAATACAGTAATGACCCTTTTTCAGGTTTTGAGTTATTTCAATCACACTATGTATGTGGTAAAAAAAGAAAACACGGCTCTACTCAAAAAACGGAAACTTGTTCTAGGTACTCATGTTTTTTGAGCTCAGTGAAAAATAATACATACCTATGTATATGTGCCACGTCTGCGTGGCAAATGCGTACATTATACCAGCCAATATCTTACTGGTACACGATATGACACCAATTATCGCATCGTCAAATTTCAGAAGGTGGCTGAATACACCCACCGAAAATAAAGTACCTGAAAATTGCAACATAAGATTAAATAACATTTACGATATCCGTAGACGTGTAATTCGTTTAGTGCCTTTCTCAGTAACAGCCACCAGTTCATGGTAACAGGCAGTAGGTAGGCAGTAGCTAGACAGTAGGTAGGCAGTAGGTAGGCAGTAGGTAGACAGTAGGTAGGCAGTAGGTAGACAGTAGGTAGGCAGTAGGTAGGCAGTAGGTAGACAGTAGGTAGGCAGTAGGTAGGCAGTAGGTAGACAGTAGGTAGGCAGTAGGTAGGCAGTAGGTAGACAGTAGGTAGGCAGTAGGTAGACAGTAGGTAGGCAGTAGGTAGGCAGTAGGTAGGCAGTAGGTAGGCAGTAGGTAGGCAGTAGGTAGGCAGTAGGTAGGCAGTAGGTAGGCAGTAGGTAGGTAGGCAGTAGGTAGGCAGTAGGTAGGCAGTAGGTAGGCGGTAGGTAGATAGTAGGAAAAGGTGCATTGCAACGCATGCCGGGTACAGCTAGTTCTAAATAAACTGGAAAATTCCTTGATACAACTATACACTTGCGCAGTAGTTTTCACATCCAATACAATGTCTGTTTGTGTTCACGATGCGACGTCAAGAAGGATGATAATGAACATAATCAAGATATAATTACCTACTAATGAAGTACACATGGCGTAAGTAGAGAACATGCTGAAATCGACCTCGTTCCAGTTGAACCGGTATCTCGTGAAGAGGTACAGTACTGACATTTCACCTGAAATCAGAAAATAAAATTGGTTATGAAACAAAGTTACCACGCCTGAACTTATTTTAAACCCTTGGCTTGGGTCGCGGGACTTATAGAATTACCGTGACCCTGGATCATAAAGGGCTATTGAAGGACACCGTGGATTTTAGTCAGTACAAGTCTGACAGTCCCTCCCACTCTGCCCTGGGTGGGAGGACTCATTTGATGATTTTACCACGATAAAAAAAAAAACCCTTGGCTTGTCATATTGGTTGAGGTATTTATCATCCGAAAGTAACTTCCTATTATATTAGGCGATTCTCACCCGACACTGCTCGTCCGCACAGTCGGCGAAGCGGACGTCGCATTGGCTTTTATGAAATCTGTTGGTGCCACTCACTTACACCGCCCGACCGAATATTTGCGGCGCACTGCCAATCGAAGTATTCGATGTAGGTACAATCAAAAATATTCGTCTTTCCACTACAAAACACTTTACTTTGTTCATTTTATTTTGTGTTCGTTATCTTTTTAAGCCTCTGGCAGTACCAGAAGAATGTACTACTTACAAAATTGCAGACAAAATTTCTTAACGGAAGTCGCAGTCTTCCTGTAGTGTATTATAGATATGAAAACACTGTCTCACAGCCACAAGTAGTCAGGTAGCTGTCACTAATGTCAACTGTCAGTCACCACGAATGGCGGGAAGTTGGAAGGTGAAGCGTACCCTGGACTGGAGCTTGGTGGTGTTGGTGAGCTTGCGATATGGTTAGTAAATTGTGTTGTCAACCTATTAGCTCTGCTGGATACTACACTATCGAATAGCTAGTTCTAATGTACAGACGTCAACAAAAACACCCGAAATTGTCAAATTTTCGTAATCAACCTTGAACCTAATGCTTTAGCGATAAAGTTGAAATTTTGTTAAAGAAATTTGACAGATTGTAGTATGTGCTGGCGTCTGTACATAGGATAAACATACATAGTAGGTACAAAGGTCTAACATAGTATACGTACGCAGGTCTCAGATTATAAACGTTTATCATCGTTTATGCACGCACATTCAAAAGGATAAAAATAGCACTTCTTGCGTAGTACTGTCGTCATCGGAGGTGTTTTATTTTATTTTTTGCCTATCTGCTATCTGTTCAGTGCCATAGCAAAGCATTAAGAGCGTTTAAACAGAAAGTGGGCAACGTCGCAAATAGCTGTCAAACCGTTCGCTGTTTTGATTAATTTGGCAATATTACTGTTTGGGAATCTAGTAAACTAAAATACTGATTATGAAGTGCAATAATTAATATAGTAACACCGAATATTTAGTTTTAGATGTAAAAAGAGTATTTGGAAACTTTCCAAATGCCTTTTTTACACCTAAAACGGCGATAACATCAAATTCAGTGTTTTAATTGCAATTCATTATTAATATTCTAGTTCACTAGTTAGCCATATTTCTTATTTCCATACAGTAATATTGCCAAATTTAATAAAAAAGATAAATATTTGACAGCTATTTGCAACGTTGCCAACTTTTTGGAACATGGCAGTTCTATTAATATTATGAGATACAGAACCTGCCTTCCTAGGTATTACCTAAGCAAAACAATAATACATAATGTATGTCTAGATGCAATACCTAAGTATTACATAACTCTTACGAATTGAATTCTCAAGTACATAGTATGTGTGAGCTTAATCAACTGAGATTAATCAACGTGACTTTGATAATGACTTGAAAACATTTGTAACCCAGTTTCGCAATGTAAGGAATCCTGTTCATTTGCTTTACAATCAATCAAAAGATTGTAACTAACCTGTGTGTGTGTGTACCTGTGTACTTATAACATTTACATTCACAATGGGTTTAATAGAGACCCTTAACACAGCCGAAAGGCACTTGTCCTTCCAGTCATTGCGATCATTTTTTTTGTTCTGGACCATACCTGGGAACCTTCTAGTTACGGAGATATCAGAAGTCAAAGTTCCAACTTTTTAACAAGTTTTTTTGTTATTTTTTTTATCTTCACTTTAAGGCCGGCTTGCACCACCAATTATTAAACGCGTTAAACGCTATACATATTTCAAACATCATTCTGTCTCTGTCATCTTTAAACGATTGATAGAAATAGAACGATGTTTTAAATGCGTTCTACGTTAAATGCGTTTAGCGATTCGTGGTGCAAGCGGGCCTAAATATCTCCATGACCCCCGTATTATTCAATGCTTCCATCAGCACAATGTTTTGAGTGCGTTACATTGAGTCTTAAAACGTAATTTTTCACCCCAAAAAAAAAGTCGACGCCCATTACATACCGAGTTTCCTCCGTGCCTAGAAAAAAACTTATGCCGTTGGACCCATCTATCAAATTGAAGATCATTGACAGTCGTTAAGTAGTCAGAGGCCTGAAAGTCTGACAACCAGACTTACCAAAGGGTATCATATAACATATAGTACTAACGGGGTTATGGAGGTCAGATAGGCAGTCGCTCCATGTAAATTACTACCAGTATTTTCAAGACACGGAGGAAACTCCGCATGTAATGGAAACCTAGGCAGGCGCGCCTTAACCTGAAGATCGATCCGAGCGGCTGTTATTATTTAGCCACGAGCTCCTCTAAAATACAATACAATACAATACATGCAATACATTTAGCTGCATCCGATTAGACTGGAAGCCGACCCTAACATATCGTTGGCATAGGCTAAGCAGATGATGACTATACAATGTGTGTCTAGGTCTGCAACTGAATTACGTTATTACCTGAGTATTTCGTCGTACTGAGGTAATATCCTCAATCAAAGTCCTCAAGGTTGTAATGTCAACAATTCGTTAAGCTATTTTATGCTTGTTTATAAACAAACACACATTTATATATATGTTGTACGTACAATGTTGATATATGTGTGTTTATGCAGTATTAATAGCGCATCATTAAGCTGTAGCCAATTATCCCCTTCCCTTGGTAATAACTTGCGAAACATGAAAGTATCGAAGATAAGTACTGAACTAGTAAACAAGCTACTAATCAGCGGCCATTGCATTTGGTATTCCGCGGGGTCTATAATTCTCACTTTCACGTTAAACCAACGGAATCCGTTTACTACCGGGTCAATTTAACTTTATACAAATAAGCCCGTACAGCCTTCAGAAGAGGTGGCCAGAGGAATTCGATTGATTTGTTGGAAACCCTGAATATCACCATGACCATACTATCCGACCTCTACAGACGGTTAATTGATGAAAAAATATATAATGTGATGTAGTAAAAACAGTGAAGATAGCAAAAAGTAAACAGAAGAAAAAATCTATGAACGCAGGGTGGTGTTTGCCCTGGAGTAGAAAATAACAATAATACCAGCCTATTACTGTCCCACTGCTGGTCAAAGGCCTCTTCTCATACAGAGAAGACACGAGCATTGTTCACCACGCTTGCTCAAGACGGATTGGCCATTTCAGATGTATATGAATTGATTACGACTATATTAGTGGAAGTTGAAAGTTGCGCCAGTTACAGAAAAGTTGAAAGGGATTCGACTGTCTTGGTATGGACATGTGATGAGGAGGGACGAATCGCATGTGACTAAAAGAGTGATGAATATAAACGTTGATGGATGGAGAGGAAGACCAAAGAAACGATGGATGGATTGCGTGAGGAATGATATGAAAGTTAAAGGAGTAAATGGTAGCGTGGCGGTTTACAGAGTGGATTGGAAGAAAAAAACGTGTTGCACCGACCCCAAGTGACATGGGACATTCCCAGGAAAATGATGATGAATCATTGTAAAATAAGTTTCAGCAATGTTACTGGAAGGAATCTGAAGGAAACCGAACTTTCGACGTCGTAAAGTCCTTTAACCAAAGTCACAGTGAGCTATAATTTCGTAATGAAACAGATCTGTAGTCTGTCAAAATCACAATGATCGCTATAATCGTTCGCATACAATTGATATTGGCTTACTATCAGGCCTACCTAAAATATCTGTGAAAGGCCTGTAGGAAGTTGCGACTGTTTGAGATAATCCCTTTCCACAAAGCAGGTACTAAAACACATTATGCCTAGACTTAGCGTTAGTACTACCAGCTCCATAGAAAGCGAAACTAAGAGAAAGTGGTGGCGTAACTAACGCGTAACTGCGACCGATGGAAACGTCAGTTCATTGCCAAGGGCGTGCCGTATGCATGAGATAATGCCAAGTAAGTCCGGTCTCAGGATATTGCTTGACACTTTCACTGATTCAAGATTCAAGATTCTTTGATGATGGTCTTATAAAATAAAAGGTTTCACACATTTCGCTGCAATGACTTCCTTCAGCATGCAAACTTAAAATTAAAATACCTGACACAATGTACTCTTGTTTTAGGTACTAGTATTAGCTAAAAATGTAATAAAATTAGAAAAAAAAATAACAAATTAATAAAATAGGAACAAAAGCTACTTAACCATTACAAATGGCACCATACCATACAATAAGTCAAAAACTCATTAATTGTATAAAACTCGTTATTAAAGAGCCATTTTTTCAGTTTAATTCTGATTACGCCGTAACGTTAGATAGTTTGCAGATAGCAATTACAGAATACAGCTAAATACAGAATTCACTGTATAGTTCACAAACTATAGAGTGAACTCTGTATTTAGCCAAATTAATTTGCAATGGCTTTTATTGAGCTTGAGAGTGTATGTACGAAGTATCATTAATTAAATGAACAAGACATTGATCTGCGACTTGCAATATTATTAAATAAAAGAATCAGGAATCTCTCAGCTACGGAGTCTGGATTTGTGCCCGGTTGATGGCAATAGGCTCGCCCCCCATTACATGGGACTTAAAACATAACTTTCTGGTTAACCTCTCGGGGATTACAGGCGTTAGTTATGTTAAAAATTATACAGTAATTTGTATTGATTTACCCTAATTATATGGGAGAATCAACCATAAAATTGATTTCGATTAATTTGTTATGTTACTTACGGCTTCTATTTTGGTTGATGGGAAAACAAACTGATTTTATTTTTAGTCTAACATTATCTATGACTTTTAAAATTGATTTAATCTGCAATTCATAATGTAGGTCAATGCTAATACTGCAAGTGGTCGAAACAAATTAACTAAATTGCAATCTCAAACGGTCAACAAATTGATAAAAGATAATTTGAAGCGGCGATTACTGTCGAGGTTTTGCTTATACTAACACTTGTATCTATAGTCAAGTTAAACTAATTACTAATTATGCAAACATTTTTATGCAATAGACAAGACTTTTTTTTTTTATCGTGGTAAAATCATCAAATGATTCCTCCCACCCAGGGCAGTGCGGGAGGGACTATCAGACTTGTACTGACTAAAATCCACGGTGTCCTTCAATAGCCCTTTATGTTCCAGGGTCACGATAATTCTATAAGTCCCGCGACCCCGGCAGGCTTTGGCCCTCTAGAGGGGGGGGCCGTCATTATGCTGACACTCTTTGAGGCGCGCGTGGAACACAACGCGCCGTCGACCCGGGCATGGAATAGACAAGACTTTGAACGAAGTAAGAACCGTCAAATACGGGTGAGAACCGACACCGATACGAAAAAGGTTAACGACCACGTATTCAGTACCTACATCATTCTGAGCCTCCCCACATAGGAATTTTTCATCGGTTATTCAAAATTTCTGCTGTTCCATACATTTTGGCCGTAGGTATTGCACTTTTGTAGGAAATAGCTGTTTTTTTTTTAAAGAATCGATGAAAAAATTCTGTGTTCAGAATGTTGTACTGAATACGTGGTAACCGTTTTCGCGTCGGTGTCCCTTCCACCCTGTATAGATCTCAGCGAGGATATCTACTATTTTCATTCTTGTTTTCTTAGACTTAAGTGCGCCTATAATAATGATGTTTTATCAGATAAGTAGTTATAAGGTACATTTTTATACCCGCTTTGGAAAATTTCATATGGCTCTGATCAATTAGAAGAAGTTCACCCAAATAAACGAAATATTCGATTCAGACCGAAGCGAAAACATTAGTTTTCCAAGTAATTAGCATAAAATAATCAATCAATAATCAGCTTTAATGTTCCCACTACTGGGAAAGTTGGGAAACAGTCCTGTCTATGAGACGGAGTGAGCTGTACTCCACCACAGCATCCAGTGCTAGTTGGTAGATGTCAGATGTTTTCGAATTTTTGGTTCTAGGACATGCCGGTTTCCTCACGATGTCTTCCTCCATCGGTTTAAGAGCGGAGTGACGAAAAAAATTACAAAAAAAAACGCGAGTCAGCGCGGTTCAGCCCACGTCCTACCTACTCATAACTATTGCTCTTAGAAGAAAAGTGATTGCATCGTTTCAAAATGTTGGTCTTTTCAAAGATATACTCACCATAAATAGGTCCTATTATAACACACATGACGATAACCAGCATGATGACCCTCAGTCTTCGGTTGTTTGGTCCTTGTTTGAAAGCCACCATCAAAGTCTCTTTTACGTATCGAGTGTCGAAGAAGGTTCGAAGCCATTCGCAGCAGTTCGCCGGAGGTTTCTGGAAAAAAAAAATGTTGAATTTAGACTTTATCGTCTTGGTTTCATTAACGCATTTGCCAGAGAAGAGCTAAAAGAGAGATGTGAATGTCTATGGGTGAGACCTTTGCCCAGCTAAGAATAAGCATCGCATAATCAGCCTAAAATGCTGCTACTGCTGAGAACACAGGCCTCCTTTCTATATAATGTTATTATTAATTCAGATAAATACATCACGTATTTATCTGAATTAATAATAATGTCCAGGGTGTCTAAATTGGCCGCTTTAGCAGAATCATAATAGCATAATAATAAATTATTAATCACGTTAAAATTCCTGAAATGGTCACATACGCAGTTGATATTACGAATTGTCACTTTGTGACAATGATAGAAATTGTAACGTAATTCATAATTATTATCCTACCATGATTTTGTTTATGCGGCCAATTTAGACCCCCTGGTCCAGATATACAGGGTGTAAACGGACCCTTCACGAAGCTGTCAACCAAGCATTCTGTACATCAAACTAAGTAACTCTGCGCAAAAATTATTGCTGTGAATCGTTCTTTTTTGGGGTGAAAAATCACGTTTTAGGGTAGGACTCAATGTAACGCACTCAAAATATGTGCTGATGGATGCATTAAATAGTACGGGGGTGGTGGAAGACATTAAAGTAAAGTTATAACATTAATTATTAAAAAAAAACACTTGTGGAAAAAGTCGGAACTTTGACCCCCAATACCTCCGTAACTAGCAGGTTCCCAGGTATAGTCTACAACAAAAAAATGATCTCAATGGCGGGGAGAATAAGTGCCTTTCGGACTCGTTAAGGGTCGTGTAACACCCTTTATGAAAGTGGACGTGGTAAGGATTCTGTGGTTTCTGTCTACCCCCGTGTGAAAAAAGCGCGAATTTGTGTATCTAAAAATAGATCGTGTGTTGGCTCATTATGGCAGAACTAAGTTCAAGCAAGGTTTTGAAATAGTGCTAAAAATAATCAGTATGTAAACATTTTTGTAGGCAGTCCAAATAAAAACTCAATTGAACGATACGGTTTACGATATATCGGTATCGGTATACGGTATTATCGGTTACGTATACAAGGTGGAGACGACAATACGACAATTTTGGCCAAGGTTTTTGAAGTAGCGAGTTGGCAACATGTGTTTAACGTTTATACCGTTGCGGGATTCGTTAATCTGTTGGTGGTAGCCTATTATCTACACTATGTAGAAAATGCTAAAAGTGAAAAATAACGTCCTGTGAATAAACTGCATACAAAATTCAATCGAAAATATCCAGTAATTTTCGATTGAATTTTTGTATGCAGTCTGGGAACGTCATGAGTTACACACAGTTTATAATTTATTGTCGCATTGTCGTCTCCACCCTGTATACGTTTGTTTAGATTGGACATTGGATTGGCCGTTTTGAAGTTTCTCGGTGTAAAATAATAATGTATTTTTGCTCGTTTTTTTCAGTAGTTTTTCTAGGTTTCATAATCTGCCTAATGCACACTGAACTCCACAACCCAGGTACTATAGACCGACCGCTTTAATGAGTCCTCTGCCTTGCCCCGTCAAAGGCACATTAAGCGTTCACAAAGTCCTAACAATATCCCACAGGTTATTTGCTTTAAAATAACCATAATCCACGTAGGTATTACGAAACTAATTGAACCAATACGTGATCAACCTTCAGAATATTTCTTTTAATTTGATACCTTCGCGAGGACTCATTAAAGCGGTCGGTCCATAGGTTAGTCCCTTTGGTAAGACTGGTTGCCAGACTTAAGGGCTTCTGACTTTTAATAGCGACTGTCAAAGATCTGTATAAATGACGATCGGGTATAACAGCTTAAAGGCGCTCCCTCACCGGGAGCATTCGCTTGTTATGTAACAATCCAAGTTTCGATTTTATACAGAAACAAGTGAACGTAATGCTCAAAATCGAATCTTGCATTTGTTACATTACAGGCGAATGCTCCCGGTGAGGGAGCGCCTTAACGTGCTTTTCATGACATGTAGGAAAATTGGCAGATAATGTATGGTCACCCATATGATACACAGACCGACTTTAGGATCGACACATGCGGCTATTATTAAGCGTATATTATTTGAAGACTGCCTCGTTGGTCGAAGTGGTCGCAAGCGCGACTGCTGAGCATGAGGTCCAGGGTTCGATTCTCGCGTTGGCCAAACTGTTATTTGGTTTATCCAACAGAAATATCTCAGTACCAGCCACGGAGTCGGGATTTGTGCCCGGTTGATGGCAATAAGCTCGCCCCCCATTACATCGGGGTAAAAAAAACTGGCGAAATTTGGGTGTACTATTAGGTTATTAGGTACCTAAACCTCTGCCTTACCCTTCGGGTACTACAGGTGTGATGTTATGTTATGTTATGTGTTATTGTTTGACGAAAAAGATTCAAAAGGCGAAAAACAAATAAAACAGTGTTTCTAGATTTGTTAGGTGATTGCGAAATAATGTGTGTTTGGCCATTTCCTTACAACTACAAACATAGCCAGATTTACGATAAGATTATTCACATGCAACTGAGAACTTCCTGGACTGAGGAGAAAGTCTTTAAACCATTTGAAATTTTAATCAGTTTAATCTACTGTTAGATGCTTGCTTGTCACTCTTATGAGCTAATTACACCACCTTATTTGCGTAAGGAGTTACAAATAAAAGGAATATTAGCTCAAATTGCCGATGTAGGTCACACGGGTGCCAAGCTGAGATGGAACTGGGCTGGCCACATCTGTCGCATGCCGGAAGAGCTGTGGGGTAAAGTAACCACACAATGGGTCCCAAACAGCAGCTAAAGGCAACACGGCAGGCCCAGAAGAAGATGACGGGACATACATGGCTCTTGTGACAAGGATTGGCGAAAAGTAGCAGCCGGCATCGTAATAAGGACTCCACAAAACCTGGTGATACTGTGAGTGTGTTTTGCCGTGACTTAGTGTCGAGTTCCAGTAGTGCGGGTAGCAAAAGACAAAGAAAGAGGGTAGATAGATTTGTCTGCTCTTAATAATTTATTTTCCATCCACCCGCATTCTCCAGTCAACCCGCGATCATGGCGCTTGCAGCAGCGCCGAAATATCGGGAGCTCAAAATAATGAACAATCACGGAAGATATCCCGTATAAGTTTAAGGATTGGCGAATAACAGCACTGGATAAGGATAAGTCGAAAGAGGGAAGGGAGACCTTTGGCCTGCAGCGAGACACAAGTGGCTAATCCTACTAATATTATAAATGCGCAAGTTACTGAACGGATTTGGATGAAATTTAGCACACAGATAGTTTATAACCTCGATTAAAAGAGATTGATTTAAAAGAGTGTCCATTGAGATTCTTGCCCGTTCTTCTCCATAGAGATCTACGTTAGGGAATGAGCAACTACAGTACTTTCACAGTTTTTATGCCTTGTGACTGGGACTGTAGCTATTGTTGTCTTTGTTTTGACAATTCAAAAGTGCCTGTAACTGGCCTACTTGAAATAAATGCTTTGATTTTGATTTGATTTTGAATAACACATAGAATACTTTTTATCTCGGTAGTATGATCTCGTGGGACAATTATTATCGAACTCCACGCGGGTGAAGCTGTGGTCATAAGCTAGTATTATATTATTAAGTAATAGTTAGGTGTCTATAATAAAATAATTTGGGTTCACATGCTGCTGAAATAAGATTCCGTGAGACTAAAGTTAAGTTTGTAAAAACGTGATTCGCGTTTAAAGAAATGTAAGGAAATTGGAATTTTTTGAATGAAGGTGTCAGGAAAGAAGCGTGTTTACATAACAAAGTTGTGTGACTTTTGTTATTCGATCGGTCACAGCAACAACCAGCAGTCGTAGTTTTGACTAACACGAAGTGACACACAAATGAATGCCTAGATAATGCATAAATAAATTATAAATAAATTATGGATCGTTGTGTCAGATGCAAATAAATAATAAAATAATGTAGTGTAATTTTTTGCTCAGATGGAGATTCATTAATGACTCTGCCCTGGAGTGTAAATGTGATGCTGTTCTACAAACGATGCGGCACTTAATATCGTGTCCTGCGTGTCCTGTTGTTTGTTCACTACAGGAACTGATGGAAGCTACCGAAAGCGCCAAACTAGTAGGTCAGTTCTGGGCTCACACAATAGGGATGTTTCCAGTGTAAAAAATATATGATTCTATTTAGTCCGTCAGTTACATTATCGAAAAATATTGGATACGTATTTTTTGTTTTATCAAATCAATAAAACATTACGAAGATGAAACGCATCAAAGATCATGGTGAAAGAACATAGTGGGGGCCTGTGACGTCTCTTTTCGGTGTTTTCGACGTACTGTATCGTCTTCATTTTTAGTTTTCATGAAAAAAGAAAAAATACGTGTCCAATATTTTTTGGAAATCTATCTGACAGGCTAATTTAATTTTTTCAGGACGCATCCCTATTTAGATTGCCATCGACACGCTAAGAAGTAGAAGATATAAATGTTCCCATACAATTATGTTTATCGTCACTTCAGACTACGGTTGTATGTCGTATCTTCATACAAAAAAATCACGCCTATAGTCCCCGAAGGATTAGGCAGAAGTGTACCTAATAGTACACCCACTTTTCGCCAGTTATGTTTAAGTCCCATGTAAAAGGGGGTGGTCCTATTGCCATCAACCGGACACAAATCCAGACTCCGTGGCTGCTACTAAGAAATTCATCATCTGCCTAGCCTTTTCCCAACTATGTTAGGCTCGGCTTCCAGTCTAACCGGATGCAGCTGAATACCAGTCTTTTACATAGAGCAACTGCTTATCTGACCTCCACAAAACAGATAGTACTTGGTAATACGTTACGGCTTGGTAAGACAGGTTGTCAGACTTTTGGGGCCACTGATTATCCGTAACGACTGGTCAAGATATACAAATGACAACGCTATAGGCTTTAAATTATATTTATATCATACATATTAACCGAGCTATCACAATTTTTGCGGACGAATTGCTAGTATCCAATATTTGGGGAATTATCGATACAGGAGACTTCGATTAATTAACTGTCTACGTTTAGTTTTCAATAGTACTAGCCGTGTCATTGAAGATTATTTATTGCATAACACTCACGTAAAGTGATTGTATTACAATCGAGAAACATACGAGTACATGCAGGGCCACGGCAAAGCAGGCTAGTGAAGGGAATTCGTATTAACTTGCGGTTTCAGTACGTATGTATGTAGAATAAATTATACTAGCGACACTGCACTGCTTCGTACGGCGATAAAAAATATCATGATTTTTAGGTTAAATGCTAATAGTAACATTATCAGTTAAGTAATTCTGACTCACGTAAGTATGTTATAGAATAAATTATACTAGTGACCCACCACTGCACTGCTTCGCTCGGTGTTAAAAAAATCATGATTTTTTGGTTAAATGCTAATAGTAACATTATCAATTAAGTAACTCTGACTCACGTAAGTCGTACTTTCCAATATTATGTATACGATACATTGGTATTTTAAACTTCGGAGTTCAGTAATACAGTCATACTTTATAAACCTGTTCCGAATAAATACTCTAAATGTATGATGATGAAAGCCGTATCAAAATCTGTTGAGATGTTTGAAGAAGACCAACAAGGTCAAATAAACAGACGCAAAAAGTGACTTTATTTTATAATATGTAATATTCTCAGTAGCAGCCACGGAGTCTGGATTTATGCCCGATTGATGGCTACAGGCTCACTCCCTATTACATAGCATTCAACATAACTGGCGAAATGTGGCTGTACTGTTAGGTACACCTCTGCCTAACGCTTTGGGGATTACAGGCGTGATGTTGTGTAAAGTCTTACTAATATCATAAATGCGAAAGTTTGTGAGAATGGATGGATGGATGCATGTTTTTTATTATTTCACGCAAAAACTGCTCAACGGATTTGAATAAAATTTAACACACAGATAGTTGATAACCTGGATTCACACATAGGATACTTTTTGTCCCGGTAGTATGATCCCGGGGGATAATTATCGAAGTACACGCGGGCGAAGCTGCGGGCAAAAGCTAGTTAAAAATATAGAAGCATCGAGAAGAACTAACAGTTTAGGATCAAACAACCCGCTAACATCGATTAATCTCTAAAAATGAAGCAATAAAACATTTACAGATGCATCGATTAAAACGGCTAAAAATAGACATGCTAATATCTAAGCTAGACGTCAAAAGTAAAAGTTGCTAGAAATCTGACAGCTGTTCCTATTAGACGAATTGAGTTTGTTGGGTGTCAGTTCGGATTCAAAAGAATTTGTAGAGAGAGTGAATTTGTGATTATAATTTTGTCTTACCACCCCTATTTAAATTAAAAAATAACTAATAATGTGAAACACCATGTTGTATTGTATACGGTTCCTGTCTGCATTTGTATCAATGTAACATCGAGTACTTAATCCCTTAATGAAGGGATTAGAAGCGTCTCAAATGCTAAAAGCATTTGAGACGCTTCTGAACTAAGACAAAGTCAAGACTTTAAAATGCCAAACTGCACTTAAATTAACTGCCTCGTTGGTCGAGTGGTCAAGCGCGACTGCTGAGCATGAGGTCCTGGGTTCGATTCCCGGGTCAGGCAAAGTGTTATTGTATTTTTCTAACAGGAAATTCTCAGTAGCATCCATGGCGTATTCGTGCCCGGTTGATGGCAATAGGCTCGCCCCCATTTATATGGAACTTAAAACATAACTGGCTAAATGTGGGTGCACTATTAGGTACACCTCTGCCTCTCCCTTCGGAGATTACAGGCGTGATGTTATATACACTTCAATAACCTATGACGAGAGCAATCGAATAGATAAAGGTTGATTAATCAAACCTTGTACAAGTACTTTCGTAATTATATTTAAAGAACCATTACCACCGCATCGTGTTTTGTTGTCGACAGATGTCATGTGTACTGACCCTTATTAAATAAGCCTTCCGCAAAATTGACGCTAAAAAATCTGAACATTTTTTTTACGTAACTTTTTGTGCTAAAACAATATTTGAAATAATACCAACAAATAATTGATTAACTGGCCATGAAATCGTAATTATATAACAGTTAGCAAGTTCAATGACTAAAATAGATTAGTCGTGCGTAACAGTACAAAAAGTCCGTCAACTTGACCTAGATTGGTGTCACACTCGGCTGCAAGGAAGGACCTTGCGATCTAGTATTTTCTACGAAAGTGATGGGGCCCCCCCTCTAGAGGGCCAAAGCCTGCCGGGGTCGCGGGCCTCATAGAATTACCGTGACCCTGGAACATAAAGGGCTACTGAAGGACACCGTGAATTTTAGTCAGTACAAGTCTGACAGTCCCTCCCGCTCTGCCCTGGGTGGGAGGACTCATTTGACGATTTTACCACGTTAAAAAAAAAAGGCAGATACGTGATTGGATATATCTAATTAAGAGTGAAAGTTAAGAGAATTCGTTAAGCGATTAAGCCCTTGAATTAAATAAAAAAGTGATTGTTGGGATGTCATTGTTTTGTGATCTTTTGCTCTTATATCGTCAAAGTAATATACATTCTTGTATTGCATTGCCGCTAATCTTTTTAAAAAGTAAGTTTTTTTTTTTTTGTAATTGTTATAAGTATTTTTTCCTATAGTCGTAAAAAACCAGCATACCTGACAGATATTTTTATTTTCGGATTTACACCTACCACTGCTTGCTGTCTCTGCATCACCCAAAGATTGACTGGTAGAAAATGCCTATGGCATTAAGTCTACCTCTGTACGTGGTACTTGAGGTCTTAAATAAATAAATATTTTATAAAATTATTATTTTAATTTTTATAATATTTTTTTTCTTTTTCTTTATCGTGTGGTTAGGCACTAACCACACGATAAAGAAGACTATAGTCTAATCAATCTTACACCAATGAATTACATAGAAATATTGTATGCAAGAAATGTGTTTTTCTTTGAGGACACACATTTAACTTATTTGAATGTCAACCTGAACAAATCCGTTTTATTTATTTGTCTTTGGAAAAAAAATCCACAGCTAGTACGCCGTACTTACACAGAAAAATAAAACCTGTATCTGTACGGCTCAGAGTTTTCATAAACAAGACTGACTACGTAGGTAAACTAAATTGTTTTCATTTACGCTAGTCATTCGCCAGCCATGCTTAATTGGAAGACCTAGTTAGAGCTGATAGACATGTTTATAAGAACTTGAGCCTGACATACAAGAATTGATTGACTTAGCGTACTGACAGCGTTTCTATATCAATTGATAACATTGCAATTACTAAACCTAGTAACCAAGCAAGTTTTCTATACAAGGGAATTGATTTTCCAGATTTGTCCAGTTCTGAAAACTCTTTCAATGCTCATGGAACCCTGGTACAAAACAATCTCCTTAGATACTGAGATAGTTTCTAATAATACTAATAACGGGATATCTACCATGTTTACTGTTTTCTATGAGTTCCCGATATTTCGGCGCTGTTGCAAGCACCATGATCACGGATAAACATAGAAAACAGTAAACATGGTAAATATCGCGTTATTAGTATTAATAGTAATGTTAGTGACCATGATAGTTTAAAATCTTATACTGAGATAGTTCTTTTCGTTGTCAATTTTGAAGACAAGGATATCTTTCTTCTTTATCGTGTGGTTAGTGCCTAACCTGGTGTCAGAGTTTTATGCCGCCCATGGGCCTATGACTTGGCTTTTACATGCCGTCGAGAAATATCTCTCAGGCATGCTGGTTTCCTCACGTTGTTTTCCTTCACCGAAGCAAGTGATAATTATACAATACGCACATTTATCCGAAAATCAGAGGTGCGTGTCTTGGGTTCGAACTCGAGACCTATGACTTGTCAGTCCGACGGTCACACCACTAGACTACCACTGCTTGCTTAAGACAAGGATATAATAGGTATTTATTGGTTCGATAGATTTTGGGGTTTTGCCACTGTTGCCAAGGAAAGCTGGAACAGAATTTCGCGTTGGGCGCTAGAGACCTCTTTTCAACGTCTGATTTACCCAACAAGAGCGATTTTATGAACTTTAAAAATATACGTAGTTATTAAGGATATAAATATTATTATATTGCACTAAATAAAGGGTGTAAATAGACCCTTAACATAGCCGAAAGGCACTTGTTCTACCCGTCTTTGTGATAATTTTTTTGTTCTAGACCATACTTGGGAATCTTCTAGTTACTGGGGGTCAAAGTTTCAACATTTTCACAAGTTTTTTTTTTAATGCATGTTTTTAATGTAAGATTTTTACTTTACACACCTCCACGACCCCCGTACTATTCAATCCATCCATCAGCTCAATGTTTTGAGTGCTTTC
Source organism: Noctua comes (assembly GCA_963082995.1). Classification (NCBI taxonomy): domain Eukaryota; kingdom Metazoa; phylum Arthropoda; class Insecta; order Lepidoptera; family Noctuidae; genus Noctua; species Noctua comes. The sequence goes on from OY720270.1 coordinate 8,029,602, forward strand.
CATCCAGTCCTACCGTAAATCGTGATTTTTCACCCCAAAAAAAAAAGTCGTTTCCCAGCAATAATTTTTGCGTAAAGTTACTTATTTTGATGTACAAAATGCTTGGTTGACGGCTATGTGAAGGGTCTGTTTACACCCTGTATAACAGCAACTCATTAATAACTTAAGTCAAAATATTGGAAACCAGCGCGAATATTTTGACGAGCCGTCAATTTTCTTGGACTGGGCCCTTAAATGAATACTTTACTCATCTTTCATCTCTTTTAAAATAAATATTGTCATAAGTCAGGCATCCTTGTCAACAATTGTGAGATTAATAGTGAATAATTTACATTCCTTTGGTATTGTGTAGAATAAAATAGAGAGGCGTTAATAAAAATTGACTTTTAGGTCGACGCCATTAGCAGCTACAGAAACATGAGTAGCTTTATAATTCTTTTGTGGGGCTAAACCAACTTATACAGCATGTACAAAAAAGATGTAAAAAAGATGGTACAGCTGATTATGTTTTTCCGCGATTACGATGTTGGTCTCATGGACTTAAATACGATTTTTTTATGCAAATGCACGAGATACATAAAAACATCGGTACTTCCTTTGCTACAAAAAAGGAAAATTTGACCACACTCATTATTAAACATGAAATGTGGATGGTTATAAAAATATAAGGGCGACCAAAGAAACTATAGATGGAGTGTTCTAGCTATTGGGATGACGATTAGTAAGAAATAAACATGTTGAGCCAACCCCAAATTAAGATGATGATGAAGAGTAACCATGGAGTTTCTTGCCGGTTCTTCTCCATAGGAAACGACCAACCCGAACCGTGCACCTTTTTGTCGACGTTATATAAGTGCCCATCGAGGCCTATGTGAAATAAAATATTTTGATTTGATTTGATTTGATGACTCATTCTCTCACAAATCTCAACACCTCGTGAATCTGTGGAGAACCTTCATAGTATTTCCCATGGAGTGACCATTTTAACAAGTTTTTATAGTGATAACAGGAAATTCCATGGTATTTTTGGGTTGAATCATGCTGTTTTGTCTCCAACTCCGAGGCTATGACAAATAGGACAAAGGTGGAGGTTGATGACATTACGAAGATTGCCGAGTATTAGACATAATTGTAGAACTAGCCTTGAGGAGCACAGAGACGCACCGCGTAGACCAAAATAACAAGCTTGAATATACGGATATTCGAATATACGGATTAGATTTCCTTGTAGGAATTAATAAACTTACTAAAATTGATTGATGTAGATGAAAAGGTCAGGTGTATTTTGATAAATATTGACATGTTATGTGTGCAAAAAATAATTTTAACTGAACGTTTGGTAGATCAACGCTGTCACTATTAAATTAGACACATTAGATTCTTAAAAAACTATCAAGTGCAAAAACTTCCGCATTAAAGTCACAAATAAATTTTAGCAGAGTACTTTGCTGCACCTTTAATGGCGAAAGATAACATAAAAAATTTAATACTAACTATGTGTGCAACTCCAATGAAAACTAAAACAACAAACTGATTGTTGCTGGTGGGCGTCAAAATGTCTTCGAAATTTATGCTCTAGGATATTATCAGTTTCCTCACGATATTTGTAATAAAGGGTGTAAATAGACCCTTAACATAGCCGAAAGGCACTTGTTCTCCCCGTCTTTGCGATCATTTTTTTGTTCTAGACCATACCTGGGAACCTTCTAGTTACAGAGATATTGGGGGTCAAAGTTCCACCTTTTCACAAGTTTTTTTTTTAAATTCATGTTTTTAATGTAAGATTTTTACTTTACACACCTTCATGACCTCCGTACTATTCAATCCATCCATCAGCACAATGCTTTGAGTGCTTTCCATCGAGTCCTATCTTAAAACGTGATTTTTCACCCCAAACAAAAAATTCGATTCCCAGCAATAATTTTTGCGTAAAGTTACTTAGTTTGATGTACAGAATGCTCGGTTGACAGATAAGTGAAGGGTCTGTTTACACCCTGTATACCTTAAGTATACGACTACTGTTGCAGTAATGTTGCAATTTTTTTTAATTGGATTTGTTTCCAATATTTATTTTAAGTGGTTACTTATCAGTACATATAAAAGTGCAAACAACTAATCAAGTCTTTCAATTATCTTATTGCTAAGAACGGTAAAGGCCATGGAGGCTAACTATTTATAATTATTAAGTAATGGAAATTATATTAATGCAACGACTACACACAATAATAAGACTATTCATTCAAACAAAGTCGTATTTGTTTCATCGTGTGAATGCATTACCCGTGTTTATAATTACACAAATTAAACAGACACTATAAATAATTGCAAAGATCAATTGGACCGTGAATATCTATGTTATCGATCCAGTAATTATGATAAATACACAAAGGCTCTTGTTTCGTTCAATGAACCGTTTAATCCAGACTCACTTCCAAGGTGTCCAGCATATTGATGAAGACCACATCGACCACTACAAATAGCTATTTATTGACAATAAAACACAAACGTAAAGTCATAAACAACACATAAAGTCGTGGAAAATAAACGTCACGATTATGGAAATAAAATGTCAATTATAATGATTGAAACTCACCACAGATGGATCGCACTTCTTCACTTCCTTGATGCGAACGAAGCCGTAGATAAAGCTCAACACATACAGTGTCGCACTAACAGAGAACACACCGTATAAGCCGATCTTTCGCACCAATATTCCACTGAGAGCCGCTCCGACTGGCACACCCACAGAGTGGAACAAATTCACTATGCCTATCCTCAACGTCCTTTGTTCCTCTGTTGTTATATCTGCTATGTAACTGAACACACCCATGAACATTGTAAACCAACCACCCGTCAGCGCTGGAAATATAGCTTCCGTCACAGCCGCCACTTCGACTGGTAATTCGTAGAAATAGTAAGTATTTATAATCAAGCCTATACTGGTCAAAAATTCTCCGACAATCGGTAGAAGCATACAAATTTTTCTCTGTCCAACTCTGTCACTGTATGCCCCGAGAAATATTAATATCCCGCATGGTAGAAATGATTGCAGTACAGTCTTCCAACCAGTTACTGACGCTACTAATGTTTGAACCGCTTCTTCCTCTGCAGTGTAATTGGCGGTATCTCTTCTAGTTAAAGCGTCACAAATATGATGATCAAACTGTAGATTTACTCGACAAGCTTTCTCTAAGTAAAGATTTTGTGTTGCTAATACAGATAAGACTGAAGGCATCACGTAACAAGCCAAAATAGGTTCTACAGTAATGAGGGAAATCATGCGTCTTAGCTTCTGAAAATGACTTAGTCCCTCCCAACTGTCTTCTTCAGCTTTCTCGTTCTTATTGCTCTCCAGTTCTTTATCTAACTTAATGTTTGTCATATTGTCGTATTCTTTACTTTTACTTAACCTATTCTTAATTACATTAGTTCCATTTAAGTCACCACCATTAACATTAAGACTTTTATCAGCAGTTTTGTTATTCTCCGCATTTTTGCTATCCACAGCCATGACTACGTCACGCGTATCTGAAACAGAAACATCAATTATGAGTTTTTCTTTACGACCGTTGCATTCTATATTCGAACAAGGTTTTAATTTAGCAGTATATACATTTTAAAAGTTATGACGATTTACTTCTGTATAATTGTGAATGTCGTGTTTTTCTCATTGGGCTTTTGTAAGTACATTTGATTGGTAAATGAAGTACCGGACGTGGTAATCGTTTCATGATTGCCTACATGCTTAACGTAATAGTCTCTAACTGTTGGACTGAATCAATTTTACCCAGCTAACAATAGTTTTATCATTCTGTTGAATACTTTTTCATGAAGTCACGGAGAACAGTACAATGTTTGTATCTTTTGTTCAAATTGCTTTTGCATAAGCTACTTTATCTATGTTTATAGTAGTTGTTGGTACTTCTGCACACGTTGCAGCGAAAAAGAGTGATACGACACGGATTTTCATATTGATTGAATTGTTAATGTTTAACAATAAGATTTAATTTTACGGTTCACTACGGTTAATTGTGTTACGGAAATAAGTTTTCCGGCAAGCGATTCAGGTTTTATCGCAACGAATTTAGCGTCAATGAATTTATTAACAAGCATGTATTTATAACTACAACCCTAACTGGAAATATGGAAGGTTTACTGGTCTACCTACTAAGCTTAGGGTTTATTAGGTATCCATATTTTGGAAATCTCCTCGGTACAACTACTATTTAATGGTAGTACCAAACCGTACTGGGCTCACGTAGTGCATTGCGGATAGAGCATGCAGAACCGGATACCCGGTTCTTACCACTGGGTAAAAACCGGGATTTAATATGGAATTGAAACGGGTTCTCCATTCCTTAATTGCTGCCCATTCCTTCCCATAGAAGTCTATGTCCCAGCTGTGGGAACACTATAGGCTTATTATGCTATATTAAACATAAACACCCACATTTGTTAGGTACACCTCTGCCTAACCTTCGGGGATTACAAGGCGTGATAAACATACCTGATGCAATTAATGAAATGTGAAAACACACTGCCTACCTATTCGGCAAATTCAAGCGTGAGTTTATGTGAAGAAAGAAATTAGAATATTGTATGTTATGCTAGTGGTCACGCGACAACAAGTGAATCGTCGTACGGGCCTCAATTGATATCAATGCCTTTTGATAACACAATGAAAATATTTTCGTAACGGTTTGGAGGGCACAGCATTTTAATTATGAAGAGTTCAACTTTTTGCAATATATTCCCCGATAATGATGATGAAACCATTATAATATACACCGTGACTTTTTAGTCGTCTTACAAAAGTAGTCCACTGTATTTAATGTACCCGACATAAAATAGCTCTAGGCGCGGTTTTTTTTTTTTACCTCCCATAATAGGTACAAAGAAAAATAAATAATACATTAGAATAAAATTAAGAAACTTCCTGTTAATGATGTTTACGTGTCAAACGGGAGAACATACCTACCCAGCGCTCGACTCCAGGATCATCGCTCGCAACAGGGTGTTTTATCTACGTCATGCGTCATAATACTGAATACTATTTTTATTTTTTAAATTATTAATCTCATTAATACCATTTTTTTTTTGAATGTTTAGTATTCATTGGATACATGAAGTGGGCTGCCGTGATAAGACGACTAAAAAGTCACGGTGTATAGGTTGATAAATAGAAAAATAGATAGTAAAATATCTAACTGGTGTTTATCCACATCAATCAACAGGTGACGAGGAAGACTTGCAAGACGAGCGCGAAGCAATGAAGGCTGCACACTAGATGGACGTGGTCAAAAAACCTAATGTACATATCTAGATAAAATCAGCAGAAAAGCTGCTAAACTAAAACAAAGACCAACACTGACGTTATTCAACACCTATTATGTATTTGAATCACGTAATGACAAGGTAATTTAAATAGGCAAACAGTACTATGCACAAAATTTAATAAAGGAAATTATAACAACAAATCGCAGTAACAAGAAACACGTTTTTCTGATACATTGAACTTACTACAATTGTGCACATATTGTTGGCTTGTATTCTATTCAACAATAGTACTACTTGTGTAAGGACCGTATTCACGATTCAACAGTGTTTATTTATTTATGTGGATATTGCCTTTAAATTCAATCCTACCAGTCTATGGCATGATTCTTGTGCACAATACATTACACAATTGTGAATTTAAAGTCTGTGATACACCACTAAATGAATTGGTACTGCGGTTCCGCTACAGCCACAATGGGTGAGTATAGGGTATAGACGGGGCATTTTATTCATTGGTCCTGCAGTACAGAAATGCATTCAGCCGTTGAATCCATTAGGTCATGTATATATCCTAATGCAGCTCTCGTAAACGAATAATTCGTTCGAATTTTAAGTTTGATTTGATTTTTCAAACGATTAAAACACTTTGTTGTTTATTTAACACTGAATCGAATAAAAAAACAGCCAATACATCTTCGCCTCGTTGCACTTTTCGTCACTATTAATAGATTTATTATATTTAGTCAATCAGAAATTAAAATTCCTGAACTGTGGCAAGTACAATGACTTTGTTTGTAAATAAGAAATATTGTTGCTATACTAAACCTGATGATTCTAGAAGAACACGAAATAGAATTACTAGATTTAGTTTTGTATCGAAGGACCAGATTTTAGGTACTGGTCCTTTTGTCTTTTTTGTTTTTCAATTCTGCAATGTAATTGCGGTATGACTGGCATGTGTTAGCAAGAGTTTTTGTTGTGTACTCGACAATACACCGGGGCCGTGACAAAAAGTCGGCAGTGTCATCATATCGACCTTGTCCTGCTGATTCCGCGTTCGATAGCAAGGTTGGCTGGACCATGTTTATTTACAAGTTTCAAGAGGAAAAGTTATTTTAATGTCAGATTGAGTGTTCTGACGATGAATAATAGTGAAATATAAGAAGAAGACGATCATGAATTAATTGGGATAAGGGCCTGAGACCGATGATGTGTGTATGTTCTAAGAACAGTTAATTCATTAAGATTCCTTTGAAGTTAGTTTATTAAACTGATGAGTTTGACGGAAGTTAGCATTGCTGTTCAAGGAATCCTGGACTAATGGTTGATGAGCCTGTCAGTGCCAGCCCACTCAATCGCTGGGGAACTGGCACGATTTGATTAAAGGAATGGGTATATTCAAATCGTTGGCGTAGGAATTAAAACTCTTATTTTATTTACAATGTTTTTTGACGATTGCTTTATACAATATTTTATGTATTTATTGTTCAAAATGCAACGCCAATAGACGTTTACAACTTTCCGTAAATTAATTTAATTAAAGCTAAATCTAGAGGTAGGTATATGGCAACGAGCACTTAGTGCAATAATTTAATAATATCTATAAAAAAAAATATGCTATTTCAGTTTGTGAGTAATTGAATCGTTTATAATATACAAGTCCGTGATTCGACATTTCGTACTGTATGGATCGGAATGCTGGACAGTGAAGAAGACAGATGTCAAAAGATTGCATGCAGCAGAGATGAGAATGTTGACCCTTCACGAAGCCGTCAACCAAGCATTCTGTACATCAAACTAAGTAACTTTACGCAAAAATTATTGCTGGGAAATGACTTTTTTTTTGGGGTGTAAAATCACGTTTTACGGTAGGACTCGTTGGAACGCACTCAAAACATTGTGCTGATGGATGGATTGAATAGTACGGAGGTCGAGGAGGTGTTTAAAGTTAAAAATCTTACATTAAAAACATGTATTTAAAAAAACTTGTGAAAAAGTTGGAACTTTGACCCCCAATATCTCCGTAACTAGATGGTTCCCTGATATGGTCTAGAACAAACAAATGATCGCAATGACGGGGAGAACAAGTGTCTTACGGTTATGTTAAGGGTCTATTTACACCCTTTAGAAAAGGAAGTTTGAAAGTGGCGCCTGACAGAAAAAATGAAAGGGTCTGACTTGGTACGGAAATGTGATGAGGCGAGATGGAACACATGTGACTAAAAGAGTGATGAATATAAATGTCGATGGATGGAAAGGGAGAGGAACACCAAAGACAAGATGGATAGATTGTGTGAGTAATGAAATGAAAGAGAAAGAAGTAAATGATAGCATGACGATTGATGGGGTAGTAATGTAATGTAACTATGAATGTTAATAATGACGATTGTAATATCATGTAATTATAAATTTATTTTGCATACCGTTAAAACGGTGAGACATGTAGCACTATGCAATATCTTGAAGTACCTCTGTATACATTCCATGTTTCTTGCAAATAAATAAAAAATAAATAAAGTGAAAAAAAAAAGTGTGTCGCGCCAACCCCAAATAACATGGGACAAAGGCAGTAAGATAATGATAATTGCCTCATTAATAATACGTAAGATTTTTAAACACAGAAGCACAAAACCGACTGAAACGAAACCAGGAACACTTAACCAGTGTCATACAATAAGAAAAAAACTACTAATTTTATCTTAGATTAAATTGAATGTTTTTTTTCAGTTTCATTAAAAATAGTCTCGACATCAATTGTTTTATTCCTTAATTCAACTCATTAACACATGCATTATAATACAAAATATGTGGCGTTACATTCTTAAATGCCACTTCGTCTGTACGATGGAATCCCCGTTAATTTGCATACAAGGAACTTGTCGTGAACAAAAAACTGCGTAAAGAACTGACATAGGTACCTATTTACGTACACGGTAATGATTATTGTAGTTATGCTTATAATAAAAAACAGCAGTTGTTTAGTTATTACCTAAATAACTAGCTTTAAAGCTTTTGTAACACCTATTGTGAAAAAATACTGGGTGTAAGCGGATCCTTCACGAAGCCATCGACAATCACCAAGCATTCTCAACATCAAAAGCGAAATAGTGCAAGGGTCATGAAGGTATTTAAAGTAAAACCCTTTTAAAGAAAAATAGTTTGAATAAGTTGGAACAATAACCTTCAATATCTCCGTAACTAGGTTCCCAGGTATTATAGAAAACAAATAAATCGCCACAATGCAAATGACGGGAAGAACAAATGCCTCTTGGCTTTGTTAAGAGCGGCCAACCCGTCATGCTTTTCATACAAACGCTCGTACATGATTATGCCGTTGTAACACATCTATCTTTGATTTTTTTTAACTAATAAGTATCTTTTCTACTATTTCTAGGTTTCTATGCAAGCAAAAAATTCAAATTTGGAGAAACAAATTCAGTATAAGCCTCCAAAATCTACTGTTTTGCACATATTTTACCTAAACTTTGGCCGTTCATAATGTACTCATAAATTGTAAAAGTAAAGAAAACATGTTGATAGAAACCTTGCACATGTCATGGAAATTCTAAATAACAAATATTTATTTCACAAACTTGTAAGGCTTATTCAAAAACACGTATTTCCTGGAACAAGTTTATGAAATTTCCCAACACTGTTTTTCGTTCAATGTTATCTTGTTAGGCGGTATGAAGTGCGCGGGAGACGAGTCGTAAGGGCTCGGGGTGGGGTGAGACGGGAGATTTGAAAGAAAATTACCGCAATGGCTCTGAATGAAACAACAAGCTATTCGATCATGCTTGCGTTGACGATAGACCGACCGGGAAGGGCCCTCTTAAAGGTGTTTTTACTTTCTTTATTTATACATTCCTTTACCTACACCCATGTGAAAATGTGTGTTTAGTTTAGATTGCATTTTTCATGGACAATTGTGCTTCCATAAAGGTTTGTCGGGTTAACGTTATCCTAACTAATATAACAAATCTTGGTTGGCTTATTTTGAATAATAATTTTATTTTTCAATTGGTTTTTTTTGTTGTTCTTACTATGGACTCTTTTAAGTGTCCATGGAGTTTCTTGCCCGTTCTTTTCCATAGAGATCTACGCTAGGGAATGGGCAACTACAGTGCTTTCACAGTTTTTATGCCATGTGACTGGGTCTGTATATGGAGTGTGTATTTTTCATTGTTGTCTTTGTTCCGACAGTTCAAAAGTGCCCGTTACTGGCCTACTACTACTAACAGCTATAACGCCAATGAGATGTTCCACCACCAAGACACGATAACTAACATAAGCTAACAAAAATTCAATTAAAAACACAATCAGAATACGTATAAAAAGAAAACCACTATTAAAATACCTACACTTAGAAACTCCTCTAAATGCAACAACAGCTATTACACAACACACCAACACAACAGTTATTTAAAAGGGTAGCGCCTGAACGCAGGTTTGTTTTCATATGAAACAATATTTTCAAAACATCCTGATCATCATTATTATCAAGAATAGCATAGCAATGTAATGTAGGTAATGTTTTGTTTGTTTTAGAACTGTAGGAATAATTAACAATTCACCATTAACATATTACACAATAATGACATTCTCCTTTTCATATTTTTTAATATTATATTATTTATTTCTTTTTTTATTCTTTGATTTTTTTTAATATATATTCCACATAATATATATTTTATTTTTTTTATTCAGATATGATTTTATTATTTATACTCGAAATAAAAAATAAAGAGTATTAATAATAAAGTTAGTGACCATGATAGTTTAAAATCTTAAATCAGATATGATTTCTTTACCAGTTTGTACACAGTTGTCATTCCGCGTCAGCAATGTACCCCTATTGTCCAAAATTCAGCATAGTAAATGAAGGTACAGTGAATAACATCATAACATCATAAGTGCACGAAAATCTTTGCCTTGACCTAAATCTTTACAAACCCTTGGAAAGCTGAGACAAAATAAAAGGTCTTAAAGAACACAAGACTACTGACAGAAAATGTATGACTTTGGAACAAAAAAAGTACCTACCTAATTATATAAGCATGACTTTGACATTTGACTTCGATGACTTTTATTACTAATAATATTTGTAGGAATTATCAGCTAATTAATACTGATATCTTACTGTGACTAGTAAATCATCTGTCAAGTGAAGTAGTGATTACTTTCAAATGATTATAATCCATTCAGATGTCAGTAAGATCTGTGCTAAACGTAGTTGTTCAGTCAAAAATACATGAAATCAACAAATTCATATGATTCGTACAATTAGGAGTTAACATATGTTTTTTGCACTTAGAGCTAAAGTAAACCGACGTACTTTGAGCAAAAAATATATTATGTATTTTATAAATTGCTTAACCATAGAAACAGCTGTGGTTTTCCCGCTTACCTACATGTTGGTTGAGTAAAATTCTTCAACGTAATCATTAAATAATTAATTTTACTTAGCGTTAATAACTGCGGCTACCGGTTTTTGCGAATACTTCATTAAAGATTGTGTAGACAAAGAGACTTTGACGCCATCGACAGGAAATCTTTGGTGAAGTTAGGTCAGGAGCAGAAGGTCATACTTAAGAAAAAAAAAGAACTTTTCGGCGAACAATCATCTTTGTCACCCATCTATGTTCTATGTTAAGGGTTTTGGTTTGCGCACTTAGGGTGCTTACATAAACAAACAAATTAATACCTGCACCGATCGGTACCGGAAACCTGATTGTTTATGTAAGCACCCTAAGTCCTTAAAGTGGACCACTGTGCGTGCTTTGTCACCTATATTTTTAGTCAATGTGTAATTGTATTATACTTTCCACGGAATGTAAGAACAAATAGTTTGTGCTTTATAAATGTTTGCTATCAAAACATTACTCACATTGTGTAATCAACTAGGTAATCAACGCAAATTAATTAACTGGCTCAACTAAAAACAATAATATAAAACTGACTAACTGAACAAACAGTATGTGTAGTAACAAAATAAATACTATGACAACAAAGCCGCCAAACACCGAGCCTTGCCCCAAGTTATTTGTTATCTTTTCGTCACTTTCTGTGGAAAATCAAGTAAAAGCAAAGCGTTGTCACAATGATGTTTTGCCAAAGAATTCCGTGGAAATAATGCACCATCAAGTATGTTGTTTGTGCAGTATGTTTTCCTTTTGTAAGTTGATAGAAAAAAGTGTGCTTGATGGTGGTTTATGGTACTTTTATAAACGATAGACGATCTTAAGTACCATAACTTAAGGCTACTTATTCTGTTGCTACTGTGAGCCAAGTCTAGATGTAATATCGTTACGACTTGTAATTACTCGTGTATGCAGTCGGCGCCATTACATTTCACAACTTCGCCTCAATTTTAAGATTGGAGGAAACTTGCAATTCCTACCTACCTAGTAGAATTATCTACGTACGAGTTGCTCGAAAAGCTGCGAGTATATTTACGTGTTTTTAAATAAATTATTCAAAAAGCATCAATATTCATATGTTTATGCTTTTAGAACCTCAGGATATTTCATTTTTACACGTCTGCCCAAAAAAGAAGTGTTATGTTTTTTGAATCAAGCTGTGCTTTGCTTTTCATGTTTTAAATTTTATTATCAAAGGCAATTATATTTTTTACCATACTTAATTAGGGATTCCCAATAGCAGCAAGATAATAATTATAAATCAAGAGGCAAAGAAAAGAATCGTGGAGACTTGTTTTAATCAAAACATGTTGGCATACATGCACTCAATAATTTAGATTTATTTTTCAGTGTATACCTTATGTTTTGTATTGCTTTTGTGCGGGCCAGGTGGGGACTCATTACAGCTGGTAACATATTGATTGATACAACATTTAAATAATATGTGTGTAGATCGAGGTACTTTTTCAAAGCAACACACGTTGTTATGATTTTACTGCACACTAGGCTGATGGACTACTTGAAGAATGTAGGTACCAGAATTTGTTATGTTTATCTGCTCTGCCTTTTCCCAACTATTCTTTTAATTCTCTATTTCTGGAGCAGCTGTACAGCATAATAGTACTTTTACATAGACTGTACTGATAAAAAACACTATTCTGATGAAAACTGACTTCAGAAAATGTTACTTATGCGGTTACTTAGCGGCCCATACCAGACCTATTACGATTCAGACGTTTTCCAAGTAACATGATAAAGGATACTTGACTACAATAGATAAACATGAAAGAATAGCACATCATCCGGGAGTAATTATTCTGCACTGCAATTACTTGATGGTATGTTAAGTTGGGCAACAATAGAATGACAGTACCCACAAGGTCGCCACCATTAGTGGTGATACCATCAGAATCTACTCTTAATACTGCATTTATTACTCCGTACTTAATGTTAGTACTGTTCTCTATAAGATTGTAGCTGTAACCTGAGTTAATGCTAATATTCATTCATTTAGGTTCTAGGATTATCCTAAATTAATGAATGTGATGACAAAAGAGTGTCCATGGAGTTTCTTGCCCGTTCTTCTCCATGGATATCTACGCTTTGTAATAGGCAACTGCAGTACCGTCTCAGTTAGCCTTGTGACTGGATTTGCAGCCACATCTTTTTCTGACAAGTGAAAAGTCCCTGTAACTGGTCTGTATGAAATAAATGCACCAAACACGTGTAAAATCTGACTATTCATGATTCCATTATACTACAATATTATTTATTGGTTTTATTTTCAGTTAACAATTGAAATCTTGTTGGCATTTATTAGATATTACATTCATTATTTTCATTTTGAGTAGCATTTGAACAGTCATTTAGTGAGTACACTATTCTTTTAGCGAGCAGAAACAAATAGCCATTTAATTTGTCTTTATTTGTAGCTAATTATTTGGTTAATATAGTATCACTTGTCCTCTTTACTGCATAATAAATAGTTCGGATCTAAAATAGATCATGATGTTGTTTTGTTATTTATTAGTGTTTGTTTAAATTACCTGCCTTGCACTTAACTGTCATCATTCATTTCCATTCGTCTGAAGCAGGTTAAAGGTCGTTCCTTACTTTTGTTGCAAATAAATATTTTGATAGACTCATTCTGTAGAATTTTAAAGACGACGAAATAACTGAAAGCATATAATTAGCTTAAGCTTTTTAAAATTTATTCATTCGCTTATTAAGGAATATAAAAAAATCATCTTAAATCAGTTAAAGGGAAACTCTCCCTCTCTTCTCCTAAAATAATTTGTCCGAAAACCATTATCCATAACACGTTTGCTATAAACTTAAGTAACCAATCACTGTTTTAAGCTTTCACGGTTTACTACTAAACTTATACTGTCACTTACGGGATATCTTCCGTGATATCGGGAGCTCAAAATAATGAACAATCACGGAAGATATCCCGTAAGTGACAGTATAAGTTTAAGTAACCAATGTTCAAAAATTCGAAATTTTGTTTAAGATAATTATCTTTACTTCTAAAACTAAGTCATAATATCGCGTACTATAATAATTGAATCTCCTAATTTTTCATGAAATAAAGTTATATGTCCTAAATATTGTGTTATATTATAATGTGTATTATTACCGCAACGCATGGGTAATCAGTAATTTTCCTAATTAATATCCTAAAAGTCTTGCTAGCTGGTGTGAGGAATGTGGGCCGAAGTCCGGCGGAGCGACGACGATATTTGTGACAGACAGTAATTGTGTAAAATGCGAGCGTAGCGAGGGCGCGTCACATAGTCGTTAATGTTTATGACAAACGGATTTAGGGCATATTGTATTTAGAGATTTCAATTTTATGGCATGTGATATTATGTGATATTAAGTTCGGGTAAGTTATCGTTCGGACAAATAAAATGATGATTAGGACAAATAAAATTATGGCACTTTAGATTACGGATAGAAAAGTTAGGGAACACAATAGAGAACCCAGTTAAAGATATTTAATAATCTTCAAAGTCGATTTTATTTATAATTGAAAATAATGCAATTAATGAGTCTTCTTCTTCCATCTTAAACTTGTACTGTCATTTACGGGATATCTTCCGTGATTGTTCATTATTTTGAGCTCCCGATATCACGGAAGATATTCCGTAAGTGACAATATAAGTTTAGTTGTAAACCGTGAAAGTTTAAAACAGTACATCCGTCATATTTATCAACTGGTTCTCTCCCAAGCTACGCTATAATGACTTATCCTTAAGCCAGACTAGATGCGGGCTCTGACAGAAACCGCTTAGCTTATACTGCTGACTGCTGCATGAAATTTTGTACAAGACTTTCTTATAAAACTAAGGCATGCCAAGGAAGGTTTTTTTTTAATTCATCCTCTAAATCATATGAAAGTTTGTATGAAAATTCGTCGTTTTAGCTGACGGAAAATTCCATTGGGTCACGCCTTGTTTTGATTACAAACATAAGAATGGGTGTGTCACTCAAATCACCGTCCAAAAAAACTGAAAATTGGTTATACGTCACCCATGGGCGTGAAAACGCATTGACGGCCTGAATAATCACAACAACATAAGTATCTTATTTAACTCGTCTCGCGCTGTCGACTTTGTGTAATTTGCAAAATTCTTTGACATCAATGATTAATAACTTCTGTTGTTTGTTTAGTACCCATTTTATTTTATTTTTATTACAGTTTTATTAACTATTGTTCGATTTGGTTGACATTATTTACTTTTTCAAGTATCGATGGTATTATTATTATTATTTTATTTAATAGTTTTTAATTAATTATGTATTTAGTTAGTTTAATTATTTAATGTTTATTGTAGGTTATTCAATTATGATCAAGTTAAATGTTTATTTACTTTATATTGCTAGTAAATTAATTAGTAATAATTAAATATTATTTTATAATGTTTCCTAGATCTTATCTTGCAATTTCAATATATCAAGTTGTTTGAATCAATTCTCTGAACTATAAGTTGTTCATATATTCTGTTTATATTTTATTCGATTAAACACAAATATTACAAATAAATACATACTATATTTTTCTTGACTTTATTTACTTTTTCAAGTGTCGTTTTATAATTATTTTGTTTATTACTGTTAATATGAGGACTACGTGGGTCATACTATTATTATTTTTTTTTTTTAGTTTAATTAGTTTCACGATTGTCTGGCAGTTTGAGTACTTTATGCGGCCTACCCAAATGTCCTTTCTTTGGTATTGTTCGTCGTGTCGTTGAGCTCATTGGATTATGAGTCGAGCTACACTATCACAGGCAAATGCTTGCACTGTCTGGACAGGTCCACTCAAATCAGTGTGGTTATTTCTTCAAAAGACCATGGTCCTGATATGACTTGAGCAATGTCTGGACTTTAAAAGAGACGGTGACCTCTGAGTTTGTTTCGGATGTTTCTTCTCAGAGTAGTCAGGTACGAAACACCGGCCCCATCTAGTTTTAAAAGAAAACATGGTGACTTGTAAAAGAGTTTTGTAAACCAATTTACAGAAATAAATATGATTTATGATTAGTGGGGTTCCCATGACGAAAACTGATTGTTCTGGTAACTTTGATTGTACATTTTGGTAATACGAATATAAAGCAAAGATGAGGTAGCCAGATCAATAGACTGATTGTCCGCAAACAATAAGTTGTTACACAATGCTACAAAACAACCAGAAATTCATGTTTAAGGCTTGAAGAACGGATTTCCGATTTTCTGGTGCCTAGTGTTTGCAGAAATAGGTAATGCTACATTTGTGACATTTTGACAAGCACCATTGCAAAACGCACGCAAAAAATTAAGCTCTGGAAAACAGGTCCAGGAGTTTTTATAGTCCAAGGCGGGACAGAGATGATCTATACGTCCAGTATAGCTCGGTCTCCTTCCTACTCTGGAATAAGATTAAAACAGCACTGCTTTCAAACGGCGCCGTCATGGTAGGCCAACTGTAGTGCTAAGATCTAAATCAAGTGTAAAATAATTAAGTGCTTAGAAAATCAGTTTCCAAAGTTTTGTAGCTTTGGGTGATCCCCCATATCTAGTAAATGGCTGCACCGATTTTGATAAAAACTATCTAAGAACCATTGCCAAGAAACTAGCTTTAAAGTAAAAAAAACTGCATCCAAATCGGTTCACTCGTTTAAGAGCTACGGTGCCAGAGACAGAGGCACACACACACACATTGCGGTCAAACTTATAACACCCCTCTTTTTGAGTCGGGGGTTAAAAAAGAAAAAAGAATAAAACTTTACAAGAAAATATGTATGCCTCATGGCTGCGCCAAATAGGCCCAGTTCAGCAAAATGCGAAACTAGTCGTAGTATATAGACATAAACGTCAAATCGTTGCTTGTTCAGCAAATGTAACTTAAGAGTGTTCAGATTTAAATCCTTTTCGAACTTGCTTTGTAAGAAGTCACATTGTTATTTATGCCCTAAGGCTATTTTCTAAGACGCTCAGTCACTCTCGTTACATGCGATGATGCGGTTTCGGTTTTCATAAGCCTCGCTAGAAAGTCGTGAACCGTGGAAAGGTCGGAATAATACATAGAAAACGAAACTTTGTGAAAGTTAATTTCAAAGTTGCGTGCACGCACTTCTTGTAGAATGTAAAAATTGAAAGAAAAACCATTCCAGTAGACGTTTTGCGCATTTGGAAACGCATGCAGTTGCGGAAAAATACTGGCTTCATCATCTGCCTAGCCTTTTCCCAACTATGTTGGGGTCGGCTTCCAGTCTAACCGGATGCAGCTGAATACCAGTATTTTACATGGAGCGACTGCCTATCTGACCTCCATAACCCAGTCAGTACTGGGTAATAATATCCCCTTGGTTGTCAGATTTTTTGGGCCACTGACTACCTATCGACTGTCAAAGATTTACAAATTAATGACGCCCGGGACCAACGGCTTAACGTGCATTTCGAGGCACGGAGGAAACTCGGTAATGGGTGGTCATCCATCCACAGACCAACCTAGGCAAGCACGGCTTAACCTAAAGATCGACCTGAGCGTCTGTTATTATTTATCCACAAGCTCCTCCTCCTGGGGTCGCGGGACTCATAGAATTACCGTGACCCTGGAACATAAAGGGCTTCTGAAGGACACCGTGGATTTTAGTCAGTACAAGTCTGACAGTCCCTCCCGCTCTACCCTGGGTGGGAGGCCTTATTTGATGATTTTACCACGTTAAAAAAAAAAACCTCCTCCTCCTCGGAAAAATACTGGCTTGTAACAATCAAACAGCTACTGTTTGATTAAAACTGTTACAAGCCAGTATTATAAAACCAGTAAACCTGTAAACCTACCTTAATGTTATGAGCCGAAAGTTCATTGTAGCAATGAACTTTCGGCTCATAAGATTAAGGTTGGTTTATTCTAAAGGTGAGTATAGACTAGAGCATTTTCTCGAGCATTTCTGTGTAATGTAACGATCTTACGAATGGTACAATACAGGTAAAAGCTCAGTTTCCAAAGGGTGCAGAGAAAGGTGAAGGGTGATACACTAGAACATATCATAGAGCGGCTCGTTGTTCTGTTACAAGTAAATGCTCTAGTCTATACTCACCTTTAGATGGTGGCAGTACTTTCTAGTTAGCATAAAACCTGTATCTTTGCTAACTGTATCTACAGGGAGAATAATTAACATACGTCATACAAATCACATTGTTAAGTAATTGCCTTTTATTATAAGGAACTTTGGTGTAAGGTTTTGTGATAGTAACTAAATAGTGAATGGCGATTGTGTATTTTTATCTTAGTTCGCCAAACTGGCCGTGACCATGACAGTGCGAATGGTGGATATGTGATAGGAAACTCCGACCAATATTGAAGGACTGTTGGGACAAAAGAATAAAGATGCTTTCTGTTTATGAGAAGATGGCTTTCCTTTTATATTTTTTTTACTCACGGAACTCTAAACCTTTTTCTTAAATAAAAGTAGCCTAAATTACTCTTAATAATATCAGCTATGTCTCAGTAAAAGTCCCTTCAAAATCGGTTCAGCGGTTTCGGAGATTAGCCGGAAAAAACAGGCAGACAGACAGACAGGCAATCATTTTAAAAATAGGTTTTTGTTATTAGTACCGTATATACTTTCATATGCATTCAGTAAAAAGCTGTTATTTTGAAATTCGAACGGACACATCCATTTTATTTATTTGTATAGAAGCTTATGTAAACCAAATAGTAAATCAACTGCGATGCCTCCTCATCCACAATGCTCCTGGTAATGCAGATATCCATAGCCGAAGGTAATCCCTACAACGGGAGGCCTAAGACTTGTTAGTCATTTTATTCCGTCACCAAGGATCGAAATCAACTAAAATAAAGTAATATTTTTATGTTACAAAAAGTTAATAGTTATATTTGTGTGTACAATCAATTTTCATGTTCACGAATCGGTAGTCACATTTTCATCACAATTCAGCTGTCGGATTTAGTTAATGGATCCTTCGATACTAACGTTTATACATAAAGTGGGCAACGTCGCAAATAGCTGTCAAATATGTCGCTGTTTTGGTTAATTTGGCAATATTACTGTATGGAAATAAGAAATATGGCTAACTAGTGAACTAAAATATTGATTATGAAATGCAATAATTAATATCGTAACACCGAATATGTAGTTTTAGATGTCACAAAAGTATTTGGAAACTTTCCACATGCCTTTTTTACACCCAAAAACGGTTACTACATCAAAATCAGTGTTTTAATTGCAATTCATTATTAATATTCTAGTTCACTAGTTAGTCATATTTCTTATTTCCATACAGTAATATTGCCAAATTAATTAAAACAGGTAAATATTTGACAGCTATTTGCGGCGTTGCCAACTTTTTGGATGAACGCTCTTTAACTTGCCATGTTAGTTAGTTAGTATGTATTGTTCAAATATTGCAACTGAATTTAAAACCAGTACCCCAAACCGATTGAGCTGAAAGACCTTTGATTTTGGGGACATTACATTTTCATGACAGACATGACCTAATCCTGCAGGCAGGATCGTCTCCTTACGAGAGAACTCCTCGACGATAAATAGTACGGACACGAAACATTGTATACGCATTCAATTTTGTTGGTAGCTAATATAGTCCAAATTTAGTCCTTTTCAATTGAATAAAAGTTTTTTTTTTCTTTTTTATTATCGCTAAAGTAAGAACTAGTTAATTTAGGTAAATATTGCGATTTGTTAATAAGACTGCCTCGTTGGTCTAGTGGTCGAAAGTCTATTGCTAAGCGAGGTTCGATTCCCATGTCGGGCAAGTGTTACTGGATCTCTCCATTAGGAACTTCTCAGAAGCATCCACAATAGGCATGCTCCTTATTACATGTGACATAAACGTAACTGACGAAATTCGTAATATTATTATTTATATTTTTTTATATTTGTTATATTATTATGCTAGTTACGTACTGTAAGTGGTGTGCAGACTGTGCAGTGCCATGTTTGATTACAAAAATGATTGTTAGCACGATTACGTAAATCGTGTTTACAGAAAAATCGTATGTACCTCGATAGTTTCACATCGTCAGTGATATACTTTTATGGAAACTCCAAAATACATGAAACTAAGTATTTATTTCAATTGTTATTTTCATATAATATCGCGCCTGTAAGTCCCAAAGGGTTAGGTAGAGGTGTACCCAAAAGTACACCTATATTTCACCAGTTTTGTTTTAGTCATAGGGGCGAGCTTTTTGCCATCAATCCATAACAATTTGCCCGACCTGGTAATGGAACCCAGAACCTTAGGCTCAGTAGCCGCTACTTGCGACCACTAGACCAACGAGGGAAGCTTTAGTACGAGTCATAGACCCTTCACATAGCCGTCAACCAAGCATTGTGTACATCAAACTAAGTAACTTTACGCAAAAATTATTGCTGGGAATCGAATTTTTTTTTTGGGGTGAATAATCACGTTTTACGGTAGGACTCGATGGAAAGCACTCAAAGCATTGTGCTGGTGGATGGATTGAATAGTACGGGGGTCGTGGAGGTGTGTAAAGTAAAAATTTTACATTAAAGACATGTATTTAAAAAAAAACTTGTGAAAAAGTTGGAACTTTGACATTTCTCCGTAACTAGAAGGTTCCCAGGTATGGTCTAGAACAAAAAATGATCGCAAAGACGGGGAGAACAAGTGCCTTTCGGATATGTTAAGCGTCTATTTACACCCTTTATATGTCACACATAGGTGCATGAAGTGGTCTGTCAATATTTTGGTCCGAAAAATTCACACAGTCATACTCATAATATTTTGTTTCAAGTAGACAATTTTTACATTATTAAAGTCTGAGCAAAGTCTAAGTACCTATGCTTTACTGCTTTTAAGATCTAGACGAGATAATTAGCCTCGGATTCACTTAATATATATATATATATATATCCTGTTTGTACGTCACAAACAGGATATGAAAATGAGGACCACAGACAGAGAGACCGTTAGTAACAAATAAGTAGAGTGTAGTAACCGTACATACGATTATGTGTTTCAAACAGTGTTTACATTCTGGTGATCTATCTTATTTCAAATGAGAAAGGGATAGAGCTACACAGGACATCTAGCTCCGTCTCTTTCTCACTCTGATTTACGTAACCCCCTGATTTTGGAACAAAAAACATGCTTATTTTTAAAAAACAGACCCTATTTTGTTATGCATTCAATGAGGTAACAATTATTTTGGGTAAATTTTATAAGTTCAAGTTTTTAACACAGACTTATGAAACCCAAAATTGTTCCACTCGTGACTTTATTCAGTTAAGAGCGTTGACGTCTTACGGCATTTCATACAAACTTTCAAGTGATTTTTTTTCGAAATGACTGAACCGATTTTAATGAAACTTCGTACGCATAAGAGAACGAACAACAGAGAACATTAGAGAACTTTTCGAAATGTATTTAAAAAAAAAAGGTAATTGGATGTTTCTATGGTAAATCTAAAATCGATCTAATTTAGCTGTAACGCTATTTTTCGAAAATGTTCTTCGTCAAGTTTTTAGACTTATGTATCCTGCTTATGTGTATGAAGTTTCATGAAAATCGGTTCAGTCATTTCGAAAAAAACCACTTGAAAGTTTGTATGAAATGCCGTAAGACGTTAACGCTCTTAAATCCGGCATCAATTTACATAATAATTATATGTGTAATTAAGATTTAACAAAAACTTATTCTTGCATATTTATTTAAAGTTTTTTGATGTACGTGAACTTATTCTTGCATATTTATTTAAAGTTTTTTGATGTACGTGAACTTATTCTTGCATATTTATTTAAAGTTTTTTGATGTACGTGTTTTGATAAGTGCATTTTTATTTTACAGATACACAGCAACTGAGTAAATAAACTGGTAGTTACATAGATGGATTTAACATAACGTAGGGATAGGCAGAGCTGTGCCTATAGTACACCCACATGTCGCCAGTTATGTTTAAGTCCCATGTTTTAAGGGGGTGAGCCTATGGATATAATTTATACATAATTATATCTGTAGTTGTGAATAAAATACATCGGAGGGCCTTGACAAGTGGAATTACTTTCAATGTGTTTCGTGTTTCCATAACTTTTAACAGGATATCAATTCGGTAGCTTAGCCATTACATTTTTTATGCGTTGCAAATAAAATTTTACCATAAAATTTATTAACTCGTACTTTTTACGATGTTACTTTAAATTATTTTTTTGAAATTTTTATTATTAGATTTTTTTTTTATTTTTTTTTATTTTATATGGTTTCTGCAATAGGTATACTTATTTACTGGCGAAATATGGCTGTTCTATTAAGTACACCTCTGCCTAACCCTTCGGGGATTACAGGCGTGATGTGATGTTATGTATACTTATTTCAAAATTGGTGATTATGTAGTTCCAACATAGTTATAAAAAACCTCTTTTGTATTCTGTAAATTGTCATAACTATGATTAACTATATCCACTTTTTGTGATTACTGCAATAAAAAGACTAGTTACTGCTGGAAATTGGGGAGGAAGTAATTTTATATTCGTTATTATTTCTTGACAACTTATTATGACGTTTGTGTGCGAAGGCCTTTGTCAGAAAATACAATGGTTACCTTAAGTTACAATACTGTATTTCAGTATAGTACAGACTAAAATATATTTTTTTTTTTTCGACTAATAATGAAAACATTCACAATTATGCAGATTTTTGTTTATTTTTAAAAGTAGGTAGTCCTGAAAATTATTTATGACTAAACTTACCTTCTAATTAAAACTTATTCACAACCATGTATCACCACTTCACTTAAGCTTGATTTATTGTGGCCCTTGCGTGTTTATATTTTTATTGTAATGTCTTTTAACAACTCCTTTCTATTTATTATTTTATTTAAAATGTTATAAAATCAATTTCTATTTATTTATAAAAAAAATAAACATCAGTTCGTAACGTAGTCGCAGTGTTCGATTTTTGAATATGCAAATAGCGCGCGAACTCCTGCGCCGCGGTCCTAGGTGCGCGCGTTCGTCACAAGCGGTAACAGTTAGGTGATTGCAGTTAGTTCACACCGGCTCACATTCTTAACCATTTCGACAAGTCGGCTATCAGCGGATGTCCACAGCCAGTCGCGGACATCGTTGGCCGTCAATAGCAGTCATTTGCTTATACGAACCCGAGGAACGGTCGATTGTTTAATATCAATTCTTTCAACAATAAATTCGGAAAATTACTGATGATTCCTGGTAGTCAAAAGTTCCACGACTTGACTAGAGGTTTGTTGATTAATTAAATGCAATTCTAGCTCAAAATTACCTTCGTCCATGACCCGTGGAATGGCACTTACGTTCACATTTGCAGTACTCATGTATGTTATTATCATCGATTTTAGGACTGCGCTGCTGGTTCAAACCAATTTGCTATTCCAACGTAATTTTACAGCCCAATTTCGTAACGATTTTATTTTAGCCTCATGGCCGTAATGTGTCAATTTATATCTATAATGTTTTGTGTATACCACGTCACACAGTCTGACTTAGAAATTCTGTTTGTTGACTAAAGTATCCTTGCATTGAGCTTTGATTTAATAGAGCAAACCTAAATGATCGAAACTGTTAGACCATGACATATTATTGTGCTATGTCCCTGCTAGGCAAATTGTAATTTGAAACGACAGCCTATATAGCGATATAGGCTGTCGTTTCAAATTACAATTTGCCTAAACTAAATAGAGTGTAGCGACACTCTATTTAGTTTAGGACATCGGCAACGGCATATCTAGATTCTGATATGCTGTGTGATTTTTAAACATTGACAATACTTTAGGGGCACGTGTAATACTCATGGAAATAAACAAATTTTCCTATGGGACCGACCAATCTTACCGTGGTATTTTATTTCGTGACTCGAAATAATGTAGGATACAGCAATTTTTTTATCATATTTGATAGTTAGTTAGTGAGGAGCTCGTGGCCAAATAATTATAGCCGCTCGGGTCGATCGATAGGTTAAGCCGCGCGTGCCTAGGTTGATCCGTGGATGGGTGACCACCCTTTACATACCGAGTTTCCTCCGTGCCTGGGAAAGCACGATAAGCCGTTGGTCACGGCTGTCATTTGTAGATCTTTGACAGTCGTTACATGTAGTCAGTGACCCGAAAAGACCGTGAAGTGACAACTAGTCTCACCAAGGGGTACCGTTTTACCCTGTAATAACTGGGTTGTGGAGGTGCGATAGACAGTCGCTCCATGTAAAATACTGGTATTTAGCTGCATACGGCATGCAGCATGGGGAGACTGGAAGCTGACTTCAACATAGTTAGGAAAACGCTAGGCACGAGATGACGATTTCATAGTTAGGCCCATGGTATAAGTTGCTCTTATTTATGAGTACTTCACTTAAAGTATTGCCCACGTTTAACCAATCACCCTGTATATAGGTTTACTTCCACTCACCACGAAGACCTCGAAATATATCAACATTAACGTTGTTGTCAAAATCCTTGCAGAAGACCATAATATTCATCACCACCGTCATCATAAATCTGTCGAAAGATGATCACTGTTGGACATTTGCTTCCCCATCGCCAAGTCGACCGGTTCGGTGATTCCCGCGACCTTCTTGAGGTCATTGGTCGACCGAGGATCAACCATATACATCCGTATTAATCAAGGTTTATAATAATAGCCATAGCCAATAAATGTGCAAGAGTATGAAATGTAGAATCTCTGTGCATAAACATTACGAACACAAATCCATTTCTAAGACCTAATTATGGCAATGATTCCTCTCGATTTTCAATTTTCGTAGCGTTCTATTTGAGAGACAAACTGTTGGAGTACACCACAGAACCAGGGCTTGAGCCAAAGCCAACAATTGGTAGAGCAGTTTAATGCAGAGCAATTCAAGGTAAATAAATATCCGTGCGTTCAAGCGTTTTTGCCATACCTATTATTGAAATAAAATATCAATAAACAGCTCACAACTTTGGACCCATTAATATGTATCTGTGGTGCTCAACAACTGGGCTTATCCCAGTTGTAAAAAGGCCCTTTGTGCCTGTTGACCTTGTTTTGTTGTCTCCTGCTGATATGGAGGGAAGTTTTGGAAATTATGATCTTCCTACTCCTCCACTATCCTTTTCTGATTAATTTCGTTACGAGATCCAAGACAGTTAAATTGTTTTTCTGGGACAACGTCGACCATATTGTCTTAGCGCTATTCTGGTGGTCGCCACTGTTGATTCTGGCTTTCTGGAGTTGAAGTGGTTCGGGAATAGTGTGGCGGGCTTGTCTTAATTAAAAAAATCAAGGTAATTATTAGTAATAGTTGCAACGCACATACAACAAAATCGTTAGACGTTACACATTGTAACGTCTAACGATTTTGTTGTATGTGCGAAGCTCAAGATTGGTTGATGTGGCGACGCTTGATGAAGTTCCATGTACAACATGTAGACGTGGTTCAGCTGAAGTGGCGATGATGACCCCTGGTCGCTGTGCGTTACATGCAGTGTAAAAAGCTGTACCTGACCCGTCACAATGTTATAGTCTATGTTCTAAGGGCCATGACAAGCGGCAAATGCTTTCTTATTTCTTCACCTGACTTTAAATAGAATTTACAGAAGCTTTTCGATAGCTTATGTGAGTCCTATATCAGTCCCATATACCTACATTTACTTTCCCATCGTCTTTAATTTCCTTCGTTTTCGTATAACATACAATGTCACATTGTCCATCTTGTAGATTTCACACAGTTTTCAGTTTCACTACCTCGTTGGTCGAGTGGTCGCATGGGGTCCTGGGTCCGATTCCCAAGTCGGGCAAAGTATTATTGGGTTTTTGCATCAGGAATTTCTAAGTAGCAACTTCGGAGTCTAGATTTGAGCCCGGTTGCTGGCAATAGGCTCGCACCCTATTACATGAGACTAAAAACATAACTGGCGGAATTTGGGTGTCTGTGCACTAAGACGTACACCTCTACCTAACCCTTCGGGGATTACAGGCGTGATGTTATGTTCAGTTTCATTTTAGTAGGAATCAATGTAAGCTAAGGTAGGCTTCAGTGGCAGTGGGCACACATTGGTCGCAGAACGGATGGCCGATTGGGCCGAAAGTTCTGGAGTGGCACCCGCGAACCGGAAGACGTTGCGTTGGAAGGCCTCCCACTAGGTGGACTGATGACCTGGTGAAGGTTGCGGGGATCCGCTGGATGCGAGTCGTACGGGACCGGTCAATGTGGCGACATTTGGGGGTGGCCTATGTCCAGCAGTGGACAACTTTCGGCTGAAATGATGGTAAGAAATCAAGGTTTGGTTCAATTCATAAAATAGGCTTTTGGATTCCCATCCGAACAATTTCAAAGCCAATACATACAACACACAAAACATGTTACAAGCGACAGCCTTGCGTGACGAGAATACTTTATTACAGCGTTTAATACACCATGCAGTTTAATTTCGATACAAATTGTAACAGTTTAGGCTGACCATTCACCGCTACATGACCTCTCCTCTCCCTATTTGTATAACTACTGATTATTAAGTCAGTAGTTTAAGTCAGCAGTGGATCAAGGTATATCATCACTTAGGCTTGTCGGATCCGATCATTAGTATGGACTTAAAATAAATCGCAAGTGCGCCGCTGGTGACATCACGCGACTTACTTAGAAGTCTACCCACACCTCGGCGTGCTTCCACAGAACCTTGATGTTCAACTGGAGGGCGACAGTCAATGTGATCGCAGCGGAGTTGAGACGTCTTGGAACTGTACCCGATTCATTGTGCCTCGTGTTATTGTGTTAAGTTGTAATCTCAAGTAATTCGTTGGTTTTGCTAGACACAGTGTATAGCACCCACAACGGGTTTTCATAGCACGAAACCTATCGTCTGCTCACATGATGTGCAAGCCTAACGGAGTAAATCCTGACGTATCCCACAGGCTGATATTTTGTTCCACTAGTCGTTGGTTATTCATAGAATTAATAACCAATTACTAAATGTAGTTGCGTTCGGCTGCCAAGCTCAAGTGGAACTGGGCTGGCCACATCTGTCGCATGCCGGAGGAGCTGTGGGCTAAAGTAACCACACAATGGGTCCCAAACAGCAGCATACGGAAACACGGCAGGAGAAGAAGGAGATGACGGGACGAACTCGACAATTATGACAAGGATTGGCGACTAACAGCACTGGATAGGGATACGTGGAAAGAGGGATAGGAGGCCTTTGCCCTGGAACACAACTGGCTAATAATAATACTAAACGTAAGGTCTTGAATTAGATCCCCAAGTGGGGCTGTGTTGTTGGGTTATCATATTAGAAATTCATAGTAGCAGTCTGAACTCTAGGATTGTGCTCAGTTGATGGCAACAGACACGCACCCTACATACTAAACATATCAGGTAGAATGCTTTTACCTTATCCTAATTTTGTTAACATGCGGATAATGTAGTGGGCTGCAATATTGTTAATACTACATTATGCATATTATTGTTATTTGTAGACATTATATATTGTCCCTTAATAAATAAAATAAAATGTACCTAAGTGCATAATATACGTCTCTGTGGAGCCTTTTGAAGAATACGGGCTTGATGTAATGTAAAAAAAGAAATAGTCATTCAATAAAATTTATTCGTAAATAACATACCCATGGCAATAAAACTTATTCATAAATCAAAATTCCGAAACTTTCACACAAATACACTTAAAACTAATCTTTATGATTTAATCAAATCGTAACTTGTTGATAATAATCACTGGCACGATAAATGCTAAATAATTGTTTGTTTTATCATTATTGATCCTGTCCTAGGTTTCTACAATACTTTCACTTAGAAAATAACCATAAGTGTAATCACAATCAGATTTTTATACAAGGAATTTTAAACCTTATCTTCGCTTATACCATCCACTTCATTGTTCTTACCCTGTGGGAGTTCATTTGTCACTATGTCCAAAGAGCCGTTTTTGCTTAAACCGCAAGCGGAAAACACTTTGCCACCAACATCATGTTTCTTTACACAGTAAAGTACGATTATTAATATTGTCAATAACACTACTATGACACCTACAATGATCGGTGCACTCTGGTCCATGTCTGCTTCAACTAGACTTGCCATTTTCACGTTTTCCTCTTTCAAGAACTTTTGGAGTTCTGCGAAGTACTGTAGTATGCCCTCGGTTGATAGCTCTGTTTCTCCAGTCATAGCTTTGAGGACTGTTCTCCAGTTTTCACTTGCACCAAGAGCCATGCCATCACTGAAATAAGTATAAGTATTATATAAACAATTTATATGTAAAATAATTCTTTCCGAAGAATTGAGAACTGTCTTAGGCCAGGCTTTAACTCCAGCTTAAATGGATGCATACAATTTAGCGTTTGCCGGTTCACGTCTGAAGGAAGAGTTGACAAAATTCTGAAGCGTATCGACAATAATAAGCTTACAGCATTCGATACTGCTTACAACATCTAGGATCAAAGATCACGATCGTGTTCGACATTAAAATTGTGAATTATTGGCTTATGGATTGCATACAAACAGTCAAGATTTTCCCAGATTGTACGAAAACGTGACGTCACAAGTAAATATAAATCTATTTGTATGACATGCTAATGAATCTAATGAATAGAGCCACCTACATAATATTCTTTAAGTTTTAAGATTAGCGCATTATTTCATTTTCTAAAGGCTGGATGCAGTGGGTATCCAGTGCGGATCCCCTTTATTGCTAAATATCAAATTCAAAAAGAATATTGTGCAACCCGACTCCATTGGATTATGTTCTGTAGACCGACCGTTTTAATGAGTCCTCGCGAAGGTATCAATTTAAATGAAATATTCTGTTTGATCACGTATCGGTTCAATTAGTATCGTAATACCTACGTGGATTACGGTTATTTTAAAGCAAATAACCTGTGGGATATTGTTAGGACTTTGTGGACGCTTAATGTGCCTTTGAGAATAGCCAAACTTAAGTGGCAGTGGGCAGGGCACATTGCTCGCAGAACGGATGGCCGATGGGGCCGAAAAGTTCTGGAGAACGCGAACCGGAAGACGTTGCGTTGGAAAGCCTCCCACTACGTGGACCGATGACCTGGTGAAGGTTGTAGGGATCCGCTGGATGCGAGTCGCAAGGGACCGGTCAATGCGGCGACACTTTAGGGAGGCCTATGTCCAGCAGTGGACGTCTTTTGGCTGAAATGATGGTGATGAATGTGCCTAGGATAGGCCAAGGCAGAGGACTCATTAAAGCGGTCGGTCTATAATATCTGTTACAATGCTAGATTATCCTATGTATTTTATTAATCGAGCCAATTAGACTCATTCTTTGAAGAATATTGTATGACATTTTACAATAAAGCGTGCTAATTAAGTTGCTAATAAAAATACGACAATCTATCTACACATCTCTGAATTACGCCATTCACATCCTTGGCTAACAAAGAGTCGATGATATTATTTTCTCATGCATTTTAATTAGGCAGGCGGTGTACCTGAGGAGTTTTCCTGCTTCCTTTACACCATATATGGAGCATTCATGAAGAGGTCCTGTGTGATTCGCCCTCTTGCAAAGAGATAATAGAATTTGGAATTCCAGAACATGAGATATCAGGTATCTGAAAAGAAAAGATAATTCATTTATTTATTTATTTGCAATAATAAATAAATTAAAAAAAAAAAAACAATAAAAATAAAAAATAAAAATAATTATTTATTTATTTAATTTTCATGATGAATCATAAGTTTTAGTAAAGCCTTTGGGCAGTATCCGGTAACAACCATGTGAGAAAGAAACCTAAAAAATTATCTATGAAAGTCATCTGATTAAAGAGATATTGTCCATTATGAATCACAATGAGTAAAGAGATCATTTGAACAACATCCGCAAACAACCGCGTGAAAAAAACCCTAATAAAATTAATCTGAGAGTAAGATGACAGGCAGTGATACGGACTTTTCTCTTATCAAACTTCAAAAACTAACTGTATGTGACTCAGAAATGGAATAAGATAAGGATCACTTCGCGCTTTCACCGAGTAGGTCGAAAAGATAAGATTGATACTGATGACTAATGATGGAATACTATGTAACATTCATAATCATAAGCTATTTTTTTTTTTATATACAAGGTGCAACAGACACCGGCGCATAAACGGTTACCACGTGTTCGGTGCGTCATACCGATGCCGCCCCTCCCACATAGAAATTTTTCATAGGTATTTTTTTTTAAATCTGCTGTTACATGCATTTTGACCGTGTACGTGTCCGTAGTGCAGTTTTGTAGGAAACAGCTGTTTTTTTTTTAATAACTGACGAAAAATTTGGATGTGGCGGTTCGGTATGATGATGTAAAAAAATAAATAAAAAAGCAATCCTAAATCCTAAATTCAATCCTAAATCCTGAATCAAATCAATCCTAAAAAAATCAATCAATCCTAAATTTAAAAGCTATTTTCGCGAGAAATAACGATTGTAACTTGAAGATAGGATCTTTTTCATAAAAATATGAGTTCCAGAATACTATGTTCGTAACAAAATGAAATTTTAATCCAAACAATAGGAGAAAAACACTGTCAAAAGTTGTTAAGTGTTTACATATTGGTGCTCGTGACTGTACTGAATACGAGGTAACCGTTTGTGTGTCGGTGTCCCCTCCGCCCTGTATAACAATGTTCTCTAGTCATAGGTATCATTCATCATTAAGTCTAGTTTTATGCCGTCTATGTATAAAACCCATCAGCTGGCTTAAAAAAATACTCTCAGAGCAAACGTAATATACATTGAAAATACTCGCTTAGCACTTAGTATCAACCAGTAGCGTAGGCTTAATTTTTTTAAGAGGTAAGCCGGAGTACATCTCTTTAATGTCATTTTATTATTTGTCTATGGAATACTGGTTGCGCCCGTTATCAAAGGGAAGCCGGTAGGAATCGAGTTGTATGGAACCTTCGCCACTGGTTTCTACCTTATCTCAGACTTTATTCATATCGTATTGGTGTCGCTAATTAAGCGCAGGTCACACCGCCAGCTAGCAAGCGGGAGAGTGAGCCGGGCAAGTCCCTTTTCATACTTAGTTTCGGCTCTTTCGGTAGTTCGTGGTGTGAACCAAAGTATGCAAAGAGATGAAAAGATGCCTCGCCCGGCTCGCTAGCTCGCTCGCTAGCTGGCAGTGTGACCTGCGTTTTATACCTACTTGTCGCAAAATTGAAACTAAAATTTTATAGGTTAGGGTTAGTCTTATTTTCTATTCAAAAATCGTTCGACTTAAGTTTGCGTCGCGCACGGTGATTATGCTGCTGTTGGCTAGACTAACGACCTGAATAGCTCTGTCTCTTTCTCACACTGGAATTACTCTTGCTTTAAGACGTCATAATAACCCCCTGATCTTAACAACATTCATTGCACTTTTCCGTTTAGGTATAATGGATGTAAAAAGACCATTAACGAAGCCGAAAGGCGCTTGTTCGCCCTGTTATTGACATTTTTTTTTTTGTTCTAGACTGGATCATACTTGGGAAGATTCCCAGGTATGGTCTAGTCTAAAACAAAAAAATACCGTAACCAGAAGATTCTAGTTACTAATAATATTTGCGGTCAAAGTTCCAATTTTATCACTCGTCTTTTCTAAGTATAAGTTTTCAATGTTATAACTTTAATTATTTCCATGATCCCTGTATAATTCGCTTTACATTGAGTCCCATGGTAAACCGTGATTTTGCAACCCACAAAAAGGAATTTTCCCAGCAATAATTTTTGCATAGGTATAGTTACTTAATTTGAAGTACAGAATACTTGGTTAACGGCTTCGTGAAGGATCTATTTACACCTTGTATTATCCTTCTGTTTCTCATATTTACATTGATCATGGTCACTTTCACCGATCACTACATAAATAAGCCTACATAATGTACTTTTTTTTTTTATTCATATTGAGAATCATCAAATGACCCCCCAACCCACTCTGGGCGGAGCGGAAGGGAGTGTCAGACTTGTACTGACTAAAACCCATCCATGTTCCTACTTTGCCCTTCGTGTTCCAGGGCCACGGTATCTCTTTCAAACAGTCCCGCAGCCCTGGCAGGCATCGGCCCTTGCAGACCCCTACATCGTTGCTGACATCTTTTGAGGCGCGCGTGGAACACGAACGCGCCGTCGACACTGCATGGTAATATACTTACGTAATGTACTGTACATGAGACACAACATGGTACTTCGCCGCTGGATCTAGGTCAGTTTCGTTCCTAGGTACTGGAGGTGACACTCCTGTCTCTTTTATTCTGAAACAAAAAGTTAGATTTTTGTATAACGAAGGTAGACTAGAAAAGGCTACCTTAGGGTCAGCACAAACAGAGAGGAATAATCCCCGCGCGGTCTCGGGCATTTTCTTTACGGATCGCGTAAGCTCGAGAGGACGCGCGAGCATTTTTTGTCAGGTTCAAGCATTTATGCATATTATTGTAATAATTTTAAAGTTTATTTTCAAGTGCGTTAATAAAATCCTCTCCGCTGCGCTCCGTTCTGTCTGCGCTGAGCCTTAATCTTTCCAAGGGTTATCGTATAAAGAGGCAGTCGCTCCATGTAAAATACTGGTATCCAGTTGCAGCCGGTTAGACTGGAAGCGACCCCAACATAGTTGGGAAAAGGCTAGGCAGATGATGATGATAAGGATATTTAATGGGTAATTATTTTATTACTCTTCTATCTAAAAGGCTGACTTAGTTAAAATGCTTTTACAAACGACGACTAGCGAACTAGTACTAAATGATGGCAAAAGAAGATAAGTAAATAAACAGGTATATTCACAGTTAACTTGTGCCAATAAATGGATCACAGACACATGACTTGACTTGCTAATAAGCAATCACTGCTCAGATGAATGACTTAAATTATTAATTTATTACACTTTCTTTGTCTTTTGGCACTTTTGGGCCGCAAAGAAACGTGATAGCAAAACTGCGAGTACCCTCAAATGGTTCGATATTAAACATTAGTTTTTTTTTTAAATGACGTAGGTCTGGCGTCTCTCTTCCTCTATAAATTTAGTACTAGCTTGTTCCCGTCCTCTCCGTTAGCATTCCCTTACCACTATTTAACTTTTTTCACAACTACGGAGTTCGAATTTCAAAAAAAGTCCTCCTTGGTTTAGGTACTGGAACAGCATTTTTTTTAATTCTATAAGGGCTTTATCTAAGGTCATCAAGTAATATTCTTCCTTTAATCTCGAACATCATCGGTTTAAAAGCTATTCGATGTCTGTTCGATCGTCAGTCACAATTTCACATTTATTAGGTTGATTCATGAGGTTGTCTCGTGACCTCTCCGTGTACGCATTTAGTTAGAGATTTTAGATCGACTACGAATAATTTGTGGGTTTAAGGAAAAAAACACCCGTATAACATTTCTCGACATGAAGAAATTTGATTTTATATTGACATTAATTATGTTGTTTTATTATTGGGCTCGTTGATTTTAAGATTAGCATTTTTTATGAAATCTATGTTTGTTGACAAACTCATTACATAAATTTGTTTTTTTTCCTTATTTTGACAAATTTCAAAGATTGCCTTCAAATGTATAAACTAGGCATCATCGGGCCCACCCTGGGACGAATAACAGTATTTTTAAAACTAGCTCACATTGATTTATGGTTATAATAGTTACCATTATTTTTAATTTAAATAGCTTCAAAGTTAAAGCACTAGAACCTTCATACATACCACATGTAAGTAAACCTCGACAAGGATCATAATATGTTGCCAAGCTATTCAAGACGTCACGAAATCCCGTGACTTCTCGCATCCACGATATAATCTACTTACTCGTATTTTAATATTAATTATAAATAAGATCGATACTTTCAAGTTCCGCAAACAGTATTGTAGCCAGTGTCCCTGACTTACGCGTCATACTCGTAGGTCATGGATTCGAAACCAGTCACGCACGTTATTTTATGGGATTTATTTCATCTCCACATCTATAAGGAAAACATTGAGGAAACTGGCTTGCCCTAGAATCAAGTGCGAAGACATGTGGTAAACTGCAATGGGCCCACGTTGTGAATAATGGCCCACGTTGTGAATTGTGGCCCACGTTGTGGATTATGGCCCACGTAGTGGATTATGATCCTCGTTGTGGATAATGGCTCACGTTGTTGATCGTGACCCACGTTGTGAATTATAGCCCACATTGTGGATTATGGCCCACGTTGTGTATTATGGCCCACGTTGTGGATAATGGCCCACGTTGTGGATAATGGCCCACGTTGTGGATTATGGCCCACGTTCTGGATTATGGCCCACGTTGTGGATTATGGCCCACATAGTGGATTATGGCCCACGTTATGGATTATGACCCACGTTCTGGATTATGGCCCACGATGTGGATTATAGCCCACTCCTTCTCATAGAAAGAAGGCCTGTATCCCAGCAGTGGGAACATTATAAGCCAATTATGCTTAACAGTAATCTAGAAGAAAATACTAACCTGAGATCCCACCAATGTTGATTCCAGTCCTCCAAACTGCTGTTCCCAAAGACGTCCCACCTCCATTTATCCAGGACATAAGCGTAGGCCATAAGCGGAAACTTCTCCAAGGCAACCCAGAGGAGATGGTTCAAAGTAACTTCGGGGCCGGTTCCAACCTTCACCAAGTTCAGGGTCTTTAGGTGTTCCGGCGAGGTCAACTGAACGGCGACGATGTCGGAGATTGCATCGTGGAACGCTGTAACACGATCGAAAATAATTATTCTATTAATAATTATTTATCTCTTAAAACCATCACGTTTTTGATCCTTGAAAGATCATGCTGAGGTTGTACTTTCAAGATTTGGCATATTACAAGGGGAGGCCTATGTCCAGCAGTGGACGTCTTTTGGCTGAAATGATGATGATGATATTACAATGTTCCGTTCTCATGTGATAAGCTTCGTTGGGACTTAAGACTATTCTGATTCCAAGCTCAACTTCACCATTCTCCTGACCTTGTGCCCATTTATTCGGAAGTCTTCTTCTTCCATACTTCTCTATTACTCGTCATCTCAATAGTCACCTCTCGGACTCATCATCATCTGCCTAGCCTTTTCACAACTATGTTGGGGTCGGCTTCCAGTCTAACCGGATGCAGCTGAATACCAGTATTTTACATGGAGCGACTGCCTATCTGACTTCCGCAACCCAGTTAATACTGGGTAATACGATACCCCAAGGTAAGAGTGGTTGTCAAACTTTTTGGGCCACTGACTACCTAACGACTGTCAAAGATCTACAAATGACACCCGGGACCAACGGCAACGGCTTAATGTGCTTTCCGAGGCACGGAGGAAACTTGGTATGTATTCACCCATCCATAGACCAACCTAGGCAAGCACGGCTTAACCTAAAGATCGACCCGAGCGGCTGTTATTATTTAGCCACGAGCTCACCTCTCGGACTAAAAACTAAATTGTGTATCTGACAACACAAAGCTCCAATCATGTTTTTTGTTGAGTTTGATGTTGGCATTCCAGTCGACAGTAGCGGTGAATCAATTTCTACCTATAGCAAGTATACATAACAATTGTTACTAAGGCACACGTCTGATGTCTTTGGCAGATAGCAATTTGGCATTTCTTTATAAGGGGTATCTTGTATCAGTAACTGGATTGTGGAGATCAGATAGGCAGTCACTCCATGCAAAATACTGACATTCAGCTACATTCGGTTAGACTGGAAGCTGAACAAAATGTAGTCTGGATAAAATTATTCTTGACTTCGTCTGCGTGGAATTTAATCAAAAATATTTGTTAATGTACTCGACTTTTTTTCTAAAACTTTTTTATCTTCCAATAAAAGTCCCATCAAAATCGATCCAGCCGTTTCAGAGATTAGCCGGAACAAACAGACAGACAGATAAATTTAAAAAAAATGTTTTATTTTGTTATAATATACTTTCATATGAACTCAGTAAAAAACTGTTTGTGTATTTTGAAATTACAAAAAGACACTTCAATTTTATTTATTTGTAAAGATACCTGGATTTGGTCCATCTCTGTACAGCGGAGGTAGACTCCTGTAATGTTTGAAGTACTGGACATGGCCTAAAAGTCTTGCAGCTCGTGACAAGCCGACCACGATATCCGTCACCTCTTCACCGCACCATTTTATCCTAGAAAATGTGAATAAACAAAATCAGTATTTTTCATTTTGTGTATTTGCTAGTGCAAACCTCATTTTGTGACAAAGGGCCATTTTCCTTTCGTCTTTGTAATAATTGAAATATCAAATTATTTGATTAATATAACAAGTCTTCTTGGACATAAACGTACAATTATATTTATAATTATATTAGTATAACTTGTAGGAGATATTGTTGCGATTAAATGCTTGAACATGGACTTTGAGATGAAATAAATGCGCATCCGTGTTATTAGCCACATAACGATGAAGAAAGCATTAGTGCATTCATTTATGCCTAAGCATTGTCATAGAACCCCAGTTGAATAGTTGTGATAAATGGTATAAGGGTCAATTCACACCGAAGTGGCTGCGGCCGGCAGCGCAGTGTCACTGTCAAGCCATTTTATACTTTATCTCCATTATGAAAAAAAAAGTCTATCAAACGATAGTATGCATACTATCGTTTGATAGACTTGGGTCGCGTGACGTCTCGCCGCACGCCTTTCAAACGATACTATGCATTTCCTAATAGAGATAAAGCATAAAATGGCTTGAGTGCATGCCGTGTCGCGTCGCGTCACGTCTCGTTGTGAACTGACCCTTATACCAAGTTGAAAAACAAACTAACCTTTAAGAAAATATGACAGAGAAACTTCTTAATCAAACACAAGAAATATGTTTTAGGAAAGTACAAAACCGTGACGCTAAAATGAAGATTTGAGTAAAAACATAGTTCATGCAATATTGCCGAGTTAAGGCATCTATCCTGCGTTTTTAATTTTGTTACCAAACATAAATAATTAATATTATTATGTTTCAAAAATATACTTCATTCTGCGCCACGACATCAATACTTTATTGACGTTTTCAAAAGTACCAGTCATTCTGAAATCAGCTTAATTGGCACTAACAAAATGTTGATAATCATTTAAAAATAAATAACATAAATTAGAATCAAGACTTCGAATACGAAATACATGGTTGCTAAGCAAAGTCACATACTTGCTATACAGATATTAATTAATCATACCTAACTTACAAATTGAAGGTCGGTTTGGTTTTATATAAAGGTTAACTTTTACCCTTCTACAGAACATATTTGCAAAAAAAAGCATGACTAATACGTGTTTTTTCATATCCTGCATTAAAGCTTAAATAATTATCATGTTAGTGGAAATGAACCTGAACCGGCCAAGTGTGAGTTGGACTCGCACATGAAGGGTTACGCGCCATCGTAGTAGGGACCCCTTTAATTTTTAATTTATTTTATATTCAACTATCTACCCATTACGGATCATGAGATACAGCCCGGTGATAGACAGTCGGACGGACGAACGGACGAACGGACGGCGGAGGCTTCGAAATAGGGCTCCTTTGATTACCCTGGTATCTTTGCTTTGATTTCAGGCGTTAAATGGCCTACGTAAATCAGGTAGCCAGGACTCAAATCTATGGGATTGGCCTAAGGTCTAACTAGGCCTTCGATCGATGGTAATATTTTACAATATCTCAGAATTAGATTGCATGAATATTTTAATTGAAGTCATTGTTTAACCTAACCCAAAAAAGCCAAGCGAGAGTTGAGGCTTAACAAGTTAAGAAACAGATTTATTTATTTACTTAAGGTTCACCCACAGCACATACATACACATTACACATACATATACTAAATCATACGGTAATATTCTAATATATATATGCCAATTACGGGTAAACACAACATTGACAACAAAGAGGCCAGATTACCGCTTAGTTGCTAACTTAAGTCTAGGTGTACAATCGAT
This sequence comes from Noctua comes, assembly GCA_963082995.1. NCBI lineage: Eukaryota > Metazoa > Arthropoda > Insecta > Lepidoptera > Noctuidae > Noctua > Noctua comes. Next base: position 8,067,214 of record OY720270.1, read on the forward strand.
TAAAAAAATGGGATATAAAATTTGTTACGAAGAAAATGAGAATCATTCATTCATTAAAAGTACAGAGAAATTTTGACTACGTTTCATTGGTGTGTAGAGAGGCCAAGATTCTTGAATAAGATTTAAATTTCAACTTACGGTCATTACATATATCAGCTTCGGGTACGGACTTATTAAATGAATTAAGGTTGTCACACATCTTAACGAGTGGTGAGTTGAGATACATACAGAACAGATGATACATACTTAGACCCGTATTACAGAACGTCACTCAAATACTCAAGCATTATTTAAAACTAGATTCTAGCCATTTGATTCGTTGAGTGAAATTCTGTAATACGGGATATAGATTTGTAAAAACAATATCAATTTACTTGTAATGGATTCCATCACACATATCATGGCTGGACGGCAAGCAGTTGGCTGTCGTCATCGTCTCTTTAATATCTTGGAAGGAATCCTTCGCGCTTTCAAACCCAAGGGACTGATGGAACTCATCAACTGCGTCAAACAGGTCTTTAGAATGTATAGTCTCGTTTTGTAGAAGCTTCGGTCTCATGTGATCTGCGTACGCGACTACCTTCGGATATATCGCTTGCCACTCTTGAGCCCATAGGTTACCTGAAAATATTTTGATATTTTTATTTTATTTTTTATTTTATTTTATCTAGTAAGTTTCCGAACAGTACAGGGAAAGGAATATTTTAGTTTTAAAAAATTGAGCCTGTCCCAGGACGTTTGATTGAATACAAATAATGTTTGAATTAAACGCATAGCAAAGAATACTTTGTAAAAACAGTTTGTTATACACATTGCCATTCAATATTTATCAGGCATCTCTAAAAACTGATACTCACCTAAAATATGAGCAGGAATTAACTTATCGTTACTCTTTAGTGAGACTTTGTAAACAAACTTAAGCTTTGCTCTGACATAACCGTGCAGTAAATCATAGAATGGTTTGATCTCTTTCCAGATTCTGTCCACAGTTTCAACAAAATCATCATCTTCGAAAGCGTATCGCCACATATCTCCTGCATCAGTGAAGTTCTCCGATTCTGCTACTCTGTTCATTCGCACTACATAATCTTTGAATATCGGGCGTATTTTCTTGCCAGTCGTATCGCGGTAAACTTTCCAATAGTACGCCAATTCCTTTGTATCGTTGCTTGTTTTGAAGATCGATATTACGTCTGGAAAAATTGTTTCTATTGTTAACTGAAAATTCGATTACGATATATGTTATGAATGTTATGTTATGAATCATAACTTATGATGCATAATATTAAATGGAAATAGCATTGATCGAATTATTTTGCGTGAACAATTCGCGCAAAAATTCGATCAATGCTATTTCCATTTAATACTATTGTGTTAATAGGTATCATTCTCATCATCTTCCACAGCCCGAGCTCACCCACTGCTGGGCCCAAAGGCCTGGGTCGAAACGTTCTTCGCTTTTGTTACTCGTAATAATATCCACGTTCCTTTGCTAACTTCATCCAGAATTTAACCGCGGCTAATTCTTTGTGTGTCAATATCAGCCTATAACAGTTCACTGCTGGACATAGTATACTCTTCAATCACACGCCGCTTAAACCGATTCCCGGCAACTCTCATCCAGTTGCTATAAGCTGCCCTGCGGAGGTCGTCGCTCCACCTAGACTCAGGGGGTCCCACATTACGCTTGCCGATTCGCGGTTTCCACGCGTATACCCCAATAGACATTGGTTCTACGACTAAAATAGTCTGCCCACTTCATCTTACTTATTCTATGAGCTATGTCGATAACTTTATGTATACCGGAGTGCGTTATCATAATAAATACATCACTTTTAATAACCAAGATTGGAATCATTATTGAATTTGGGAATATTGGGTCACCAAGATACAGGCTGTGCCTAGTTTGGGACCCCGCTGTTAAACCTGTCAGTTCCTTTACTGTTCATGTTTTTATGTTAAAGAGTTAAATAAATTCCAATTGAATTAGAAAAAATAGGAAACGTATTTTGGTACTTGTAAGCAAAACAACGATAAAAAGTAAATAATACTGACTGACCACTCATCGTTCGTACCGAATCTTCCGGGTTGCAACTTGTATTATATGCACACACATTAACCCGACTCCAAATTCTCTGCATCGTGTCGATTTCTTCTCTTTGCTGGAATATTTAAAGCACATAATTTTCAATCCATCCGAGTTAAAGAACCTCCTTTATCGAAGTCGGTACAAAAACAATTTTACTATTCGCTAGAAGCCAAATCGAATTAACGAAGGTTATTTTATTTCGGATACAAACAGTAACTCTAAGGGGCCGTCTCCACGACCGAGAGAATCGCGGCGATATTATCGTCGTGTCACGTATAATTCTATACACTCTCTCAAGGGCCGTCTCCATGAGCGAGAGAATCGCGGCGATATTTTCGTATAGAAATACGTGACACGACGATAATATCGCCGCGATTCTCTCGCTCGTGGAGACGACCCCTTAAGTAGTATTCTCATATTTATTGCCATTGCCACAATAAAAACAACTTACGAGTAGGTAATCTGATCAGTCATAGAAACGATGATCTCAATGAATTAATTTATCGATCTAGCTGCTATGTCCATTATAATCTGTCCATTCACAATGAACAAAACATAATAGGTGTTTCGACTATCGAATACTTGATTTATATAGAATAATACCTTGCTTTGCGGCATCTGCACATTGGTCCCTCTTTCCTTTATGATTCTAATTTTCCTTCTCATCCTCATATCATTCATGAGTTGTTCATCGTTCAAGTATTTCTTTTTCAGTATGTTCCAATACTGTTTCTTTATTTCATCTTCTTCGGCTGCGATCCGTACCTGTAAATTACAACGTTGAGCAATTAAACCCAAAAACTTTTCTCATTTCACTACAGGATAAATCTCTAATCTCCGAAACCACCCAATCGATTTCAATGAAATTGTATGAATGTGTATGGTTCCAGCTTGAAAGATAAGATAGTTTTGGACCGGATACGAAACGCCCAGCGACGGGGCAACAGCGACGGGCAACAGGGACGGGTCGCTGGTATAAATTATAAATATAATTTTTATCAATTTTCATTCTCACCATTTTATTTTTCTTCGCTTCGTTGTTAATATCAGTAACGTATGACCAAAGAGCTTCTTGTGATGTTTTGCAAACATCCAAACTCAGCTTATCCATCTCCTCCATAAATACATCGAGAGTTGTGTTAACTTTGTCTAATTCTTCTAACTGATATTTAAATGATTGAACTATATCATTTGTCTTCACGATCAGAGTGTTAGGATCTAGTACTGTCCTCATAGCATCATCTAAGAACCTCTTTTCCTTAACCTCGTCAATGTCTGTTTCTATTTCATGTCCGCTTTCTTCTGAACCTTCCAATGTTTTATTCCCCTTTTGCGTCTTCTCATCTGCAGATATATCTGACGTGGGATTTGGTGAGAACTGCACAGCCATTGACGTCGAAACTATTATTAGAATGCATGTTAATCGCTGTAACAACAAACCTCATTATTGTGTGTGTCTTCTGCTGACGCATTATTTATCAATAAAAGCCTTTGTGTCTTGAACAAAACGTCTTTGAAGGCAGGATGTGTGCCTGACATAATACTATCTAACGATACAGTTCAATGGTAAGGTTAAGGTCGATGTTAGTGTAGGGACACACCTACTGAAATTATGCGGTCAGAACTAGATGTCAAATCGTATCTATAGGACGAGGCGTACAGTCGCCAACAGCAGTAATCACAAACTCTCAAATTTCTACAAATGATTTTAAACCTAAAATGTTGGTGGTTAAGTTTAAAATCGAATGAGAAAATTTAATAGTTTGTGAAAACTGGATGCGCTAGCGACTGTACGTTGACGCTACGGGTTGCTCTGACTTGCTAAAATTATACATTACGTCGGGATTAGTGCAAATCCGCGGAACTAGCATTGGATAATTCCGCGTATCTGACAAATGTAGCCAATTTCAATTTGTCGTAGCGACTAAATTAATGACTTTAATAGATTTCTACTGATAACAATACATAGAACACATGAATTGTTACTATTCATGTAAAAATGAGGTCAAAAATCGTTGAAATAAAAATAAACTTATAACCTTCCCCTGTAAACCTACACGTAGTGCAGATACGCGCACTCTACGAACGGTAGATTCGCGGATTGGCACTATCCCCGACGATTAGCAACATGAAGTAACCAAAATAAGGATTAAAAAAAAAATAGTAGATATTTTGACAGAGGCTTAAAGGATGATTTCCACCAAAGGGCTCGCATTAAATTGCATCGATGGAACGGATTTTACAATCTTTAAACGATATTAAATCGTGTACACAGTATTTTAAGTCTATATTACCAAGCCACGCACAGCAGCTTGACCGCAGGCATTTCCGCGACACGTGATTGTAGCCGAACGATGCTGCGACGCGTGATCGCCTCCGTTCGCCTGTCGTCGTATCTGATCGGATTCTTTCGACTGTCAACACGGTAGGAATTATACTGTTTGACTAGACGCGGAAACGGATACGTTCGCAAAAGACGGCACGGAGCCGATTGTATGCGTCGACATCCCGCCGAACGCGAACAGCTGTCGCGGCATCCGTTCGTATCCTTTAAGATTAGAAGCGATGCGTTTGGTGGAAATCATCCTTTAGAAGACACTCTAATCTTTCAATCGTGTATTGTGCCGTTTCCGATACAAAACGCAGGGCGATTGTTACCGAACTTCCGCCTGATCGATGTGTACGCTTAATACACCTAAACGCGACGTAACATTGACCTGATATGTTGCTGGTAATTTCGAAAATATGAATTTGAAGAGTAGGAACACAGAAATTCCCTGAATGAAAGAAGGCCTGTGTCCCAGCAGTGAATACGTCATAGGCTGAATATTATACAGGGTGTAAACAGACCCTTCACATACCCGTCAACCAAGCATTCTGTACATCAAACTAACTACGCAAAAAATATTGCTGGGAATCGACTTTTTTGGGGTGAAAAATCACGTTTTACGGTAGAACTCGATGGAAAGCACTCAGTACATTGTGCTGATGGATGGATTAAATAGCACGGGGGTAGTGGGGGTGTGTAAAGTAAAAATCTTACATTAAAAACATGTATTTAAAAAAAAACTTGTGAAAAAGCTGAAACTTTGACCCCCAATATCTCCGTAACTAGAAGGTTCCCAGGTACGGTCTTTAACAAAAAAATGATCGCAAAGACGGGGAGAACAAGTGCTTTTTGGTTATGTTAAGGGTCTATTTACACCCTTCATTACATGCTGAATTTCCGTCACGTTTTATCCGAGGATGTGTCCCTAGACTTACATTAGACGTAACGGCCGTATCAGATAACGTGTGAGATGAGAACGATTCAACAATGGCCTAAGTGCAGTAACGTAGTTGAATAATGATCATTTCCTCTTGTCTATGTAGCCCGGTGGCTCGGTCAGTGTTCATGACAACTAATTCTAAACTATTGTATGTCATTTGTGGCTATATTTTTCATATTGCTCCTTTTAAAATGTGGTCAAGGCTTTAAGAGCTATATCTGCAGCATCTTTCTTAGCTTTAGTATCAATCTGAGTTAGACTTATCTCATGGATTAGTATGACCTCATTACACTGATTGACGAGATTTAGTTTGAAAGATTAAAGCTATAAAATATTAATTAATTCTCGCTTCATCTGTATCTAGGTCTCATTTTGTCGAATATCACCGCGACTAAATGAATACTAACGATAAAGTATAAACTTACTTCGACTTATCAGGAACCTACATAAGTTATAAATAGCAGTGCACTATAAACGGAAGTTTTAATGGCAACTACCTGCCTTATCACGAGAAATACACTAACAACTGCAACGTAAGAACAGTCTTGTTAAACCACACTTATGTTTATGAATCGGAAAAGTTATGAATAACAGAACAGATTGTTAAAATTAAAAATACCCACTGGGAACATCATCGTGTTTGTAGTTTGGTAGCACAATCCACAGCTGTGTCAACTTGTACAACACATAATCATCCGCAGCACTGCACCCACCACATTTTCAATTCCAGACCAAGTTAGAAGAATATCGGAGCTACCGTGTAACGCGAACCAGCGCTAAGAGACGACAAGACGAAAGCACACTCTGTTTCACTTACTGGTTGTTTGTGAATACTACGATGTGTTTGATCGTTTTGTGGTGGATTTTTCAAATTGGAACAATCGAACGCCTGGTTTGTTTTGAAAACGTAGAACGGTAGGAGCGCGGCGCGCGACCCGCCTGCATGCGCCGGCACATTGTTATGCCACATAGAAATGCCTACCTCAATTCAATAGCTCCACGGTTCGTTCTCGTGCGACCGGACGTCGGGTCGCACCGAGCTCGCTCCTTATTATCGTGCTTTGTTTATCGAACGGTTAACACCTCGATTAATTGTTGTGTCATATAGACTACTCAAGTACGCACACATGGACATATGCGATGTTGGATCAAGCATTGTTTTAGCTACTAGTTAACGTAAACGTTTGCCTCGTTACGCGTATTCCTCATCAAATTCACAGACTTTAGTAAAGTGCTTTTATTAGCCTGCTCTTGATTTCTTGTTAATTTTTAGTACAAAGTTCGTTTGTTAGTTCATCATCATCTTCCTGCTCTTATCCGATGTTATGTTACTTACAGTTGTCGTAACATGTTTATTTTTATTTGTTTATTTGTCATTGTTCAGACCAAACGCATTGTCGGTCACTGAATGTGAGCGCGCGTTACGCATTTATCGCTTTTCCATATATATTTAACTTCTCGTTCATACCGAACCGAATTTACGCTATTATGTAGTACGTTGTCGATAGTGAGCATAGTCACAGTCGGCGCCGAACAATACGTTTGGTGTAAATAATGCCTAAATTATTTTACTTAGTTTTCTGATTAGGTATCATGGATATTTTAGTTAAGTTTATTTAAATAAAACACCAAAACAATATTAATACAGATCGCTTTTAATAATACCAACAAGATAAATGAAAAAAATAACACAATTATTGCAAGTATCTAATATTTTAACCTGTGTATCCGTGAAACGAATGTAAATACTACAAATACATCGAAATTTTTCTGAAATTAATCTTTCTTGATGAATGAAGCCAAGATCTGGGCTCCGGCAGCATCCACCTCGTTGTAGCCGTAGGGCTCCAAAGCTTTCTTGGTCCTCTCGAACCATTTAGTGAGGTTCTCATGGGCACTCATGTCGTATCCGAAAGCCTGAAAATAAATAATATGCAATTTAAGGATACTGTTTAAATTTTGCTATTTAATCGCTCATCGTATCGCCTGGTGGAAAGGTACACTGGTGTACCCACACAACTACCCGCCATTGTTTCCCCACATTTTAGGTAATAAACGCAGTTTTGAGTGTCCATTGATGACATAACGATGACAGTACATACTTTCATAGTTTATGAAAACAGTTTCCTTTGGTAAACAAATGAGGGCCAGTCACGAAAAGAGCTCAATCTCACTCAGGGTACACACGGCGATAGATGATGCTATACATATCCAGTATAACCTGACCTCGCTTTGTATGAGCTTCGCGTACAATGAGAGATCAGCTTAATTTGGTTTTTCGTAGCTAGATTGGTTTGTGCAGCTAATTGAAAGATTCCACTGCATTCGTTTACTTTATAAACACTTGAATCTTTTCAGATTATGTTTAGTTCTACTACCGGCGAAGGTAGAACGTCGATAAATACCTATGATATTAATAATAATGTATGAGAAGTAGCAGACGCTATCAAGGGCACATGAATGCTAAGTAGAGTAAAGGTGCTTGACACCTTTACAGTACCTACTTAGCATTCATTAGCATGGCATAGTTCACCTTTAGTTACATCAATAACCAGTATCTTGTAGATAATAAATAACGAAACAAGCCTCATACCATCTAAAAATGACACTGAGCATTTAGAGATTACAGGATTGTTCGGTGTGACGATGCTTGAAGCAGATCTAAGCCAAGCAAGGACATTTTTGGGCTGAATGATGAAGATAAAGAGACAAAGACTGATGAATATAAATATTAATGGCTGGAGAGGGACAGGAAGTCTAAAGAAGAGATGGATGGATTGTGTGCGGAATGATATGACACAAAAAGGAGTAAATGATAATGTGACAGTAGGTAGGGGTAGAATGAAACAAAAAAAACGTGTTGTGCCGACCCCAAGCAACACACAGACAACAAATCGGGAATATACAAGACAGCAGTGGCGAAGGTTCCATACAACCCGATTCCTACCGGCTTCCCTTTGAAAAATGGCACAGTCAGTATTCTATAGCCCATAATATTTTATACAGTATAGATATGTACTCCGGCTTACCTCTTACAAAAATTGACCCTTCGCTACTGCAAGACAGAAAAACTTGTATCTTCCCGGGATTTTAAAATCTCTCCCGGTAACTACCTTAGCTTTAATATCAACGAGCCTGATATTAATAAATGTATTGATAATAATCAATGATATTGTCAATACTTCTATACCAATATTATAAAGCCGGGCAGAAGCTAGTCTTCATATAAACCGACTTATTTTCAAATATCACTACCTTAGCTTTCACATTAACGAACCTGATATTAATAAATGTATTGATAATAATATTGATAATGACAATGATATTGTCAATACTTCTATACCAATATTATAGAGCCTCGGGCAGAAGCTAGTCTTCATATAAACCAACTTATTTTCAAATATCAAATACCAGAGCATAATATTTTCTCACCATCATCACGGTACGTGTATCAAAAACTTTCAAAGGTATGTCGGATGTTGTCAGCAATTCGCATCAGCTATTCATTCATCTGATACAATCCTTTCCAAGAATTTCTAAAAACATCAACAATCGACTCTTACAACACGCATATACGTATTCACTTATTATTTTTCTTTAAACATACTAAATGTATGGTCTCGCAGATTTTCCTATCATTCAGCATTCCCGTGCATTGTGATGGAACTGTTTTTAACTACGATCAGTCATAATCATAATCATCTTAGTAGTCTCAGCGAATTTCATTTCTTTCAGAATATTTTGGTTGTTAAAATACTGTTTTCGAAGCCGAGAATCACTTCATCATCATCATTTCAGCCGAAAGACTTCCACTGCTGGACATAGGCCTCCCCAAAGTGTCGCCACATTGTCCGGTCCCGTGCGACTCGCATCCAGCGGATCCCTGCTACCTTCACCAGGTCATCGGTCCACCTAGTGGGAGGACGTCCAACACAACGTCTTCCGGTTCGCGGTCACCACTCCAGAACTTTTCGGCCCCATCGGCCATCCGTTCTGCGGGCAATGTGCCGTGTGTTCCCGTTATTGCGTTATTTTTTTCTACTGGATCATACCTACCAACCATGATGGCGGGGTTACCCAAGGTTTGTTTTCAATGTTTACTTGATCCCTGTACTATTCAATGCATTCATTAGCACAATGTTTTATTGCACATGCATTACGTTGCGCGCTACCGTAAACCGCAAATTTTTCTACCAACAGAAATAGGAACGCAGCTGCATGGCTTTCTGACACATAAAAGCTGACTATAACCACCTGTTAAGGATACCCACAGGAAGATGTCCCAACTTTAAAGCTTCAGCTACACTTCATTTTTCTGATAGTTGGGAGTGAGACCAAACCTAACAAGGTGACTTTGCAAATAAAGTAACTTGTGATGTATGTAGTCACACAATTCAGCATTTAATAAAAATTAAATTTAAAATTTAAAAAACCCCCATCGCAACAAAGAAAAGCGAACAAACATTTGAAAAGTCAATAAAATAGCTGAGCCGGTTTTGATAAAACATGTCTCATTGTAATATACACATCATGCCCTTTCATTTGATACCCCCCTTGGGTATATTTGAAAATATTCAATTTTTCGTACCCACATTCATCCCCCATATCTAGTAAATGGCTGCACCGATTTTGATAAAAACGTATCTAAGAACCATCGCCAAGAAACTAGCTTTCAAATAAAAAAAAACTGCATCCGAAATGGTTCACTCGTTTAAGAGCTACGGTGCCAGAGACAGACACACGCGCACACATTGCGGTCAAACTTATTAAGGCACTTGGCACTTACACCCTTTATTATCTTCATCAAAATTTATTCGGCGGTTATTTCAGTAGACAATCCCTTCTACCCGTAGAATGACATATTTCGGACAAATCATTCATTGTTTCTTTAGTGTTACCACTCATAGCCACCTCATTTCTACTCGAAACTTTGATTCATTAGACATCCATAAAAAAAAAAAAACACAAAGGAAAACTTACATCCAGATTAGTGATAGTCACGATGATAGAGATATCAGCGATAGTGAGATCGTCTCCAGCAACGAAAGCCTTTCCGTCGAGGAACATGTTGAGCCAGCCCAGGGCTTCGTCCAGCTTGGCAGCTTGCTCCTCATTGTAATCTTGGCCATGGAACAATACCGGGAGCTGGAACATGGTAACTTTTGCAATGACTGCTAAATATACATTTTTATTAGTAGTCTATCTTATGTTGGCCTTTGATTCAGTTATAAATTGCTTTAGTCACTGACTTCCTTTACTGAAGTGTGCTGCTAAATTATATGTTTTGAAAAAGTATGCCTTATATCTAAAATACCAAAAAAAAACCGGCCAAGTGTGAGTTGGACTCGCGCACGAAGGGTTCCGTACCAACGTAGTAGGGGAGCCCCCTTTCATTTTTCTTATTTGCTGTTATAGCGGTAACAGAAATACACGTTCTGTGAAAATTTCAACTGTCTACCTATTACATCATCATGAGATATAATCAGCTGACAGACGAACGGCCAGCGGAGGCTAAGGCGATTCTCCCACTGCGCCGCGCTCCGTCGCGTAGCGCGGGGCTGCAGATTTTAACACAGTACGCCGCCGACGCGTTATCTTAGGCGTGTTTTCTATAGGTACAAAGGACATTGTAAAAAATGGCCTATGCATCAACACGTATGAAACCTTTACAATAATTACTAGTTCTTTTAATAATTTACATTACAATTATTACAATAGAACGGACACTTCATCATTTCGAAAACATTTTAAAAAGTAATTCACTTCCTTCTGTCTTATTCTCCGGTGTGGGTGCCATTATTTTTTTGAATTAAATTGAATAAACGAGCAACATCCACGCTGACAGTCGATGAATTGACAGATGACCCTTTGACATTTGATAGTAATGACAGAATGACAGTCTCGTCATTTTGTCACTCGTAATTATTGTTATTCTATTGGCCTAATTATAACCTCAAATACCGAAATTGTTTTGGATTTTTATACGATTCTCAGAAGTGTCTGTGATTTATATCTAGTTTCAATCGAATTAATGCATTATTTGGAACACAGAAAGTAAATTCACGTCTCTGTTGGTTCTTAGGCGAACGATGTATGGACGCCGAACAATGTCCTTTAGATACTTTCTTACAATGTTAAAATCTGCGGCCCCGCGCCACGCGACGGAGCGCGGTGCAGTGGGAGAATCGCCTTAGTAATAGGGTCCTGTTGGTTACCCTTCGGCACGGAACCCTAGGTACACTTACTAGGTACCTACGCATTAAAAGTTGGGTCCTTAGGGAAAATAGCCAATGTAGTTCGACTAAGTTTTTTTTGCTCAGACGCTGACACACTGTCCCCTACACCTATTATATTGTAACGTATCCTCACACCCCATCAACCGTCTGCCGCTTAGCAACATTGATCTATTCCGGCTTTCAATTCAGGCACGTGAATTTATTCAACTTTGTCCCACTGTGTATGACATTGGCCAAATGCAATATTTTATATCGTAATTTCAATCTGATTTTATTTTTTTTGCTATTTGCTATAACATGACTTCACGCCTATATTTCATATTGTCATTAAACGAATACAAACCTCAATCTGAGTATGTCCCAAGTTTTCATAAATACATAATTTTGGTGGAAAATTCTTGGTAATAGGAAATATCCAACACCACGTTGTTCAGCCCACCCCACGACTCTATGCTCAGTAATCACATATTTTGGAACTTTTAGAAACCAAAGACGCAGCCCAGAAAACCCTAAATTTTAAATGGCCTGTCCTAGTAAAATCAACTTACATAAAGAGCAGAATATCTCGAATACAGCGTGCCGAGATCAAAGTTGAGTCGCTGGTCCACGATGGCCCTAAGACGAGGGTTCTTGGGGTACAGGGCATCGTCACGGCCGTAAGCATTCGCTAGGTAAGTCAAGATCGCGCGGCTGAAAGGAAAGGTGTATATTTTTTTAAATACAAGGTGGAGACGACAATACGACAATTTTGGCCAAGGTTTTTGAAGTAGCGAGTTGGCAACATGTGTTTAACGTTTATACCGATTTGGGATTCGTTAACCTGTTGGTGGTAGCCTATTATCTACACTATGTAGAAAATGCTAAAAATGAAAAATAACGTCCTGTGAATAAACTGCATACAAAATTCAATCGAAAATATCCAGTAATTTTCGATTGAATTTTTATATGCAGACTGGGAACGTCATGAGTTACATACAGTTTAATTTATTGTCGCATTGTCGTCTCCACCCTGTATAACTTTTTCACAGGTTCAAATTAAATTAGGTAGCAAAACACCACAGACGTATGTATAGATATCATCATCATCTACCTTTTCCCTACTATGTTGGCGTCGGCTTCCTGTCTAACCAGATGCAGCTGAATACATTATATATATTATAAACGGAGCGACTGCCTATCTGACCTCCACATCCCAGTTAATACTGGGTAATACGATACCTCTTAGTAAGACTCATTCTAAGACTTTCTGGCCACTGACTACCTATAACGACTGTCAAAGATCTACAATTTGCAGCGAGTACCGAAGGCTTAAGGTGTTTTCTTAGGCATGGAGGAAACTCGGCATGTAATGGTTGGTCACCCATCCGTGGACCGACCTAGGAAAGCGCGACTTAACCTTGAAGATAGACCTGTGTGGCTGTTATTATTTAGCATCGAGCTTACGGGTGGGTATCAATTAATCACTCATTATCTTTTTCTATTAATTTTCCCACCCCAACTTTAGAAAAAAACCATTTGAATCGCTGGTTCATAAAATATTTAACATCAAGATGCCTATTATGATTAGGTACTTGAATTCCAAAACACAAGAATCTTTCTGTATCAATAATTGACATTAATTGATAGAGTAGCTTTACTAACTGAAGAATTGAATAAGTTTTAGCCTTAAGAATGAAGACCGACATTTTATTACAATTTTTACTACATATATCCTCACGTAGTACTCAAATAACTTACCTTTCCCATAAAATGAATCCGCTATCATCCATAGTCGGTATTGTGTGTTGAGGATTCATCTAGAAACAAAAGAACGTCAGGTAAGTAAAGTCAATATTTTCCAGCGGAATGAAGCAAAAGGTCATAAAGCCTTTCCATATAAATATACGGAAAGCAAGCTAAATAGCTGCGCCCAACAAACATTAAAGGTATTTAAGCCTTACTTTCGTGAAGAAGGCAACCCTAACATGATTTATTGCTAGCGCAAATAAAAACGTGAGCTTGGCACGCGATGTTGACAATCTCGTTTGTAATAGTATATCTGCAATATTGCAGTCCCAGTCCAGATTTTATTAGGAACAAGAATAGGTTTTTCCTCTGTGGTATCAGACCGTGAAAGAAACTGTTTAAATTCTTACTCGTGTTCCATTATAAACTCAATCAAGAGAACATTGCATTTATTGTGAAAAATGGTGCGACACAATACTTAAGAACCACATAAAATCTCGATTAATATCACACAAGAATGATAATGTACAATGTAATCATTTCAATTGAAGTGAGGTACTGTCCAGAACAGGCTGGAAGGATCTTGGTGTCTATAAACATAAATGCCCCTTTGAGAGCCTAATGAAGGCACTGTTACTGCCAGTAACGTGGCCGCCTAGTAGGCCCAACTCATCTAAAAATACCATCTAATCGAAAAGAAGAAGTAAAAGAAGTCGAAATCGGTTTTCAGTTATCCCGAGGACAAGGTAAAGCAAGACTTATCTGCTTACTCATCCTGTTGGTATATCGACGTTAAAAAATAGGAATTCTATTTATTGACGACCCCACACGTTTTACATATTAATCTTGAGCACTTGCTTCCATAGAGAAATGGATTTCGAGAGACGTCAAAAATCATACCAAGATCCTTCTAAGTATAGCCCAGTCAGTTAAGTTAGGAGCACCCTACAAGAAAGTGTTTAAAAGTAAATTTAGAGGGAAGAGGCAGAGATCGATGACTTAATGATTGCCTTAAATTAATCAGATGGCCGGATTAATCGGATGGATAAATTTAAATGAGGCCAAAATTAACAGTATAAATCATAGCTCATTCTAATAAACTTTTATCAGTCTGAGGTATGTTTTCATAACAAAAGTTTTAAAACTAAACATTGTGTATTCCGTAATCGTAAATAATAGAACTTAAAGATTTCAGAATAAAGTAGCACCTATCAACATACCTTGAGGTACTCCGGCGTCATATGCTGTCCTTCCAAGATATTCGTCAACACCAGGTCCAGTTCCACCCCCATTACTTTTGCAGCCATGATAATAGCCCTGCATGGTGGTGACGGCGGCAAATAGTACACCTTGATCGGCTGATTAGGCATTTTGCTCTTAGAACGTGCTGCCGCGTTGCTGTCAAAAGTTATAACTAAGATAATTTCCTAAAGTTTTAAAAGGTAATCTTTTAAGACGGTAAGATCATCATCATTATTTTTGAGCTTGGCGGACTTCCGTATTAAAGAATACAAAGGTTAATAATTTATGATCGATGTACTCATTTTTGATGACATCATGTAGTGAACCATAGATTTGGATAAGCAACAAAAAAAAGGGAATTAAAGTTGTATGAGCACATTTGTATACAATGATATAATGATCGTTGTATTATATTATATTAATCATATTAAAGGAATTTGACAACATTGCTTTTATTGACAAACCACTTAAGAATAAGACATACAAAATACCTGATCAATAGGTAATTTATTGCGGCAATTATTTAACAAGCTAAAATACTGATAGAGACTAACAAGACAAAAATTTTGATAAAATCGGTTTAAACACACTATCAAATTAATTAATGAAAAAGTGTAAGCCAACAACAAAAGTGATAAGTACAGCCAACTACAATTGTGTTGGCAGGAAATGCTGAAGTCAATTGAACAAAATTATACCAATTTAATTAAAGAAGTTAATCACAAGAAGTCTTTCGATACACAAAATGCCATCAATAAGTCGTTTATTCTTTCCTTCCTGCTTCAATGCGTCTATTTTTATACTGGCATTATTTATTTAGTACTATATACAGGGGTGGGCTTCATGCCAAATGCGAGAATTCGTGTCATAGAACCTACAAATAAAGTACTATCAACAGTACGGCCGAAATTAATCAAATAAAATATTCATGAAAAACGATGAACATGCGTGCCTTAAATTACCTATACTTACTTTCGGCCTAGACACCGAATTACTGAATATATAACCTATACTTATGAACCATAGAGCCGAAATTCATCCAATAAAATATTAACAGGTGGATACGTATAGTAACTACCAATATTTTACGTTTACAAAAATGAAAGAAACCAATTCAGGTACGCTCACATTCCGACATACCATCATGTCATACCATCATTAACTTGAATAAATCGACAGTGTAAAATGTAGGTAATTGATGTCATTTGTCAACCAAATACTTAGTACTTAAGGCCTAATTGATTAAAACCAACAAGTAACAGGTCTTAGGCGATAATGCGTCTATTCGAGAATATTACAAGTTTTCTCCATATTTGGATATTTTCTCTTTCAAGAAGAAGCACGTTGACGTCATGTTCACGTGAATGTGCTTCAGATTCAAATTCTGATTCAGGATTCAGATTTGTTTTTTTTTTTCAGTTTTTTTTTTTTTTTTGCTTCTTCTTTTAGTTGATAATTCTTGACAAATGCAGTTATATTAAACAAGCTTGAGTAGGTACTTGGCAGTCTATCTATATCTGTGTACTTGGCTGACAATTTGTCAATAAAATCGTGGTCTAAAATGAACATAAACAATATAGATTTTGACGTCAGTGTCAGGCGACGTGTTGCGGGATTGATACATATTTGTGCAACCCACCCGTTTGCATGCAATTATTCATTGATACTATGTTAGTAGCAACTATAGCAAGGTGGAACACAATTTCCTTTTTTCATTATCAATGCAGTGCAAACATTAACCATCGAAATGAATGCGAAAACTGTGAAAAATCTTCATTATTTTCTTTTACCATTGCGTGTCGATAAATTATTCTAGTTTTATTTAAAGCTGCTCACAAACTTCAGCATGCAAAGATTGGCAAAATGTAAACTTTGACCTTTCTTTTCTTAGTTCAATTAAATAAATAAAGGTAAAGCAGTGTTACTTCAGTGTGAGTAAGAGATGGAGGTAGACGTCCTGTATAGCTCCGTCTCTTTCCCCCGCTAAAGTGACATTAGGTGGTGGTACAGGCCTTAGAATAATTCATTTACACTGTTCTCCATAAACGTACCATGATAACACACTATTTCGTAAAAAAATTATGATGTGAACGTATAATCCATGCTAATATTATAAATGCGAAAGTAACTCTGTTTGTTTGTTAACTTTTCACGACCAAACGGCTGATCGGATCGTAATGAAAAGCAAAGAGATAGATTATATCCTCGGGAAAGACATGGGCTATCTTTTTTTTCTCATTCATCCACATGAAATTTCCACGCGAACGGAGTCGCAGGCAACAGCTAGTTTTTAATAATTATTAGAAATGTAATTGATTTTTAGCCGACATCAAAAAAGGAGGAGGTTAAGTATTCGACGATTTTTTTTTAGTATACATACTGCACTGCTTAAATCCGAAATAACACTGGGTACGAATAAAAATGTAGTTATTAATTTTATTTCAAAACCAGCACCAGATTATTTACTTATTCTTCTTTGCACTCAACCACCACCAAATTCAGTCAAATTATCACTTACCCAGCGGAGTTGATAATAAACAAAACTACTATAGAAGCTAGGCCTCTCATGGTTATTTCAACAATTTATTATTTCTAAAATCTTCTGAACTGCAGTTTTGAAACCTAAAGCCACAATAATATTAAAAGTAAAAAAAAGTAAAGTAAATTAAAAAAGTAAAGTAAAGTTAAAAGTTGTAGGTACGGCAAACTGAAACGAATCCTACATGGGATAGTAAAACTGATACTGCTATCATGCGTCATCCCACTACTGGGCAAAAACCTCTCCCCATAACAACCAATTTTTTTTATCCAGGTCTATATGCACGAGATAGGGGACTCAATTCGCACGCATCGATTTTTTCAACTAGCTTGTATGGAAGTCTTCAAACTGGCGCTAAAACGGCGTTACTTCTATATCTGTGATTAAAACTTCAACACGCGACGGGACGCAACTACGCTGCGTCCCGGCGTCCAGAGAGGGATTACTTCGGGTACAGTTTGACAAGAGTTTTAGCATAAAGAAAAATAAAGCAAGCTGGTTTATTTATTTTTGGATCTAATCAGTTAGTTCACAATTACTGGTCAATCGCAGTTTATCGATGAAAGTAGGCCTCTAAAAAACGAAAAACATGCATGCATTATTTAATTATACTCAATAATAAATTATCATTTTCGTTTTAATTCAACGCACTGCTGTTAAAAATAAATAATCGTGTATTATATGTATAATAAAGCTGATGTATAATTCCGTTTTTGCTAATAAAATATAATAGAAAACTCTACGAACAAGGAAATTATAATGACCAAAAAATATAAATGCAGAACTTTTGATTCAAAATTCACCCGAAACTCACTTCGCTTTTTCTATTTTTTCTACAACAGTTTTGTCCATACATTGGCCCAGTTTGAATTATTTATGTGACACTTTCGAAACAAATATTACAAATAGAATAACACACACAATTTTATTTTATTTATTTTGAAAAGAAACCTACGTATAACCGAAAGACTCCAGCGAAAATTTGACTCGATTTTTTGAAAAAGCTTTCGTCAGGCGTTGAGCGAAAGTCGGCGCGTCAACTACGTTCGACTGAAATACTGATTTATAAGTAGTCTGTTATGATTGTGAACAGAGCCTGTTATGGCCATGGTACCCATAGCAACGTTGGGCGGAGCCATCATAACCACAAGTCATGGTGACCATCAAATCACGATCGAAATAATAGTTACCTATCTATTTATTGTATTGCTTCGAAGGCTTACTGAATCAGGGAAACGTAGCCTGCGACAAAGGCGAGTTATAAATCATGTGATTAGTATTGACTAGGTCATGGAATATTATTTAGCTAACTTAGATTAGCCTGTCAGCGTATTTTATGTCAAGTCATTATGAGAATCGAATAGTCTGAAATGGGAACTTGTATCTCCCTGTACGTACAAAGGAGCTACGTATAGAAGATAGTGTTGTTCAATGTGTATTTTCAGATTTGATTCGATACCGAAAAAAGAGCTATTTTTGATACGGCTTGATTATTTTGTAACGCTACTAGCTGTTGCCCGCGACCTGCAACCTTGCTTGCCTCCACAGGGTTCATGTACAAAAACCGACAGTAATATATAAAATGTGTGATGTGCATGAGAGCAAATAAATAAATAAATCTTCAACACAAGTACCTTCGCGTGAAATTATTATTTAAAAAATATTCTACCCTTTTTTAAACGGATTTTGTTACCAATTTCAAGAGTTTTAATTTTCACGGAACCCTAATTTTTATTCTAAAATAAAAGTAGCCTAAGTTACTCCTTATAACATCAGCTCTCTGCCGGTCAAAATCGATCCAGCTGTTTCGGAGATTAGCCAGAACAAACAGACAGACAAAAATTGAAAAAAAAAATGTCTTTGTTATGAGTGCCGCATACAACGTGTTACAGAATAAACGCAAGACCTCTCGTGTGGTGTCTCAGACCATGAAACTGAACAACTTTTTTTCTATGACTTTTGGAAACTCATAACTTTTTTTTAGTTTTACCATAAAGTATTTTATTTTTTTTGCGAATTTCAAACACTCGTAGGACAAAAGTTGTTTAGTTTCATGGTGCGAGAGACCACACGGGAGGTCTTGCGTTTATTCTGTAACACGTTGTATATTTTCATACGCATTCAGTTAAAATCTGTTATTTTTAAATTACAAACACTTAAATTTTATTTATTTGTATAGTTGTATAGATTAACTGTATAATAGATACAGTTTAGGTCTTGCTTTAAATTAGGCATAGGGTCACCTCTTCTAAGTCCCACATTTCAGCATAGGTTATTTATCCTTAGAATCAAACACGAAGATTATGCTAACCGAAAACTGTTTGCCGACTTATTCATACTTCATTGTTTGATCTGAGTGTCCTGAATCATCATGCATATGTATGACGCATACGATGATGTTGTTATAAACGATATAATTAGTGACATTTACTCTTTTAGGAGCTTATCTTCACGGAAAGGCATCTAATCACTCGTCATTCTAATTAAATTGTCGGTGAAAATCCATTACAAAATTTCATTGGTTGCGCAATCACACATTGAATTTTAATGACAATAGGCACAGAAATTATTTTAAGGCCTGGGGGGTTACTATGACGTCTTAAAGCAGGAGTAATTCCAGTGTGGGTAAGAAATGGCGCTAGACGACCTGTATAGCGCTGTCTCTTCCCCACACTGGAATTACAGGCCACCTGAACGCACCATTCTGATATTGTTTTGAGTTGGTTTTATTTAAAACAGAATTTTCCAATCACTGGAAGAATTGGGATTTGAAATTTCAAATGCCTGCAAGTTTTTTATCGAAAGCTTGACGCATCAACAGTTTGCTCAGTTAAATAGAGAGGCTGATTATTCCACATATTATGTTGCGTTTCTATTTGTGGCAGCACAGCGTGGGGAAACGTTTTGATTCACGTTGATACATAAATAATAATACAATCAGCCTATGATGTCGCTCTGTTGAGACACAGGCCTCCTCCCATACGAAGTAGTAGGCTGTCATTCACCACTTGGGCTCTGTGCGGCTTGGTAGACGTCACATCATATCTTCGATTTTTTCTGGCTTCCTCACGATGTTTTCTTTCACCGTTTTGAGAGTGAGTGTTGATGAAATAAATTACACAAAGAAACGCGCCTGCTTGGGTTCGAAGTCGGGGCCGTAACCAATGGGCCACTACCATCCATATATACATGATAATACATGAGTATACATGAGTACACATGAGTATACATGAGTACACATGAGTATACATGAGTATACATGAGTATACATGAGTATACATGAGTATACATGACTATACATGGGTATACATGAGTATACATGAGTATACATGAGTATACATGGGTATACGTGAGTCGTCGTCTAGAGCCCCAAAATTAGGATCTGTGGCCAATTCTCAGTAAAAATTACACTTGCCCAGTACACCATGAAACAAAACATTCAACAAACGGATGGCACATGAATTGCGTGTTATTTTTGTCCCACAGATAACTTGAAACATGTTATTATTTGTTATGAACCGATGTGACTGCGATACTCACTTGTCAAGGTCGCTTCCAGACTGTAATGGTAAAATAATGAGCTGTGTGTTGTTTCACACAGGTTTATGCTTGGTAATTGTTATTAATTCAGTGCGTATGCAACAACAAATGTATTATGAGAACAAAACTCTGAAATGTAGCAAATATTTACACCCATGTAAATCATCAATCATGTTTTTTTTCCTCTAAAAGTCGTACTAACATAGTTCTTTTTTCTTTTTTGGGAAATCATGAAATGACCCCCCCCCCCCCTACTCTGGGTGGAGCGGAAGGGAGTGTCAGACTTGTATTGACTAAAACCCATCCATGTTCCTTCTTTGCCCTTTGTGTTCCAGGGCCACGGTATCTCTTTCGAACAGTCCCGCAGCCCTGGCAGGCATCGGCCCTTGCAGACCCCTACATCGTCGCTGACATCTCTTTGAGGCGCGCGTGGTACACGAACGCGCTGTCGACACGGCCTGTCGTCATAAGACGGCCGGACGGAGAGCTAGCCCATAACTCGCCGTCCTCAGGCCCGCGCCTACGGTGGCCGGGAGCCACCACGTGACCCCCGACGCCCAAGGTGTCTCCCGCGGTGGCTGGGACGTGAGGTTCTTTCCCTCTCACAACTAACATAGTCCTTAAGGACTCACTTCAGACCGGTATGGACTCTGGTTCGAAATAAATGTTTTGGTTGATTGATTGAAATCATGACTTTGAGAACTTAGATCCCAAAATGGCATTGTCTGATAAATTACTCCTTGCAGGTACCTAACTGACGTCATAATTGCGTTGAAGAGATAATTATACACCGTGACTTTTTAGTCGTCTTACAAAGGTGGTCCACTCAATGTACCCGACATAAAAAAGGTCTAGGCGCGATTTGTTCTTTTTACCTACCATAATAGGTACAAAGAAAAATAAATAATAAATTAGAATAAAATTATGAAACATCCTTTAATGATTTTTACGTGTCAAACGGGAGAACATACCTACAAAGCGCTCGAGTCCAGTAGATCATCGCTCGCAACAGGGTGTTTTAACTATGTCATGCGTCATAACACTGAATAATATTTTTTCTTTTTTTTTCTCATAAATAACATTTTTTTTTATTTTATGAATGTTTAGTAGTCATTGGATACATGAAGAGGGCTGCCGTTGTAAGACGACTAAAAAGTCACGGTGTATTGCCTGAACAAGTGACAGACTTAAATCTTGTCTAGAACGCCTTTTACATAAAAAAAAACACATAACGCACACCTGTAATCCCTGAAGGGTTGGGCAGAAGTCATTTCACCAGTTGTTTAAGTTTCTTGTAATATTCCTTTTTGTGGGGGCCAGCCTATTGGTATTCATCATCATCAGCAGCCTAACTTCACCCACTGCTGGGTTTATACCTATCTCCACACACCTATACCAAAAACCCAGAATCTGAGCTCTGGTTTTTCAATCTGAAACTCAGTAGCAACAGAGAAATTCCTGATTGAAAAACTCAATAATACTTTGCCTGACCTGGGAATCGAATCCATGACCTCATGCGCAGCATGTGACCACTAGACCAACGGTTCTCTATGAGACCAACGAAGCATTCAACATTCATAAAATAAAGTGAAGGTTCTCAATTCAACACGTATATTTATTTTTTTCGTTAAACTAAAAATTGGACTTTGTCATAAACAAAGTTGTTGTTGTAGTTGTTGTTTGTGTTTGTTGTTTGTCTGTGTTTTTGTGTGTTGTTAGTTTGTCTTTGTCTTTGTGTGTTTGGATTAGCTATTTTTATGAGACTCCATTTCAATCAACAAACTTTCTCTGTTTACAATCACGATCGTCTGTTTACAATCGACGAACGTGTTATCTATATAATTTCTGATAACCATTGATTATATCATTCATATCATTCGTGTTATATACTGACCGTACTTATGTAAGTACTTTTATAAGTGAAGAGGTGTTTTGCTAGAGTAATTACTGTATCAGCGTCAAATTATGGAACCAATGTTTACTTACCAAAATTTACTTACCAATATTGACATAAGGCGAAACACACACTAATCTAAATAGGTGAGCGTGGCTTTTACTGATTAGGATGCTTTGGTATTCAAGACCTGTCAGTGTCGTAATTCTACTAAAATTATGAATTTGAAGGTTTTGATCGTGGTTTAATTATGCTGAAGGCGATTAGTTTTATTAGTAAAATCTGGCCTAAGGGCGAAGAGTGCTACCAAATGCGTATTCACCTTTCTTATCTAAAAATCCTGAAATGGAAAAGGTCAACATCGAACAATAAATAACCATTAATCGATTAAATATTGTGTAGACAATGAATAATCAAGCTTTACAAAACCAATTTATACGGATCTCTCATTATATAGGAAACCTATACAAAGCGAGGCCAAGTTATACTGGAAATGTACAGCTTCATGTACCGCTTCATGTACTGAAATAAGATCGAAGTAATACTATAAATGGTGGTACTACAGTCCCTGCACCACACAACGAAACTACTATACAGAGCGTACCAAAAAAGTGTGGTCATTTTTAAGGGTGTGGTATAGACCATCAAACTGGACAACTTTTTCTTGGGGCCAAATGCGTAATCGCAAAAAAAAATATCAGCTATTCAGCTGCCCCACACATTTAGGTCGAGTAGGTATTGAATTTTGGAAACTTTTTCGCCTAAATATGACTGTAGCGGTACTACAAAAAGTGCTACAGTGCCATCTATGTCACAAATGAAGAATTAACATCAAAGTTCCTAAATCGCGCAGTTAAAGTTATCGCGATTCAAGACTATATAAAAAACGACAACAACTGCGGGGCAGTAACCCACTAGACATAACACCCGTCTGGTCAGAGGATCCTCCCTTATCTATGGGGGATGAAGAAATTAACACCCTGTTCTCCATACTCCTAAAATGACCACACCTTTCTGATGCACGCTATTTTGGCACCGGGAAGAAATTAATCAGCGACACGCACATAAATCGAAGCGAGCAGAAGACGCGGTAGGATGACTACATGCGTATGAGTGGAGAGCTCTTAAACCTAAAGTCACCATCAGCTTCCTGCCCTTTTCCTATTCTATTTGGGGTTGGCGCAACTGCGCGTTTTCTTCTTCCATTCTCCCCTGTCAGATGTCACGGCCTTTCTTTTTCATTTCATTCCTCACACAATCTATCCGTCCTTTCTTTGGCATTCCTCTCCCTCTCCATCCATCAACATTCCTGTCCATCACTCTTTTAGTCACATGCGTTTCATCCCTCCTCATTACATGCCCATACCAAGACAAACGACTTCCTTTAAATTTTTCTGTAACAGGCGCCACTTTCAAAGTTACTCTAATATAAGGTCCCATTAAAATAGATGGACAAATTTTAACACAGCGTTCAGCATGTGGTTCAGTACATCTAACCAAATATACCCAAGCAAAAAAAACACTGATTAAAGTGATTTTATTTTGCCTTAAAATCATTGGGTAACCAACATTTTTAGTGTATTTTCGTTAGCTGATTTTTTTTCTTGTAAGTGTTTAATGCGTTTTTCTTATTTTTTTTTTTACCATTGTCATTATTTTGTTAGTCTGAATGATTTCTAAAAGTTTGTCCATCTATTTTAATGGGGCCTTATATACCCATTCCTTACTCTATTCATTCTTGTCACTCTTGCTCTTAAATCTAAAGTAAAACCCGTAAATAATCCCACAGCTATCGTTGAGAGATGCACAAAGAAAGGACTGCACTGAAGGTTGGAAGGTGAAGGTGATTACTCTCTCCTTCGTCATACGTCAGGGACCAACTTATCTATGAGAGTGCCTGTCAGTGACCTATGACTCTTTACGTACTTTAAATGACTTTAAATATCTTTCACACGAAGTTAATGAGCCTTTCCTATCTTTCTCTTTGTTTGTGTTAACAAAGACAACTGCTGATTTACCCATTTGTGTGGCTTTGCATATCATCATCATCATCATCATCATTTCAGCCGAAAGACGTCCACTGCTGGACATAGGCCTCCCCCAAGTGTCGCCACATTGACCGGTCCCGTGCGTCTCGCATCCAGCGGATCCCTGCAACTTTTACAAGGTTATCGGTCCACCTAGTGGGAGGCCTTCCAACGCAGCGTCTTCCGGTTCGCGGTCGCCACTCCAGAACTTTTCGGCCCCATCGGCCATCCGTTCTGCGAGCAATGTGCCCTGCCCACTGCCACTTAAGTTTGGCTATTCTTCGGGCTACGTCGGTAACCTTGGTTCTCTTGCGGATCTCCTCATTTCTGATTTGATCACGCAAGGAAACTCCGAGCATAGCCCTCTCCATTGCCCTTTGGGTGACTTTAAGCCTTCTGATGAGGCCCATTGTGAGCGACCACGTTTCGGTCCCGTATGTAATCACTGGCAACACACACTGGTCATAGACTTTCGTCTTGAGACACTGCGGTAAGTTGGACGAGAAGATACCATGCAACTTCCCGAACGCTGCCCAGCCGAGTCGGCTTTGCATATAAGTATCTGAAATTACTAGTATCATCATCTACAGCCTGACTTCGCGAACTGCTGAGCATACTCTTTGCCACTGCTGGGATACATGTTTCCTCTGCGCGAGAGGGAGTGGGCCAGCATCCGCCAAGTGGAACCAAGGATGTTTAACATGTCTTAGAATATTTGATTCTAGGACATGCTGGTTTCCTTAAGTTGTCTTCCTCCACCGTTTTAAGAGTAGTGTAGAGTAGTAGTGGTGATGAAATTAATTACACAAAGAAATGTGCCTGCCTGGGTTCGAACCCACGACTTACTGTGCGTAAGTCGGAGCCGCCACCACTGGGCCACCGCTGCTCTCGGCTACCGCTGCTTTCAAACGTGTTGCACCGACCCCAAATAGAATAGAACAAGGGTAGGAAGATGATGTTGCTGTGTCATACATAATTTGTTTGTAAGTTTTGTAGTAAAGAGGAGCTCGTGGCTAAATAATAACAGCCGCTCGGGTCGATCTTAAGGTTAAGCCGTGCTTGCCTAGGTTGGTCTGTGGATGGGTGACCGCCCATTACATACCGAGTTTCCTCCGTGCCTCGGAAAGCACGTTAAGCCGTTGGTCCCGGCTGTTATTTGTAGATTTGGCAGTCGTTACAGGTAGTCAGTGGCCCAAAAAGTCTGACAACCAGTCTTACCAAGGGTAGGTATTACCCAGTACTGACTGGGTTGTGGAGGTCAGAAAGGCAGTCGCTCCATGTAAAATACTGGTATTCAGCTGCATCCGGTTAGACTGGAAGCCGACCCCAATATAGTTGGGAAAAGGCTAGGCACATGACGATGAAGTTTTGTAGTAAACGTCTACGGTCTAACAGCATGATAAGGTGGACAACGCCTACTTATATGAACGACACTTGTGAGTTATCGTTTTGCTCATCAACTAGTGCATTACCTTGGAATGGTTTGTTTTAGAGTACAAAAACAATGTGTAGAAATAACCAAGAGATATTCATACAGTTATTTAACTTGTAAAAAGTCTGACAACCAGTCTTACTAAGTGGTATCGTATTACCCAGTACTAACTGGGTTGTGGAGGTCAGATAGGCAGTCGCTCCATGTGAAATACTGGTGGCAGCCGACCCCAACATAGTTGGGAAAAGGCTAGGCAGACGACGATTTAACTTGTAAAATATAGAGAGTTAGACTTAAAAAACTATGATAGCACATTTTTCGTTTTATAAGATTCAATAGGGAATTAAGACCTGAGAAGACCTCCCAGGAGATGGCGGGACGAGCTGGACAAAACTAACGACCAGTGGTCCACATTGGCCCTGGATCGAAGAATTTGGAAGTCATGGAGAGAGGCCTTTGCCTAGCAGTCTGATGACACAAGCTAACAGTATCAGTAATAGGGAATTAAGAGTTAACATGGATCAATATGATTTTAGAACAGCAGTTGTGTAACTAAGCGACTATCAATACCTTACTGTCTTACCGTGTAACCTGATTGTTTTACGTCATACCTAGACAAAAAACCTAAATTACTGCAGCCTAAAATTATCTCATACCCTAATTACAACAGCGCTAAATAAAGTAACCTTAGACGTCTATTTGAAAGTACTGATTTAGGCTTTCGATTTGTATATGGCGTATAATCTGCATAAACCAATAATCTTCAAACAAGCACAACGTATGCGTCATCAGTTTTATAACTTCTTTAGTTTTCACTACTTTATCGACACCCATAAAACAACGCTAGAAATTCCACATTCGAAATAAAACACAACATTACATAAACAACTTAATAAAAAAACTGTTTTATTTATCGCACTTGTACTGGAACAATGTACCTACTTTCCTTCTTCACATTTTGATTTGGATATTACTCTTAAAATTACAATAAGTTTATGAAATGTTCACTTGTCATCGAGCACTTCCACTGTTGACGCACTACTAGCATTATCCTTGTCTTTGTTTTCTCCATTATCGAATCCTTCATTAGCATTCTTCGATCCAGCATCTGATATTTCAGTCTTCAACGAGTTTATCCTTTCACGGCTTTCAGCTTTGTTCTTCGGAACATGTTGTGTTTGTTCATCGCTTATTTTCACCTTCTTACTTTTAGAGTTCCCCATTTTGTGTCTGAGATCCACGGGTTCACATGCACGAGTGACGGTATCAAATATTATGATCCTCACTTCAACGAAGATAAAAATGCTGATAAGAGAATCTCCGTAATTAAATGTACTAGCACTCCCGCTGATAAGTGTGATTCCAAATAAAGTGAAAATGAAACTGCAGTCGGCAGTGTTAGTGAAAGATATTTCTGCAGTCAAAACATAAGTACTGATATAAATACATTCGAGATAAGTCGACAATGACACATCGTCCGTACCTACGTTATGTTCCTTTGACCGGATGTTTATAAATGTCATTTCAAACAATAAAATGTGATGTTTGTGCTAATATTTTTTTTTTATTGTTACTTTTATCATTGTGTGTTTTGTACATTCTATTTTATCTTTCCAGTAATTATCCCACTCTCGGTAAGAGTACCTAGGTACTACTAGGTGTTCATGAATAACATAGATAAACAAAATCAGTTTTCCTACACACCTCGAGTTTGGTACCCACTCGGTACCCAAGAAGTCACGAATGCGCCGCACTAACGAACGAACGTTGTGATGGTTTTGTAAGCAGTAAGCGTGTGATTTGTGAATATTTGATTGAAATAAGAACAAGTATTTACTAAATATGGCAAAGAGTTATAAAATAGACTATATTTTGCTATCTTTGGTTGCTTGAATTCTTCAATAACGCAAGCAGAGATATTTTTTTTTAAATTACGTGGAATTTCGAAAGGTAAGAATATAAAATAATTTATATATACTTACTAGTAGACACGTAATTTGTTTATTTTTTAATAGGTAGGTATTTCGATTTTTCCACCGAAAAAAAAAGTAAAATACCTGGATTAATTAATAAACAAGTGGATAGGGTGAAAAAAGTGACTTAGGTACCTACGCTCGCGTTAAAAAAGTCTCGAATTTATCATTTTTATTAAATCTACTAATCAAAAGACACAACTTGTATTTTTTATTGAACACTTCTTATTTCATTCACAACCAACTTCATTTTTTTAAATAAAAAATATATAATATTGTTGAGTTTCTTTTAGTTTTGTGATTGTAAAATCACAAAACTAAAAGAAACTCAACTAAGTAGATGAAATTAAAATACTGTAGGCAATTATTATTATTATTATTTCCTTTATTTCATTTCTAAACATATTCATTATATTTTTAAATATTTCTATACAAATTAAAAAAAAAAAAAAACATTTAAAAATATAAAAATAGTAGCCCACCGGCATCAGGAACAGGGTCCGATCTACCAGTGGTCAGGGCTCTTGAGAGAGGAACCTCCTAACGATACGTGCCGTCTCCAGAAGTACTGCTTTCTGAATCAAGCCCTTGATCCAGCTGCCAAGCGAGAGCCTCCTCAGATGTTGCTCGAGGCTATTGGCTATTAAGCCATTGGCCGACACGACTATCGGCACAATGACTGCTGTACTTACGTCCCACATGTCGACAACCTCGCGAGCCAGATCAAGATATTTGAATTGTTTATCTTTCTCTGCTTTCACGAGATTCTCGTCATGCGGAACCGTTATATCAACAATCATTGCGCGACGTTCCAATCGATCTATCACCACTATGTCAGGCTTATTGGCAACAATAGTCCTGTCAGTGACGATAGATCGATCCCAATACAACGTGATATTACCATCATCGAGAACTGGGTCGGGCGCATACTTATAGTATGGTACTTCTGATTCCACAAGATTGTACTTCAAAGCAAGTTGCTGGTGGATAATCCTGGCAACGAGGTTGTGTCTATGCAAGTACTCTCCGTTAGCCAGACGAGAACATCCAGAAATAATGTGTCGGATCGATTCACCCGGACGGTGGCATGCCCGACATATGTCAACCGTGCCATCCTTCACAATATATTTCCGGTAGTTATTCGTCATCATAACTTCGTCCATTATTGCACAGACAAAACCTTCAGTTTCCCCGAATAGGTCACCGAAGCGCAACCAAGATACGGACGCTAAGAAGTCTACATCGGGTCCATGTAAAGCCCGGTAATAGCGTCCGTGAAGCTCCTTGCCCTGCCATACCTCCTTGCGATCATTCGTATCTAATACTCTAGGTTTGCGCCAGTTCTCGTTAGCCAGGGAGAGCGGGGTGAGGCCCTTGTCCACTGAGACCACATCTCGGTGCATCCCCACGTCGGCTTCTAGGAAGTATTCCCTGAGACTGCATACCTCACGGTTGTGCAGGGTCTTAGCATTTAAGAAGCCACGACCCCCGCACTTCCGCGGGATATACAGTCTCATCACCGACGATCGTGGGTGATGCATTCGATTTGCGGTCAGCAGTGCGCGGACCCTCCTATCCAGGGCATCAAGTTCCGTCTGAGTCCATTTGAGTATGCCGAAAGAATACATCAAAACCGGAATGACCCAACCGTTGAAGGCGCGCACCTTGTTACCGCCTGACAAAAGACTACCAAGTACCTTATTCAGGCGGCCAAAGAAGCGCTCCCTCAACGATTGTTTCATGTCGACAGTATTGATACCTAATGCTTCCGACATACCCAAATACTTGTACGTTTCTGTTGAGGAGAGGGATCTAAGGTGTATGGAATCCGAGAGTTGAATTCCCACGGATTCCATAATCTCCCCTCGCTTCACATGCATGACTGCACATTTGTCCACACCAAATTCCATCCTGATGGCGCTACTGAAAGTTTCCGTTACTTTCAGTAGCCTCATCAGTTGCAAATTGTTGGGGGCAAAGAGTTTCAGATCATCCATGTAAAGAAGGTGAGATATGACCTGACCACCTCTCCTCAACCGATAGCCTAGACCTGAACCCTCCAGCAGTGTGCTGAGAGGGTTCAAGGCAAGACAAAACCACAATGGACTCAGACTATCACCCTGGAATATACCGCGCTCGATCCTTATCGGTTCGCTGTTCTCCTGGATCTGTCGACATCCTGGATAGCAAAGGACCGTTCTCCAGTGCCCCATACATGACATCAGGAAGGTACGCAGAGTTGCATCAACTTTATACAACTCCAGCACCCTCATGAGCCATGTGTGAGGCACAGAATCATAGGCCTTCTTATAATCTATCCAACATGTAGACAGATCTCTTCGGGAGCGGCGAACCTGTTGGCTAACGGCCATATCTATGAGGAGCAGCTCTTTAGTGCCGCGGGACCCATTCCTACATCCATTCTGAGAGGCAGACATGATAGAATTACTATCAATATGATGGTTAATCTTAGCTCTCAAAATGGATGTAAGAACTTTATAGACCGTTGGTAAACAAGTGATTGGTCTATAATTTTTGGGCTCCGCAGTACTACCTGATTTATGGAGCAGGTGGGTAATTCCTGTCGTCAAGAACTGGGGCAGCGACCCTGACTCTAAAGCTGATTGAAACTGGGATGCCAAGCGAGCGTGCGATCTCTGAAACCATTTGATCCAGAAGTTGTGCAGTCCATCCGGCCCTGGAGATTTCCAGTTAGGCAACGGACGGACTGCACGAGCTACGTCTTGGGGGCTGATGGTGATTGCCCCCATTTCAGGTATTGGATCACACGCTCGTTCAACCTCCCGGGTCCAATCACCCTCAGTGTGACTGACAGGCACGGACCAGATGTTGCGCCAGAACGAACTCATGGCGTCATCATCCGGTAGACACGTGTCAGTCACACCTTGGTCCGGTCGTTCCCAAGCCCTATATACCCACCTTTCATCGCTTTGGAATGTGCGATTCTGAGTGTATCGCTCCACTCGCCTCTTGTACCGACGAATACGGCTTGCCCATGCACAGATCTTCTGCTTCAGGAAGTCGATACGCTCTGTGACGCGGGCCAAGTAGTCTCGAAAACTAACATCAGTTCCCAAGAACGCCCGCCTCACAAAGCGCATCACTCTAGGTCGAGTATTGCCCTCCCTGAAGCAGATTAACTTGCCGATGAGTGCTCTAGCCTCAGCGATACGCCGCTCAATCCTGCACTGCCAAGCTGGAACAGTTAATTTTGGTCGCGTAACTCTGTCGTTGTTAGGAAATTTGACGTGAGCTACACGACATGCCGCTACAGCTCCACAGTACAATATTGAGTGGGTATCGGCGAGGTCTTTGCTGCTGTCAAAGAAATCTGACAGCTGCGAATCTAGAGCACACACCAGCGCCTTGTTTTTCTTGTGCATAGGCAAACGAGGTAGACGTGGCCTAAGTTCAGGCGGTGTGGAACGGTACTCCCGGAATGCACCCTCCAAAGCACTCCTCAATTGTACGTTGCACTGGGTACTCACGGATATAACTTCGTCATCATCCCCTTCACCACCGTGGTCCGACCGCGGCGAAGCACTGGTAACATTTTGTTGCTGCACCGCGATCATTGGTGAAGCAGGCGTAACTAGGTTACTCCGTGATTCGGAGCGTAGTCGATCAAGTACGGTGTCATCCAACATATGGTTACGCTGGATGACCCGCACCTGATCCGACAGTCGTTGCGCCGACACGCTGACATCTGGCTCAAGCACCTGAAACAGAGACAGCATCCGACCACGGTACGCAGTCAAGTTGCTTCCCCCCTCAGTAGCCCCATAATATGCGCGCATGACTTGTTCATTAATGGACGGAGTCCATCGCATGCGCGACACATTTCCATTTATTATTATTATTTTTATTATTTTTTTTTATTTTTTTTTTTTTTATTTTTTTTTTTTTTTATTTATTATTATTTTTTTTTTTATTATTATTTTTTTTTTATCAGCCCTGTCGCTTGCGATCGTACCGCCCGGCTGTAGGTAATTATTTCAAGGACAGGGCCGAGTCACAATACTGTATATATTTATACTGTGCCACTAGCGTCACAAGTACCAAATACCGTAAAACAAATCAATAGACAATGGAAGCATAGTGTCAAAGAAAAATGGAGCTTTTTTCTAAACTCGAAAATTTATTCCTTTTATGTTTGGAACAATAAAATGATTCACCATGTTGTCATTCATTTACTTGATGAACTATTATTAAAAACAATGAGTGGTGTGTGTCAACAAGATAAAGCTAGTAACTATACATACATGCACTTGTAATCACTATCTTTGCTTATAAGCACTCAAGGACAGTATGACCATAAAATGACTACATAAAACAAACAGTGCAACCAAAACATCTGGAAGTGAGCATATTTTTGAGAATTAAAAAGTGGGGTATAAGTATCATTGCTAGAAATAGATTGCCCTGTCATATACGTCACAGCTTCAACAGTTATAGACCGACCGCTTTAATGAGTCCTTGCGAAGGTATCAATTTAAATGGAATAATCTGAAGGTTGATCACTTATTAGTATCGTAATACCTACGAGGATTATGGTTATTTTAAAGCAAATAACCTGTGGGATATTGTTAAGACTTTGTGAACGCTTAATGTACCTTTGATGGGGTAAGGCGGACCGTCCACTGCTATATACTCCCCCCTCCCCCCGACCCTTGCTAGAGCCAGTCTGCAATGCTGAGCCTGAAGTTTTAAACCAGCACCTATGATCATCCAGATCAAGCCTGTCCCTTTGCTGTCCTCCTCCAGCGACGTCCTAAGCCGAGGCTCGTACCCCGCTGGCTGGAGGCCTAAAACTCAAGGCACACACAGGATAGTCCGGTTAATCAGACGACAACCTCCTAGGTCGACCTGCAAGATGCCATTACAAAAAAAAAAGAAAACACATACTACGTAGGATGAGCTCGAAGAGGGTTACCTTGACACTTTAGCTGCGTTGTTCATTTGTTTGCTAGCATTTGTTTCAGTGGACGGCCGTGGACGCCTGAATACAAAGCAAAGCTAATGCACATGTGAGAGGCTTAGCCGTGTGTTACTGTGGAGCAACGCCTTTACTATTCTAGTCATCTTGGATAGGGGTTTTTTTTATACTAAATGGGCTTACTCTTGACCTCAATGTAGTTCTGAGGACAAAGATGAGGTCCACGATGGAACGAGCTAACCCAGAAGAAGCCTATTAACTCGCGACTTAAATAGATTGTGGTCATATGAACTTGGAAACACCGACGCAGGCAGGGAATTCCACTCCTTGGCTGTGCGCTTGGGTGATGCACATCGGAAATCTTCTGATATAAGTTAACTTACTTATCATTGTTATGAGTAGGTTCAAAAAGTCCTGGTTCTGTGCCTAGGCAGGGAATTCCACTCCTTGGCTGTGCGCTTGGGTGATGCACATCGGAAATCTTCTGATATAAGTAAACTTACTTATCATTGTTATGAGTAGGTTCAAAAAGTCCTGGTTCTGTGCCTACATCAAGTAGCAGTAACGACAGTATGTACACATTTGGGAGAGAAAATAAAAAGGTCCAAATTGTTGTGTTCAATTAGACAGCGTTCAAAGCAAATACAAGTGCTTCATGTTTTTTAAAGTTCATAGACACACAATTTATGTAACAGTCTATATTATAATTCAATCCTTTGGGTGCCTTTTATCAAAGGGAACTCGTGGCTAAATAATAACAGCCGCTCGGGTCGATCTTTAGGTTAAGCCGTGCTTGCCTAGGTCGGTCTGTGGATGGGTGACCGCTCATTACATACCGTGTTTCCTCCGTGCCTCGGAAAGCACGTTAAGCCGTTGGTCCCGGGTGTCATTTGTAGATCTTTGACAGTCGTTAGGTAGTCAGTGGCCCAAAAAGTCTGACAACCAGTCTTACCAAGGGGTATCGTATTACCTAGTACTAACTGGGTTGTGGAGGTCAGACAGGCAGTCGCTCCATGTAAAATACTGGTATTCAGCTGCATCCGGTTAGACTGGAAGCCGACCCCAATATAGTTGGAAAAAGGCTAAGCAGATGATGATGGGTGCCTTTTATCAAATACTTACTGTAAATTTTGCCTGATACATTTTTAATCACCCTAAGGGTAACCTTCAATGGAAGTTGGTATGGACAGATTATAATAAGTGTACATTTTTTTACCTGACCAGTCACGCAACGTGTTCCTTTAAAAGCAAATCAAGGTTGGCTTTTGTGTTGAAAATTATAGAGGAACTTATCAGTAAAAGATCTTTGCTTAGTCATAGACTAAGCACAAGCATAGTAACTCAGGGTACGTGGGTAAATAGGGGTTACTCCACAAAAAAAAAAAAAACTCTGGGTTCGCATGGTGTAATACGGTCGTATTACACCATGCGAACCCAGAGTTTTTTTTTTTCGCTCCCTTTTACAGATCAGATTCTTGAGTTCCAGCAGTAGGAACTGTTATAGGCTGATTCCGCTAAGAGCCAATTCTGGCATTATTGCATTCTTTAAAGGGTGTAAACGGTCCTTTCACGAAGCCGTCAACCAAGCGTTGTAGGTACATCAAGCAAAAACCCAAAACGCTAAGAAACGATTTTGACCCTAAAAAATTCCTAACTCAATGTACGCTCAACGCACTCAAAACATTGTGCTGGTAGATGTAATGAATAGTACAGAGGTAATTTCATATTCTTAATTGTTCATTTTTATAAGGGGTCAGGTCGTATTTTAAATAAAGTTATTACATAAAACTTGTATTAAAAAAAACCTGAAAAAGTTGGAACTTTGACCTATAATATCTCCGTAACTAGAAGGTTCCCAGGTACGGTTCACGGCCAATAAAATATCGCAATGGCGGGAAAAACAAGATCTCTTCGGCTTCGTTATGGATCTGTTTACATCCAAATCGTCTCAGACATTAATAACAAAGATTCAATTCAGTGATAAATACAAT
The DNA here is from genome assembly GCA_963082995.1 of Noctua comes. Lineage (NCBI taxonomy): Eukaryota > Metazoa > Arthropoda > Insecta > Lepidoptera > Noctuidae > Noctua > Noctua comes. The sequence continues at coordinate 8,102,128 of OY720270.1, forward strand.
AGTGATAAGTTTAATGACTTGATACAAGAATTATCTTGGTCATATCGTTTAGTTACTTTATAGTTTGGTTTCCTTTGTGATTGATAAAGTATGAGACAGATAGCAATTTACTGCGATTAGTAGAATTGCGATTCACAATTTAATACATATAGACACACATACGACTTCAAAAAGTAGGTTCAGTACTAAGATTTAGGGACTTTTCAAGCTAATTGAAAGAAAACGTAATCGTATTCTCGTAGCGCCAGGGTAGCCAGCTTTGCAATTGCAATTTTTCTTTTGTTTTCTGCAGGTCAGTGTCAGGCTATAAAGGGTGTAAATAGACCCTTAACATATCCGAAAGGCACTTGTTCTCCCCGTCTTTGTGATCATTTTTTTGTTCTAGACCTTACCTTCTAGTTACGGAGATATTGGGGATCCAAGTTCCAACTTTTTCACAAGTTTAAAAAAAGTCGACTCCCAGCAATAGCTTTTGCGTAAAGTTACTTAGTTTGATGTATAGATTGCTTGATTGACGGCTATGTGAAGGGTCTGTTTACACCCTGTATGCTGAACAAAATGTGATTCACAGCGCAATTGTACAAAGCTAAAAATAAAAAAATATAAATCGCGGCTACCCTGACGCTTCCACCTTAAGCAAAGGTAATTTTTTAAACAGAATTTGAATAAAAGGACCTTGTAATATTTGAAACTTTTATTTATAACAATTACTTAAATATTCTGATGGACGGTAATTAGTTTTAAGTTAGTAAACTTAAAACTAATTACCGTCCATCAGAATATTTTCCTATGGCCGTTATTAGGCCTCCTTCGATGGTTTCCAAATTCTCGGGTGTCCACGCTTTGGACACCATACTTGTTATATGACGAGTTATCGGCAAATAGTGCTCGAGGCCTATACATAGGCTGGATCTGCAGAAGCTGTCCACGGCCGCCGTAACGAGGTAGGAGAAATTTGAGTTTAATATTATGAACTGGCTTCATAATATTAAACTCAAAAAGAAGAATTTTTTAGGCATGCAAGCTAAGAAATTAATTTGTTATTATTATACTTTCAACTTATTTGTTCTCTAACTAGCTTCCACCCGCGGTTTCGTCCCCTCAAGTTTCTTTGCTTTTAATGAGTTGACCAAAGTTTTATCGAAATCAAAAGAACGGAATGACTACGCATAAAAAACAAACAAACAAACATTTTTTTTTAATGTAAGATAAGATATTGGAGGCTCCTGGCGTCTCTACTAAAGGATCTGGCGCCGAAATTGCGGTTTGACAGCTTTTGTATTGGAAATTATAGTCAAAACGCCATATTGATTCCCTAGGTAATTGAAAAATTGGCCTCGCCTCACACCTTCCCATGGGTTAGGCAGAAACTAAAGAATTCAAGCTGATACGATTCTTAAATACTCCTTCCACGTTTATACATCTGGTCATTCGCACATGCCGCGGAATGCGTGTATGACCAGATATGAAGTACATCACCAATAAGGTTAGTGTATACCCTTCTAGGTCATCTCCTTCCGGCGTTGCTACTCACTTCCGCCTTGTAAATACCTTTTATCAGTCGTCTTTGACTCATCCTTTTAACATGACCAAACCATCTTAGCATACTGAATACAATTTTTGTCACTATATCTTTTAAACCGCACCTACCCGTACCTTCACTTGTAGTCTGTGCTCTAAGGACTGCTTAATATTTAAAATTGTTAACACTATTTAAACCTTAACAGGTAATTATTTATTTATTCTCGTGGATAATAAAATATGAACTGATCGAGTCGTTTAGTATACAGGGTGTAAACAAACCCTTCACAAACCTGTCAACCAAGCATTCTGTACATCAAACTAAGTAACTTGACGCAAAAATTATTGCTAGGAAACGACTTTTTTTGGGCTGAAAAATCACGTTTTACGGTAGGACTCGATGGAAAGCACTCAAAGCATAGTGCTGATGGATGGATTGAATAGTACGGGGGTCGTGGAGGTTTCTGAAAATCTTACACTAAAAACATGTATTTAAAAAAAAGTTGGAACTTTGATCCCCAATATCTCCGTAACTAGAAGATTCCCAGGTAGGGTCTAGAACAAAAAAAATGATCGCAAAGACGGGGAGAACAAGTGCCTTTCGGATATGTTAAGGGTCTATTTACACCCTTTATTGTATCAATATGAATTGCTAATTACCCTAAAACTCATTACGTTTCTAAATTATCAAAAGACTACTACAATAAGTATTATCCTGAGAATGCGGGTCTAGTATAGGGCAATTCCATAGAACGCTTGGATGGGAAGATGTTCACGGTTCTTATTCCCATGTATGGGAAAAACCTTCATCATAGCTGTATGTATGATATCCGTAACAATCAGTGGATAATATTCTATCATTTAAAATAAATCTACCCGAGTCGTTATGTCTCCTAGCTTCCATAATTACCTAATGAGGACAAAATTACACGGTACTATAATGAGCCTTGACCTAAGTACTACCTGTCATCCAACTTCTACTCATGAGCATATTATACATGGTTTTAAACTATGATTCATATCACATAGTCACAGGCTTATGTCAAATGTTCCTTTGTTAGGATTACAAATGAATTGCACACTAATTAAATGACTGTGATGAGGTTTACATTTTGAATTGTTTATTCCCCTACATTTTGATCAATACTTTCATCATTTTTTTACCTCCCATTAACCTTTTTCACAGGTTTTTATTTCAATACTCGTTTTTAAAGTAAGATTTTTACATTAAACACCTCCACCACCCCCGTACTATTCATCAGCACAATGTTTTGAGTGCGTTATATTCTGTCCTACCGTAAAACGTGATTTTTACCGCAAAAAAAAAGTCGTTTTCCAGCAACTATTTTGTGTAAAGTTACTTAGTTTGACGTGCTTGGTTGTCAGCTTCGTGAAGGGTCCGTTTACACCCTGTATAAATTATCTCAAACTGTATGTACTTAATCATTAGTCTAATGCGAGTGCTTTATGGTATCGAAGAACTCGACGATTGATACTATTCAAACTCAATTCAATATTTATTATAGTTAATATAAATATCTTCATAAAATGTAAAATCAATATACAACTTCAAAATAAACTCAGTAATTAAAAATGGCACGACGTCTTCTCATTCCAGTGGCATCAGTTACTTTCTGTATCTTCTGATATTTATCTATAGCTGTCTTCACAAAGTCGGCAGCATGGCTGATCTTCTCCAATCTGTCTGGGGTCATCAGAGCCCTCATTTCTTCGTGGATCGGTCCCACACCGTGGAAAGCAATGGAGCACAAGTTTGTGTAGGTGCAAACGCCGACTGTTAGCAGAGAACCGAGGATCAGAACGAATATGCTGTTGAAAACCCAGGCAATAGTGCGGCCCACGAAGCCAACCATGGTCTGAAAAGAAAAAAGATGTAAGTGGAAGAAAGAAAGAAAGAAAATGCATTTTTTTGTCTCAAACAAAATGATTAAATTAACGATGAAACAAAATTATATAAAAGTAAACATATGAAAAAAATAATAATAATAAATAACTAAATTGGTCATGTACGAGACCAAAAGGCCCACCTCTCAGCAGAGTGCTGTAATATTACGCTGGTATTTTGATAGAAAATGACGAAGGTTACTGGAAATGTAACTGTCAGTGCCGGAAAACTTATGATTTATCCATGAGGCAATTAAAAGAAAAAACAATCCGACTACTTTTTGTTGAATTCGGGTGTGTATATCGGCACGGGATCAGCATCGATTCAACTCGATCCGATTGTTTCTTTGAAACTCCATACTGCAACGCACTATGCCAGTGCTCTTTTGCAATGTTCTTGCATGTGTAGTTGACCTTATTCAACGCACACTTTGGGCCAACAAAATATAATGCACTATCGTTCCAGCGACATGAAGAAGAAGTCGATATGAAAAGTTATCCACCTAATAATGAAATGTAGTAAAATATTTGCAATACATACCCTGGCAGCAGGCACTTGGCTCCACAACAAACCAAACGTGGACGTATCAGGTTCCATCAAGTAGTTGTTGGAGCTGTACATGTCGTAGCTGAAACAGAAAATGAATTAATACAACACATGATCAGGCAAAATGAAACGAAATGAACTTACCCAAGAGGATGACAAAAACGCAGACCAGTATGTAATCGTAGAAGTACATTGCAAATTAGAAATTAGAAGAACATGATACAGAATGCGGAGAATCACATGTTGTGATGCAACTTAAAAGGAATTTTTATCTACCAATGGACTGCGATAGGTTAAATGGATGGAAATCATCATCAATTAGTGCAAAAACGTTCGATCAACTTGAAAATAACTAGAAAAGTCATATTTACTTGTTAGACGCGGAGTAGCCATTGTCGTAGACGTAGCCTGGAGCATAGGGGATGTCAGGATACGCCACTTCGGCGGTGCCAGGGATGTATCCATTTGCAAGAATACCTTCTTCATCCTGGAAACAGAAATGAGATTAATAAGTACCTTTTCATGAACTATCAAATATTTATAATATCGAATGGCATCGAATCTACCAAGGCCTAACTATGCTCAGTAGTTGAGAGATCTGTAATTAAAAAGGAACCCGTCAACGTTCACTGCTGCAGATAGGCCTACATCAAACCGCTATGTTTAATGGACCTAGGGAATACTGGCCAAAAATGGCGCAGTGGGTAGGTAGTTGATGACCAAAAAACGTCTGCGTACTTACATTATTTAATTGTACTTACATTTCTATTAACTTCAGTGGAGACAAGTGGTTGATCTGATAACATAGCATCATGTTTAATCACTGGCCCGAAAGATCTCACTGGTTCAATTCTTGCTCTGCCTTGATTCCTAACATCAGCTGTATACACGGGGTGTTCAGCTTCAGAATCAACTTTCTTCATGATGTGGTTTTCTACAGGTTCCGTTTTGAGTTCAGGTTTAAATACAGCCTGTTTTTCTAACATGGCGTATGATGAAGATATTTCAGCTGTGAATGCTGTGGTGGCTAAAGCCAGGAGCACTGGTACGGTTTTGAACATCTGGAACATTTTGAAAAACTGTTAGTATAATGAAACTTGTTGCAGTATTTATGAAGATAGGAATTGCATGCTTACCTTGATGGTCTGGCTGTATTGATCCTATCTCGACGAAACCCTTGAAGGAACTGATGTCGCCTTCTTCCTGAGCTGTCCTATTTATAAGATTTCCCGAAAACAAGTCACCCCAGACAGTTACTTCTATTATCTTCGTATTGTTTTGCATAATGGCAGGGTTGAAGCTAAAGATAAGGATTTGTCAAAGCATTGGAATGTTAGAACGTAGTTCCCACAGATGCCAATAGCTTACATTTTTGGCAATGTCCCTTATCAGAAAGCTTTGTTTTATATTTGAAGATTTCGACCGGCGCCATGACCAACGGTATAATAAGTGCCGATTTAACAAAGAAAACTCTTTAGGTACACGGATAGTCGTTAAAGTGACTCATACTGTTGTAAAACATAATTTTGTTCAAAATGTAGTATTGCCCAATATCAGAAACGTAGTACTTGAATCTTAACAAGTTCGATGTGGTTAAAGTAATTTCTCTAGAGCCATCTTTGTCCAGCATCTTAGAGTTCAAATATGACTTTCATAGTTGTTTTTTCTTACATAAAAATATACTACAAGAACAGAAAACCCAACAAATTAGAGAAAGATGATTTGAATTATGTTGGTACGACCATAAAAATTACCTACGAAGAAGTAAATTAATAACTGTAGGTACCCATGGCCGTTACTGTAAGGTATAGAATCGGAAGCCTCATAAACAACACTGGCGAGTAAATTGTTACAAATCGATATCATCTATCATTCATTTCCAAAGAGTACAGAAAATAATAGGTCGTTACTGCCTAGTCTATGAATAAATGATGCAACTGGCCGCTAACAGTGAACAGTTCTTTTCAAAGCTCTATACTTTGAGGCAATTTGACATCGTTAGTGACCCCGTTTTCTGTGTATCGATTCCTGACTTTAATGGTGATATAATCGTAGGTGTATCATTTGTGTTGGTATAAGGATCATTAGGTGACATATGGAATTGAGAGTGACTTGCAGGTTGTAGGTCACAGGTATAAACCTAGACGAGTACTTTACTTTGTGTATATTAATTCATCACTGCTCTCAAAACGATGAAGGAAAACATGGAAACTGGCTTGTCCTAGAACAGTGAAATGAAAGACATGTGAAATGTACCAAGCCACAATAGGCCCTCCGTGGTGATTGCAGTCTACTCGCACTCAAAGAGAGGAGGCTTGTGTCCCGGCAGTGGAAACATTATAGGCTGATTATGCTTACAGGCAATCCATTTTGAGTAAGTTAAACATTGAACAGGTGTATTTGGTACCAAAGAAGACAAAGTTGCCGTATCTTTGTCTTAAAGATGATTCATAATTATCTTATTTAAAAATGCTTACATAATAGGGATGTTTCCTGAAAAAATCTAATTAGTCAGTCAGATAGATTTCCAAAAAATATTGGACAAGTATTTTTCTTTTTTCACGAAAACTAAAAATGAAGACGATACAGTGCGTGGAAAACTCGTGTGACGTCATACTTCAGTATACTTTTTACCGAAAAGTGACGTCACAGGCCCCCACTCATGATCTTTGATGCGTTTTATCTTCGCCAATTTTTATTGATTTGAGAAAACAAAAAATACGTATCCAATATTTTTCGATAATCTAACTGACGGACTAAATAGATTCATATTTTTTTTACACAGGAAACATCCCTATTCCTTACATATTATTTACGAATATTCAAGTGGCGAAATAGCGGTTCCAAAATTTTCAAAAAGTGAAAATTATTGTTACCGACATAATTTCTGAAAATATCATAGGTACAGACATATAAGTACCACCTACTTAAAAAGCAGGTAAACTATGCAGTTTGAGTGAGTCATATCCATGAGTCACAGTACTGTCTACCGTCAAGTCGTGTAGAACAATATCCCTGTACTGATACAGTTCTGAGAAAGCGAATACTATCAGGAAACGACTGAGTGACCCATAATCGCATGAACGTATCTGCTTCTGACATAATTGATGACTTAGTTAATTTTCAGGAAATTCTGACATAATGTTAAGCTTACGAGTAAGTTGGTGGATCAATTGATTAGCAGGGATTGTTCATCGTCTATGAACTTATTTTTTCTTAACATAAAACAAAGTCGCCCCCACTGTTTGTACGCTGAGATCTTTTAAACTACGCAACGGATTTTAATGCAGTTTTAACAATAGATAGAGTGATTCAAGAGAAAGGTATAATGTACAATATTGGACACGTGCAAAGCCGTGTTCACCAACGCTAACTGACACATTGGCGGATGCCTAAATATTATAGCACAGTCTGAATTTCAATTGGCTTTAATAAGAAATAGTGAGCCTCTATTTAAATATTCAATTAGGCGCCGACTAGTGTTCATGAAAACGAAGACTCGAAGAAAAAAAAATAAAAAATTACATTTTGTTCTCGATTGACAGTTGTCTAGATTTACTGTTAGAGAACTGAATCGAACTGAACCGAACTGAACCAATGATGACAGTGAATCTGTTTCTAATTTTGGTAAAAAGGTAAGCGTGAAAAGTCATGCATTTGTTTTGTTTACATAGCACAAACAACAGTTTGTATCTGTGGTAGCAATAAAAAGGTTGTCTATGAAGCTATGGATAACAACAGGTGCGTGCAACATAGAAAAGAGGTTTGTTACAACTTACCGTTTGACATATTCCCAAAACAACAATATTTCCTTTTCAACGAATTCACTCATAATTCCACAAGCAACGAACTTTGATAACTATCATACAAACATGTTGGCGATTGTAATTTAGATCTAATCAATTATTTGATTACCTTTGTAACTACCGAATTTTTTGACAATATGCGCGGTAAGAAGGAACATTTAAACCTAATTAATCACACAGTTGGGGTGATATTTTCACATTAGATAAAGCAGTACATTATTCGAATATAGGTTTTATTGTACAAAATATAAACTTCATCGATTCAGTTTCACACGGTCAGTCATATGGGGGCCCGTACTACGACTACTCGCCAGTCGGCCCTGTAGTAGGTAGTACAATTCAAATAGAGTTCAGGGTTAAATACCAATCGATTCCCATTCATTAAAAAGTAGTTTCCATTAAATACCTCTAGAATTATAGGCCATCGAAAACAAAAGTAAATATTGGGTCGATGGTACGTAGAAGCGTGTTACTAATTGCACTTTTTGTCACTGCTGTGAGGTTGTTTACTGAGCGCCTCCATAAATGATAATTATGTTGTTCTAGTGATGGATTTTTAAATTATTGTACAGGTATCCTGGAAAATAATATGCTACTACAAGTATCTTTGTCTCTATCCGTAAGCACGTGCTAATCTATAGAATATTTTTTTTTGTTAGTTTGTATGTATCTTCGGAACTATTGATCCGATTCCGAAAATAGCACTAACGGAAAGCTGCATTATCCCCGAGTGTCATAGGCTACATTTAAAACTTTCCCGTTAGTTAAATTCCGTACATAACAGTAGCGAAGTCGCGAGCAAAAGCTAGCAAGTTTCATTATAACTACTAAGAAACGTCCACTCGAATGCTGCTTGCTTGCTTTTGTGCACAGCATACGGATTCCAGGTTTTAAGCTTACAATAGTCTAAAACATTTTCTACTGACTTTCAGCCTAATTCCTATTTATACTTCACACGATATAGGTTTGTATAATATGCAAACTCCATGGTGTAATTTAATGGATTCGTCAAAGAGTTTGCTATTCAAATCCTCTTTGCTTCTTAATATTTTGAAGTGTTCCATATTCAACGAATAAAGTTTATGTTTACTAATGTCAAAATGGGCTCAACTGTTATTTTTAAGAAAGCATTAAAATGGCTTTGAAAAGATTACCTAACGATGTTCAATCTTTGTTATGTGCCTCTGCCCAAGTTAACAGTTTCAAGAGAGCTGTTGAAGAATTAGTGAGTTGCTCAAGCTTTTGTTATTTAATATTCCATTCTTTTTAATCCGTACGTATATGTAGCGTTCAATAAAATTTTATTAATGTTAAAATCAATGATTAGTCTGTATGACGTCAAACTTCGACTAAAAAGCAATCATCTTCGTCACAAGGGTAAATTAACAAATACCTATTGTTAAGTTACTTGAATACGCAAGTTATATATAACTAAGTCAACGCTTTAATGTAAGTATTTCGTACCAACTTGTACGAATCCTGATCGTAATCAAGCAAAATCAAATTAACTGTTTCTAATGCTGATAATATTATCAAACACTGCTACCGATTTTACGTATTTGATGATAATAGAATGATATTATTACCAATCTTGGTTTTAGATCTACAATTCGTTAGATGCGGAATCTACATCGATTGCGATAAGAATACATATTCAAGAAAGTACAATACAAGTTATTGACAATGGGTATGGAATTACAAAACATGACTTAAGTGCAATTGGTCAAAGATATATGACGAATAAAGTAACAGATGTTGCAACGTTAAAAGCAGCCCCAAAGAATTACGGATATCGGGGTGAATTTCTAGCTAACATAGTAACAGTTTCACAAATGGTCAAAATAACGTCGAGGCATGAGAGTACGGAAGAAACATGGGCCAAGACTTTTTACAATAGTAAAGAGAAAAAGTTTGCTCAAATGACAGCAAGGCCCACAAAAGGAACAACTGTAAGTACTATATCTGAACTTAGTCTTACGAAAGGTTAATAAAACAAATTATAACATGATGCTCATTTACAGGTTGACGTCAAAGGTTTTCTTTACAATCTAAATATACAGAAAAGAGGAATAGATTCCATAAACGAGCTACAAAACATTAAGTCATTTCTAGAGCGATTATCTTTAGTACACAACCACGTATCATTAAGTTTACGAGATGACTCTCAAAACGAAATTGTTTTTAATATTCATAAGAAAAGGGATGTATATCAAACATTAAATAATTTATTTAATATCGACAAAGTTGATGTACAGGAGCTTCAAGTAGAGAAGCATGAGTATAAAGTTAAAGGTTACATTGGAAAGATGGATAAGGATCTTGACTTGCATTGGATTTTTCTAAACGGAAAGTATGTGCAAAGTGGTAGCAAGTTACACAAGGTATTGAAAGAGTATTTCAAAAATTCTCTGCATATTAAAGACCAAACAACACTAAAATCTAAGGTAGGGTTGTACTGGCTTTTCAGAAAAAAATGTAGAATTTCGAACATCTGGTTCTTTTAAGCTTATTGAGTTTCTTTTCACAGAAAAATAATGACGAACATCGATTATTTAATCAAAATATTCCTTACTATTTCATTTTCGTTACGTGTCCGTATATAGATTATGATATCAGTTCTACACCAAAACAATCAGTTTTAGAATTTAAAAACTGGAATAAAGTATATAAACTATTAGAGAAATTGATTAAATTCTACGCTGGTGACGTTAATCTAAAAGAAATTAAGAAAATTGAACATAAAGTAATGAATAAAGAACAGACAAATACGGTTCATCAAGATATTCGGGATGAAGTTAAAAAAATCATGGATAAAATATTAGGAAATAATTCGAAAAAGTTAGGAGTTTCGCAGTTACAGAATGGAGTCAAAGGTAAATAACTTCGTTTCGTTCGTTCGTTTCGTTCGTTTCGTTCGATTCGTTAGTTTCGTTCGTTCGTTTAGTTCGTTCGTTTCGTTCGTTCGTTGGTTCGTTTCGTTCGTTTCGTTCGTTTGTTCGTTCGTTCGTTTGGTAAATAAGTTCGTTTAATACATTCTAATTCTGCAGCTAAACAAGAACAGTAAACACACAAAAAAAAGGTTTTTGTGTGTTTGTGCACAGACGCCAGCTGCAAATCAATCTACCTGAAACTATCAAGTCTTCCGAATCGACCTTGAACCTAAAGATTTAGCAATAAAGTTGAAAATCTATTAAAGAAATTTGACAGATTGTAGTAGCTTGATGCGCTGGCATCTGTACATTGTACAAGCCTCAAATAGAAAATATTCTAATTGAAGGTATGTCAACAAAAACTATTAATATTTTTAACATTACCTATAGGAAAAATGGTAAAAAGAAAAATTAAAAAGAAGACTAAAAATCGTAGTGCCCAAATTTCTTTGCCAAAATTCTTTGTTCAAAATGACAACAAACACAATAATGATGAACAGGCTTCACCGAAAAGTAACGCAGAGATTATATCTGAACATAATATTGAACGCGTTATCGAGCAGACAGTCGAAGACATACATAAAAAGAAGCAACACGAAACGCTTGTAAATCCCACAAATCATAATGAAAATAATAAGATTCCTGTTCCAAAGAAGTATAAAACCAAAGAGATATCGATGCGCAAAAAGAAAAAGGAGTTGAAAGCCAATATCTTATCACCAGAAATGAAAAGGAATAAAATAACAAAGAAGCAAAAACATAAATTAAATAAATATAAAAAAGTTAATCTCAACAAGAATGAATTTCAGCATTTCAAAAATAATATAGACTCGGTCTGTAAAAGCAGCAAAATAGTGGTTCAGAAGTTAGAAAACTTTTTGCACCATACAAAGAAAAGAAACGTTTACATAAATCAATTGGAAAATACAAACAGGAATTATATGAGTAACGCTATGTTTTTGCAAAGGAAATATGGTGCAATGAATTATAAACCTCAGCCACCAAAAACAAACAAAAATATAATTGAAAAGTATATCATGAACAAGATCAAAACAAAGCCGTACAAAACAACGTATGACCTAGTACAAACAGTTCTGAAAAGTCAACAAGAACTATTCAACATTGCGGAAAATAACATGAGTGAAGAACTTTACAATACATTTCATAAACGAAATGATACATCGTGTTATACCAAGGTCCCAAAAGGATATACATGGACCAATAAGTACATTTGTAGTGAATACTCAAATAATAATGGCAAAACAGAAAGAGCTTCACAGTACACAACCGATATTCATGCACAATATAAAACTTACAGCGAGTATGAAGATAATTTTAATGAATATCATAGTGTTTATGAGCACAAAGAAAGATCGGATATGATGAGTAGCCTTTCAGAAAGATTTAAATTTGTAGATAAAGAAGAAAACATTTACAGACCAAACCAAAATATTTATTGTACCCAAAAAGAAACATCTTATCGTACATTAAGTGGCCCAGTGGTTCTTACATATGACAGTCATCAATACAATAACACTGATGAATTTAACAGAAACGATACTGAAAACTGCTATTCAAGTAATAAGAGGCAAAATGTAAAGTTCATCACTAAAGAATCTAGAGATAACTTTGCTACTTCTAATGATTTTAAAAATAGATTTATAAAACTCCTTAAACCTACTTCTAAGAAGAAAATAAAAAGCTTTGATATACATATGAAACAAACCATAGATGAATCGTATACAATTGAGTATACTAAAAGTAACGAAAATAATTGTAATACGGCACGTGGTAACATATCTCCAATCAGCGTAGATTTTATTGAGGGCATGGATCATTACAAACATGCCAAAGTAAACTATGAACCTGTGTCATCAGTCAATGATTTTAATCCAGTCTTTGGAAATACGTATACAATACATCCATTAAATTTCTCAACCAAAATAAGTCAACATTTTACAACCGAAAATCGAACAAAAATAAAATCTAATATACAGTCTCCTGAACTGATTGATACTTGCTCTGTACATTCTCACCCTGAAAATAATGGATCTAAAAGAACTGAATCTGCTCATAATGAGAAGAATTTCAACATTGTGTTCGTTTCTAAGTCACAACGCTCTGAAACGGTGCCTTCGCTGAATAACAATACGACAGTAGAACCATTAAACGTTTGTGAAACAGTTTTCTATGAAATTGGATCCGGTGAAAAGGAGTTCGGTGTTAGCTTTAATGAAAACAACCAATTGAATGACTCTTTATATGGTAACATCAAAGATGGTAGAAACGAATATGTTCAAAATGAACATGTTACAAGAACTGAGGGCGATGCTAATATAACCGAAAATGTTTCACATCACTTTGGCTACGCAGTAAAAACAAAACAGCCTAACATAGTAGATAATATTAATATCAATAACTTACAAGATCCTGCAGAAAAGTACCAAAACGAAACAGCAAATGATATGAATATAACAGAAGTTCCGGACACTGTAGGTAACTTCAATCCTGAAAGCATTGATTGTAACTTTGAAATTAACTTTAATTTCAAAACTAGACCTCGTTTTGTGCCCAAAGGTAACGACGATTTCAGTAATGTTTTTTTTTTCATGATTTAATGAAGAATACACTCAGTAATTTCTTTTCAGGTATGTCTCAAATCTTTGAAAATTGTCGCACTAAAACTGCATGTGACTATGACATGGATAAAGAATATTATGAAGATGTATGTTACCACTGGATCACTTTTTTTAAATATGAAGATACTTTTGATTTTAAAATCACTTTGTTTTCAGATCATCTACAACAATTTTGCCAATGATGTTCAACATAATACTGAAATATATGAACCAATAATACAAAACGTTGATGATCTTACGACTAAGAATATTCACAAGTTTCAAAATAAGGTTAAGAAAGATAACGCTTCCTTGGTCTTTGATGAAACATCACTGAAAGATGTTAAGGTAAGATTGCAAGATTTTGCCATACAAATAACCCTACCCTGTAAAGTAAATCAACGAAACCAAAGATACAATGGGTGTGGTCGTTGTAATAATAACTATGTTATTTCAGGTGCTTGGTCAAGCTGATTGTAAATTCATCGTAGCGATTATGAAGAAGCGATGTGAGCATTTAACAGAAGCGTCAGAGTATCTAATATTGTTTGATCAACACGCAGTACATGAACGAATACGATTAGAGAAGAACTTAGCAGGTAGGACTTTCTGATAAAGGGACTAATGCCTGTTTTCACTCACACTAGGTGATACCTAAACGATTCCCTAAAATAAAGTGCGCACTGTTGTATTGTCAACGCTCTGCTTAGTGCTTAGAGTTGAAACTCTAACAGCGCCGTAATACTTAGGCGGATATTATATAGTCAGTATTAGCAAAAACGGTAGAATGAGAGAAAAACATTTTGCTTTATAAAATGACTAGCGATACCCCTTGGTAAGACAGGTTGTCAGACTTTCGGGCCACTGACACTTGTAAAGACTGCTAACTAATTTAACTTGCTAAGATAACTTATGCTAGTGATGTAATGAATTGTGAAGTTTAGAATTCATCAGTACAATCCCATCCCTATAAGGAAGAAAGAAGAAGTTTAAATATGTATAAAGATAAAAATCTTATATTTAGTTTTAAGATTACCTTGTATTTCTCATATTAAGTGAATTGTATTCTTTTTGAGAAATAAATATCTTAAACCGTAAAGATTTGCGTTTTGACCAAAGCGATTTAATAACGATAGTTTCTTAATTCTAGATTACTTAAACGAAGAAAGATGGACAAGTGTCCCAGTAGATAACATTACTTTGAAGATGTCTAAAGACGAGATTCTTTACCTGCATAACTATAAGGATAAGTTTACTCAACTTGGTCTACAATGGAATATTTTGAATAATAATGAAGTAACCATACATTCCATACCTGAAGCAATTCTTGGTAAAAATCCAAGAGAGGTAATGAGCATTGTTTAATGTATATAAAACAGGGGGCCTAAAATAGCCGCTTTATCATAACAGGATAACAATGTGAATCACGTAGAATTCTTAAAATGGTCACAGACGCAGATAATATGAATTATAATTATGAATTGTCACTTTGTGACCATTTTACGAATTGTAACGCATTATGATTCTGCTAAAGCGGCCATTTTAGGCCCCCAGATCTAAGTCGTCTCGAGAATTTGAAAGGATTTCGTTGTAACAGTCAATGAAAGAACGATTTTTATAATTTTCACTATGTTCTCAGGTTGAAAAGGTAATAAAAGCTGTCAGAAATCTGATAGTAGAAGAAATAAATGTCATGAAATGGCAAAAAGGAAACGTGTCGTTATATCCGAAATCAATCATGGATTTAGTTTTCAGTGAGGCAAGTTATCTTGTACTGTTATCTAATAGACAAAACTCATGGAAATTGAATATCATTGGAACTAAAAAATGTCTCGTTGGTCCTTTGGTCGCAAGCGCGACTGATGAGCATGAGGTCCTGGGTTCGATTACCGGGTAACCAGTGTTATTGAGTTATGCCATCAGTAATTTAACTCAAACATATCTGGCGAAATTTGGGTGTACTATTAGATACATCACACATCGCATCTGCTGTGTTCTTGAGTGGAGACCGCGAATTGGCATGCGCAATGCCTGCACCACAAGCACAAGCTTCACCACAGTTTTGCCTGCGCAAGCCGGTTTGTACACGGAACGGATGGTAAAACAAACCAACCGCACGCACGGTGTTCCGTGTACAAACCGGCTTGCGCAGGCAAAACTGTGGTGAAGCTTGTGCGTGTGGTGCAGGCATAAGGTGGGACGCCCTCGGGCTCGGTGGTGCGACTATTCTTCGCAGGGTGGCTGGTAGCAACTGGATGAGAGTTGCCGAGAATCAAGTTGAGTGGCGTGCGATTGAAGAGGCGTATGTCCAGCAGTGGACTGCTGTAGGCTGATGATGATGATAAGATACATTTTTGCCTAACCCTTCGGCGATTACATGCGTGATGTCATAAAATGCCCTATTATCAGTCTTGCAGATACGCCATCAAGTTTGGCGATCAACTTTCCAAAGATGATTGTGTTGAAATGTTGAACGCGCTTTCCAACTGCAAGACACCATTTCAATGTGCTCATGGAAGACCAGTAATGGCTGTGATAATGGATATTGTAGCTGATAAACGTGAATATAAGGTAAACAAATGTTTTTTTTAGTGCAATGGATGACAACTTAGATGATAAATTGTTTTTTCCGGTAATGTTATCAGTCATTATGATGATGAATTGCTAATATCCTGTTTGTGAACTAATTAGGTACTTTTATTAGTATTTTGTTTTATTGAGGAGCTCGTGGCTTAATAATAACAGCCGCTCGGGTCGATCTTTAGGTTAAGCCGTGCTTGCCTAGGTTGGTCTGTGGATGGGTGACCACCCATTACATACCGAGTTTCCTCCGTGCCTCGGAAAGTACGTTAAGCCATTGTCATTTGTATCTACAAATGACAACGGCTTTGACAGTCGTTAGGTAGCTAATGGCCCAAAAAGTCTGACAACCAGTCTTACCAAGGGGTATCGTATTACCTAGGTAGTACTAACTGGGTTGTGGAAGTCAGATAGGCAGTCGCTCCATGTAAAATATTGGAATGCAGCTACATCCGATTAGACTGGAAGCCGACCCCAACATAGTTGGGAAAAGGGACATGATGAATTTGTATTTTGTATTAATAAAAAAGAATTTACGGAGATGATTTAATTACCCTCGTACTAATGATTCATTTTAGTTGTCTGCCGATAATAATGTCGAAAGATAAGCTGTTTTTGTATTTTTCAGATAAACAAGGAATCTTTGCGTCGATTCAGACAAAGAAATACAAGACGAGTTTGAGCACATTGCATTTATTGTTTGAATAATAAAATTCGTGGTTGAACAACAGGTTTTTTATTTTACAGAATAATGATCCTTACATTTAATTACTTTGAAGAAACGAGTTAATAAAAACTAGTTTAATATCATACAGGGTTATCAACGACTTTCTAGTTTTAACATTTTACCAGCGTTAACTGAAATTCATAACACATGAATCAAGATGATTCAAGTTAGTAAGTACTTCAAGAAATAAGCTGAAAACTATAATTTCAGGCGGTATCTTTTACGCGGGACAATAACCCTGTCGAATATGGCTCCTAATCCACTCGATATAAGGAGCTATTCTGGTGTGCACGTCTGGAAAGCCGGCAGCACAAGGAATTCCCCAAGACACGATACCAACCAGATCGTTGCCTTTTATTACTGGACTGCCGGAATCTCCCTGAAAACAAAGACAATGATTATTTTTTTGTTTCCTTACACCTAAAAACAATGTTACCCAAATTTTACAGTCCATTGCTCTAGTAACACACAAAACGGCCGTTCACACGGCGCTGTTTTGTATGTATTTTTTACCCGACTACGGCGAAGCCAAAAGGACGGGTTATGATTTTAACAGTCTATGAATGTATGTATGTTCCTCCGTAGTGCCTAAACTATTTATCCGATTTTGATGAATAGGATGTCAACCGATTCGTTATTATGGCCCGGGTAACACACTTTATATTTTATTCAGTAGTCGGGTTTTTTAATTGTAGTATACCACACAAATTCTTGTTAAGGTCAGCCTGACACTGACCCGTAAATTGCAAAAAACATAAGAAAATTTAAATTTCGAAGGGCTACCCTGGCGCTTCCATCTAAGTAATATGTTTTGATCAAACGTCAATAACCTCATGTCCATAAGATTAAATACAAATGCTGTATGAAAATGTGATCGATGAACGTGTGATCCCAACGTTAGGTACGCTGCAAAAAACGTAAAGTTGGACACCGTTTAAACATTTCCAAAACTTATTTTGACCAGCAGACATAGAGCTCCTTTAACACCTAGAAACAATATATAGGTAGGTCAAATAGGGATTTTTCCTGTGTAAAAAAAATATGATTCTATTTAGTCCGTCAGTTAGATTACCGAAAAATATTGGATACGTTTTTTTTGTTTTATCAAATCAATAAAAATTGACGAAGATAAAACGCATCAAAGATCATGAGTCTGTGACGTCACTTTTCGGTAAAAAGTCAGTAGACTTTACTTACAAGTATGATGTCACACGAGTTTTCGACGCACTGTATCGTCTTCATTTTTAGTTTTCGTGAAAAACGAAAAAATACGTCTCCAATATTTTTTGGAAATCTATCTGACGGACTAATTAGATTTTTTCAGGAAACATCCTTATTGTAGTATCAAGTAGATACTATAAAAAGTTCTTACGTGACAAGTTCCTTCGCCATACTTCGTAAATGTGCAAAACATTCCGCTGGTGACCGCCCTTGATTTTCTCATAGCGTACTCGCATATTGCCTGATTAAATACCGGTAGCTCCAATGCGTACATATTGCGAGTCGATGACCCATGTGCCTGAAAAATAAAAAGGTTCATAGACAATCATACGCTTGGCAATTTTTCGATCCATAAAAGATGAATTGAATAAATTAATGAGTAGGTATCTACTCATGGGTACCGAATTACCCAGTAATAACTGGGTTGTGGAGGTCATATAGGCAGTCGCTCTTTGTACCTAAACTACTGTATTCAGCTGGCTGGATCCGGTTAGACTGGAAGCCTGGACTGACCGATGCTGACCCCAACATAGTTGGAAAAAGGCTAGGCAGATTACGATAAGTATCTTCTCATGGTTTTCTTCTGCCAAGTCCAGGGCATCATTGGTAAGACAGATAACCATGTAGCGTTACATTTTCATTCCAATTTTCCTCATACTGTCAAATTTCTCCAAATGATTTTAAACCATAAAATGTTGGTGGTTAAGTTCAAAATCAAATTAGAAAATGTGGCAGTTTATAGTAACTTAATGCGCTGGCGACTGTATTATGTAAGAGAAGGTAGGTACTACCTTAAAACAATATTTACCAACCTCTTGTGCTCCGAATCCTACTAAAATGACATCATCACCTTCTTTCAGTTTTTGCCTTTTCAGTCCTAAGATTTGAATTAATCGTAAATCAAATGGAGTCTTTGTTTTAAGAAGTGCAATATCGTGCTCTCTGCTTGTGGCGTTATATCCGTCATAGACAATTATAGATGCAACGTTGCATCGTTTCCCTCCAACGTCTAAATTATTGGTACCCGCCACAATGTTCATATATCGAGGTCTTGCGCTAGAAGGAAATAATTTAATTCATTCGCAAATTGTTCCTACTAGGTATTAGTGGCGAAGGTTCCATAGAACTCGATTCCTACCGGCTTCCCTTTAAAAAATGGCACAGTCAGTGTTCTATAGACAAATAATATAATCACATTAAAGATATGTTCTCCGGCTTACCTCTTACAAAAATTGACCCTTCGCTACTGCTAGGTATACTTTAACTTATAACCTAAAAGGTCCAGAATCACAATCTACCGTTAATACTCGTATAGGGCAGATGAGAGCATTATATTCCTTAGTACTAAATCTTCAGCATATTTACCTAGAACATTCTCAGTCTATTACTCGACTCTCATCGTTCCGCTATCAAGCTGAATGATGTGAGCCAAACATAATAGCGGCAGGATGAAGTAGGTATTATGCTTTATCTATCGTTGATTTAGTTTTCGTAAATGCGACTGCTGAACGTGGGACCCTGGGTTTGACCCCCAGGTTGGACAAGAATTTCTATTATATTTTATAACCAGCAGGCCCGCTATTGAACTTGTGTCTTATCGATGACTAGCACTTCGCCCGCGACTTCGTCCGCAAAAATTGTGATAGCTCGGCTAATATGTATGATATAAATATAATTTATAGACTATAGCACCCACGAATAATGTAGCTTTCTGCCAGTGAAAGAATTTATAGAATTAGATCATTAGTTGTGAAGTTACCTAGTTAGTAGCCTACCTCTTTATAATATTAGTATAGATAAGATCGGCCCCTCGTGGTATGATTGGACTTGAATACCGACGTCATCATTCGTGATGTTTCACTACCTTACTGGTGACCTACCATGACGTCTTAAAGCAGCCCCCGTAGCATGACCACCGAAGACAAGGATTTCTTTGACGGAAGAATCGACAAAATGACAGATAGTGCAAAGAAATCTGTCATTGTGTCGACACAATCTGTAATTTTGTCGATTCTTCCGTCAAAGAAATCCTTGTCTACGGTGGCCATGCTACGGGGGCAGGAGTAATGCCAGTGTGGGAAAGAGATGGCGCTAAACGACCCGTATAGTTCTGTCTCTTTCCCACACTGGAATTACTCCTGCTATAAGACGTCATGGTACCCCCCTGAACATGTTTTATGAAACTTACCCTTTTACACAATGCGCGGCAGTGACTATGAACCACTGTGAAACTACAGCACCCCCACACACATGATGACCAGTTAAATTCTGAATAGAGGCATGAAACTTTCCATATTCTTCAGGAGCCTTGATTCCTCCCACTATCCTGAAGTCGATTGCTGAAACTATTTACACATTCGTAAGTATAAAGCTTTGAAAATGAAACACAGAAATTAATTTAAAATAATTGCGCACCTTTTACAACTAAAATCAAACTTAAAATTACGAAGAAAACTTTATACAAAATGTTCATTTTAACAACAACATTACTCAAAGAATCTGTTGAAACTGAAAATAAATCAAATTATTTTGCTAAACATCGAGACTGTTATCTACGATATAAATCATTATTCATTGTATCAACCCCGTTATTTATCTTATTGATAATCTCAGTTTTTTATCTACCAATCATTTTAAAATCAAACTGAATAGGGACCGACAATAATAAAATCGGTTAATCCAGGCCCTCGGCGCAATTAGCTAGATTATTGTTCTTTATCTATGTCATATGTAAGTATAGGTAATAGGTATGTAACATATGTTTTTAAGGGTCTCAATTCCCACATACATCAGGGCAATTAATTGAGGACTCGGCATCCAACAAACCGGAATACAGCAACTCGGTCGCCTCAACCGCACGTCACTTGAACTACGAAAACTACCGCTTCGCTCGCTTTTGCATCTAGCTTTTCAGCAAAAATCATCATCATGTGCCTAGCCTTTTTCCAACTATGTTGGGGTCGGCTTCCAGTCTAACCGGATGCAGCTGAATACCAGTATTTTACATGGAGCGACTGCCTATCTGGCCTCCACAACCCAGTTAGTAGTGGGTAGTACGATACCCCTTGGTAAGACTGGTTGTCAGACTTTTTGGTCACACCTTTAACGACTGTCAAAGTTCTACAAATGACGGCCGTTTCCTAGGCACGGATGAAACTAGGTATGTAATGGGAGGTCAGTGTGGTCACCCAACCTAGGCAAGCACGGCTTAACCTTAAGATCCGATCCGAGCGGCTGTTATTATTTAGCCACGAGCTCCTCACCTTTTCAGCAAAAATCAATAGTTACAAAATATAAAGGAAGTTTTTTAGAGGCGGAAAACTTTAAATTTTATCAAAACACAGAAAAAAGTTTTTAATATCGTTGTAATAATTGGTGTAAGAAGAAAGATACATAAATTTTATTCAGTAAAAGAGAAATTCCAACTTTACCGCAAAATCACACGGATGTGGAAAAACCTGAAAATAATTGAAAATGAATACAGACTAAAAGATGCATATTTAGATCAACCTTTTATCATTCAACTACAGAGTAACAGTGAAAGCGATTCGAGTGACTCAGAAGATTATTGTGGCAATCAGCAGATGGCTAGGGAATATCGATTACGACCGGAATTCCTTTAATGCGGACGCTCGAACTTATAGAAGTATTTTTACAAAATATAAATAAGCATCCAATTATTCCGCAATTTTTGTTTTATTTATTCACTTTCAAAAATTCATAGCCATATTTTAATATTCTATTTTTTTTTATTAGTTTTGGAATATTGACTCTTCACTGTGCTAGTTAGACTTGTATGATTGATGTTTATTTAGTTTCGTACTCCCTTCATTTACTTTTCTTCCATAATAATTTACATTTTTCATATTAATAATTCGTTTATATATATTCGTATATACATAATTATTTAAAGACGTATTTGAAAGACTACCTTATGCCTTATGTTGTAGGTACAGACGCCAGCACATAAAGCTACTACAATCTGTCATATTTCTTTACTTAGAGATTTTCAACTCTATCTCGTTAGGTTCAAGGTTGATTGAGAGAATTTGACAGTTTCGGGTAGCTTGGCGTCTGTACTTCCCTTTTTTCTTGGTGAGTTTTTTTTATGGCAACACCTAATACTTCTCTTGCGACGCTGCTGTCACGAACAGGAAAGTTGGTGGGACTATAAAAAAAAGTAACAATAATTAATTCCAAAAATGAACATGGCACACATAAAACTCTAAACGGAATTTTCGCGGGCCTACTAAGCCAGGTTGCCAGGGCTAAATGAAGCATTTACCATTTAAATTAGCCGTATAATGTTAAAATAATCATACGTTGTTCACAGTTTGTAATCAGTGTTATAAATAAATTGCAAAAGCCGCGCCCCCTAAGCTCTTCCCATCCAAAGACTAAAATACCACTATGTCATTATTATGTCAATGTCAGGGTGACATGCCCGACAGTTAAAGTGACACTGCCACTGTTTTTATTATTTCGTGTCTCGTGTTGTTGCGTTGGTGTATTATTTGGTTATATCAAAAAAATTACAAACAACTATGGATATCTTAAAAGCTGAAATCGCAAAGAAACGTAAGCAACTTGAGGAAAAGAATTTATTTGTAAGTAAACTTTCTAACAAACAAACTCGAGTTACACAATGCACTTTGCATCTTTCAAAACGTTGTCATTTTGCAGGACCCTACAAACAACAGGAAATACTTCAAGAGAGGTGAGCTTCTGGCAAAGGAACAGGAAGAATATTTAAAGAAATATGGACCACAAATCAAGGAACCAGAAGTACAAGAAGAATCACAAGAAGTTAAGAATGAAAGAGGTTTGATGCAATGTTTTAAGTGTTTTCAGTATTTTGCTTGAGTTTATTTATTTATTTAACACTTCAAGCACATAAGTACAGAGGTGGACTTAATGCCATAGGCATTTTCTACCAGTCCACCTTTAAAAGTTTCCTTGATAAGACTCATCATTTGCCTAGTGTTTTCCTACTCTTTTGGGATCCTGGATGCAGCTGAATAAGTTTCCTTCTTGAGACTATTATATGAGTATTAACCATTGTTTTTTTTTAGCAAGTTTAAGACAAGCAACCAATGATGCTGAGAACACTGAAATAGTTGGTCTCCCAAGACAAGAAGTTATCAAAAGGTTGAGAGAGCGAGGGCATCCTATTTGGTTGTTTGGTGAAAATGAACTGAATTCCTTTAAAAGATTGAGAAGAATTGAGATTCAGGAACCAGAGGCAAATAGAGTAAGTAATTCTCAAGTAATATCTTTAGTTATACATGGATGAATTGGTGTGTGGTCTTAAATCTTAAGATGGTGGATCCTGAAAGTTGGTAATGTTGCAACATCTGAATCTGCAGCCATCTTGGTTTTCAAACACAATTTCACAAATGTTAACTAGCAGCACCCTTCCTGTCAATGTAATTAGAGACCCAAAAGCACTGTAGCCATTTTTATTCATGTCACAAAGTCGCTCTAAATGGCATGACTTTTGACCTACCTTTATTGATGGAAAAGCCGAATCTTATTATGTAAGTACTTTGTAAACAAATAGAAGTTGGCCTTCATCAAATGTTTAATTATTGTTTCCCAATCTGGGAGTTGTGTTTACTCAATTTTCAAGTTGAATTTTTGCTAAAACAAAAAGTAACTTCATCAGTAAACAATTTTGTTTCAGTGATTAATTGATGATTGGTTGATTTTTTGATTTTAATGTATTTTTCAGGGTCTGAGGAATGACTTCCAAGAAGCTATGGAGAAAGTAGACGAAGCTTATTTAAATGAAATCTTAGCATTAGGAACACAGGTAAATAGCAACTTCGTTTTACATAAGAACTCTTTATTTATCACAATTATAATACCGGTCATGGAGAGAGCAGTGAAGCAAAAATCATGAGGTAACCTGAATGTCCTATTAACCAAAAATTCAAAGGCACATGACATCCATCAGACTGCACTGGGCCACGTGGTGGATTATGGCCCAGTCACAGAGAGTCCAGAGAGAAGCATGAGTCCAATTATTGGGCATTCCCATTGATTCTTCTTCTTAGTGTCTCAATTGCAATTTTTTAAAAATATGATTGGTTTCTAAATTAACCTACACAAACTCCAATTACTGATGGAGTCGTAAGATCATCAAGTGCGCAGGGCATGCAGTGCAAGATAGCAGATGGGCCATTGTCTGTGGAGACATGCCTCCTACAGTTGAGATCTTGAGGTCCCATGGATTGGACTCAGGCCATTAACATTTTATACCACATTATGCTAAAATACCAGCCTATTTTTCCCACTCATTCAGTCAAGACAGTTTGGTGATTCCGGACATAATTATGAGTAATTATAGCAAGTCCAGGTTTACTCACTGTTTTCCCAAGTAAAAAGACCCTTAACGAAGCCAAAACGGCACTTGTTCTCCCTGTCATTGTGATCATTTATTTGTTAAGTACCATACCTGGGAACCTTCTACTTAAGGAGATATTAGAGGTTAAAGTTCGAATGTTTTCACAATATTTAAAAAAACTATTTACATTTAACACCGTTTACAACACAATAAATAATTATTCATATATTTTTGTTGTATTTAAATAAATTGTTATTTATTTCAGAATATCGCTGATAAGCAACTAAAGGAAGATGCTCTTGATGATTGTATCACATATGAGTTCATTCAAGAGATGGCAAAGACTATGGGACAGGGTGATAAAAACCATGATATGAATGTTATCATGACTTTGTTACAAGTAAGCATTTTTAACAATTTTTTTTTCTTTGCCCATTTTGTCCCACTGCTAGGCAAAGGTCTACCCAGAAGGTGGCAGACTTCCTGTTAAAGCTAATAATAAAGGGACTTATCAACACATGGCCCATGCCTTCCAGTTCTTTTGGGCTATGTAAATCTCCTGCCCCCGTAGCATGACCACCGTAGACAAGGATTTCTTTGACAGAAGAATCGACAAAATGACAGATAGTGCAAAGAAATCTGTCATTTTGTCGATTCTTCCGTCAAAGAAATACTTGTCTACGGTGGTCATGCTACGGGGGCTGGTCATTGGTTTTGTCCAGTTCATCCAATGTTATTTACACAAACCAATTTGTCTTTCCAGTTTCTTCTAAAACTTTGGGGACAGCAGCTGAACTCTGCAACAGGAGCAGAAAAGACGGCAGTAAAACATAAAATGACAAGAGCAACTTTCACTCAAACTCAAGTATATTTAAAACCTCTGGTGCGAAAACTGAAAAAGAAAAACCTACCAGATGATATTTGTGAAAGTCTCTGTGAAATTACAAAACATTTACTCGAAAGGAATTATATTATGGTTTGTATTTACTGGTTCTCTTAAGAAGGTAGTTACTGTAAGGCCCACTTGCACCAGAAATTACTGAATATATTTCATGTTTAAAACATTTTTCTGTATCTGTAAATTTTTTGAAGAAGGCAGACATTCTTTAGATTTTTGTGTTAAATACGTTTAATGATGATGCCATTGCCTTGAACTTGACTTTAACAAAACTCTCCTTACACCTATCTCTGTCCAGCACGCGTATGACCACCGTATAAAAGCGTTTTGTCGACGGAAGAATCGACAAAATGACAGATCAAGAAAAGAAATCTGTCGTTTTTGTTGATTCTTCCGTCGACAAACCCCGTTCATGCTTCGCGTGCAGAGCTAGCAAAGAAAAATCTTTGTTAAAGAAGTTTAGCTTTCTCTTTCTCGCCCTGCCAACAAACTTTGCTATATCTTTTTTCATCTAGGGCTACACCTACTTGTCCACTTGTAGTTTGTTTGTAAATTTTATACTTATTGTCTCTTACAGGCTAGTGATGCATATCTACAGATGGCTATAGGCAACGCCCCGTGGCCCATTGGTGTCACTATGGTCGGCATTCACGCTCGTACTGGACGAGAAAAGATCTTTTCCAAAAACGTGGCCCACGTGATGAACGACGAAACTCAAAGAAAATACATCCAAGCATTGAAGAGACTCATGACCAAATGCCAAGAATATTTCCCAACAGATCCTTCAAGATGTGTGGAATATACTACGACTAGATAATAAAATTCTTTTCACGAATTGTGTTTTCTATTCCATAATAATCCCACTTTTAATATACTGAGATAAGCTCGTGGCTAAAATAATAACAGCCGCTCGGGTCGATCTTAAGGTTAAGCCGCGCTTGCCTAGATTGGTTCGTGCATGGGTGACCGACCATTACACCCCGATTTTCCTCCGTGACTCCGTGCCTCGCAAAGCAAGCAACATTGACAGCCGGACCAACGATGGTCCCAGCTGTCAATTGTACATCTTTGACAGTCGTTACAGGTAGTCAGTGGCCCGAAAGTAGGACAACCAGTCTTACCAAGGGGTATCGTATAACCCAGTACTAACTGGGTTGTGCAAGTCAGATACGCAGTCGCGCCATGTAAAGTACTGGTATTTAGCTGCATCCGGTTAGACTGGAAGCCTACCCCAACATAGGGAAAAGGCTAGGCAGATGATAAGTAAACCACTTCTCCATTCACCGCAACTATATCTAAGTATCTATCCTTAGGTACCTAGCTGCCTAACAAGGGTAAAAATCCCTGGTCGTACTCGTAGTATTTAAATGGAAAATCATGAAAACACGGGAGCCACAGTTGAGAAGATCGCCCATCTAGAATAGTTTAAGCAAAGGTATGAATAGTCCTTGAAATCTTCGGACACAAAGTAGATACGCAAAGTTTCGCAGACCATTATTAAAACACTCAATTTGTACCTATGTTTCCAATTGACTGTCTGACACATTTAGGGACAGCCCACCCTCGTTCTGGAATAAAATTGTAAATCAATGTTTGATAATGAAGTGGGGGTGATGACACCCCCTGTAGTGCAGACCCAGACGGCGTTCAAGGGGGCTGTACATTTTAAAAGGCGTAAAATATGGCTTTATTTTGGTTTCAAAAGCCATCTCGAAACGGTACCTACCAGTTCAGCGATTACTGATAACATTTCTGTTTTACGTATTTGTCCGAATGTTTAATACAGTGCAGTAAGTTTTAAAAACAGTGAACATAAAGCGAACATAAAGCCCATTGAAAATAATCACTGTGCCTCTGCAATAATTATTATCCTCCAACTAGATGGTGGGTAAAAAAAAGTTTAGAACTTGTGACCGAACACAATCAATGCGGAATCGGATACGTGCAAAAACCCTTTTTTTGGAACCCCATGGCCACAGTGACCTAATACGCTACATGCTACGAATCAGTTACCTATTATAAAAGTACTCTGTGGAATCAGCGCCATTCTGTAAGATAAAGATGAGGCTACTTTATACCGCGGTTGTACGTATAGTGTAAGAAAATATGGTTTTGACTTGAATTTTACTAAAATAAGAAACGAAACTGAAGGAAAATATTGCGTGGACATCGTAATTGAAAAAAAATGTGTAGTCCATAGTCAATCTTATATTTATGGTTGTGTCATTTATGACATTGACAGTCTCCTAGAGTACATAATTATGTTCCTTGTTGACAGTTATGGTTATGGCGAAAAAGTGAACCGGAGACCGCGAAGTTCGCGAATTGTTTTTATTTGTAATAAATGACAACAATATGATTTTAGACTACGTTATCAAGTTCCATTTGGAAGAATGTTTAAACATTCTATCGGAGCGGGATAACTTAGGTTATTATAGCATCAAAATCGAGTAAATATACAAAGTTATCCAAGTTTCAAGTCAATATTTACGGTACACCATGAATTGCCTTATAGTTTTGTGTCTTGTTTTAGCTTTTTAAAACTATTTGAAACATACCCAGATGTCGGAGACAAAGTATTATGTAGTCCTGTGGAGAGTTTGCCAGCCTGCGATAAGGATTTAATAAAAGCCCAACAAACTATCCTTGAGCGCGAAGAACACAAAATAGCTGTTTCAAAGTTGGATTATTGCTTTTTAAAACGTAATATCCATGCAAGGTTCTTTGGTTTGCCAGTCTGTCCTGAGCTACATCGTACCGTTTTCCCGAAAAATGTGGATGTGGGATGTTTCCTAAAAGTTACAGGTTAGAACATGTCTGCATTTTATTGTAGAATAGACAACATTTTTAGACAAATTAATGCACTAAGTTTCAATAACCGTGTATTGGTTTTTCCAGGTACTGTTGTAAGAGTAACACAGTCAAAAATGTTAGAATATCAGAGAAAATATGTTTGTATGAAATGCAAATTTGAGAATTGCATTGAAGCCGAGTTTGAGAACAGATACATTTTGAGGGCGCCTTCAAAATGTGGCAATGACGTCAAAGCGTGTAGAAGTTCCACATTCTCACAGGTGCCGATGGTGTCCAGAGAACATTGCAAGGATTATCAGGAAATTAAGATACAGGTATGTAGATTAGGGTGGAGTGAAAAAAAATATTTTTCAAATTTGAAGATTCCTGTATGATCAATCAATGTTACGTAGTATTAGATGTGTTCATGCAAAATATTAGCTTTTTAATTCAATTTCTTAAGGTGGCGCATTAGGTTTGAATTTTTGAAAATATAAATATATTGGCTATCAAATAAAACTTTATTTACGACTATATATCTATCTTTATTACGATATTTATACGTAAAATTACTAAAGGAATGAATAACTATGCAAAATACATACAAAAACATCACTCCACCCTAATGTAGATGGTCTAAGTCATACATCCAATAGAACTGATATTCGGAGGAGCAATTTTATTTCAAGTTACTGTAATGTTTCGGTCATGTTTCTCCAAAAGTCCCAAGTTGTTTCATTTAAAAAAGGTTAAAGCATAATAAATTTCAGTGATATCTAAAACTTATACTGTCACTTGCGGAATATCTTCCGTGATTGTTCATAGTTTTGAGCTCCCAATATTTCGACGCTGTTGCAAGTGCCATGATCTTGGGTTGACAATCACGGAAGATATCCCGTCAGTGACAGTATAAGTTTTGTTGTAAACCGTGAAAGCTTAAAACAGTGACATCTTGTCGAAGCAGTAGTCAATTTATTTATCAGGATTCTTACTATTGAATGCTTACAACTATGTATTAGTTTAATTTATGTGCTGTGTTTTTAACGCATGCTCTTTTGAATTGTCAACTTTGTCCTCTCAACCTACAGTTGAAAATCCCACAGCACACTTTTTAATTAAATAAATAAATTATTATTCAACAGAAAAATTGGTGGTTGATTGGTTTGTTGGGTTTTATTGGTACAATACATCATAAATCTTAGAAATAATGTAGGTATAACAAAGTTTGATGCCTGTACTAGGATAACCCTGTATCACAGGCGATATGAATTCTAATAATAACTATTTGGACAACAGGTTTCTAAACAATATTTGACAAAAGATTTTTTTTTTTAAAGTAGTGAAATAACTAGTTAATTTATTATGATATAACCTAATTATATTAAATCTGACCTAACCTACCTTTTATTTAACGTAATTATATTTTTAATGTTCATATTGTTGTTGGGATAAGTTATTTTATTATGTTTCAGGAGCAAGTAAACAAGCTAAGTATAGGAACAATACCAGGGTCGATGTGGGTAGTTTTAGAGGATGATCTGGTGGACTGCTGCAAACCTGGGGATGATGTTATTATATGGTGTGTAAAGAAACTTTATTCCAGGGTTAAGCTTGAATTTCCTAAGATAGCAATTACTATTCCTTAAGATAACAATTACATCTGTGTTTTTTGAAACACTAAAATAGAAGGGTATCTATTACTGGCCTGCTTGCTTATGAAAATCATGGCTTAAACCTCAAATAATTAATTTAATTTGGTTCCTCATTTATTTATTAAAACTATTTGCACACAAAAAAAAGTTAAAAGTATATTTAATACCTTAGGCATTCTCTAGCAGTCAAGCAAAGGTGGTGGAGAGAAATCATGGCAGGTTCTTTTCATATCATAAATGTAATAATACACAAGTACATAAATAAACATACACAAAATTAATTTAATCTGTGCTCTAAAAAGAATTGCCCAATTCATAAATACCTGGTATTGTTTTAACAATGTTGTATTCACTTTTGTATCTTCTAATTCCAGTGGCACGTTAAGGCGCAGGTGGCGTCCATCAGTTCACAATAAAAAATCAGAAGTGGAACTGGTTCTACAATCCAACTTCATAGAAGTGTGCAATGCTCAGAGGTCAGATGTTGTGTCAACAGCTCCAGATATAAAGGACTGCTTTGATGAATTCTGGGCAAAGTATGAAGCCTGTCCCATCAAAGGCAGGGATAGAATCTTGGCATCTGTTTGTCCTCAGGTGAGATTTTCATGAAACTAACAATTTTACAGATAGAGCCATCATTTTTGTGAAATGCATGTAGTTAGTTAATAAAAATACCAGCCTATCCTCCCATTGAACTTCCGCAGTGCAAAGGCCTCTTCTCATCCAGAGAAAGAATAGGTCTGTTCAAACTTTATGGCGGCTCGGAAGTTAGCTGCGAGTGCCGGAACGGTTCAAACTTTATGGTGGCTCGGAACATCTAACGTAAAGCTGCACAGAACACAATTTTAGTTATCAGCGAGGCGCAGACGACGAATCGTCTTGACTGTATAATGCGCAGCCCGTCACTCGTAGCTAACTTCCGAGCCGACATAAAGTTTGAACAGAACTATATGAGCAGTGATCACTATCATTGCTTAGAGTGTTTTCGTTATTACCACAGTGATTTATTACCAGTGATCGGATAATCGGATGCATATTTACCTAAAGTGTAGGTGTTGGCTATTATGGAATGCACTTTTGTATAAAAAAATACCGGGAATTCGGAATCGACAAATTTAGTTTTTTTTTTTACTATAGAATCAAATCGGGTAATAAAATCAAATTATATTCCTGCTTGTGTGCAGGTACCCGAAGGAAGTTCCTATTGTTCATTTTAAAATGAATTTCAAGTAAATACACATTAATAATTATGTATTCCCCCTGTTTTTTTTAAAAATAAATACCACATGCTAAAGACGACGTTTCCTCACCATGTTACAGACTAGTTTCGAATTCCCGAATTTTCTGGAATCCCGGAAATTATATTTAAAAAAAAATGTTTTAAAGAAGCCGCTTCCATAATTTCCTAACCAAAAATGAACTTTAGGTAAATATGCATCCGATTATCCGATCACTGTTTATTACACAGTACTGTGTTTTTCTTTACTGACAGACTGTTGTTACAGTTCAAGGTAGTTTGTTGCCTGAAATGTCCCGAATATCTGGCTAAGGCCACTTCTCACATAGAAAAGGAACTCAGAAAAAGATACTTGGAAGAATAAAATTATGAGAAAGTTAACTCAAAAATAATAATTTGCCTTCTCCATATCTTTTTTTTAATATTCCAGGTTTATGGTCTTCATTTGGTGAAGCTGGCAGTACTGCTGACAGTGATTACTGGGTCGAATCATGTTGCAGAGAATGATAGCAAGAAAAATGGGCAAGATGAAAAACATGCTACTCGTGTGCGAGGGCAATGCCATTTACTTCTAGTCGGAGATCCAGGTAAAGTTGTGAACATGTACTAGATGTTAATGTATTGTATTGTATAACAGGCTGGTGTCCGTTATACAATACAATACATTACCATCCCTCCCTCACCTCTGCCTAAGCCTTCGGGGATTACAGGCGTGATGTTATGATGTATACTACTCTAGGTTACTATTAATACATTACCATGATGCAGGTAAAGTTGTGAACATGTACTAGATGGTAATTTATTGTATTGTATAACGGGCTGGTGTCCGTTATATATGTCATGCAGGTATTCATTCATCCTCTCAACATGACCAAACCATCTATGTATACTCATTTCAAATTTGTCACTAAAACATTCAAAATGATTATTCTTTAATTAATGATGTACATAAATGATATGTTAATTTAACGCTTTTCAGGCACCGGCAAATCGCAGCTACTTCGTACGGGTGCTGAGTTGACGGCACGCTCTGTATTCACGTCAGGAGCCGGCAGCACACGGGCAGGGCTTACATGCGCCGCACTAAGGGTATGTTTTATTAATATTATTGGTTGACAAACAAACCTATATTACCATCCCAGAGAGAGCCAATGCTGAAATATCTCGCAAATGGCACGCGTACCAGTGGCGAAGGTTCCATACAACTCAATTCCTACCGGATTCCCTTTGAAAAATGGCAGTCAGTATTCTATAGACAAATAATATAATCACACTAAACATTTGTACTCTGGCTTGCCTCTTACAAAAGTTGACCCTTCGCTACTGACGCATACCTTTCAAACCAGAACATAGCACACTTTCGGACGAGCTCCTGACAACTTACCTGTGATGCCTCATGCCTCGGGGATTGCAGATGACGGCAGTGACCTGTCCATTTTCTAGGTGGCTGGTTCCTCAGTCAAAAAAAAAAAAAAATTTAAAATTGCTGCCATACATAATGAAAAAAAAAACTACCCTTAACAAAGCCGAGTTGCAGTAGTTCTTTCCATACCTGGGAATCTTCTAGCTACGGAGATGTTCAGGATTCAGGAGTCAAAGTTCCAACTTTTTCACAAGTTTTTTTTTAACACAAGCTTTTAATGTTTATCTTTACTTTAAATTCCTCCATGACCCCCGTACTATTCAATGCATCCATCAGCACAATGTTTTGAGTGCGTTACATTGAGTCTTATCGTAGAATGTTATGTTTCACCCCAAAAAAAAAGTCGTTTCCTAGCAATAATTTTTACTTAATTTGATATACAGAATGCTTGGTTGACCGCTTCGTGGAGGGTCCGTTTACACTTTGTATTTGTTTTATAAGTAAGTTTGAAAAACACTTTCAACAACAAAAAAAAAATGAGGATGCTTAAAGATGCAATTTCTGTTTTTCTAGGAAGATGGTGAGTGGCAGTTAGAAGCTGGTGCCCTCGTCTTATCTGACGGTGGAGTATGCTGTATCGACGAGATCTCACAGCTTCGGGAACATGACCGCACTGCCATACATGAAGCTATGGAACAGCAGACCATTTCTGTTGCTAAAGTACGACAAAAGCTAATTTCTTTATTTTCTCTACAAGAAGGTCTGCTTTGATCCAAGACAGTAACTTTTTCAATTTTTTCAGGCCGGTATAGTATGTAAATTGAATACGCGTTGTGCAATAATAGCTGCTTGCAATCCTAAAGGACATTATGATCAGGATCAACCGCTCAGCGTCAATGTATCTCTTGGAACTCCTCTGTTAAGTAGGTAATGTTCATTCTTTATTAATATTATGAGTTTTCTCTGAGACTTCGCTCCCGTGGTGTACACCAAGGGACCCTTTCCGGCCCATACAAAGGACAAACAAACCATTAAACGCACTTGCGTAGTTTACTGTAAACTGCGTAAGGGTTTTTGTACTTACAATGTGAATTTTCGGAAAAAATACTCCATTATTATCATCATGTTCTGGAATTTCAGGTTCGATTTAATATTTATATTGCTGGACTCAAAGAACAAAACCTGGGACAAACTCGTCTCATCTTATATACTTTATGGAGATTCAAATCCAATAGAATCTAAGACAAAATGGAATCTTGAAAAAATACAGGTAAAATAAAAATAAATACTTATTCAACTACATTAGGCCTCGTTGCTGAAAATCTTTTAAATGGTTCTTGAAATACTATTTATTTTTATTGTTTGCAGATGTATATTAGTTTAGTTGGGCCTAAGTATTCTGAAATGACGAAATCAGCGAACATAATACTACAAAAGTATTACATGGCTCAAAGGAAATCTGAACACAGGGATGCTTCCCGTACCACTGTAAGAATGTTGGACAGTTTAGTAAGGTAAGACATGTAGGTTATATTGTAGTTATTGAAACTTTTTACTAGTCAGAATTATCCGATGTTAAAAGATGGCTACCTACATAAAATATTAAATTAAATTGACAAATCACATAACTTTTCATTTAAAAAATGGGTAAAGACCTACCTATGGTATGTTGCAAAATAATTTTAGCAAGTATTTTATATAAGTTTGAGCAACTTCATTTATAAATCCATACTTATTGCAGATTATCTCAAGCGCACTGTCGACTTATGTACCGTAAAACAATATTACCAATGGATGCAGTTGTAGCCGTGTCCCTTGTCGACTTGTCCATGCAAGACTGCACCTTAAATGACACTGTAGACGCCTTACATTCCACTGTACCCAAATACCCAGACTATGACTATTTATGTACAGCTAAGAAACTACTAACAAGATTAAACTTAATCGATGTATGGCGAAATGAACTGTTGTACTACGCAAAACTAATGCAAGTTGACCACAAAACTTTAGAAACTGATATAGAAGCAGGAAATTGTAAATTGTTCGCGAAACATGAAGATGTCACTGATGACAATATCCAACTTTCAGCAACTCTTATAACAAGTTCTTATTTTAATAATAAAAAATCAAAGAAAAATCATGATTTAGAAATTATAGATGACATGGAGAATCCAAGAAAGGATAAAGACTTTAAAGATGATGGCATTAATGAAAGGTTTGCAGTTACATTGAAGAAACATAAGACACTGAATAATGTGGCTAAAGAACCACCTAGTGCTCAAAAGAAAGGAGGTAAACGGAAGCGAAAAGAAGCCACTATAGGCATTAGTGGAGTTAAAAGTAAACTGCTTAAAATGGGCAAAAAATCTAAAGCAAAAGTTCCTGTCGCTGAAGATGGGGAATCAAACAGTGATGAAGAATTTATTGAAGATAGAAGCGTCTTAGATGCTGTACCCAGTGTGAATGATGCATTAGCTGATTTAGGAATAGATTTTCATTTTGAAAAGGATAGTGGAGAAACACCTGGTGAAAACGATATTGTAAAATCAGATCCTAAAGAATTAGAAACATCCAAAGAGGTGCTTGATACATCTATAGAAAATTATGATAGCATATTAGACGTAAGTATTGGAGGTGATAATAAAAAGAAATCAGAAGTAAAAGAAAGGACCGTCAGTAAACTAAAACAGTTCCAGTTTGTAAGTAAACATGACTTGGATAAATATGATGAAAAGGCTGGAAATTCTTTAAATACATCATCAAAAAGTAATACGCCTGAAAAATCGAAATTAAAAGATCACAATACAAGTGCCAATATTTACAGCAAGCCATCCACATCAAAAGCTCAGATATCAATATTTGAAGGTTCAGAAACAGAAAAGTCTCACTCGGACACAAATCTTGTTACACCTATGGCAAATGTGAAAGGAAAAGAAAACCAATCAAATTCCTCAAATCAAAGCCTAGTACCTCCTAGTTCACAAATATCAATGTTTGAAAGTTCAGACTGTGATCTAGATTTAGATTTATAATCATGTTACAAGAATATTTTTTATATAAATCAAATAATAACACTGTTCTCATTGTAGTTTTATTTTCAACTTTTATCACATCTACATAATATTTACAAATAAGAAAATAAATGATTGTAGACCGTTCCATTTGTTTCTAAGAAGTGGTTTCAAGAAGTAATTTCAAGACTGCACTTATTATCTACAACAAAACTTGTGGTGCATTGACATACAGGAAATCCACAAATTGGTACTATATTGAAATACCTACATTTTAGCAACTTATTTCCATAGACTCAAAAAATATCAAGCTTCACTTTCCATCTTGTGTGGATCAGACTCATA
The DNA here is from genome assembly GCA_963082995.1 of Noctua comes. NCBI lineage: Eukaryota > Metazoa > Arthropoda > Insecta > Lepidoptera > Noctuidae > Noctua > Noctua comes. The sequence continues at coordinate 8,137,628 of OY720270.1, forward strand.
GTTGTCTATGAGTAAGTGTTTAAACCTCCTTGCTGTAACTTGGATGCTTTCTTCTTTGGGGGTCACATTCAATATCTCTACTCTGGACACAAAAATGTGCTGTGGATTCTTTGGGCTGACCATTTTTATTACATCTACTTCATCACCAACTTTAACCTGAGGAATAAAAATGCTAATGCTTGTTTATGATTTCTAGCAAACTGTGAAAATGGCACAGCAGTTCCTTGAATGCTTATCATGCGAAATTAAATTATTTAACAATGCACTAATAATACTTACGGAAGCACTTTTCTTCATGATTTTATTTCCATTTACTCTAATTTTACTTTCATAAAACAGTTGTTCTACTTTACTGAAAATCACAGAAAAGTTATTATACAGAAAATGATTAAATAACGAAATAAATTATGGTATTTTTACAAAGTGGACTCACTTTCTTGATACACTAAGCGCTGACTTGAGTATTACATCAGTTCTCATTGATGTTGTAGAGAATTTGACTACTTTTGAATCTTTTGATAATGAAGAATCTCCATCAAAGTCTGTTTCTTCATCATCTGAATCATATTGGGCCTGAAAAAAAGCATTACTAGAAGATATTGATGACCTTTAAAGTTAAGAAAAAGGTTATAAGGTTTAGTTTAATTTGGATTTTGTCACTAAATATGAGCCTACAAGTCAAGCAATTTTACAAACCTTTTTTGATTTCCAACGAACTGCATTAAAACTTGTGTTATTAGGATAAACATTCACAAGTTTTGAGGTTATGTTTACATTTTTATATACACAACAATGTATCGAGTTCTTGCTTATTTCTTGTCTTAACACACGACAAACAAGAGCTGGCGATGTAATTCGCCGCAGAAGACTCATTATTTCGAATTGTTATTATAAAATTGGTGAAAATTTACTTCAAAGGAAGGATTATAAAACGAGACATTCCATTATACGTAACAGCAAATGTCACCTGTCAATGTCAAATTGGTTTTACAGTTCTTATTTGCATATTTGTTTAGAAATAAAAGTTTGCAGAAAGAACCAACCAAACTATTTCCTTTGATCACATTTTTTATTATTTTAGGATGCTCTTGGAAACACGGACTATTTTCAAAAGCTCAACTCAAACAAAATAGAAGAGTTAGATCGTCAATACTACCTTGCGATCTTGCGCGTAATGGAAAGTTAGGTTAAGTTCAGAAACTGCAAACTTCTTGGTAAAAAAAAATATGAAGCGTAGAAAACAGTTTCATGCATGACTTTTATTTCTATTTATTTAACTTCTATTTTGTCATGCTGGACTACAATCACTTTGATCTATAGTAAAACCGAACCTGTCATAACAAACGAACTGCACTCTTATTTCTCTCATTGCTTGTTACTTCTTTGTAAGCTTAAAAATAATAAACCGTGTGTTGAACGGTGACGATAGCTGGGTTCTCATAAATTCATAATCATAACCGTTTACAGATTAGCTGCCGACCGATGTGAGAGAGAGCAAACACCCCCTTCTGTTTGTTTACCACATTTGGTTAACATCAAACTGAATATGGTTTACTGTGGGTTTACTTTACATGATACATTTTCGGTTGCGGTTCAAGTTTATGTGTATCGATCTAAGCGCCCTTCTTATCCTTATAAAGGTACCAAACAAATAAATTTATAAAGTTTTTATAATCTATCTACCCGCACGAGGGTGATTAACATTTTCTTTGTAAGCGTTCACATTCATCATCATCATTCAATCGAAAGATAGTTCACTCAATGGTGGTTAAAGACGTCTCCCAAGTATCTCGAAAACGACGAGGCCTGTGCTTCTCGAATCCAGGGTAAACCATCTGCAATTGCAATCTGTATACGATCAACTGCGCTCCACATAATTAACGTTCATAATAATTCACCCTCCATAGCGATAATGTCCCAACAAAAAAGCATTAAACGGACAAAGAAAACAGATATGATATCCTTGTTGACACTGATGTCAGGGTGGGTGCGCGTGTCACGTCGTGGGAGAGTCTCAAACTCAAGTGTCTCGATTTATCTCGTCCCGGCGACGAGGAGGCGCATCATTAAAGTAAACAGCCTTTACCTATCTATTGATAATGTTCTGTTTTGTGAATATTTTGCAGGATAGATCTAGGATAAGGACACTGGTGATGCTAAATGCTAAGTCAACTAGGTACCTATGTGGTTGAGGATTTGGGCGAGGATTATAGCATCGACTTGAGCGTTAGGGAGTCATTTTTACATTTTTGTTAGCTAACCTAGTAAACATGGGAAAAAGATTCACGTCAAGCGATCTTCAATCTGTCCGTAAAATTGATTGCTGAGACAACAATCTAATGCTAAGAAAGACTGAAACCTCAATGTATTACTTTTAATTTTTCAAGCACCAATTCTGAAAGCTCGCCTCCCCAAAAATAATCATGATACAAAAAATAAACACTCATTTTAAAAAAGCTATGAGATTTAATGAGAAAAACAATCACGACTGTGACCAAACGAAAACACCCTGAGCTAGAGACGGCGTCGGCACCCTGAATTTAAAAATAAAAACTTTTTCTTTCAACACAATTAAATGGGAGTTCGTCATCCAAACGGTATCCAGCCAGCCAGTTTATCACATTATACACGGTTTGTCTCTTAGTCTTACCAACATGTGGACACATGTCTTGCATTCAGAACGATCTTTTTATTTTAGTACTATACGATTATGTTTACGGCGAGTTCAAAGGGTTTTTTAATTTGACACAGTTTATGGCTTTGTCCCGCAATTTGACGGCCGTAGATGGAAAAGTTGTGTAGCGTCGCAAGTGGACTATTAATTTATCGTGAAGACAAAACAGTGTTATCGCATAAATTGTGATGTCCCCGTGTACACGGCTGTGGATCATAATCATAAATCTTATTGCACTCCAGCTCTTGCCGCAGATTACTCACTCCTGTGCTGACGGATGCGCGTCGGGTCCGCTTTTTTGTTGTAGTTTGTTAGATTTACTGGCAAGCACAGCAAGCTGTCTTACTGAAAATTACAGTAGAATTTATAAAATTAAATCAAGTGTGTTTTTATGATGATCAAAGATTAAATTGAGACAAGGGCAGAAGATAATCCACTAGATGCGAGGAGGATGCTCCGATGCTTGAGAAAGCTATTTGAGGGATGACTGAAATGATGATGATTTCTCATCATTAGCCATCATCATGAAAGATGAAGGGCAGATGAATGATAAATACTTTAGTCCTAACTAACTACAGTTCACATGCTCATTGTTAATAGTTGAAATTAGACTTAGCATTGCCGACTCTACTTTATCGATGCAGAACAAATTCTGCAAAAATTGAAACAAAGTGTTCAAAGAAACGATCGACACTATTTTGTAACCGTTCAACTTTAAAACAACTGCACTTATTCCCAGTAGATTGAATGACCATTTACTTGGAATAAGCGCAGTTTTACTTTTTATCTCAATAGCTGCAGTTCCTATGGAGTGGAACTAGGCGGCTCCTACATTCCACATTTTATGGCACAAGCCTCGATAAAGTTTCTTTAATATAATCGCATTCTTGAACAATACGCGTTTACGATGCTTTATGGCGTCCACAAAGGAAGTTATGAATACATCGGTAGTCGGGTTTCGGTGTTATGATGTTAACAAACAAACGTCGCTACTCAACCCTGGGGGTCTCATATAAATCAATGGACTTTTCGTTTTAATACCTTGTGTTGGTTCTAGGTGGTTCTTCGTCAACATTAATTTGTAAACTCAGGTGTGATGATCGAAAGAAAGTGAATCGTCTACAAGTGAGTTTTCATGTTTTTACTGAGAATCTTCCTCATTGGAATTTCTAAACATCAGAAGTGGGTTAAAATCTACTCGGCATTTTTCAAAGAAACACTTTAGTTGAGTTACTGGGGTACGGAGTGAGCAGAAAAAAATAACTTACGTGCTCCATAAGTGCTTGGAAGTTTCTATGTTATAAGTAACTAAATAAAGAACATTGGACCTCTAACTACTGATGTCCTAAGTGCAGTGGAAACAAGCGCTAAGAAGCTTTTCCATTACTATCTTCCAACCTTATTTACCATGTTTTTAGTTGTTTAGTGCCTCGCTCGTAATGAAATGTTCCGCATATTTCCTCCTCTCCTCTGTTGCTAGTTAATTTGCATTTGGATCCGCTGATTGAATACACGTTGCATGTGGTTTTGCTTGTGTTATGTAGGCAGTCCCAAATTAATTGAGTTTCATTGTCGTTTGTGGTTTATGTGGTTACCTACCTACCTCGTGTTTTCAGCTCTCATTGTTTTGGTTCAAATGGTTGCTTATTATTGTTCACATATCAAGTCAATCTCAATAAAAAAATAGGTAGAATTTAATATGTATTTAGATAGCCTGTATTTCTTTTTTATATCTTCCTTTGTTTCAAAATATGAGTAGCTAGTAGACACAACGTTCCTGCTCTGCGTCGCTTACAATATCATCGTCATCATCTTCTGCATTGCCTGTTCCGATTTTTGGTTAAATTTTCAGCCTGACTCTGATTTTTATCAATTTGAGTAGATGAAGATTGAACTTTCACATCGATGATAAATTTTTCAGAATTTTAATCTTTTGAAATCCATTTACATTCAAAATTCAATTAAAAAACGCCAAAAGCATTTCTAGCTATTGAAATAAATTCAAGTTGGCAACCTAGGAATTCCTCCGTAAACGGAACAAGACCAACTCCAAGTACAGCAGCACTTACAAAACCATTTCTCTTTCTAAGCTCCAAGCCCTTTATCCACGCCTTTCAAGTAACAAAACAACATAAATAAAATCACTGTAACTTCTGATTGATCTTAAATATCACGCCGGCAGCTAAGCGAAGTAACGGGAGCGAGAAATTGAATTTCTCATTTGACGCCCGAGGTATATCGTTTATCATGGAGAGGTGACACTTCATCATGTCATGGTGTCCAGGCCCCCTTTGTGGAGCTATTGGACTGTGAGACGGCTGGCAGCTAGTAAGGAGTGTGTAATTGTGGAATATGTGAAATAATGGGCTGTAATTATAGTCGTGTCAGCTTATAACGAGTGATTGGAAGTGGTATGTCAAGTTTTGTTATTGGTACAACAGTAAGAGCAAATATTATTTCGTAAATAGGTCTACCCAGTTAAGTACCAAAACCTAAGCATCTATAAAAGTTGTAACCGCTATACAAGCTCATGATGATGATGACATCTGAGATGATAAAGAAATAATTCAATCACCTGCGTACTTCGTTTCTTTCGCGCAAAAAGCTCGCCTGCTCATTAAACCGTTTACCAACAAGCACTGTGTCATAAACCGGTTACCATAGACATTTTAAATGTTGATGAAAGATATACGCCCGTTAAAATCTCCTTTTAATTGATTTTTTATTAGAATTTTTCATGTCTCATTACAAGAAATGCTTACGAAACCGACAGGCCAATACCGTGCTGGGTTTATACCTGTTCACAATTAATTAATAGACGTTTAATAATAATTAATTTTATATTTTACCGATCAATGAACGCCAGAGCCAGAGAGCTTCGATTCATAAACTTTAATGACAATATTAAAGTAATAGCTATTAATAATCCCCATTTAGACTTTTATAACTGCGGGGTAGAAGTGTCTTAAGGACTTAATAATTTTTGTGTGGGTTTATGAGAGGACCACATGGTTCACTGGCTTTATTAACTGCCTCACTAATGCAAGTTTTACGAGTAATTTCACGGTTGCTCATTCCGCCACGGCAGGGGGCACCGCTGTCGGTCAGTCCCTCAGATACTTTGTATCGGATGCTCGTATTGTGATCGTAATGAATACTTTACTGACTTTAATTAATGGCTGTTGACGTTAAGTTCTTGGCAGGTTGTTAAAAATATTTTGTTTCGGTATGTGCCTGGGCTTTTTTCTTTGTATGACTTTTTTACGTGTATTTTTAAGGCTATAAGTCTAATTGTTTACAGAAACAATGCATGTTGAACTTATTTTTCACTTCAGACTTCAACTCATTGCAGGCCTCCTTTGGAAGTTTGAAGAATAACAGCGTCCAGATAACTTTGACAACAATCGTAGCAGCATCGTACATACCGGCAACCTTATTGCATCGAGGGTAAAGATCATTTTGAAAGACTTGGGAGTGAAAATAAATGTAAAGGACTGTAGCAGACTCACGATGCTTTTTTAAGTCTTCGATTCGAAACAATATATTCCTTTCTTTTACAAAAAACCGACTCTTTACCAGTAAAATCATATGACAAACATTCAATATTTACGCGTAGATTAATGGCTAGACACGTGCTACGTAAACTGCGTTGCCATTATAAGCTCATTTTCTCATTTTGTCAGCTAACAGGTTGATGTAGGTTTAATTAAAATTCAGCACCATCCATCACAGCCATATTGATTTTGTGTCACGTGCATTTGCTGCGTTCGTTCGTTATCAATTAGCCATGATCGTTTGACGGGAATAAGGATTTCAGATGGAGTTGGTTTAGATAAAGAAGTATTTTAGTGTTTGATTATCAGAGTTTAGAGTTGGAGAATCAGTAGGCAAATAAGTTCCTGAATCTAAGGTGTATGTAAAAGAGCAACGAGTGGTGTTCGAAACTTTCATCTTTTCAGACAGAGACTGCATCGTTGGTGTAGTGGTCCCAAACGCGACTGTTGGGCATGAAGTCCTGGGTCGATTACCAGGTTGGCAAAGTGTTATTGGGTTTATCCATCAGGAATTTCTCAGTAGCAGCCACGACATCTGAATTTGTGCCCGGTTGTTTGCAATAGGCTCGCTCCCTATTAGGACTTAATGAGATTGACTGAAATAACAACGACCAATCAAATCGCTTGACATTGGTTGATGACAAATCTGTAGTAAAAGAAACCGGGTGATGATCATTACTTAATAGCCCAATGTGTTTGTTAGAGCTTGGTGGGTTGAGGAAATACCAACCCACAGGCAACGCCCATGCTGTCCAGATAATAGACCGTACGCTACTGTCTTCCTGTGGATATCGTAAGAGATGATTCCAATTCAGATATTTAAATAATGATGGACAGCAGCATCCACTTTTTTTGTTGATATTTGGCAGATTCATGAAACAGAAAAGTTTCTTAGATTGTAGCAGTAGATATCTTCTGCTATATGGAAGGAAAGCACTTATGGAAGTCGTTACTGTACAAGGCAAAAAGTAAGACTCACCTGGTTTCCTTCTAGTTGTAAGTGCGGTGTAGACATGTTACTTAGCTGCACAGCACGGGGTTCCTTAGTACCTACCTTAGGAGCTAGCCATACACACTCATTAGTTACAATTACACTGCAAGACTAGCGAAGGCTCGCACGCAAATAATTATGATTAAGGGCCACAATAGACCGAGGCACAGTACGTAGAAAATTACATACAATTTCTCAGATTTTATAATCGAAATAGATATCCATTCGATAGCGATCAATGCCTTTCTCTAACCTGAGCTATAATAAGCGAAAGCCACAGGATTACCTAACTTTCAATCTGCACCGCAATAGAACCGCCCACTATCATCTATAGGAAATAGTATCCATTTAGAAACAAGTATCATCCTTTAGTAAATTGAACGGTTTATCAAAACACCCCACGGAATGTGAGATGGCATAACTGGATTGTCTTAATACAATAAACGGTGTAAAGCCAATAAAACTAAATAAGTTAAACGACTCAGGCCAATAAAGCTCCCGCCCTAAAGATGCACCAATAACCATATCTGAGTTACCTACTTTGTCAGTTGGAGTCGGAGGACAGTCATGTTACGATGAGTAATGCGCCAGATGTATCAAGTAATTGACATAAGAATACATGTAACCAATAAATTATAGTTATTACAATCTTTTCCCTTTATGAATTGTTGTTGAGGAACACAATATATTTCTGCTATCTTCTATCTTTTAGAATGCAGCCAACGACGCTCGCGGTCGGTTTATTAACTTTTGTGTTCTTGCCAACGTAAAAATGTGAAAATTTTAATCTTAAATTGGATTCAATTTTAAAATAACACTGGCTAGTACCTACAACGAATTTCCTTAGTCGTTATGTAAACAAAATTGACGTCCACCGTATGGCCCACAAAATGGAACAGCTTTTGTAAGATGCCTGTATAATTCGACACAATCTGGAAACTGGAGTGTGGCCAGCTCATAACCGCGGCAGTGCGCGCTACTACAATAAAAACTTTTTATTGAATTACTCTTCAGACATCCCTGTATTCGAAAAAGGATACACAATTATAAAGGGGAAGATATACGAGGGACACCGTATTAAAAGCCGGGAGATCATTAAAATCCTCGTTATTTACTTTTCTATACTTGAAAAGCATGAACATTTTTATTCTTACATTCGAATCGGTATTAAATTATCGGGTGACAATAAAGTTTCCTTGGGATTATGCGTCTGGGATATTCTTTATACGAGGGCAAAGGTCAGTAGGAATATCATGGGTGTTACATCGCGTGGGCGGGTTTTTACTGCACATTTTAGTGGGAACAGTAAAATAAACTTGGTCCGAATGTCCTGGGACGACCGCCGTCATTGTAGCGCTCCTCCGGCCCATCGACTTCTTTATGGGCTCTACGGTTAAACTGTTCAGCGCTTAAATTTTATTAAGTGACTCTTATGCTAGGGCAATCGGCGTTTTCTGGAATGTTGGAAATTATTTTTTGTGCTCTTTCTTTGTAGATTGTCAGGTTATGCATGCATTGTGTTTGATTCTGTAAAAACTTCGCATATTTTTTCGCTACAGGGTGAATAATATGTCTAATTTAAAGTCAGAACGATGACTGTCCGAGAAACATTCAGAAAATATACACAACGTATTCTAATTATTCTTACATTCATGTGTTGTAGTAAAATCGATAGTCCTTCATTATTTTTATGTCCGGATTCCATTCCATTCGGTTCCATTTTCATTTTATTCCTCTATCCAAGGACTCACGTTTAACATCATCCATCAATATAGAACCGTCATTAAAGCATTCCTAATTGTTTTTTTTTGCCATGGCAGCACCATTCATTAATATTGTCGCACTTATTTCGGGGACAATCTGCGGGTCCAACTGTGCGGGAGCCAAAGATGTTTATCACACAATATAATTTATACCGTTGGGATTTCTATTATTTGCTACCTTATATTGTTATTTTTAATAAGCAAGGTTCAGTTTTTGGGTGGCTATTCATAGTATTATATCACTTGTTCATCACGTTACAATAGATGAATTTTTTTATCATTTCCTAGACAGATTATTTTGTGTTGCTTTTTTCTCACGTCAACGATTTAATTTGATGTTTAAAAAGCGTTATCTACATTATTTTCAGATTGGTTTTTATCGCTATAAAAGTTTTAAACACTTTTAACCGAATCGTAAAATTGAACATGGTGTCAATCAACAAGATTTATTCAGCGCCATTTCGTAAGGTAAAATGGGCGTAAAGTTAAGATAAGCGTTTTAACCTACGTCAAAAAGTCCTACGCAGCGCAGCAGTTAACGTGTGCTGGTAACCATTAATCATCTTATCTTTTTGCAAGACTGTTTTACTTTTTGCTTAATCAAAAGTGACTCATCGTTGTAAAAGCAAGTTTATTTTATTTCTAGCTTGTAACACTCGATAACTTAATTATCACTTTGAGCTTTAATGCATCGATTAGTTACATCACATTAAAGTTTAACAATAGGGAGGTGGGCGTACCATAATCGCGTTAATTATAATATCGTCATCCCTACCCGCATATGGGATAACGTACAATGATATAACAACGAATGACATTCTCGCGTTTCGCGTTAATTTTTATATTCTGTGGTTAATTTATTTATGTGGGCGCAATTTGACGGCTGGCAGTAAAACAATTTGTTCTATTTTTGAATTTTATTGGCTATTTCCAAAATTAAATGAATGTTAATTTGTTGAACAATAATTTTGGAGATAATTTAAATAAGTTATACAGCAACATTCGTTATTGACTTAATAAGGCGCTTTATTATTATAAAATTAGAACCCTATTTGTTTAAATGTTTCGTCAAACATTTAATTCTAAGGAAGAGGTTTTCTAAAGAATATAAATAAAATAGTAATATTTTAAAACTTTTATTTGCGTACAATGCACTCATAAATAAGCTTAAGATTATGACGCCTTCACACAATGGCCACAAGTCAAGCAATCTTTAATAGTTTGCCTACGTCCGTTGACGAGTGACTAATTGGTTTAAATACCTATTGTAACAGGAGCCAACAATGTCGTTATAAAACAGATTATTCATGGAAACGCTGTTTTATTCATTTCCTTAGTAATATGAAACCCTGGTATGAGTATTTTCTATGGTGACAAAGACTTCTGGTTTCTTGCAGGATTGGCCAACTAGATCAGGCCTAGAAAAGATCCCATATTAATATTTTCATCATCTGCCTAACCTTTTACCAACTATATTAGGACCAGCTTCCAGTCTAACCAGCAGGATGCAGCTGAATACCAGTATTTTACGTAGGGCGTCTGCCTATCTGACCTCCACAACCCAGTTAGTACTGGGTAATAACCATGCGGTATGGTAATCTGATATGGCCCATATCCCTTGCTAGGACTGGTTGTCAGACTTTCGGGCTACTGATTACCTGTAACAACGGTCAAAGATTTACAAATGACAGCCGGGACCAACGGCTTAACGTGCTTTCCGAGGCACGGAGGAAACTCGGTATGTAATGGGTGGTCACCCATCCACGGACCAACCTAGATAAGCTCGGCTTAACCTAAAGATCGACCCGAGCGGCTGTTATTATTTAGCCACGAGTTCCATATTAGTATTTTAACTGGCTGTAAATTGAGTCTGGAGACCGAAACTAGTGGAGATATCATACACGTGAGTGAAACCTATTATTATAAGAACATCATGACAAAAAATGCTCACGAAAGAAATAACAAAAAAAAAACAATACTTCCACGAAAAATCTCCCCTATTTATTTAATAATATTTGGTGACCAAACAGTCAATACAATTTGTATTAGGGTACACTTTTGTGCTAAGATTTTTTACGTTGATAAGAAATCTAATCTTTCCGGGCCCCTCGGTTTTCTAGTTTTGTGTAGTCCATTAAAACGGTCCCCTGGTTTTAGCTAAATAATACGCGGTGGGCGGTTAGGGCGCAAAACAAAAGACTACGCAAGTACCGGAACTAAACCGCGGTAGTGTACCTCGGGGAATAGGTGAGGTCGGGTTGTGGTAGTATACTGGGATTACTGGCGTATTTTTATTTTGTTAATTTATAAGGACAAGGTGTAGACGTAGCACGTTGTTAGTATGAGTGCTAGTATGCATTATTTTGTGTCTCTAGGTAACTCAGTAAAATCTAACTGGTACTTTTGAACGTAAAGCTGCGGCGTCTGAATGGATGGTGGAAGTAGTATTTTTTGTCTGAATTATAAAAGTGCGTCTTGTAATTAGTCCGCTTTTAATTTTTTTGCTCTGAAAATTACTGAGTAACTTAAAATAATTAGGGAACGGTGAGAAATCCTCAGGACCCTGGTAGCATCTTTCATGACACCACATTGTACAGACGCCTACACATCAAGTTACTACAATCTGTCAAATTTCTTTAATAGATTTTCAACTTTATCATTAAAGTGTTTGGTTCAAGGTTGATTGGGAAAAATTTACACTTGTCTAGTGGTGGACTGCAATGAGGCAGATAATATGAATGAAGAAACCACGGTTTCGGTTAACCACGGAACAGAAAAACAGCTGTTTTTTTCAACAACTGTTTTTCTGTTCGATGGGTTTAACCATCAACTTCCAGATTTATTTTGTTCCAAGCCTAAATCTCCAGTATCTACCTATGAAATGCAAATTAAATGAAATATTTATTTACCAGATATAAATCCACATACAACATTCACAAACAGACATTAAAATACTAGCCTATTGCTACACATTTTTCTGTCTGAATCGTAAATGAATAGTTCACCCAGTAGCTTACCCTTACGCAGCCACGTAACACAGCAGATGTGTACCCGCCCCGGGTGACTCACGACGACTCAATTACACATTCGATAGTTTTTGTGTTCAGTCCCGACGACTCCCAATACATGAGTGCGCCTTTATGAGGACATTCAACTATGTATGTGTGTTTTTAATTTAAATTTTACGGCTGATAAAGGCAGATTAAGACATTTGGTGCGTACAAATCTGACTGTACAATTCCGAACTACAAATCGTGTAATTTAAAACCAACCATTTTCTTGCAGTTAAATATTTCAGTTTCTAACAAAGTTTCTTCGCGTCTTACATTAAAATTAATTTTCATAGTTTTCTCGCACATTATTCGCATAAAATAAGAAACTCGTACCATAAAATAAAGCAACGCAAAACAAGATGTTAATACATGATGTTTTACAAGTAACTCAAGTTTTACAAGCGCAGCCCGACACATTGACTTGAATTTATCGCCAAACTTTACTACTTTCATACATTTCGCTTTACATTTAAGAATGCTCGTGTAAGAGATATATTTTCTAATTTAATACATCCTGTTTCGTTCGTAACTAACCGTCTGACTCGACGTTCCGCTTAGAGGCAAAGTTATTACCATAATATAGCTTGGCTTGTCTTGTCAAGCGTACAATGCTTATCTAAAAGTTCCTTGTTTTGTCTCTACGGCGTCGCTAAAAGGAAATACTTGTACAAATAAATAAACGCGGCCCTTAAACGCTTGTCATTGTCAATCCGTTGATCCGATGCTCTTTTTACAGCGCGATGTATGCGCTGCAAGGCGTGTTCTTGAAACTGACCCTTATCTCGAGTGATTTTTTTTGTCACATATGTTTCGGATTAGCACTTCACGGAACGTTGTTTCGATTTGTCGTATACATTCACATTAAACTAAGGACTTCACGACATTTTAGGCGATATTTCTAAGAAAATAAGGGAGACATTTGCATGTACGTTTCTTCTTTTGAGTGATTCTTATTGGCCGGGTGTACGACCTACCGCAGAACTATAACTTTCGGCTTAATCCCTTGTAATTCATGAAGGTTTTTACGAGTTGCACATGATCCATAAACTGTATTCGGATTTAAAAATGTTCTTAATCTTATAGCTTTTATTATTGTAAGTGCTGAAAATGCTCTTAGCACAGCGCTATTATTTTAATCTATTACGTTCTAAATCCGTCGTCCCATATGTAAACGATCAGCATGGAGAATTTTGATTTAATTTAATATAAGCTTTGAAGAGTTCTCCTCGTCATTTGTCATGTGTCAGTACGATGAAGAATTCAGTTGATTTAAATTTTAAGCTAATGTATTCTCAAGGCATCTCTTACATTAAACTTTTCATCAGAAATGCTTTATTAAAATTGTTATGGATTCGATGGCGCTTCAGAAATAGTAGCCATAAATGTTGATGATGATGGTTCATACACTTCATAGTGTGCATACATAAATGGTTTTTGACTGTCCGTAGTGTCACCCGTCACGTCTTTGATTATTTCAGATGCCGCCATAGAGCATTCCAAACGTATTCATGCAAAGATTTACTATATATTGTTAACATTTTTTACTATATAGTGTCCATGGAGTTTCTTGCCCGTTCTTCTCCATAGAGATCTACGTTAGGGAATGGGCAACTACAGTACTTTCACAGTTTTTATGCCTTGTGACTGGGACTGTAGCTATTGTTGTCTTTGTTTCGACAATTCAAAAGTGCCTGTAACTGGCCTATTTGAAATAAATGCTTTGATTTTGATTTTGATTTTGATTTTGACATTATTTAAACCATAAAATGTTATACACACGTACATTTACGAAATTTAATAAAATTATTTCCATTCAAGAAACACCTATGAGACCTCATAATGAAGGCTGTAACACTCTTGCTATGACTGTGTTGCTCATACAAATTAGTAAGTACTCTTTAAAATTAATGACTGAAACTACGTCATCATCTGCCAAGCCTTTTCCCAGCTGCATTGGGGTCGGCTTCCAGTCTAACCGGATGCAGCTGAATACCAGTATTTTACATGGAGCGACTGCCTATCTGACCTCCACAACTCAGTTAGTACTGTCTAATACGATACTCTTTGGTAAGACTGGTTGTCAGACTTTCGGGCCACTGACTACCTGAAACGACTGTCAAAGATCTACAAATTACAGCTAGGACCAACGGGTTAGCGTGCTTTCCGAGGCACGGAGGACACTAGGTATGTAACGGGTGGTCTGGTCACCCATTTACGGACCAACCTAGGCAAACGCGGTTTAACCTGAAAATCGGCCCGACCGACTGTTATTATTTAGCCACGAGCTGCACTATTGAATGAAACTACGTATAGGCACACCATAAATAAAATCTCATCCGTAATATTTTCACACAATGCTGTTTATCTTGTCCTCTTGTTGCGTATAAAAAATAAAATTCCAAAGATATTTTCAACAAAAGCATATTCGCTTCGCAGTCAGATTAATCCCAACATTACTAAACAGGTGTGTTCACTCGACGTCCGCTACAAACCTCTGTTGATTGTCACCTGTTGGAACCGTAAACATTGTCCCAAGACATTCAAACAAGCAATTTAAGCAAACAAGTAATGGGTACACAGTGCAGTACAAGGAATTTACTACGGGTTCACGAAAGTACTGATACACCAAGTTTCAAGTTTCGTTTTGCTCGAACGTGCCTAGTATGCAAGTGCAACATTACTTTGAAAGCGCTGTAAGATGGTCGGTTTTATTTTTGCACTGCTGTTAAAGGATACGTCTATGGGAATTTTTAGGGCCATACTATAAGCGAAACAGGTGAACATGAACACTAGTTAAGACCGTGTCTGTTTCTGTACAACAATAGTTTGGTCCTTACTAAAATATTGAATTATTCTCAGCATTTTTGAGAGTTGCAACAAAATTAATACAAATAATATTATGACAGGGAGAACCCCTATTGCAAACAATATTTTGAAGGGCCTTTTGTTTACCAATGTCCGAAGTCGGTATGGACCTGAGTCACAGATACAGCGACCTGACTGAGTAGGTAGGTATGTTTTTTGCGACTGCGGAGACGAAAGTAGACGAGTTGCAGTATTTATTTTATATCTGTATATTTGTATGTATGTTTATTTTATCTAGGTATAATTTTGTTTTAAGTTCCAATTTAAATTTTCCTGTTTTGTCTTTTCTACACACTGTGTCCACATCTCTAATTCTACTTTCCTCTCGCAGGTCTGCTGGAAGAGATTTCTCATGAAATAAGCAGTACCTTTGTGCTCTTCTATCTTAATGTAATGTCTTGTTAAGTGATTTGTGTGTGCATAAATAAATAAAATAAATAAATAAATAAAGTTGATAATGATTATAGCTACCTACATCTGTTTACTGAGAGTTGTCTTTTTTCTACTGATGAGCATTGTGTTATTACAGTGTTATTCGATTTTCCCATTAGGAATTTCTCGGCCACGAAGTTTAGACTTGTGCCCGGATGATGGCAATACGCTCGCTCCCTATTACATGGGACTTAAATACAACTGGCGAAATGTGGATGTGCTACTAGGTACACCTCTGCATAACCCTTCAGGGATTACAAGACGTGATGGTATGTTGAGTCATTCAATCACGATAGAAATGTCCTATTGCCAACGTGTTTTTCAGAGTGTGTCTGAATTCACTAGGCATGCATCCAAAAATCCTTATTTTGACTGCGACATCTTGAAATGTCATTCTGTTGTACCCAATCGCGACATTAGCTTGTGCCAGCGCCAGTGTCGTAATTTCTTAATGTTTGTCATTTGTTTTATCACATACATGTGCGTTTTTATCTCTGCACTCTCGTAACTTATTATGATCGTTGGGTTCACAAAAGAATTCTTTAAGATGGTGGTTCAACGGTTCCCATTATTCATGCATAGTTTTAGTTTCGTCATTCTTTATAGACTGACTTACATTGTTTTCGTCATCGTCCGGAATTTTGAAATCTTTCAGCTATATTTCTCAATAAAATAAAATGTAAAATCTTTGTTGACTCATAAAATTTGTGTTATTCCTTCATACAAGATGCTGGCTATCTTTATTTGTACTGTTTCAATATTATCCAAAACTGTTCCCACGTAACAGAATCACACAGCTATTCAAATCTGGAAACGCATTCAAAAATGTGTTTTTAATTTAACAAACCGCTTATAAAAATGTTTGTACAAGTCAGTGTAAACAGCCAATATTATTTTTCTATCGGTCGGTGCGGCCGTATATTTTAGAGACATTTGTTTGAACAGTTCGTATATTTTCTCCGTGTGATGGGGCGCAGCCGGTCGTAACAGCTGCTCGATGTGAAGACCACTTGAGGTTCTCTGCCTCGTCGAGTGGTCGGTTGAAGTCTGCCTCTTGCCTCTTGCGAACCTCAAGGTCTCGATTAAAGTTTTGTAACAAAATGTTTTTGTTTTCATTGAGATTTTCAACGTTGGCAGTGGTTGTAGGATGTTGTGTTGTTATTTTTAGCGCTTTCATCCTCAAGGCTTTCTTGAAATTATTGCTGTCTAAGATTTGAAGCGTGTTATGAAAAATATAGTTTGTAATGCATTAGTCTAATGAGATTTAATTTTGTCGGCTGTTGATCAAAGATGAAACGATTTCTGATGTTTATTTTTCGTATCTCTAGTTTTGTTTATGCCATTGGTGGATCAACATTCTGCACTACAGTTCCGGGAATATCCTGCCACATTCATATTCTTTAGTGTTATTCGCTAGCCCATATCGTCGTATCTTCTAAAATCTAATCGCAATCAATCAAATAATCGCCCATCAATTAATACACTATGTAGCACATTTTAAACCTAATGCACCATTACACGGCGAGACTAGTTCCGGATTGACGGTTGCACCACCGATAGCCTCGTGAAGTTTAACGACCCATCACAGCTCAGTTGTCGATTGCAGTACATATACTGCAGTGTGCTGTAGGGTTGGTATGTAATGTGCCTTTATAGCTATGATTCCCAGGCTTTGGCTTAATGTTGAACGTGTAAATAAATAGTTGGAATTGTTATTCTTGATTGCATCCAGGTAAGTTAATTCTCGAAGTACAGTGTTTATTGGTTCATTGGTTGGAGTGTTTAGATAGAAAAGGCAACTTTTAATAATTTTCCTCTAATTGTAGTTGGGGAAACTTTCACTGGTACAGGTTTTTCACGCCTTGGGACCTCGGGAACTTCGCGGCCACGACCTCAACTTGTCGCATGACCGGCGGCTATCTTGAACAAAACTGGTCGCGACCAAACTTTCTTCCTGGTTTTGACCAAAAGTCACTTCTGCGGCCAAAAATGCGTAGTGGGCGAGGTCCTCATCACCACTTTTTATGAACGGGTGACTTTAGACCGTCAATATTCCAGGCCTCCACAAAATTAATATTTCCGATGTCTAAGCTAGACTTAGAAAGTACTTCATTATAAAAATGTCAGTGCTCATTTTCTCTTCACTATCACAATTCGTATTTGAGTCTAAAATTTTCTGTTCAGTAGCTCTGTTCGAAACAAATGAATAACATTTCGACGACTGGATACAACCACAGAAAGTTCTGTAGGTACGAGTATATGTATAGGTACCATTTTACTGTGGTATTTTGGCATTTACCGCCGGCTGGCTCGTCTACCTAATTACATGTCTATATCGATACATTTAACAATGGAAATATTGGTAAAGGCCAGTGCAGATGAGGGTCTTTTGTAGTTCTAACAGCTTTTACAGGATGCATGTGTGCATATTTTTTGCGTTATGTATGCGTTTTGTAGATGATTATTACTTTAACTTTATACCATCACTCTTGTATTCCCTGAAGGGGTAGGCAGAGATGTACCTTTAGTACTCCCAATTCCAAACAGATTTTTTTTTTGGAATTTGCTCTTCTATGCTGCTTTTGCTTTTCTTTTTTCTTCTTCTTCCCTTGTTTGCGCAAGCAGGTCGTATGACTGTTATTGTATGGACTCTGCATTATATTGAACAATGCGCATATATTTTGATTTCGTTGCGCTAAGGTGTGGCTTTGCTGCTAAAGGTTAACTAGATGTAGGTATGCTGTACATAAGATTGGTGCTATGCTGTTAAGTTATGGGTGGTCAATTTGCGCGTAAACATTCACAATACAAGCCCAACAAAAGTTTTTTGGTCCAGACTAAATATTGAATTAATTTAAACTAAAAAACTGTGCTTGATTTTCAATTTTGAAATATTCATCACTTATATTATTATTTAGATTATTATTTCTAAAAAATTTTTACTAAATTTGTATCTGTAAATAGGTATAATCTGTTAAAATTGGCATGCAGATACACTGCATGCCAATTTTCTAATGTTAAATGCATGCCGTGGCAGCCTTCAATTAAGGCTACACTATAATATGTTAAATGTAAAAGGAGTTCTTAAACATGTATTTTTTGGTGTATGCTTTGTTGGTTGTCCTTAAAAAAATAAAATAAAAATTAAATTAAATTAAAAAAATTAGCTAGAGGATTTTTCCACTTTTTGACAAAAGCTCACTATGTTCTAAATGATATTATCACACTGTCTTTATTGGAAAATCTTTTTTTAACGCGATTGATAAGTATGTGGTTCCTAATGACGCAGAGTTGATACTCAGTGCGTCGAACCCACTTCAAAGCACGTGCATTAACGCCATGTAGCCATATACTCACTGCGTTACAATTGCGTGTGATTCCGAACGGGATAAGGAAATCACTTCATTTGTTTTTTCCAGGTACCTTACTAGCCTAGACTTTGCTCCTAATGATCGCCTTTGTTCATCAACAAACAGGTAATGCCGGGTACACATTGGTGTAACGTAACGTGAAATGTAACATGAATGAGCCGTCCAGACTTATGCAATGCAACATGAAATGTAACCCAACAGCAGGCGACTTTGTTTCAGCGTGTGTTACATTACATGTTACGTTTCACCAATGTGTACCCGGCACAAGTAATGAACGCAGGAGATATTATAGTGCACAAGTTTGTGCGCAAACACACGTGCGCTCTCTGTTCCTTTAATCTCATTTTCTTATGGGACGGCAATCCGACACGACTGAGTAGAAATCAAGGGGCCTAAAATGGCCTCTTTAGCAGAATTATTCAGGATAATAATATGAATTACGTTGTAATTCGTAAAATGGTCACAAAATGACAATTCATAATATTAACTGCGTCTGTGAACATTTTATGACTTTTAACGTGATTCATATTATGGTTCTGCTAAAGCGGTTATTTTAGGCCCCCAGGATTAGGACCGTCACGGCTTTATGTGATTTCCAAGACACTAGGATGTCACACCACTACTTTCCAAACTCCGAGCTGATACTGAGAAATTCCTAATATTCGTTCGTCAGTCTATCTGTCACAGGGTCTGTCACCTTTAAAACCGTAATAGCTAAAACATGATTTGAGCATTAAATTATGCATTATTTCAGAAACACGTGTATGGTCTGAGGAAGTCAACATCCATTCTTGGTAACTAAATATTTTGATGAACGTCTTGTCAACAAAATGTCAACGTCAACTTGTTGATATCTTGAATCACCGTTCAGCAGAAAGCAAGAGACAAAATATAAGCCGTTGGTAGACGAAATATGTATCCGTTGATACAAACGCGTTTCATTGTCATTAATTACATTACACAATTACTAACAAATGTTTGCACTGGTCCACTCAAACTCAAACTCAATTCTGTGTGGTTCTTTTTTCAGAGACCATCTCAGACACCAATCCGCATAGTCTTCATGTGAGTTGGCCAAGATGTCTAGACCTTACAAGATATCACCTCTGAGTGGCTCTGAGTTTGTTTCGGCTGTTTCTTTCCAAAGTAGTCTGGAACGAAATAACGGATCCAACTATGTAATAAAAAAAAAACCAGGTGTAGTGTTTATTAAAAACCTATTTGCAAAATAAACATCATTTATCATTAGTTAGAAGACAATCAATTGAATGAAATTGGTCTCGTGTTAATGAATCGTGATCTGACTGTCTATAACACATATGAAACAATAACTCCTGATATAGATATCGAATACTTTGTAGTGTGTAAACAACCTTATACTATGTAACCAGCCTTATTTCCTACGAATGTAATCCTTTTAATTGTTAAAACATAATATTAAAGACGGTATTGATTCAGCTCTCGGTGTTTCAATATCTCCTCGAGATTCCCGCCTTACATGGCGACCCTGCCACAGCGCATTGGCAGTGGCTTGATATGTTTAGAATACCATGACCATTTAAGTGCGACTGAACTAACTTATCACCAGTAATTATGGCATGTAGTTATTGCACTACTACCATATCTATCTATATAAGCTAAAAGAATGAGAAATAGGCGTTCTCAAGAATCGGCAGAGGAAAGAGCACATCGGTTAAACTTATTGTTATTCTTATCTCAATAAAAGTTTATAAAGATATCTTCGGATTCACTTTAAGTGATGCTGATTTTTGTATTACATTACCATCTATATAAATAAAATGGTAAACTGACTGACTGACTGGGTGATATCAACACACAGCCCAAACCGCTGGTCTTAGAGACATGAAACTTGGAGGGTGTGTTCTTTGTGAAGAGTAAGTATCCACTAAGAAAGGATTTTTGGGAATTCCACCCATAAAGGGGTAAAATAGGGGATGGAAGTTTATATGAAAGTCCGTGAGTTTTGAAGTTAGGATATTAAAATTTTGTGTTTAGGCTGGCAATTGAAAATTAATTTAAACGTGTCTCAGCGGATGAAGGTAAGTAACTATGTTTGTTCGGGTGGGATATTTTTCGACATCCACGCGGGCGAAGCCGCTGGCAGAAGCTAGTTTTTCAAATATGTTCCAACATGACGAATAGACCTAGTGACATAGGTACTTCTTCTGAAATTCAATAAAAATTGGTGAAAGCTGAATTTTGCAGCGTACACCGCCATAACTTTTCCAAATGCAATTTCAGCCACTTGATCCTGTAATCCCGACTACGAATAAGTCTCCCCGGCTCGCTCTTCCCCTACGTGTCATAAAAGAGGCTACTTGCTGAAATATTGAAGAAGTCAGGTAACATAATTTACTTTTTCATGAAGATGAATCCCCAATCTAGTAGTTGGTTTAGTACATTGTTCCTGATAGGACAACATATATTTTTTTCGAGTTTAAATTCTGCTATCATTACGATATCATTGTTTTTGTGATAGTAATTGATTTTATACTCGACACTGAAATTCTGCCCAATCTATTATTATTAACCCTTAAATGCCGTGGCCAACCATCGAAGTCTGAACAGCTGAATATTAGTACATATTTCACCCCTAACCGAAATAACTTTTCAAATAACACAGCACTAATTCTCGAAATCACCTGCACGTTCCAGAATACAAGTCAGTAACAATTTACTTGTACCATTTCTATTACAGCCTGGCGTATTTTGGAGTCGTATTCGTCTCGAACCGTGGAGTTTAACGGTCTATTTCGACTGTACCGTCGTATTAGCGTTCATGTTGTTCTCTAACACCAATTGTTATGCTCCATGTGTTGTCGAGGAAATGACTTTTATCCAAAGTAATCGGAGTTGTTGGAGTACAAAGTTCTAAGCTGCAGTTCTGTAGGCAAATGTTTGGAGAAGACGGTAATAAAAATAGTGTTGCGTGTGTAAAATTGTCTGTAGTGAATGTAGCTAAAATAAAACCTTTGTTTCTCATGGTAGAATTGTAAATTAAAAAAGTATAAATTCTACATTGTGTTGTGTATGACACAAACAAAGCGGAGTGAATAAAATCCACGTTCGTTTGTTGACTCATTTTAAAAATAGCAAACCAATAAAACCTGTTTTTCACTCCGACGTCCCGGATATATGGCAGATATTTTAACAATTTAATATCGTTGGCCAGTATACAGACAGGCAAAACATTGGGCCGTTTTATTATTTTAATACGGATTAAACAACGAGTTCAGGGAAAATTTCAAAACAATGCTGAATGCACGGCGCGGACCGCAGAGGGGGTTGCCATGGCAACCGGCAAGTTTTGACGGCAAGGTGGATACGCAAATTGTGGTGCCACTCGGTACAATATATGCTGAGTTGCCATGCCGAAAAGTTTCCCCAGGTATTCCTAATTTGGAGAAAAGGGAGCTAGCAACAGGCAAAACCTAATACGAAAAATATTAAATATTAGAAATACACTTCAGCACTACCTACTTAATTTTGTTTTAAAATCAATAAGTAATACAGTGTGATATAGGTACCTAAAATGCGTACTCAATTTTATTCGAAAAAGGACAAGAGACAGTGTGGGGAGGAAATTTACGAGCCTAAAACATGCATTTGATCAAGTGTTAAGGCTCGTAATATACAGAATATTCTATTCCCAATATGTTGTTGTAAACAGACATATTTCTTTCTGAGGATAAAGATAAAACGAAGGAAGTACAACATCTTTAAGAGAACATTCTTTAACTCCAACCCTTATTTTAGGGGAAAACTGCGTTACAGAAGGGGTAACACCATCCTACCGATTTCGTACACACGTTTTATAGCTCATGTTATGTTATGGTGCCAAACTGTACCCGTGTGGGGTCAGAAAGGGTTAGCATTACGAGTCTTTGTTTAAAATTTTATTTTCTCCCTTAAAATATACTGTCCATACCTCGGGCAGTTTGCGTCCATTTAGCAGACGCATCGAACAAATTATACCCATCTTTGTTTTGACTAAGCGAAGAGCATTACTGGAGTGTATTTATGCGAGTGTGGGTAGATACTGACAGTGTGTTGATTTTAAGTTAAACTGCTTTAAGTGGATGTTGTACAAATAACTTGTATTGTATATTTCTTCATAATTTCTTAGTCAGATCCTACTTAAGCTTGCGTGATGCTATAGGTACATACATCTATAGCATCATCATTTTCCAGTATGCTCCTTTTTCTTTATTCATAACATTTCTTTACATATCCGTAAAATACTGACGCTTTCCTATCCATGTTAGTCAGCACCATATTGACCAAAAATATACAAACGTGTCTGTACATACACAACCAACATTAATGACAATTATCATATCTCGCGAGCCCTGTATGGTAATAATGTTTCTCTCACAAAATCCACATGTCTCATTAAAGTATTTCTAAGAAGAACCACAGCGTCGTACAAAAAGACTAACGGAACATATTCGCAAGTGCTCTTCAAGCACCTTACTCGGTGTTAATGCTCGAATCTCGACGATTAAATCAAGAGTGCTCGAGAAGAGAGCAATCGAAATCTAACGAATAGTCTACACGGGACGAGTGCGGCTATAGGAACTGTAAAACTGTTTACTTTACTTTGCTAATAAGTGTTTGATTTCTGGTAAAGTATTGGATTATTTGGAAGAAGGTTTTTTGTTGTGAAGTACCTTGGCTAACGTATAAAATAATTAGTAATCAGTTTCTCGTCATGGTCATGCCATTATGGCGTCCATTTTCTTAACATATTTTTCACTCTTAGTAAAGCTTTTTTTAAATAAGATTAGATTATCCTTTGTTGCCCTAGTTACTACCAATCTTACTACCAGTTGTAATACCGTTAATTTTGATTACCCTTCCTACTACTCCAGTATTAAGTTGTTAGAAGGGAAAAAATAAATAACCCGTTTTACTACCGTTAGTACTTAAACAAAATATTATTATAGAGAAAAAAACAGGCATCTGAAAATGTTTATATTAATATAAATGTTGATGGATGGAGAGGGAGAGGAAGACCAAGGAAACGATGGATGGATTGTGTGAGGAATGATATGAAAGAAAAAGGCGTAAATGATAGCGTGACGGTAGACAGGAGAGAATGGAAGAAAAAAACGCGTTCGGTAACACGAGACAAGGGCAGGAAGATGATGATCTAAAAACTATTAAATAACCTAAAATAAGAACACTAACAACAAACTATAAAAGGGCATCAAAAAACTCCTCCTCAACGCTGTCAGCTGGTAATGTGCCCAAAAGACTGGCGGCGTTGCCACGTTGTATGGCAACACTTAGCCTCTGGCCAAAGTAAAAGCCAGCCCTTGGGTCACGGGAAGCGACAACTAGGCGTTTCGAAATTTCCTTAAACAGGCTATGAGCACTCGGACCCCACGACCCCAGAGTTTCAACCCCAAACGGCTCGAAAATATAGTTACCACAAAGGTTTCTAAAAATGTTTGTAATGATAACCCAGACCCCAAACAGACAAACAAAGTTATTTTAACAAATGCCTTAGATCTATAGAAACAAACAGTAAAACTCAAAGCCTCAGCCCAATCGTTGTAACACCAGCACTATTTCAACTCCATAATAGGGACAAACGATACTGTTGAATATTCTATAAACATCCAGTTTCGAACACAAAATGCGATAAAAATCGTACGTTGTTACAAGTCGTGGTCGGTTTTAAAATAAAACGGAAAAGTTTAAATAGGAAAAAGTGAGTGGAAGGAAAGATAGTGAAAAAAGAAGAGGGCAATTTAAACTTGCTCGACCGGCCGAGGGGAGTTCACATTTTATAAGTTGCTCGAAAGAAAATTGCACGATGCCGTTACCTCGGGAACTTTTCGCACTTAAAATTTAAATTGTGTATTGATTGTTAAGTTCTTGTATGCTAAGTTGTGGACGTGGATTTAATACTTGTATTCTTTGAAGCCGTGCCTTCTTCATGAGTTTGAGGTTTATAGCTACGTGTTTTCTATGGATGCTCACATAGTTTTTCAGGGCAACAATAGCGGTGTCTGAAGGATCTGTGAGGACCTATTAATTCTAAGAGTATTCTTATGCAACTTATTGTTATGTGGCTTTACGAAGTCAGTAACATATATTTTCAGTGAACTAAACACACTGAATACCTACTATACAAAACGTTAACAGACCCTTCACGAAGCCGTCAACCAAGCATTCTGTACATCAAACTAAGTAACTGTACGCTAAAGTTATTGCTGGGAAACTCCTTTTTTTTGGGGTGAAAAATTTTTTTTTTGTTCGGACTCGATGTAACGCACTCAAAACATTGTGCTGATGGATACATTAAATGGTACAGGGGTCATGAAGGTATCTAAAGTAAAATTATAACGTAAACAAACTGTATTTTAAATAAAAATTGAAAAAAAACTTATTAGGTATTTTGACCTCCGTAACTAGAAGGTATGGTCCAGAACAAAAAAACATGATCGCAATGACGGGGAGAACAACTGCGTTTCGGCTTCGTTAAGGGTCTTTTTAGACCCACTATAAGCATTTGTCCATAACCTAACAACAACCCATGGCATGAACAACAACACTGTCTCCGAACGAAGCAACTTATCTCACTGTTTACTAAAACAAAACACCAATAGGTTGGCGTGCGAGCTCAGACAATGCTGCATTTTAATTTTGTACATGCTTCCTCAACAATGGATCGTAATAGGTCCGTAGATGAGACGGCAACCCAACGGCTTTGTTCCGCTGGTAACACTAAACAATACCTGTGCCACGATGAACTTGCATTATCACACACCTAATGGGTTTTGTCTGTTCGTGTAGGGGTCCAAAATGAAAAGTTGTGTAAGTATAACATAGTGTATTTGCCGCGACAAATGCATGTTTTTTCCCACGATGGGGCAAGGGTGTTTATGGTAATCTTTCATTGTAATCATTGTGTGTTTGGGAGACAAAAGGAAATGTAGCCGCTATCTATTCCGGAATAAGTGTCTTGTCCTGCAGACAAAATATACGGAGACAGAATAACCGTATTCAAAGAAGTGTTGTGAATTCAGCAGGATCAGTTTCATGAATAAAATATATTGGAGCGATTGACGGACTGACTTAACTTTGTTACGATGAGATGTTTGTTTTCTAGAATGTTCGATGTCTTTTATTTATTCTTGTACATTGTCTTTGTCGTCTCGAAGTAATATTCGTCTGCTTTTCCTTATACACATTCGATGGTGAGTCTGCTCCTTACATTGAAATTCAAACAGTAATAAAACTTGTAAAGTAAACACTGGCCTTAAACTTGACTGCTGTTTTACGACTGTCGAATCTTCCACTCGAATTAGTTGAACATAGAAAAATAAATAGAGAAGATACTAAAACTCAAGAAAATAAATAAAGAAGATTTATTGAGGAATATTTTAGACGTTTTATCTGTTATTTCCGAAGAATTTATTACGCGATAGTAGTTCAGAACTACATGTTTTGTGAAAGCGTTAAGTAAGTACTTAAAGCGCTTTATCTAGTCTTAAAATGTTCTCACTATTTATCACCAGTCCTTTTAAGTGAAGTAACGTTAGGTTATCGGTATCAGTGTACTGATTTGGACTTTCACACGTAACTGTTACGCAAACCATCGGGTTTGCGTTATTGTCGTTGTTTGGAGAAGCACTTAGTGACTCAGGCGGTGCCTGTAGTGAAGTGTAGTGCCCGCCCACGGGTTCGGCGGCTTTATTCTACAAGTACGGTTGCCATCTGTTGAATTTCTTCATGTAAATGTTCCAGTTGGATCTATTTGCATCGCATTATTAATCGTTGGCAATTTCATATTTTCTGTCATAACAACCTTTTTTATTTGTTTTCATAATTTTGAATTATGAGACCGACGTTGTCCTAATTTCCTTGTATGTCTAGCTTTTCTTTTTTTAAATGGGCCTCTACTTTGACTACGACTGGTGGAAAGCAAAAACTACCTCTTTTAAAGCAGACTTGGTTAATGTGGTGCTGACAGCCTCGTTGATCTAGTGGTCGCAAGCCAAGCGCGACTGATGAGGATGAGGTCCTGGGTTGGATTCCCAGATCGGGCAAAGCGTTATTGGGATTTCCATCAGGAATTTCTCAGTAGCAGGATTTGTGCCCAGTTGATGGCAGTGGATGTCAGTTGGTGGCGACCGCCAACCGCAAGACGTTGCGTTGGAAGGCCTCCCACTAGGTGAACCGATGACCTGGTAAAGGTTGCAGGGATCCGCTGGATGCGAGACGCACCGGACCGGTCAATGTGGCGACACTTGGGGGAGGCCTACGTCCAGCGCAGCAGTGGACGTCTTTCGGCTGAAATGATGATGATGATGGCAACAGGCTCGTCCCCTATTACTCTCTTCTTGTCCTTATTACGAAACGTGGTATACTATTAGGTAAACCTCTTTCTAACCCTTCCGGGATTACGGTCGTGAGGTTGTGTAATGTTGGTTAATACCTCTCATTGAATATTATGTATCATTTTCACATTTGGTTAAATTGAATATCTTCAGAAAATGATCTTAACTTCTCTCCCTTCACAATTTATAGCTTAAGTTATAAACTTACTTTAGGTTCGCAAAATGGGGCACGCATATATTTGATATATGACCCATCGATATAATACTTACTCAAGTATAGAACAAATTAATATCCAATCGCTACTTCATAACTTCGAAACTCATTGTCCCAAGTTATTAGCTTTATAGATGGCTGCCCTACTAGGGAAGTTTCAAGTAAGTTTAGTTAGTGTAGGGTGGATATGTATGTACGTAACTGTATCCTTCTATCAGTGTGACAGACGGCCTAATGACGCCATGTGTTCGTTCCCTGAACGTCCGAACTTCGTCAGAATGCGTCTATTTTCGAAACCGCTTTACATTTACATACTGGCAACTCTGGCAAGGGACTGGATCGCAAATTGGCTACTTGCAACATCGTAATGACGAATGAATTTGGAATTTTGAAATCGAAGAGTGCAAGTTCGACACAAGCTTACATTCCACTTTGTAGTTATTTATATGGCGAAATATTATGTGAAGGCATCAATCAATAACTAACTGCAAGAAAACCCTTAAGGAAGCTCTTCAAACTATGTCCTATGAAGATACAGAGAAGTTATTACTAGTGCTAAAGTAAATATTGTTCATATTATTGTTATTTTTTAATTAATTAACTAAGTTAAGATAATATAATTGTATATACCTTTTTTACATAGGTTCCAATAAGTTTAATATGATATGTGATTATTTAATCAATTAATGTTACCCCCAATCGCCTGAAACACAGGATTACCTAGTTTAGGCACACATCATGGGTGAACTTGACATAGATTTAAGAAAAACTGTAAATGTTGTACCTATTTTTGATTTTTTTTTTTTTTTTTTTAACTTTTTCCTTGAAGAAATGTGACAAAATCGTTACTGAAATATGTTAGGCAATTAACAAAACTACGGAAGCACCTTCTATTTAAAACTCATCTCCATTTCAAAGTCATTCCGCAATGCAAAATCTCTTACTAACTTCCAAGTGTATCCGGAATACAGTCTCCTCATGCAAATATAGGCCACAGAATTCATTTTTTTCAACTCATTATTTATCGTTGAGCTTCAGAAATCGTCTCCGAATTCTCTCGCCTCCATTAAGCTGTCCGTGCGTCATCGCAGGCGTGTTCGTGAAGTTTTATGGCGCAAGTGATGTTTGGGGGCGATACGATACTGCAGGACTGCTGCATTTTAATTATCTGTTAGGGTCGCCAGATGGCCTTTGCTGAATTATAGTCATTTATGGGTCCAGAATTTTTTTTGACAAAACTGTTTTGGTTTTTGGTAAAACTTTTGGCAACCTTATGGTCGCCAAATCGAGCAGGTTGGTCTGGCAAATTGACAAAACTTATAACAAGTTCCTCTTTTCTAAATCAAACACAGATTTCTCTCTAAGTTTGTACAGACAGGCACTTATTTGTAATTTCGAAACATTCTGTTGATTGAGACTTCCCCCCATTCGAACTTGTCTTCTGGTAACCCTATTTGGGACACGACAGCCGGGACTCCGGTCTCTCTTCGGGTTTTAATTAGCAGTAATACGTGCGGAAGTGTGAGGGTGTTCTGATGATTCATGGACTTGCAATACTTGCCGCACAACTTCGAGAACCTATTGTTTACCTGCACTCAAACGCAGCTGTGAATATATTAGCTACATTGCCCTTTAACGTGCCCAATTTGGACGTCGATTATCATAATCCGTCTTTTTGTGCGGCCATTTTAGCATGTTGAGACATCCGTCGCGAAATCTGGGAACCCACGCGAGTACCTTTGCATTATTCTTCTACTTAAAGAAGTAATGTTAAAAACATTGGGAAATATTGTAAACAAAAATCAATCAGGCCTTATCAGATACAATAAAATATGCAGCGATCAGTGGTTGTGGGTGGAAATAAATATGACTTTGATTTTAATTTTATAACCAAAAATTCTTTTATGCCTGCGTGTCCAATAAACAGTGGTTCATTGAAAAAATATTAACTGACCTGAACAATAAATCACGGGCTGCTTCCTCTATTACTTCCCTTATCGCAAGTTAAAAAAAAACACAGGCCAGCGTTACGATAACACTCATAAATCATTGCGGCA
This sequence comes from Noctua comes, assembly GCA_963082995.1. Classification (NCBI taxonomy): domain Eukaryota; kingdom Metazoa; phylum Arthropoda; class Insecta; order Lepidoptera; family Noctuidae; genus Noctua; species Noctua comes. The sequence continues at coordinate 8,166,974 of OY720270.1, forward strand.
ACTATTTTTTATAGAATTCCATTAAAATGAGATAGAACATAATGAATTAGTGACAGTTACGTTTTGTTGGGCCCAAATAATGAGCCCTTTGATATTGAAATATCTTTTGTATAGGAAAGTTATCAATTAAAAATGTATCGAGGGAGATTTACGAGTGAAATGCTTTAGATAAACGTCGGACAAGAATATTCTTGTTGGGCTTCGTGTTTCTTTGAACTAAGCTGGTTCTTTGGCTGTAAAGATTAGACAAGCATGCTCTTGAGGTATTAATTTAGTTCGATTGCATTACTATTTTATGGAATAACCTTTGTTCCGTCATTTATTTATGACATTACTACTAGAGGTACAAAATTTAAAATATCCGGGCGAATATCGCTAGTTCTTTGGTTCTTTAAAGGCATTCGATAATGTGTAGATATATTGTCATTCGCATTTCGTCTGTCCCAGTTTGCACTCTATGGTTTAATTAAATTATTTAAAGTATATTATTTTCAGTTTCGGGCAATGATGAACATTGGAATCTTGAAATTCTGCAAGTGAACAGAACAAGATAAAGACAAGAAGCATTTATCAAATATTTGTAACCTCTCAAGATAATCCCAAGTAGATAAATTGTAATAGGCACATCACTTACAAGAGACACGTTCAGGCATGTTGATTCGATTTCTACTCACTCCCACAGTGTAAACAAAATCAATCTAAATAATCGCAATTACGTTTCAAGAACAAGTCTAACACGTGATTTAGCTGCAGTAAAGTAATTAAACGTTGGCAACTAAGAAAATTTACGCTCGACACAAAATGTTGTCTGAGTTACTTCGTTCGTACTGCGCTAATAATTGCACGCTTGTTACCGTATAAGAGAAGCTTTGCGACTGGTTTTTTTGTTGTTTTGTTAGAGCTTTGTGAACGCGTTAAAGTAGTTCAGTTAAGTAAGAAGGAAATGAAATTTAATCTTCTCGAAATTCTAATCATAGAGATGAAGAGCACTGGTGGTCCAGTGTTATAGGTTGTGACTTGCGCGTTGTCGGTCGTAGGTTCGAACCCAAGCAAGTAAATCATCACTGCCATCATCGCCACTACTCTTATGCCCGTTTTCACCGACATCCCCTATACTACCACCTACGTATGGGACCCTTAGCTTAAAAGCTCCCCTAAACTAACCCCTAAATAAAATTTCGTTTCACCATCATTTCTATCACTTAGCTAGGGGACACATAACTATGTGACGTTTTGTTTTCGATAATAGTGACTGATTCGTTTTTAAATTTATCGATACCTTGAAACTTGACAGTTTTTTATCAATTTCTCTTAAATATAAACCTAAATGGATACAGTTATTAATAAATTATGTTCTGATAGCAGTATCAAATATGATTTCATTCACATTTTTAATTAATTTCATATTTTCTTGCAAATTTACTCTGTGCGTACATTACGAAACCTTGCTTTTTATCTGTGGTCATATTATTTTGTTTTTGACACTTATGTCATTCGTATTTCGAAAGGTTTGAAATTGTTTGTTGTGAGAGTTCAGCGTCGCGTGTTATTTTTTAGAGGATTATCGGAATTGCCTTTTTTCCATATTTAATAAATCTTTGGTCAGTGAGTCGTCTTAGGGGCTTTTGCTTTGAAAACTGTCGATCGGTACGCTGAAATAATGGCAGAAAAGAGAAAGCGTAGCCAAAATTTCACAATGGATGAGAAAGACAAGTTGGTGAAATTGGTGCATGCCTACAGAAATGTTATTCTGAATAAAAGAACAGACGGTACCACCAATCAAGCCAAGAACACAGCTTGGATAAAGCTGTGTAACCAATATAATTCAACAGGAAACATGTACAGGTTAGTTAACATTAGATATAAACCAACATGCCATTATTTATCAATCTGAATATTACCACGTTTGAAACTATATATATATTTATTTTTTATTTTAGGAATAAAGATGCATTAATAAGAGTCTGGGAGAAAATGAAGAGTGAAGCAAAAATATATAACTCGAGAAACAGGAGTTGCTCGACTGGAACGGGTGGAGGACCATCAACCAGTAAAACAGACCCTATTCTAGAACAAGTCTGCGATTTAATGGGTCGAGGCTGCAGTGGTATTGCTGATGTTTTGGACTCAGATGCAATCATCACCATACCAACTACAGATTTAGAAGTAGCCAATGAAGAATCGCAGACAATATTCTTGGATGCTGATTTAAATTTTCAGGAGTCATTAAATGACTTAAAAGAAAATGAAGACACAGAAGTAAACACTCCAAGCATCACAACTCCTCTTTGGAAAAGGCGTAGGCCTTTACTTAAAGAACAAAACCAACCATCACAGGCAGAAGTTGTGGCCACCTTATGTTCAGGTTTTCAAGGGGTAAATAACATAAAAATTAACATTGAAGATTTAAAAAAGAAATTGCTCGAAGAAGAAATTGAATTTAAGAGAAACCTGTATGCTGTTCAATTAGAATCAGCAAAAACAGACCTAGAAATAAAAAAAGAAGTATTAAATCAAATAAAAGGTATGTCTTGTCATAAAAAAACATTTATTTAATTACCAGAATAGTTCATTACTTGTAACATTTATTTTATAACATGTTACAAGTTATCAAAATAATTTGTAATTTGTATTCTTCGAAGCCCGTATGCATTCTGGGATGTAATGTTCGATGTGAAATTAGTTATTTGCCCATTTGAAATAAGTTCTTCTATATTAAGAACAATGTTTTCGTTCACTGGTTCCTCTTCATTTCTTAAAATACACATGTTGTGTAAGACACAGCAAGCAATAATTACATTGATAGCATTTTTTAAGTCTAATCTTATACCAATGGCTAAGACAGGAAAACGTCGTTTTAAGACTCCATACTGCCTTTCCACCACATTCCTAGTTTTTATATGAGCCTCATTGTATTTTTGCTGTCCTCTTGTTGTGGGATTCAAATATGGAGTCAAAAGATGAGGCTGAAAAAAAAGTTTATAACTGATGCTTTATTGGTAATTAACATTACTTAAACTTTACAGGTGGACACTTCAATCTGAAGAATTTATTTAGTGTGCCGAAAGGCGATTAGAAATAAGAGAAATTGTAATGAAAAAAATATATACAAACTATGATACCGAAATAGTAACTTGTTTTATTTCTATAAGCTATAAGCTATCATACTATTCTAGACATAATGTGTGACTGTTACCTACTCTAAAATTAACAAACTGGCAGGATAACCTCTCACTTGAAGCTATATTTTTACCCGATGTTCCCGAAGGAGGATTATATTTGTAGTATTAACTATTTACCTTCAATGGGTATCCGCTGTCACCCAGTAAATAGCTGTCAGAATAGTCTCCTCTTTCAAATCTTCTGAAAGTGTTGCTATTTTGATAAATAGCTGAGTCATGTGTTGAACCTGGCCAACGAGCCACAACATCTCTTATTAACAAGTTGGCTGATGCTACTGTTTGTACATTTATGGACATGTACCCCTTCCTATTTCTAAAGAGCTCTGCATCATCTCCACCTTAAAAATACATACATTTTATTGGTCAGCGGGTCGTCTTAGGGGAGGATTTTATGTATGTAAGTTAAATCGTAATAATATTTAAACATTCATTTCATAATTTCAACAAATATTTTAACTAATATATAAAAGATGTTGTATTTTCACCTGGTGATTGTATTTTCACATGTGTACAATCAATGCATCCGATAACATTAGGGAACCTTGCAATATTATAAAATCCCATCTTCACTTTTTCTTGTTCCTCATTGGTTTCAGGAAACTTGATAAACTCCGGACGTAGAGTAACTATTGCTGCAGACACTCTTTTTATTATTCGATTGCAAGTAGCCACACTGATCCCACCCATGTCTGCCACGGCCAACAAATGGTTACCCGTAGCATAAAACCTCAATGCTATCAATAACTGATTTGTTGGAGATACTGAATTATTTCTGAAAAAAAAAATTGCTTTAATTTTATTGTAGGTATCATACGGACAGCATTCATTAATAATAGGTAATTAGGCACCAGCCTAACAAGTGTACGGTAGGTAGGTATAGCTTTTATATAAAGTTTCGTCGAAAAAATACCATGTTACCATGAAAAAGTACCACGAGGTTTAATTTATTTTAAGGGCAAGGGACTTATAAAAACTTTAATGTAAAAAGTACTCACCTATTATCAGGAAATTCTAAGGCGTGTTTAATCTTTTCCAACAAATATAACACTGAAGATTTACTTAACCTATACCTCCGGTAAAAGTCAGTTTCATCAAAAATATCGAAGTAATTTGGTCGTTTCCGATATATTTTTGGTCTACGGCTGTTATTTACGTTTATAACGTTGAATATTGTAGAAACAGTTTCTAAATTTTCAAAAAGTTCATTGAAATCAGAATCCATCTTCGCTTTTTGAGAGATCACTTACGTATGTGCCGGTTTATGGGCCCAAATTTCGACCACTTAAATTTAGGGGACCTTTTAACGTTTAACTGACCCCTAAATGCTGGTGAAACAGAAACCATCCCCTATCGGCCCCCTATCCATGCTTAGGGGATCCCATAAACTTAGGGGATGTCGGTGAAAACGGGCATCGTGAAAGAAAATAAGTATCAAGATAAAACCGAAAATTCGAAGACACATGGGACAACTGGGTACCAACCGACCCATAATCGATAACGCGAACTGCGTTATCGATTATGGGCCAACCTCTGTCACTGAGAAAAGGTCTTTGTCCCAGTCATCATCGGCCTAACCTTTTCCCCACTATGTTGGGGTCGGCTTCCAGTCTAACCGGATCAATACCAGTATTTTACATGGAGCGGCTGCCTATCTGACCTCCATGACCCAGTTAGTACTGGATAATACGATAAAGTCCTTGGTAAGACTGGTTGTCAGACTTTCGGGCCACTGACAACCTGTAACGACTGTCAAAGATCTTTAAATGATAACCGGGACCAACGACACGTGCTTTCCGAGGTATGGAGGAAACTCGGTAATGGGTGGTCACCCGTCCACAGACCAACTTAAGCCAGCGTGGCTAAACCTGAAGAATGATCCGAGCGGCTGTTATTATTTAGCCACGAGCTCCTCCTAGTCTGTGTCCCAGCACTGGGTATATTATAGGTTGAATCATGCTATCATCACAATAAATACAACCGGAGTTCGTCCACTGCTACACTACAGTCGGACATAGGCTTGTAGGACTTACCAAGCATACATAGCTGCTACTACTCCATAGCTACAACCTGCCGCACTGTGTTTGCTATGTCATCAGTGCAGCTTGTATAGGGCCTACCACGCCTTCCTTATCCTCTAAATATGAAATAGCTTGGAGAATACTAATGGTGATGTAAGGTATCAGACTCTGGAACTAGATACAATGTTAGGGCGCTATAAATAATTTAATATTCTATTTCCTCGTATTTATATCTACACGTGAACAATTTGCCTAGATTTTATAGATATCAAAGACGTCACTGACACGACCTTGTTTCTGGAAATAGCATACCGTAAAATTTATATACGGAATTTATTTTGGCATGTCTTTCAAATCTTAGTTACATGCTGCAGTGTTGGCATCAGCTTTGTTGGTGGTCTACAAATACCTGCAGTATTTTGGTTGTGCAAGTAACAACTTTGCACAAGTGCTGATTTCCTGCCAGGCTAACTTTAGTACCGTATTTCTCGTACTTATAATAGTTTTTCTATTGACAATAAGTATGCCTAGCCATTTTTCTTCATCATCGTCTACAGCTGGACATTGGTCACTCCCAAGCACCATTGTGAATTCATTGAACTGCATATCGGTATTACCAAACTCGTATCCTTTCCTATTTCTCATATTTAGTTTTTGTATTGGCAATAAGTATGCCCAGCCATTTTCCTACTATATATTCAGGGTTGGTTTTTTTGAGGATGAATGTGGAGGGGTATAAGAGTAGAGGAAGATCAAAGAAACAATGGATGGACTGTGTAAAGGACGATATGGCAAGAAAGGAGGTGTCTGATGAGATGACGAGTAATAGAGTAGTATGGAAGAAGACATGCTGCGCCGACCCCAAATTAATTCGGATAAGGGAAAGAGAATGATGATTCAGGGTTGGTTTCTCGACGAACCAAAAAACAATTTTATGATCATCGTTCAGCCGAAAGACATCGGATCTACAGCTGGATACCGACCTCTCCTTTTTTATTCATTATTTTATTCTTTCTCATTACATGATAGATGATCTAATTTATTTACTTGTTTATTTGTAATTCATGTATCTATATTAATTTCTTTTTTTAATTATGTTGCATGTATTAATACTTTGTACGCCCTAGAGGCAAATCATAGCGTCCTCAATGTATTACCAAATAAGACCTTATAATGTACCTATGTTTTACAATGAATAAATGAATTAAATCTGAAACATCATTCTCAATTCATTGAGATTGTTTTACCAAATACTTATCATTTTCTTCCTTTAATACCAAGATCAGCTCAAAAATTATGATCTTGTTTGTTGGTATTATGTGCCAATATAACGGAAACACTACCCTTGTTATCGGGTATAAAACTTTTACAATTTGCTTAAGCGGTTTATAACTACTGGCGGAGGCTTAGCGACATGTTGCGTGGCAGCTATGGTCATAACCCTCATTATTTACGAGTAGTCTGTAAGGTACACCCTGGTTAATGAGGTTGCAGAACCTGATAGTTTTAATACGGAATTGTAAAATGCACCCACACAGCGTTGAGAGGTTAATATTATTTTGATGGCCGTATCTTTGTTATGCAAGCTGGGCGGTGTGTTGCAGTGCAGTGCAGTGCTGTGTGGACATTTGAAAAAATTCGGCTCTGAAATTACACATCTACTTAGATTTTCAATAGCGTTGCTTTCAAGCGTTGTTGACTGCCTCGTTGGTCGAGTGGTCGCAAGCGCGACTGCTGAGCATGAGGTCCTGGGTTCGATTCCCAGGTCGGGCTAAGTGTTATTGGGTTTTTCCATCAGGAATTTCTCAGTAGCAGCCACGGAGTCTGAATTTGTGCCCGGTTGATGGCAATAGGCGCGCCCCCTATTACATGGAACTTAAACATAGCTGGCGAAATGTGGGTGTTCTATTAGGTACACCTCTGCCAAACCCTTCGAGGATTACTGGTATAATTATTTATTACAATTTATATATGAACAATTTATTTATTTATTTATCTTTTTTTGTAATGTTATCTTAACGTTGCTTTAATTTTCCTTCTTAATTTCGGCATATAATAAGAAATACACAGAAAAGCATGTCGTATTTATTGACAGAAATCAAATTCATAAACAAAGTCGAGTTCTCTTTCATCATTACTACTAACATGTTACATCCTCCAGCTATCATTCATTCTATGAGTGGATTTTTCAACAGGTTCATTGACTCGGATATATTTTGTTTATAGTTTTTATGCTATGCTGTTGAGTGTACATAATTATCTGGACGATATTTTTAATCACTCACTTTCAAGAGTCATTAATCAAATTATTATTGTATTGCCATACAGGGTTTTAGTTTGTTATGTTATTTTTAAGACAGAAACTCACTGATCGATATATTTTTTGAAGATCAATCAACACCTTGTTCTATTCAAAGAATATGTGGTTGCACTTTGATCTGATGAAAAGCACTACGTTTTTTCTATTAGAACTTTTTCTGTAGTACTTCGTCTAGGGTTGTCGATCGATATTCTTGAGTAAATCTGTAGGCACGCACGTACGTGTGTTCACCGTGTAAGCACCAACACGGGGTGTAGGTAATTGGATTTAGATTGGATCGAATTAGAAATTTTCTTGGCGGCTTTTGTTTTCATGGGAAATTACTTTTTGATGGGACTACGGACGCATCAAAATCGAATTTCACTGAGTTTCACCCTGAGTTTCACCCTGAGTTAGGTAAAGGGGGAAACGAAGGGACAACTTTACTTCCCGGGCTTTGGTCACGCTTAAATCATAACATTAAGTTACCTTTATTGTTAGGTAGGTACTCGGAAAATTTTACGGGTTTAGAATTGTGACAAAACACCGTCGAGGGCCTACCGCGTAGAGGGTGATACATTTAGCTTTTAAACGTTAATGTTCGTAATTATTTACGATAATTAAATTTAAACTGGTTTCGTTTGTTTTGGTTTTAATATAGAATCATATGGGTCATAATCATAACGATTTATGTGAAATATTTGCTCCATTTTGTAGCTTACTTGAGTCCTTCCGGCCATTTCGGCACTAGTATTGTATTGTATTGTATTGTATTGTATAACGGGCTGGTGTCTGTTTCGTTTTCCATTTCGGCACTTAAGTTTGTATGACCAAGATTTTATAGGGTGTGTTACTGGTCAGCCGACACAATTGCGCTTGTTAACATTTAATGATACGTAAAGCAATGCTGCATTATTGCATTAATAGTGCATAAATGCTTTAATAGTGCATAAACAGGGTGTTGGTCTGTCGCCTACAAGCATTGTGAGTCATTGCTCTTCGTGGAATTAAATACACAAATACATTTCTTGTTCTAGTGTCAATCCAAGATTAACTTCGTCACGACGACGTCTTTGGCTTGTATTTGATTTTTGTTCTTTAAAAGTAGTGCGGTTTCTCTGAAGATAATATCCATTAAAGTAATTGAATGAACTTCGAGTGCCCGAGTGCACTTTAAAATGAGTTTACAACGATTTCCCATTACATGCTTCCACATATTAGGTTTCACTGCACGGTGGTCAAAATACCAATAGAAAACTCATCGAAAAATTCCTGCATTTCGTTTTTAATCTAGTGAAGTACTCTTTTATATCGCCAGTCGAACGATCTATCAAAAATATTTGCTGTATTCAGCATAGTCTCTAATATATCAATTCGGAACGGCTTTACTAGTATCGATACACATAACATTTTATTCTAGCGAAGCGAAATATTCCGAGGGAAGCAAAGAGTGCATTACCGGTGTCCATGTTTTATTTATGCCAGTGCGTCTACGGCGGGAAAGTGGCTGCCTACATTACTGTCAAATTTTCATCTCCCGCTCCCTGCTAGCCCCACGTAAAAGGAAAAAACGACCAATTTTAAAACCGATTCGTTGGTAAAAATATTGCAGGGAGCCTGCATCATTTTACTTTGATGTGCGCATTTTATATTTAATGCTTTTAATTTTTTTTAACGGATCTCGGTGTAAGTACTCTGCCAAAGGCCTGAGTCATAATCGGAACATTTTGCGTTTATGTTGGTATTTAAATGCAATAAGATATTTGCATATGACCAATAAGGTTTCTGAATTTATTAAGCACATTTGCTTTACAGCTTAGAATTCACGTTTTATTACTATCTTCGTGTTATGTCCTCATTTTGCGGTTCCACTATTTCTGGCCGACAATTTTGATGTTGATATTAATGCTAATTGAGGTGAAATAAGTGCTCTATTCGAACTTTACGTCAAAACACAGGAGACCCAGCCCATTGTGGACGTCATATAACTCGTAAAATTAGCGTTCCCGTTCGAAACCCGATAATCAAGTCCCAGTTCTGTTATCAGTGGAGTACTTAATTTGTTTAATTTATATGAACCGATAGTATAATGTGGTTGTGAATTAATTAAGCTCGCATTAATGAATTGGACGTTGAAACCACCAACAGACACGAAATTGAATTACTTTTGTATTACGGTAATACGTTGAAATTGTAATAGTGGGCGCTTTTTGATCCCTGGATAAAAATGTGAAGGCTGGAATGGCACCCTACTGGACAGAGCGAAGATATAGAAGCGTCTGTCTGGATGTGGCATTAATTGTAATGTTCGGTAAAAGTTCGTCATGTGTTTCTCCCGTAGATCAAAAATTCTTATTGGTATGAATCTAGATCAATGTTCTCTGCCATTTCAAAGTAAATAAATATACATATATGTTTTGTACAGAGTTACATTTCTGCGAACATTCCTTGATTAACACGATGACAGATGGCGCTGCCATCAAGTAAACATCGCGCTCCGTAGTTTTTGTCTTTAAAAAATGTTTTAAATAGTTTTTTCATCCTGATTTAATCATAACTACGATATATTATGTACTGTTAACCATATAAAGTGTTATCCAAAGTGATCTAACTCTGTGGACCTATTAAAGTTATAATAACAATCCCAGTGCAAAAGTGATCAGTTTCCATCCTAAAATTGTGTTTGTGCTGATATAGTGACTTAAAACAGCCATAAAAACCCAGGTTTCACATAAACAGGCATGATCATTAACTTTCTACTAAAATAAACAGTGAACTAAAACTTTCAAACAGTGCGTCGGTTTTTGAATCGAAAGTTTTATAACCGACTTTCTAACGAACTTTTAAAACAAATCACAAACACAACAGTAATTTCAACTACATTCTCAACTGCATCTTTGGCTTGGTTTGTTCGTGCGCGCCTGCCGTACATGAATGCTCGAGTTCGAATCTCAGTCACTGCATTCGCTTTTTGTAATGATATTATTACAAAATATATTTCTGTTTAATTATCTAGATTGATTTGAATTATTTTCTACAACAATATTTGATACTATTAAATATTAAAATTCCGTCGACGTTTAAAGATGCCTCTTAAACGGACACCACCTACAACACCTAAGACGACTGACATTTCAAAAAACTGTGCATCTGATATGACAACTAGCGATGCCCATACAGTAGCTACTGGCGCAACAATTCGCACTCGATCGCGCAAGCAGATTCCTAATCCTGACAATACAGATTTTATGTCTGAAATAAGGAACATAATTGCCGAGTTTAAACAACAACAGAACAGTAAACTTGATGCTCTCCAAACAACGATTGGTGATATTAAAAAACAAAATATTGGTATAATACAGTCGATCGAGCACCTATCGGAAGATTATAATAATCTAAAAAAACAGCTAGAGTTAATCGAAAAGGAAAAACGAGACAATTTACAATATATTTACACCCTAGAGAACAGAATAGAAAACCTTGAAAATGCGCAAAGAATCTCCAGCATAGAGATAAGAAATATTCCCCCTAAAAGAGGTGAAACAAAAGATGATCTCGCTAAGTTAGTAAATACAGTCGGTCGAGCTATAAACCTTACTATCCAAAATAGTGACATAAAAGATGTTTTCCGAATTAATACCAAAACCGAAGAAAACAAACCGATTATCTTGGACTTCAACTCAGTTCTACTTAAGGAAAAGTTTATAGAACATACAAAGAATTTCAACAAGCAACATAAAGAAAATAAATTGAATACATCTCATCTACATATCCATGGTTCCAGTAAACCAATTTTCATAGCAGAGAATCTAACGAGCAGAGGCAAAAGGCTATTTTTCTTAGCACGTGACTTTGCTAAAACCTATAACTTTGCATATTGTTGGGCTGCGTACGGCAAGATATTTATTCGGAAAAATGAAGGAGATAATCGTAAACGTATTAACTCGGAGGCTGATATAGATAAGCTTAAATCAGAGTATGAACTCTGACTAGGCACTTTTTCCTTGCTACAGTTTTTTATCCAGTTTTATGTGTCTTTGTTTATGTTAATTCTTTATATTTTGTTAGTAGCTTTAAAAAACTTATTAATGACTAGTCAATACTTTAAAATGTTGATTATAATAATTTTAAAAAATATGTTGGTAGTTACGAAAAACGCCTTGCGCTATGATAATTCCACATTATTAAAAAAACATTCTCTCACCTCATCATACACATTCACACACACAAATACATTCAATAACACATCATATGAAAACTATCTTGATAAATTAAATGCTTTATTCACTTCTGTTAAGACTTCATGCGTAGAACGTAGTGTCACTCGTTGGTTATTAAAATATTTTGGTAATTTAAATTGCACCCATAAACTTATTTTCTTGAATAATGGATAATTTTAACGTTTTATTGAATAATGATTTGGATTCTGTAACCGTAGCTCAGCCAGCGACTTGTGACATTGAAGACTGCCACGTTTTGTTAAACAATCCTCATAATACTCTAAAAATATTAACTCAAAATATACGTAGTATTCATTGTAACACACCCAACTTTCAAACATTACTAGCTAGGTCAAAAGTTGATTGGGATATAATTGTTCTAACCGAATGTTGGTTGCAGCGTAATGCAAACATTCCCGAACTTGATGGTTATATTTCTTTCACTACGAGCAATAATCAAACACAAAATGAAGGTGTAGTCATTTACTGCAAAAATATAGAACAGTACAATATTGATGAACCGGAAATGGCGGACTCAAATTGCCTTATTTTAAAAATAAACACAAATACTGTAATCATTGCTGTCTATCGACCACCTAGTCATAAAAATATAGATAACTTTTTATTATCCCTCAACAATTGTTTAAGTAAACTATCATCCTTTCAAAATATAGTTTTAGTTGGCGATATTAATATTGATATTGTTGATAATTCCCAAGACAATAGATCCTATGAATATCTTAATCTTATCGCTTCTCATGGTATGCTTCCAGCGCACACGATTCCTACTCATAGTCGCACATGCCTAGATCACATAATGTTAAAGACTAGATTATCGGCTCTCTGTTATGTTGCTCAAACTTCGGTTACAGACCACAATAGCGTCATTCTATTTTTAGATCGCACCGCAAACAAAAAACAAGGTCCCAAAACTATCAAACGATTAGACGACGTAGGACTTGAAACAGATGTCAAGAACATACAATTTAATAAGATTTACAGCATGTCAGATGTTAATGAGGCTACAAATTTTTTTGTACACTCGCTGAGTCAAGCTATAAATGACAACACAAAACAAATCCCGACACCTAGACGTAGAATAATTTTGAAGCCCTGGATAACACCGGGCCTACTTAGATGCATGCGAAATCGTGATCAACTACATGTCAAAACCTTAAAGAATCCAAATGATGAGGTAGCGCTTTGCATTTATAAAAGATACAGGAACTTTTGTAACGATATTTTAAAGAAAGTTAGACAAAATTACGAGCAAGACATAATTAAAAAGGCAGGGAAAAATAACAAAAAACTTTGGGAAGCAATTAAAAATATAACGTATACTAATAAAACCAAACAGCAATCCACACAGATTATTTCAATAGAAAATCCTACTGATTCAATTAATACAGTAAATTCATTTTTTGCAGGTGTAGGTAAAAAATTATCAGAAAAATTACTTTCGCAAAATATTAATTTGGTCAATACAGAACCCTATAGTCAGTCAAATATTTCTTACCACAATTCCTTTGTTCTTCTACCGACCGACGAAGATGAAATACGGTCTTTAATTCTTAATTTAAAAAACGAGTGTGCAGTTGGCGTAGATAACATATCCGGACCTTTCTTAAAACGATTTGTTGATATTATTGTTCCTCCACTTACATTCATATGCAACCTATCTTTCTCTTGCGGGGTATTTCCATGTGCCTTCAAGAAATCCAAAATTATACCCATATTTAAATCTGGAGACAGATACTGTGTCAACAATTATAGACCAATATCTATACTCCCTACGTTATCAAAAATATTAGAACGATTAATGAACTCCAGACTTACTAATTATCTTGAACGAAATTCCCTCTTATCTCCGTCTCAGTTTGGTTTTCGATCTGGTAGGTCAACAGCTGAAGCCGTTCATGAGCTAACTGATCATTTAGTTAATAAACTAGGTGCTAAAAAAAAGACCTTAGCCATTTACCTCGATTTAGCCAAAGCATTTGACACAGTATCTGTTCCCATTTTGATAAAAAAATTAGAAAATATGGGTGTGAGAAGTCAGTCACTTCAACTTTTTACAGACTATTTGTCCGATCGAACGCAAATTACTAAAATAGATAATTGGATCAGTGACGAACTACCTAATGAGTTCGGCGTTCCTCAGGGCAGTATCCTCGGCCCAACGTTATTCTTAGTTTACATAAATGATTTATGTAACATTAAGCTACAAAACGGAAAGACCATTACATTTGCAGATGATACTGCTTTGGTATTTGATGCTGATACGTGGGTAGAGGTTCATCATTATGCTCAACAAGGCTTTAATACAGTGTATAAATGGCTGTATGCTAACTTACTTACCCTAAATGTCGATAAAACGAAATACATGACATATTCCCTTAGACCTCAGGATCAACTGAACTTCAACTTAAAAGCCCACTCATGTAATTCAAGCAATCATTGTTGTTGTCCTCTATTACTAAAAACGGAATCTATCAAATATCTTGGCATAATTATAGACTGCCGTCTCAGCTTCCAACAACACATTGAAACTTTGGTTAAAAGAACCCGCAAATTAATCTACATTTTTAAAAATCTACGACATATATCTAATACTTCTGTAATTAAATCAGTTTATTTCGCATTATGCCAGTCTTTGCTAGCCTACTGTATCACCACCTGGGGCGGTACTTCGAAATCGTATTTCATTAATTTAGAGAGAGCTCAAAGAGCTATACTAAAAGTTAGTTGTTATTTCCCAATTCGCTATCCAACCTTCGATCTCTACCAACATTGTAAAGTTCTAACGGTCCGGCAGTTGTTCATACTCATGACTGTATTAAAAAAACACTCTCAACTTCCCATAGATCACGATTTCCTTACCCAAAATAGAAGATCAGCTAATGTTTGTCCAATCATCCGTTTTAACTCTAGTTTTTCCCAAAAATTTTTCGCCTTTCTTGGCACTTTTCTTTATAATTCAATTAATAATAAAATATCTATTTACAAACATACTAAAGCTGTTTGTAAAAGAAAATTACGCACCTGGCTATTAAGTCTTGATTACGCGTCCACTGAAAATTTACTTAAACCTGTGTCTTAACACTCTCACATAAACACTCAAACATTTACACTCTCATATTCGCACACACACATCTACACACATTTATCTACACACGCATTGCTTCAATGCACCTTCATCATTCATCTTTCATTTTCATCCCTTTGATTTTAATTTTTGTTTTTGTGTATTAGTATGTACATACATACTTATCAACATCCTATCCCACTTTTTTGTACAATACATATTTTTATTATGCTTGCAAGCATAATTTACATAAATTTCTTTTTTTGTTTGGTATGTTTTTACTGTAGTACAACTTTTGAGCTATAAGTATTTCATACATACTGTTCCAGTAGTTTGTTTTTTATGTTAATTTCATATTTTTTGTTTAAAGTTGAATTTCAAATAATTAATTTTAAGCACTTGTTTACCTACTTCCAATTTTAACTCTAGAATCTTGATTTAAATTTTTGCTGTAAATAAAATAGTATATCTGAGCCGGAGAGGTGATCTGTACCTCAGGACATACCTACTTCAGACACCTTTCTCTATTTAAGATTGTGCATTTACCAGTACCTGTTATTTCTGATGTTGAGATAAATAAAGATTTATGATTTATGATTTATGATAATTTATTTATGTTTACGACTTATTGCGTTGCGAGACACTTCCGATAACAGAGTTGCTTGATTAATATGATTATAATTGATATGCTTGATTTATTATGAATACAAAGTTTGTTATGGCTTTCATTTGCAAAGCGGAACTTTTATAAATCAATGGGGTAAAGTTATTGGCTATTACAGATATTTAATGACTAAACTAAGAATCAAT
The DNA here is from genome assembly GCA_963082995.1 of Noctua comes. Lineage (NCBI taxonomy): Eukaryota > Metazoa > Arthropoda > Insecta > Lepidoptera > Noctuidae > Noctua > Noctua comes. Next base: position 8,182,588 of record OY720270.1, read on the forward strand.
AAACTTTTTGCGAATAAAAAAATAAAAAGTAAGGCTCAGAATGATACATATAATATAACTGAATACGTGGTAACCGTTTTCGCGTCGGTGTTCCTTCCACCCTGTATATTATGGAACCACACTCTTAAATATGAACATACCATACACGCTGTATATTGTAATCCCGCGGATAAGTTGAACAGCGCGATGCAAGATTTTGTGTGACGTCGGGATGTTGTGTAGTTTGTTTGTGGAGTCGATAGATGTCGCCACTAAAGGTCACTTCCTACATCTGTATATCTTTGAGCTCCATCTCCGGGGCGCCGGCCACAGGCTTAAACTAATTAGGCCCCCTGGTCTATGTCAATGTTGTCGCTGCACGCGGCCCGGTTTAATGCGTGTGTCTCCATTAGCCCCTCTCGCCCTTAGTTTAAACACCCTGTGCACTGACAATTCGCTAAAATTGATTTGTGTTAGGGGAGATGTGTGCAGTACGGACCTACTTCGTTAGTGTGCTCTCTGTTTGATGTTGTTATCTTGTTGGCTGTTGCATTCGCAAACAAGGGTCTGGTCTGTGGACATGTTTTTTACGAGTGTGTGGATAAATATTTACCTACTCTGTTTTGGATACCGAGATGGATCTGTTTTTCGGAGAAGAATGTTCTTTTTAAAACAGTGTCTGTTCTTGTACCGCTTTGTTCTGATTCAATTGCTTAGAGAAAGGCTTAAACTACTACTCATCATCATCTGCCTAGCCTTTTCCCAACTATATTGGGGTCGGCTTCGAGTCTAACCGGATGCAGCTGAGTACCAGTATTTTACATTGAGTGACTGCCTATCTGACCTCCACAACCCAGTTAGTAGTGGGTAATACGATACCCCTTGGTAAGACTGGCTGTCAGACTTTTTGGGCCACTGACTGCCTAACGACTGTCAAAGATCTACAAATGACAGCCGGGACCAACGGCTTAACCTGCTCAACCATCTACAGACCAACCTAGGCAAGCACGGCTTAACCTAAAGGCTTAAACTACTACTACTACTAGAATTAAGTCCCGACTTGTTATTCAATATACCACATAGTTTTGTTTTATTGTATTCGACTACAAAGCATATAATTCATAGCGATGACTGCTGCATGCGGCAGCATTAGGTCCTGGGTTCGAATCCCGGGTGGGGAAAAGTGATATTCGGTTTTTCCATCAGGAATTTCTCAGTAGCAGACACGGAGTTTGATGATTTGTGCACGGTTGATGGCAATAGGCTCGCCCCCTATTACATGGGACTTAAACATAACTGGTGAAATGTGGGTGTAGGTACTATTAGGTACACCTCTGGTATGTTATTACGAAGCATACTAAACTGAAAAATACTTAATTAATAGAATCTTCGTAACATTACTCAAATATCGTTATCAGAAAATTAAGTGTTACACTTTTAATTATTTATTTCTGTTTTGTTTACGTATCTGTTGAGAATTGTTCCTCGCGGAGCTTGCTATTCTTAGAAGATTGTATTCTCCGATTGTCAAGTTGCTCTTATCATATCAGAATTGTGAGGACTTTGTTGTCTCTTCTGTTTGTTACGAGTCGTTTGAGTTATCTTGACGTAACAAAATGAAATATTTCTTTCATTCTGATGTTCATAAATTGTGATTGCTTTTTAATTTTATCTTTGCTGATGTCTTTCTTTAATACTTTTTGTTATTCAGCAAAAAATGAATCGTCGTTCTTTTGTTTATTTGAGGCATTCCAAATTGCTTCGACTTTATTATCATGTTTATAATAACTAGCTAGTCAAACATTCATAAATCAACTTTCAACAATTTCAATATGAATATTGACTATGTGAACCAATATTTCACAGTGACCTATTTGATAATATCTAGAATTCCTTGTCATAAACTTGTTTGTGAGACTCAACGACAAGATTGTCAATTAAATATGAGAACATAGACATGTAATTTATAATAGGTATATTTCACTTGATATTATTGCTAAATATCAGTATTAGATAGTTGAGTTCCTCTCCTCTGCCGGTTTTGAGGTGAAGAGTCACGTTCGTGGCGCCTATGCCGCCGGAGGTGACGGTCACTTCTGTGTCGGTCCGGGAGAGATCTCGAGCGATGATGCCCTGAAACATAATTAAAAACACATTAATAACCTGCTTGATTAAATGAGAGTATCGTTTCTGATTTTTGAACGTGGTCGCTCACAATGGGCCTCATCATCATCTGCCTAGCCTTTTCCCAATTATGTTTGGGTCGGCTTCCAGTCTAACCGGATGCTGCTGTATTTTACATGGAGCGACTGCCTATCTGACCTCCACAACCCAGTTAGTACTAGGTAATACGATACCTGTTGGTAAAACTGGTTGTCAGAGTTTTTGGGCCACTGACCTATAACGACTTTCAAAGACCTACAAATGACAGCCGGGAGCAACGGCTTAAAGTGCTTTCCGAGGCACGGAGGAAACTCGGTATTTAATAGGTGGTCACCCATTCACAGATCAACCTAGGCAAGCACGGCTTAACCTAAAGATCGACCCGAGCGGCTGTTATTATTTAGCCACGAGCTCCTCAATCAATGGGCCTATCAGAAGACATAAAGTCACCCAAAGGGCAATGGAGAGGATTATGCTCGGAGTTTCCTTGCGTGATCAAATCAGAAATGAGGACATCCGCAAAAGAACCAAGGTTACCGACGTAGCCCGAAAAATTGCCAAACTTAAGTGGCAGTGGGCAGGGCATTGCTCGCAGAACGGATGGCTGATGGGGCCGAAAAGTTCTGGAGTGGTGACCGCGAACCGAAAGACGTTCCGTTGGAAGGCCTCCCACTAGGTGGACCGATGACCTGGTGAAGGTTGCGGGGATCCGCTGGATGCGAGTCGCACGGGACCGGTCAATGTAGTGACACTTGGGGGCCTATGTCCAGCAGTGGATATCTTTCGGCTGAAATGATGATGATGATCGTTTCTGAATCTTTATTGCGAGAAGTCATTTACATTTTTGAAGGCCTCATTGATCACAGCTTTTTATTGCTTAAGTGATGGTAATTTCTGACTGATTTTATTCTTGTCTCATCGTTTCACGATCTTGTTTATAAATGCCATTGGACTTCATCATTAACTCCTAGTATACCGATATCTTAAGATTTTACAGCACGCTTGCTAATAAACAGTTGCTGCTCAGGTCTATGAAATATTATTTTTAGTTGGCACAGAGAACTTTCGTCAAGGTCAAGGACGTCTGAAGTTGACCCAAACTGCTGGTATAACTTTCATGCATGCAAGGCCACTGGCCACATTATAGGGGTCAGACGGGTCATTAATCTTTGTGCAAAACATACGTACAGTCTAAACAGTGTTTGGTCAGACTGGAAGAAAAAAAATTGGAAATTTGTGGAAAATGCTCTAATATGGCTTGTTCATGCGTTATTTAGTACGACGCTATCAGTGATGATATGAATATGGTAATTAATTCAGTAGTGTCCAATCATAACATCACGCATTTGTTTCGATGAAAGGTTAAGCAGACGTTTACTTATAGAAGGCAATGTAGGTACACTTCGCTAGTTTAAAAAAAAAATTAAGTTAATGACCCATGTAACAGGGGGCGACCCTTTTGCTATCAAAGTTTTGGAATGGAAAAAAAAATTCTGGTGAAAAAACTGAATAAGACTTTGCCTGACTATGATCAGCAGTAGCACTACTGTCCAATACGACGCAAATAAGTACATCTCTTCAGATTATAGGAAGACAGTTGTTCTAGTTGTGTATTATTATAATATCATTATGGTAATAGTATGGTTAAGTCCGTAGTGGCATCACAATAGAATTGAGCCGTAGAGAGAAAGGTCGTTACCCTATTGCTTGAGAGTCAATACAGATTATGAGAAAAGCGAGCCATGTTAAAACATAATGTTGACGATCTCGTTCACAACTTTTGAGCTTTTTTTCCTTTATTTATTTCTGTACACATTAATTACACTTTTATCGTTAATATTGCAATCTAAAATAGTATTATCATTTGAAAATCTTAAAAAAATAGTAGCCGACCGGTATCAGGAACAGTGTTCAAGGTCCAGAGAGAGGAATCTCCTAACAGTACGAGCCGTGTCCAGGAGTACCGCTTTCTGAATCAAGTCCTTGATCCAGCTGCCTAACGAGAGCCTCCGCAGGTATTGGTCGAGTGAGCTTTTTCATAAGTATCACTTTCGCATTGTATTTTAATAAAATATGGTTGTACTGCTCCATTAATTAAAAAAACACAACTTTTCACTTCGTTCATATTTTCACCCTCCTCAAATTAAGTTTCTAAACGTGGTGTATTTAAAATAAGTAAAGCAAAGTTTTTTGTATCCCTCCACGTAGCAGATGTTTGGAAACATTTTGCATGTCTCAGTAAAAAAGAAAAAAAAAAGGCTAGTTGCGTTGCTAAAGCGCCTACGGGTTATAAATCCCTTCTTATTTTTACTACCTTGTTGAGAATCTCAGCAGCTGTCACAATTCTTCAATCCAAGATTAGCAAGGGACTGGAAATACTTTGGTAAGTATTTAAGTACTGTAAGCAAAAGAATTAAGTATGCAGCCTGCTAATTAGATAAGTACCTACAATTGAATTTTATTAGATATATTATCTAGTTGAATTATGCGTATTCTGTGACTCCAAGGTTTTGTCATTGTTTGTGTATGTCTTGATTGATTGACTGCATATCAATGAGCGTTGTCTGCGCAGTGCATTATAGATCTGAGAGTTTTATTACCTGTACCAACCCATACAGGGTGGGAGGGACGACGACCCACAAACTGTTACCACGTATTCAGTACATTATTCTGAAATCACGTCGAAATTTTTCATCGGTAATTTAAAAAAAAAACAGATTTTCCATACTTTTGTAGGAAATTTCGGTGTCCCTTCCACCTCATACTTCAGTATAAATAAGTATACGAGTCCTAAAATGGAATAAAATACCCTCATTCATCAAGTAGGTCTGTATATCTTCTAATTAGATTAACAAACGTAGACTTATCCATTACTTAGTTACAACTTTTATAACAGCTTTGTTCGAATAGGTTTTATAGTAACAGTTTTTTTTTATTTTGCTTTTTGTTTTTCTACTCTAGTACTACTGCAGATGATTCAATTTCACCTGCATACCCAACTCTTTCGCAATGTGTACGTAAATATATAATTTCGAAGAGTCTATTCCAATATGTACACGCGACATCGTTTCCGAAGCAATTTGCGACACGCTAGCGATCCGTGTTGCCGGCTATGTGTTCATCAAAGTTTCATCAAAGCTAAGTGGGAAACCACTAGTTTTACTGGACAAAAATATTCTCTTTTTCATCATTCTTTTTTCGTTCGGTTCGGTTTACTTTGATGATGTGTTTGCATGCTATTTCCGATGGTTTCGCAACGAATTTTGGTTGGTGGATAAAAGCTTTTAAAGTTTTAACTTTTAATTGATTGTACATTTTTAATGGCTTCAATAGACGCACTTTGTAAAATTGTGTTTGGATTGTAGGTAATCTGGGGGTTTGGAATTAAATGGAGCAAAAAAGAGCTTTGTAGAATACCTAGATATACGAAAATGTATTGGAAGCAGTGAAGCTTCTCATGAATCTTCTCCTAGGCGGATAAATTGTTTGCATGGGTTCGATTCCCAGGTTGGGCAAGTGGGTTTTTCCATCAGGATTTCTCAGTAGCAGCCACGGAGTCTGGATTTGTGCCCCGTTGATGGCAATAGGCTCGCCCCCTAGTTCATAGAACTTATAAAAAATACTGGCGAAATGTGGTTGTACTGTTGGGTACAACTCTGCATAAATCCTTCGGGGATTACAGGCGTGATGTTATGATTTAAAAAAAAATAACTGGGACGAACATTGTCACGACAGATCGATGACCTCAGAATGTATTTTGTATGGAAAGTATCAGGAATGCTAGTTCCCACCTTCTGAAGAACCTCACCACCTCATGTTTCACCAGACCAAGACAAGTGAAGAACTATGTTGAACGTTGTTGTCTATTCTTTAATAGAAGGCATATCTACTGCGACTACCAAACACGCAAATAAAGGTCTTTAGAATAAATCTCAATACAAAATATCGTGAGAATGTTTCCACTAAATGCTGGTGTAGCCGTGTAGGCAGCAGAGGCTTTCAGGTATAAACTATCAGCGTAATATAGATAAATCAATTGCTAAGCAATTACCCCCAAGACTGAATCTCGGCTAAATAACTGCAGTCTACGTTTATTCCTTGAGAGAGAATATAAACGAGATAAAACACTTTGGACGACGCAATCTTTGTGTCAGAGAATTGAAAACAATAGGTATCTATTATATGTAGAACTGTTAACATCCGCTTTCTAAGATCTGTTGTGTACAGACTATATAACTCCAATAAATAAATAAAAAACGCGAGTACCGTTTGTCTAGCATGTATTTAGTATAATTATGAACTACATTGTCATAATCCTTACTAGTCCTTACTTCCTTATTTACTTTACTAATATTTTAAATGACAAAGTAAGTGTTGTTTCATTCGTTCCTTTTCACGCCTAAAACACTGAAGCGATCATCCTGAAATTTTGCACAGACGTTGTCAGGTGTACAGAAACAGACATAAGGTACCTTTTTATCCCGAAAAACAGTACAGTTCCCGAGGAAAACAACAATAACTTTCTTATAATAATACTCGTAGATAGCGCCACGTGTCGAATCATGATTGAATTATATTATTACAAGCAGAGTACAACCCAAATTGACTATCAAAATCTAAACTAATGCGAGCGAAGCCGCGGGCAAAAGCTAGTATAAAATAAAATAGCCAACCCTTGCCCTTTATCCAACAAATCTTTAGGCTGAGTGATCAGATCGGAGGTCAACATGATCAAAACAAGTTAAGGCATCCCTGCGAGTGACCTTTACGGAAAATAAGTTTTAGTAATTGGCCCAATTCATGATGAGGTAATCTTGTAACAGCGGTGCAATTGTCCAATTCAATTCAGGTTATTACAGAGTCAAATGCCTAGCATAATGGGTAACTAGTCAGTCAAGACAAAGCGAAGAGAAGTCTTATACTAGAATATGTATTAGAATCGTCCTCGGTAAAGGTATTTAGGTCTAACACTAAAATTTTAAACGCTTGTGTACATTCTGTCAATCGTCAATTCCCCTCGGCGTCAGGAAGAAATAAAACCTATTTCAGGAATTCATAACTTCATAAAAACAGTAATTGGAACTATTCCAATTGTCACGATTGCTATGATATCAAAATCGTCTAAAATATCTCGGCGTCTATTTTCGCATTTCACTGGCGTTGTGTCGGTATTATACGTCTGCAATTTTATCCATGGAACGGAGATTTAATATGTTTGGCAGCGATTGTGCTGTGTATGACGGCGTTTTGTATTCTACTCACCAAACTATAAACTGTCGTTATTACCTATAGTTTCTATAATACTTCGCCCGCGATTTGGTCCGCGAAAATTTTGCTAGCCCGGCTAATTTGCGTGATATCTTTATAATTTATAGCCTCTAGCACTCACGAATAATGTAGCTTTCTACCAGTGAAACAATTTTTGAAATTGGATCATTAGTTCCGGAGATTATCAACATACAAACAAATTTTACCTCTTTATAATAGTAGTATAGATATAGATAAAGCTGTATGTTCTCCTTTAGAGTGAAAGCTTTTGCTAAATCGGGGAATCGGGGTTGCTCGCTTTCTCCTTAAATGATAAAAAAATAGTTACCTTAATAATTCTCTCCTTCGGATCGATGTAAGTGTAGTCCTTGTCCCTCCTTATCAGCGGTAAACTCCTGTACTTCACTTTCTGTGTCGATATCAGTAAATTGTTCGCCCTCGTACCCACAATAAAGTCCTTCCCTTCATTAAAACACACACACAGCAGAAACACACACAGTAAAATAAATAACCACTTCATTTTTAAAAGATTTTTTGAATCTATAGCATTTTGAGGTTATGTGCGTACTCTCACGTCGGTGGAGCACAACTGTTTTGATTATGAGGAAAATTATTTATCTGTGACGCTATTTGACGCCATTCGACCTTGCCTCGGCCTCAGACTATATCTGACTATGACTTAATACTATATCTTCTCTGTACCTGCTTGTTGTATCGCAAAAACTTTATGAGACACAAGAACTAAAGCGCATTCAAATTCATGTGGACAGAATTGGGTTGCCATGATCTAGCATGTCTCATCATCATCTGCCTAGCCTTTTCCCAACTATGTTGGGGTCGGCTTCCAGTCTAACCGGATGCAGCTGAATACCAGTATTTTACATGGAGCGACTGCCTATCTGACCTCTCCAACCCAGTTAATACTGGGAAATACGATACCCTTTGGTAAGACTGGTTGTCAGACTTTTTGGCCACTGACTACCTAACGACTGTCAAAGTCATGCATCTAGCATGTCTGTAGACATGAAATATTAATATGGATATTCTTATCGCCATCTAGGAAACCGCAAGACTTAGTTACAGACTAATTAACAACGCCAATCTTTATCTAACTTTTATCTCAAGTTTTTACCTGAGGAAGCACTTTCAGCCCACCTAATTACATACATAGGATTCAAGAAGTTTAATTTACATCTACATGCGACGCAAAGATTAACTGCCTACACGACGATACCAAGCTTTGCATTTAAAATAATTACTGGTTGTACACCTACAAGACGTCGGCTTAGGCATAGTCGTAGTTGGGACCTCTAACCATTAATAAAGTACACTCGCAAGCAACACTGACGACCGATGGCGCTACTGAGCAATGGTGCGGGCGCTACGGACCAATACCGCTACTGCAATTCCAAGATAAATATCGAAGCTGCTTCATGAGAATTAATAATGAATAGTGTCTTATCTGTATCAATGTATTATCTGTCTCTTATTGCACTTAATTGTGAAGATTAATCCTTTGGTATGATATTTTCTAACGTGTCACGCGATTTTCTTGATTCATTGTTACATGCGTAAGTTATGGCGGCCGCGTGTGCCTGGATATGTTTGTTATATATCATCATTGTTCCGGCCATTGCTTTAGTAAAATCTATATTTAGAAATATACTTACTAAAAAAACTTAGATATGAATGTGAATTTAGTGAATTTAGATAAAGTTAGGTATGTACATTCACATGTTTTCGGGACAAAACAAACAAAAATCATCGATTCCTACAAAGAGATAATTGCCAATCGATAGGCAACAAAATAATACCGCTAAACTGAGCGGTATTGAGTTATTCAGCAATAGAATCGCTATCAATTAAATCGAACAGTGATTGACGTGTTTAATTTAAATTGAATATATTTGAATTTAAATAAAGGAATGGAAGGTATCTAGCGGATGGAGGAATGCGAAATGACTTGACACTTTTGCGATGACACAGAACTACACAAGCTAGAAGGTGCTATGCTAAAAGTGGAATGCGGCATTGTCTCCATATTTATGCCAACAGCACGCTCGTTATTCATGCGTCTGAAGCATGAAAGCTTTACACGTACGCGTATCACAACTCGGAAACAATTTTCATTTTGACACGCAGCGTTGATTACTCTGCGCATTAATCGCTTTGTTTTCTCTTCCCCTTTTTAATAATTTCCAGACTTTTTTCCAGATTTAATAAGAGCTATTTAGGCACGAATTTGTGTACGTTAACAAGAAATCTTGCTGAAATGTTATTATTATAGCCAGAACGGTGAAATGTCCGTTGTCATGAATTTCTGGTATTTTTGTAAGCTCTATGTTTGACCTTGTTTTTGAATCGTAAACTTTCATGTTTACAGGATATGTTTTTACGTTTTTATGAGAACAAAGTGTCACTGACTTGGCAAAAACAGTTTTTACGGAAAGCTGAAAACAGAATTCATCACAAGAACTGTCTAGTGGGTTAGGTTAGACTAGGGTTACCATTCGTCCGGAAATGTCCGGCTTTTTTGGACGCCCGTTCGACGGCCTTTTCGTCTTGAGAGGATTTTTCAAACAAAAAACTGAATACTGAAAAAAGAAGGATTTGAAACTAAAATGTCCTGATGGTTTTAAAAATGTCCGGCTTTTTTCAGGACTTTTTCTAATTTTCAAATACGTGAGACCGACTTCGTTTCATATCATTACCCAGATATTCCACACATATAAAGCGTAAATCTCGCAATGCAGTCCCTTGCATGCTCGCTGACAAGTGCGTGCGGTTGGGTGTTATTTCAGACAGCCACGTCATCGCTTTGATCTCCGTCGACTTTTTGCCGAACACTCGTTTAATGTGACGACAAATAACTCAAACAGGAACGCGGTACTCTTTTTGATTTTATCAAAAGTGTACGCAAGTTGTTCTTGAGTTTTAAATGCGAACACTTCATTAGTGAGATCACCCGTCTCGGTTTGTTTGTTCAAGATCTCAAAGATTCGCTTTGCAGTGTTTGCTTTTGAGCTGCGGGATTCTTTTAAAGTATTACTTACTGCGGCCATTTACATTTGATATCTTGTAATGTATACCCACGGTTACAAGTTTAGCTGTAGATTAAGCCAGATTACATCGGATGTAGAAATTAACTTAAATGAATATTTTATCAGTTTGATAGAGATGTCGATGTTAATTCTAAATTGTGAACATTTTTATTCAACGAATTCGGTAAGATTTGTCGTAAGATAAACTTAATTATACTTAAGTAGATTATGACTTAATTTATTGCAAAAATTCTATGTATTAGGGTTTCATAATTCGGCTTAGAGGTAGGTAAAGTGCTTGTACGATATAAAATGATTCAAAAATGTATTGTTATGTGCAATCACTAAAATATTATTCATTTGTAACGGTATTAATAGATGCGATATGGAAATTAAGTTTTTAAATGCAAATGGAATGGACACCTACATTATTAGGGTCGAAAAGCATATCGTAATCGACACGTCATCGGATAATCGTAGACTCGATACTGTTGCGGTTACGGTGTTTGAGCTCGAATGTTACATTGTTATTGCCCTTTACTATTTAAATGAAATCGATTGTGATACCGTTTCGATCGTTCACACATTCATAATGCACCGAGTCATCCATCACCGAAAAAATCGATAAATACTGAATTATAAGTGGGTAGGCGGACATGGCGGGGCCATTACCTTCCGTCGCTATTTCCGATAGTCGTATCTCAGTGGGAACGACATCGGAATGTAAAATCGGGTAAAATGCATACGTCGGGCTGCAATTTGCCATGATTGAGCCCATGACAATAGAGCGTTGGCCGTCACAGCGAGACGGGTGATTCCCGATAAATTGGCGGATATACTTTTGATCCGTGAACCAACGAGCTCCCCCAAGCTGCGGATTTTGTATTTTGATTTAAACATGCAAAAGGTAACGAGATTGACGAGGTTTTTAATTGCATAATTAATTGCGGAACAACATTCTTTTAACTTTCTATTTTTTGTAAATTCGTTACGAAACGCGAAGGGTCATGATGGAAATTGAGTAAAATTAAATTTGTTCAGTCGTTTGTCATTTCACAAGTTGGTGGGGTCAACATAGATTAATGGTGCTGTCGGCGGTGAGGTAGTTTTGCTAACTCACCAAAAACAGGCTCCGATTACTTTTGAAACTAAAAATGCTCATCATTAATTTTGGCATTGAGTTTCTTGAGTCAAGAGTAACCGGAGTTTCTTGCCGGTTCTTCCCCATAGGAAACGACCAACCCGAACCGTGTACCTTTTTGTCGACGTTTTACAAGTGCCCATCGAGGCCTATGTGAAATAAAATATTTTGATTTTGATTTTGATTGCATATGCATTAAGCACTTGTTTACCTACTTCCAATTTTAACTCTAGAATCTTGATTTAAATTTTTGCTGTAAATAAAATAGTATATCTGAGCCGAAGAGGTGATCTGCACCTCAGGACATACCTACTTCAGACACCTTTCTCTATTTAAGATTGTGCATTTACCAGTACCTGTTATTTCTGATGTTGAGATAAATAAAGATTTATGATTATGATTATGATTATGATCTTGAAAAAAAAACAAGTGTGACAGAAAGATCAATCGACCTAATAAAAATAATTTTAAGTCTGATCAACATCATCATAACATCACGCCTGTATTCTCCGAAGGATTATGCAGGGGTGTACCTAATAGTAATAGCACCTACACAATGTTATGTTTTGGTCCCATATAATAAAGGGGCAGCCTATTTGCCTATGAGCCTATCAACCGTGCACAAAAACAGGCTCCGTGGTTGATTAGGATTAATTCCTGATGAAAAAACCCAATAACACTTTCGCCGACCTGGGAATCGAACCCAGCCCCCGTAGCATGACCACCGTTGACAAGGATTTCTTTGACGGAAGAATCGACAAAATGACAGATAGTGCAAAGAAAGCTGTCATTGTGTCGACACAATCTGTCATTTTGTCGATTCTTCCGTCAAAGAAATCCTTGTCTACGGTGGTCATGCTACGGGGGCTGGACCTCAGTCTCAGCAGTTGCGCTTGCGACTAAACCAACGAGGCAGTCAAGTCTGATCAAAAGTACCCAAAACAAGTGAACCATAAGAGCGTCCATTGCGCATGTCCTCAAAATATCATATAATATGAGCATAATTGAGTTAACTGTCCATACTGTTGAACTGCCGCAACGCATCAGTCGACCCCCCCTATACAAGCGAATTGATATTTCCTCTTTCCAACGAATACATAGTTAATTGTGTTTCCGGACGTCAGTCATTGTTTGAGGGCCAATACGTGAACGGTAATGCATTAACTGTCTATAGATTTTTTTTATTTATTTTACTCGATTATGTGAGAGGAAGGGTTATCGTTTTGACGGTCCATAGAGTGACATGACTGCGTATCGATTCATTATTCGATTATTAAAATTAAGTATTCAAATCGATTGTGTTTAATTATTGTTTCGGAATAACTGGTGATTGATATTGCTTCAAAAGCTTCGATACCGTTCAATTAATTTTATTGTATTGTATAACGGGCTGGTGTCCGCAACTCCACGTCCAGGCTCTTATTTTGCGTGAAGAAGTAAATTAATTTTACTGTACTTCCTCTTTTTTTTTTTTTTCGGATGGTAAATCATCAAATCCCCACTCTGGGCGGAGCGGAAGGGAGTGTCAGACTTGTACTGACTAAAACCCATCCATGTTCCTTCTTTGCCCTTTGTACCAGGGCCACGGTATCTCTTTCGAACAGTCCCGCAGCCCTGGCAGGCATCGGCCCTTGCGGACCCCTACATCACTGTACTTACTCTTCAAATTCAAACAAAATTTTCAACATTTATTCTTGTCTTCGGTACAATTTTCCCCTTAAATTAAAATTAATCAATTGAGAGCTTAAAATGATCTGGAGGATAGTAATAATCTGTGGACCATGTAATTACTCTCCAGTGAAAATAGATGAGAAATTGGGAAAAATGGGCTTGTAATATTGTCCGTGAAAGCCATATTTTATTTCTATTTTAAAGTAAGTAAAGGAAACCATGAAGCTACTTTATTAAGGTTCATTATTCTATTTCAATGCAAGAATTTTTATGGCTGCGACACCCAGCAACGCACGCGAGTCCACTGGCTTTGATTTATTCTAGCGGACGACTAATTGCGACTCCATAATTAATTTTTACCTACGTTGTAGTTATTATCGCCGAAGGAAGTACATTTGTACTTGCATCGGCGATAGTAGGTACTATCGCCGATGCAAGTTAATTCACAGAAGAACAGATAAAGTTTTTTTTAAATAAGCTATTCTTATTTTTTATATTACACACACAAATAAAAAAAAACATACATACAAACTGAAAAGACTGGGCTGGATTTAGTGACTAGGTCTTGGACTTTTCTGTATATGGGCTTTAAACAATTTAATTGCGATCAAGTTAGAAAAAAAAACTGTCGAAAAGCTGGGGCTTGGTTCAGGTCTTGGACTTCCAGACTCGTGGACTTCAACAATAATTGTTCTCGAGTATTTTTCTATTAGTGGCCTCAATGCCTAAGTAGATGTTTTGTACTTGTTTTGCGGCATCATTTTAATACATCCAGATCCACGGATTTTGTGGTCAATTTATGTAATACAAAACAGGATTTCATAAATACAGGTTTTTATCAATTTAATTGCTGTCAAGGAGGAAAAAAAGCTGTCGCAAAGCAATGGGATGGATTCAGTGATTAGGTCTTGGGCTCCCATATTCGTGGACTTCAACAATTAATTGTTCTCGAGTATGTTTTTAATAGTGGCTTCAATAGCAAAGTAAGTGGTAGGCTAGGACTACTGGACGTTTTGTACAAGTTCTACGGCATTATTTTAATGCATCCACACCAGAACCACAGTCATCATCATCATCATCATTTCAGCCGAAAGACGTCCACTGCTGGACACAGGCCTCCCCCAAGCGTCGCCACATTGACCGGTCTCGTGCGTCTCGCATCCAGCGGATCCCTGCAACCTTTACGAGGTCATCGGTCCACCTAGTGGGAGGCCTTCCAACGCAGCGTCTTCCGGTTCGCGGTCGCCACTCCAGAACTTTTCGGCCCCATCGGCCATCCGTTCTGCGAGCAATGTGCCCTGCCCACAGCCACTTAAGTTTGGCTATTCTTCAGGCTACGTCGGTAACCTTGGTTCTCTTGCGGATCTCCTCATTTCTGATTTGATCACGCAAGGAAACACCGAGCATAGCCCTCTCCATTGCCCTTTGGGAACCACAGTTTTTACGGTCAATTTATGTAATACAAAACCAACGGATTTCATAACATCTGTACAACACTAATTTTCCGCTTGATTACCTATAGTACCAATACTATACTTTAAAACTTTTAATAAATTGTTTCCGTAAACTACCCTACAATTACTTATGCCCGAACTTTCGGTGAACGTTAACCGGCTGTCATTAACATTTTATGGTGCTGTCAAAACATTGACAGTCAATTAAGGTTGACGGCGCTACAGTCAATCATTACTGACAGGTGTAAATTAGCATTCAGAAGTAATTCGCGGTTCAGTTGCAACTTTGTTGATGTGGTGAATGGATTTTTTTGGGTCTGACAGTTTGGATGGGAAATTAATATCGTATCGTGTATTTGTGAGTGATTAAAAATGTATTAATGAGAAGGAGGTGCGAATCGTTTAATCCTTATCCATTGAAATCAGCATTTTTTTAATATTGAATGGGCCTACTCTTGATCTCAATCTAGTCCTGAGGACAGAGATGAGGTCGACGATGGAACGAGCTAACCCAGAGAAGCCTATTAACTCGCGACTTAAATAGATTGTCATATGAACTTTGGAACACCGACGCAGGCAGGGAACTCCACTCCTTGGCAGTGCGCATAATAAACGATGTAGAAAAGCGCTTCGTGCGAATGTGTGGAACATCGGCAAGAAAATGCAGAAACCTTTTCAATTTAGCAGGTATTTTAATTTTAATTTTATTATTTTTTTTTATTTTTTATAATCCAATTAGAATATCAAATATATACGAGGAGTGGGAGGAATGGGGGTAGGCCTTTGTCCAGGAGTGGGACAGCTCAGGCTAACAAAAAAAAAACGAGGAGCTTACCAAGGTCGTCCGTAGATGGGTCACCATCCATAACTTACGGAGTTCCCTGCGTTTAACGTGCTCCACGTCGCACGTTAAACCGATAGTCCCGGCTATAATTTGTAGATTTTCGGTTTACGTTACAGGTAATCAGTGGCCCGAAAATCCGACAACTAATCTTACAAAGGGCTATCGTATAACCCAGTACTAACTGGGATAGGTAGTCGTTCCATTTAAAATACTGGTTTTCAGCTGCATCAGGTTAGACTGGAAGCCGACCCCAACATAGTTGAGAAAAAGCTAGGCATATAATGATGAGAACTTTAATTAGGAGTAATTAATTTAAGCCTTATTACGGTCTCGGTTCGATTCTAGACTATTCTTTAAATAAATCAGCCTGAAACTTATCAAATCCCATCTTCATATAAAACACTTCAAAAGTAATAACAACAAAAATAATTAAATAGCTTAACAATGTACAGTAACAATTAAGATTTATATTTACGGCGTCGCGTGATGGGCATAAAAAGTAAAAAATAATAATTTCGTTTTAGTAAAGCACCGTGTTCACGATACGAGCTAACGTAAGTAAATTATACGTTAATTATATTGCGACAACATTATTTCACGACTGCTATTATTTACGTCAACAAAGGAAATCAATATTACCAATTAATACTAATGTTGGAAAAGGTTAAAGAATCCACATCTCAAGACCAAGACTCATTCGAATCTGGGAAGATACCAAACCCCCAAGGTTTTGTAACAATATTCTGATTTAAATAGTGTCCATGGAGTTTCTTGTTCGTTCTTCTCCATAGATATCTACGTTTTGGAATGGACAACTACAGTACTTTCACAATTATTGTACCTTGTGACTGGGACTGTAGCTTCATTTTATTGTTGTCTTTGTTTCGACACTTGAAAAGTGCCTGTAACTGGCCTACTTAAAAGAAATGCTTTGATTTTGGTTTTGCTGATCATCGGATTTTCCATTTGAACACTCCTAAACTTGGTCCTTAGTCAATCATCCATCTACCCCAGAAGATATTATCGCTGCGCCTAGTTCGAGAGTGTTCTACAATCCATTCGTCTATCAGATGAACCGATGAAATACTCTTTATTCCACACCAAATAAAGAAAAAACAAATGACGACCACATAAACCAGCCAGATAACATAATCCGAACTCCAACACCCAGACAAGTGATTGCGATATCAAAGCAAGTAATCCTAAATCGTTCCAGTTTGCGTCTGAAAGGAGGCTATTGTGTGAGCATTACCTCGGCTTTGTTAAAATCATATTATAATAAAGGGACACGCGAACTGTTGGTATTATACCTCTAACACGACATAAAGCTTCGCGTGGTTGTCGACCGTCGCGACACGCGATTCAGGAAAATATGAAAAGGAACATATTTATATTACGTTATGTAAAGTATGACGGCGCCAGAGGGGTTTGTGACCTTTGGCCTTTAGGATAGCATCGACATCTTCAACGGCAATTAGTCATCAGTTTTTGTTTTTTGTTTAGGATCTCCAACAAAGGATGTACACAAACACACGAAATAAATAATCGACAACAATATCACGTAGGTGTACTTCTTCACTTACAGGAGACCACAGCATGCTTAATAAAATATATAACTAAGCTAACAAAGATATAGAAGCATTTAAAAAAATCGGTTTGTTATTTACTCTTGTGTAAAATTGATGAATAATTGGAAAGCCTTCTGAAGTAACCCAACAATTTATTATTGATAAATTGTAGTTTGTTAAAACTGGTTTTTAAATCTAATAAGTATTTAATTGATTTAGTTGTAGTGAGTAACTAATTAAACATTATTTTTTATTAAAGCTACTTAAAGAATAATTGAAATTAAATATTTACAACAAAAAAAATCTTACTCTTATTCTTTATTGCACACAAAATAATAACACAAATATACATACAAATTGCAATTAATTAATTATTATAATATTTATATTTTACTTACCTCTGTTAACATGTCTAGCCAACCTTTGTTCATGTGCTAACGCAACGCAAACATGTCACCCTGTTAATATTAGTTGGCTATGCTGAAACTATACTCTGTGGTCATAAAATATTAATAGCCACGGACATGGTGTTCTTGTTTTTATTTCATAATTTCGTTAAATTTGAATAAAAATCACATAAAAGTTTTTCAATTACATTCATGCACGTCAGTGCACGCCGTACGTAATTTTTCACGTAATTTTAATTTATAAATCTGCAGTAAATATGTGGAACTATAATGGGTTTTATAGTTTATATGTATTTCAATGTGTGAAAGAACAAGTCTTTGAGCAAAAGAAAAGAAAAAATATGAAACTTGGTGTCAATATTTTTTTAAAAAAAAAAACTAATCTGCAGGAATTAATCAACATCCCTGAAACATAAAAAATAGTTATTCAATCTTTTAGATTGTTCTCCAAGTTACCCATCCGTTTATAATCCTGATTGAGCTTCGGATGCAAATTAAAACCATAATCGTATTACCCGCTACGCCGTAGCCGCTTCGTAGATACCCTGTAACCCCTCCTCATCAATTCATATTAGAAGATTAATTGTACCCAAATATTCAAATGTGTGTATGTAGGTCGCAACCGCCAAAATGAAAACAGGTAAACCCATATATGGGTATTCCATGATATATTATTAGGGCTTTAGCAGACACGCTACTTGTAGCAGCGTTGATTGGCGATCTTGCGACTTTATTGATCCTGTATCGTAATTTGGCAACTTTTTACGGTTGTGCTCACTATCGAAATTGATTGTGGAGCTGTTTGTCGCAGAAAAAAAACTTGTTTATTTGGCATTGTATGCAAGGAACACCTAAATAGAATGATGATGATGCTCAGATGCGAAAGCCATCAAGCCCGGTCGAACTGTCTAGACCCGACTCTGAATTACCTGTGGGCACGGAGTTTGACAGATATTTCAAGACATTATCCGGATTTGCCCAGAGTCCAGTATCTATCAAAGTGCGGTTTCCGGTCTCCGGTCCGGTCGGCTTACCGCACCTTTACTAAATCACTGCGACAGGCATCCAAATTGTAGTCGTTGTCAAATGCTCAGATGCTTAAAGTGGCCCGTCTGCTAAACCCTTACGGAGAAACGTCACTTCCCTCCAATATTGCTTTCATTAACCGCTGGATACAAGTTGGCAGGCCACACCTCGCCGTGACCTCACCGCAAGGGGCGCGTTCGCGAATTAGCGAGTCATTGTTTTGTTTACATTTACACGTCAGCAGTTTGATGAGGAACTGGTTACACGGATTCATAATGAGCTGTAATGTGGCTGGACGGCTTGCGGAGCTGACTGGGTGATTCATGTAAACTGAAGTCGGTTTGACTGGGTTGTGAATATTTGGATTGCAAAACATCGACTAATGTTTTAAAATGTATTTAACACATGAATAAATTTTATTGTTTATTTCTACGACCGTAGACGAGTTCTTGAGTAGAGATAGCGAATCGGCAAGCGTGAGGTGGGAGGCCTTCAGGCTTGGTGGATCTACGATCTTCGCAGGGTAGCTGGTAGCAGCAGAATTAGGGTTGCCGTGAATCGAGCTGAGTGGGTTGCTATTGGTGAGTCTTATATCCAGCAGTGGGCTGCTGTAGGCTGATGATGTTGACAATTTAATTATGAGCAAATGAATAACATTTGCAAATATGTATCCTCATACATTTTTGTGTATCATTTTCATTACTGCAACAATACTTTGTTTGCAT
The DNA here is from genome assembly GCA_963082995.1 of Noctua comes. Lineage (NCBI taxonomy): Eukaryota > Metazoa > Arthropoda > Insecta > Lepidoptera > Noctuidae > Noctua > Noctua comes. Next base: position 8,201,875 of record OY720270.1, read on the forward strand.
TAGATCAGCAAAAAAAAATCCTAATCCGCAGAGCGTTACCAACTAACCAAAATGATAATTCAATATCACAGTATCGGTTCGCACTTTTGATCCTGACAAATAGATCATTGGCGCCCTCGCATCATCTCCTTTGAAGAGGGGCTGGGTTTCGGTTATCCTTTAAGGAGTACGAAATATTACAAGATCCTCTGTCGAAAGTGCCAATATGATATAGTGGGACCCTTTTATCGCTGCTTCCTTGGTCCGTGTCGGTCTGATCGCGAAGAGGGTAGATAAGGGCTTCTCCCATATTATTATTGCAAGGGTGCGTGAAATTTTGCAGATATGTACGGCATGGTACGGATCAAGGATCATGGGATAATAAGGCTCATTGTTAGCTTCGCGGATTCCTTCGGTTTTGTTAAGTTCGGGCTTTTTAATATAGGGTTTTTTTTGGAAATGAGGTATTGATGTGGTTTTGAATGGAACAATATGTTGGAAATGGATTGGGTAGAGTACTTACCTTTGTGCTTATGAAAAGGTCTGATTGAATGTAATTGGAAAATGTATTCAGGTCTACGTACTCACTGGTTTATTTACGTATTAATTTCTATTGAGGCAGATTATCTTCGGTAATTTCCAATGGACTGATCAAAACTGAAGCAGCATACACACTGTATTGCGTTGCAGTACAACATAATCTACCAGCTGAGCTGACGATTTCATTCGTATATCGTTTTCAAAACGTGCATGTCTGTAAATATTTTACGAAAAAAAAAGTTTTTAGTTATGTGATTGACCCATGCCATTAACAGAGAATAATATCCAAACTTGAAACAGTGTTAGAGAATAATATCCTCCATTATACTTTAAATTAAATCCAAATTAAATAAATCCATGTTAAACTGACGCACGTATTCATTACGTACAAATAAAGTGACATTGAAAAAGTCTGTTTGTATCGCCGCTTCCCCAGAGACAGTGGGGTTTCGCTTTTATCCCCGCGGTGCCCCAATTAGTGGTAAAAGTAAAAATGTGCAGCGGAACCACGCATTACCTTGCCCCATGGGGCCAGGGTCCCACGTGCCATCTAATGGTGTCTCTTTACTTAGAGGGAGCCTAGTTATAGTTGCATATGCATCGCTGGTTAAATCAATAAGTGGGGGGGAAAAAAAGTGATGTTTTATTTTGCAACAGATTTTATGGCTGTTGTGGGTCGTTGTTTAGGCAGTGAGGTCGTGATGCGTTTTTTTTTTGGAATAATGATGAGTGAGCGATGAATATGTATGTTTTTGGATGATATTCCATTAGGGTCGTTAATTTTTAATGCGTTAAGGTTAGGGTGTCTTTTTGCTCAGCAATAGGGTTAGTAGGTGAATAATTGCGGTCATTAAATCAGCTGCTAGTTCTTGAAAGCATAGTTTTTCCGTCATTAAAAACTAGTCGTTGGTAGACGATGAACTTCAATTTTAAGATCCACCAGGTTGTATTAATGCGGTCAAAGAGTAGGTAACTTATTTCGTAAATATCTAATGATTTTTCGGTCTTTCTTTTCTATGTTAAATGAGAACTATTTCGATCTACTTGGCTACAGTTTTGATGACAAATTAAAAACGAGTTCATTCGAAATATTAAAACATCACTTAAAAGATCCAAGATAAATAAATTCTCGGAAGAAATTAGTAAACGTTGACACATTGGTCCACTAGTGCTCGTAATTATCAAAATACCCGGTTTTTTATTTCTCGGCATGTTTTTAACTAATCTGTCTTGTTGACACTTGTGATACCATTAACTTTTTCTAAATAAATTATAATGTGTTTTCTAGATTAATAGGCGTTACGACATATTACGTTTCACGGTAAATGTACTTAAGTAAACTTTGGTATCAAACATCAGTCTTCTGGATTTATAGACTGGTAGTTGGTTGAGAATTACTAGAGGAGCGCGCGAGGGCGGTGGACATATTTATTGCTCGACGAGATAAAAAACAAGGAAATGTCGGCAGTTTTTACGTCTTTTGAAAGTTCTATAAAAATCATTGGTGTCCCTTTGTTGGTGTTTTACTTGTAATGGCCGCGTTGAAAGAATTCTTGTAACGCTTTCAACAAGGTATACATTTTTTATTGCGAGAGCCGAGAAGTAACATAACGTTCGCTTTATTAATGTAGACTTCCAAGCTTTATTTGGTACAAGTTTTCATCTTCAGTTTAATTAAGATCGGGATCCTCGGCCAGATTGCTATCATTTGCTTTTCTTATTAGTCATTTTCTTTCGCAGTCGATGAGAGGGCCGGGAAAACTTTGTACTCCACTGAACAAGAAAAGGGGAGCGATCTGCCGTAAAGTAAAAAAGATTCCGCCCAAGTAATGAGAATATTTCGGAATGAGACCATTTCCGTGAGCATCCCTTCACGGAAGGGAAAACCGGAGCGAATAATCCTGATATCGGCATTAGAACCGGCACTGTTGCTTCAGTCCGGTCCCTTCGCATAAAAAACAAAAGTTATTTGAGCGTCGGATTTGTGGATATTTGACGCGAGCCGTCGAGATATCAACCCTGAACCGAACTGCCGATGGAGTGTCGTCTGACAGAGAGGTTTTTACTGCACTCGGGGGAAATTCACCGATTCCCGCCGTAAAGCCGTGTTCACTGCGAAAGCGAAACATGAAACAACAATTTGCCGGTCGTTCTGCATCCTGCACCGCCAGCCATGTGTACCACTATTGATGTTCGAACTTATAACATGTCTGCACGCTCTAGAAGTCTTGAGTTGGGACGAGTGCTCGCTTCAATGTCGTAAAATGCACAACAAAATGACTTTATGTTCGTCGCACGAACGCCGACATGTCGGGCCCGGCTGTTCTATTTAATGTTCCAGTTTTATAGATCTTGTCTTCTATTTGAATTTTAATTCTACATGATCATTGTGCCGATGCCGTAATGTGCATGTATAACGAGCGGGTTTATACCGGTCTCTGAGAGCTAGAGATGATTATCGCAGTGTTAGTTTCGCTAGATCCTAATCGATACTTAATCGGGAATCGATTATGTAGATGTGCGCCTGCGCTAACAGTAATCTTACTTTATCGATAAATCGATTAGTGGTCTCGGTGGAAATTTAGAAATTAGTCGCTGGACACAAATTGGAATATTCGAGATAAACAGAAATTGTTATTACGTTTTATCCCCATAAGTATTAACTTTCAGCAGATGGTTCAGATAAGTGTTGTTGCGATTGGTTTTTATTTGCATAATTGGATATCGTATAAATACAGCGTCAGATAAGGGAATGTTTACAGGTAGTTTAACATAGATGTGTGGAGCGTGCTCGATTCCAAACAATATCAGAAATGTATTGAGCGGAAACTGGCTACATATGGGGCGTGCGTTTTTTTTCAATTTTGTGTGTTCGGCTGTCAAATATTTTTTTCACTGCAACAATTTCTAAAGCTCTGCGGGAGTTTACACGAACATTGTATACGTTTCCTGATCCCAATTCAATCCGGTGTGTCCGTGTGCACCGCATGTGGTTCATTGGTTAACTGAATTATACGTACACCGATGAAATCGGACGGCCGGACTGTCCGTCCGAACCTATTTTATGTTATTGTTCGGTCTCGTATTAAAAAAGTTTATACAATTTATGGAAAATTCAAAGTTTTTGTTCGTGTCAAAGTTATGCGCTATTATAATGCGGCATTGAATGAAATCGTATTCAATGAAAGTCGTAACTTTGTAGAATGGAAAATTCAATTTTTAGAACGTCCAACTTCAATTTCTGGAAAGTTTTGAACTTCTGTAGTAAAATATTCGTATTTGTTGGAACCGGATCCTCATTCTAGTGAATTCAATAAAGAAATGATAGAATCTCAATAATAGGTAATATTTGATTGGCAGCGTCAGTAAAACATATCTTTAGATACAGTATCAAGTATCTAAGACCCAAATCCTTGTGGAAATCCCTAACTAGCTGAATATTTTTGTCATCAGATCTATGTTAGTTCTCCAATTGCTGATACCAATCGGGCTGTTGGAACATAAAATATATCAATATATCCCACGCGAGATGTAAGTCAATGAGGAGATTTCTTACCATGTTCTTGTAGGCGATGATGAGTGTAAAATTGGAAATTATGTAGTTATTGCAGCATTTGAATTCCAAAATGTAGTGCATCTGATGCATTGGATTGTGGAACCAGATGAAGATATGGAGTTGGAGACTCTGTGCTTCAGTAGTTTGGCTCTTGGCGAGATCGGTCCTGTCGCTTGAGTCTTATTGCTTTCAAAATTTTCCTAGTAGTCTTGACGCCCATCGAAAGTTTAACGATAAACAATTTCTTTAGTGGTTTCAAGTAATGCTTTGCATGTCACCCGAGTTCTTTTTGCATCACTATTCAAATATTATGCTCTTTCTAATTTGCTTATAAGAGGTTGGTTCATTGTTTTTCTTTTATATTAATCAAAAAAGTTTTTTACATTTTTTTTCCGACTACGGCAAAGCCAAAAGGAAGGGTTTTGATTTTAGCAGTCTGTGTATGTATGTTTGTATTTACGTATGTTCCTCCGTAGCGCCCAAACTATTCATCCGATTTTGATGAGTCAATCGATTTATTGTTATGGACCGGGTAACATAGCTTACATTTTAACCGACTTCAACAATAGGAGGAGTCGATTTTTCATTGTAAACCCCGATTTTAATTAGAGCGTGATTTTTACCACACAAATTCTTGTTTATTTATTTATTTAACAATTTATGTACACACTAAATACAGAAAAGAAGAAAGGAACAGAAAATAGTACAAAGGTGAGGCTTATTTCTAAAGAAATCTCTTCAAAAAAAATAAAAACAAAAAAAACAAATCTTGTTCTTATTAAATAAATCCCAACAGAACTAGCATTATTCCATTCGTTACTATCAAATAACTCCCCTACACAACAACTAATATCTTATTCAATTGTTTCTTCAAATTGTAGGTAACTGAATTTACTCCCGCGCAGACGCACAGCTGCTGGTTCAAATTAATTCGTTAGTGAAATATAGTTAATCCGGCGACTGCAGGGTTCCTTGTGTCGTGTCGCCGCCGGCGCCCTGCGGAGCACTTGAACTCATACCTTTGACTTTATGAAGGCTCTTGACGTCATCATGGGAGTTGGTTTGCTTGTGTTCGGGGAGCGGTCCTTTTTTAATTTTCGTGAGGGATGTCGTTTTGAAATGTTTGGGTTTAATCAACGCAAGTCTTTCGACTAAGGATTCCAGTTTGATATCAAATCTTTTCATACATCATCTGCTTAGCCTTTTCCCAACTATGGTGGGGTCGGCTTCCAGTCTAACCGGATGCAGCTGAATACCAATATTATGCATGGAGCTACTGCCTATCTGATCTCCACAACCCAGTTAGTACTAGGTAATACGATACCCCTTGGTAAGACTGGTTGTCAGACTTTCGGGACACTGACTACCTGTAACGACTGTCAAGGATCTACAATTGCCAGCCGGGAACTACGGCTTAGCGTGCTTTCCGAGGCACGGAGGAAACTCGGTATGTAATGGGTGGGAACCTATGCATGGACCAATCTAGGCAAGCGCGGTTTAACCTGAAGATCAATCCGAGCAGCTCTTCCAAATTCAATCCTTTCCATACATGCACAACATTAAATAATCGACCTATAAGTTTCCCACTGTTGGACGTTGGTACAAAGGTCCTCAATCTTTAGTTGGCTTTTTATTTTAGTTGGTAGCTTAGTAGTTTGTGGAGTAGGTATTACCTATGTCACTCACTTTCTTATATAAACTCACGCGTTTATCCATGTAGATTGGCAGCACATACTTGTGTAAATAATTTGTAATTAAATGCAAAGCTTTAAAGTTGCAAGTCCCTGTTAGTGCATTGCGACTAAAACCTTGAATGACAAATTTTGAATTTAGATAATTTAATATGTGATTTTAGTTTTATTAATTTCATTATTCCTTTTTGACTATTGTATTGACTGTAAAAATGTATTTGAATTTATTGAATTTTGACTATATTTTTGTATTGACTGTTATAATTTGTTTAAATTGATTGAATTTTGACTATAATATGTAAATAATTTAATTATTTCTTAAATTTTAATTTGGAATTAGTATTATAACTATTTTGTACGCCGAATAATGGCAAAACATGATGAACCAGCAATCTTAAACTCGTTTCCATCCATATGTGCATATCTATGTATCATGTCACACATGTTTATACAAATAAATGCTTCTTTATCTTTAACCTACGAATCTCCAAAAAATCATTAGCCAAGTGCACCTACTTTATTCACCTATTTTCATGCTCAGCTTTGTTAGTCCGTCGGATAAACTTCACCTATATCACGGTAAGAGCATTCTATTCATCTACTATGCATTCTCCAAAATTTCAGATTCAAATTAAGATTTCCATCCATTGCGTATTCTGCTTCGTGACTTGAACAGAGAGGTTGAACAAACCGCGCAATGAAATGCAAATGGTTCAAAAAGTGTAGGTTTTTGGTTAAAGTGGTAGGGTGAAAGTCGCGGAAACGAGCTCTCGCCTTTATTCCGCCCCGCTGGTCCACGGTACACTAAAATTTTCCAGGAAACTGCAATGTTATTAGGGTAGGGAGCCTCGGTCCCCGCGCGTCGGATGAATTCAACTAGGAAGGCAATTTCCACTTTATGACGTGCTATGGAGAACGCGCGTATTAGGCAACTACAGTACCCATGGTTTACGGTGTTTTGGGCTTACAGGATTTATGATCGAAACGCTGAACAGGAGAATTTTGTTAATAGCTTTGTTTGGTATTTTTTCGCCGCTGAAAGATTTAAATAATATTTCTTATTTTTTTTTAGATATTCAAGCTCACAAAATTGACAAGAATGTCTCTAATTCAACTAAAATTTAATCCCAGATAACGTAGTAATTGGTATTTTCAGCGATTGATTGAAATTTTGGTAGATACCATTCCTTTGCTTACTATAGTAACATTTTAAATTATCCTGTTTAAACCATGGTCATAGGAAGCCAACAGATTAAATTCTTTTTTATTCGTCCGTGTTATGAGATACACCATCTTCAGGATAATGCTGTGTATTAAAAAAAGACATAACAGATGTGCTTAAATTTTTCATTGAATACACTCTACATAATAATATAAAATTATTTTGGGAGTACTTGAAACCATGATGAGACAACGTTTAACTATATCCTGAAGTCAATAAGTGGAATTAATTTAGGCAGTCGTGAACATTAGACGACGCCATTTGACGGCACGGTTGGCGCAGTGGCTGAGCGATTGACTGCTGCGCTTCGTGACGCGGGTTTGATTCCCGCACGGAACAAATATTTGTATGGCCTACAGGTAGTTGTTCCGGGTCTGGCTGTTTGTGTATGTGAATTTAAATGTTTGAAAACGCACCCACGGTACAGGAGAAATTCCTAGTGTGTGGCAAGGATTTAAAAAAGAAAAAAAATTAGAACGATTGTTTACTTCTTGTATAATTGTAAAGTAAGAACCTTCTATTTGTTCAATCGATGAATGTACTTACAGTTTCATCAATTTAGCGGTGGTTGTATTTGTTACTCTACCAATTAATTGCACTTAAGTAAAGTGTCGTTACTAATTCCAAATAAATTTTTGCAATCAAAGGCGACTTGAACGCCTTTATTTTACTACTTTTTTGTAGTAAAATTAAAGTCGTATTTAAAACTCCCGACTTTGTATTTTCTTTGGATTTAATTTTTTGTTTTTTTATTAGTTATTTTTTTTATACTGTGTGCACTTGTGGCATGTGCCAAATAAATGTATTTTCTTTCTTTCTTTCTTTCATTCTTAATCTCTGTCATCCACTGAAAATAGTTCTACAAAAGTACTTTCGCATTCATTACTTAAGGTGCATGCTTTTTTTTCTTTTCATTTCTCATTTTCTAGAAGACCATTCAATTTCAATCTAATCCTGCAGTCGGGGTCTCGTCTCGGAAGTGAGCAGTAATCGTCTCATTCACCTTGCTTCTAGCTACTCAGAGGTGATTCAGAGAATTTACACAGAAATGTGGAGCTCGCAACGAATCCTGAGATCAAAATTGAAATAATTATGAAATTGTTCGTCATTTTTTGTAGATTGGCGTCGTTTTAGCAGAAATGTTGGTGTATTTTTTAAGTTGAAGTGAGAATTTCTTTGTTGAATTTTTAGGAAATTTTGATGGAGTATGGCTCAGTTGTTTTATTGCTTTTTTTCTTGTAAAAAAGTCTCCGTGCTAGATAAGACATAATAAATGAACTTCATTAATTTGGTCCCTCCTAGTTGGGTGAAAAATAATACCCTAGCGTCTCAGATTTTTTGTGATAATTAATCCACCTAATTATTTCTTTGGTAAAGTCTTATACATCCAACTTTATTTAATTGTTTAGCTTACGACGAGAAGCATTCTATTCGGTCCGTTGACACCTTAAGGTGGGGTTATAAAGAAATTCATAAACCGACGGTCACGTTTGGTGACAAACATAACACTTTATTTCTTCCCCTTTTAATATTTACCAGGTGTCGTTTCGCCCCTTTATTGCTAGACTTGTAATAATCCTTGCAAACATCTCTTCTCTTAGTGGAAGCCGGGTTAATAATGCTTTCTATAAGCGCGGCTTTTGTGTTTATGGCCCCTGCTTAAGCATGCAGCCACTGTAGATGTTATTAGAGTAATATCTCTTGCTTTACCTGTGTTTGTATGATATTAACGATGCAATGAATTAAGCCATGCAAATGCATATGCACAATGGAGACTGTAAATTGATACATTGCATTTGAAAGTTCCTGGTTTATGAGTAGGTAAAGTAAAATGTTTTGTGTTCGAATGTTTTGAAAGGATCTCGATTTGAGGATTCCGAAAAAAGCAAGAAAGTTTTATTGAAAACAAAACCTATGCATTACCAAAATAACTTATTCCAGCGACAATACATACGTTCCACCTGAAGCTTTTCCCAATAGAAATAACCAATGACCCAAATCCTTGGACAAAGAAAAAGGATCCCTACTTTCCCTTTGTCAGCGGAACTTCGAAACAGTTACCATAAATGAGACCTTTTCCCATCGGTATAACGTTGCCAAAGTCTACCGCCACTTCGTTTGATAAATAGCGGAGATACATTTTCATTAGGGCCGTGTATAAATTACCTGATAGTAACAATAAGGTTAGAGTTTGGAGCGAGACAAAAAACAAAGGCGACAAGGAAATTAATTAGAGAAAGCATAAAAGGGACTATCGTTCTTATAATAGCACTCTCGAGAATTTCCAATAACGATTTCATTGGAATGACGTCTGAGAGAAAAATCGTTCTTTGGTAGTTTTAATGGATGGTAACATTTCCTTCGTGTCGAAATTCAGGTGAACTGGGAATCTGAAGGAGCGCCTAAGGAAAATGTAAGGTGAAAGGAGTTGTGTTGCAAATGACTTGGGATAATGTGCGGATGTTTGTGAAGACATGACCGTTATCTTGGCAACATTAGCTTTGATGGTTATTGCCTATGTTAATAATGCAGGATTTGTATGAACTTTCGCTGTATTGCGCGGTTTATCTGTTTGGGAACCGGAAAACTCGTGATTATTAAAATTATGGGTATTTCATGATAATGAAGATGATGTTTGCGTAACGTAACGCAGCTTAAAATAATCTGATCTATTCAGGAAAGTATGGACCGAATAGGTATTAAGGAATTCTACAGAGCATTTACTCTTGTGAAAATGTATTTGTACGTGTTCCATATTAAAATGCACTCGTATACATACATCAACATCGCTAACGACTGCTCTCGAGTCTGGTGTAATATTTCTCCCGCCCACAAGAGTGCGTCTTATGGGACCTTAAACGACGTACCATCAATTTATTCGTCATTTTGCATTTGCATTAACAAGAAATTCAAAAACACGATCCTCCATTTCTGCGTCCCCAGTTTCACAATATGATCGATCGACAATATCTGGATTAACTGCTGCAGTAAAATGTTTACGTGGTTTATCGCCATAAGTGCCTGTGTCCAGGCGAAATATTTTAGGAGCAAAAACAATAAAATTTACAGGAACCGCTATACAAATAAAATTAGCAATAAATTGAGACCTTCTGTGGTAGCTCCACCTGCGCTCGGTCGCACGGGGGTGACCAGGCCATAACTCAACGGAATTGTGCCCGGAGGCCATCGTGGTACGTAAACAATAATAAATACTAACCCTTGTTCGCATCAAATAAAACGTTATGTGCTGTGCCCGCAAATTGGTGGTCTCCGTGCGTCCGTGCAGCCGGTGGAAGATATTAATTAGCTGCTGACAATTATTAGTGGAAGTTATCACGCTTGTAATTTCAGGTACGGTGCAGTCTGGCGTAATAGTGGAACCAGGTTGACGCGCTGGCGTAAATCGCAATGCAATACGTTCATCGACTGTGAAAGCTTTTAGGTGTGAAACAGTTCTGTAACCACAAATGGTATCAAATTATATTTTCATTTGCGAGCTTGTTATGTCCCAGCAGAAGCTTTTCACTCTTCCCTGAGTGCTGCCTTTTCTGGCAAATCTCCTGTGATTTCAAATTCCTCACGCCAGCGTTCCCTAGGCTTAGATATACTGTTTAAATTAATATAACCCAATATTGGTGTAGTGATTTTAGGGTACCTGACACCCACTCAAGCTCAATGTCGCAGTTAATGTAGTTAATACCATCCAAAACACTAACCCTATAATAAGCTAGTTATAAATATTCCATTAGGGTTGCAAATGATAAGTGACAAGCTTGGGGGTGACACTATTTCGCTATTAGCCGCCCAATCCTCCCGGGGCGAGGGAGTGACAATATGTCTCGTGTATCCTCGTTGTGACGCAGCCTTCATCTAGGTAGATGTAGAAGGTTAGGTCCATATAGTGGTACACACATAGATATGCTTCATGTACAGTGACTCAAAGAGTGCAAGCTTATTTGCGGGTAATCCGTACTGGCATTTCTTTGAGATCTCTAACAGAGCACAAAATCGCTGTACTGGCAGTGTTCAATGACGGCAGTACTCGAAAACTTCTGTGGCGACGGCCATCGCCATTCCGTCGTCCTCCGCCGTTTATAATTTATTAACGGTCTTCACATATTTACCGCCCTATAGGGTTCATCCTTTTGTGGCATATTCCCAATAAATGGTGACACGCATGGTTTCAATAGACTTTTGACAATGCTCCCTCTAGCAGCCGCCGCTGAGGAGTCTCTGTGCTCTGTAAGATCGCCGTACTTGCGTCTCGATGTGTGCATGCGCTCATTTTGACTCGTTGTTGGTTGGACCCGACCTTCTATACCTATTTACTTAGTGACTCAGCCTCATATCAGCCTGACTACGTTGAAAGATCGTTGGCTATTCATCCTATGTGTTATGATGTTGTTTTCGCTTATGATGTTGGATGGGCCGGGTGGATTGGACAAGGAATATTGTAGTAAGTTGGATCATTTTACTTGTATTATCGAAAGGTGAAAGTGATTTTGTATTGTTTTGCCTTCAATATCTTTGTCAGTTAATCTCTGTTCCAAATTATTTTTCGGCACTTTAACTTTTTTAGGAAAAAGTAGTTTACTTTTTTGGTTTTATTCAACCATCATCATGCTATGCCTTCATTGGCTTTGCCTTTGTTGCTATTAGTAGTTTAGAAAACAATGATTTTTTTGTGAAAATTGCTTCAATGAGCCATGTCTTTTACCAAGTTGTGGCAATAGGTATAAGACCTTGCATTTTCCCTTTTCTTCAGTAAGGAAGTATGTAATAATCCAATATTAAATTCCGAGGAACACAGTACATATTTTATGTAAGTGCGGCAAGTATCTCCCTTGTGTAATGAACATAGCCCGAGCTCTGCTAAGACGAAGTGGATTGGTATTGGTGGTCGAACATAGACTTCGCTTAGAGATTGCCTTAACGGTCCAAGGGGATTTTGCTATTGAGATACTATTACATTGTAGTAATCTTGGCTAGCTCCGGCTTTTGGGAAAAGGTTAAGAATAAGGAATTTATTTTTTCTTTTAGATATAGCTGCCATATTGGGTAGTTACAATTATAGCTCCGGGAAAAGGCAGTTTGGAGGTGCTAAAAGCACTTGTTATCTGATTGTGGGGCAGAATCTATTCATTTAATGAGCTGATTTAATTAACAAGGACATTTAGCATTTTATAAGGTTAACTGGATAATAAAGAGACACCAACACAATCAAGACAAACGACGCCAATAAATAACACGGTGATAAAATCAAAGAGTTATTAACCACGATTCTGAATTAACGACATATTTAGGATACATTACCTTCATTACCCGCTAACGTTCGTCAACTGTTGTTACACAATATTGCAAACGATTGATTTATAAATCTCGCATCCTAATTGTGTACCAGATTCCGAATTTTTTCAATTTAAAAATACTTCTTACTTCTTACACATTCCACATTTTCGTCTCAGTCTCTTGGAAGAGTGGTCGTGGTCATCAGGAGTGGTGGCGCGTTTCACAATCTGTTGCCATTCCTCTCGCACAGCTGCCTTTCTGGCGACTTTCTGTGGGTTAGTACTATTACATACTCACCTTACAATTTTCATTAAAATGGGCTCGATATATTCATTTGGAAGCAATGCTACAGTTGCTATTTCTCTTTTTAACCCTACTACACGCTTCCCAACGAAACCTAAACATGTCTCAATGCCCAGTTTAATCAAACATTTAGCTATGACTTGCATTAAAATTATTAACACGAAAATGTAATAAAATGGCCGTAAAATCGCACTTTCGACACCTCGGGCTACCGGCGACGCGTGATAGCCAATATTTATGGCCCCAGATAAAGGACGAAAAGTTGTTCATTGGTTCCCCATTATCCTTAATAAGTATGGATTAGTTAGGGTGGGGCTGCATGGACCTCGTCGTAAATTAGTCGAAGACGCTCTTTATAATAGAAGTTTATGATACGACTAAGTTTTTGAGGCGGGTTTACTCAAGATATTTTGTCTAGGCACACAGTTTTGTGTAGGTTAGTGATCGTAACTTTCGAGTAGGTGTTGTCGTTTAGAATCGTCGTGTTAGAAAGTGCTTCGAGAATTTAACTAATTTGCATTCTTAAAAGGTTTTGCATGTACCGAGAAAAGATTGTTAAGTGTCTATAAATTAATCAGACGTTTTTTAAAAGTCACAATTTAAGATTTCTTCGCCTTTGACTGCCTCGTTGGTGACGTGGTTGCAATCGTGACTATTGAGCATAAGGTCTTGGGTTTGATTCCCGGATCAGTCTAATTGTTATTGGTTATTCCGTCAGGAATTTTTCAGTAGCAGCCACGAAGTCTGGATTTGTGCCCGGTTGATGGCAATAGGCTCGCCCCTATTACATGAGACTTAAACATAACTTGGGAAATGTGGGTTCACTATTAGGTACACCTCTGCCTAACCCTTCGTAGATTAAAGGCGTGAAGTTATGTTGTGTGTAATTTAAGATTTCATGTGAATATTCCAAGCAAGACGTACAAACTTCCTTGGGCATAACTTGAACGATATCAGCGTAATAGTACAGATTTTATGGACGCATTTGTGTGCGTTGTGATAAGTGTGGTTTACGGCCCATATATTACAGGGCACTAAAATTGAGGGTACAGGAACCACAACCTGGTAGGACGTCTGCACGCTACCTTGAATTAATTATGGCTTTAAATAGTTGTGTCTTTAAATATTTATGTCTTTAAGCTGCCGATTAGATAGCTACTTTATGCGTTTCAAAGCTTGTCTTGACTGTGATTGTAGGTAGTGTAGTTGCTTTATGTACAGAGCCTGTGTTATGAATTTCTAAGGGTTAATTACGACTTGGGGTGGCTTTGTTCGATAAATGTTGTTGTTTGTTCTGTAGGTGCTATTACTTTTTTTTTTAAAAAAAACCTTGCCCCGCACTATGACTTTCTCCTGTATCGTGGGTGCGTTTACAAACACTTAAATTCACATACACAAACAGCCAGACCCGGAACAACTACCTGTAGGCCATACAAATATTTGTTCCGTGCGGGAATCGAACCCGCGACACGAAGCGCAGCAGTCAATCGCTCAGCCACTGCGCCAACCGTGCCGTCATTTCTGTGATTGCTTTTGGTTATGTCGATATGAAATGAGTTTGAGTAAAGTAAACTCGACCTTGTTACTACCTAAATTCTTTAATTTCGTCAGATAGGTAGCCAGAAAAATTCATTGCTAAGCAAATTTTCACAATTGTGTCAAAGACATTTCATACGACTACGCGACTGTCAAAGACCATCATCATCTGCCTAGCCTTTTCCCAACTATTTTGGGGTCGGCTTCCAGTCTAACCGGATGTAGCTGAATACCAGTATTTTACATGGAGAGACTGCCTATCTGACCTCCGCAACCCAGTTAGTACCGGGTAATACGATACCCCTTGGTAAGACTGGTTGTCAGACTTTCGGGGCACTGACTACCTGTGACGACTGTCAAAGATCTACAACTGGTAGCCGGGACCAACGGCTTAACGTGCTTTCCGAGGCACGGAGAAAACTCGGTATGAAATGGGTGGTCACCCATCCAAAGACCAACCTAGTCAAGCGCGGCTTAACCTGAACATTGATTGTGACTGTCAAAGAACGACGGTTGTTATGTGAATCGGTCTGTTTAAGTTCGTAATCAGTATGTATTACTATCAAGTTCCCTGGCTTTTTTGTCCAGTGTTTTTGGCTCTTTTTAAAAAAAAAGAAATAATCACAACAACAGCCTTACAGACTTAACTTACCCCATATTTGCCCAAATATTACTCAATTACAATCAAACCCACCAGAAATTGCTCTCAAATTCGATACGCAACGTGGGCACAGAAGCGGAAAATAAAAGACATTCCTAATTTGATCAGTGCGGTAATCCAATCATTTTCGACCTGTGTCACACGCTGACTTGGGCAGTTGCGTTATGTGGACAATTTCTGGGACAAATTATTTATTACATTTTCCTTTCGAATATAGACGACGATATTTTGGCATGGTTGTGTTTATTGGCTATCGGGTTTTGTTATTGGTTTTCGGTTAGAAGGAAAACATCGTGAGCAAACCAGCATGCCTGAGAGATATTTCTTGACGGCATGTAAAGCCAAGTTAGAGGCCCATGGGCGGCATAAAAGCTCTGACTCCAGGTTAGGTACTAACCACACGATAAAGAAAGAAAGGTTATAAGTAAGGAAATGGGTTATACTACAAGAAGTCTACCTAGGTGTTGTTAATATATATTAAATTATTTAATAATAAAAATAAAAAAAAACACGCACTCACTGAAAAAAACATACACACATACCCACTCAAACAGACACATAACACACACACGCAAACTAAAACACACACATAACACACACACACTGAAACAAAAAGATATTCACAAAATCTCTTTTATCTTCATTTTTCAAAATTTTTCTTGGTTTATTTTAAGAAAATATCTAGCGTCTTCCTTTTTTGGGGTATTCCTTAAAGCGCAATTATTTTTTAGCGCAACCAACTAAGCGCAACTAAATTAAACCTCGAAGCGTAACCATTACCGTTATTAGGTTGCGCTTCGAGGAATAATTTAGTTGCGCTTAGTTGGTTGCGTTTAAAAATAGTTGCGTTTAAAAATAGTTGCGCTTCGAGGAATACCCCCCTTTTTTGCTAATTGATTTTGTAACTTATAGCGACAAAGCTATCCTTGTTATTTCAATCAGCTAAACGCTTCACCCCTAACTGTACGAAGTATTAAATAGTGCTTCACGAATCCAGACAAGATTCATGATACTCTTTTCCAATCATATTTTTCCGCTTTGTTAATTTATAAATGGGATCGATACCAGACATTTCTTTTTGGCGATTGTCAGTTCTCATTAGGCGTGCAAAAATAAATGGTGTCGCGACGAGACGGCCCTCACAGGGAGGGAATTGGAGGGAGGAATTTTTGCTTGACTCATTTCAGTAATTGGCTTATTAATGTTAATGACCGTCTGAATTAACGGAGACGGGAATACTGTGTAAGCAGTTTTTTAAAAATATATGTAGGGTAGGTCTGAGATTTTGCCTCAGTTATTAAAATAAAAATCCGAGCTCAACCAAGCTAAAAACTGAAAAAAAAATCAGGCCAAAAACTGGTCTAAAATTGAAAAAAAAATCAAGCCGAAGTACCTTTTGAGTGCGGCCATACGCTCAGATTTTCAACCGAAAAACTTTAGTCATAAAAAAGGGTCCTCTTCAAATTCGCTCGCCTTTCCAAAACCCCAGATATAAATAGCTGACCTCTTTCTTCATACCAATTCCTATAATTTATGACGTCAGTATATGTACAGAACCCGCTATCAAAGCAATATGTCAAACGCATCCGTGCCGGGAAACCGCACCACCCGTCACC
Organism: Noctua comes; assembly: GCA_963082995.1. Taxonomy (NCBI): domain Eukaryota; kingdom Metazoa; phylum Arthropoda; class Insecta; order Lepidoptera; family Noctuidae; genus Noctua; species Noctua comes. The sequence continues at coordinate 8,218,268 of OY720270.1, forward strand.
TGCAGATATTTGTCAAAACTCAAACTAAACAAACTTATTGGTGCAGTTAGACGGGCCTACGACCACTGGAAATTCCGCCTTGTGGTGTAAAACTGAAGGGTGTTTGGTATAGTTTTCAGGGTGCTGAAATATGTAGAAAGTGTTTAGATCGCTTCCACCAATATTGTATCAATATGTATTAGCCTGTCAGATGTGGTTGCCGGCGGTTGTCGGAACTGCTGGATTTATTGTCTAACTTTAATCGTAATTCTACTTCCGCACATTGTTTCGTGCTGTGAAAAATTAGATGTAAAAGTTGACGCCAGCTTGGTTCGAAACAAAAAGTTTAAGTAGAATATAAATCGGTTCTAATTTATATTGGAGACAGATAAAAATGGCGTGAAGTTGCAACATTTTCTTCTGATGTAGGTAATCAGTTAACTTTCGTTAGTGCGCTATAAAATAACTTAAGATGTTCACTAAAGATATACAGGAAGTAAAAATTTATCGGGTTCCTTTATTACCGTTTAAAACTTGGAAATCACAGAGGCTGTTATCTACAGTGATTAATCTATTTTAACTCTTTCGCTACGTGCAATAACGAAGCTCCAATGTTCATTGAAATTGCCCTAATTTGACACTTGAAAACGAGAATAAGTCCTATAAAACCGGTATCTATTACCATTTTAACAGGAATCGAACGTTACGGAATTGAATCGCTGATTAATCGATTCTAACTCGTTCAGGCTTTTTCTTTTTAAGTTGTCCAATTGTCCCATCAGTATCGATTCCTATTGTTCGTGCAGGAACGTTTCATTCTTCTTTGTTATATTATCGAATCGTCAAAACAAACGACCTATAAAATGTCTAAAGAAGTCGCGTGTCTACTAAAAACACACATAAATCGAATGCACCTAAAATCGCAATTGGATCACGTAGTCACTTCATTTCCCGGAATCCTCATACCGTTTCGAAGGATCCTGCCTGGGAGGCACCTACCTGAACCCCCGAGGGTGTTGGGGTAATTTATGACCCAAGATAACGAGGGCTCACAGTGGTCTTATCGACTTCCCTAGCGCTTTTTATTTTACTCTCTCTAGTGCCTTTTTTTTAAGCAAATCGTCTATTAGAAGCGATATCGACCGCAGATAGTGGAAATGTGCGCCAAAAGAGTAGCATCCATTTTTTTGCGTCTAGACGTTTTATGGCAATGATGTAACATTTCCAATTCTGTCAAGGCATCATGTGCTTTACCTTTGACATTCGCTGCACCTGGGTGCTATACTGACTTTTACGATATCTTTTCAAGAAAAAGTTTAGTTTTTAAAACCGCTTTTTGAATTTTAAGACCGACCGTAAAACTCGGGAGAATTTAAAATTTTGTCAAAGCTTTTATACTGTCTTTTATCGACGATGTGTGGTGACCTGTGTCTAACTTGGGATTGGATTAATAGGTGTCACAAAAGAGTGCTGAAGTTTTATACCTACTTTGAATTTTAATGATGGAGACAATAGTCTCTTTCATCCTACCAAGACTGAATCTAGACCAAAACTTTTATGACCGCTCCCATATAAACCTTATCAGTAACTGTTCTATATTCCTGTATAAATTTAGTATAATATATTAACCAACAAACGTCCATTATTTCCCTACAAAAACCAACAAGATAAATACTCAAATTTTCACATTCAATACGTAAATAGATGAAGGGAAACTCAAGGCGCCAATCACCTTGGCGAGCACTTGAAGAATGGCGTTCATTTCCCGGACCGATCTCGTTCTTTCCGCGCCAACATTATCATAACTAGCAGCTATTATTTACTTTTCAAGGAATATTACGACATTGGAAGAAAAGAAAGATTTTTAAATGTTTTTGCTTTGATTTTTCTTGAATTGGAAAGCTTTTAAATTGTACGTTTTCAGGTAATTCAATTTCCTTCAATTTATTTTCCATTTTGTCCTGAACAATCAAGGACCGAGCTGAATGCCGTGAGATTGGAGAGCTTTATGTCCAGCAGAATTTAGGCAACACTAAAATATAACAAACACTTCTCAGTAAAATCAAAACCAGTCATGACATTAACTCGTTAAAATGTGTGAACTTGCTCCCAAGAAACTGTAACGCTTATTTACACCTAAACTTACTAAAGGACGGTTTAGGACTCAGTCATTAAAGCTAATCTTCGGTGACCATCTGGCGTCTGACATAAAACCTTAAGGCCCTTTTCACACATTCACAGTTCTCTTGAAGACTGGTCACTAAATATAAAGGCAAGGTATGTAAAAAGGATTAGGTACGTATGTGTGTGCAAATTTGGGCTTTTTGGCGAGTTGATTTCACGAAACAGTGTGTGTTAACCTTATTTTAAGACCCTATCATTATGTGAAACCTTACTGCTAATTTGACTATCAACACTACATGAAATAGGGCTACAGGTCTACAGATTAATCTCCAAAAGATTGAAGTGAAGACAACGGAAATTATTCAATTATGCGCCTTCAAGCAAGGCTATTAAATGCATTTTATCCCTATTGAAATTCGAAAGATTCAGTTCAAAACGAGATGAGATTGGTGCCCGTGGGATACAATTTAGATGATTTCACAGCAAAACGGCAGCTGGGTAGCGGCAGTTACCCATTATACGCAGATTTCAATGTGATTACTCGGAAGGAGATGTTTGATAAACAGCTCATTTATCAGTTTGCCAGCGGCTTTGAAAGAAATATTAATTTTGTTGGGAACTTAGCGTTGAAGAGCTAACCGGCGGACGCTGCGCGCTGTCTAGACGCCGCATGATATAAAATGTAAAAAAACGGAGCGGGAAGTACATTCTTTTTGCATTTTACTCTGTCTGTTGAACATGTCTAGTTTGTTGGTACTCTGTACTCTCGTTCTGTTTACATCGCCGTTGTTATTGGTATGTGAGGTTGTCTTGGCTGGTAAGGAGACAATTGAATATTTTAAAATATATAAAGGGTGTAAAAATACGGAACGGAGCCGAAAAGCACTTGTGTTTTCCCCGTCCGTCATTGCGATCTTTTTTTTTGCACTGGACCATACCTGGGAACCTTATAGTTACGGAAATATTGGAAGTCAAAGTTCCGACTTTTTATTGTTTCTTTTTTTAAATACTTGTTTCTAAGGTAATAACTTTACTTCAATTACCTCCATGACCAGTTTACTATTCAAAGCATCCATCAGCACAATGTTTTGAGTGTGCAACATTGAGTTCTCCCGTAAAACGTGATTTTTCACCCAAAAAAAAAAGTAATTTCCCAGCGATCTGTTCACCGTAGTGTTGTGGTCTGTAGTGGCATTAAGTTGTTTTAAAACGTATTACGACCACTGTATTCAACAATGAACACAAAACTTCATGAGTCAAAGAGACTTCTGTTTCTGCACCCATAAACAAGCTCCTAATATTTATAAATACAGTCAGAAATACCACGAAAAGTCAACTAATAAAACACAACGCATTAAATAACCCTTGATTGATATGCAAAAACAACAAACCGTTTCGTACAAAGTAACAACAACTGTGAAACATAAACCAAAACAAAATTAATACAATGCCTGTACATCTACATACAAAATTATTAAATCTCTGTTTATCCGTTGCCGTAATTCAAAATTCAATTTGGTGTTAGAATCGATTTCGGTGAGAATAAATCGGATATCCCATTTGTTCGATGCGTTTGTACAATTTATGAACGCGACTGTACCTATTGAAATTTTGTTTATGAATGTATTTTGTGTGGCGATACAGAACGACAGATATACGATTCGGTTTCGATAACGAACGTTGCTACGATAATTTGGACGTGATTGCGATGTATGATACGAATAACAATGTATTGGGAATGAACTGTGTTTGTGAAAGATGGGGTGTGGGGGGTGCAAAGAAAGGGTATTAGATGTAATGTAACATTCACAAAAGAAAAGATACGCCTTTTATCTGATGATATGGAGTTTCTTTTGCAAAATCTCTTTAAATGGAAATGTGGCTTGGCATTCGATCACCAAAGTTCATATCTTTATAGCGTTGGCCTTGGCAGTAGTCTAGCAGTAAAGCCAAGTTATCTGCCAAGAAAACGAGTAGAAAGATCTAATATTATAAGAAACAAGTTTCTTCCCAAGATTTATTTACTAACACTACTTGCCTTGCTCACATTCATTCATTCATTTATGAAGTTTTCTCGTTGCTGGCTAGTCCTCCTGAATATTTTAACTAAGAAATATACTCGCGCCGAAAAAAAAAAGAAACACAAATTAAGATAAGACCTCTTTTTCTTTTTCGGGTGCTTATCTAAAATTAGGATTTCCAAGAAAACGCAACGTTTATACAGTCAATTAGAACAATTTGGAATATTACTCGTTTCTTACTGAGTTTTATATAGAGCAGACGGCTTAATTAATTTAAAAAAACGGGCGTTTCAGCGAAAAGTTTCCGGAATTAGCTCGGACGGAAGCGGATTCCGGGTGAAGGGTCGGCCATTAATCATTCACGTTTCGCGCCAAAACGCCTTTCATAAAAATATATTAAAGTTTCCCTCTCGTCATACTGCAATCCCAACGCCTTGTATGTTAATTTGCTGTCATAAAATATGGATATTCAGGTTTTTATGTTCCTTAACTAATTTGGTATGGCTCTAGAAATTCGGACGAAAGAACGGCACGGCTATGACTTCAAAGAGGTTCAAGTGTAGGTACTTGGACAAAAATGCCGATGTATAAAACCGTTGCAAATCAAAAAATAAGTTAATTTTATTTAAACGGCCTTACCCAAATTGGGGTATCGGACGGATGTGACCCAAAATTACGCGAGCATGTTTGAGCGGGAGCGCTGCAATCAAGCATTTATCTTTAAAATATTGACACTTCAATATTCCCGTCCACCTTCACTGTTCAATTCATATCTACACAAAAAATAAATTGAAACCTGGCTTGGTACTATTAAGAACTCTTTTCCTGTACTATCAATAATGAACAGACTTAAATTTGTTACTATAAACTTCGATTAGAAAATCGAACTGGAAATTAAAGACGCCAGGGTCCCATAAATCCGGTTCGAAGCCCCAGGGATGATCGTAGTTCGCTCCTACTGCTACCAGTAAATTGATACAACCCTAGGGTATATTAAACCGACCTATCAATTACATGTGGTATTGATAAGTAGATATCTCTTACAGTATCGAGATCATCTGCTTTTATAGATTTTCGTGTTTTTTTTTATAAGAGAAATAAGGCCGTGTAAAAAGCAAGTGTGTGAATTTTAATGATTGCTAAAAGTTTCTGATTGATTGATTTTTTGCGATACTTCTTCACTTCTTTAACCGTATCTTAGTAGACTAATTTTATAGAAGAGCTCCTGTCTCGATAATAACAGCCGCTCGGGTCGATCTTCAGGTTAAGCCGCGCTTGCCTAAGTTTTTTCGTGGATTACATACATATCAAGTATCCTCCAGACCACAAGCACGTTAATCAGTTGGTCCCGACTGTCAATTGTAGATCTCTGACAGTCGTCAGTCAGTGGTCCGAAAGTCTGACAACCAGTCTTACCAAGTAACCAATATTACCTAGTACTAACTGGGTTGTGGAGGTCAGATAGGCAGTCGCTCCATGTATAATATTGGTATTCAGCTGCATCCGGCTAGATTGGAATCCGACTCCAACGTTTTTGGGAAAAGGCTAGACAGATGATGATCTTAGATTTATGTCATGTCATGTTTCATTAATAGCCAAACAGGTAACGAATCTGAGTGTCTTCGCAAATCACGTTCACACAAAACTCGAGATCAAACAACACCAAAAATAACCGCTCCCCAAGCTCACATCAATATTACAGGTGATATTTCAAACGAGGATAAATCGTCGCCATTAATACGAAACACCATACGCGTGTTAGATCAAAGTACCTAAAGCAAGACGAAGACGAAAGAAAGCTCTCAGGGAAAATCAACTCGACTCACATATTTCGACGATTTTTCCACGTCTCATTTGTTACTTGTCCTAACTTTCGTGCAACGTGCGAGGAATTCTTATTTCGTTACTTAATAAAGTCGATGGAAGCCAGATTTAGAGAGGAGATAGCTCTCTGGCTCTTCTCCTAGAGTTTTCTATTTAAGCAAAGTTGAAAAAGGTGTTCTTGTTTTATCTTCGTTCTAGCAACTCGAGTCTTTTTATTTAGATTCCTATCTGCCTCATTTGTGCTCAGATAGTTTTTATTTTCAAAGTTTTCTTCTTTCACTTTATTTAAAACAATATGCTAAAGTTTCTCTTCAGTAAATACGGGTTTTTTGTTCTAGAAATAAACGAAAAATACTTCAAACACAAAGGATCTGAGCACTAAAAATATCTTACCTAGCCAAATCGGCGATATATTTCCCAGACGTCCTCAAACTACGGACCGTAACCCATTACCATTTCAACGAATGTGGACGCTCATTGTGGAAGTACCCTGGCCGAGTTACGAGCTAAGGATAGTAAGGACCATGCTAACGTCCCATCTGCCAAACCATTGCAGATATTACCATCGTTATGTGATAAGAATCTACGAATCGAATAAAACACGAATCAATTCGGTAGAATAACAAAGGGCTATTGAATAAGTCTTTGTCGGAAATAAATTGGTTTTGAAATGAAAAAAGAAATGTGGGTCTTTTCAGGGATTATAATGGAGTCGTGTTATTTTTATGAATGATTTTATTTTCAAGTGGTTCGGGTTAATGTGAGCACAATGAACAATTTTATTTTCTAGTTGGCAAGTTCGATGTTCTTCAAATTTTCTTCGACCTCTCACCACCCGGTTAGAGGTCAAATAATAGGAAATTAACAAATAGCTAATCATAAAGTTTTAATTAACAAATTAGGGATTCGCGTAAATTGATTGGATTTCCTTCATTACCATCTTTTGAAAAGGTAACACTAAGGTTTCACTACTTCGTAATTTAACTACCGATATTTTATTACAGAGTTTCAAACGCGACGGTTATGTTTCAGAATGATTACTTTATCAACATATTTATAGACGTAAACACACTTCTAAATCCAGCTTCAAAGAACCCCAGCATATGGCAGATAGATCCCCATCGATGTTCCGTACAGCAATAATAAACCGCCTATTTAAATCTCATTCAATATTTGGCCTACCTCAGATAAAACGAATATAAAGCTCGTATAAAACTCGTCAAATAAAGACAGAACATTAAGCGAGAGAAAGTTATAAGCACGTACTTACCGCGTTAAACGGCGAATAAGGGTTAATGCTCAATGATTAATCGCAAGCATAACCCGTCTCAACCCGTCTCAACCCCCACCATTCGTAATATTTCCGTATGTTTAAAGAAAAACTCAGAAGGCCTGCAAGACATGTGTCCTGTCAAGTGAGACTCTTGAGAGGTGTCGCGAAAGACTGATGAAAATAAAAAAGAATTGAATTGAATAAACATAAATTCTATCTGACCAAAATCAATTTTCATCTGTTTTCATAATCCTACCCGAAAATTTTTCATTTATTTTTTGTTCACTTCCACAGCTCATAAGCTCAAAACCGACAAACAGAAAACTCGATCGGATTCACGCCACAAAAAAAGAATCCATTTCATATTTTCGCAACATTTAATCTCCGCTTTTACGATGCTTTTTATAGCAAAATATGTAATCCAGAATTAATCCAGGTAGCAACGAAGCGGGTCTAAGGTCACGTATCACTTCAATTAACTTGCATTTTAAAATCTCTCCAGTGTCCATAAAAGTGTTTTAATTAAAAAGAAAAGGAAGAAGCCGGGAGTGAGTTGCAAATCCGGCTTAGCTGGGATATTGCGGACGAGGAAACTTTCGCTGGGAAAAACCGTTTTTCATGTTACCACTGGGGGAAGTCTTACTATTAGTGAAGTAGAATGAGCTCTAGTTATATATTCGTAAAGTTGATACTGGCAGCTAAGCCCGTGGATAAGTATAACTTACAGTAAGTGGGTAGCTTAGCTAGCTGTAAGCACATTGATTTTGAAACTAGTTATAGCCTCAGTAGATTCCATAATATTAGTTCAAAATTAATTGTAAAATCAGATCAGTTAGTGTTATAAAATAGACTTACGAGTTTCAATGTAAGAAGGTGTGAGTGAGAGAGAAGTAGTTTATAATGTTTGTCTCTCTCTGACGTAAAATAAATGATGGTGATTTTACTCTATGCTGTAATGGACGTGTTCTAGTAAAATAAGCGTTTCTATGAAGATTAAGCATTATTTCTTTTATATTTCTTTTGTTAGATTTTGATCCATGTTTCGCCAATGTTGAAGTCTGTTGTTTACTGCAATGAAAAATAAAAGCTTTCTTGATCTGTACTAATATAATATTATGATACTGAAATAATTTAAGTTTTAAGCTGAAAAGTCGGTTTTCAAGTAAAATCAGCTTTAATGTTAAGAGGGTTAATGACAGGAGGAAGAAGAATAAGTTCACTACGTGAACCGAAACTTTTCAAATAATTTTTGGAACGTATTAATATCTATGACTATGAGCATTTGAACAATCGCGGTTTTTACCGCTGCTAAACTTCTGAACTGTAATAAAATTTTATTGGAGCTAACTTTAACGGTTACTTCCTACAATTTAAGATTAAGATAAGATACACAAAATTCTCTTTAACTGCCTTGAATTACCGCTTAAGTCTGCACTGAATAAACGACTGTTGAATCTGAATCTTAGGTACGTACCCGAACGATGCCATTTTCTTGTGATAAAAAAAATATCGTACGAGCGCGCGGTGTAAACGTTTACGTCGAATACGTCGATTAAAAAAAAATACTCGTTTTATATATAATATTTTATTTATTTATAACCAACTTATTCTTACAGTTTACACCAAACATACAAGTTATTGGTTGAACACAAAAATCAGAATAAAAAATAGCAATAAAATTTTAAAGTAAACAATATGGTAGACGCGAAGAATAAACAAAACATTTTTAGTAAACAGAAAAAAACACAATGAAATAACAATAAAAATGAACAAAACTCATAAAATCATCATCATAAAACTATCTATATTTTTTTTTTTTTTTTCATAAATTCAAGAATTTATTTTATATCTATGGACTATGGATGATACTGATTGTACTTGTTGCAAACAATTTAACTAAAATCATATAGGATAGTTGTATTTTCGATTAAAAAACCGACGTATTTTACGGTTCTAGCTACAGCGTCTGATTTTTTTAAAGTACGTTTTATTGGACTGACGTAGGTTCCTAGTTTTCTCATACTATTTCTACAGGCGTGATTACTTTAAGATTGTTTATTGATCATTCGCCAGAACTTCATGTCCAAAGGTAGGGTTTTGTGTTACAATAGGGATGTTTCCTGAAAAAATCTAATTAGTCCGTCAGATAGATTTCCAAAAAATATTCGACACGTATTTTTTCTTTTTTCACTAAAACTAAAAATGAAGACGATACAGTGCGTCGAAAACTCGTGTGACGTCATACTTCAGTACACTTTTTACCGAAAAGTGACGTCACAGGCCTCCACTCATGATCTTTGATGCGTTTTATCTTCGTTAATTTTTATTGATTTGATAAAACAAAAAAAAACGAATCCAATATTTTTCGATAATCTAACGGACGCCGCGACGGACTAAATAGAATCACATTTTTTTTACACAGGAAACATCCCTATTATATTTGTAATAATCCACTCTGTCTCCCTATACTTATTTGACTTACAATTTACGCAATACAATTCAAGATTTCCCTAGCGATAAATCCTAACTTGTATTTTAGACTACAATTTCAAGTATGAGGTGTTGTTCCACATACAAGTCCTTATTCAGGGCTAATAAATAGCAGCTTACTCTTTCTGTCTCGCCTGGAACTCCATTGTTTCCTAACTACGGTGCACAATGCCTGACATGTGTATAGATAGAGTATTTATACTCTGTTCGAAAAGAATTTGACGAAAATGTAAACAAATGTGTCAGCAGATACAACTGTGTTTCACTTACAAATTGATTGAGTGCTTTGATTCAATTGAATACTTAAACCAGAAATTCTTATTTTAAATCAGGTTAAAGCTGTTTTTCTATTGACAATTTAGGTTATTTTATAACCTCTATATTCGATGAAGATTTCTCAGTTACAATGTAGTAAAAAAAAGATCGGTTGTCTGTAAAGTCGGTTTACTGACGATAATTGAACGTGACAATGTCATAAGAAAATACTGATGGAATGGTTGCATTTTTCAAAAAAATAATGTGCGTAGAGCAATTGTTTTATGGAACGCCTCAGAGCGAGGTAACGCCTCATTTTTTCGTGCGTGCAGCCGGCTCCATCGAATTATAAGACGTTGTCACGTCAAAAATCGTTTAAACATTAATAGTTGGAATAAGTGATGATATACAAATAAAGTTGAAACCTTCGAAATGCAGATGACCGTGTTTCTAATTTCACTCACTATTACCAGGACAGGGTTTGTTTACGCTTTTGGAAAAAAGTTTTGGAATAGATCATAGATACCAACGTGGAGCTGCCTTAACAAAAGGGAGAGAATAGTCACATATCGTTAGTATTAGATTTACACCGCAGCAGTGGCTGGTTAGAATGCTTTGTACTACAATATTACAGATATTTTGGAATATTTTGCACTTACCTCTATAATTTATTGGTCTAGCTAGATTAAGTATAAAGAACACTGCAGCGTTCATGTTCGTGTGTTCTCTTTGAATGCAATGGACCCATAGTAAAATTCTTTCTTATGCATTTCTATAAAGACGCTCTGACTGCCTCGTTGGTTGCAAGCACGACTGCTGAGCATGAGGTTTTAGGTTCGATTCCCGGTTGGGGCAAAGTGTCATTGGGTTTATCCATCAGGAATTTCTCAGTAGCAGCCACGGAGTCTGGATTTACGCCTGGTTGATGGCAATAGGCTCGCCCCCTATTACATGGGACTTAAAAATAACTGGCAAAATGTGGGTGTACACCTCTACCTAACCCTTCGCGGATTACAGGCGTGATGTTATGTTATGTTATAAAGACGCTATTATATCAAGCTTTCATTGTATCCAGAGTACAGTAAAAGACTTCTATAATGAAGCCATAAAAGATAAATTAAACAAATCTTTTTTTATTATAGACCTACTTAATTCTTATTCATTCCTCTGAGATAATCAGAATCGTAAAACAAGACATCCAATTTAATCTCATGACAGCATAAAAAAGAGGTGGAATTTTTAGACAATGTTACTTTATTGAAACCTTATTGAAGGGAACGGGGGAATTTGCATAATTCGAGGCATTTTATCATCGGGCTCGCTTTGTTCCCAGAACTTGTTTGATGTTTTATGTCCTTTCTGAACCGATGGATTCTGTGCTTATAGGTAAGTAGGTATGGAGCTTTTGTCCATTGATACTCTTCTTAGTACCTATTAGCTGTAGCCCGCGAACTTCGTCCGCGTGACATTATTATAAAAAATACATAATTATTACTTCGCTATTTGAATCGGATTTTGTTAAAAATTTCAAGGGTTTTAATTTTTTTTTGTACGGAACAGTCATTCTTTTTCTAAGATAAAAATAGTTATAATATCAGCTATACGCCAGTAAGCAGTTTCGGAGATTAGCTGGAACAAACAGACATACAGACAAAAATAAAAAAAAAGATTTTTTGTTGTAAGTACCGTATTCACTTCCATATTATGCATTCAGTAAAAAGCTGTTATTTTGAAATTACAAACAGACACAATTTTATTTATTTGTATAGATATACATTATTTTACCTTTGGTAGTTCTTATAAGCGGCCTACATGGAAGTCCATTTTCACTGCCTACTCCTTTGACATTGTCTAAAAAAAAAAAAATCATAGCTTGTCTATGGAACTACTTTACTTTCTCGATGGATACTTACGAGGTATTTGATTCATGATTTGTGAAACATGGTTTCACATGTCTCTCTGCCATCGAAGCAGGCAGATCGATGTCTGTCTGACCTATCAATCCTAAGGGACTTCCAAATTCCGGCAGTATGATGTTACCCATCATGCTCCTAATGTATAATCTCTTCGTCTCTTACGACACCCGAGGGGGGAGATCGAGTGATGTATCGTGGCTGAAACCACCCGAAAAGTTCATACATACATACATATTAGGTTTATTTTGTCGTGAAATAAAAGTCATCAAGAGTCTATAGGATACCGTATGTTTTGATGCTACAGTCAATCCACCAAGTAAAACTTTATTTTGCGTATCGTTGTGTTTAAATTGGAATGTAATTTTATGTGGGTATGTTAAGAAGACATAATTTTCTTATCTTTCGGTCGAATCCAAACAGTTGAATAACACGTAAAAGCCCCGCATTGTCATTAACATAAGTTAAGGCTAAATACCCATAAAGACGACCAAAGAGTTCTTAAAATTTTTCGTCGTAATCAACCGTGCAATCAACATGACGATAACAGCCTTAAGCTACCTCATTTGTAGGAGGTTCTCATAAAACATCGCGCTTTATTTCTCGCACGTGCAGAGTAGTTAAACATTTTTTCTTGGGGAAACTCGGGATTGTTCCACTCTGGCCCACCTAGTTGTCCCAGAAATGGGTCAAAGTGAAAGATTTAAAAAAATTATATCCACTTTCTCTCACTAGTCGATTTGGTTGATTTAAAATGTACTAAGTTTGGCGAAATGACCTCGACGCGCTCGCTTCGAGGTGGCGCACAAGAAGAGTACCTACCTGAAAATATATGGGGGAGCGCTTAGACCAGCAGTTCAGATTTTGATTTAAGAGAATCTAATACTGCGAATAAAAGTTCAAAAAAAGTCAGTTTCAGTCAAAACCTTTTTTTGCCCAGCACATTAAATCGATGAGTGACCAATGTGCCCATCAAAACTTTAAAAATTCAATTCGACCCATCCGTGGGTCCAATCAGTACAGAGTGGAATAAACCGAAACTCGCCGGCATCGTGTGCAAGGAAAATTAAAATAAAGCTTGAAACTTGTGAACAAGTTTTAGTACGTCTGCTAACACTCGAGCCTCATAAAAAGTACCTCCAACAAGTCGACGTATTTTTAGACGTTTTTATTCGCGAGAACGAAAAAGTGGAGCGGGCCGCGGAGGGGACTTGAAATAGTCTTTGTTTCCTTTCATTATGCTGGCTCGGGGGGTACTGCAGGGAAGTTGAAAGTTGTTCTGTCTAAAGCGCGAGACGCGGGTCTTATTGAATTTGGTATATGTATTGCAGTTTTGAAGTATTGTGGCTTTCAAATAAATTGCTTTTTGTTAGTGTCGTATTGTTTGTCATGAATATTATTTTTTCATTGTTTTTAGCTAATGGGTTTTAAGGTATAGTACTATACCTTAAAAATTTGAATATCGCAAGACTTACTTAGGAAAGTTTACTGCCGTCAATTCAATGTTTCGCAGTACACCATCCCCGCGCGGAACAAATATTTGTATGATCTACAGTTTGTTGTTCCGGGTCTGGCTGTTTGTGTATGTGAGTTTAAATGTTTGTAAATGCACCCACGATACAGGATAAATTCCTAGTGTGGGCCAACGTTTTAAAAAATAAATAAAAAACCTTGCACAGGGATAGCTAGCATTTCTGGACAATATTATTAAGTACTTTGTCAAAAGCAGCTTGCACTTTCGCGAAAAAAAATAAGTGACTATCATATTTTGTACACACTGGTGTTCGATCACAGATTACGCAATACCGACAATAAAACAAATGACTAACGCAATAGCTGACTACGTAAAAGGTAAAAACCCACAAATTGATTAACGAGCAAATAAATGTAAGAATGACAAATCGTAAACACCACAAACATTCACTTCTACGATTAATGTGCACACGATTATGTATCATAAACAAATTTAATGATCAATTACATCAAAAGCAAGATGGTTGGCGCTTAAATAACTAAAATTAAAGTACAATCGCGTTAAGTTACGATGCGAAAGGCCGGTATCAGCTTTGGTACGACCCACGCTGCTTTTGATGTGTGGTCTATGTTATAAGCGATTGACAGGAAATGGTACATCGTAAATTTTACCAGTACAGAGTTGCTTATGTAATAACATTTTTGTGGACGTCGCAACACGAACTTGAAAACCCGTTGTCCAAATGCTTTATATTATGTACAAATATATTATCTTTACATAGTATAAAACAGAGTCGCTCCCGCTGTATGTACGCTTAGATCTTTTAAACTACGCAACGGATTTCAATGTGTTTTTTTTTAGTAGATAGAGTGAAGATTCAAGAGGAAGGTTTCTATGTACATGTGTATCTACTTTGCAGCCGTACGAAGCCGGGCGGGTCGCTAGTTTTGAAATATTTTAAGCCAATTAGTACCAAAAAAACTTCATGCAACCTCATTTTCGTCGAATAAAGGAAAAATGTCAAAATTCATTCACAACTAGTTATCACAAAAAATAGGAAATATTTCAGTCAAGGTTAATTTTCGGAAAAGGCTGCATGGAAGAGTAGGTGCAAGACTATTGGGGAGTGCTTTGTCTAGTTCTAGATCAATAAATCATAAACAGAAAAACGCTACAGCCTATAACTTCCAAACAAATCCTAGAGCGTGCAGTTTCACGATAGCTATTAGCAGGTTGCAAATTATGTTCGGGCGGCGTCGGCGCAACGTCGCGTAGGCGCAGGCGCCGAGGCAAGATCTACGCTGTACTTCAATATAATTATAATTGGAAATTAATAACAGCAAAACTGATGGCCCACCATTAATTCACGAACATCGGCATGATTGTAAATCTTTGTAACTTAATCGTCACGTTTCACTTTCTTGAGCTTGTTTATAAGGTCTTTCACATGACCTTCAGGTGCTGTACTCCTATGTTCGATATTTCTGTTTTTCATTTTGTGTATAGTACTGTTGATGCATGATTTTGTAAGTAACTTTTTTGTTTAAAAAAAAACAACAAATAAGTTACCTACAGTACCTCGGGTTCATAAGCTTGCTTTTCACGATTAATTTAAATTATGAGGAGAGACTTCACAAATTTTATGGCTGACGATATCTATTGTTGATAACACGGAAAAAATAAATAACTAAAAATAAATCTCTCATGTAGATTTTAACTAAGAATATTTCTGGTATCAACTTGTTAATTTGATTTGATTTATCTAATGGTTTAAATCTGCCATCGTTTATAATTTCTTATCTATCGCTACGACATCGTGAAATTTACGAAACACTAATAAATTGCTACGATATTTTCAACAAAATTACGAAACCGAACTAACAATCAATCCAACAAAATCTTTAAGAATTCCTCACGAACCTCGTAAAAGAACTCGTCACCTTTTGTCCGAACAACTAAAAAGGTATTAACCTCTAAATTGGCCTGGTGTGTCCCTAAATAGACTTCCATCAGGTACTCCTTACGTATCCAGTGAAGCAGACATCCACCAGTCACCTCGCGTAATAGACAGCGGTGGTCGCCATTAATCAGTCTTTAGACGGGTTAAGCGGAGGAAATACCCGTAAATAGCTGAATGCAAAACACGGCAGTTGTCTGTTCATCAATCAATGGGTGTCGTTTGGGAAAAGCTTGGGCGAACACACTTGGGCGTTCCGAACGCAGCGTTTTATGATTCACGGCGTTTGATCTCGGTTTTGGTGTGACAGGATAATCTTGGGTAAATAATTGCGATGTAGATCAGGATATGTGTTATATACAGCTTTCAATTTAATTTTTAATTTATGCGTTTCATTTAGATTTCACCCACATTTATTTCTCAAATATTTATATTAAAAGCAATGCGCAATTAACTATTAGTCCCCTGGGTATCTAGTGGAATTAGGTTTCCACGTAGCACGTGCGACATAGTAAATAGATTCAGCTGTATACATATCAAACTAAGTCGGTACACAAGGAAATTTACCCTAAAACTCAAAAAATCCAATGTCAACTATCAAAACCAGTTTCCATGGCACGTGTATCGTGTAGCGTTTCGACCGCTCCATTGTAACATAGCTTAAAATAAACTGCAACCGCTCTTGTCTTATTTGCTCTCAGTAGCAGTAGCTATTTATTCTATAAACCATTTATTATTGGCATCAAAGATTTACGTTCCACTAAGCGTATTTTAATGCTGAATACTTCCAAAGTAGGTGGTATTATGCCCACAAGTATGCCCTGAAGAATTTTTAATTCTGCGAAAGATTCATTTATCTTTCTTAGGATCGTAACAGATATACATCGGGTGACGAGCGGTCGTGTTAGGAACAATAATTTTAGTGTTCACACTCGCACCACGGTTGATTGACATATGACGAAATGGCCACCTCCAGACGTTCCCAGAATTTTGTGGCTTAGATATATTTTTTGCTGGTTACAAAGTAGCACAAAGATAGTTCACTAGGAAACGAATGATATACAAAGAAAGGAGCAATAAAACTGAGCAACTTTTTAATCTCTTCTTTTGTTTATTTACGAAATGAAAATGCTTGGTAGGTGTACGTTTTTTTATCATGAGGTCGGATAAGGTTTTTACCTGTCGCAATACATACTACTGTCGATATTTACAGCGTTGTTTTAATTGAACAATAATGTACAGAGTGAATATTCATGTCTCAATTTCTGCAATCGTACACTCTGATGAAGCGATGACGCAAAATTTAAATATTTAATAGTTGGTAACAGGCTACTGTGCTCCAATATAATCGATGGCTATCTTTAAAGGTCATATCAATATTCTTCAATCTTGGCGAAAATGAATATGCATTTTTTATTCACTAAAACGTTTGCCCTAATTGAGTGTGCGTGCGAATTATGATTTAGTAACGGAGAATGGGCTGTCTGTCTAAATAAAAAAGGCAATTTATATGCCAACAACACTGGAATTAGGCCAGATAAATAACAATAACCTCTTTTTATTACGGTGCTACTTATAATATATGCTGAGATGGTTCTTTTTATGTATTTGAACTGGTGAACAATAAAAATATTGTGACCAGATTATGACGAGCTCTCACACTTCTCTTTGGCTTAGTATTTTAGATGGAAATGGATGTTTACTTCTAGTTTCAGAGCTCAATTTCGCGTGGTCATTTTCTCGCATTGCCAGTACTCGCACGTACGACGTAGGCGACATCCGTATGGCTACTGTTTTCCCCACTGATTACAAATGCACTGAATTTACTTCTTGTTTTCAATGTTTGAAATAAAAAACGCATTTTGTTGACTGCTTTGTTGCAATATTCTAACGCCCACTGTAGTTTTTTATGTGTTTTATTTTTATGAATATTTTTTTATAGTCATAACATTGTGTTCTATTGTAAGTTTACAAAGAGTTGGTTGCATCAGCTCGGAAGCTGTATATGGCAATAGGTTAAATAATGAGCTAAAATTGTAAAAATAACTGTTTGGTTTTCCTACAATAAGTGCCATGAATATAATTTATTTACTTTTATGTTTGGTTCAATGATACCTATGGCATAATCGACGCTACTAGGAAACGGGTCGCTCGTGATCCAGGCCCAGTGTTGATTAGATGTTACAGTAATGTCTTTAAATTTTTGGGTTGATGTGGCATGACTGTGATTTCATAAAAAAATGCCTGAAGACACTGGTTAGCGTAATGATAGCTATTATTAATATTATCGACTTTTGGCAATCGTTACCCTTGTTATTACAAAAGCAGGTCCATCGAAAATTTAATCTTTACGTTAACACGTTCAAAATAATAATTGTATACTTGGCTCAGATGACCAATTTGCATGGATATGACGTAAAATATAAAACCACACGGCGGTGTCGATATCTTTCGGTATCAGAACCAGTTCAATTAGCAGCCACCCTTTAATTAAAGAGATTGCTAAGTCTGCGCGCCATTACTCGCGTCATGTTTTCGTTTATTTTTTGATGTTGGTACAACATTTTTTTTTATCTTTCTGGGCCGAGATCAACATTGAAATCGGACCTTGTATCGTTTAGTATTTTTCCCGAAGTGTAAGGCAGAGGTGTACCTACCTATAGTATACCCACTTTTCGCCTGTTATGTTTTTAGTCCTAGGGAGAGAGCCTACCATAATGACAGCAACCGGGCATATCAACAGAAAAAAATATGTTCGAATACTTTTGAGTTTCGATTGGCAAATTGTATTTCGCAATTAATTAGTGACTTTTAGAGGAATGTTCATTTACATTTTAAATGCTTGGTTGCTTGGTGATTTAGCTTCATGTAATTACACCAAACCCTAAACTTCAGCCTACGTAATCAAGGATTTTATGCCGACGCCAATTTAACTATAATTATGACTTATTACTAAATCCCAGGCGTCGTTAACATTGCTTGTGTGGGCACAATATCATACGTCCTACATAGTTATTTCACCTAGGACCAGTCATTACGAGGCGTTGTATAGCACATTCACTACACGATTCAATATTAAAAAGTTCAAAAAGGATTGAAGACCGACCAGCCTCACCTATTAGCAACTCACCCATGTATGGGCTGTATTGTGCGAACTGTGAATGACCTCTTCAGCATAATAATGGGCGAAGGGATGCGCAGGAGCGCGTGCGGCGGAGGGGCGACCGGTTTGAAATTAGAACGTTTTTTATACGATCCCATTGGCTTTGTCGGCGGCCGCCCGGTGCGCTTGCGCTAACTCGACAAATGCGTCAAATGAAATAAGCCGTATTTTATTCCCTTTCCTTTTTGAATGGGCCTTCAAAGTTTCGATCGTGGGGGTTTGTTTGGACAAAAACTTAGTAAAGATTATGGGTTCCCTTTTGTTGAAGTTCTGTATAGAAATTTAATATCGGAGGATTTGTGATTGATTGGACACACATTGATTTCGTGAAGCTCAACCCTTCTGCTGACGTGGGCTGATGGATTGTTATTATTCTGAACCCCACGTTTTTAACTGATAAAGTTTTACTGACTTATTCAACTTTGAACTCCGTAAATATTCTAATTTTTACGGATTATTCACATACGACAAGCGCTGAAAGTAAAAACCTCACACTTTATAAATCAAAAAGGAAATGCAAACGGAAAAATAATGAAATAATTGTAGTTATGTTGCATGGCCCATTTTATTGGTCGTGTTGTTTGTCGATAAAAAATCCTACCTCAGCAAATTGTACTCATTAAAAATTATAACAAAACTTTCGAAGCGCAAGATTCTTTCGCAATACCAAAAAGGTGAAAATAAACGCCTTAAAAGTCTGTTTGTGGAAAACAGCAAGTAGGCAAGGTTGTTTAACAGATCATAAAAAAGTTTCTCGAGTGTTAAGTACTCTCGCAACTGACTTAGAACAAATTGGGTTTGTTCACTTGCGTGTTTACGCAACTTTGCCCCAAACACAATAATACTTTTTACTTGTGTGACAGTCAAATCAAGTGATAATGGTTCTTTACACCATAATATAGTTACATAAAGTTTGGAGCACTCGCCTATCCCCCCATTTGGGACAGAGTAAACAGAGATGAGGGAGGGAGACGCGATAGTACGACGCAAGCCTCGAAGCCGCATGGTCGTGTGAAACGGTGGAACCGAGCTCCGAACGCGATGCCGACTTTGTTTACCGAACTTTTTATTCAAATAAAATGACATTTTGAATCTTCGAATTTCGAACGCTTGGAGATTACAGTATGCTAGTGAAAAAAATAAATAGTGGAACCTCTATAGTGAAATTGTAAACATGTAAATTATCGATGGTGTGAAAATTAAGCATAATTTGGTGGCAGTATGGTGGATGCTGGTGTTAACGAGTGCGATAACACCATAAATGGAAGGAACCAATTTGTGTTTCTTGTATTTGTGCATTTACTTCTCATTGGACTGAATGGAACTAATGGTAACTATTGCTTTTTTGTTTGTTTTGACTTGAACTTTGTTTAAGATTAATATTGTTGGACAGAAGCAAGCTTCAAGAGAAACTAGAGTTTAAGAATGTTTACGTTCCTTGGTTTTGAATTAAGTTAATATTTTATATAAATATTTGCTTGTGGGTTACTTTTGAAGATCAATTCTATGGTTACAATTACTTTTTAAATTGAATTAAAGTTCACTATTATTTTCATTACACTCAAGCATTACTTTGACAACTTTAGGAGACGAAAAAACTCTAATAAAGTTCTGTTAACGAAGGTTTTGAAGGACTAACTTTAGTTAACAATTAGACATAGGTATAGCCACATAACCTATTATAATTGACACATAAGGAAGTCATAAACTTTCCACTAGCACAATAAATAAACCTCGGTAAAGATCTTGATAACTCAAAAACAATAACGCACATAAAAAACTGTATTTTATTGGTCCTAAGTGCTGCACCGTCAAACCTTTTTCAATTGACCGGGAACTTACATTTTTATCAGATCGGTTCTCCATCAGGTAATTAAAAAAACAGTATCCAATTAATAAAATGTAGTTCCGCTGTTCGGTAGCCGATACAAAACAATGTAACCTTTTTTTTCTCTTTTTTAACGCTACCTTAATTAACGTTAACGGCCAGTTAAGTGGGCTTTGGGCCTTTACGAGTTTATAGTGGGAACTTTTTGGCCTCATTCTGGATTAATGGGTAGTATATGATAGTAGACTGTAATTATTGTAATATATTTTTTGTAAGCAGCTATTATGTTTAAGTTACCAGCGTTAATTACCCGTTTAATATTCATAGAAAAAGTAAATATTGTTCATTTAATGAGGTGAAGTTGATGTATGGGTTAACAAGTTTAAATTAGGGAAATAATAAAATAATATATGTTATTTTTTTTTAATATTATTTTTGTTGATAAAATATTTGAAAATGTAATTAGTATGTAAGAAAAATGAATAAACAAAATATAAGTATTATAAAAGTTTCACTAATAAATGTGTATTCATTTTCACTATAAAATGGAAATTTACATTTTTGTTTAAAAACTTTCTAGTTCTCACATTTTCTTCAATGATGTTGAACATAAAAGCTTATTTTAGTTTTATAGACTTTCTATTTAATTGGGATTAATTAAAATTTTATTAGGTGTAACTTCACAGTTATTCAAAAGTAGGTTATATTTTGTTGCTTGTAGAGTATGAAATGTATTTCCTGTAAATATTCGTTGAGTGGGCGGGGTTTACGTCATTTCGCGCGTTTCCTTTGTCTTTCAGGATGGTAAATAGACAATCCTTGTCGCGTACGCTGAAAAGCGCTTCCTGTTAAATAATAAGATGGGTCTTGCTTGGTTTAATTTAATTCGCGTACAAGGATAATTGAATTACGACAACTTATTGTACTGTTATTACTAACGACCAGTGGTCCACATTGGCCCTGGATCGAAGAATTTGAGAGTCATGGAGAGAGGCCTTTGCCCAGCCGTGGGATGACGCAGGCTAACAGTATCAGTATCAGTATTGTATGTGTTATGTATTGTATTGTTTTTGCGATTTTGTAAAACTTATACAGTATAAAATAAAATTAGCTGGCAGAACTTTGCAGACGTGATGGACATCGATATTTAAATACAGGGTGGGTTGGACGCACAAACGGTTACCAGATATTCAGTACATCATTCTGAACTCCACATACTTAGAAATTTTTTCATCGGGAATTAAAACAAAAAATCTGTTGTTTCCTACAAAATTGCAATATCAATACACGGTCAGACAAAATTTTTGGAACTGGATTTTTTTTTTAAATTATCCGTCCTGTATAACGACATAAAAACCTTATTTGTTTTTATTGGGGTCAACGACCGCATGTAATTATTTGAAGAATCAGTTTAAAAGGAACGTTTTGTTTTTGTTTTATCGTGTTTTATATACGATACGTGTCAGTTTCGCTGTTTAACTTATTTTGCCTTGTATATTCTATTGCGTCTATACATGTAGGTATATATTGGATCAACCTCCGATTCAGAATCTCACAACACCATTTCTCAGTCCATTTGTTATTCGATTTGCCACTGTGTGTTTTATGGGTTGTGTTAAAATTCACAACAGGTGAATTGATGTCAAATCGAAATGCGTGTTACATAGTTTTATGAATTTTATGAACCTCGAGAGGTTTGTTTATTAATTCGACAATTCAAAAGTGCCTGTAACTTGATTTTGAATTTATAAAACACTTAATATCAGATAAGTACATAGAGATAATTTTAGATAATTATTAAGAGCTCTTAATAAATGACCTAGGTTCTGACATGCATGGATGCTTAGGCAGGTTAGTACATACTTACGTCAACTTTTTACATGGAGCGACTGCCTATCTGACCTCCACAACCCAATTAGTACTGGGTAATACGATATCCCTTGGTAAGACTGGTTGTCAGAACTTCGGGCCACTGACTACCTTTGCCGAATATCAAAGATCTAAGACACCCGGGATCAACGGCAGAGCACGGAAGAAACTCGGTATGTCCCATCCACGGACCAACCTAGGCAATCGCGGCTTAACCTAAAGACCAACCCGAGCGGCTGTTATTATTTAGCCACGAGCTCCTCCGCGAACTTTTTACATCAGTACAGGTCAAAAACCTCTGCTTTTTACATTTCGTTAACGTTAAGTAACTAACTAGATAAATAGGTAGTTTGCCGGCGCGATAAATTCACGAATTTGACAACCGTGTGACTTTATGATTATTATCTTTACCGGTATGGTTTGATTCATGATTTATGGTATTGGTATCTTCAACATACTTTACTTAAAAAAAACATAAAATTACGCCTGTTTTCAATGAAGGATTAAGCAGAAGTATGTGTGTATTGTGTAATGATAATCAGTGATCGGATAATCGGATGCATATTTACCTAAAGTGTAGGTGTTGGCTATTATGGAATGCACTTTTGTATCAAAAAATACCGGGAATTCGGAATCGACAAATTTAGTTTTTTTTACTATTGAATCAAATCGGGTGTAGGAATATTTACTTAGTTTAAGGTGTTGGCTAATATTATGGAATGCACTTTTGTATCGAAAAAAATCCCGCGATTTCGGAATCAACGAATTTACTGTTTTTATTATAGAATCAAATCGGGTTATAAAATCAAATTATATTGCTGCTTGTGTGCAGGTACCCGAAGGAAGCTCCTATTGTACATTTTTAAATTAACTTCAAGTAAATACCTACACATTAATAATTATGTAATCCCCTGTTTTTATTTAAAATAAATACCACATGCTAAAGACGACGTTTCCTCACCATGTTACAGACTAGTTTCGAATTCCCGAATTTTCTGGAATCCCGGGATTTATATTTTAAAAAATATGGTTTAAGAAGCCGCTTCCATAATTTCCTAACCAAAAATGAACTTTAGGCAAATATGCATCCGATTATCCGATCACTGATGATAATACACCCACTTTCGCCAGTTATGTTTAAGTCCTATATGGTTGATGGCAATAAGGCCAGCCTATTGCCATCAACCAGGCAGAAATCCAGGACATCGCGTTGTCACTGAGAATTCTGTTCGATGAAGCCAATAACTCTGCCTTATCTGCGAATCGAACCCAAGACCTCGTGCTCAGAAGGAGTGCTTACTATCACTAAAAATAATGAGGAAGTTAAAACCAGGGTATCAAAGAAAATAATAATCATGATAATTATTTTCTTTGATAATTATCATGATAATTGATAAGAATTATCGAATTATTATAAATGCTGATTCCTAATTTGATATCTTGAATTTTTTATAACTTTGATAGATATTTTCGTTACTAAAATGTTATGTAAAGAAAGAAATTTTCAATTAATAATTGTTTTCCTCTTTATTTTTAATACAAACATCTACCGAACAAATATGTTCGTTGATTAATTAAACATAGTTCTTGGCTGTTTTTTTTAAGTCTTCATTTAGCGCGTTTGGATACTCGCGGAAGCGGCAAATCCCGTTCGGATTTTTGTTACCATTACAGGTAATTATACCTGTAATGGATTTTAACAGTTCGCATAACTGTTATTTAGATAACTACTCTAATAATTGCTTCCCTTAATAATATGCACAGCCTAACCGAAAATATCACAATAAAAAAACATAACCATAGTAACAGCAGTTTGCATCATAATGAAGCGGTTCAAAATAATCACATTACATCCATTGTGTCAGGCTGTCTGATAAAAACATATAAAATATATTAATCGATTTATTTTCACCGGCTGCACGGTGCACCCACACTGCAACAAAAAGACAAACATTGTCATAGTTATATTATATCGTGTCGCGTTATCACTGACAGTGACAAGTATTAATAAAGGACTACTATACCGATGGTGCGCTTGAGTTGGTCGTAGGGCTGGCCCCAAGCAATTTATTTTGAAATAAAGTAGAAACCAAAATTCAACTACCACAAAAATGTATAAACAAGACATTGACGTCATATCCTGTGTAACAGATACGTATGACTACAGTTAAATGAAAACCGATAAAAATGCTTTTGTCAAAGCTACAACTTTCAGTGAGAAATTCGTACTTAGTTATTGATTTTTTCTTAAAATAATTAGACGAAATCGTCATACGCATTTCTCAATTGCAACAGTCGTAAAGATTCAATGAAACCTATAACCCACTGGTAACTGCTAATAAGAATTATCAAGGGAACCGTTTATAATTCTGCAAAGACCTTTAACAGGACAGACGTAAGTTTCATCATCATCTTCATTTCTCCTGCTTCTTGCCCAAGATATTTGAGGTCAGCGCTGCACGTCTTCTTCTACCATACTTCTCTATTACTCGTCATCTCATCAGACACCTCCTTTCTTGCCATACGTTTATCGGTAGCAATAAAGCTTGGCTTTTCCATCAATGCATCAGCGAGAAGGCTGATAGAATGTATTTTGACCAGGCTCATATCTTGCTTGTGATCATTAATACTTGTAGGTACCTACACCACAGTGCACTGATTAGAAATATTCAAATGTGTACAAACTATAGTAGAGCTTTATAATAAATTACATATTGTACTTACTTTTGCTTTATTGAATAAACCCTTTTTAGAAGAAGGTTCCCCCTACCTTTTCGCTTGGTTGCACATAAAAGGTCTACAATTAATATAAAGACTGCAATTATGTAAGTAGTTAATAACATAGAAAGGGCAGTGATTATATCAGATTTAATTTTATACCGTGCAGCTGTAGCCGGTTCTATAGTATCTCTACTGATTTATTCTTTAAATAGTAAGTATTGATCGATGCATCTATAAAACGTGTTTTGTTTTCGCCCTGTTCAATGTTTTGACAAATATTGACTTGCTAATTTGATAATTCTGTAAATATTTAACATTAAACGTCGCTGCTAACTTTTGCAGTATCGATGAAATAACTTACTCGTATTTTACCGTAGGAATTTAAGTAACATTTCTTTCCCAAAGAATCTGTTTGACAGGCACGGTATCTGCACGGTGTTCACAAAAAAGCCTTGGGCAAACGTCTTGGCAAATTATTTTCAAGCCAATCCACCTTTGACCTCTTTGGATACTTTTTATTGAAATAGACTGCGGTCAAATGCTTTTAACAAAAAACATGACTGACATAAATCAAAAGAATCTTCTACAACAATATTTTTTATTTAATATAACATTCCATCTGTTTTACTGGAGGCAGGCAGAAGTGTTCATACTATATTATAGTATATATATATCATTTCGCCACCAGTCGCAAATCTAGACTGAAAAATTTATAATGAAAAAAAAAAACCAATGACAATACCAGAGCCGAATCGAACCCAGACATCATGATGACTACAAGTTCAGCAGTAGCAATTGAGACTAGACCAACGAGGTATATTTTTTTAGGTTTTACTCATACAGATTAAAAAAAAACTTATAACAGCCAGTGCAAATAGGGCCAACCCTATCAAAAGAAACAAAACTTAAAAAATAAATCACAATTATTACAATACCCGAGTGTCGTTTTATCTACGTGTCTATCTAAATGCAGTGGAACGGACATACGAACAAACGGACGGTATTGAGAGATCCATATGTTACTTTTTAGGGTTCCGCACGCGAAGGGTAACCAACGGGACAAGCATAGTAAAGTACTATGCTTCTGCTGTCCGTCCGTCCGTTCGTCAGTTCGTCCGTCTGTCTGTCAGCGGGCTCTATCTCATGATCCGTAATAGGTAGACAGTTGAAATTTCCACAGAATGTATATTTCTGTGGCCGCCATAACAAAAAGTTATAAAAATAAACTAAAAATGAAAGGGGCTCCCCCTTTAATTTTTAATTTATTTTTCGCTACTAGGATGGCACGAAATCCTTTATGCACGAATCCGACTCGCACTTGGCCGGTTTTTTATAAAGATGCGGCTCTTCTATGACTAAGGAATACTTTGCGGATGGAGTAGGCGTCAATCGTTCGGTTTATCTGTATGAGTAACGAAATTTAATGCTGCATTATTGTGAGGACAACTTGATTCGTTTTGTTTATGTTCATAGACATTATGAGAGGTGATGGTTAGCAGGACTTTGTGGATGATGATTTCCAAACCGAAAAGAAAAAAGAAAAAAAAAAGGCGTTTCTGTTTGAATTTTGGATCTCTGTACCAAATTGTATGTGCTTTACTGAATGTTATCTTAGCTTCAAAGGTATTTAACTCTTTGCAGTTACTTTAATTAGCAATTTGCTTCTACGCATGGGTTTTAGGTACATCTTCGACTTTTCAATATGGCGATATTTCTCTATAAGATAATTATTTACTTTTATTAAATACTAGCTTTTGCCCGCGGCTTCGCCCGCGTGGATGTAGAATAATATTCGATTACTTAACTTCATTCCCCTTTTTAACGCTTCTAGGGAAGAATTATCAAAAACGCTGAGACACGTGTAAATTAATTTTCAATCTTCAGCCTAAACACAAAATTTGAAGATCCTATCTTCAAAACTGACGGACTTTCATATAAACTTCCATTCCCTATTTCACCCCTTTAGGGGTAGAATTCTCAAAAATCCTTTCTTAGTGGATACTTACTCTTCACAAAGAACACACCCTCCAAGTTTCATATCTCTAGGACCAGCGATTTGGGCTGTGTGTTGATATATCACCCAATCAGTCAGTCAGTCAGTCAGTTTACCATTTTAAATATAGATTAATGTGATATACACATACAAGCTCCCAAATAAATTAAAAAAAAAAAATATTATAACAGGATTAATTTCACATTGTATTTGCTTTTATACGTGAAGCAAAAACTTGTACCAAAAATGTCGGTTCGTCAAATATTAGTGTAGCTCACTTCGCCACGTGCTACGCATACGCCTGCTGTACTTTTTTTGCACAAATTCATCCATCAAAAACCAGTCATGAGAATTGATTTGTTTTGCATGTATGAATATACATACAGACTACCTTGTTAGTCTTGTGATTGTATGCGCTACACCTAAGCACCTGGTTCCGGGTTCGATTTCCAGGTCGTGCAAAATGCAATTGGTACTTTCCAACACGAATTTCTCAGTAGCAGCCCGGAGTCTGGATTAGGGCCCGATTGATGGCAATAGGCTCGCCCTATATTGGGGAGTAAAACGTGACTGGCAAAATGTGGGTGTACTACAAGCTTACCTGTGCCGAACCCAAAAAATACAGGCATGATGATATGTCATGTTTGAGTAAACAAAATGTGCAAAAATGGCGACAGCTTCACCCAGTTCATTGACGTTATATTACGAAGTCATTCGTATAATGATATTGATTGATCATCAATTTAGTCTAGAATTGGAGCGTGATACACATTCTTTACGTATTGGCGGAATCAATTGACTGAAACGATTTTTATGTGCGTTTCACTATTGCACTTTTATGTCAACGTTTTGCTCTCTAAGCTAAAACAGATGGCAGTAGCATAAATATTAAACGCATGGTCTTTATTATTAAAAGAGTGATAACTTTGGACTAACATACATAGTTTCAACATTCTGGGCCGAAATAATCTTTCTGACTCTCTTGTTATCTCATTACAAAATGGTGTGATGTTGTTGTCTGTTACGATTCCCACGAAAACTGAAGTGGTTAGTCTAAAGCCAGAGATCAAAGAATTATCAAGTGCATTCAGTTAAAAATTCTGACCTCAGTTTGAACTCGATATGACCATTTTCAAGGCGAAAGATGTTTCTTGTGTGAATAATTCCGACAGAAAATATTTCATGGACGGCTCAGTTTCAGTTTTTAAGTCAATCCATATTTAAACACACATCATCTGCCGTGCCTTTTCTCAACTATGTTGGGGTCGGCTTCCATTTTAACAGGATGCAGCTGAAATACCCGTATTTTACATGGGATGCCTATCTGACTGCTAGTCCTGGTACTAGCAGGGTTGTGGAGGTCAGTTAGGCGCTCCATTAGGGCGCATTAGGGGTATCGTATTACCCAGGTAACACGATACCCTTTAGTAAGACTGGCTGTTAGACTTTTGGGCATCAGTAACTAACTACTTGTAACGACTATCAAAGATCTACAAATGATACCGACATAGTTAAATATTGAAATGAATCGTGTTCATTTGTTTAACAAGTTTAATGGTTACAGTACAACAATGTGTTCACAATTTAATGTGATAAAATTAAACACACAAGGACCATTTGTTTTAAAAGGTTAAAAACCTCACACATCTGTTGTTGGAAACAACATTCATTATTTATGGTTTTAGACTGCGACCTTATTAGTCAAGATTAACACCCGTATCTATAAACAAGTCAAAGTGATTATATTAGTTTAAGTAAATACTTATGTAAACATTTTTATGCAATATACAAGAATTTAAACGAAGTAAGAACCGTCAAAGAAAGCAAAGCTAGGAAATTTTGACAGTTCTAACTTCAAGCAATTACTAAATTACAGACTAAAAATCGTATCATAAAATAATTGCTTTTACTCAAGTAATCGCTCTGACTTGTGGTCTAAAGTAAGTCAGACTAAGTTTCAGCTTACTTTAGCTTAATGGATACTCAAATTAAGCTACGAGATCTTTGGCTTAGTTTCGCTGGTGCAGTTTTCTGTAAACTTTGTGCTAGGAGCAGGCTAAATTAATAGTTCAATTTGGTTTCCGTGAAATAAATAGTGTGTGCTCTGATTATAATTATCCTTTCTGCCGTAACTCCGTCTAACCGATAACTTTTCACCGTATTTAAAAAAAAAAATAGCAGAAAATCAGAGGTCCATGGACGTCACAAAAACTCTGACACCAGGTTATTCATTAACCACACGAAAAAGAAAGATTCTAGCAGTTGTTGCCATAGGATAAATTGTGACTTCCACGCGGGTGAAGCGCAAAAGCTAGTATAAAACGATTCGATTGCTTTTCTGAACTGATTTTTTATTATTTGTAAAGAGTGTCCATGACGTTTCTTGCCCGTTACTCTCCATAGAGATCTACGTTAGGGAATGGGCAACTACAGTACTTTCACAGTTTTTATGCCTTGTGACTGGGACTGTAGCTACTTTTAATTGTTGCCTTTGTTTTGACAACTCAAAAGTGCCTGTAACTGGCCTAGTTGAAATAAATGCTTTGATTTTGATTTTGTCTTCTAGAATTTTTTTTTTTCTGACAGAGCACTTACCATAGTGAATGACGTTTGCCAAGGGTTGTGTCTTCAGCCATAACGATTGTGATAAAATACTCTGCACTCAGAACTATTTCAATAACAAAGTTATATTTCCATCACCCATCGGTCAAAGCCATATCCCTTCTGAAATCAAATTGTTGAGGTCATTCGGACGCCCCTTTATGTCCAGTAGTAGATCGTTATGGGCTGATAAGATATTATGACAGTTAACATTTTGTTATGGGGACATGTTGGACGAACCAATAAGCCATTAACTCCTTGTTGACTTGTGAATCTGGTGATCTTTTACTATTAATTAATCGGAGCTCTTGGATTCTTAGAGCTCTCAGAGCGTTCATATTTTTACAATGATTTTCAAGAATTGACAGGAAAAGTCTAAAGTCTATAATAATTTTAGAATTTTTCTTCGTCGTTATCACTCATTTACTACTTTGCATAGGACCTCTTGTCTTCAAGCGACAGCGGCAACTTGT
The DNA here is from genome assembly GCA_963082995.1 of Noctua comes. Lineage (NCBI taxonomy): Eukaryota > Metazoa > Arthropoda > Insecta > Lepidoptera > Noctuidae > Noctua > Noctua comes. Next base: position 8,248,226 of record OY720270.1, read on the forward strand.
GTTTGCTAATTGACCTGTTTTTGTTTCAACTCATGCTATCATGTTTATTGAGATAATGATTCTTTGCGTGCATTGATAATAATAAATTCCATTTGAAATCTTTGGTGTGTATGACTATTATGTTACTTGGCTTTGTCGTCGTACTTGAATAATTGAGTTGTTTCTAATCGGGTTTTTTTTAATTTTTTGATCAAATTGTAGTATCAATAGATATAGAAGACATTAGGACTTATATTCACAATATAAATTATGTAATTTGCTTATGGTTAAAGCGACACAAACAGATGTTTCTACGAGTACATTACATGTGCACCGCATGTTAACCACGTGCTTAAAATGGATCATACAAATGTCATCACTTCATAGTTAGAATCAACAATTATTAACAAATAAATTCACAGCCATTTAATTGGTAGTAGGAGTACTCTCTGAATTGTTTTAAGTACTAAGTTAAACTTATACTGTCACTTACGGGATTTCTTCTGTTATTGTTCATTATTTTGAGCTCCCGATATTTCGGCGCTGTTGCAAGCGCCATGATCGCGGGTTAACTGGAGAAATGAACAATCACGGAAGATATCCCGTAAGTGACAGTATAAGTTTAGTTGTAAACCGTGAAAGCTTAAAACAAAGTACTAAGTTATAAGACTTGAGGATTGGTTCACGAGTGGCTCACGACAATCAAAGGCTTTCTTGTTTCTTCTTCTGCTTGTCCTTGTCACATGTTATTTATACCCCCATAGGTAATGTTTTCTTCTGTCAATTTGAATTATCTGTCACGGTATCAATAACTCCTTTTTCTTTCTGTACAGCACAAAACAGAGCGCCCCGCATCAAGGAACACCCATCAAACACAGTGTCGGGGCGCAGTGAGCCTGCAACCTTGAGATGTGTGGTGGAAGGTAGACCTAAGCCTTATGTGCAATGGTATAAGGATGGATCTGTTTTGCCACAAGCTGAGGACGGACACAGAGTCTTGTTGGAAGACGGGCTGCTATTTTTAAGGTATGTTACTTTGTTTTCTTAACCGGTGAAGAGGTTCTGGATTCTTCCTCTTTTGGTGTTCCTCCAATCACAATGTTCTGTATAGTGGCCTTGAAATTGTCCGCAGATAAAGTTGCGTGCTTTCGGCTCAAATTATAATGATTGTTTTAGTACAATAACCATCTTTGCAGCACATATCAACAGCCATTGCGGTAAAAGGTTCCACCTTCGTAATTTCACATAGATAGTAATTAAAAAGCTATGTCGTCATCGATGACGACGCAGCTTTTAATAAAGTTATAGTCTTCTCACTTTTAGAAAACCAAGACGATATTACTCTATCTGACAATAGGTATACAAATCCTCCTTATGGATAAAAATGGAGTAAAGTTTTTTGAGGTTTTAATTTTGACAGACTATACTCAGTTCCGAGTTTGTTAATGAGAGGTATATGTATACCTTCTCTCGCTATCTTCCTATCTCTTCAAACATAATATCCTTATACTATATGCAATAAATAACTTTTAGCAATTTCATTTTCCTGCAATTGGCTTCTGTTGCTCCAGTTTGTGGCAATAACATTCTGGACCAGCGGTGTTTGATCAAAAAGTCTTTTGTAACGATCCTTACTTGACTAGAGAGGTTCAATTTAAATTTTCTATGCTCTAGAAACACGGCTTCGGATGTTAAGGGTGCCTATGTAGTTCTATGTAAGGGTTCCGTTCGTGTCGGTTATTTTGTTTTTCAAAGATATTTTAATTAGATTATTCCTGGATATTTTATGGCAGGTTAATGAGAATATTTAACGTCGTATGATTATCCATGTTAGATCAAAATAATTGCAGCATCAATGCCACAGATATTGTTTTTTTAAAGGCAATAAATAATGCCACTGCTGCTAAAAAGTACGGTCTACATGTTTAATACCAAACCTTCAACCATGATAACCTTCACTGCTGAAACGAAGCTCTTAAATCCTCAACTTCCCCATCATGAATCTAGGCATAAGAAACACCTTACGTACAATCAAGACAGCTCACAAGATTCATGTCCCCAGGGTGAACCGGGGCAAAAAGGAGAGCGACGAAGGTGTATACTGGTGCGTGGCACGCAACCTGGCAGGCGAGGCCGTCAGTCACAATGCCTCGCTTAATGTCGCCGGTGAGTCCTAGAAAATTGTATAAGGCTGCCTTCTTACAAGAAATGTGCGAGCTAACTAAAGTAAAGCTGAGCTAACGTAAAAAGCATGACAGCTGTAAATTTCAATCAGACTCAGGGCCAAATTTACCATTGAAACTGTACGCGATCTGGACATCTGAACCGCGATCAATCACTGACAGAGTCAATATGCCGTAACAACGAAGATATTGACCTGACAGCTCTTGGGATACCGTTTAGATGTTTTGATCGTATTCAGTTACGTGTGTGAGTTACGCCCCTAGCGGTGTAACGGAGCCTGTACGACGTGCTATAAAGATGCGTTATGTCATTTAAAAAACTTAGCTTCTTAGCTAAGCTAACTTTAGCTAAGCTAGAACGCAGTTTAACACATCTCTTGTGGAAAGGCAGCCTAAGAATTAGCAAGCGGGGTGAGGGAGGGGGGAAGGCTAAATATTTGCATACAAATGTTTGTCGTATGTCGGAGTACTGTTTAACCTTTGTTGGAGAGATTAATGGGTGGTGTGTTATAGCGCTTACGATAGCATGTGTTTGTGTAGTTTACGTTCTAAGATATGCTTAATGAGTTAGATGACTTTTACTGTAAGTTAAGAAAGCTCGACGTAGAATATTTACAATGGGGAACTTTTGACTCAGACTGACTGATTCAAAGCAGGCAAATCATTGTAACACAGTTTTGGTACTCTGTTCGACATTGTCCATAGGAAAAGGAACTGTGAAGATAGATCATCATCATCTGCCTAGCCTTTTTCCAACTATGTTAGGGTCGGCTTCCAGTCCAACCGGATGCAGGTGAATAAAAGTACATGGAGCGACTGCCTGTCTGACCTCCACAACCCAGTTAGTACTAGGTAATACGATATCCCTTGGTAAGACTGGCTGTCAGACTTTTTGGACCACTGACTATCTGTAACGACTGTCAAAAATCTACAAATGACAGCCGGGACCAACGGCTTAACGTGCTTTCCGAGGCACGGAGGAAACTCGATATGTAATGGGTGGTCACCCATCCACTGACCAACCTAGGCAAGCACGGCTTAACCTAAAGATTTATCCGAGCGATTATTTAGCCACGAGCTCCTGTGAAGATAGATGGCAAGGAAAATCTTTTCAATTACCCCGCCAATCGTGCGAAACATAAATTCTATTTAGTTAGTGCAACACAAATCAACAGTTCCGTTCTCGAGTTGAGTGAAACCTGACTAACGTAAACACGGTTATAAATCAATCTGCTTTCATTTCCAATATTCAGTAGTACTTATACTAATCTGCCTACGCTTTATTTACTTTACAAGACTAGAAATAACTACACTAGCTACTTCTTACTTGAGCCAAATGCAATGATCTGTCCCTTGTTAGCAAAGAGATTTAAGATACTATAATGACGATGATGCTATCTAGCCGATTTCGGCCACAGCATCTGCATTCGATAGCTTTATTTATTTATTTATGTACACACAAAATACTTAATAAGACATAGAAGAGCACAAAGGTACTGCTTATTTCATTAGAAATCTCTTCAGCAGACCTGCGAGAGGAAAGTAGGATTAGAAATGTAGACACAGTAGCTTTCTATGGTGGACAGATTCGGTGTACTGAGCTTAAGTTACTACTTGTAGACAGGCTATCAAAAGAAATGTGATTCCTTATCTCGGTAACACCCTTGACAAATTTTTCAAATTTTTTTAGCAGTGTTTGTCACATTACACTGTCACGTAGCAGCCATTTTTTGTAATTAGCCATGCTCTTCTGACTGAATTTTTTCGCGTTGTAAGTATGTTTAAAAATCTTTGCTTTTCAGGCGTATTTCTAGATACTGTGACACCCCTCCTCCCTACGCTACAATCTGTCTTTGTTAGCTTCTAGCTTGTCCTGCGTATTAACAAAGACGTAATTTCCAGTTCTTCGTGATGAATTCAGAGCAGAGCCAAGAGATGTGCACGTGGCAGCTGGCGAACCTGCTCTATTGGAGTGCTCGCCCCCTCGAGGGGTTCCAGAACCTTCGGTCCATTGGCTCAAAGACGGACAGTCCTATGACGTTGAAGTCAATGGCAGGTAAGAAACCATTACGATAAAGACAAGGATTTTAAGACGGTTTTTGCACGCAGTCATACCTGAAAAATTGACTGAGCGTAATGCAAGCATTACTGTAAATCCAGTTTCAAATTGCTATAACTAACAGCTAGTAGCCATTTAATAGTTTGGGAAGAGCTAAACTGCAATTTGGTTTACGAGTTTAGTGCGTAATGGCAATATAATAGCTATCTAATTATTGTTGGTTTACATTGTGAACTATTGCATTTCCAGTGATAATTGTGTAATTGTAACTATCCACCAGTTTAAAGGTCGTCGATCTGATCACGCCCTAAGAGTTTAAAAACTGTAACATTGTATGGTTTTTGTCTAGGAATGTATAGTGATAAAGATATTTCCTTTCAGGGTAACAGTAACGGATACAGGAAATTTAAAGATCTTAGAAACATTACCGACAGACAGCGGTCTGTTTCGATGTGTAGCATCAAACATCGCCGGTGAAAGGCAGTCGCGGGCCGCGGCCCTAATTGTTTTAAGACGACCACACTTTGTTGTTAAACCAAGCAACGTAACCGCCTTGGTTGGGCAAACTGTCGAGTTTAACTGTCAGGTAATGTAGCGTACTGCCTTAATGCTGCGTTTACACCAGAGATGTGTGAAGATGTGCATAAAACTAACCAATGACATAGCTAGCTTAGCTCAAAATGTGAAAAAGAAGCTTTACTATTGGTTACCCCTATACTTAAGTACAAATGCTGTATCCATGATAATATTGTAGTACCAAATGATTTGAAAAGAGTAACCAAGGAGTTTAGTTAGTTTTTTTTTTTTTTTTTTTCCGGTTCTTCTACATAGGAAACGACCAACCCGAACCGTGTACCTTTTTGTCGACGTTTTTTAATAAAATATTTTGATTTTGATTTTGGTTAGGTTCACACACATCCATCGCTACGAATTCTCGCTCATTTATGTGGAAACGCAGCTTTAGGGTACAAATCCCATACCAAGCCATAATTGTTCTCAATGTTCTAACACTTTGGTAATTACTTTTAGAGTTATGACGCAAGCGTAAAAATAACATGGGTCAAAGAGGACGGCTCGTTGCCTTCCCATGCGACTATAATCCGAGGGCTATTACGGCTAGAGCATGTGTCTGCGTCCGACGCCGGCGTCTATTCCTGCCGAGCCGACAGCCACGCCGGCACCAGTATCACCAGCGCAACACTCACCGTTTACTGTAAGCTCTGTCTCTATTTAGATCGATTTTATTGCATCAATAATTCTAATAACTGTCTGTTCTATTTTAACACGGCCATCTGTTTCAGCCTTACCGCACTTCACGCAAATACCGTCCAATCTGACCGCATGGGAGGGCGATGTGGTTTCCATTCCATGTGAAGCTAAAGGCTTACCAACACCGACCACCTTTTGGATTCTCGAAGGGATTCAAGATTCTTTACTTTTCCCGGAGTGCACGAAAAGTAATTCGAGCTTATTATATTTGGATGGGGCGCGTTCAGAACACAGTGGGAGAGTGATTTGCACAGCTGTCAACGCAGCTGGCAGTATTATGCAAGAGGCTTATCTTAAAGTGCTAAAAAAAGGAAACAATGAACTAAAAGAGCCTTCTTTGGAGCGGGAATATAGCGTAGATTATGAACGTGATACGCACATGACACAATATGAGCTAGTTCAAGCGCGGAAATATTTGCAACAAAATGTGTTAGTTCTAAGAAGGGTAGAGGCGTTATCTTCTACATCTTTGAAAGTTGTTTGGGATGTAAGTAATTCCTTTGTAGTTTTTATAGTTCCATTCATTCTGTAACTTAAATTTTACTAACGAGCCATTGCCTTAGGTATTGACCGACTACAACGAATACTTGGAAGGTGTTAAAATTTGGTACAATGGAACCACAATAAATTGGCGCAATGCAACTGATGAAGAAATTACGTTACTAAATCCGGCCCATCCAGACGTCCTGTGCTCAAACGGGTCTCTGATGAACGTGGACAACAGTGGATCATCGAGTTACATCCTTACTGGATTGATGGCATATACACAGTACGATATATTCCTGATGCCGTTTTACAAGATGTTGCTTGGGAAACCTTCGAACTTGATGACCGGGTTCACGGATGAGGATGGTAAGGAACTAAGGATTCTTTTCTGGTTTTTGTTCGTTTACTGGATGTGGTTGCATACTTTATGTGTTGGTGGTATTTTAGTGCCTACGGCGCCTCCCCAAAGCGTTACGGCGGGTGTAATAAACGCAACATCGGCGTGGATACGATGGGAACCGCCACCTGTGAACACGTGGAACGGTGAACTCACAGGGTACTTGGTAAGTTTTGTTTTCCAATTATTGTTTAATTATGATTATTGTTTTGCTCGATAAAGTTTTATGTTGGGGATTAAAATGTGTTTACAATCAATGGTTCATTGTTACCGATTATTGCGGGGTGATTGAATGTTTTGTCGTATTCATGTGTTGAAATGGTTATTGATTATACTAACTCCCAACTTGTACGGTACCCGACGGTACCTAACTTGATTGTTGACAGTTTGACACACTGCGTAAACTGCTATGCTAAGGACACTTCATGTCATACGATCGTTAAAGGAGCACTGTTTCGTTTTGAATTTATGGACCATTTGATTATCAACTAAGTTCTCTGATTTAGTTTCTTTGTGGTATAGAATTTAATGTTAAGAGCGGACTTCTCTAATGGAACTGAAACCTGACTGTGCCATAATTTAAAAAAAATATTGTCACTGATTGTTCTTCAACGTCGTCGATTAGAAGTTCTGATCACGTTCAGTCTCATGGCTTAAAGGATATTGGAGTTGTTCTGTTCTAATTAATATATTTATTGATGGTCACCACTATAACCAGACATTCTTAAACACAGATCGAGATACGCGTAGGCGGCAGTACTGGGGGTCGTGTGGTGGGTCAGATGTCGCTGGGCGGGCGCACGCGCGCGGCTGCAGCTAGTTCGCTGCGAGCCGGCGGACGGTACAGCGCGCGCGCCGCCGCTGTTACGCGCCGCGGACACGGCCCGTTTAGTGCGCCCGCGCACATACACATGCTGCCCACGCAGTCACAAAGACACTACGTGCAGTAAGTGATGCTTCCGATCAATTATTAGAATGATTGCTGCTCTGTGACTAGAGTTGCGGTGTGATAACTTCAACTTTTTTCGAATCTTATTCATAGTTATTGTACCTATCTACACATAAATTCTCGTCTTGAAATGACTTGTCCTGTCTTGTCATCCACAGTTACCTATTAATACCCACTTCCACTAACACTAGGCGACATTTTAATGAACCCGTAAATTAAAACTCTGGATTCGAATCGGCTCTGAGAGTTGAAATTTCAACTGTGCAATCATACTTAAGCATTCATTTTCTTTTTAGTGAAAACAAACATTAGTTAAAGTAAAGCTTACACCAGTCTTCATAGGATATGTATCTTATCTAGACATGTGTTCTACTAATAACTAATCTACTCTAATGGTACTAAGGCTTTCGATGCTCACAAACTACATAATTATTTATTAACTAGCCACCCGCCCTTGCTTCGCACGGCGCCACCTATCGGGTCCAAAAGTAAATCTAATGTAGCCTATATAACAGCAGAGCGGTAAATACTGCGTTCTAATCCATGCAGTAGTTTTTACGTGATGCGCATACAAACATACAGGCTTCTGTTGCTCTAATAATATATATTTTTTTTTTCAAAATTTTCATTGTATAGACATCGACTTGTTACAATTTTATTATATGTATAGATGTTTGTGTCTTAAATCTTTTCTAAGTTTATGCGTAGTTTCTTGTTCCGTTACCTTTTTGTTCATTATTGTATGCTAATTTCGGCACTCAAAGCTCTTTTTACGATTTCTTTGGTACAGTGACTTAGTCATTTCTGATTTACTGCTCAATTTCTTTTGACAGACTTATAAGAAATAGGTAAGTCTTTTAGACAATGAAAATACCTTCAAAATTATTTAAATGTATTTTTTTGTTTGTTAGGACTGAACCACCAAAAGACTCGAACATAACGCACATATTTCAAGAAACGTGGCTCCTAGCTCTTGGACTAACATTATTCTCCATAATCGCAATCGGAGTGTTCAGTATTTACTACATCAAGCGACGCAACAATATTCAGAGGAAGAAATCTACTGGTAATTCGTATATGTCAATCTTTAAGTTTTAAATCTTTAGATGTCATCGTAGACGATAAAAGATCGTGCAAAAAAAGTATCCAGACTAATGACGCTATTACACTTGGTCGTTAGCCCGTATGCGGGTGCTCGAAAGACTTGACCTCGACATCCGAGGAATTTATTACACTAAAATGAATACGAATGAAGTCAAATCATGAAACCGACAAGATTATCCGAAGACTGGCGTACTCGACCCCGTCCATTTACACTTGGTCGTTTATCCAAATACCATAGACAATCGAATTGGGGCTAACGACCAAGTGTAATCGCGCCATGAGAAGAGTTCAGTGTTTATGGAATAATAATAAAAACGTTTTATAACAATGCTATTCAAAAATGCCATTGTCAACGAAACAGAGACGTGAATCTAACGATTTATATCTATGAATTCTTGTATGTAAACAGTAGCCATGTTTAAAGTACATGTAATTGAAACATTGATCTCGTTTGTAGGTCAGTCAATTGTGACGGCTCAACAGTGTCTATTAAATAAAGACACTATCTGGCTAAGAGACCGGCCGGTATTCGCCGCCCCGACGGATCCCACTTTAGACGTAAGCAGCTGTCACCAAAGTCTTCTACATGGTGAGTATAGCCTGTTATCTTTTCTGATAATCGAGTGTTTATTTTGAGAGCATCATTGACATATTTCTCACGAATTCACGATATAAATTCCTTTGAAATTGATACTGACAAATAACTACGATTGTGATATGATAAAATGTGTGTTCAGATTGATGTATTATAAAACTGACGAAATCTTGATTCAGAAAAACGCCTACTAAGTTGAACATATTTTGAATGGAATCATATAGAATGTATCATTATCCTCAGGTGGGCAATCAACGAGCATTCTAAGTGTCGAGCCAGAATACAGTCTGCCTCAGAATTCCATTCAAGGATTAGACGCGTCGAGTGTTGACAGAATGCGGCGCGGACCACCGGAACCTTACGCGTCCAGCGCCATTTACACAGAACTCAATTTCAAGGTACGCTTTGATAAGCTTTTCGAGAACTCCATTGTTGACTCTAGATAAGATTTCAACGAATTTGCATACGTTAACCCTATCATATATCAAATACCACACAAAATGTTCACGACTGTAACAATAAATATCATTTTCCACACAGGACAATAACGACATCGGAGACTTGAGGAATTGTCCAGAAAGACGATCTCATAACAATAGCATTGTTAGGTCGTGTAATGGCAGCATTCAGTACTCGAACGGAGAATGTTCGACGTGTTGCCATAGCACGTCTAGCAGATCAACTAAAGACTATAGAGAGCCGAGGCATGAGAACGCACATAATGACATTAATGTCCTGGAGGACGACTGCGCCTCTTGTCATACAAATAGGTCCGGATCAAGAAGTCGACAAGACAAAAGCAAAGTGTGTCCGGCGAGTGATTTAGAGTACGACTATCCGCAGTGGCACTGGCTGGGCAGGGAGAACAGTTTCAAAATTCCCATTCAGACGAGTAGACATTCGAATGTAGCGAGGTCGGAGCAGGGCTGTCAAATAAATCTGTGTGATATACTGCCGCCACCGCCGTATGAGGTAAATTGATCTTGTTTACAAATGCCCCCATCAGTGTTTTTCATTGTAATGGACAATGCGGATATTTAGATTTAATGCATTTTTCACAGAGTCCTGAAAACAAGACCGTGTACGGAACCCCAAATAATTAGACGAGTACAATGTTGGAAGAGGAAATCAAAGCAATAATCAACATTATCTTTTGAAATTTTAAGGATAAGTTACGTGACAAAATGTTTTGCAGCTGTTGTTAGTGATGTTCATATTGTGGAACTGAAAAATTAAGATGGTATTAGATGTAGGTAGATAATGTATAACTTAATATTCGTCAGACAAGATCATAACCATTGTAGATTAGCCATAGTAGTGCTTGTAATGTAGATACCGAACTTTTGATATTTGTATCTCGTAATTTATTCCTAATCTATATTCTAGTCACAGTACATAGGACTAGTTTTGCCATTGGTGAACACTGTATTCTCTTGTAAGCTAATCTTTTGTACCTACTTATACTCCACAACTTGAGGTTGTTACAATTTTGACTGTAAACGTAGATATAAAATCGGAGCCCTGCATTTCACTGCCATATACCTTTAGGACTTTCTAGAATATTAGTTATATAATCTTTGACTGTGATATTTATATTAAATTTGTGTATTAGAAATAAATGTAACCCTAGTGTAATTACATAACTTTCCCCAAACTTTCAATTTTTTAATACTTCGCATACCTACCTAACGTAAGAGACGTAAACAATTTGATCTGTACTCAAAATATTTTCAGAAACAGTTGTGTTTGTACCCGAAACAGAAAATCTGAAATATAGCAACTTTATAAAAGTAAAGGCGTTTTATTTGTTGTTTTATAGACAGAAAACCACATTTCCTGTTGTTCAGTGTATCTTTATTATCTTGGAGCGTATATTTTATTCAAGGAATCGTCGAATAAAAGTATGAGAACTCTTCCTTTAGTCCTTATTCGGTTGTTGTGTCCCAGCAACTTTATAGTAGGAACAGAGATATAAAACAGACTAAAAGGCGACATAAATAGTATACACTTTAGTAATGAAGCACGTCGTTACCTGAGGCTTACAAGCCTCTAACAGAGTCGTAAACTGCAAAGACTTGTAAACCAACTTGACTTTGAAAAGATTTATTGTTGATTACAACTTTTATAATCAACGCTAATCTCGTAACACAACCTTACCTAAGTGAGCAGCAAATTGCTTATTTTCAGGACCCGGATTCATTAATCAATCGTGGACCGTATGCGATACATTTCGAGCCCGAAAAACTGAATAGCGTGGACTTATTCTACGGGCGGAAGGTTTCGGGTTAAGAGCATTTGGCAATAAATCTTTGAGTCCAATTTATTCCTGTCTTGCTTACGTATCGGCTTCGTTTATAGCTACCTTTTTGGTGCCGAAAGAGCTTTCCTTTATCAGCAGATTTTCGGAACGGACAAAGGACTATTCGATTCAAATGATATCGGTTTTAGTTAGGGGAAATTTTGCTGAGAAATTCTGTTTGGCGGTATGAGTCTAGGTTTATTTGCTATTTCGCTATTTCAATAACAGCAATGGGAGTATTACGGAATGTATGGTAGTAAAACGTAGTTTATGCTGAAGTTAGAGGCTATCTTGTTTAGGATACGATTACCTATACAAGGTGTAACATAATAAACGCAAGACCTCTCGTGTGGTGTCTCAGACCATGAAACTGAACAACTTTTGTTCTATGACTTTTGGAAATTCATAACTTTTTTTTTAGTTTTACCATACATGTGGATCAGCTGATTGCGTCAGTTCCTATAGAAAGTATTTTTTTTTTTTGCGAATTTCAAGAACTCGTAGAACAAAAGATGTTTAGTTTCATGGTGCGAGAGATCACACGGGAGGTCCTGCGTTTATTATGTTACACCTTGTATAAGTTATTAATTTAATCTCTACAAACTAGTTTAACCAATAATTCGTTTAATTAGAGAGTAGAACTGAGACATTGCAATTAGTGATTGTTTAGTTACATCATAAGATTGTTAGCGAAAATAATTAAACAGAACAGGCTGTGAGAAATCGCTAGGGATATCGAATTTTGTGAATCTATAGGATAAAATAGAATTAAACACTTAGATGATTAAAAACTGCTGTCTGGAGATTCGTCACACACAACAACACAACCACACAATCATAGGACTCTGTGTATGGCCGCCATAATAAATACAACTTAATACGACGAATAAAATTTTAATGCTCGTAAACTTACAAGGATCTAAATAAACGATATAAAAATAGAATTAATGCATGTTGATTCTCAGAGACTCAAACTATTCACTATAATATTCAATAGTTGACTCTGGTTAATGTCACTGTATTCACTCGTTCCAAAAATATGATAAATTAAGTAAACAAAACTTACAAAATATAGGTCAGTCTGGCCATTATCTGATAAAACATTATCTTTTATTGATTTGATTTTTTGACGTGTTGAATGATGTTTTCGATAAGCATCTAATTAGAATGCTTTCATAAGAGTGCAGTATTTGTGTTGGTTTATGAGTCTGATGCCACAATAAAATGGTCGTAATTTTTATGTTTCTTAGAAATGCATGCAGGGGAATGAAAATGTCGTTTGAATAATGTGTGTGGTGTATTTTAAAATGCCATCATGTTTGATGTCTTTGGGGTGGACCGGTAGGAGGTAGGAGTAACAGAGGAGCATAGAATTATCATATTTGTTTATGTTCTTCTCGGCGTGAGAGAGCATATCTATGTATTTTATTTTATTTCTTAAAAAAAAGTTCAAAAACCAAAGATATAACATAAATCGTTAGTTTCACCAAACAATAATTACATTTCTGTTTTGTTGACACTTACATAAATTTAATCTTAGTGTCTCGCTCACTTTTACCAATGTGCGTCGATCATTCCTTGTGGGGTGTGTGAAGTCATTCTTCTCGTTGTGGGCAATTTTTCGCGCAATCTAAGTTTCTACATTGCAGGATTTGTAGGGCACATCTGACAATTTAAATCACTAACAGCATTGCAATTTGTAGGTAATTTTAGTACCAGAGATTGCAGTCAGCAGACATAATCTAATTCCATACCCTCTAACACAAGCATTGTTTAGCTTTCAACATCAACGTTCAAAGCAGCGTTCGGGCAGCAAGATATTCATAGACACATTATCCACAGAATAATCTATCCACAGTTGAATTGGACAGGCCGGGCAGTATTACCCACACTATCCCACGTTTGTGAGCCGTCAGATTTAGTTGAACTGGATATAACGTGTTCGCAATGATTTTGTAGATTGTTCCACTTAGGCCCACTGAGTGACACTGGAATGTTTAAAAAGTTGAATGTCAAACTTGACATTACATTTTTGTTTGGCGGAAAAACTTCCCCTCTCCTCGTGCTAGGTTTGGCAGTGTTGCATATAAGAAGATAAATAATGTTGTGAATCACAAAAAAAATCGAAATTTCAGAAAACATGTTTCAGAAAAAACGGACATAATTATTTTGTTTCCTTTTGATTCTCTTTTTTTATATTTTTTTTCACAGCATTATTTATAAATTCTCTTAAATCCAACACCTACAGCCTAAGCAATAATAAAAAGTTGGCTGAGTGCAATTAGTAGCAGTAAAGCGAACATGAACATTTTTAACAGTCCAGTTTGGCGGTTTGGCCCTACTCTGGCAGGACAACTTGGTGGGCCAGAGTGGAACAGTTCAATTTTGAGCTCACATAACAATGCACATGACTGTGTTCCAGCTACACGGTCCGATAGTCACAAACAATAGTGCAGAATATTAATCAAATCATTAATTTAGCAATTGATTATGTTAATGATTTCCGAATACGGTAATTTATACAAACAGAATTACTTGCATAATGTTGAAAGTTTTTTTTTAAATCCTGCATCATATTTGACACTACTTTTTCAGATGTTGTCTACGATTAAATAGATTGCCTAAAGACTTTCTAGAAAGTAGCCGGAAGCTTAGTAGGAAAGAACAAGGAACTTGCTACGAACCTGTGCTTAGTAAGGATGGCCATTGACTGCATCTGCGAATGGGCTATCGAATTATATAGCTGTGAGCAGATTTTTGTTGAATTACCTACTTTATAGTCCGAGTCTCCTCAATCTTTACCTACCCTACAAAACTAAATGGTGTAAATAGACCTATAACATAACCGAAAGGCACTTATTCTCCCCGTCTTTGCAATCATTTTTTTGTTCTAGGCCATACCTGGGAACCTTCTAGTTACGGAGATATTGGGGGTCAAAGTTCCAACTTTTTCACAAGTTTTTTTTTAAATACATGTTTTTAACGTAAGATTTTTACTTTACACACCTCCACGACCCCCGTACTATTCAATCCATCCATCAGCACAATGCTTTGAGTACTTTCCATCGAGTCCTACCTTAAAACGTGATTTTTCACCCCAAAAAAAAAAGTCGATTCCCAGCAATAATTTTTGCGTCAAGTTACTTAGTTTGATGTACAGAATGCTTGGTTGACGGATATGTGAAGGGTCTGTTTACACCCTGTATAATCTCTAAGTCAGAAAACAAAAACTATATAATCTCTGAGTCAGAGTAATTAGTGATTTTAACAGACCATGAGGAACACAATTCATCAATCAACGACAAGCCATTAATCATAATTTTGTCATTTGCAAAACCCACGAGAAAATATTATGCTGTAAGGTGTGCCTAATAGCGGGCCACAAAGCCGAATTTGCATAATTTTGCCGAGCCGTAAGTCAAAAATGTAAAACCAAAACATACTGTATACCGCCCTAAACTCTGGATACAAACCGCGATAATCAGCACCTGCCATCTGAAACCACATCTTGACCCACCTGAAATATTATACAACAAAATACGAAAATAACTTTGTTTTCAACTAACTCATTGCTTATTAATATATCACGGATGCAAATATTCCAGGGAAGTTAAGAGCTGAAATTAATCTGTAAGTATAATTTATGTTAATACATATCGGTTTCTGGTACATTTCCATGGGGGAAACATTTATCATAAGATGGTGATCGAAAATAAGCTTAAAGGAGTCTGCCCACTACACCGCATAATAATATAACCGTGCTAGGAACTTGTCAGGTAAAATTTTCTTTGTATTGAAAAGTATAAGACTATGCTCATTAGATCAACCAACACCGTCGCGTGCCATGCCTGGGGCGTCAACAATTGTAAGTGAGAATATTTTGCCGACGCTGAAACCATACTTTTCAATACAAATAAAATAGGGTTATAACCGCGTATGATGACGGATCTAAACCGTTATAAACGGGTATGATACGCTGTTGATACATTCTAGTGGGCACACCTAGTAGACCGTGTCATGTTTCTTTCCGTGACTGGTACGTTTATATTACGATCATGGTATGGTACGGTGTAGTCGGCAGACTCCTTAATTTGCAAATGTGCGGTGGACGACGCAACGAAGCGACGTCTTTCCTACTAGCCTATATCAGATTTGAATATATTTCGATATAGAAACATTAAATATGTATCGGGCTACATCCTGTTAATATTATTTGGGTAAGAGGAATATTCCCATTTCTTTATCAAGCCTTCGTCATCGTCTACTACGTAATATGGAGTGAATAATATGGTTCTCCCTTATCGCTGCAGCGGGCAAATATTTTTACAAAAATTATTAGTGATAAGTTGTTAGCCTAAATCTTGGTGCCAATAATACAAGTTTTTTTTTTTAAAACAAAACAGACGTAAATAATTAATGCATAATATCTCGAAGGTAACATTTTCTTACAAGCCAAGAATCCGAGTACCTACAATCAAATCAAGCACTTCCAAATATGTAGTTACCTAAGTTTCGTTGCAAGCAGAACAATAAAGCGGGCGGCGAGTAATGGGCGACTCGCTGTCCGACCATGGACCATGCCCGGGTCGACGGCGCGTTGTGTTCCACGCGCGCCTCAAAGAGTGTCAGCATAATGACGGGGCCCCCCTCTAGAGGGCCAAAGCCTGCCGGGGTCGCGGGACTCATAGAATTACCGTGACCCTGGAACATAAAGGGCTACTGAAGGACACCGTGGATTTTAGTCAGTACAAGTCTGACAGTCCCTCCCGCTCTGCCCTGGGTGGGAGGACTTATTTGATGATTTTACCACGTTAAAAAAAAATTAAAGCAGAACGATAAAGAACCCCTTTTCACAATTGTATCAACCCAATCAAATATAAAAATTCATACACTATACGAACATATGAATAACTCAATTCAATCCGATGCAGTACCAGTAACAATTTACTGAATCAAAACAATCGCAGCACAGATCTCCCACAGAGCCTACAAAAAGCAGGTTATTACTGCACTCCCCTTCTCACTGCACTAATCCATTAGTCGTACATGAAAACTTAATACAAATGCCAATAAAAACAGTCCAGCAGGTATTACCGACACCAACGGCTACTTCCCGTTTCGCTACTTTCCTTAAAATTACAAATGGCGTAAGCATAACCCGCTTTTAATTTTCCCACTGCTGGGACACAGGCCTCCTGTCTGTGAGAGGGTGCAGGCCGTAATCAACCACGAGGGCCCAGTGCGGGTTGGTAGATGTCACAGGTCTTCGAATTTTATTTCTAGGACATCTTTTCTCACGATTCGCCCGACTCGAGTCTTCAAAACGAAAAAAAAAAGCCATCTCACACCGGGGACAACAAAACAGATTATTTTATCTTTACCCAATGTAAATTCATACGTACCTGTGGTGACAAAATACAGATTTCTATGTTTAGAGATCGAACCCAAGGCATCAAGGGGGATTTATGTGCCCTGATGTAATAATGTTCGAATCTGAATTCTTAAATTACGGGCGAAGGAGAAAGGAGAAGGAATATTGTGAAGGTGGTGAACCGGGAAAGTGCCGAGACGGGAAGCAGCCTTGCCGACCACTCTCGCGGCCCTAGGGTACACGTTCACCTCACTAGCCAGGTTTCCACTGAATTTTACAGTGAATACTGTAAATGTCTACGTTATTGTATATTTTATCGATAGCCAATGTACCTAGTGGAGAATTTATGAAGATTATTTTGTAAAATTATGACTACTAGTATGTTTGAGTATTGAATGTTGTCGATTATTATATCTAGAGACGAGGAGTGCGTGGCTAAATAATAACAGCCGCTCGGGTCGATCTTTAGGTTAAGCCGTGCTTGCCTAGGTTAGTCTGTGGATGGGTGACCACCCATTACATACCGAGTTTCCTCCGTGCCTCGGAAAGCACGTTAAGCCGTTGGTCCTGGGTGTCATTTGTAAATCTTTGACAGTCGTTAGGTAGTCAGTGGCCCAAAAAGTCCGACAACCAGTCTTACCAAGGGGTATCGTATTACCCAGTATTAACTGGGTTGTGGAGGTCAGATAGGCAGTCGCTCCATGTAAAATACTGGTATTCAGCTGCATCCGGTTAGACTGGAAGCCGACCCCAACATAGTTGGGAAAAGGCTAGGCAGATGATGACATAGTCGAAAAATGGTGGGGAATAATGCTGGAAAATGTTCTGAAATTCGTACGTCGAACACATAGTAAAGTAAGTACATACTACTACACACCTTACCATACTGTTGAGGATTACAGATATTTTTGAATCCAAAGACACAGTCGATTAATTATTAGTCGATTCATTATTTGACGGCACGGTTGTCGCAGTGGCTCAGCGATTCGCTGCTGCGCTGGGTGTCGCGGGTTCGATTCTCGCACGGAACAAATATTTGTATGGCCTACAGGTAGTTGTTCCGGGGTGGGCTGTTTGTGTATGTGAGTTTAAATGTTTGTAAACGCACCCACGATACAGGAGTGTTACCTAGTATGGGGCAAAGTTTTATTTTTGTGCTGTTTTTGATAAATGCTAAACGACTGTCTTTGAAGAATCTTTGACTACGATGCAATGGGATTTGAGGTTATTTTTTGGTTTTATTATACTGAAATCCCAAATATTGCCATAAAAGTTCAAGTATCTTAAAAAATACCACGACAAAGTTAAAATACGAATATTCCTACAAAGTTCCAAGAATCTGTAGTAGAACACAAACCGTCTGTGTTCGCTTAACTAAATGAGTTAATTTATACAGAAAAGCGAGTCGTGGTCTAAATTTAATTGTTCTTGACGTTAACGCATAAATATTGGTGAAATCCTAGCGGAAGCAATTTACATAAACGCCGTCATTCCATAGCTATACTATCCTTTAATCGCGCCCGGTTTGTATGGTAATTATGTGTAAATGGCGACTTACGGAATTCGCCTCTTTAGAAATGTTATTGTTGTTCTATTTATTAGTGAAAGGAAGCTTTAAATAATGTTGGCTTTTAAGATAGTTTGAGTTAAATTATATATAACTAGCTGATCCCCGCGGTATCACCCGCTGCTCAGCCTCTAAGGGTCATAGCGTGATGTTATGTAGCCTATAGCCTTTCTCGATAAATGGACTATCCAACACAAAAAAAAAATTCAATTCGAACCAGTAGCTCCTGAGATTAGCGCGTTCAACCAAACAAACTCTTCAGCTTTGTAATATTGATGATATAGGTGTTCCACAAACGATGGGGCACTTAATATCGTGTCCAGTGTGTCCTGTTGATTGTTCATCAGGAACTGGTGGACTCTACTGAAGGCGCCAAACTTGTGGCTCAGTTCTGGGTAGATACAATTTAGATTGCCTTCGACACTCTAAGAAGAAGTTAATTAAAATAATATATTTTGTATCTGTGATTTGTAAATCAAAATGTCGATAATAAGTTACGGTTGAAAGAAAAAATGCCACTATTATCTAATGTAGTACTAAATTAAAACCTACAGAATTAATTAACTTGTCAATTTCTACATTTGTAATTAAAAATAATTATTCCTACATCGAGAGTGCGAGAGCAGCGGTGGCCCAACGGTGACAGCTCCAACATACGAGCAGTAAGTCGTGGGTTCGAACCCAGGCAGGCGTATTACTTTGTGTTAGTTATTTCATCACCACTGCTCTTAAAAAAGGTGAAGGAAAACATCGTGAGGAAACCGACATGTCCTAGAACCAAAAATTCGAAGACGTGACATCTACCAACCCGCACTGGGCCCGTGTGGTAGATTATAGCCCATTCCCTCTCATAGAGAGGAGGCCGGTGTGCCAGCAGTGGGAACATTATAGGCTGATTATGCTATATTCCAACATCATAGATTTTAGTGACTCACGAATAATTCTTAAATTCATAATTCTAAGGTCTTCACTGTACAAAATCTCGTTACTTGAACAAGTCATACCTAAACAAGGTTTTCCCTAAACTTAAGTCTAAACGACCGCAACGAGATCGACCATTTGTCTAACTTGAATTTCAGCCTTAATTTTCAGGTCCTATTCCCTTGTTAAATTGGCCCTAGGTTTAAAGCATCCTATTTAGTTACAAAGAGCTTAAACTCCAAAGTGTATCGGAGTGTGAACCGAGCTGGTCGAAGGTCACAATTAGACGAGGCGTTTAATTACAGAATTCAGGGTAACAGCGTGGCTTCACCTCCCCCAGTCTTTCACGGGATTCCTCTGTAAAGGTCATGTTATGTTAGTAAAGCTTAGCGGGCAATGTAGCGGTGTCGCCGTGAAATTAATTGGTGAAGTAGGTATGTATGTGAAGTAGTACGAAATCGGATTTTTTTATAGTACACGGCGCGGCTCATCAAGCTGTACATTTCCAATAAAGGGTGTAAATAGACCCTTAACACAAACGAAAGGCATTTGTTCTCCCCGTTCTTTGCGATCATTTTTTTGTTCTAGACCATACCTGGGAACCTTCTAGTTACGGAGATATTGGGGGTCAAAGTTCCAACTTATTCATAAGTTTTTTTTTTAAATACATGTTTTTAATGTAAGATTTTTACTTTACACACCTCCACGACCCCCGTACTATTCAATCCATCCATCAGCACAATGCTTTGAGTGCTTTCCATCGAGTCCTACCTTAAAACGTGATTTAAAACCCCAAAAAAAAAAGTCGATTCCCAGCAATAATTTTTACGTAAAGTTACATTGTGTGATGTACAGAATGCTTGGTTGACGGATATGTGAAGGGTCTCTTTACATCCTGTATAACATGGCCTCGCTTTGTATAATTTTCCCGTACAATGAGAGATCCGTACAAACTGGTTTTGTATAGCTTGATTGGCCGTCGTGCGTACAAAAGCTTTTTATTTGATACAATCAATTTCACCTGGCTCGTTGGTCTAATGGTCGCGAGCGCTTCTACTGATATTTTGATTATTCGATTCCCGAGTCGGGAAAAGAGTTATTTGTCTTTTTCACTGTAAACTCTGAGTCTAGATTTGTGCTTGGTTGATGACAATAGGCCTTCCTATATCATGTACATAAGTTAATCATAACTGCCTCGTTGGTCTAGTGGTCACAATCCCGACTGCTGAGCATGAGGTCCTGGGTTCTATTACCGGGTCGGGCAAATTGTTATTGGGTATTGAGGAATTTCTCAGTAGCAGCTACGGAGTCTGAAAATGTGGCCGTTTGGTGGCAATAGGCTCGCCCCCTATTATATTGGATACCTAATATTAGGTACACCTCTGCCTAACCATTCGGGGATAACAGGTGTGATGTTATGTTATCTATAGGTAGGTTCACCTCTCACCCTTCGGATTACAGTTGTGATGTTATAATTTTATGTATTTACATCATATCTAGAAGAAGATGTCCCGTTCTTAGTAGTATGAAAGCAAAGAACGCTGTAATGATTATGCAAAACATGTTCGTCGTTTGGCTTGCCACCTCACCGCGCGAAGTGCTTATGAATAAAGAATTCGATGGAGTCTGGAATGGAAGTACTAGAAAAATATGTACGTGAGCCCTTATAGATTATTTTTATTAGATTTCTAGTTGGTTAACTAACATGTGGATAATTAGCTGATGTTTGCATTGCGCATAACTTGGAGATATTAAATTAATTAATGCCTAAATACTGATAAGCATGCTGAAGTTGCAAAGTACTGGCCATATAAGCCGTAGAACCGATGACCTTTGGGGTAGACGTGTCCTTGAGTGGAGGCCGCGAATCGGCAAGCGTACGGTGGGACGTCCTCAGAATCGGTGGAGCGACGATCTTCACAAGGTGGCTGGTAACCACTGGAGGAGAATTGCCGAGATTCGAGTTTAGTGGCGGGCGACTGAGGAGGCCTGTGTCCAGCAGTGGACTGCTGTAGGCTGATGGTGATGGTGATGATGACTGATAAGTAAGTAACCACTTTCGTGCAATTAATAAATAACCAGCTAAAATTTTAGTTTGTTTTTTGAACTTTTGAATAATCGCTTTCGCTTGGTCAATGTGTCCTCTTCCCAACCGAAGCTAGGGTTGTCCGTAACTCGATCGTAGTATTATCATCAAACTAAATTGTTACGTAGAGAGCTCTAGTGTACACGACAGAGGTTAAGTACTATCAGGTATAAGGGGTGGGCAAATAACACGTTACGTTGAAATTCTAGACGTGGAATCGTGTTTGACTAGCGGAGTGAATTATTTAATGTAGGTATTCGTATGTTGTATGTAGATACTGTTTATTTGTTGGCTTTCTACTCTGTTTTGAGTATAGCTCTTTGTTAGTATAAACAAACTAAGAGCCGCCCATGGGCGGTATAAAAACTGTGACACCAGGTTAGGCACTACCCAAACGAAAAAAAAAAGTCAACACAGTAGAGCAAGATTTAATGTCTTACCTAATGGGTGTAAAAGTACCCTAAACGAAGCCGAAAGGCCTTGTTCTCCCCGTCATTGCGATCATTTCATTTTTGTGTTTTAGACCATACCTGGGAACCTTGTATTACGTAGATGTTAAGGGTGAAAGTTCCAACTTTTCCACAACTTTTTTTTTAAATACATTGAAATTCATTCCTAACTAGAATTTTTGCGTGGTGCTACTTAGTTTGATGTACAGAATGCTTAGTTGACGGCTTTTTGAAGAGTCCATTTACACCCTATATGGGACATAAGACTACGTATCTCATGTGATGAAAATATATAGCAATGTGCGGTAAAAAAGTGGCACACGTAAATCCAGACTTTTTTGGTACCTATAGCCAAACTTTACTTACCCTCATTTCGCGAAAAAAAATAACGGGGAGTCTATGTTAATGCTGAGACCACACAGTACTGTCTTATACTGAAACAAACCACCAAATAAAACACTACAAAAGGCAACATTAACCAAATCGTCTGCTGTCCCGATAAAGTAATTTCCCCAAGGCTCGCTCATAAATGAAAAGGGCGGTAATTTTACTAAATTAATGACAGATTAAACACTGTATTGCCTTTTAATAAACCCTCGGATAGTAAATTGTTGCTAAGCCGTCATTATGTGGATTACCCGAAGCTCGATACGGTTGTTATAATCAAGAGAAATTACACCTTTACAATCGACGCATTTTTGTGTAATGGTCGCATTTTATCGAATCTATAAAGGCCGTGTATGGTAAAATAGATTAACTTTACTCAGTTTTATGAAAACTTTAAATAAAAACATGATAATGGAGCAATATGAGTGTTATTATATGAGTCTATATATGTCTATGGCTATAGAACACTCCAGCCTTTCATAGCTTTTCGCGCAACTATGAGAAACTAAAAGTTAATAACTTTGCAAAATTACATTGCACGGTCTTCTTTTACCTACTTCAATTTTGAACACTGGCAACACTGATGCTCATCTATTTAGGACACGAAATAAAACAAATGTTGCAATCAGGCAACACTGGTGGCATAGCGCTACCAACCTCCTTGCTTCGGGCGTTTGTTTAATTTAGATTAAGATTTTATTATGATACCGGTGCAATTTATTGTTGTTAGCTTCAAGCAATATAATGTATTAAGTTCAGAATGTAATACTGGTATTGTTATGATTAGGAGCTTTTTAATAACACTAGTGCAGGAAACCTCTTTAAAATAGTATTAGATTTTATTCATCAGACTTCAAACACAAGTCAAAGTCGTAATTCTGTCTCACTGACGAAAAAATTCAAAATCAACGGTTTGTCACATTGTATATTTTTGGGCTGGCAACATTCTACCGAAGAGCTTGTAAAATGCTACTGCGTGCAATAAAATGCTACCGTTATAAATCACAGCTTTTTAATTTGTCTAAAGACATTCATAGCCCTACGTTTAATGCTTTGAAAGTATTTTTTCCCCTTTTATTTCCATTTATTCCCATCCGACGTCATAAAACATTGGTGTCCATTTATGTCACTGTTCCTCGCTCGCGTGACGTATTTCCTTGTTATTGTAGCAGGACTTTTCGTTTTCTATTTGGCACTCCAGCAAGGGTTTCTGTTTATTTGGAACTTCTAATCACATAGATTTATAAATAATTCTAAGAATGCCTAATGGTAAGTTAATCGTTGAATGAATTCTAGAGTCCCAGGCATGTAGTATGAGTGGCACAAGCTAGTGGCGGTACTTTTATACAAGCCTAAAAGCTTGGCTTGCCTTAATAACTACTCTTCATGATGTTAGGGTTTTGGAACAGTCTGCTTGCCGTATTTTTGACCCCTAGTCACGCCACTAACTAACTAACCAATCATGCACTTAAATCTTAGCTAAACATTTATCAGAACCAGCCGCGTAAAGTGCGAGCAATCAACCTTGGACCTGCAAGTTGTTACGAGTTACTTCGTGGGAATTCGCTTTACAACATTGCAGCTTTGCACATTTGCACAACAGCGAATATTATCATCCCAATTACTTTGCGAAAGAAGGTCATAAAGTCCACACAATCTAAACACAGCGATGGCATTGAAACATCGCCTTGAACTCTCTGGTTCTTCCACTTTTTACTCCTTATCACAAGTGAGTCGTACCAAGAGCTCTAACAAATTACCGCTTTAAGAGATACGTCGCAGCCGCCTGTTATCTGCGCCTCGCCCACACAAGACCGAGTTTTACGGCATTCTATTATCTGTTACCACTAGCTAGGCTGAAAATAAACTGCATTGACAACCCCTCACTGCGCTTATCGGGTTCCAGTTCTCAAATCAACAGTTCATTTTGGAGTTGTTTAGGGTTAGGAGTTTGAGTACTGTGTTACGCTGTTCAAAATAAATTCGATGCAGACAGTGAAGTATTGTGTTTATAAATTGTTTCAACCAACAATTGTCTAAACAGGGGTTTGACATTTTAATAGAAGGCTCTAATAAAAGCTGCTGAGCTCAGAAAAGGTCCAATAAATCTGACAAGTCATCCAACAACTCTTAGTTGGCATCAAGAGGCAATTACATTAGCCGAAGTGAAACGAAAACGAAATATCAAAATGAAGAATGCGTGGATCGAAACGCTGGTCGTTAGACATCTTTCCCGAAAGCATTCAGTCTATACTGAAATGTGGTTTGCAAAAAGAGAATGCGACATCAAAGCGTTGGCCGTTGAGGCGATCCGGTCGACGGAGACGTGATACGGTTTAGAAATAACCACAGTAGTCGCAACAAGAACTGTCGACGTCTCAAGACAAGCGCGCATTCGCCCACGGCGATGCAACTGTGAATGTCCGTGTCGAATCCGCCGTGAATTATTTCAGTGGACTTGTTACGTTCCATTTCAGTGAGCGTTTACACTGTCCTCGCTTTTGTGTCGATAATAACTCACCGGACAGCCGGTTGTCTCCATAAATTGGTTCATTAGTAACCATTCTTATTCATAACGACGTCGTATGCGACTTTATTCTGAGTTAACGATTTGAGCAAAACGAAAATTTGTAAATTTTCGCTGCGTTGTTCAAGATTATCCATTTTCGAAGCCGTATATTTTATGCAAATAATTGGATTTTATGTGAAACTCGGTTTAATCAAAATTCACGGCGTTTCATACATAAACATGCAATATTCTCTTTCACCTGCGCGATGAAAATTTGGGTCTGGACGCATATAAATGTGTTGCGGTTACGTTATTGACGCCCCCTCCTGAAATAATTACACGTTATGCGAGTTCCGAAAATTACACGAATCTCCCCTTGTAGAGCAGAGCGTGGCGGCGCAGCGGTAATGGCTCGTTAAAGTTGATGAGAGCTTGCGCCCTCGCCCCGCCTCGCTGCCTCGCCGCCTCGCGAGGCGCTGCTGACAGCACGCCTTCCTTCCTGACACATAAAACAAGTTTGGCGGTTCCACTACGCCGCCTTTGACATCATTTCCCGCAATATCCCTCGAAGATACCGCTTTCATATAAATTCAAAGCGAAATGTCCAATTGCGTTCCAATCAATCATAATTATTTACATTTTATTGCAACGTTATGTCTCATCTTATTGACGCACGTATATCACGTCCTCCGGCGTGAATGTTAACGCACTCGTTAAAGATGAAAATAGTTACTTATTCATACCAGTAGGTACGTCTGTACCGATGTCGGTGACATAATAAATGTCAACGAGATCAAAATACTACTGGCGGCGGCGCAATGCACAGCGAGGCTTTACCGATCCCTCTAATTATATCTAACGGGGCTCGGTGCCCGTTTACACCGAGACATTAAAATTAACTGCCGAGTGCGTTTGATCTTTCCATTAGAGCATCACTATAAATAAAGTTACTAATAAAAAGACTACAAAGTAATGAGTCAATCCCGTGTTCGAAATGGCGTGATATTTGGAACAATGTAGGTTACCTATCTTTTATTGTGAGTCTCGACAGCTTGAAGAAAGGCTGCATGCCCAAACTCAATAAGACTAGAATGTCGCGAACGTCGCAACTTTTGCTTTTGACTTTGTTACATTCGCATTTTACAGATCGAAATATTCCGCTTGGCGAAATTCGTTTAACTCCAGTAACATTTCGGTACGGGCTTAATAAAATTTCGAGGCACAAGGCGAGCCACGAACGAGACCGGCAAAAAGTCGACAGGATTCGTTTATTTGTAGCGAGATAAAAGTCGCACGCGCTGCATTGTTCTACAAATGGCGTGTAAAAACAAAAGGCGAGCGCAGGCGCGCGTCCGCGGACGACCGACATCGGTCATAATTAATTGCACTCATTCGCAGAAATCTGTCGACAAACAAACACACCGGCGGTGAAATGTCGTTTTATCACTCGCCGCCGTATTCATAAATACATTTTAATATCAATAAAGTAACTCATGTCACTTCAATTAAGTTGACGGAAATATCTTGTCTTGTCTTGTTCCGATTGTAAACATGGCCGGACAACAAGGGACTTTAGTTTGGGTTTCGAATATTTTAATCTCTAATACATTCGTTGGGATATGTACCTGTAGCCAATAACATTATTTTATGTTGTAGTGATATCTCAATCATTGTGATAACGCCGAAACAATGGTATACGAAGTTTTCGTTGTTCTTTTGATCTTTCTTCAGATAAGTCACGATAAGTCACAAGTTTTTTTCGAGGCACTGCTTTACGAAGCGACTTTTATTTTTCGAACAAAACCAACTTACATTCTCCTATGCAGGAAAACCAGTCTGAAATATCGCCCTCACATCGTTCCACGCTCTACTTACTGGGAAGAAAAATGTACATATACGTTAACAGAGCGGAGCCTTAGCACTTTACCCTTGGGTCCTACGGCGCAACCTCATGGTATCACCATGATTGAGTCAATAAAACACCGAGGCACCGAGGAGCAACGCGATCACAAGAACTAAATGCAACTAGGACCCCTATTCCATTTCGCACAACGACTCGACTTCGAAAATACTCCATCCCTCTTTTCCATATAAACAATGAAAGAGATATAAAAACTGTTATCGAAAAGGTTGTGTTAGTCGAGAATGGCTATTCTATTCTCAGCTCTGGGGCAAAGTGCCAATGAAAATCGAACGAGGTCCTTAATAGCGTAGTTTGTTCTATCGGTAAGAGCTTAGCACTTGCCTTTAATGCAATAAACATTAATTTTTGCTGTACTTGGACGATGCTAATGCAGCTTATGTTTAACAAGTTCCTGGTAAAAAGTAATTGTCGAAAAAGGTAAACACTTAAACCGTCTATGTTAGTTTAAGTACCTATCTGCGCGGAAACCTATAAATAAAACAATGATACAAGCAAGTTTACTGGAAAAGATTTATCACTCGTGTTTGTCCTGAGAACTTACGAATAAGCAAAAGGAAAGTTGGAACAGGAAAAACGTATGTTTTTATAAGGAAACGGCTTTGCTATTATGCTTACGTCCGTACTTATCAGATTTTTTCTCGCTACAATATAAAGGATCTACTAAATCCTCTTGGATGTTTTGCTCATGTAGCAAATGTGTTTTATTCCACCTTACTATTTGTAGATTCTCATTTCTTCAAGCTGCAGCGTAAAAAAGGAAATAATTTCGTTTTTATTATCATGGCACACATTCGGACAGTTTGTTTAATAAACCAGTGCACAGCGTTTGTATGCCTTAAAATTTACCGGAAATAAAAAATCAGGTCATTTGTATTCAAAGTCGAATGCTGGGAGGTACGTGTGCTATGGAGTGTTAAGGATATTTTACAACTCGTACCACTTTGTTGCCGAACGACAACTGTTAGGACATTTTAAAGAAGACCACGTATTGCAAATCAAATGTACGGCAAAAGACGAAGACCCTTTAGTAAGAAGTTACGTTTATGTTGCAATGAAAGTCCGTTTTGCCAACAAATTTTATTACGCTAACCGAAGAGCGGTTGAGTTTCAATTCATCAAAGTAAAACTTTTGTGGTTGGCAGTAAAATTCTTTGAAGTGAGCAAATATTTTATAGTTCTAAGCGAACCATAATATCTCTGCGAGGAACTATGCACACGGCGCCCGCAAAGTTAGTCGAGAGCGGTTTTGCGAGCAAAGGCAAATATTTGCCGCGGCCGTATTTATAAGTAGTTTTTGAAATAGAAACGGCTTATTAAAATACTTTTATGAACCTGAAAATAAAAGCCAAACAATAGAAATCAAAAAGTCTCCGACTGTCTGGTATGTTTCTGTGTTGCTTACGTGTTGCACAAAAAATGCCTATCAAAGGTTTAAAATAACCAGAAACTAGAGGCAGTTAAAGCCGACCCATATCCTATCAAAAGAATGTCACAGGATAAATCGTCACACGCAACGACAACAAAAAAGCGACGTATCATTATGACGTGTTATTAATCATTTTGCACAATACACGTCAGTTTCGTTTAGGGGAGAAAATAAAGGAAGGCTTGAGGCTATTATACTGGCAAAATGTTTGGTTTTATGGCTGGTAAAGGACGTATGTCGATTTGAAAGGATACGCTAACCCATTTTTGGAATACGACGTTACTAATTCGTAGTCATGTTTGGCAGGAGAAAAAGGAGCTCGTGGCCAAATAATAACAGCCGCTCGGGTCGATCTTTAGGTTAAGCAGTACTTGCCTAGGTTGGTCTGTGGATGGGTGACCACCCATTACATACCGAGTTTCCTCCGTGCCTCGGAAAGCACGTGAAGCCTTTGGTCCCGGTCATTTGTAAATCTGGCCCAGTCAGTGACCCAAAAAGTCTGACAACCAGTCTTACTAAGGGGTATTGTAATACAAAGTACTAACTGGATTGTGGAGGTCAGATAGGCAGTCGCTCCATGTAAAATACTTGTATTCAGCTGCATCCGGTTAGACTGGAAGCCGACCCCAACATAGTTGGGAAAAGGCTAGGAAGTTGATGATATTTGGCAGGAGAAATATCCCACATCTGACAATGACATTAGCTCAAAGAAAGAAGCACTTCGCCAATATAGAAACTTGACAACTTTTCGTAAATGGTCTCTTCTTAGATGCTTCCAGTATTTAAAAGCTTTATCATCCTTTTGTTCAGTTTTTTCAAAGGATTATAAGTAAGAATATTATAACTTAACAATAAACTAAAAAAATGGCGTCAAAAAATCTTCTCAACGCTGTGAACTGGTAATGTCCTCAAGAGACTTACGGCGTTGCCAAGCGTTATTGGTTAGGTAGACCCCAGGATATTTTGAAAGGCCCTATAAGGCATTTGAAAAGGCTGCTACAGATTGTTGGCAAAACGTTTTGGGATCTAGCCATAACTATAAAACCTTAGATTTATGAATATATTCGGCAACTTTTGGACAGGTTATAATGAATTATGTATACCTGCATGGAGATCTACTTTCTTATTATTTACCGTTTATCCATCCTACGCAAACAGATTTAAGGGAATGGGTTAACGACGATCGTAGGCGATGCCCTAGTCAACGTAATCTACTTTTAATAATACAAAATGTGTTTTTGTATTCTAGTCGGTCTCATCTACCTACTTGAATCTGATAGAGAAGGCACTATGTAAATTAAGTTTTTTCAACGTGCTTTCTGGCAAGTCCTCTTAGGGGCCGTCTCCACGAGCTAGAGAATCGCGGCGATATTATCGTCGTGTCACGTATATACGTATATACGAGAATATTGCCGCGATTCTCTCGCTCATGGAGACGGCCCTTAAGAGAGTGTATAGAATTATACGTGACACGACGATAATATCGCCGCGATTCTCTCGCTCGTGGAGACGGCCCCTTATAGTTTGTAGAGAGTTCTTGACGAGGGAAAAGATCAAAGGCATGGCAAACAAAACGGTGGCAGGCCTGATCCTGCCGAACTTAGAACTCTGTTTTCAGGAAGTGACAAGAACGGCCAAGGGTTAAAACATTATCACCGGGCCATGACAAAAATAAATGACGAGATGGGTAACAAATCCAGGATCCTCAGCTGCAAATTCACCCTGAAGATTATAGCAGGGAGGTACGACTCCCCTATATTTGGGTCCATAGTTCGTAGATGCATCTCGAACAACAATCTAGTTTCAAAATAAATAAATAATAATAAGTTGTGGCTAACATAATTTACAAGTTTCTTTTACTAAACTTCCGAAAAATAAGTTATTTTATTTTTACTTATTCAGATTATAACTTTCTTGCATTTGAGAGACTCCTTACAGCTGTTTTTGTTTTCTTTACCTTTAGGTAAAATGCAACTCCAAAAATAATATAACTTCATTCGCAGCCAATTTCACGCTACGTTTTTCTAGTCTCCACTCTAAATGAATGCGTGTAGGGTGCATCGAAGTCATGTAAAACATCGCATTACGCGTGTCGCGGCAGGGTCGTCGCTCGCCACGGTCGCAACAACTCAATTACGCACCTAAAATAACAGTCGCCATGCCGTGGGTGGTCTTACACCCGGAATAGACAAGTGAACGCTCAAAACGGTTGTAATAAGCGGATCTCCGCGGTTTATGTTCTTTTTTTGAAACCAGTATTAGATGATTGGTTAAATTTTAATATATTGATGTGTTCCATTTTTTCTCTTTTGATTTATGGAAGCCTGGTAGTTCGGTTGAAGTTTAACGTTGATGGTTCTGGGCTGAGATGTCAGTTTTGTGATTAATAGATGTTGTAAACGTTTTTGTAACAAGTGTTCATGGTTCCTAATTTGGTAACATTTAATTATCTGTCCAAAAAATGAGAACAATAGCTGCTTTAAAATAATTTGACAGTACCTGACCTAACACACCATAATTTATCTTTGTATGCTTAACTGCTAATGTTAATATTAGAAAGTGATCTCCTGTCAGGCTAATCTCCGGGCGCCATTTTTCATCCATCTTCTCGTCTGCGCGCGCGCATGACAGCGTCGCGTTTGTTTGAGATGCGCTTCCTGTCGTCGGAATGTGTTTGTCTAATTTCCGAACTGTTTGTTTAGTTGTAAAAGTTTAGATAGGCGCGCAAATTGATGCAAGTCACGAGAACGACAGGCTCCCTGTGAAAATATTTTCTTTATTAATAACGATATTATGGGTCATTCAATTTCTGTGGGCCAGTCTCATAGACACTTCTGAGAAATGCGTGTTTATATCTTAACGGAGGCATAAATAGTTTCGAAATAAATATGAGATTTATAATGTTTACTTTAAAGCATAAAATGAAATTATCCCACTTTATAGAGTGTAATACAAGCAAGCACCAGTGGCCTGTAAACGAGCCCCTTGATCCAACAACGTTCTAAATCACCCGGTTATAAACAATAGTAGTAGTAGGTGGTGGTTATCATAAAATAATTTAGTTAAACAAATCGACAGTTGCATTTCTCCCACAGAGATAGTAATAAAATAAAATCGGGTTGCGATTGCACGGTGCCGCACGATGCTGTCCTAGCTACGATTTATACGCCAGTGATTCATTCCTCTGTTGACAGTTATAGCCCGAGTCGGATATTGCACTTTTGCACCGCGTTCCCACTTCTGAATTATGGGTTATAATAACCGAAGATGGCTCACACATTGAATATGACAATTAAAAAGTTTATTCCTCAAATGTTACGAAGGAGGTCACATTTTTGCTAATTCATCCGTGAACTTTCTATTGCTTTGTAACGCATCCGAGCGACTGACGGATCGGTTTCCGTTTCACCTGATTCAACCTTTACATTCAATTGAATTTAAAATATAATAGCGTTCGTTATAACTGGCTACACTCTCCAAGACCCAGTTAACAACGACTCTAACCGGTTACCATAAACGTTATTTACAACAGAACGTTGTTTTTATATTTATTTATACTACGTTTAGTTTCATGCAAGTCCCATAAAATGTTCCGTAAATTTCTATCGAATCGGACAGTTCTGGGACTGATCGCTCATCCCGTCCATATTTATAGCTCTTTGATTTATTTTGTTATCTCTTTATTGCCCTTCTAACGACAAGCATTCTACTCCAAAGATTAATCACTCACGTCAACGTGATTTAGCAGAGCAACCGATATTTAATGTGCGCTATTTAGATAGAATACGATCCCTGTTTATATTTAGACGATCCACTAAGCGGTTAAATGTTCAATCGTCAAGGTAATAATTCATTATACGGCCGCCATAAAATGGCACTTGAGAGAACAATTAGATATTGTATTGTATTGGAATGTTACCAGTTACTCAAGGAGTTAAACAGCGTACATGCATTGGCTTTGGCACCGCGACTAATAAAAGCTGGTACCTGTTAGAATATTTCGCGACTAGCACTTACCGGTCGCTTTTATGTCATTTTCCATCGTAACATGGTAATGTTAATGAATTTTAATACATATTATTTCCTGTACGATTAGCTGCTGTACTCTAAGTATAGTATTACAGGCTATTACTATCGTTTCGTGTTGATGGGCGCGTGTTGAAAATTAAAAGGCTATTAGATGTCGTCCCACGCGCCGCGGCAGGTTGTGGGGTTTGTTCCCAGGCGTTGTAAGTACAAGTACAAGATACAAGTGGTAGGTACGGTAATAGGGCCTGCAATTGCGCGGCCCGTCGAGACACGACCGTGGGCGGTGGCGCCACGGCCGACTTTGATAGCGCAAACTTAGTATTAGTGTTGTACCCCGGTATCAGTTTGAAACAGTGATTAGTAGCGCCGGAGTTGCAAATTTCAATAATTACTAAATCGACCAATGGTTGACGACCGCGGTTTAACAACTTTTAGTTAAACCCAGCCAGCCTTCGTTTTAGGAACCAGTGCTATAAAATAAGTTCTAAAAGCTGGTGTTTAGACAGACATTATTTGCTAAGTGGTCTCTTATTAAGCTGCTGTTTGGAATTTTGATGGCAAATCGCCTAGGAATGGGGTAATGTGGTAGTAAAATATGTGTCTAATTTGTTACAATCTCCGATCTTGTATTTTGCTCGTTAATATTGCAAAATGGGTACAGCAATTCTAAAATCATATATTTATTTCGCAATACTTACATTGTAAGAATTCAAAGACTAACTTTATTTTAGCCCAAACTAATCATTATTCTCCTGCCCTTATCCCAATTTATTTGGGATCGGCGCAGCATGTCTTGTTCTTCCAAACTTCACTATTACTTATCATCTCATTAGAACCTCCTTTCTTGCCATATCATCCATATTTTAGTCCAAACTAAAATAAGAAAATGCATAATTAACTAACATTCAGAAACTGAGATTTATATCCCACAAAGCACGTTAACACGTCTCCATATCCGCCAGGAAAGTAACATAATGCCCATATTCCATTAGGCGGACAAAATAAAACGACTTTATAAAAGTTACCAACGAGCGTTGCAAATCATTGGAACGTCGACAGGCGTATTTCACACATTTACCTTTTGTTCTGATATTAAAATGAATATTTAATAACCATGTCCGATGACGTATGCCTGAGTGTTAATGCTGAGGATTTTCATTTAAATCGAATAGAGAGAATGAATAATGTGTGAACTGTAAACTTAAGCCCCTTTCTTTGATGTCGTTAGCAGAACTTGGAAATGAAGTTTCTCTGAAATTGTGTGTGAACGAAATAGTGCTAAAATATTGACGGAATGTATGGTTTCTAATAGATAATGTAGCTCAAAATAAACACAGCACCTACTTGGAATGTCATTTTAGTGTTCGTGAGGCTTTTGGAAATGATTTTCAAAAAGCCTCATGAACCTCTCCCGCCTTACCTCGTGTGCCTCAGTTAATAATACTTTTTCGTGATTCCTCCTTACCATTGTTCAATAATGCACAGAATAAACCTTCGCTCTAATTTGCATCGATAAAGAGCGAATATTCTCCCAGCAAAATTGCTGAGTGACATCCGGACGGACGGGGTTCTGTTTTAGCCAACCCTAAAATTGGAACTGGGACAAGGAGTTGGATCTATTTACCCGGAAAAGTGGAAATCTGGCAAGGATTTTCAGTCTAAAATGATGTTTGATCGATATAGGTAATCTATCGATATCTGCAGCACAAGACAAGTGTAGACATCTGGTTATGTAAATAATTGTGTTTGAAACATTCTCCACAAATCTTTCGAGATTCATTGCTCCTGGACCGGCAATTAAGGCAAAGCAGACTCCGACTAGACACCGCTGAATTTACTACCCGCCCTCTCGCCACTATTTGCATAATAATTTTCACTTATGAATAGATATTAAGGCGTTATTGCACTTATAAATATTAACGGCTAATCTCAGTCTGGTGAATGGGAGGGGCAGATCTTTAAAGATGATTTTCTTGTCAGCGTGTTGACAGCCGGTATGCTCTCGGTCCTAGGAAGTAATACATGATGAATGATAGTTATAATTCTGCTTTAATGAGCGTTTTGTGTTGTACAAATGCGGCTATTAGCGTGTGTTGTGAGAGATGGGTAAATGGAGACTTGTTGCGGTGTTAATATAAATGATACGGCTATTGCCGCCTTAAGCGATGTTTTAGAAAGATTTCAGTGTTAAGATGATTTAGTTGTTGTATTTATTAATGAAAACGTAAACGTACTTGTGGAATACTTTATCTGGTAAGATAAAAGGCAAGAAGGCACGGAAAAAGAGGACATGTAAGGAGTTGGGGGAGGCCTTTGCCCAGCAGTGGGACAGTACAGACAAAAAAAAAATAGACTTGTAACTGTACATTTGAATAGTTTAAACTTAAAATTGCCCCAGTTACCTATTTATACTTTTAAAACTATATAGCACGAAACCTGTTTTTGTTTACATTCTTTTGAATGAAATTGTATTCAAAAGTCGCGTGTCTTCGATATCTCTACCTTCAGTCAAAGTTATAGCACATCAAATGACCATTATCGATATGAAACAACATCCAAAATAAAGCTGTTATCATTCCACGTATGCTAATACGACTCACCTGCATTAAATAGAAGAACAAATATACCCAAACATCAAAAGAAACTCATCGAGTAGAAAGATAACGAGTAATGAAGCAATTTCAATGTAAAATCTTTGGGGTTCCTCAAGGTACAGGTATTGGTGAACAGTGATAAAGTTATAAAATCGCTTGGCGTGATGCGTGACCGCACTTCCAAAGGCTGCTATCTCGGGGGGAGTTTTATTGAAAAAGTTCAATCCGTGATCCGACTGCGTAACCTACGGAACCAGTGAAATATGAATAATAATATCCGCTATGTTCTCGGCGCGTAGCTTATGGAATCCGGGAAATATTAGGACGATGTGCTTTATGCGTGAGTTCGAATAAAGCGCGGTCTTATGTTAAATTTCGGGAAGGTGGGCGCAGTTTTAGTTTTGACGATCTCTGCTGGCTTATTTTACCTTTGGGGAGATTTCTTTTTGTTTTATGTGCGATTGTGCGCCAAGTTCAAATTAGTTAACTTTTTGACGTGACAACGTCTTATAATTTGATGGAGCCGGATGCACGCACGAAATAACGGGCGTTACCTCGCTCTGAGGCGTTCCATAAAACAATTGCTCAACGCACATTCATACTTGTACAAATTATGTACAATTAAAAAAAAAAAAAAATGACATAATTGTATTTATGCATACAAATAAATGTAACTTGATCAATTCAATTGTGATTTCCATTTACCTCCTTCTCTATATCCATACAAAATATCTATCAAACAAATAAAATTAAAATTTTCTTTTGAAAAATGCAACCATTCCATCAGTATTTTCTTATGACATTGTCACGTTCAACTATCTTCAGTAATCCGACTTTACAGACAACCGATTTTTTTTAGAGACAATCGGGGTGCCACACAGTCCAAGCTACGCTCCTTCTGCGGCATGCCCATTTTTGCGCACTTAGCCTATAAAGATCTCAATGGAGTGGGCCGCAATCCACCACGTGCGCCTTGTTCGGGTCGGTTACTGTTAGGTCCTATCACACCAGCTCCAAACTTTAAACTAAACTGCCTTAATCGAAATCCTTCCTCTATCAGTTTAGTAAGTAAAGCGTAAAACGACACACGCGCGGCACAAAGCTTGGGCTTCAACGATCGGTCATTAATCACATATTCGGTGCTGCCGTCAATCAATCTTGTGACATCCGCAAACGAAGCGGTTTGCTCGCTTCAGGTCGTTTACATTGCCTGTCGGGGTTGAGTTTGAGCGAGGACGTGCTGTATAAACTAGGCATGTTATAGAACCTTATGTAACTTTGAAATAGGACATGCTAACTTCTGCCCTGGGCTTCGCTCCTGTGGTCCATTTTTTCAGGTATTAAAAGTTAGCATATATCACCTTCAGACTCATTATGTATCTCTATGCAAAAAATCAGGTTTATTGTTGCTCTGAGATCACGTGAATAAGGAGCAAACTCACAAACCTATTTTAACTTTTATAAATAAATAAATAAAATGAAATTCATTTAATTCACTTAACATGATCCATACAATGTAATTAAAAAATAAAATAAATTATCACAAATATTTTATGATACTAGTAGGAATTTACTTTCATTACAGCCCATCGAGCAGACTTTTTAACTGAAAATGCCACTTTCTAAGAAAACTGAGAAAATCTGTTCATCAAAGATGGAAGAGGTAATTCTCATTTTAAAATTCTTGGTCTATGCATAGACTATTTGCATAAAGATGAACGTTTTGAGACTAATCCTTCAATGTCTTGAAACATTTATCTTTTCATGCAGACTTTAGGAAGCTACCTTACTTCGTGAAATCAGTAGATATCATCCAATGTCATCCTAATTATTACTTAATCGCTACTCCATTGATTTTGTAGCTAAACGTAATATTCCAAAGGATCACTTACAGCCCACACTAAAAACAAGATAGGGGTGGAGTCGATATTGCCAATACCACAATTAAAATATTGCGAACCGTCAATTTGTTTCTACATAATTAATAGGTATTTTAATTATAATTGCTCTTGATTGACTTCTGCCACGCAATGATACGTAACTAATTACTTAAATACATTGTTTGTTAGAGCAAGCCGTGTGGTCTCCAGGTACTAGGAAGGCAGTTACAACTAGGCAGTGTTGTAAGCTGCAATGACTAAGTGAATATAATAACAGAACCCGTTGGTACGAAACGGTGAACGAAATCTTTGTAAAGAAACCGACATGTTCTAGAGGCACAAATTCGAAAACGTAACTTCCATCAACCCGCCCTGGTGCCGCTTTTTGGGATGGCTACTAGCAGTAGCGAAGGGTCAATTTTTGTAAGAGGTAAGCCGGAGTACACGGGACCCAAGTATTTGGTTTACAGTTTATATGTGTGGGTGAAGTCATAGTTATGCACACAAACACAAAATAAAACGAGCGAGCTCGATTTTTATTAGTGTGCGTGTGGCACATCAATTACCATATACCAATATATAGTCATCATTCACTTATGATGCTGAAGGAGATATAATATTTTGCATGATGTCACTATAGCAATCCTGGCACAATGGATATAGTCTTTAGTCACTGAACGAGAAGTCGTAAGTTCAAATCATGCATGCAATAGTATATTCTTTTTCTTTTTGTATTCATTATTTTGTTAAAACATTATTTAAAGTAGAATTTATAACGATTCCAACGTTTGAGACAAACATTGAACTCTCAGGCTATTTGATTTTGACTGTTTAGACAACAACTACCGACAATTTAAAAATATTGTTTTCAAACACCTTCATTTATAAAAAAATGAGCATTCTTAGTTGTCAATCTACGAGTATTTGCATGACTGAGTTTATTGATTACTACTCTTGAGCATGTGTGTGGTTTTATTTCTGTGGATCCCACCATGCAACATTTATCAATGTTCAAAGAGGTGGAAATCGTTGTTTTGGATGAGCAAAACGTATCTATATTATGTGAAATTGTGAGTGTAAATGTGGTGCTGCCTAACAAACGATGGGACACTTTATATCGTGTCCTGCCTGTTCTGTTGTTTGCTCCTGTGAAATGCATCACAGAACGCTACTGAAAGAGCCAAACTCGTCGCCAAATTTTGGGCTGACTCAATTTGAATTGTTATCGATTAGCGTATCGATGAGAAGAAGTGAAATTACGAGGCGCTTAATGATATCGGTGAGTAACAGTTAGATATTACGTTGATATTATACCTACTTCACTTTAACTAACTCCTCTATTCTCTTTATTTCTAGTAAACATTGAAAGGGATGTTTACTAGGAATAAATAATTAATGTAACTTAAGTGCAATACCTACCATAGTTATAATAATATATTATCATAACTGAATTATTATAGTTTCTTTTTTTAATTTGTAATCGTATGATGATTATGATAAAATTAGCTTGGTCTAAAATTAGCTTGATCTAGCCTTTAGACAGATTAAAGAAAAGCCTTTGAATAACGTAAATAAAAATAGATTATAATGTTTGCTAATGTCAGTGTTTATCTTATATTTATGTATTGTATTATTATAAGTAATATTAATTAGGTATATATAAGTATATTGAATAAACATAGTGTATATATAGTATAAAAACATAGTGTTTATTTATTATAATATTAGCTATTATTATAAGTATTATAAATACTGTTTTTATCCACAGGGGAGAACCGCGCAGTTATGGGTCCGCCGATATGCGTATTTTGGAGACGTAGAACATCTTAGGCCAAAACCAAAGGCAAATTCATCGACTCGACACTACGACATCGTGGCAAGGCACAAGGCTGATCCCTTCTTGTCCACCCGCATAAAAGTGTGCTTACAAACTGTGAGATCTCATGAGACGAAGGTTACAAGGAGTAATAGAAAACGAAGGATTGCCGACTCATTATTAGTCGAATTTATTTTAATTAGTAGACGAATATGAATCTTATTATTATGCAAATAATGTTCATATTTGTTAAGCAAATTAGAACAAATACAAAACTTAGTAATAAGTAGGTAGGTATAAAACGTTTTTTTTTAAAACCACAACTCGTAAATTATTGAAAGTATGGTGAAGTGATGTTATTGTTATGCGATTAGAAGTTGTCATAATTTCTTACTATCTAACATGTTGATTCACTTCACCTCTAATTTTACTTTGATTCAATTTATATACCTACCTACTTTGACAAATTATTTACGTCAATCCTTACCAATAAAAAACTTTGTATTTGTCAAAAAAACAGGTAAACAACAGTGTATTAAATCATTGTATCGGCCACACAAGTTTTTTTTTCTAACATACAGCTCCCACCAAATTGAACCTTAAAACAACCAAAGGAACATATTGGAATAAACGAGACGGATAATTTGCTAATGACCCAAGCGATAAGCTAAGCAAACAATAGCAATGTTTATCTAATAAAAAAATCAAATTATTTCATTGGTTATATTTAGTTACTTTTTACTTTTTGCTTGAGTAATTTTATTGGCCACAAAATAAATTTATTAAAAAACAAAAAGTAAAAAGTAGCAAAAATAATTCCTCAGTTGGGTTGGAACTCGCGTCGTCGAGGTTAGATCACTAGCTAACGCAAGCGCTTACACCAATCGGCTATGGTTACCATGTTAAGTTTGTATAAAATGTTGGGCTTTATTGTAAACTCGTTTATATTATTTTTACTAGATTACCCGACAAGCGTAAAGATAAAAAAAATAAACCCCGTGTAGGGTACAATATGTTTACTCACACAATAATAATGAGCGGCTGTATGAATATTACCGGCTCGTACAGCAAGTCAAGTTAATTTAATTTTGTGTTTGTGTGCATAACTATGACTTCACTCACACATATAAACTGTAAACCAAATACTTGGGCCCAGTGTACATATCTTTATTGTGATTATATTATTTGTCTATAGAATATTGACTGTGCCATTTTTCAAAGGGAAGCCGGTAGGAATCGAGTTCTATGGAAACTGCTACTAGAGAGAAGCCCTGACCAGCCGTTGGAATTTTACAAGCTGATTTTGCAACAACACACGGAGGTTGATATTGGGTAAACGAAGTTGCCATTAGTACTATTGATAGAATTTGATTGGCCCATGCTCCGATTGATAGAACCAGCGAAAAGAAAAATACCCTTGGTCCTACTAGTAGAACCACGCGGTCGAACCACGGGCAATAATCGGATATTTGTAGGTTCTCCCCGAGTTCATCAAAATATCGAAATAAATCAAGGGAAGCAATTGCTGTCCTTCTCAGAAATGACATATGGGACTTATTAACTGACTGTCAGATAAGTCCGAGGTACTAAGGCTTTATAAATCTGAGCTTTTTTCTCGAGATACGGAGATGTACGCGCTTGTGGTTCTTTAGTTATAAGTAGGTACTAGTACAGTTATTAAAAGTAATACTGAGCTAATTAAAAAACAAACAAAACATTCCAAATGTCCCAAAAACACGATTACAATTATTGGAACAAAACAAACCGCTTGAAAGCTCCGAACAATATTTCAAAATTACCGCTCGCGTGAAAATTGTTAATAAAAAATATCTTAATTGTAATGGATGGCGTGTTCTGTGATACAACAATAATAAATTACCTCGTAATTATATCGCTCAGACCGTGTTTACCATAATGAGTGAGATAAAGTGGGACGTAGTAATTTCTCTACTGCGTTTACCTTAAATAAATGGCATAGAGCGGCCACGGGCTATGTTAAATGTTTAGTAGTGTACGGTAGTTTGTTTTGCTACTATTAAGCGTATGTGTTACTCACGAATTCTCTTTGTTGCTAAAATCTACGTCCTGTTTGAGGTTGGCTGGTGTTTGTACATAATCACACCAAATATTAGTTGTGCCATGTTTTAGATTAAGACCTCTGCCTTACCCTATGGGGAATAAAAGCGTGGTGTTATGTTAGCGTGTTGTTCGTCTTATACCCCTTCTACTTTAAAGTACGAGTTCAAACTTGCCTGAAAGTAAAATTACCTAAATATTTTTTTTTAATTTTCTGACTTTTGTTGCTTTGCAAAAATATGCATTTATTGATGTTGTGTGATTTGTTAAACATATACTTTTGAGGCGTGTAGTATTCATGAAAATGAGTACATGAGCAATGTTTACTAATGGGAACAACCATGAAGTCGCGAAAAAATATCATTGGCTCCACACTTATGGTCGCATATTCGGAAAAAAAATTCGGGCATGAAAGGAGGTGTCTTATGAGATGACGAGCAATAGAGAAGAATGGAAGAAGAAGACATTCTGCGCCGAATG
This sequence comes from Noctua comes, assembly GCA_963082995.1. Lineage (NCBI taxonomy): Eukaryota > Metazoa > Arthropoda > Insecta > Lepidoptera > Noctuidae > Noctua > Noctua comes. Next base: position 8,289,061 of record OY720270.1, read on the forward strand.
ATGATGATCTGGAAAAATTGTAGAGAACAGTTGTTTTTCTTTTCATATTTTAGAATGAGTCGCGTAAAAAAGTTATTACAGTATTCATTTTCATTAACAATGCATGTACATTGTACAACAAAGTAATACAAGGTTTTCAAATTAAAAGAACACAGAATTGCAGAAGGAAGCGCACCCATTGTTTTTTTTCGTCTATCATGAACGTTACATTTCTTTCTTCTGTCGTTTTTCATTTCTGCTATAGGTAGGTAAGGTACTGATGAAAAGGAAATAGACGGATGTACGTGTCTTAATTAAACAATGGAAAAATCATGTCTGTATATTATGAGGGCCATTTATTCGTCAATGGGACAAGTCTGATCGATTAAATTACGTGGTTTGTGGTGATGATGTAGGAATCTAATTTATATTTTTTTTATTAATAGGGTTGAAGCGATAAAAAATATGTTTTTTTTTTTAAATATTTTATGTACTTATGCCATGTGCCACATAAGCGTATTTTCTTTCTTCCACCATCACTAATTTCCACTTTTTATGAATACTAGGAATTGAGAAATACATTATTAAAACATTGCGAAATTCTTTCATTTTTCATTATTATGAGAAAAAAAAACATTAATCACATCTCATGACATTACGTTCTCGCTGACATTTGCGAGAAATCCTCATGAACACTTGTAAATGTCAGCTGGCAAAGCTAGTGTTTCATTTCTTGTAACCGACACTGATGCATCTATTACAGTAACCAATGGTTGTTATTAGATAATGACCAATGAACACCTCGGGAGTCAACCAAATATCGGTTTAAAGAAACTTTATTCCAATAAAGACATATATGTCACTTACTTGAGAACAATACTAAAAAAGATACATATATAAATTACAATAAGTTCGTCATCAGCATCATAGTTAACAGTTACCCATCCAATGCATTCATTTCCAGAAGAGATCGATCCGCAATTATGTGCTGGCTAAGTTGAATTTTGAATGCATTGAAAGAGTGTAGATTTCTTATACAGGACGGTTATTTATTATAGAGTTGTGCTCCTTCAAAAGTTAGTAATATCGGAAGGACTTCCTTCTAAATGCTTAATTCAGTATCGATAACGCATCTGTTGAGGAACTCCTGGCTAGATGTTAACACGGGTCGATCTTTAAGGTTAAGCAACGCTCGCCGAGGTCGGTCCGTGGATAGGTGACCATCCATTACATACCGGGTTCCTTCCGTGCCTTGGAACGCCAGTTAAACAGTTGGTTCTTTCTGGTCTTTGTAGATCTTTGACAGTTGTTATTTACAGATGCTACTCCTCCGCTATTCTTTTCTGATTAATTTTGTTGCGAGATCCAAGACAGTTACATTGTTTCTCTGGGACTTCGTCGATTGTTTCGGCGCTTTTCTGGTGGTAGTCACTTTTGACTCTGGCTTTCAGAAGTGGCAGTGGTTTGGAAACAGTGTGGCGGGCTTGTCCCAAAAAAAGTCGTGGGACAGTGGCCCGCAAGTCTGACAACCAGACTTACCAAGGGATATCGTACGTGTTACCCAGTTACTGAGGTGATCTAAAACACTGGTATTCAGCTTTATCCGGTTAGACTGGAAGTCGACCCCTACATAGTTGAGAAAACGCTAGGCAGATGATGATAATGACCGCGGAAGTCCACCAAATATCGGAAGGAAGACCAAATGTTCGATCCATTACCGGCTTTCGATAACTCATTTAGAAACAAAACAGCATCGGACAAAGACAATATCTACTTCCCAGTAAATACACACAAAGCTGTTAGAAAGAACATGTTTATAGGAAGTGAATGTAATTAGAACGATAATAATTTGGCTTAATTAAAGCAAGGAGTTTATTAACGAGGTCCGTATGCGTTTAATGTTTAAGTTAACCGCTAGTGTAGTTGCATGCAGCGACGTTGTAGAGGAAAGAAAAAAGAAAGGAACATGTGAATGCATTTTGTGAGATTTTCTTTACATACGCTTATGGGTTCCTTCTATGTTTTTAAGCTTGTCGTGAGTTTCAATAGGCAAAAATGGCGTATTTTATTTCATGCGGATAGTTGAATACGTGAACGCAGAAAATCAAACGAAAAGCTCCCGTAGTCATTTGTGCAGCACTATGTAGAAAAGGTGCATTACTGATGCTACGTCCAGTCCGGGTCCAGTCTAGCTCTTGTATATGACCATCATGAATTGAAAATATTATAATTATCACACAAAATAGATCTTTGCTCGGAGAACGGATGGCCGATGGGGCCGAAAAGTTCTGGAGTGGCGACCGCGAACCGGAAGACGTTGTGTTGGAAGGCCTCCAACTAGGTGGACCGATGACCTGGTGAAGGTTGAAGGGGTCCGCTGGATGCGAGTCGCACGGGACCGGTCAATGTGGCGTCACTTGGGGGAGGCCTATGTCCAGCAGTGGATGTCTTTTGGCTGAAAAGATGACGATAAAATAGATCAATACATTTTTTACAAACGAAATTGTTAATGAGGTGGATGTCTTAATGACAAGCTCAACATTTCGAAGACTATTCAGATATTTCGTTCCATTCACGAACAAACAGGAACAAAAGGAATCCGTTTTCCAATTTGCAGTACGAAATCCTAAAAATGCTAACAAGTAATATGCCGTGATCCTATGAAATGAGATCGTTAGGGGGTTTCTTTTAAAATAATTTGGATCTGTGCCAACGGCTCGGCTCGCAACTGGTGGTGGATTTAACCCTTAATGCTCACAGAATTAAAAGCTTCCAATTCTATTTACCGTCCGTTGGTTTGCATGTTAACAGAGAACATTGTATATATGTCGCAGAATACTTGAAAAAAAATGAGTTTTCGAAAATTTCTAGGTGCAAAATAATAAAGCTTCATCTGCCTAGCTTTTTGCCAACTATGTTGGGGTCGGCTTCCAGTCTAATCGGATGCAGCTGAATACCAGTATTTTACATGGAGCGACTGTCTATCTGACCTCCACAAACCAGATAACCCTGGGTAACACGATACTCTATGGTAAGACTGCTTGTCACTGTCAAAAATCTACAAATGAGAGCCGGTACCAGCGGCTTAACGTGTTTTCCGAGGCACGGAGGAATCTCGGTTTGTAATATAGTATCACCCATCCACGGGCCTACCTAGGCAAGCACGGCTTAACTTAATGGTCGACCCGAGCGGCTGTTATTATTTAGCCACGAGCTCTTATAAAAAAGCTTGTCATAGGTAAATCGCGAATCATTACGATGAGTAGGTATGAAAGCTGGTTTACAGCGTCTCTTGAGCCATATTCTCACCAACCAGAAAGATGTTACGAATTGACCCTTCGATTATACAATCAACAATCAAGTTTTTAAACGTCTTAGCCAGATTGTTTGTTTGTTTCGCAAAGATTTTGACTTGGATACGGTCAAAATTCTAGAATTTTGGCAAAAAAACGACTTTTCCAGTCATCTATGTATTATTGTACAAAGTCTTTCTAGCAATGCGTAAAATTGTGTGCAATGGTAATATTAATTGGACAGAGTTTCACCGCCATGGCGTTTTGTTATTAGATTAATTTATTCATGAGAGTACATGAATTTATTTCTCGTGCTGCATTCTAATTTGATTAATGTAAAATTGTGTTTGTTTACATAAGTTTGTATCATTTTAAGGTGATTTATGAAGATAATTTTGTGTTTGTTGTGTAAAGACCCAGATAGATATAAGTGTGCCAACAATATGGCAATCCCATAAGGCCAGCAGACTGTTCTGAAACCCTTACATCATGAAGGGTTTTAAGAACTAACCAAGCTTTTAGATATATATGAAAGTACCGGCGGCTCATACAAAGAATATTTATGTATACCGAATACATATTGGTATATGTGTGTGTAGAGTTTTTTCCCCCAATCAACAATAGCATTTTGGACAGTATTTCAGGGAAACGAAAAAGTTACAAAACGACTCTTCTTTATGTGCCCAGTATCCTTTTCCAATAACATTAGCATGAACCCTTAAATCTTCCCAGACGGAAACCAAACTTTCCTAAGTTACAACCTTAAGCATCCTTTACTACAGAGAGAGATAATAATAACGTAATAATAAGAAAAGTTTTTATTACACCTAACAAAACTATAATAACTGGCAACACAGTTTGCCAGTTAACTCCATAAAGTTGCCGTGTGCTGACCCTTTCAGCTTCTTTTATTATGCTTCCGTGGTTCGAACGTCACTGTTTATAGGCAATAAATTTTGCACGAAAAACGTAAACTTTTTCGGCTATACGGAAAACTTTGCATTATACCCCGCTAACTCGCGTAAAAAAGGGTAAAGGGCGATTCCTACTTTACATGTAAAGGGTTGTGTATGCTTTTGTGTATTACGGAATTCACGAAGTATGATAAGGATATTGGTATTTTTGTGTGTTTATTGCAGTGTGAGTTATTGGTGTTTTTCACGGTAAGAATGTCGCAAATTAGAAATTCCCAACCATAATTTAATTTAAAAGAGAATTTTCTGTTTGCTACGTTCCATTTACATCTATGAACTGAATCGCTGATATTGAAACGTTTAGAATACAGCTTCGAACAAAGAAATTGTAAAACATTTGCACAGTGCTCATGAATATGAACAGTTTTGACTACTTACAATAACAAAATCAGCTGCTTCATACAAAAATTCTAGTACCTATCCGAAGACCCGATCCATATTATGGAACACTTGGACACACCTTTTTATTTTTCTTCCATAATAAAGTTGTGCATTCTTTGTTTGCACAACAACTACTATATTATTTATGACATAAATATGGGTGTTCGTACCAAGACAAAAATTCCAAAAAGCATGGAAAAAGACAGAAATCAGACTATGGTGTCACATACCCCATAAATATTTAACGACTGCCAAGATTTATCACCTATGTTTAAAATTAATTTAGAAACGATCGATTTTGGTCATAGATACGGTGTAGGAAGATATTGATTTCCAATTTGATAAACGAGAATTTTTGACGAAATATTTCTTTAGACATGAATCAGCAGAATAGATGGCCTATTGCACACCCACATACGTGTAAATATTTTAACAACGACGTAATATTTCATCAAATAAGTCGGACTTTGAATGTCTGAACTTTTGTTATCAGGATAAGCTGAACCGCTCATCGGACTAACGTGTCAACACTCAAAGAGGTGAATATTAAACAAAGACTGTCGTCGTTTGTGCAATTACGAATCCCGAGATTCTTTGCACACGTTACCCGCAACAATGATTCCATGGAGCTTTTGGTGATTCTAGGTTGAGTCTAAGGCACGAGACCACGTGGTCGATCACCAACCGATGGACTGACTCCATCAAATCTGTCACCAAGATGCCTGTGGCAGAATATGCTCGCCATGCAGCCAATGGAGACAGGTGGGAAAGGATCGCGAAGGCACCGACCGCAGTTGTCGGCGACCACACATGACCACGACCACTCTGTCAAGAGTGAACAACTAAGAAGAAGAAGACTTCTGTTCTATCTAACCTATAGATACCTGGTTATACTTCTGTATTCTGACCGTGATAAAGGTTGGAAAATAGATTTTAAAAAATCAGCATTAACAAATATGTAGACTGGTACAGAATCACACAGACGACACTGAAAAATCTTTTTAAAAAACACAATATACGAAACCAATCAAATACCAATATATGTATTCGATACTAGATTCCGATATCCAATCGGACGGAGCAGTCGAGCCATCTCGCAGAAATATGGCATGCAATAAAATATCGATACGGGAAATAGGGAAGCAATTGGGAGCATCAGGAATCCCGGAATCCCGGACAATCGCTGGAAAAACTCATATGAATTTGGATGGCTGTACGAATTGCCGTTCGTATTCAATACCATTATGATAATGTTGGTATACCTACCCATATAAATCTTTACTGGTAAACATGATAAGTTAATGCATACATAATAAGTATCACAGTTGTTTGTAGTGTTGAATTACTGTTGAATTTATTGCCTTGTTTTTTCTTGGGAGATAAACATTTCTTTATCTGCAAAATTTATTTCAATGAATGTATATTTAATAGGGACGTAGCTCTCGCGATTACTATAAATCCCCACTTCTGATGTAAAACAATTAACGCAATTTCGTATGGATCTACTTGCGGATAGAAGTTTATGTTACGACAAACAAAGTAGGTGTAGCAAAAACTGACAATGTATCAATAGTTCACATTGTAGGCATTAGTTTCGATTTCAATAGGTTCGACAAGAGCGGGATAGACCAATTAATTTAGGAATTGCGCCTGAATTTTTCCTTGCTGGTGTTCTTCAGAAAGGTCGGGTGCATAGTGTGCGTGTGTGATCAGCTGTATGAACATGAATGAAACTAAAAGAGTTTGTCAAGATAGTAACGCATGGAGTCCTGCAGTTTCTGCCTACACTAGCAATGTGTGTGAATTCATTTGCCTATTGTTATAAGATTATGACGTCATCGTTGTTATCAAAACAGACCATAATCCTCATATTCAATTAATCCACCGAACCATTTCTAACTCTAATACGATTTGCAGGCATACCGGAGACGCAATGTACTGCAATTGAAGCGGATAAACAAATGCCCCGTACATTCGTAGCCGGGCGGTACTATTCAGTCGGTTCAGCTGTAAAGTAGATAAGTACAGAAGGTCAAGTCCTTTCTTCTTAGCGTGTCGATGGCAAATTTTCATTAAATAAATTTAGGCTAAAATTCAGCTTTGCGAACTTCGCTCGCTGATGCATTAAATTAGCAAAACTGTACGAACACATACACATTCTTCTTCACGTTTGCAAGGAGTGTTACTACTACGCCAGACAGCAGCAAGACATTGAAATTTTTTATTTATATTTAATTCACAAGTAACATGACTCACAATGTTAGTAACAATATTTCCTTACAACTATGTTAGTAAAACTTAACCTACTCACTTAACCTAACACTGCCTTAGAGATTTATGAGAATCCCTGCTACAAGCTCAACACCGATGTAGAAAGCTTGCAGCAACGATTCACACACAAGCAGTCCAGTCTGCTCGCAACACACTGCAGTATAATGTTGGGGCTGGCCCGCACCCGGCGCACCAGGGAAGCGCATCTTTTTCGCATCGTGGTAAATGAATAAAGGTCAATGTAATTTTGACAGACTTGACAGTAGCATCAACTGACCAGCGACCTTATTGGAATTAAAATAAAAATCACTATGATTTTGACAGTGATACACACAATCAGTGGTATATTACTGTAAAATGTACTCCCAATATTGGCATTCATTCGTCATTTAGGGCCGGTATCCACCGAAGCGGAGACGGGACGAGAGGAGAGGCGAAGTGTTGTAAACCACCAATAGAATTTCGTTACTTACACTTCTCGTCTCCGCTTAGCTTTACTGGAAACGGTTGAACAGAGAGGAGAGGAGATGTCACGTAATTGTTTAGGCCAGTGGAGACGAGAAGAGACGTAAGCTGCGTGAGGTGGAACGGTGTTCTGTGAACGGCGTGCCGCTTTGCAAATCTCCTCTCCTCTCCGCTTTACATATCTCCACTCGTCTCCGCTTTGGAGTCCGGGCCTTAAGCTCGTAATACACATGCCAGTAACTTGCACAATAGCATGCAAGCTTCTTGCTTGCCATTACACCTTAACCACTTCTGATTGATGAATCTTACTATGGCAGTGAGTAACTTGCGCTTGCTTAAGGATTAACATAATCGTACGCGGCGGCCTATGGCATTAAGTCCGCCCGTGCACTTTGTGCTTGAAGTGTTAATAAATAAATAAATAAATAAATGTGCGAATGAGCCTGTTTTTGCTGTTGTACGGAGCTGGTCTTCTGTGTCCTATCTACCCCGTGACGCAGCTGTACAGATTCAACCGACGGATGAATGAGTTCGATCTCGATCGTGAGGGGATGTCTATTGGATCTGTTGATCTGTGTCGAACAATAGATGTTGTCGTTGTATTGTATTGACTAGGTACGTGATTTTTTTTCATCCAGAGCGATGGAAAACATTTTGCTGTTATTTTTGTTTGAAACCTTTTCTGCGAGTCGTATTTTGTTTGTTGTGTAAACAAATGGTGTTGTAAACACAGATTGTTGCATGAGGCTTATGCAAAGTAAAGTAGGATTGCTGGTTAACAGTACATAAAAATGTCATAACATTTTACAGCGTTATGCTGGTACAATGTACGGTTTACGTGCTACAAAAATCCACAGATTTTAAGGTGTGTTTTAGAACTTCCTTTAAGTCCACTTAGAATTCCAACTCTGGCCTTTATTCAGAACGGTAATCGATCTATACTCAGTCGACTTGAAATTCAAATCGAGCCTCAAGTAGAGCTGGCAGTGTTAATTACTTATTGGTTTTGCATCAGCTTGTTTTAGTTTACGATTTATTATAATTTTATTGGGAGATCTACGTACTTAATGAGTTGTGTACCGGTTTTAGATATTTTTACTTTAACTGAATTTCATTATTCGTCAATTGTAATGAGTGACTGGAAAGCCATATATGTTTATACCTAAGTCATCATCATCATCGGCATAACCTTTTCCCAACTATGTTGGGGTCGGCTTCCAATCTAACCGGATGCAGCTATTTTACGTGGAGTGGCTGCCTATCTGACCTCTACAACCCAGTTTTGTACTGGGTAATACGAGACCCTTTGCTAACTACCTGTAACGACTGTCAAAGATCTACAAATGACAGCCGGTACCAATGACTTGACTTGCTTTCTGAGGCACGGAGGAAACTTGGTATGTAATGGGTAGTCACCCATCGACGGACCAATCTAGTAAAGCGCTAAAGCTCAGCTAAAGATCGTCCCAAATGGCTATTATTATTTAGCCACGAGCTCCTATAACTCTATACCTAGGTAGGCACAAAACATTGTAACCTAACCCTCTCAATCCGCAGCAGAAGATAACAAGAATACAAAAACCACCGGCACACGAAGGGAGGCTGAGTGAAATTGACAGATTTATTTGCGTTCGATAAACCCGGGATTGCGACTGGCTGCATTTTTTACAACATCCAACCCTACGCGCGACGCCCGGAATAAATTCATCGGAATCCTGAAAATTAGCTGCAGTTTTGTACAGTGGATTTTCACTCTCGCAGTCTGAAATATTTATTAGTTTAGTGTATGTAGTAATTGGTGCTGTGTGCCGATTAATTGCTATTGTATCGTGTAAATTGCGATTTAGTGACGGGGCTTAACTTTTTTTTAATGTTTAGATGACAACGTAGGCGGAACAAATGACTATCAGAGTTTGGTTGAGCCGTGTATTTGTTGATTTATGAATATGGTTATGTCCTGTATTCCATTTATGGTAGCGGCCATTGTGGAGCCCATGCTCAGCAATTTTATGAGCAGTTATTAATGGATTAAGAGACGACACACTAAAAACATCCGTCCAAACCCCTACCTGACCATTTCCGGAATATTAATCAGAAAACAACACGGCAAAAATCCACACATCACACACATGCTCGTAAAATGTTCGTCCCACCACAATTTGGTTTTAACACCGCGTTTGTACACACGTTGGTCGTCTCAAACCACGTTACAGTCGGCGCGGTACAGCAAGGAAGCGGTAATTTCCCCAGAGATGCCGCGTATCGACGGACCCGCCTCAATTGTTGTCACAACGCTCTTAATGCTCGTGGACACAATGCTGTGCCGGTTGATGAGCAGAACTGCGTAAATAATAAAGCATTTTTTCCGTTGGCAATCCCTTGTGGAATAAGATATTTGTACTCACTGAGATTACAGATGGATGTTGCTTTGTTGCACCGGGATTTCATGTCTGAAATTGACTGACGGCGAAGAGCTGCTGAAATATTCTGGAATATGTTTCATTTTATAAATGGGATGGATTGTTTTGGCCTTCCCTTTCCATTTTGTCAGTGTTATGTCGCATTGTGGAACTTGTTTTAGCGATATAAAATATTTAGAAGAATATAATATTAATTTATTGTAGGTAACAAACATAGGTGGTAAAATTTAAAAAGCATCAACACAACATATCCCCAGTAGTCGTTTTGTAGTACTTTGAGTCGAAATGAAAATGTAGATTAAAAAAAATTAAAATGTTGTACAAGCATAATTATGTAAAACAGCAATCCGTCAGCGGAAAATCTACTTTTAAATCGATCTTATCTTCACCTTTACCAGTGTTGCCAAAGAAGTGTCCTGCCTTTTCACCTAAAATTAATTTACAAATTTTCATTTGACAAGCAACGATTGGCAAAAACATGGTTGATCATTTCATCATTTTACAACAACAAGTTTGGCAAATAATTCACTTAAAAAAATATTTACCCTATAAACTTTTATTTGAAAATGTATTATTTGACAAACAATGCATTTATGCAATTTATATGCATCTCGTAAAACAACGTTTGCAATAAAAACGTGATTTTGCCAAAAGAATCAAAATATGTATTAAACGAAAATGTATAAATGATTAAATATCATGTGAAACATTTGTAAAGCGAAGCGGCAAACCAAAGGAATGCTTGTAAAGTGATTGTTTATAAAATGAAACATCTGCGGAATACGTTGTTTGTGAAATAAATAGTATATGAAAGGTTGGTTGTAAACTAAAAAGGAGTTCAGGTAAAACATTAGTGAACCAGCCAAAGAATATGGCATCTGCTTTTCTGTCTTTAGAAGCTGTAAAAATCAGCAGAGAGGAACATACTATTACTGAAAAGATCTTAAAACATGGTATCTCTCTTGTAATGAATGACGTTTCACTAAACTTTAATGCTTTTTTTTTTCGGATGGGAAATCATCAAATGACCCCCCCCCACTCTGGGCGGAGCGGAAGGGAGTGTCAGACTTGTACTGACTAAAACCCATCCATGTTCCTTCTTTGCCCTTTGTGTTCCAGGGCCGCGGTATCTCTTTCGAACAGTCCCGCGGCCCTGGCAGGCATCGGCCCTTGCAGACCCCTACATCGTTGCTGACATCTCTTTGAGGCGCGCGTGGAACACGAACGCGCCGTCGACACGGCCTGTCGTCAAAAGACGGCCAGACGGCGAGCTAGCCCATAGCTCGCCGCCGCCAATCGCCGCTACGAGGACACGACGGTGCTCCACCCAAGCGGGGCAGACCTCCACGGTATGTTCCACCGTGTCCTCCGGACGAGCCTCACAATGGAAACACCCGGGCGTTTCCTCCCGCCCGATCCGGTGCAGGAACCTCCCGAAACAACCGTGTCCGGTGAGGACCTGCGTCAGGCGGTAGGTGAGGGCGCCGTGGTGCCTCTCTAGCCACTCCTCAAAGAGGGGACTTATCGCCACTATGGTGGCGTGCCCTGCACGGGGTTGCGAAAGTCGCTCTCTCCATGTCGCCATGAGAAACTTTAATGCTTAGTTCACATTTTGATGACTCAAGATAATAATATATATTAAAAGATCTATTAATTTTTCATATTACCTATAAAGAAAATGATGAAGGTTGGTATATGCATCAAAACATTAATTAGCAATTAGATTTTAACTATGGCGACTAAATGCTATTGTAACCATAAAATTAGTCATATTGTAAAACAGTTGTGTTTCAAATTTGGTGAACAAGAAAGTATATTGCTCTAACCTAACCACATAATTTTGATAACAGTACAAAATAAGTAAATGATAGTTTTATTAGATAAGTTAGTGGTGATAAATATGCCAATTTTAATATTTATGCAAATTAAAAGTATGAAACATTACCACGATTTGCAAAGTAGTCGAGTAGCAATTAGAATAAACAAACAAACAGACAAATGCTCTTGCATTAATAACTCTTGTCGCATTATTTAAAACTTACTATGTAACATAGAAACTTGTTCTTAGTGTCAGTGTGTAGATAAGAATCTAGTTTAAATTACGGCTATAAGTCTGCCCACTCCCTTGTAAAATAGCTGCGATTAAAGTTCCGAGCTTTTTATATGAAACTAGCATATGCCCGCGGCTTCGCCCGCGTGGTGTTCGGTACTGTTCCACGGGATCGTAGTACCGGGATAAAAAGTATCCAGGTTGTAAACTATCTGTGTGCTAAATTTCATCCAAATCCTTTTTTTTTTTTTTTTTAACGTGGTGAAATCATCAAATAAGTCCTCCCATCCAAGGCAGAGCGGGAGGGACTGTCAGACTTGTACTGACTAAAATCCACGGTGTCCTTCAGTAGCCCTTTATGTTCCAGGGTCACGGTAATTCTATGAGTCCCGCGACCCCGGCAGGCTTTGGCCCTCTAGAGGGGGGCCCCGTCATTATGCTGACACTCTTTGAGGTGCGCGTGGAACACAACGCGCCGTCGAACCGGGCATGGTCCATGGTCGGACAGCGAGTCGCCCATTACTCGCCGCCCGCATGCCCGCGCCTACGGTGGCCGGAGATCGTCTGCCGACGTCCGGCGCCGTGGGCGTCTACCACTGCGGCTGGGGTGGAGGGAGGATGCTGTCCTCTCCCTCACGCGGCCCGCCTCCTCCTTCGCGAGCATGACTGCTTCGCAGTAGGAGGCGACCGCTTCCCACTCCGTCTCGCCCCGCAGCATGGCCTCGACCAATGCCGGGCGCGAAAGGTCTCCGCCTATCGCCGCCGTGAGGACACGGCGGTGCTCTGCCCAAGCGGGGCAGTCCTGCACCGTATGTTCCACCGTGTCCTCCGGGCGGTCCTCGCAGTGGTGACACCCAGGCGTTTCCTCCTTCCCCATATGACACAGGTACCTCCCGAAACTTCCGTGTCCGGTGAGGACCTGCGTGACGCGGTAGGTCAGGACGCCGTGACGCCTATCCAGCCACTCCTCAAAGAGGGGTCTTACCGCCGCGATTGCGGCGTGCCCTCATCCAAATCCTTTCAGTAGTTTTTACGTGAAAGACTAACAAACATCCATCCATCCATCCTCACAAACTTTAGCATTTATAATATATATATATGATATAATGATGATAATAAATAATAAAATAAATGATGATAATAATAATGATAAATATATGATATAATTATGATAGGACGTAGGATTACTAACATGTTTTTCTGTAATTTGTCCCGGAAAACAACAAAGACGAGAAAGATGATATTTCTCAAAAGTGAATGCACTTATAAGTGTATGAAAATTCTTACAAGTCTGCCGAGCCTCTTGTAAAATAGCTACGATTAAAATTCCCAGCTTTTTATTTGAAATTACTTGGATGTTTTTCTGTAAGTCCCAGAAAATAACAAAGAGAAGAAACTAGATGTTTATGAAAAGTGAAAGCATTTTAGGAAAATTCTTACAATTACGAAAATTGGCAAACTTTAAAGTAGGATAATTACCGAAAATAGAAATATCCTGTTTTTTGTCGTCATCTGTAATGAAATTGTTTTGAAGTTTCATTTATTTTCCTATTTTCTGAAAACTTTTTGCGTTTTTTTTACATTTTAGTGCAAACTTACCTAACTTTAAAACAGCAAGAAGTGATGAAGTGGTACAAGTTAATTATACCTGATACTAAATTGTAATATTAATTTATTTACAGCATCGTAATCGTATCACACTGTCACTCATATTTTGACATTATCTCGAACCCTTTTAATTTTATAGAAACAACTTCGAGATTCTTTTAACAAAAAATCTCTTAAAAATGAATTGATATGGTAATCATATCGTGCTGTCAAGCATGTATCTTTACACTGTTGTGTATAATTTTCTCTCCTGAGAACAAGTCCGTTATCGTCTTTACCAGAGTTTCTCAACCTTGTATTCCTTCTATTTGTCAACCACTATCTTCTGCCCGCGACTTTGTCTGCGTCGCAAAAACATAACCTGTGGCACTTGGTAAAACTATATCTTTACATCAAAGATATTTTTTTAAATCGGATTTGTAGTTTCGGAGATTACCTCCTCCATCCAAAGTTACAACTTTCACTTCTATACAAAATTAGTGTACATGAATGAAGTGAGTTTAGGCACCAATTTTTCAACCGAAAATTGAACTAGGTTTTCAGAAATCCTATTTTATTTACAGGTTTTATATTTTGATTGACCAGCGAAGGTTTTTTGCGAGAGAAATCATATCCCAAATCAATCAATCAATCTGACCCTCATCAGTTAGAAATAGAATATCGACTGATGTTCAGGCAGACCCACATAAAATGTTCTCCAGTTTGAAAGCCACTGGTCTTAGAAAACGATAGTCAAGTAGACAGGCTAGTAGGCAAGTGGGCGTTCCACTATGCTACCGTGATAACGCCAGTAGCAAGTCTTGTTTTATGAACAATCTCTGTTTGTTGTTCATACTTGGAAGCTCTAGTTTTGTGGGTTGTTTTGTTTGTACATACAGTGTAGGTGTTCGGAATTGAAACAACAGAGGGGGAGGGGGTATAAACTAGATTTGATTGAGTATTTATCTTTTGTTTTATTGATTGTGCTTAAAAAATTGCTCACTACCTAGGTTAATTGAATAGATATTTCGTAAATACTGATGCGTGTGTGCGTGTTACAATTTAATGGAAACGAAAAAGCAATTTTCAAATACTCATATTATTTATTATTATTGAAGCAAGGACAGCTAGAGATGTCTAGGAATGTCTTACGGGTGAATAGGGATTCAATTCCAATAAAGAAAAAGCCTTTAATAATAGTTTTAGCTTTGTTTTTATATAGGTCTCGGACCTGAAATAAATGCAATTTATTTATTTTCTTGTTTAATAAAAAAAAATATTATCAACAATGTATTTATTACTTAAATTACTTAACCAAATACCCATGTAAAGGAATTCATTTAATCACTTTCATTGCTATTTCCAGACTACACACATTTCTTTCCTGAAAACAGAAACGTAAAGTATTTTTCTATTTTCAGGCGTCGGGCTACGGACGCACCCGGAATGAGAAAAAAATCACCAATGGGTCGGATTTTGTTAGAACACTGCAATGCAAACAAAACGTGAAAAAATGTCTCTTTGGTAAACATGTCCTTTGTGTGAATATCAGAAACAAGTTTTGACGAGTATTGATTTGTATCTGAGTGTCAGTAACTGTATGTGTATGAATTCTATTTATTCTTTACTAGCGACCCGCCCCGGCTTCGCACGGGTGCAATATACATATAAACCTTCCTCTTGAATCACTCTATCTATTGCTGAAAACTGGGTTAAAATCTGTTTCGCAGTTTAAAAGATCTAAGCGTACAGACAGCGGGAGCGACTTTGTTTATACTATGTAAAGAAGATTTTGTAAAATGCCACGCCTGTTTTGCCGAAAGGGTTAGGCAGAAGTGATCTACAATACATCCACTTATCGCCAGTTATGTTTAAGGTAGAAGCGAATGACTATTAGGGGGTAGTATTGATGATTTTTAACCCACCACGCAAAAAGAGGGGTGTATAACACCCCTCTTTGTTTAGTTTGACCGCTATGTGTGTCTATGCGTGTGTCTGGCTGTGGCACCGTAGCTCTTAAACGAGTGAACCGATTTGGATACGATTTTTTAAATGGTTACAAATCAGTAAAGCTATATTTGTTACGGTCGCGAATCATATTTTAATTAACATACAACCTGACAATGACCTGAAAATTGAAAAATCTAAGAAAATTTGAATTTCGCTGGCTATCTTAGCGCACCCTATAGTCACATATAATAGGAAGCAAATCTCTTGCCATCGGGCACAAATCTAGACAGCTTTACTCCATTGACTGACTTGAGAATTAAATCCAAGATTTTTTTGATTTGTTCATTGAATTTTTGTTATTATTAGCCTTGATAAAGGCGAACATAGAAGTGCAATACATAAGTGCTATATTAAGTTAACATTAATTTACATATGCTATCTGTTTGATATTCATAATGTTGCTTTTACTTAAGGATTCACAACTTCTCGTCTGTATAATAAACGCTTTCATGTCTTGAACGGGATTCATAGTGGGGAATTTCACAGAGCCCATCGCTTATACTGCCGCCTGCGAAAAGCATACTGTTTTCAGAAAAGAAGATCGAAAACCAACTCTATTTTAGTAACGTTACGAGTTATATTTTGGTAAGCAAGTATCAATTAATATGAAGCATCGCCAGCTATGAACTTGTGACTGTTGCAGGAGGAACTAAAGATATCTCTGGTGTTATTGGAGTTTCTTGAGTAAGTATCAAGTAGTAAGTATAAAGTTAAGTGCGGTATCATAAAGTACTGAGTTGTTTGCCCTTTGAGTGAAATGCCACTTGGTAATGCTAGCTTCACTTTTATTCATACAAATTGAAATCGAGGAAATGTTTTATTTATCAGGTTGTTACCGCCGTTCCACACGCTAAGTCTGCTGGTTGGTTGGCGCCGGTATGAAAGCTTTCACCCGACTTAGGTTAACATCCAGTAAGTCAGCTGTCATATAAATCGCCAATCCGCCTTGAGGAAAGGCCTTGGTGATAAATGCTTGTGCCTTCGCTGTATGAGCAATGGCCTCTGCTCCACAGTGGGTCAGTAACAGGATGGTATTATAATTTTCCTTTATTTATTTAAATACAAATTAATTACATTTTTAAATATTCTTTAGAAAAAAACAATATAAAAAAACATTTAAATATATAAAAAATTGTAGCCCACCGGTATCGGGAACAGGGTCCAAGCTACCGGCGGTCAGGGCTCCAGAGAGAGGAACCTCCTAACAATACGAGCCGTGTCCAGAAGTACCGCTTTCTGAATCAAGCCCTTGATCCAGCTACCTAACGAAAGCCTCCTCAGGTATTGGTCGAGGCTCTTGGTAATTAAGCCATGGGCTGATACAACTATCGGCACAATGATCGCTAAGTATTATAATTATTATTAATAGGCTAAAATTACATGCTGCATGCGATCTTTGTGTCGAAATTCACGGCAAATTTCACGCGTTATCCATAGTTTTCGTGCTCTATTAAACTGCATAACATAACATCACACCTGTAATCTCCGAAGGGTTAGGCAGACGTGTACCCAAAGTACACCAGCATTTCGCCTTTTAAGTTTGAGTCCATGTAAAAGGGGGCGAGCCTATTGCCATCAACCTGGCACAAATCCAGACTCTGTGGCTGCTACTAAGAAATTCCTGATGGAATAAGTAACACTTTGCTCAACCTAAGAATCGAACCCAGATCCTTGTGCTCAGCACTCGCGTTTGCGACCAATAGACAAACGAGGCAATCACTCGGTCAACGAAGCATAAAAGTGCATCTTTAGAGAAAATGCGCCGATTATGTATATTTTTTTAAGTCTCGTTTGTTAATTAATTAATTATATATTATCATCCTGGAAATCTAATCAAAGACACTGTCTTATTGGTTGCTAAAAGGAAATTTGTTAATGTAAAGATATATTTTACCATAAAGGCGGTTGCGGTCGTTGTCCAACCGCATGCGGGCCCCGCACAATATCTCACCAAGACTTGGCTCCTGAGCTAGACTGTTATCTATGAATTGTAATCCCTGGGTGTATTGTTAGTTTAGTTGTGAATGTAGTGATTAAACAGCTTTACTGATAACATCTACTTAAGGCAACTACTGACTTGTTTCAAAATAATCTTGTCCTGTATCTTTGACTGCGGCTACTGTTGCTTGGTCAACTATTTCGTTGAATGAATTATTAATTTGCTTTAAGATCAAATTACGAGCTGGAGGTTTAAACGGTAGGTTAATTTTGTCATTGTTTTGTTTAAGCCGTTACTTCTACTTGCCATTTATGCAGTTAAGAATGCATGATCAAGAAAAGACCGCTCAACTTATTAATAAGTAGTATTGAGATTTTTGAAAAAAAAAAAGAATCAACAGAAACTGTTTCTGAGGCTGAAGTTTCATCTGCGGGACTGTTCCAAAGAGATACCGTGGCTGGGTTTTAGTCAGTACAAGTCTGACACTCCCTTCCGCTCCGCCCAGAGTGGGGGGGGGGTCATTTGATGATTTTCCATCCGAAGAAAAAAAAAAAAAAAAGGCTGAAGTTTCAAACAATCCAGTCAAAAAGCCCGTCCGCAGCCGCATCTCTTTGCATAGGTTAAAAATATACATAATTCATACTTATTATATCTATTTTATTTGGGCTATGTTTACACACTTGTTAAACATATAATTAAATGTTATTGTGCTGCAAGTATTATGCTTCATTTTCAATTTTTATAATTAGTGTTCCTCTCATCACGGTCATTGTGTTAGGCCAAAAAGGCTCTAAGAAAACATGGTTTTGTGGGTGTGCACAATTTCCACATTATGGTCTTGTAAACAATTCATTTGAACGATAATAGCTGGCATTAAATGCAATATTGCACTAATAAACGTTTTAATGTTTGGTAGAACTCGCGTACAAATAATTCGCGTCGAAAACAACTAGTTTTCACAAGCACATAAAGTGATTCCGCTCGCCAAAAGCTTGTCAATAGGGATGATAAAATTTGATGAGGCTTCGCGCTAGCCAGCCTGGAGCAAGGCACACTCATGTTGCTGTCACGACGTCCAATCGAATTTTAAAGTGTTTGCCACTGCACCGCAAAAGTGTCTATCAAGCTGTTAATTTTAAAAATCCAATTTCAAGTCTGCCGGCACGTTGTCGTGGAGTGAAAAATTGGCCTTACAAACACGTCATAATAAAGCGCCGTGATAAAATTGCGGGAAGAGATTCTTTAGGAGCTGAGCTTTGTGTTATTTATTTTTTTAAGCCCGTTATTAAAAATAGGTATTTGTGTATTTTAAATGAAACAGATTAATAAGTAAGTACTAGTTCTTAGTAGCAATTTCTCAGTAGCAGCCACGGAGTTTGAATTGGTGCCCGGTTGATGAAGATAGGCTCGCCCTCTGTTACATGGAACTCAACATACGTAACTGGCGAAATCTGGGTGTACTATTAGGTACACCTCTGCCTAGTCCTACGAAAATTACAGGCGTGAAGTTATATCATCATCATCATCATCATTTCAGTCAAAAGACGTCCACTGCTGGACATAGGCCTCCCCCAAGTGTCGCCACATTCACATCCAGCGGATCCCTGCAACCTTCACCAGGTCATCGGTCCACCTAGTGGGAGGCCTTCCAACGCAACGTCTTCCGGTTCGCGGTCGCCACTCCAGAACTTTTCGGCCCCATCGGCCATCCGTTCTGCGAGCAATGTGCCCTGCCCACTGCCACTTAAGTTAAGTTGAAGTTATATGTAGTAGGTTAAACTAGTTTTCGTCTAACTAAAAATAAAATTGAGTACTTATCTGAATTAGGTACTTAAACAAAATCCAGCAAAAAATATCGAAAAGTTTTTAGCCTCAGAAAGCATTGAATCCACAAACAGTAACGGAACTGCGAGAAACCATTGTTGACTATCACAGAGGGTCCCTTGTTTGTTTAGGTAACTAAGTTTGGCCCGACCCCAGTTCATTGACCAACTATTTAACTTTAGACAACATTGGCCTCCGAAGGACACAGTCATGTCTAATGAACCTAGTTCTAACATGTTACCAAGTTAATTGAACTATAGTCCTAGCTAGATAATGAGATAGGGATGTGTACTTGTGTAGTGTAAGGCCCAGCGCACACCTGCACCGCTGGAGACGCGGCGGAGAGCAATTGAAGACAAAAATTTAATATAAACCTTAACTACCTTGACATACGGTCAATATAAGAATAAATTCGCATGCAGTGCTCGGGGCGCCCTCAAGCTACTACAAGAGCATGCGCGCGACTGCTCCAGTCGCCGCCCTGCTGCTCTGCGCTCCGCTGCGCTACCCCACGCCCGGCTGGCTGGCGGTCAGATGCCTGGAGAGCGCTCGGAGTAGCTGCGCGCCGCCACGCGTCTCTCCGCTCGAGGGCTCTCGAGGGCTCTTGGCGCCGCTTGGATCCGCCTGCGCGTTTCAAGGAAATGCGCTCCGCCGCGCTTCCAGCAGTGTGCGCTGGGTCTAACGCGTATGAATAAAATAATAAATGAGTATACAAGAGGAAGTCTGAAAGTAGCTCCGGTGACTCAAAAGTTGTGTGGTAATCGTTGTCATGCTATTGACATTTGTGATTCGGTGACATCGTAAAGCTCTCGTTCTAACCAAAGCGAATACCTTACATGATCATCGCGTTTTACATATGTACCGAATTTGTTCAAATGGAATGCGGTCCTTTTTCCACGCGCTCAGGTTAGTCGAACAAAATGAACTTCTTCATTGGTAATTTCTTTGCGTGACCATCGCTTTGATTAGGACGTGACTGTAGACTTATTTTTGACTTGGCTAGTATCAATGTTGATTTAACAAGAAAATGTTTGTTCCCTAGAGATTTCCTCATAAATGGCTATTATTGACACCATTGCATCTATGAATTATTCATCAAGTATATTAATATTTTGATTGTCACCATAAGCTACGTGAAGCGATTTGTCAAATCTACATAACATCATTAATATATTTCGCAAGTCGCCGACACAATCTTCAGCATACAAGTGTCTGAGCCGGGAGTCGAACCCACGCACCTGATTTGCAACGTCCCAGAGGCACAAGTAGGTGGAGCAGCTCAGTCACCTAGCAAAGTCTAGTGGTTATTCTGTTATGTTTATGACAAGGCATTGTGTTGGTGAAGGAAATATGACTCTTATTGACATATTAGGCGTATATTCCAAAAGCGTATTTTTCTAAAACATTTAATGGTAAACATCATAATATGCCCTCTTTTATGAAAAAGTCATAACTTGGCTCTAATACCTTAAACGAAAAGATTTTAATCCTGTGATCTTTAGCCTGATTGGCTAATGTGTTCTATTTTCGTATTCTTCCGTCTGCCTTTGCTCGAGGTTGCTCGTTGCAAAATATTTTCTTCTTCCTGTTGTGTGCCAGTCATCCTCTTCTCCTTCACAGCATCTCACGTGTATCATAGTCTGTAGTTCCCTTCGATCTCTACCTACCAGTGGCGAAGGTTTCATACAACTCGATTCCTACCGGCTTCCCTGTGAAAAATGGCACGGTCAGTATTCTATAGACGAATAATATAATTAAAGATATGTAGTCCTGCTTACCTCTTACAAAAATTGACCCTTCGCTACTGCTACCTACTACATGTAAATCATTATTAAGACGTCAATCTCTTAATCCTAGATCGCCCCCTATACCGTTATCTTCTCTCAAGAAATCTGCAATAACAGAATACTCCTGCTGATATCCGGCGTGGGACGATTACGTCAGTAAGATCATGAGTTTCTGCATTTCTTATTGCATATCTAATCGAGAGATATGAATAAATTCATCAAGATATCAATGCGATATTTATTGCGTCTGGATATGCGATTATTGCGACAGTATTGTATCGAAGTTTTGTTCAAAGTAGATTGATTGATGTTGTAACTGTGCAGGTCGACAACCACTTTCGATTCGGGCAGGACACTGGTATTTGTGTAAAATCAAGTAAACAAGATTCTGAATGTTGTTTACAGTAATTTATTGCAATGGTGTCATGCCATTTCTTCGCCGTTGGATACTGTATACAGGGTGTAAAAAACCCTTCACATAGCCGTCAACCAAGCATTCTGTACATCAAACTAAGTAACTTTACGCAAAAATTATTGCTGGGAATCGACTTTTTTTTTTGGGTGAAAAATCACGTTTTAAGGTAAGACTCGATGGAAAGCACTCAAAGCATTGTTTTGATGGATGGATTGAATAGTACGGGGGTCATGGAGGTGTGTAAAGTAAAAATCTTACAATAAAAACATGTATTTAAAAAAAAAAGTTGGAACTTTGATCTCCAATATCTCCGTAACTAGAAGGTTCCCAGGTATGGTCTAGAACAAAAAAATGATCGCAAAGACGGGGAGAACAAGTGCCTTTCGAATGTGTTAAGGGTCTATTTACACCCTTTATAAGACCTTTATTGTAATACCTGTGTTCACAAATGAAGATTGATTGATTGCATTTTGATGTGGACTATTATCTCAGTTTTCCTAAAAATTCTTGACTCCTGATAATACGGATTATTCCGGTTATCAATTCACATATCACATTAATAATTTAACGAAAACATTAATAAGTGCCTTAGGGTTATGATAGGAATGAGACATCGGGTCAGGTTTGGAAGAGGGGGGTTACGTTCGGAACACATGTTATATTTTTTTTCAAGTTCCTAACCTGACCCGCGACCGGGTTAGGATTTCGGGTCAGGTTCGGAATAATCCGATAATACCGATACATTCTTAATTGAAATGAAAAACTTGACCTGGCTTTGACCTTACGAGAAAACAAACTGAATTTATTTAACTTGCGCATTGCAACTGGACGAGTCAGGGAAGTATTCGCATGTCCTTGAGGACTTTCATCCATGAAGACCATTTTAAAAATGGACGACTCCTGTACGTGCAAAATGATTTGCAGATTCTACCTTTTTCGTCCCATACAACTAGAAACGTGAATATTAAATATGTAGCGCTGAAGCAAGGTCGCTGCATCAGGTTTTTCAAGTCTACACGGTAACTTTGTTTTACTTATGCACGTCCAGGGACTAGAACTTGAGGATACAGGTAAGCTTGCGGGCATTTGAAAAACCGCTATCGTGTTCTGGTTACAAATGAAAGACATTGTTTTTTAAACTGGTCTGCCAGTATCTTTTTCGATCGGGACTCGGGAAGTCGGGATAGAGTAAACGGTTTCGATTTACGGAAAGTACAGGCCCGCAAGTTGATGACGTAGGCCTTTTTACTTTACGTGACTCCCGTAACGCAGGTCTCGCCTAGCCCAGGAGTCAGGGTTTGAAATGGAAATGTGTACTTAACCTTTTTCTTTTTTATTTACAACTTTCTATTACTTATTTACATTATATACAGAATACAAATAGAACTAAACTAATCATAAAAATAAGGCTAAAAGTAAGAAAATAATACAACTAAAAAACGACGACAATAGGACACTTAGGCGTCAAATCGTACTCCTCCGCAGAAGATTGGCAGCATTGCCACGCTGAATGGCAATGCTAATTCTTTGGACAAAGAAAGAGCCAGCCCTCTGGTCATGCGAAGTGTCGACCAGTCGGCGAGAGATTTCCTTAAAAAGGAGAGACCTTACCTTTTTCTTTATGTCAATAAAAATATTTTATTTTCAAATATGTGTATTATTTATTTTATTTACTTTACTGCCGCAGTACCTCCCAAGGGCTGGAAGTCTTGCGCGTCTTAGTCAGTGTCAGTCTTTTAGTGCAAATCAGGCCTAATAGAACTCGTATGGAAGTTCATGGAACACGGCGCACAACTGTCTCTTTGTCTGACTATGTATTTTCGAGAAACGGACTCATCCAGTCTGCCACCCGTGGCTTAAATAGTTCCCACCTCCAACATCTCACACAACAGTGTAACCACACAATGTCGAATAACTTTTCGAAAACGTTAATATTAACAAGGAATATTAATTTCGTAAGTGCACTAAAATCGTATATTGCCTCTTTTATAGTTCATTGTTAGCGTTTATGGCCACAATGAGGGTACTTTACGTAAGCTGTAGGTAACATTCGAGTTGGTTTCGGTTGGATATTCTGTGAATATACCTGCGTATAAAGCGATCGTACTGCAGAAGTGCTTTTGTTATTGCGTAAAGAAAAACCACAGGAAAAACTTCCTAAAATGTTTGAGAGAACTGAATGGCTAATGCTCCTTTGGTGCTTTGGCTTAGTGCGTAATGGCTTTTACCGAAATTCCATAGAAAATATTGGGCAAACCAAACGATGTAGTTTTTTTTAGTCTTGGAAATTAGCTGCTGTTGCAGCTTCAGGTTTTACAAACGTTGCTTTGTTCCTATCTAGGAAGGAAAAAGGAGTAGATGGTAGCGTGACGGTTGACAGGAAAGAATTTAAGAAAAAACGTGTTGTGTTGATCCCAAATAACATGGGTCAAGGGCAGGAAGATGATGATGCTGATGTGTTGTTCCTGTCTAGGTAGCGTACTAACACAGTGTACACAGTGTTTAACACAGTGTTATCGAGTTTGATTTAAAAAATGCTTGGAATTCAAAGATATTGAAAATTTTGCTTAAATTACAAGCAAAAACAAACCGTTCCATCTTACAATTTCAGCACAATTTTATAGCAACCGGTATACCATCAGCGTAACTTGGCACGAGTAATTTCCTTACTGTACGTGTAATTAAAACTAAGCGCGCTATATGTTACCACTGTCAAGAGCGAGACAGCACGAGAAAGAAAGAGAGGCATGTTTACTTAACGAGGGCTAAATTATATTTACTTCGTGCTGAATACATGAACGTGGAAGTTTTAACACGAGTTCTGTTCGTATCATTCAAGACGAGTCTTTGAGTTCTCCAGTTCTCACTGCTCATACCGGTCGCTAGGATAACGAAGTTCCTGTTTAGAATATTGTTCGTGTTTCCTTTGATAATATCCTGAATTAAATATTTGTATCTGCTTAGATGACAAGTTGTTTATGTCTGTTTATGAACAGCTCTGTGTAATGAAGTTATAATAATGGTCTTGTTCGAGGTGTATATTTGGGTAAGCAAGTTGGAGCGCAGTTTCTGCATAATATCTTCATTATTTTGGTAAAGGATAGTGTTGGTTCCGAAATTAGGCCGACCGTTTTAACTCAAGCACCGTCATATGTATTGGAAGATGCTGCATATTGCCGAAATTGATAACTGGGGGAACTACGAGCTTGTCGGAATCCAAGGCTTATAAGTGCAAAAAAACTGGTGCTATGTTTACTAAACCATCAGCTCAGAAAGCTAGGTCTCACAACCGTTGATTTAACAATTTTTTTTTCAGAGACAGTAAATTTTTTTGATGGTTCATTACAAACTCAAACTACACGTAGTTACAGGAAGCACAACCATGTTGTGGTCCACATGTTAAAAGAGCAAAAATAACAATTCTGTTGAAGAAATACGAGGACAGTCGAAGCCAAATGAAATGTGACAAGGAAACTTAGATACAGAGAGAGTAAAGAAAGCTTTTTGAAATGTCTCTTTCTCAAATTTGAATTAAAACCCGTTGTTACGCACATAAATAAAATAATCAACTAAAAGAGCGCAAAGGTTAAACTGATCGGAGACCTGTCCATTAATCTTTCAGTTCAATAAATCGAAAATTTTAAAACGTTTAACATCCGCGACCCTCTCATGCTTTTATATTAATGAAAGATGATTCGATCGATGAAATGCTTTAATGGACTATCAATATGCATTATGTCTACCTGTTCAATGTCCACCGCCATTAGTGAGGATTACAATTGTATAAGCCTTGTGGACATTAGTTCCGAATCACATTACAGTATTACGTATAGAGTAGCTGATATATTGCTGTAATCTGTTTGTGTATTAGGATTTAAACTGTCCAAATTATTTTGTGTGGCAATAAAGGGTTTTCTATTATCATTTTTGGGATTAATTTGAGTTATTGTATTGTTATTAGATCTGTCTTTACTTATTTTTTTATGGATTATTGTATTCATATTTATATAGTTTTTGATAAAGACTAAACATTCTTCTTAAAATGTTACTGTGGTTCATAATATTATTATATCGTGATTTAAGTTACAATATGTGACATCACAACCGATTACGATCACCTTGGAAATCGGTATGGCTCCTCTTAATACCCCATTGAGCCGTAACGCGTAGCCGTGCAATAGTTGTGGTAATGGCCATTTAACCCCACTGACTGTATTGTCGCACACCATAATGGCTGGGATCTACGAGGCCTAAAGGCCTAGATAATCTACGTCTATTACTTGTACTAATAGTTTGATTTGTCTGGTTTCGGCCTTCAATCCAGGGATCAAGGTGCCTATTTCAATGAAGTAATTTGTTTCGATTGAGAAGTTCTTTTTTAATTTCGTAACAGTCAAACAATACATTCATTTAGGTTTATTCTCACGGTCAAAAAAATTACAACATGAAAACAATGACATACTTCTCAATTGTCTAAACTTTAAAACCTGAAGCCATTTAATGCCCATAATCCACTCGTAAAATATTTCAATGCACACTTTTGTTCAGAAATACCCAAAAATGATTTATCAAGCGAAATATTTAGAAACTCGAAACACGTATGTACAAGAAAGCTCCGGTGGATTAACTGGAGGACAAAGTTTACCCCGCAAAGCGTTCAGTTCGGGAGTTACTCTGACTTAGCACCCGATAGCCGGCTAAGTTATCTGAGTTAGCGTCTGCTAACTTGCGGTTTAAGTTCAATGGTATATTATTATGTTGTCAACCCCTGGCGGGTGCCGATAGTAGAGTTGGATGGGAATTTGTGTGTGTTCTTCTTCTTTCGTTTTTTGTCGTTGGTACACGATTGCATGAATCGAAAACGTGTTTTTATTCGGTTTTTATAGGTTGTATACTACCTTACCCAACTGACGGACAGACGTTGTCCTGTCCTAATATTTTCTGAATGGCACCAACAGCGCTATCCACCGGGTTCAACTATCGGTAAGTATCATTCAGGTCACTCCATAAGTACAACAAAAATACTTATAAAATTGGTCAAGCCCTTAAGGTGGAGAAGAATAACGAACACACGTACACTGGAATCGTATTTTTTGAATGGCACCAACCAACAGCGCTATCCACCGGGTTGAACTATAGATAAGTATCATTCAGGTCACTCCATAAGTAAGTAAAACAAAAAGAGTTATAAAATTGGTCAAGCCCTTAAGGTGGAGAAGAATACCGAACACACACACACTGGAATTTTACATAATTATAAAGAAGAAGACAACAATAGATATGAATTTCATCTGGAGCGTGTAATTTCTGCAGTTAAAAAACTTAAAAATCGATCTTGGTTTGTAACCTAACAACATGACAATCCACTTCAATGTGACACAGGAACACTTCGAAGTATCTACTATTCTCACAGCGCCAGCATAAATGGTTACATACATAATACATAGAAAATGCTAGGGATTATTACCTATAAACCACGAGGTGAGTGGAACAGCTCCACTCTCTAGACACGTAAAGTTATAATTTATTGAATGGGAATGAATTTCAATAGAATATTATGTAGCTACGTTTCCAATAAGGTGGGGTCTGCTGAAATTGTTCATGCCTTGTGATTGTCGCATATTTAGGTACGGTGACATACATACACCATGATAATTGTTTTAATTTAATAGTTTTGATTTTTGAAATAATATTATAAGGAAATAGTCATAATGATAGTATAATCCGGCTGTCGTTTAAAGATCTTTAACAGTCGTTACAGGTAGTCAGTGGCCTCAAAAGTCTGACAACCAGTCTTACCCAGGGGTATCGTATCACCCAGTAGTAACTGGGTTGTGGAGGTCAGACAGGCAGTCGCTCCATGTTAAATACTGGTATTTAGCTGCATCCGGTTAGACTGGAAGCCGACCCCAACATCATTGGGAAAAGGCTAGGCAGATGGTGAAGATAGTAGAATCGTCATTAACTGATTTTTTTAACTACACACACTGTACTCATATGTGTGTGATTAAAGTAAAGATATATAACTGATGGTGGTCTCAGTCGCTTATAAATAAAATGCTAAATTAGTAAAAATGCTGTTTGATGATAGCTAGCTTCGGAAATGTGTTCTTTAACCGATGAACAGCAAATCCCTTGACAGTTATGGGTATGCTTGTAGTAGACCAATTCTATTTTGTAACCTAGGCTCTTAGTTTATTAAAAAAAAACTATCTAACAAACTAATGAATGGAAATTCCAGAATTATAATCAAGGCAACATCAATGAGGCACAGTTCTTTAACACATTGACTGAACCACATGACTCAACCCAGATACTAAAACACAATATCGTATTCAAGACTATATTCAAATGAGAGAGCAGCAATTTGCTGAAAGTCATAAAACTCGTCGCGAAGACAGAAAAGGCGCCGCCCGGTTCGGCATCCTCAAAGTGTCGGTGCGTCTATTAAAAAGTTTAGGGCGTCTATTTTTGGCTCCGTCGTCGCTGCTTCGCCTAAGAATAATGTGACAACTTGTGGAAGTAACTTAGGTACCTAGTTACATGGTACGTTGGCGCGAAAAAATTGCAAGTTTTCTACAATGTAGTGTCTTGGGACGCTTGGGATTAAATTGGACCTGCGAACTTGGTGAAGGCTTGTTTACTAACTTAAAATTGTATGATGTGGGACTTGAATTATCTTGTTTTACTAAGCTGTTTATTGTTTCTGAATATAGGTTGACAAGCCTTGAGTTGAGTAGTTTTAATATGCAATATTAAAGTATAAGACATTAGAATTGATATTTTTTGGATAATAAAACGAAAATGAACAACTCTGATCCCTAAGGTACAGACTAACGTCTAGTTCGGGGATCACCGTTCAGATTGCTATGTATAATGTACATGATTATTAATAAATAATTTGAATTAGAATATAAAATATGCTTGTTATCAAGAAATCTATTTCTGCTGTAACAGATAAAGAGTTGAAAATAGAGACAGAACATTTAGTACGTATTGATTTCATTTTAAAAGCTTTAGGAACAGAGCAATAAAAACAATGTAACAAACATGTAACCAATCAAGAACAATCAATGGCGGCTGAGGGGAGAACACACCGTTAATGGAGACGTCCGCACTGTAAGTAGTTTTTAATATTTTTGGGATGTATCGCACAAAAATAGACGTAATATTGTCGAGGGTGCATTTTTTCCTCCTCTCCCTTCTGGCCTTTTAATGCAGTCTCTATTTTAGTAGGTGACATATTTTGGATTTCTCTATTATTATCTTTTTGCCCTATGTTACTTTTATTTGTAGATAGCTTTTTTTTTTTAGCGTGGTAAAATCATCAAATGAGTCCTCCCACCCAGGGCAGAGCGGGAGGGACTGTCAGACTTGTACTGACTAAAATCCACGGTGTCCTTCAATAGCCCTTTGTGTTCCAGGGTCACGGTAATTCTATAAGTCCCGCGACCCCGGCAGGCTTTGGCCCTCTAGAGGGGGGCACCGTCATTAGGCTGACACTTTTTACAACACACACGGAACACAACGCGCCGTCGACTTTTTGTAGATAGCTTACTTAGACGTAGCAAGAAAATATTTTTTTGGCCAAATTATAAGTTTACATAATGTCAAAAAATGTAAATGTCATTTACTTTGGATAAAAAATACTCGTACAACAACAAAAAAGTACAACAGTGAATAAACAACTTTCCTGCAACTTAGATCATGCTCGCACAAAATTATAATTTGCATGCAACTACAAAACTTTGGTACTACTTTTTCAATTCTCCATAGTTCAAGAACACGTCTGTAAAACTAACTAGGCGCAGACAACGCCGGCGGGGAAGTTTAAGCTGTAAATTTCAATAGCATGCAAAAGCCACAAATTTAGCCTTAACCAGTTTAGACCGGTTAAAGTTGGCTAAGTTGTTACTGTACTGCACAATAGTCTGACATGCCGTTCGCTACTTATTTGCATATTGATTTTGCACGTGAAATATGGCACAGAGGTGAATGCATTTCCTTCTAGGCGTTGTAATGTCGTGCTCTATTACAGGTGGAGATTGGCTGCCTTAGGCAATTGTCGCGGGCATTCTGGCGCCTGTAATGTCAGCGGTCGTGATCGATGTAGGGGTCAACCCTATTGCAGCATTGAGCCATTCATCAACTGAATTTATCTTACACTAGCTGTTGCCCGCGACCTTCGCCCGCGTGAAATTTTATAACCTACTAGTTTTTGCCCGCGGCTTCGCCCGCGTGGATGTCGAAAAATATCCGATTACTTACCTTCTTCCCCTATTTTAACCCTTCGGGGGTAGAATTCTCAAAAACACTGAGAAACGTATAGATTAATTTTCAATCGTCAGCCTAAACCCATAATTTGAAGATCCTAACTTCAAAACTGACGGATTTTCATATAAACTTCCATCCCCTATTTTACCCTTTTAGGGGTGGAATTCCCGAAAATCCTTTCTTAGTGGATCCTTACTCTTCACAAAGAACACACCCTCCAAGTTTCATGTCTCTAGGACCAGCGGTTTGGGCTGTGTGTTGATATATCACCCAGTCAGTCAGTCAGTCAGTTTACCATTTTATGTACATAGATAACCTTCCTCGATAAATGGGCTATCCAACACTTAAAGAATTTTTCAAATCGAACCAGTAATTCCTGAGATTAGCGCGTTCAACCAAACAAACAAACTCTTCAGCTTTATAATATTATTATAAGTATAGATAAAGGATGTAAACAGACCATTAATGAAGCCGAAAGGCACTTGTTCGCCCCGTCTTTGCCATTTTTTTTTTGTTGTAGACCGTACCTAGGAACCTTCTAGTTACGGAGACATTGGGGGTCAAAATTCCAACTTTTTCACAAGTTTTTTTTTAAATACATGTTTTTAATGTATTTTTTTTACTTTAAACACCTCCACGACCCCCGTACTATTCAATCCAACCATCAGGACAATGCTTTGAGTACGTGAAAAATTAATTTAATTTTTCACCCCAAAAAAAGTCGTTTCCCAGCAATAATTTTTGCGTAAAGTTACTTAGTTTGATATACAGAATGCTTGGTTGACGGTTTCGTGAAGGGTCTGTTTACACCCTGTAGGTAGGGACACTAAGGACATATTTTTAGACGAATTACAATTCAGAACAGTGGTATTTGTCAGAACTTACACAGTGAAGTAAAGTTCCAACATCGTAAATAAATCGCAAAATCAGTGAACTTAATTTATTAATTTCAATACAAATAACGGTGTTTACTTCCAATCATTTCGATATTATTTGTTAACAACTATCATAAATATCTAACAGTTGCATTGCAGTTGTAAAGCGCAGTGTGCACTCGCGTCTACAAGGCAGTCATTTACTAAATCGTTGTACGGAATATGCATAAATATTACTTTAGTCCTGTAATTTCAAATATGACTTATGAATAAGTGTATTGTGTGAGGTATGAAATAGGGCTGAGCCCTTTCATAAATGGTGTGTAATAATTGTTGCATGGTGGTTAGCGTTGCTCCAGCTATTCGTAGATTTCCGGTCTGATTTCTATTATCTAAGATATGGTAATGGTATGGTAAGTAATCTACGACCACTTTTCTATTCAATGTAACATAGGTTGTTAGCTTGGTTAGTCATCCTAACTATCCTAATCCTAACTTCCTAACTAATATTATAAATGCAAAAGTAAGTTTGTTTGTTACCTTTTCACGCCTAAACCACTGAACCGATCATCTTGAGGCTTTGCATATACGTTATCAGGTGTACAGAAACGGACATAGGGTACCTTTCATCCCCAAAAAAGTACTGATCCCGAGGAAAACAACACCAACGTTCTTATTATAATAGGTGTGTTATTTTTTTCGCCACGTGTCTTTCGAATTATGATTGAATTATATTATAATAAGTTTAGTAGTGTGTTAAGAGTTTAATTGTCAAATTCTAAATTAATGCGAGCGAAGCCGCGGCTATAATCTAGTTTGAAATAATGAAAGGGTTTAAGGTCTTTATGGTTTCCCCTAAAGGTATATAACGAATTAGTTGAAACTTTTAAGTTTGGTGATTACTCCATATAATTACCAGTCATTCAAATTAGCCCTAATGCCATGCAAACAATAACTCTACTTTAAACAATGAGCCACCTTTATACTCCCATTATTCTACAAAATTAATACCTTCACGAAAAAAAATCGAATTTAATTTCCCAACAGCCTTTCGTTTCGTCAACTGAACATAAAACCTTGGGGTCACGATAACACAATTATGTTTTAATTTATATACACCGAGCTGTTATCACGCGAGCGCCGGCCGCTCGTTTACACGCACCCTTATCAAATGAACCGCAACTTACTCGGGTTAAACTAATTATTAAGATAAATATTGTTTTAACTACACCTTGTTTTCGGTGAATTTACATGCCTATGAATATTATTTTTAGGTGCGTCAGTGTAACTGCCGGTTAACACATTACTATTGCGATTTATGGCAATATTTCGACGATTGTTTTTTTGCCATGTGGCTGAGTTAGTGGGTCATGCCATGCGATTATATTTATTGTGGTCTGATTGTAGATGGTTTTGCATATCTCTGTGGAGAAATAAGTTTGATAAAGTGGCCATAATTGGTTGAACTATTTTTGACTTTTATAGCATCGTTTTCATCCCGAAGATAAATATATTTTCAGCGCCTTTCATTTGAAAGAACTCACGTGTACGACTGAATAAATCAAAAGCCACCTAAACGGATCAGTGTATTAATTAAGCACTGGACACCAAAAACTAAAAGTAGAAAAAAAAAACAAAAAAAAATCCCAAAGCCAAACATAACTATTATTCTCAAATCCAATTCAATTAGCGCCATCAAAAGGGCAAACATTGATGCAATGACATTGAAATAAAACATAAATCTATTACGAATCAAATTGTCTGAGGCAGGGGTCGTTTACGCAACAAACATGACCCCTAACATCCCTTTGAACCATCGATCCTAGTGGGATGCACGAGGGGAATAAAATTATCTGAGCCTTCCCATAAACGCAGTCCTGTGAAATGCAAGTCTGTGGGGCTGTGGTGCAAGATAAAAGCGGTAGCGAGTTTTAATTATCTTCGAAATTATGTTTTCGACGGTCTCATTATGGTTCTAACTCTCCGTTGACCGAAAAAGGCTTGAAAAAGCCATATAAGCTTCTTATAAATAAAACTAAATATTTACAAATAAAAGACACTTTATAAAAACTAATTAAATATAAGCTAACTAAATAAACAATAGGACGCTTAGGCGTCAAAGTACTCCTCTATATCACTGTCATCCGGAAATGTGCCCAGAAGACTGGCAGCATTGCCATGTTGAGTGGCAAAGTAGTTTAATGAATGTAATGAAACCTTATTAATCAGTTTTTGATAAAAAAGTGGAATCACAGAAAACTGAATCATTTCAGTGCGTTCTTAAAAATTCTGATTTAATTTATGTATGACGAAAAACATAATAAATTACTTTGTTTTTCGTCCATACATAAATTAAAATACCATAAAAGTTCTAAAAAAACTAGCTAGTTAGCTACTTGTAAGTCAACACGCAAATAATCCATTTATAAGGCACACTCAACTTCAACACTATTAAAAGTTTTTCGGTTTGAGGATGATTTATTTGAGCTGCGACCAAAACCGATTTCTTGTAGAAAGCTATACCTTTCAATCTTTTTAATAGCTTTTTAAAATCCTTTTTTTTATCGTGGTAAAATCATCAAAAGAGTCCTCCCACCCAGGGCAGTGCGGGAGAGACTGTCAGACTTGTACTGACTAAAATCCACGGTGTCCTTCAATAGCCCATTATGTTCCAGGGTCACGGTAATTCTATAAGTCCCGCGACCCCGGCAGGCTTTCGCCTTCTAGAGGGGGGGGGGGCGTCATTATTATTATCACTCTTTGTTTTTTTTTTTTTTTTTTAATGTCCTTTGTATATTATACCAAGGTTCGTATGCAGCAGTCACAGTGTAGTGATTTGACAAGATGATATAAAATGCTATTTGAAAAATTATGCCTACTGAATAAATGTTTAAGCTTCACTAATAAGAAGAATGGCTAAGCAATACCATGATAACAGAGGCTACTGAACTAGACAGTAAGCTTTGGAAGGTTTTGCTGAAGAGAACTGCATCTTATTACTTAGCTATATATAACTTAGCTTTTTCTTCTTCTGATTCTTACACCCGTATCTATAAACAAGTCAAAGTGATTACTTAAGTAAAAGTATTTTTTTAAGAAACGATTTTTATCCTATAGTTTAGTCATTGCTTGAAGTTAGAACTGTCAAAAATTAAAATTCTTAGCTATGCTTTCTTTGACGGTTTTGAATCTTCTTTGTTCAAATTCTTGTCTGTTGCCTAAAAATGGTTGCATAAAAAATTACTTAAACTCAAGTGATTACGTTAACTTGTCTATAGATACACGTAAGAGAAGACTATGGCTACACTTAGATTAGCCACGATAGTCACGTTATCAGGTTCTGGTTAGGTCGGATCTACTTTTGAATCGGTGACTCGCTTAAATCAGGGATGGGGCACTACATTCCCTCAACTGTGACCAGGCTTTCTCTCTGTGTTAATTTTTCTTTCTACAAAATGTAATTTTTCTATAATATTAACCTGAACCATTTTAAAAGCAGTATTAATTAAACATCAACACACTCTTTAAGTCAAAATCTCATAACTTGGGCCCATCACTTACAGCTGCGTTAATGTTTTCTAAGCAATTAGTGCCCCATCCCTGATTTAGGGTTATGGTATTCTGCACGACTACTCCGGTCACGTGGCATCTATCTCTTTATTTACTTGGACGTGCAATAACATACCAGGCTAATTAACACCTGACCCACGCTTCATTTTCGAAGAGAAGTACAGTTACAACCACTAACATTTATCAACTTGACACTTGGCAACTTATGAAAATGATTTTCTCCTACTGTACATTCATCATCATCTGCTTAGCCTTTTCCCAACTATGTTGGGGTCGACTTCCAGTCAAACCGGATGTAGCTGAATACTAGAATTTCACATGAAGCGACTGCCAATTTGACCTCCACTACCCAGTACCAGTACTAGTACTGGGTAATGTGAAACCCCTTGGTAAGACTGGTTGTCAGACTTTCGGGCCAATGGGTACCTATAATGACTCAAAGATCTACAAATGACAGCCGGGATCACCGGCTTAACGTGCTTTCCGAGTCACGGAGAAAACTGCAATC
The DNA here is from genome assembly GCA_963082995.1 of Noctua comes. NCBI lineage: Eukaryota > Metazoa > Arthropoda > Insecta > Lepidoptera > Noctuidae > Noctua > Noctua comes. The sequence goes on from OY720270.1 coordinate 8,323,683, forward strand.
ATTATTGCACAAGAAATTCGCTTTGGATTATGCTAAATGTATACATATTGTTGCTCGTGACTGTACGATGTACATAATACCGACCCACATAACCATAATGACTTGTATTTAGCAGTTCCTATGTCAATTTGGCTAGACGTGTTAAAAGGTTTTGCTGTGAAATCGATTTGCTTGCTGCGTTTTTAGTTGACAATTTTGTGGGTGTTTTTATGGCTGTTTATTGCTAATTGCGTATTTCCTGTGATAATCTGCGTGGGCGTAATTTCACTAGATCTGTTTTGTTAGTTTTATTTTTTATTTTTACATTTTCGTAGCAATTTGAGTCGATGTAGAATTATTCTTTGAGATCTATTTGAGGCTTCATTCCTCTGTCGTGATTCCACAGAAGGTACCTGGTCTACCTTTCTAATACTCATGATTTATTCTTCTTGTATGCTATTCTTAGATTACTTACTTGCTTAATCTATTATTTTGTAAGAGAAAACTTTGCTTTCATGACTGATTAAATGACAAAACGTTTTTAGAACTTTAACCTAATTTAAATTTATCACCAGTAGAACCATCCATTTTGCATCCCTCCGTTGCAAACGAACTATTAACTAATGGCGATAATATTACTGTTAACCCTAAAATGCAACCGCGCAGATTCATTACAGTGCGTAACTAAATCGGCGTGCACGCGGCGGTTTATCGCGGCGGGTCGATTAGACCCTCCACCCTCACACGATGCAACCCTATACACCGTACAACATTTCACATTATTGTTCTATGCGAGAAAGAGAAAACGCTAAACATAATTTATATACCTGTCTCTCTCTACCATGTTTCTTCATGTTAGATAACACTGAGTCTTGAGTGCTTCGCGTATGTTTGTCTTGTATCAGTTTACGCTACATTTAGTGCGGTTGCGGAATTAAAGCTGCTAAATTGTCAAGAAGGGTGCCTCGAGGGAGCCACATGAGGTTCTAAATCACAGTGTTTTAGCCACAAATTTCCGTATATTAGAGACAATCCGGTTTCCTATTTCGTATTTTGGTCCTTTTTTACCCAAAAAGCGTTGTTTTGTGGATTTGTTTGTTGCTATTCCTGTGTTTCCAAAAACAACATTTATTTACTTTTAGATCTATATTTCAGGATTACCTACCAGATAGAATTGTCTATTTTATTAAAGCCAACAAGTAATTAATAAAGATTGTTTCGTCTTAACTTGGACGTTTGAAATATTTCTCCATGTAGATAAAATTAATCATTCAAATATAACAATCGTGGATAAATCTGAGGGGGGCCTAATTGTACAAAGCCAACGGGGCTTTTATGTATCAATTATGGGATTATGTGAATTATGAAGGGAGATCATAGAAATCGATCCGAAAAGGAGGGTTGAATCGGAGATGAATTTTTGGCCAAAATCCCCTCTTCATAAAGATTTCGCTATGAATAAATGATCAATCGTTTTATTTGTAAGCAAAGCTTCATATTCAAAGGAAATAATACGTAACAAAACATAGTTTCAGAAACAGGTTGGTAAGATTTATGTATAAGTAAGTTGTTGTTGTCTTTGAGTCTTTTTGAAGCATTTTTTTTTGTGTATGTTTACTTGTGGATCCCAATTTTTTATTCTTCTCTTCTAAGTGTGTCGATGGCAATCTAAATAGTGTCAGAGCAGTGTGTGAGCAACTAGTTTGGCGCTTTCGGTAGGTGTTATTTTTGACGCAGGTATTAAACACACTGTTCAATAACTGATGTACTAAAATGGCAGCCATAAACGTTTCTGGGATTTCTAAAATTCCAGAAACGGAAAAAAAGCTTTATGAAATAAAATATGATTATTAAGTATTATTATGCACTTACTGAATCACAGACTTCAAAAAGCACCAGTTATACTTAGAGTCCCCTGTGCAATTCACTGACATTATAGTGGGTACTTATATAATGACAGTTGACAATAGCAAAGGTGATGATCCCGCATTATTCATGCAGTTTTGGAATTTCTAAATTGATATCCACGTATAGCCGTAATTCTATATTTCCAGCAAACATTTGAAATTGTCATGGATGCATTCATTATTTTCATGGATGGAAATATTCTTTTAATTCTTGTTTTGTCAATAATTTAGCTTTTTTGGGTCAACGACTTCTACTAGTGTATGAAGATAGTTTTAGAAAATGATTGTGTCTTTTTGACGTGACAACATCTTATAATTCGATGGAGCCGGCTGCACGCACGAAAAAACATGCGTTACCTCGCTCTGAGGCGTTCCATAAAACAATTGCTCAACGCACATTCATTTTTTGAAAAATACAACCATTCCATCAGTATTTTCTTATGACGTTGTCACGTTCAACTATCGTCAGTAAACCGACTTTACAAACAACCGATTTTTTAGTTTTATTTGTTTAGAAATCGATACTCATCACGTTTGTGAAGTTTATGTAAAAGAGTCGAACATAATTTGATAGGATTTCCATGGAGTTTCTTGCCCGTTTTTCTAAATATGGACTGTTTTGGAACAGCAAACTACCGTCTAACTGGCCAGCTCCTTTGCATTTTAAAAGAGCAAAGGGTTTTATTTATAATTATGAATGTTTCGACATTTTTTTTAAATTCCATTAAATTCAAAGTTACATCCCTGGTGTTACACATAAGCTTAGATAAACCGCATAAAAATATTTATTTATTTATTTAATACTTCAAGCACAAAAGTACATTGGCGGACTTAATGCCATAGGCATTTTCTACCAGTCAACCTTTGGGTGATGCAGAGACAAACAGTGGTAGGTGTATCTGAAAATAGTTTTAATTAATACTAAGATGAAAAAATAGTTAATAGCACTGCTTGAAATCATTTCTTATAAAGGTCGGGTAAATAAAATTTTCTAGAAATACGCAATTTGTTGCCTCCACAGACTCCACACCCTTAACCAGTAACGAAGTAACCCCTTTTTCTAAGTTGATTTCCCCAACCTCGCGGTAAGATATTATGATATCAGATGAGACGATCTTTGGTGAAATGGGCGCTTCTAGAAATTGATTTTGAGATGATATTATTTTTCAATGTATGAGTCCATAACGACACAGTTTGACGACACGACTATCGCAGTAGTTGAGTACTTGGCTGCTGCGCTGCGTGTCGTGGGTTCGATCCCTGTACGGAATAAATATTTGTATGACCTACCTACCTACAGTCGCGACACTTGGGGGAGGCCTAAGTCCAGCAGTGGACGTCTTTCGGCTGAAATGATGATGATGATGATGACCTGCAGATAGTTGTTCGTGCTGTTTGTGTATGTGAGTTTAAATGTTTGTAAATGCTCCAACGATACAGGAGAAATTCCCAGTGTGGTCTTTGAAGCGAGATTATTTAATCTCGCTTCAAAGACCACCATGTTTGCCATCTTTGTATCAAGTCAATACATAAAGATCACACATTCCAATTAAATAATACTAATTAATTAACCATTAAACTCAATAAAAATACTTTCCACCATACATATATAAAATCTCGCATCACGTAATTAGATACTCGTTTAATATTCATAGTGTCCCAATTATTATTGATATATAGTATAATAATTAGGCCCTACACTATAATGGCAGTGATTTTTTTAATTATACATATATAATTTACATCAGCACGTTGCCTCGTATTAATTTCCGGCTATTATAAAAGCCCTGGGCACGACGGTAATCGGTATATAATTTTGATTGATAGCCCATACGCTTATTTTTACTGATTTTTCATGCAACAAAATTCTGTTAAAACGGCCATAACTGTAATGAAAATACGGGCAGACTCGGGAAGAGTTATAGGGTAATAACAGCTATCGATAAAACATATTTTTACCTAATTCGCTTATAAATATTCAAAGGTAATCTAATAAAAATCATATAAGATTACTTGACAGGCTACTCTAAATTAATTATGTTAAGAAATATTAATGTGTCATAAAGTATAAGATCACCAATTTTTAGTCTAGTTTAACTAACCATTAAATATTATATTTTATCTAAGCTTCTTTTAAAATTAATGTAAAAGTTATGAAACTGACTCGGTTTTTTTAACTACACTGTCTGAATGCTCCATTATTACGTAAGAGGAGTTAGGGACCAATATTTAAAAGCTTGATACTCCTAGATGCTTGTTAACTTTTAATCTTGTTTTACGTTTTTGTGAAGTAAGCAACGACTTATTGCCCTGCCTACGCTGTCCTCCCATACTTAAGTACTAACACTGTAACATAATAATATTGTAAAACCAAATAACTTCAAACAGTGGGTAACCATGGAATTTCTTGCCGGTTCTTCTCCATAGGAAACGACCAATCCGAACCGTGCATCTTTTCTCGACCTTTTATAAGTGCCTACGTAAGCCTATGTGAAATAAATTATTTTGATTTTGATCTTGTAGATGGCGGGACGAGCTGGACGAAACCAACGATATTGGTCCACAGTAGCCCTGGATCGAAACTACTGGAAGTCATGGGGAGAGGCCTTTGCCTGGGCAAGTGGAATGACGCAGGCCAACAGTATCAGTATCTTGTTTTATTAGCTTCAAGAGTGTCAGACATCCAACTTCAGCACTACTTGAAAATCTTTCAGCTTAAGCAAAAAACAACTTGAAGTTGCTTATGAATGAAGAGTAGGTGATTCTATTTCCCAGCCCTAAAGGGTTACTTGCACATGGTAATTTTATTCCGCTAGTTAAGAAAAATCGCTGAGTTTAAGAGAATTTTATGAAAGTTAAACGAGGCGTGAAGTCATTGCATTAAGCGAAGAGGGCTTCGCCAACACTTAATTAAGAATTCACCCCCGTTCACCCCGCCCCCTACAGTCACAACAAAAGATTCTATGCGAGACTTTGATACCCGCTATCTTCATTAAAATTAATTCAATTTTTAATATCTCTGGAGCAATGGGCTTGTGTAGTCGTGACACGTTTATCTCATTTGTCACTGGATAAAATTTATTGTCGGCACTTTTAACCTCTCCATTACGGCTCCATTTTGGGCTATATCAATTTAAAATCCGTGTGTGTTCCGAAACTTGGTGTTTTAACGTAGTTCTTTTTGTTGATTTCTGAATTTGTAAACTTTTTTGTTGAACTTATTCGTATTCATCATAATTATGTGTTATCTGCTTTAGTAGAATGTGTTGTCTGTGTGTGTGTAGTTCGTCATTCAGTCATGTATCTATGCGTATTTCGATTTTCATTCTACGGACTTGTCTGACAGTATTATCGATGTTCACAAATTCTTCTGTTGTGTTTCCGTAGGGCAAGCATAATTGACCACTTTCCGCTCAACATCATTGCGAAAAGCTTTCACTGCATTCTATTCTGTAATTGTGGGTACTTTCAGTACATTACTCTTAACAGTATTGATAATTGCATCCGGAATAACCGAACCCAATTTACCAACAAAATTGATGAACGTTTCAAAATTCATGCTGCACTCTACGTAGATGTTAACAAAAACGAAATAAATGGGGTGGATTCCCGATTGTTCTGCCGACTCTCATAACAATACATGCGAATGGAACACAGCAATTCTATCGGAAAATCCATTCGGCTTCACTCATCCGCAAAAAGTATGACATCAAGCCAAATTATTATCGAGGGGCCTCGATTGCTGCTGAATAGGTACTCGTAATGATTCGTTTAGGGAAATCGGGACTGCTGACTGTAGGAATATTTTTGATCATTCACGGTAAAATGTTGCTGCTATTTGAGGCTCCAACTATAGGATTTGCAAGCTTCGTTTGCTACTTTATTTCCGAACTATGAATTTTCAGTTCGTTTATTTTTTGTGGTTCAAGAACAGTTTTATAAAGTATCAATTTTACTCTTTTTAGCCGTAGTTTATCAACATCGTAAATACTCCAATTTTTAAACCCGATTATACAAACAAGACTTTAATTCCTTAAATTATGTTGACTGTCTTAATCAAATCGTTGGTTATGTAAATTAATAAACATACAAAAATCCGCAATCTAGTTAAAAAATGATTATATTGGCCGAATTTATAACTTCGTCGACTGTAATAACATAATTATAGCAAAATGTCACGTTAAAATATCGTTCTTTAATTAGTTTAATCGTCGAACGTTCCTTTTGTTAAGTATTTTCTTCCACTTTTAGTTTGCAGTCTTGACCGGTTCCATATCAGACTAACTTATAATTGCGAAACGACTGAAGTTTTCCATTTAAAAACTCAGTAATTACAGACGAATTAAAAAAGAAACTCGCTGAATTAAAACTTGAAATAGCACGGCATGCTTTCGCCATTGCAATATTACTTACGTATGGAACTCGTACGAAATTTATTTGGCACCATTGCTCATAAAACATCTGATTTATGCACCGCGGTGCTTATTATGAACATGAGTGCTGTCCGCGTCAACTCAATAAAATATTAAAACGACATTAATACACGAACGCATTTTATTTTTCAACAGAATATTAACTGGTCGTATTTTTAAAAGACAAAGTAGTGGCCTGTATTCATTCTCGTTTGGATAAAGATTTCACTTTAGTTTATGTGGTCAAGTGTCTTACAATTAATATAAGGCTTCACGACGACGTAGAAACTAACTGTGCAAAAGCAATTAAAATCAATCAATTGAATTTATGGGTGTGAATGGGTCATGCACTTAAGTATTTACGAGTATGGCAAGGAAATGGGATATGGAGTTTTCCTTAAGGATGATAGGTAGGGATCATTAAGACATTACTATTATTCCACGATGACACGATTATATTATGCACGAGTTGGCTCCGAGTAGGTATCAGAGTCCACTCGGTCCGAGCATACTCTGATAGTGTCAATGCGGCTTTACACAATGACATTATTACCAATCCATCATCATCTGCCTAGCCTTTTCCCAACTATGTTGGGGTCAGCTTCCAGTAAAACCGGATGCAGCTGAATACCAGTATTTAACATGGAGCGACTGCCTATCTGACCTCCACAACCTAGTTATAGTACTGGGTCATACGATACCCCTTGGAAAGACTGGTTGTCAGACTTTCGGGCCACTGACTACCTGTAACAACTGTCAAAGATCTAAAAATGATAGCCGGGACCATAGGCTTAGCGTGCTTTCCGAGGCACGGAGGAAACTCGGTATGTTATGGGTGGTCACCCCCATTCATGAACCAACCCAGGCAAGCGCGGCTTAACCTGAAGATCATCCCGAGCGGATGTTATTATTTAGCCACAAGCTCCTCTTATATTAATTACAAATTAAAAAGTATTCTATTATTATAGCGCCAGCTATTATGACGCTGATGAAAACTACATCCAACCCCTTTATTATAATGCGTATCCGACATTAAGCATTCATTTGCAAGTTGAATTAATTCACAAGTGCACTGACAACTTTATTATTTTTGTTTAAAACCAGGAGTATGCTGTAGGACATGAGGAAATTACCATAAACCGTGGTTAACATTAATTTAGCTTATTGATGGATGTGACACGGATAAACGAGTTATGGATATGGCATGCCGTGTTTCATAAACCTGTCCGTATGCATATTTAGTGTCAGCGGGACATGGACACGATGAAAGCTAATCTTTCACCGCTGTGATTAACGCTTGATGTACTCAGAAGAGATATTAACATGTTTTGACCTGATGACTTCTGTGGTAGTTACAGATTGAAGTGGCGGTCGATTTCACTGAGCACAACCTACCTACAAGGAGTATTTCAATCATAACTTTGTAATAAGTATTTTATATCATTTGGTGAAAGTGTACAGTAAGGGTAATTCATTATTGGTAGTGTTGTTTCACAGGGTAAATTTTTCGATTCACAGCTATCTTTACCTGTACAAGTTTCTAAAATTACAATTTTGTTTTTATGCTGTACAATAAGTAAGTACAAAAAAAAAGATTTGTAAGAAAATTTATGAAATGTTTAAAGTTTTCCGCGAACACTGACTTTAAAGTGCTACAAGGATCTTTTGGCGCTCGTATGACGTTGACAGGAGCAAACATATTATTATGAAACTGTTCTGTGACTTGTCTCGAAAAGTCAAGATGGCGGCGTTCGTTCCGATTTTAGCCACGGTCAAAACGTCCTTGTGTATATATTGTATATCAGCATTAAACACTGTTTTTAAGGCAATCTTTATTTCTTTCGTAAAATAAAAGTAGGTACTAATATCTTATCCATTTTCCACAGTTCCGTACTAACCCAGCAGGCGGCCGAAGGGGCGCCGCTTTCCCGCCGTAGTAGCGTCATATAAAACAACACTCATTCGCACAGTCGGAGTAATTAATGACGAGTTGATTATATTCATAAGGATATTGCTCTGAAGTTACTTAGGGTATTCGGGCCTTGACCTGAATTTATATGAGAATTGATATTTAACGAGTTCGTCTATTCAAGAGTTTTATTAATGTAATTAAAGTTGTAGTTAATCTAATTAAGTTGTGTTTTTATTGTATGTTTATGTATCGGTGCAAATCATACATCTATATTTTTGTCTTTTAGTTACATAAAATCATGTGGCACTATTTTGAATTTCAGGGTCGACATGTTCATGAAAAGGAATGTTCCTTTTATGAATTCATAATTTAACACTCGAAAGGTCATGACACAACAGTAAAAAACCCGTCCAAAGGGTCAGTACTAACAGAATAATTATGTCCCAAAAAGTGGACCAATAAATTAAAACAACTCAAATATTAAACATTGTAGGCATAACCTGTGTGGACAATGAAAAGCTCGTAAATACCGCTGAAGGAATTCATAAAGTGGGTCTTTCTTTGAAATACCTTTACAGTGAAAAAACCCGTCCAACGGGACAGTACTAACAGAACAATTATGTCCCAAAAACTAGACCAATAAATAAGAAAAAAAACTCAAATATTAAACATTGTAGGCATAACCTGTGCAGACAATGAAAAGCTGCACGTAAATATCGCTGAAGGAATTCATAAGGTGGGCCTTTCTTTGAAATACCTTTTCGGGGGTGCATCATAAATCAGCATAAACGAGCCAGCCTTCCGTGAGGTGCCCCAAGTTGGGCCCCCTACTAACATTAAGCTTCTGTAATATTTTCTCACTTACGACAAAATTTTCTGTCTCCTTATTTATGTTGGGGCAAGTTTAGTCGGGTCTTGAGAACGGGCTGTCGTCTCAAGCTGCAAGGTAAGTAATACTCCAGCAAAATTTGAAAGACGCGGATGTTTTCAAGTGAACGTTCAAGCGTCTAGGCTAGGCATTAGACTGCCGGCGGAATTTATAATGTTGCCGTAAATATTTAACCGTTAGAGTCTCATACACTTATGTACATAATATGCAGGATTACAGACTATGTTTTAACATTAAAAGTTTACTTTCGTGAATACGCAATATCTAATAAAAGAGAATGGAAGATGATAAATACTGTTAACTTTCTCATTAAAATTTCCCAAACGCAAGGGTCAGTTCACACTGACACCGTTTTTGTATTTTCCTTGTTATTAAGCTGCAGGCTCCGTTCTATGGCATCGACTTCTATTTAGTGAAATATTCGTTGGTTAGTTTCGGCCGCAACTCATTCGAAATTCAACTGTCTTATTCGATCCAGCCAGTGCTACATATTTCCGCAAAGTAACCTGTGAAAACTAAATTAATATTTAAATACGCAACTATGTACTTTACTAAAAATCAGTCATCATCATCATCTGCCCAGCCTTTTCCCAACTACGTTGGGGTCAGCTTCCAGTCTATCCGGACGCAGCCGAATACCAGTATTTTACATGGAGCGACTGCCTATCTGACCTCCACAACCCAGTTATAGTACTGTGTCATACGATACCCCTTGGTAAGACTAGTTGTCATACTCTACTAAAAATCGGTATTAAAACTTATTGTATTGTATAACGGGCTGGTGACCGCAACTCCACGTCCAAAGCGCGTATTTTTCGTATTTGAAAGAAAACTTAACTATACGTAAAACTTAATTTCACCTTTATTTTAACAAACCGTTCCCCAAAATTGAAATAATTGGTTTCTTGTTAAGCACAATTGTCCGTATTTTGAATTCCGATCAACACTAATTTTAGTACGACCGTAAAAACGGTGTCGCAAAGACTGGGCTAACGTTTCAAGTTGAATCGTAAACGCCGGATAAGCTAAGCTAATATTTATCTTAAGCAAACATCTTGGAAACAAAGTCTATAATTAGTATTCCTAGAAAGGGTTCAAGTAACATTTACTTACTTTGTTTACCTTCTTGTGACTTAATTAATTTCAAGCCTTTAAGGTAAAACCGAGGCAATTTAATTACGTTGAGATAAGATTGAGACAGGGTTTACTTTGTCATCGTCAGAGTCCGTAAGTGTCAGCTATTAAAATTAAATATTGCTCGAGAACGGAATTATAGCCTGCAAATTGCATCCGAAACCTTGGAGTTGGAGCTTTTGGAAGCGCCGCTGCTAATGGTCCAAAATATATTTATAGACTTTAGTAGGAATGTTTAATCAGGAACCCTGTAAAAAGCATGTAAAAATATTTGCTACAATTTTGCGAACTCTTAAAAAACAAGCTCAAAAATCAATTAATTTATTTAAAAAATCCTTCCTCCTTTTTAATAATTGACGAGGGAACCTCACATAAGTAGGTACTCATAATCATGCAAATCTCCGCACAATTCAGCAGTCGAAATCACATCAACGTTGATGGCTTTGCAAATTAAAAAGTTATCCCGTGTTACTTTTATTGCAGTCCTGTGTGGCCTTAATTAAATTCCCATATTCATTCGGCTTGTTTCGGGCAGTTTACCGTTGGACTTTATACCCTTGTTTTGCACACTTTTTTCACCACAAAGTTTTTATAGGCAAGTTCAAAGCTGTACCCACTTCACCGGGTCTTTGTTGGCTGCTCATTTAAAATCAATCGCTGCCATTCTGGCCGAGGGTGGCGACTGAGACGAGATTTCGGAGGGAATTCTTAATTAAGCTCGCCGGAGATCCTCTTTAGTTAATGGAGGCCCGTCCGAAATCCTTAGAAGCACGGTAAATGAGGGCCGGCGATGTAGCGCCGTCAAAAAGAGCAAGATAAGATTATCGGCCGTGATAACTTTTTTTAATTTGCGACGTCCGTAAAAGCATTTTAATTCTGTAGGCCCGACAATAAAGTGCGGACATTTTTACATGACAATGGCCGAAATAAAATAAAAAGTATAAGTACCTACCTACTTAAGCGAAGAAGAGAATTTTAATATGACTCGGTGTAGTTGCAAATTATTCAAATCGGCTCACATTTTCATAATTTATTCAAATATGAAACTGCACAGTCCTTAGTAAGGATCTAATTAAATCCAAGGCACTATCTAGAGGGAACGATGTTGCCTTGACGTAATGAGCTATCGGGCCGGGTAGATGGTTTTCAGTGAGATTTTATACCTGCCATTAATTTTTATGTACATTTTGAATTGGGAAAATGTAAAAGAAAATCAGTAGCAAGCAGTGATGGCCTAGTGGTGTGAACGTCGGACTGACAAGTCTTAGGTCTCGAGTTTGAACCCAAGACCGTTGATTTTTCGGATTCATTTGCGTATTGTATAATTATTATCACTTGCTTCGGTTAAGGAAAACATCGTGAGGAAACCAGCATGCCTGAGAGATATTTCTTGACGGCATGTATAGTCAAGTCAGAGGCCCATGGCTGGCATAAAAACTCTGATATCAGGTTAGGCACCAACTACACGTTAAAGAAAGAATGCTTGTGGGCTGAAAACATGCAAACATATATCTTGATAATATGTTAGAGGTACCTACAGCAAAGGCTGTAGGTCCCTCTGAAGACCTTGTTACTTTGTTTTCTCTGTAAGAAATACATTGTAATACTAAAGAACCAGTTTAATTATAAAACGGAGTTCAATTAAACGCTCTCCTGCGCGCTGACAGACAGATGAAGTTTCCAGAAGAAGTGAAGTTAATTAGATTTGACAATTTCTATTATGGATGTAGAAAATTGGAACCCGTAGCTGTGATATTGCAAATCTTTCTTGTATAATGGCTGGATGTTGCATACCTTATCTATGGCGTAGACATTTCACTAGTCAAGGTTTGTCCAAGCTGGTCAAGGTGGTTTTGCCTTCTCTGGTCAATCAGCCAGGAACGATTAGAGTTTTAAATGTCACTGCTGGGAGCCGGAATGGAGGTCAAACAAAAGACGAGAGATTATTTTTGAAAAGAATAGAAGAATGTTACTCGTCACGCCAGCATTTCTTAGGCCTGCCTCGGTAACGACGACCGTCTCCAGGTACCCAATGTGTGACGATTCTGGCCCATCTGTCCTGACCCATCCTGGAAATGTGATCGGCAGGCATGATACTAAAATAGAACTGGCGAACAAGGCATATTTTTTACCCACCCTGGGGTAAAAAATCGTGGATCAAACGAAACAGGGCAAGTAGGGGTAATTTTTTGATAGTACATTTTTTTTTACAGTAATATTCTAAAGTCATAAATAAGTTTTCGTGAAACTTAAAAGATATTGAAAAAAGTGACATTACTCATAAATCATGGTACCCACTGTATAGAAGCACTTTTGTAGTGATGGTACATTTCCTAGAAGCAACTAAACACCATTTTTTTTTATATAGGTTCCTATTTTATTTGCTTAATTGTTAAATATTTTAATTTTAATTGGTAATTATTTTTATAATTGTCAAATAGTCAAAAATTTTAATTTTAATTGTCAAATATTTTAATTTTAATTGTTAAATATTTTTATAATTGTGAAATAGTCGTAACTTTTATGAAGATCAAGTTAGGGCACTGCCACAGATATTTTTTTTACCGCAAATAACCCCCAACTATCGCCCTGTTTCGTTTGATTCACGATTTTTTACACACCTGTATACAGGGCGAATACCCGTACTCTGCCTATCTTTTCTGGAAATACGGACGTTATAACAAATAAAAATGTCACTTTCATAAAGACAGTCTAAAGACAAAGGATGATTATTATACTAACAAAACAGAACTGGTTTCTGTTTGCTATGAGTAAGGTCGAAATCATGAAAAGTAAACAGGCCTAAACAAGTATTCTTCTACGCCCGTAAGGGTTCATTCATGAATGATAATGAATGCCTGTAATTACGCTTTGTTCTTCTAATATTAGCTTTTATACAATGTACCGATATAGCCTGGTCTTGTGGGATGTTGAACTCAGGTCAGATTGACGGGTTTTGGTTTATTTTCGTTTGACTTTACAAGGATCTATTGAGACGTGGCCAAAATCGAAAATAACCTCACGATATTCATTTTCAATAATGTATTCCTACTTCACAAATAATTTCGTAACAGTTAACCAACAGCGCTTCCTGTCAACTGTCATCTTATTTTAACAGTATGGACACGCATTTATTGACTATGTAAACAAAATCTTAGAAGTTAAATTTGACCCACTTCCTGGTATCCGATGGAGCTGAAATTTTGCATACATGTTCAGTTTGAATGACAATGCATGGTTAGCTAAGTGCCGTCATTCTTGATCCAATATGGCGGCCTTTCAAAGATGGTGGAGTAGCTATTTTTTATGCATTCCCATGATATGGGTATCAAATGAAAGGATTTTCTCAGAAGAATACGAGAAATAAAAATAATGACGTCATTGGAAAGCGTGTTTTTTTTAAACTATAATATTATTTAAACCAGTTTTGTAACCTAATTATTTATTAATATAAAACGCCTAAATTAATATTACACGGTCGGGTAAATGCATTGTTGTAGGTTTGCTTGCGTTGTAAGTGCATAATTATGTTTATTACCCATTTAATTTTAAAATTGTTTTGAATTAGGTGGGAAGCTAGAAATAATAGTGGGTTTGGTTTTTTATTGTTTAATTCTAATAACGGTGATTAATATTAGTTAATTGGTGATTAAGCTGCTAAGAATAAATAAATGCTTGTGTGATTTTTGTTCAGAGTTATGAGACATGTTTAAAAGAAAGAAATTAAACTATATTTAAGGTAACCATCGTCTTATTCTGCTTTATAAGTTTTTAAAATGTGTTGTAAAAATAAAAACAAACACGGAACATAATAAAGTACACGTATGATGAAAGTTTTGTCGTAAACATTATTGCAGTAAATACTGACTACGTAACTAAGCAGTCATAATAAATTATATTAAAAAGTACTACACAATTTTGATACCAAACATCCGATAAAGGTAGACGTCCCGATTAGCGTCCATTTGTCACTGAGTGATAGACAGGTGTGCCGGATAGCGCACGTGTCCGTCCGACAATAGTTCATGTTCCTTCCGCCTCTTCAATACACAACTATTTTAGGGTACCGTGTTCAAATTAGAAAAGGCTTTTTATTATCATCATTGCTGTAAAATATCGATACTGGTAAATCTTGAACGCGGTTTACATGTGATCACGTTTAGTTTCACTGCGGAATTTCGCTTTTAATCTTCTACCCATAGTCGGTTTAGATCACGATAGAATAGAATGCTTTATTTGCAAAGAATGTAGGTATTACAAATAAGGTGTTAAATGTTTAAAGAGTCCTTGTACATTTTGCCTATAGGGCATGCAAAATTAATAAAGGGTGTAAATAGACCGCGGGCATGCGGGCGGCGAGTAATGGGCGACTCGCTGCCCGACCATGGACCATGCCCGGGTCGACGGCGCGTTGTGTTCCACGCGCGCCTCAAAGAGTGTCAGCATAATGACGGGGAGGGCCAAAGCCTGCCGGGGTCGCGGGACTCATAGAATTTCCGTGACCCTGGAACATAAAGGGCTATTGAAGGACACCGTGGATTTTAGTCAGTACAAGTCTGACAGTCCCTCCCGCTCTGCCCTGGGTGGGAGGACTCATTTGATGATTTTACCACGTTAAAAAAAAAAAAAAGGGTGTAAATAGACCCTTAAAATTTCCGAAAGGCACTTGTTCTCCCTTACTTGGCGATAATTTTTTGTTCTAGACCATACCCTTCCTTCTAGAACCTTCTAGTTACGGAGATATTGGGGGTCAAAGTTCCAACTTTTTCACAAGTTTTTTTTTTAAATACATGTTTTTAATGTAAGATGTTTACTTTACACACCTCCACGACCCCCGTACTATTCAATCCATCCAACAGCATAATGGTTTGAGTGCTTTCCATCGAGTCCTACCGTGAAACGCGATTATTCACAACAAAAAAAAATTTTCGCGTAAAGTTACATAGTTTGATGTACAGAATGCTTGGTTGACGGCTATGTGAAGGGTCTGTTTACACCCTGTAAAAACATTAAAAACAAAACAAAACTGAACTAGTTCTAACAACTTAAAATAAATATTTTGGTACGTCACACAGTCTAAGGCTACAATAGTCAGTTACTAGCAATTAGATGCCTGCCATCGGGAGATATGAGGATTATGTAAGGACGAGTATCAGCTCCTAATACGAGTATGTTGACCCATTAGGTATCTGTTAACGGCCGATCATAAAGAAAAGCCTATTCTGAACAAAATTAATGTAAAATCCAATGAATAGAGTTGAAACATACACAATTACACATTATAGAAAGTTATGCTAACGAATGGTTTACTGTGCTCTTGGCTTTGCACGTAACGGCGGGTAACGTTTGTGGCTGCATGCGAAATTAACAAGTTTTTACGCGTTGCCTATACTACTGTTTGCATTGCAATGTACGGTTAGTTGGCAGTATACAAAGTGAACGGACTTCTGTGGTGCTCGTTGAAACTTTATGTTGTCTTCGTCTAAATAGTATTTAACCAAAACACTTATTTTCTAAACATAATTTGTCTGTCAGCTTTATTTATTTAATTAGAAAAACCAATTTGGCAAAACAGAAAATTATTTTTTAGTAATTTTCTTTTTATGTAAATAAAAACGTTAAGTATCAATGAAAATTCTTAGAAATAACTTAATATTGTTCTTTCTAATTGATACGAATTTGATTTTAAAAAAAAGTTAGCTTTTTTTAACGGAACCCCGTTGTCAAATCGTTCTAACACTTGACTACTATTTATTTAAATAACGTTCCTTAACGTTGGAAGTTCTATTGAACTGTTGATTGATCATCAACTATTAGAATCGAGTTCATATGAAATAGAATCGAATATTCGGTACCATCATTAATCTTTCCTAAACACTGTTTAATTTATTATGGCGGTGAAGAAAGTGTTCCCAGACTGTCATACAGGGTAATGACCTCTGGCACAATCTGTGAGAATTAGACATACGACACCACATAATTATCGTAACATGAGTCTGAAGATATTAGTGCAGTACCTTACTGAGTTAAAAGCTAGTAAACTTATACTGTTATCAACATACATTCCTTCTACATGTTCAAGTTTCTGAACTGTACATATAACCGTCTAGTTTCAGTTATTTGAGAAATATACCTACTAGGTCACCTACCAGCCATGTTTTCACGTCAAGTAAAGAGCTTTTTTTAAATAACAGCACATTGCCGAACTCTGATGCGACATGCGGCATATGTGGCCTGCCCAGTTTCATTTTAATTTGGCGGCTGTGTTGCCTGCAATTTGTGTCTTGGAACGAAGTATACTGTTCCTTACACGATCAGTAATTTTGAGTTGGGCAAAAGTATCTACGGATTGGGTTCCGAACAACAGACGACGCGGCAGGCCCAGAACGAGATGGCTTGATGAGATGGACTCCTACTCAAAGGACTGGGCTGAAATAACTTTAGAGAGAGATGACTGGAAAAAAGGAAGGGAGGCTTTTGCTAATAGCTCCGTCTCATATCGACTGAATTGTGTATCAAAGCAACGAGGAACCTAAAAGACCAGCTCTGATATCTTAATGGTTCTTTAAATCTACAAGTATTTAGAATTTTCGGCATCAATTCTAACAAAGAAAGGAAGTTTCCTAATTCCATTCCGGCCCACCAAAATACTTTTTCAACTTAAACTGATCAGGAGCGGTCCCACAAAGCAGAGGGTGCATAATTTCCCAGCCGATAGGTACAAATGTGCGGCTGACACTGCTAAATGGGCATGGTATCGTTGAATAATGCCCACAGTTGCCCAACTTGTCTTAAACTATCGCAAACAAAACGTTCGGACGCCGCAGATTTGTCAGTGGTACGCCTGTCCTGAGATAGTTACGTCGGTAACGGACTAACAAATGAGGAGCGCCAACTATTCGCATTATTGTTAACTTTGCGAAGTATGTTTGTAGTAGATAGTTGTTTTGAATGTTCCGTTTATTGTTTAAAATGAATGTGGGGCTTGTTTGTTTACTATTAGTTCCGGTATTAATCGTTAGGAACCAGTCTAAAGTTAAAAGATCAAAGTTTTGAATAGGGATCTGGCAAACTACGACAGGCTTTTCAGTTACATTAAATGTGTTGTATTGTATAACGGGCTGGTGTCCGCAACATCACGTCCAAAGCGCGTAATTCGCAAGAGGAAAAAAAAAAAAAAAAAAAAGTAATTGCTAGACTTGGCTTGACTATTTTCAGAGGCTTCTATTATCTATCTATACAAATAAGTAAAATTGACGTGTCTGTTTGTAATTTCAAAATAACAGCTTTTTACTGAATCCGTATGGAAGTATAATATACGGTACTTGTAACAAAAAACCTTTTTTTTTTGTCTGTCTGTTTATTCCGGCTAATCTCCGAAACGGCCGGCTGGCACGATTTTGACGGGACTTTTATCGACAGATAGCTAATTTTAGAAGTAACTTAGGTTATTTTTTTAGAAAATTGGGTTTCCGTACAAAAAAAATGAAAGCCCATGAAATTTTTAACAAAATCTGATCAAAATCGGGACGTATATTTTTATAATAATAATGTCACACGGATGAAGATCGCGCGGGCACTAGCTTTGCTGTATGTTTTCACACTCCATGGCCTGAGATAACTTGCTAGCGTAAGCCAGCGTCAATATTCAATAATTACAAAATACGATGACGTTTATAAAGAAGACTTTACTACCACAAGCTCATAACACCGTCATCCGTATAATGCGAAGCTTACATCACCGCATTATTAATCCAATTACCTTTACGACGAGTTCATAAATTGGAAGATTATGACTTTCTCACAAGTCCAATTGGTAATCTAGTTCTTAACTGTTCTTAGGTAAGGTTCACACTGAATACAGTTAGTCGCTGGCTGTGAGCCGGCTCACTAAGTTGGTACCGATCTAACGGCTCACTTTTTATGTTTTATCAAACATCAGACGAAGTCTACGACGTCGGGGATCGGGCGGTGTGCCTGAAATGGACTTGGGCAGGGCAAGACAACAAGACAGCAAGGGTTTGACCGTGGTGGTGAAGGTTAGGCCAAAGAAACCAAGGCCGTCCAATAGTTAGTTGGGTTGACTATACAGGGTGTAAACAGACCCTTCACATAGCCGTCAACCAAGCATTCTGTACATTTCTTTTTTTCTGTACATCAAAATGTACAGAATGCATGGTTGACGTCTAAGTAACTTTACGCAAAAATTATTACTGAGAATCGACTTTTTTATTGGGGTAAAAAATCACGTTTTACGGTAGGACTCGATGGAAAGCACTCAAAGCATTGTGCTGATGGATGGATTGAATAGTACGGGGGTCGTGGCGGTGTGTAAAGTAAAAATCTTACATTAAAAACATGTATTTAAAACAAAACTTGTGAAAAAGTTGGAACTTTGACCCCCAATCTCCGTAACTATAAAGTTCCTAGGTATGGTCTAGAACAAAAAAATTATCGCAAAGACGGGGAGAACAAGTGCCTTTCGGCTATGTTAAGGGTCTTAAAATGTGATTTTTTACCCCAAAAACAAAAGTCGATTCCCAGCAATAATTTTGCGTAAAATTACTTAGTTTGATGTACATAATGCTTGGTTGATGGCTATGTGAAGGGTTTGTTTACACCCTCTATATTCAAAATCAAAAGTCAGTAACGTTGCATGAAGATAACAGTGTAATGTAAGTTCAGTGTGAACGTATAGTGGAAAATGCTTAAAAATTGCGTAACGCAGCTCACTATCGGCAACTAACTTTGAGCACGCGTAAGTTTTGTTGAGAAGCATTCTTTGAAGTTCTACATAAAGGCTTATCGCTGTCTTTAAGTCGATTAAGCGCGACCATTGAGTGCTCTAATCCGGATTCGTCGATAGCTGAAGATGCAATCCATATGTAAATGAAGAAAATCGTTCCCATCATCAAGTAGAACGTAACGGGGAATCGTTGCTGGCTGGATTTCTGAATTAATTCAAAGTAGTTGGGGGCTGTTGAAGGAAAACTCGTTGATAGAAGATCAATTTATTCGAGGTTTTCTACCAATTTGAACATTTTTTTTTATTTCTTTGGGTATTTTTTATTTTTTTCTATTTGTGTTGTTTTTCTATTTGCACGTGACCGGTAGCAACTGGTTGAGAGTTACCGAGAATCGAGTTGAGTGGCGTGCGATTGAAGAGGCCTATGTCCAGCAGTGGACTGCTGTACGCTGATGATGGATTTGTAAGCCAAACGGCGGCATCGACAGTTCCTATGTATTAATGTTTTATGAACACAGTAAATATGAAAAAGACGGAAAGGTGGCTTTATGTCAGGGAAAGGTATTCCCATTCTGATGAAATTAAATTGGTTTTCCGTAAAATTATTGTTTAGCTTTTTCAAAAAAATTTTTGATTTTTTTTTTCTTTTTTCCGGGTGTCATTTGTAAATCTTTGACAGTCGTTAGGTAATCAGTGGCCCAAAAAGTCTGACAACCAGTCTTACCAAGGGGTATCGTATTACCCAGTATTAACTGGGTTGTGGAGGTCAGATAGGCAGTCGCTCCATATAAAATACTGGTATTCAGCTGCATCCGGTTAGACTGGAAGCCGACCCCAACATAGTTGGGAAAAGGCTAGGCAGATGATAATGATGATGATGCTTTTTCATAATATCGCCATTAATTACAGGTTTTACCAATCGCGGGTTATCTTATCTTCGTTGTATTATCGATCTACCGTGCTCCACTTCTTTATCCATTTCACCGTGAAATTAAACCAATACTGATCAATTAATCAAGTTATTCCTCCAATTTATTAACAGACTGATAAATAAATCTGGTAACGGCACCAATTCTCGGGTTTAGTGTAGCGTAAATATCAATTACCGTGCTTATATTGGGAAATTCGGATAACAGTCAGTAATTGTCGGACAGTGTCCAGAGCAGTCCCCTGTTTTGTTGCATTTTGGCGAATATTGGTAATTTATTTTTATTATGCTGCTATATCGAGGGGAATGTTTCCCAGAATGGTCATTTTGAATGCGAACCCATAAAATTTTGTTAGTTAATTAGCTTGGTAATGTTATAGAGGCTTGTTTGCGTAAAGTGATAATGTTATCACATAGGTGCGTTTGACAGAGTGCATCTTTGCCAACAAGTTTTTTAAGCTTAATTAAGTATTGAAAGTTTCAACCACCTACGTATTTCAACTTTCATACATTCATCATCTATAGGTTTATAAGTTCCAGATTTTGTCGACGAACAAGAATTCCTGAAAAATATAATACAACATCACGCCTGTAAGTGCGAGAAATGTACATAGTAGTACACCCCATTTATGTTAAGTCCCATGTAATAGGGGGCGAGCCTATTGCCATCAACCGGGCGCAAATCCAGACTCCGTGGCTGCTACTGAGATAATTAAACACTAATAAAATCCTTAAGATATAAAAGCAGCCACAACAATATTTCACTTAAATGGGACTATACTACCCATATTTCAGGCACATTTCCACCACATATCCATAACGAGCACCGAGGACATTCACAACTCATCGGTTTATCTCCATAAAACCGGTTCGGAACAAACGAAACCACAAAGTTTACTAAAGCCAGCTTCGGCCCGAAAAAGGTTTTCATTTCCCCCATTATATGGAACTTTCGGACCCCCTTACACCATGCGTCGACTCTCTGACACGCATTGTACCTACCATGATTAATGATTTACAACGCAATTTTCTTCGACGTAAAAAATGTCTCAGGCTTTTTTTAATATTAGAAATGCACTCATAAAAGTTACGTATCACGTATATAATGGGCTTTTTAATAGGTTTTGAGGTTATAAAGTTTTTTAATTATGATGATTAGGCGTTTTATTTAATAATCACGTCGTTTTCGGTTTTCGATGAGTTTGACGTGTGCAATGGAATTGTCTAAAACGTGAGAATAGGTGCGGACAATGTTTTAAAGACATTGAATTTTTAGTGTATCTTGTCGAAATATTAGGAATAGTTTTTTTATGCAAATGCATAAAAATAATATTCCATTAATTCATCATTCAAACACTTTTAAGCTTTCACGGTTTACAACTAAACTTATACTGTCACTTACGGGAAATCTTCAGTGAATGGTTCATTCGTACGTTGGGTTGCCGCGATCATGGCGCTTGCAACAGCGTCGAAATATCGGGAGAACGAAATAATGAACAATCACGGAAGATATCCCGTAAGTTTTTTTAATTATTAAAAATAATTAATTCATCATTAATTTTCATTTCATTTAATTTTTTTTCCAATTGTTTTTCTATTTTTTTGTTTTTTTAACTGACGGAATCAAGGCGGTTCTCCCGGCAAAGACAATATCACAATCATGGAGTTATAGCCCATGTAACATTTAGTGGTTACATAGCGGTCCATGAGCTTTCAATGTAGACACGTGTCTACGACTGTCCATAGAAAGCTAACTCTAGAATGGTTTAACTTTTTATTTTTTACGCCATTTTCCAAAAAAAAGTATTTTAATAAACCTCTGTTTTCCCACAACCGGTAAAATCTCAGTTCTCTACAAATAAATCATGACAAAAAGAAAAGAAAAAAATCTTCGTCAAAAATCTTCCATACAACGTTCCACTTTAATCCAACACATGTGGCTAGTTGGCAGCATCAAAGCTAAGATAATGGAGACAAAACAAGCCAGTTTAATGCGCCGTATTCGGTTGCAGCGCAAACAGCGCGCCCTAGTGTCGGGTTACTGAACACATGCTGCCAAAAGGTCATGAATAGATACCAGTGTTTGTACAGACAGCAGTGATATGGAAATAGAGGTGGCTGGTGTAAATGTGATGTTTTTTCTTGGTTGTCAAATGTCATGACGTAAGTAACTTGTGTGTTGTGAGAAGTAAGTTGCTGTTTAAATCATTTCGCTACCAGTTACTTTGGTGACCAAGAATCCATTGACTAGATGTTATTTTTGGTTGGCATAAAGGTAACCTAAAATAATAGTCCACTCCTGGACAAAGACCTCTTCCAGGTATACCATAACACCCTGTTGTCGACATCCAGTCCTCAAGCTGTCCATCACGCCGTGGTCTGAGCGCCAACTACGCATCGTTAGCCCCAACAAGGCCATTCGTCGTTCTTTCGCCAAACATGACCATTTGGCCAGCACACTGTCACTTTCGATTGCTAATTTATCCCCTAAATATCAATAATTATATGGCGTATGCAACTGTAATTCTTTATCTTCCTGCCCTTGTCCCATATTACTTGGGGTCGGCGCAACACGTTTTTTCTTCCTTTCTCCTCTGTCAACCGCCACGCTATAATTTACTTCTTTTTCTTTCATATCATTCGTATGCCAGTAATCTATTTATATAAAAATTAATCTCTATTTCCCTTGGTCACGGCATCACGCATGAACGGCTGGACCGATTTCGCTAATTCTTTTTTTGTTCTGTTTGTTACTGTCAGGAGAAGGTGCTTAGGTAGGTAGGTAGTAGGTAGGTAGTAGGTAGGTAGTAGGTAGGTAGTAGGTAGGTAGTAGGTAGGTAGTAGGTAGGTAGTAGGTAGGTAGTAGGTAGGTAGTAGGTAGGTAGTAGGTAGGTAGTAGGTAGGTAGTAGGTAGGTAGTAGGTAGGTAGTAGGTAGGTAGTAGGTAGGTAGTAGGTAGGTAGTAGGTAGGTAGTAGGTAGGTAGTAGGTAGGTAGTAGGTAGGTAGTAGGTAGGTAGTAGGTAGGTAGTAGGTAGGTAGTAGGTAGGTAGTAGGTAGGTAGTAGGTAGGTAGTAGGTAGGTAGTAGGTAGGTAGTAGGTAGGTAGTAGGTAGGTAGTAGGTAGGTAGTAGGTAGGAAGTAGGTAGGAAGTAGGTAGGTAGTAGGTAGGTAGTAGGTAGGTAGTAGGTAGGTAGTAGGTAGGTAGTAGGTAGGTAGTAGGTAGGTAGTAGGTAGGTAGTAGGTAGGTAGTAGGTAGGTAGTAGGTAGGTAGTAGGTAGGTAGTAGGTAGGTAGTAGGTAGGTAGTAGGTAGGTAGTAGGTAGGTAGTAGGTAGGTAGTAGGTAGGTAGTAGGTAGGTAGTAGGTAGGTAGTAGGTAGGTAGTAGGTAGGTAGTAGGTAGGTAGTAGGTAGGTAGTAGGTAGGTAGTAGGTAGGTAGTAGGTAGGTAGTAGGTAGGTAGTAGGTAGGTAGTAGGTAGGTAGTAGGTAGGTAGTAGGTAGGTAGTAGGTAGGTAGTAGGTAGGTAGTAGGTAGGTAGTAGGTAGGTAGTAGGTAGGTAGTAGGTAGGTAGTAGGTAGGTAGTAGGTAGGTAGTAGGTAGGTAGTAGGTAGGTAGTAGGTAGGTAGTAGGTAGGTAGTAGGTAGGTAGTAGGTAGGTAGTAGGTAGGTAGTAGGTAGGTAGTAGGTAGGTAGTAGGTAGGTAGTAGGTAGGTAGTAGGTAGGTAGTAGGTAGGTAGTAGGTAGGTAGTAGGTAGGTAGTAGGTAGGTAGTAGGTAGGTAGTAGGTAGGTAGTAGGTAGGTAGTAGGTAGGTAGTAGGTAGGTAGTAGGTAGGTAGTAGGTAGGTAGTAGGTAGGTAGTAGGTAGGTAGTAGGTAGGTAGCAGGTAGGTAGTAGGTAGGTAGGTAGCAGGTAGGTAGCAGGTAGGTAGTAGGTAGGTAGCAGGTAGGTAGCAGGTAGGTAGTAGGAAAAGGTGCATTGCAATGCACAGTACAGCTAGTTAATTATACAAATGCCGAAACCACTTCTAGGAAAAAAAAAACAATACGTCATAGTTACAAACAGAACAAAATGTGAGAAAAAACGGCAATTTCATAGTTAAAGACCTATTATTTTGTAGTGTAATGCAGTGCAAAGCACAGATTTACCAATCTGATTATGTTAAGCTAATTAATTAGGTTTCTTACAGAATTAAGTTTACGTCAATAGTACAAATTGTTAGTCCAACTTACGACCTTTTGCTCGCCAGTCAGACGCCTAGGTAGTGGCTGCTTTCAAGGCGGTTATATCATAAAACATTGGAGATTTAAACAAAATTATAAAATTAATATGCGTAGCAACTCTTATATTATTCGTATATCTATCTTACTTTCAGAGAATTATCCGGAGAACCAATAAATCTTTACATATTACTGTAATCCATCTTCGTCAGTCGACGCCTACGACGTTCGTCATTCAGCCCACAATGCCGCAACTGATATTTTCTCTTATTCCTTTATTCTCGCGTGAACAAAGATTTAGGTTTTTCTGGTAAAGTTACACTGACATAATCTTTTTTTTGCGTTATATAAATCTAATTCCTTGGAGGGCTGGTGTAGGCAATCTCCTTTTCTAGTTCTCCAATAATAATTACAGATACGACAGTCAACCACTGAAAAAGAAATCATGTAACAATATTGGATAATAATGTAAGTCGATAATAATTTTATGTAGGTTTTTGTCACTGTAACATTATTGTGTATTGAGAAGGAATCACTCAACAAATTACAACCTTTGCTAAAGTTTATCATCATCATCGAAAGACGTCCACTGCTGGATATAGGCCTCCCCCAACCGTCGCCACAATGACCGGTTCCGTGCGACTCGCATTCAACTGATCCCTGCAACCTTCACCAGGTCATCGGTCCACCTAGTGGGAGGTCTTCCAACGCAGCGTCTTCCGGTTCGCGGTCGTCACTCCAGATCTTTTCGGCCCCATCGGCCATCCGTTCTCCGAGCAATGTGCCCTGCCCACTGCCACTTAAGTTTAGCTATTCTTCGGGCTACGTCGGTAATCTTGATGCTCTTGCGGATGTCCTCATTTCTGATTTGATCATGCAAGGAAACTCCTAGCATAGCCCTCTCCATTGCCCTTTGGGTGACTTTAAGCCTTCTGATGAGGCCCATTGTGAGCGACTACGTTTCGGTCCTGGTAAAGTTTATAAAATAAATTAAATCGCGAACCATTTTCTTTCCTGACGGCACTGCGTTCGTGTTCTCTCTTTCATATTACGTGTTTAATGTACATAATATGTTCCCCTCGCGGTGGCTAATTCCTTTTCACAAAGGAACTCTGCAGCATGAAGCTAGCCATGCGGATAGAATACGATACGTGAGTCCTTTTTAAATCCGTTACAGCGACAACATTGGTAGTTTAAAAATTATTGCAGTTGTGTTTTGCAGTAGTCGAGCGATGGGCACCAACGCAAGAAGGTAGTTTGTACAATATATGGGCAGTAGGTATTTGCCCGGAATGCCGTTAAAAATATCATATATAAATAAAATACTGTGACTTTAAAAAAAATAGGAGCCTATTTTAAAAAAGGTAGACCGCAGCGATTGTGTTTTGACGATCTGGTCTTATTTGCGGAGCGAACTTGGCCAGAGATCGAACAGGATAGAGAGGTTTTAAAGGAGAAAGATAGGCCTTTGCCCAGCTGTGGAACATACCATACTACTACAGCTAAAACTAAAGCTAAAAGTGATATATGAAGAATCCGCAATTAGTGCCAAAACATCTCTGAACCTTCTTTTGATTCGGCTAGAGATGTACCCATAAAGTACCTACCCATGCTTGTGCAAAAAACCGCGAGAGCGCCCAAAATTTAGGCTCTTAGCGAAGCCAAAGCCCAATAAATCCCATAGGTACCGTCATAAAATCAAACTAACCCACAACTTTCAACGCTAAAAATACCGTGAACGAAAATTCCTTTTGAAAATATCCTGACAAATCGTTGCGAAATGGCGAACTGAATGCAATGATAACTCTGCAGCTCTGCACAAAAGCCTTGCATCTACATAATCGATGGCTTATTGGCATTCCCCTTTTACTTCTAAATTGCAAATTTTCCGCACGATTTCGCTTCACAGAATAAATTTTCAGCCGCGAAACGGAATGCAACTGTTCTGTATTTCTTATTCATTTTCCTTCGCGTGCTCCCCTTATTTATTCGCATTGTTAGTTTAAATGGAGTCAACATGAAGAAAAACCACAATAATTTTGGAATACTCTGTATATTCGAAGGAATCGTTTATGTTTGATGTGTTCCGTGACTACAGAGAAGAGCTCGTAAAGCTGAAGGAGTTTAGTCTTTATATTAAGCGTTAAATGGTTACGAGGCGTACGTACAATATGATGTTATAACAGTGACACTGAGGTCTATCAAAAGCTCGTATCCGCGAGATCGTTTGTATCGTTGATAGCTTAGTATTTTCACATACTTTTGATGCTTCATCCAGTTTTACTACGCGGCCGTAAGTAGAAAGTCCTTATTTCCTCGATTACCTTTGTTCATTAAACATATTTATTATGTAGGTCTTATAAGATGATGAGTAATAGAGAAGTATGGAAGAAGAATACATGTTGCGCCGACCCCAAATAAAGAACCAGGCAATCTGGGGACCACACCAAAGCTCGCGTACATTCGTAAAAATACTCTCAAAAGGGAAGTCTCGGTCAAATTAAGATAAAAGATTATCACAGCACAATATTGATTGC
This sequence comes from Noctua comes, assembly GCA_963082995.1. Lineage (NCBI taxonomy): Eukaryota > Metazoa > Arthropoda > Insecta > Lepidoptera > Noctuidae > Noctua > Noctua comes. The sequence goes on from OY720270.1 coordinate 8,350,339, forward strand.
GTTTAGATGATCAGATTTAGTAAAATATTTGTTTCTTCTTTTTTTTACTTTGTACAGTTTAATAAAAAAAAAATATGAAAAAAAAGCTCCTCATATTATGTACATATTTTCATTGATGAACGCTTCTGAAATTAAGAAACCCCAGAACTGCCGATGTTCTTTGGATAAGGCCAGAAGAATGGTAATGATGACGATTTTTAGTAGGTTGGTAAGTATGCAAGAAACTGAATTAAAATTGTTTAAAAAATAACTACCAAACACACTGTTAACAAACCTACATTCCAACTATGCACTAAACGCACCCTTGTGGCTACTCAACCACTTAATCGAAAGTCGGAAAGAACTTCTCAACTTGAGCGAATTAGTAAATAAAACCTATTAAAAGCATAAACGATTCACTTTACCCGAAAATAAAAAAAACACGCTTCGAGATTTCCCTTCAATTGGTTTATCCAATGAGATTATTATTTTTTAATTGCCTTATGAAAAAGGCGGAAACTAGATGCAGATTGGAAAACGTGAAGCAGTGGATTGGGATGGGCAGAGTTGATTGGTTAAATATAAAGTGCAATTTCAATTTTCCTTTATTTCTTTTGCGTAGGTTTGGCATTGAAATCTAAGCTCTTAGGAATGCTAAAGCCTGTTTAATTTAACTCTGTAGCCTTTAGCAATAACTAAGAAATCCGCTTTTACAGGCAGAACATCCCTGAGTACGTACCATTCAAGTTAGAACTTGGTAACAAGATTGTTTTATTCTTCAATAAAGTTAAGTATTTTGTAATGTTTTTTCGCAATGTATTCGGTGACTTGGCTATATACACTACAAATAGCCAAGTACAATAATATTATGAAAAACGTATTATAGAAACCCTTCTTTGAACAAACTTTAACAGTTAACGCTATGACACGTAAATCATCGCTACAATAATAATATTTCAATAGTGTAATCAACATAATAAGTGCTCCAAGACCATAACTAACATAACGTTTTCATACAATAAACAAAATTAATTGCCTAATTATTTCAGGTTAAGACAAAGATTTAATAACAAATGGAAAGATAAGTTGTACAGACAAACGAAAGGATATCTTGCAATTGCAATAACTTCCTCGTTAATGCACTGCAATGTAAAAGTGGAAGAAAATACTGTCAAAAATTGTAATTTAAAACTTTTGAGTTCCTATGCTCAATTATCTAACAGTCCATCATCGGCCTGTCTACGACAGTCATGATTCTGTCACAGTGTCACCATTGACGGTTAGTTGACATCTTAATGAAGAAAGTTACAAGAATGCCATTGTATGAAATACATTTCGTGAGATTTATAAAATTTTCTTATTTTGTGTGATAAAAACAACAAAGCAGAAACATGTGCTTCCAAATTAGTGTGTTCTTTTAGCGACCATGCAAGCTAACACTCCATTCTTACATTTTCCTTGTTGAAACCAGGTCTCGTTAATATAAAGCTGCTTTGCAAAGCTTCGTGAAAATTTATTGTTCCTTGTTGTACAACGAAAATTTAGACAGTCTTAGTTAAGTAAATAAGGTCCCCATTCAATTATATGCTTTCTTGCTTCACTTTTTGTTCTAACTCGGATTCCTTGTTAGTTTGTGGTGTAGAAATTAATTCTAGTAGGTACTTAGTTCAATATATTGTTGTGGTGCCGCTTGTTCTGTAAGATTAACTGGTTCTTAGTAGGGTTTAAGTGATTTCATGTAATTCGACTCCTGCAGAAGCAATAACAGTGACTTCAGTGTTACAGTAATGTTTTTTTAACATGCTTTTAAGGAATTTATGTTGTTCTCATTTTCTGAATTGGTTTTGCTTTTACATGACCTTAAATAAATTATATTCTAAGTACACTTGGCTATCACCAGCCTAGCCATTTGAGATCGGCTTCCGGGCTAACCGTTTGCAGCTGAATTCCACTATTTCTAATTAAACTTGATATTATTTCTTAATTCTTACCAATGCCTTCTTATTTTCAGGAACATACAAATTACTAGTGACAAACTGCCCAGAAGACCTCATGTGCCATGCTAATACAAATACGTGGTCGTTTAGTTCACTTTCGTTCTCCGTCCCCTTTAGCTAACATGCACGGCATGCTGCAGTCTAGACGTAATATTTTTGACGCTTCCCGCTGATACTGAGTGGATACAGGAAATGGCACCATAGAGGCATATGCTGCGAAAATGTTGGGTGAAAGCGACGTTAGTAACTTTTGTTATGGTTGGTGCATAGTCTCATGGAAATTGTGAGAAAATGGGTATCTGTGTTCTTACGATTTGGCAAGAAAGGATGGTTATATTTCTCACATTCTGTGATTCTAAACTGATTTTTTTTAAATCAGGCGCTTACTTAGAATTACGACCAGTATTTTATTGTAATTATAAATAAGGTAAAGTAAATAAAATATTTGTAAATTTTCGTTAATTTTAATATAGTTATCGATAAACTTTGTATCTATTTGAATATCACTTGAGTAAAAGTAATAACTAAAATTAAGATTTTTATTCTGTAGTTTAGTAATTGTCAAAATTTAGAATTCTTCGCTTGGCTTTCTCTGACGGTTCTTACTTCGTTCAAATTCTTGTCTATTAAAATGGTTGCTTAAGTAATTACTTAAACTCAAGCAATTACTTAAACTTAGCTATAGATACAAGGGTTAGTGTATCTTACTCATACAAAATTAAAGTAGGACCGAGATTAACTACTGAACTAAAATACTAGATAGCCAGTAAACTTATCTACGACTTAGCTTGAGCCGGTTCACGTTAATAGTTCCTAGAGATCAGATTGTAGTTCGCTGAATCGTTCGAATAGACTGTTTGGTCGGTAATTTGAGCTAATCCTTGGCTACAGTGGCCATGTTGCTTTGATTTATTTGTCGTAACTACTAAGTGCTCTTACAGACCCTTACTTAATATTTTCTGCTATATTAGAAACTTTATCGGCTTTATTTGGGGGAAGACATCTATATTGACACATCAGACATTTGTAATGTTAGTAGTGTTTGTGATAAATAAATAAATATTTTCTTTTCCGCCTTTTAGCAGAGCTTGTGAATATCATTCCATATTTGGTCACGAAAATATTGCAAGTTATTTTGTTATAATTATGTACTTAATTGATGCATTGTGCCAAATTATCGAGGGAAAAATTTATTCTAAAAGTCAGCTGTTTAGTATTTTTGTACATAGAGCATTTGCGTCAGATGTGACGTACTTTTGTGACATAATTATCTAATAAAATATGTAATATTTCACCAAAACGTTGTTGCGTTGTGTGACATTCTCCTTTATATATTTTGGCATAAATAAATATAACACCCGAAGCAAATTCAGTAAGTACTTACAGATTTATTGTTGGAACTAAACGTGGAAATAAAACTTTTTACACAGCGTTACCAATTACGCTTGCCTGTACACACGGCGGCACATCAAGCTGTACATTTCCAGTATAACATGGCCTCGCTTTGTATAAATTCCCCGTACAACGAGAGATCCGTATAAACTGGTTATGTATAACTTGATTGGTCGTCGTGCGTACAAGTGCTTCCACTACATCGATTTTATTGCCCGAAAGAATAAAATGTTTTGGCCCCCACCCCCCCCAAATCATACAGAAGATTTATAGCTCCAACTAAACCTGGGTATAAAATGTAGCAGTAAATATTTACATCTCAACGTGAAGCTGAAGTCACGTGCCATACTTTGTTCCCGTTTTATTGCATACGGATTTATGACTTGCACTTTGAGAACCTCACGTATTACTTTATCTATAAGAGATCTTTGAGCACCGGTTGGGTACCTGTATGATGTTGTTACGTATTCAGGTTATTTTGTGTCTTAAAATGCTGAACGTTTTCTGTTTGTTTTTTTTTATATTATTGATTAGGTCACACTCTGGTATCGTGGATGACTGACCACGACCATAACATAGGTTCAAGGCCATAGGTAACCCAATTGTGGGTTATCTATATAACGTAATTTTGTGTATATCTTTTAATTTTGTGTGAAATGAAGAATAGGTTCCGTGTTTCCTTCGTGCTTCCGTGAGCACGTAAAGCCGTTGGTCCGGGCTGTCGTTTGTAGATCTTTAACAGTCGTTACAGGCCCGCCCGAAAGTCTGAAAACCAGTCCTACCAAGGGGTACTAGGTCATACGATAGACCCAGTACTAACTGGGTTGTGGAGGTCAGATAGACAGTCGCTCCATGTAAAATACAGGTATTCAGCTGCATCCGGTCAGGCTGGAAGCTGACCCCAACACAGTTAGGAAAAAGCTAGGCAGATCATGATGATCACTGACTTCTCACCCCAATAAAAATGCTGTATAAAGGTACACACTCCAAGAAACACTCCAAGAATGCACTCCTAGCATTAGAAACATCTCAAAAGCAAGAAGCATCCAAATGTCTTATGTGCCAGTGCCTAAACCCAAAAGTGTTTCAGTGCCTTCAAAGCATTTGTCTCCGTAGAATTTTAATACTGGTCCTGGAAATAGACACTGTTAGCTGCAAAACGATGCTTTTGTCTAGCTTTTCGACTACAGCTTAAACCTCGTCTGCCTGCAGCTGAGGATAAGACATAGTGTCTAGAAAAGTATTAGCCCTATTAAAACTAAAAAAAAAAATTCAGTAAGTTTAAATCCAAGAAACAGGATTGAATAAGCTTCTGTAATGCTGCATCAACAGCTGAACTGTAATGAAATATCGATTTCGGCTTAATTTCATTTTCAGACAATCCTGAACAGCATTATCAGCCGGGCTTGAACATGAAACACGTCCTGATGGCGACAATACATTTCACAAAATGTAAACAACACAGGACCGCACTCGACAATTGGCGGTCCAGGGCCGGATTCTAGCAAATGGGACTCATATCGAGCCCTCTCATAGTGTCGTCCTATTGACGCCTCTGCACGCTTTATATGCAAATTGAATGACCTCCAATTTGGTGGAACGGGTGTGGAATGACATCTTCACATTGGACGTTAAGCCACGTAATTGCAGCCCTTTCGCGCGTTATTGGCATATTTTGCGTTTTGACTTCCGATGTTTAGTCGAGATGGCTTTTGGTTCTATGAAGAATGGGCTGTTTGGTGGGAGTACATTTATAGTATACCATTTTGTGGGAATGTGTCCGTAAAATTGTGCATTTAAATTACTCGAATAGTATCGAATAGTGTGTAGATATATCAGTCTGCCAAAAGGCACTGCGTTTATGGTATAATTTGTTTTAGCTACTACTGGGCTTGTAGTAAATTCTAACACAATTTACCTTTATTCGGGTGAATACAGTTTCTTACCTAAAAATTATCCACACCTCAAAATAATTTAGTTCACGTGTGTATCTGCATGTAAGTACTTACATTAAAATTTTAATTAAGTAAAGTGTTAATATCGCAAAATTTTGCAGTGAGGATAAAATTCTCGTTAGAAATTATAATTAAAACAGAACAACGACCTTTTTTAATATTTTGCAAAGCAGTTTTATTTTCTGCGACGGCGTCGTTCGTACGAGCACATATTTACCTACTTAATTATGCATACTAATATGAATAATTTACTTGGACACTTCTGTCACGTAAGTAAAATATTAATAATACCTACATGAATTCGAAGAAATAAAATGTCTATTTTTTCAAAAAAAAACAATCTATCAGCGAAATTATAACCTTTTTATTTCTAAATACGTCATGTAAGTATTTAAGTAAGGTATAAAAAAGTTTTACGATTCATAAACTTTAATTTCTTAACAAAGACAGATTACTAAATATTAAATAATTTTAGAGGCATGTCACCTATTTTGATACTCCACCCTATTTTGTAATAAAAATCAAAATAAAACCCAAAGAAACTATCTAACAACGCCACAATTTCCATTTAACGAGTCGTTTCCTGAAAATAACGAAGAAAATTCTCCAGCACAGCGATAAGCCGACGCTGTAAATTAAAAGTTAATTGTATAACAAAAGCAGTGTTTGCCTTAACCACTGATAAGCCTGTATAAAAGACCACTTCCTCCAGAGAATGGTCTTTGTTTTTATAGCAGGGTATAAAGCAGTTTTAAAATTTTGCACTGATTACACGGTTCGGGCGGCTGCGGTTCTGATTGAGTGTGGTCAGGCTATGTTGGTCATGTATGGGTTATGTTGGTCATGTACGGGTTATGTTGGTCATATATGGGTTGGTGTGAGGTGAATGTTCTAGAAAATAGAGGCAGGCTTTATTTACTTTGTTACAATGTATGAATTGTTAATATAGGATGATCAAATTTTAAAAGTCAAATCAGGCGATGGTTATTATGAAAATGGTTATTTATAGTTTCCTTAAACTATTAGATTTATGCGACATAGCTTATTTCTCAAAATATTTTACTACATCTAGGTAAATAAATAAATCATTCCAATCAATATTTCACCACTATGTATAAAACAAGTTTTTAATCAATTCCATTTGATTGGCCGGAACTAATACATAAAATACACATTCATAATAAAATATTTTATAGACATTAAGTTTGCCAATTTCACGCTCGGCACACGGCATCACAGTATTATTATTTACGATAAAAGGGGATGTCCACTGCAAACATTTTGAAGGAGTTTACACCCCAACACGTCCAACGCCGCCTTATGAAATATTTGACAAGCCTTTCTAGATAAAATATGAATTTTACATCATAATATCAAGTCGACATAGTGAATCGAGCAAGTACCTACTCGTCTCGTGTAACTAAAATATTTTCACTAAAAAGATATAGAGTTAAGGACAAAATAAAAACTTTTTTGAAAAAAAAATAACCGATTTCCAAAAAAATACAAATAAGTGGAAAATTACTTTACTTTCGGAAGTCGGTGGCAAAAAAGTCAATGAAACAAAAAAAAGTCACCGACTTCCAAAATTAAGTTATTTTCCAGTATTTAGTGTTTTTGTTTTGGAAGCCGGTTATTTTTTTTTTGCAAAAAAGTTTTTATTTGACCCTTATTAGTCATGTTACCTCACACAAATCCTTGTCAAGTATACATTTTTTATTGTAACTAGACGTGATAAGCACATTATCCACATAGACGAAGAATTATAAATTACGTAAGATTTAATTTTAAAATAATAGATTTTAATGTATCATGCATTCGCAAAGGATTGGCCTACAATCGCACTAGACCGCAAAATGGGGAAGGGGGGAAGGGCCTTTGCCCTGCAGTAGGACAACATCTATCTATATATAAATATACTGACTGACTGACTGTCTGACTGACTGGGTGATATATCAACACACAACCCAAACCGCTGGTCTTAGAGACATGAAACTTGGAGGGTGTGTTTTTTGTGAAGAGTAAATATCCACTAAGAAAGGATTTTTTGGAATTCCACCCCTAAAGGGGTAAAATAGGGGATGGAAGTTTATATGAAAGTCCGTCAGTTTTGAAGTTAGGATCTTCAAATTATGTGTTTAGGCTGACGATTGAAAATTAATTTATACGTATTGTGGCGTTTTTGATAATTCTACCCCCGAAGGGTTAAAAAGGGGTATGAAGGTAAGTAATCAGATATTTTTCGACATCCACGCAGGCGAAGCCGCAGGCAAAAGTTAGTAGGCTTATAATAGTAATAATAAATTCATTTATCAGCCAAGTTAAGCATAGTGCTTTGAAGTCAAATCGAAAAGGTCAGCCTTTCCTACATTTCTATACCACCAGCAAAGATTGCAACGTGCTTTAGTATGTAGGCAATACTTTACTAGGTTTAATACTAAGTTAAGTACCTTTGTCAGAAATCTATAGAACAACCGTAAAGGTATAAAATAGTAGGGTATTTTGTACTAAAGTTGAACGTCTACACCTGCATTATAACGGTACGGATTGAATATTGAAGAAAGGGTGTGTTGTGAACTTTAATAAAATGAAATATTCGGCATTAAGTTGTTAATTTAATATTATAATCATCTGCCTAGCCTTTTCCCAATTATGTTGGGGTCGGCTTCCAGTCTAACCGGATGCAGCTGGATACTGGTATTCAGCTGCATCCGGTTTTGTTATTAGTTAGTACATAAGTACATATTAATAAAAACTTTAGCAACCACAAATATTTTAGGCACATTCTAGGCATGCACATAACTCTAATGCCGGGTACACATTGGTGTAACGCAACGTGTAATGTAACACGAATGAGCCGTCCAGACTTATGCAATGCAACTTGAAATGTAACCCAACACATGGCGAAGTTGTTACAGCATGTGTTACATTTCATGTTACGTTTCACCAATGTGTAACCAGCATTATGTTTCATTATTGTTGTGTTTTAACGAACGAAAACTTCACAAGATGTAAAAGATATTTTCGAAACTGAATTTTATTTCTGGGCATTTTCTTAACATATTTATTTTGTAACTCATCATTTGGCTAGCCTTTTCCCAACTATGTTGGGGTCGGCTTCCAGTCTAACCGGATGCAGCTGAATACCAGTATTCTACATGGAGCGACTGCCTATCTGACATCCACAACCCAGTTAGGACTGGGTAATGCGATACCCCTTGGTAAGACTGGTAGTCAGATTTTTTGGGCCACTAACTTCCTAACGACTGTCAAAGATCTACAAATGACAGCCGAGACCAACGGCTTAACGTGCTTTCCGAGGCACGGAGGAAACTCGGTATGTAATGGGCGGGCTTAACCTAAAGATCGACCCGAGTGGCTGTTATTATTTAGCCACGAGCTCCTCAACATATTTTGTAACTAAAATATAAAATTCGCCATTCCAACAAATTTTAGTACACGTTTGAGGCAGACGTATGAACACCGAATGGTACATACAAGAATAGTCAGGAAGCGGCGAGTTGTCTGTCTGCCTTCACTCAAAAGAGGCGTAAATTCTAAACGTCGTAAAATATGAAAAATATCGTGGAAAGGTACGGAACTACGGACAGATGCAGCAATAAAACTTACACTGCAGACAACATGTGGGGAAACTGCAAAGTATTGTGCAATAAAAGTATTGAGTTAGCAACACTTACATATATGATAGTTTTTATTTAACTATCATATATGTAAGTGTTGCCAACACCTTAAGCTTTCTGAATTGTTAGAAATTATTTGAAAGTGTGTTTATTTTAAAAACACCTTCGTTTTAATTATTAGGCCTGCCAAACTTCCGCCATTTTTCAAAATAGCGGCACCTCATGAAACCTGATTTAATCAATAGCTACAATAGAAAATCAATACAAACAAGTTTTTGTACGAGAAAAAATCTTTTAGAGCGTCATGATTCCGAAAATAAGCTATCTAATAATATATATTTTGAAAATAAAATAAAATGGCGGAAGTTAGGCAGGTCAGCCTTTATACAAAAATCCTCCAACCCTTTTTAATTTTAGGGTTCCGTACCCCAAGGGTAACCAACCGGTTATTAGGTATTAAGCCTCTATTGTCCGTCCGTCTGTCTGTCTGTCAGCGGGCTATATCTCATGACCCGTAAGAGGTAGACAGTTGAAATTTTCACAGAATGTATATTTCTGTTGCCGCTATAAAAATAAATTTAAAATTAAAGGGGGCTTCCCTACTACGATGGGACGGAACCCTTCATGCGCGAATCCGACTCGCACTTGGCCAGTTTTCTTAAATCACAATAAGTGATGTTTTCATGAAAAGTGTTTAAGTTTATCATTAATAATTACGAACATAGAAACAGAGTGTTGAAATCAAGCGTTCCATTTATGACATCATACAAAACTAGCAACTATAATTGTCTTAGTAACTATATCTGTCAATTACTTAGTAGAAAAAGGAAATGGATACTCCAAAACCCATTAATATGTAGAAGGTTTACGTATTTACCAGCACTTAAGAGTAATTCATCACGAAAATTATAGGTTACGGCTCCACTGCAACACGAAACATGATTCGAAAATAATTATTTGTTTTTCAATATCCTTAATTACATTGCTATGGCCTGTCTTCGAGGTAGCGCCGCTTTTAGTCTTGATGGATGGAGTGCATTAAAATAAACATCTGTTCATTTTTCTTTGCTCTGATAGCCAATTACACCGCTGTGCTACAAATAGCCACAGTTTTACGAATCATTGCTTTCTTGTTAAATGGGTTTACGAAAACAAAAAAAGCTAAACTTTTATATGGTTATTATGGGAAGCGAGCTAATAAGCTTCAGGAGATATTAAAAATAGTAAGCTGTCAAATAAATCTTGCAGATGCGGTAGACGTTGGAATAAGATTTTGTAAGGTATAAAACTCGCGTCGAAAAATCTTCAAACATTTTGTCTGAGATTGTACGAAGAACATTTGGAAGAGCGTGTGTCTAAATAATAGCAGCCAGTATCAATCTTCAGGTCAAGCCGCGCTAGCCTAGGTTGATCTATGGATGGGTGACCTCCCATTACATACCGAGTTTCCTCCGTGCCTCGGAAAGCACGTTAGGCCGATAGTCTCGGCTGTCATTTATAGATCTTGGACAGTCGTTACAGGTAGTCAGTCGCCCGTATGTCTGACAACCAGTCTTACCAAAGGGTATCGTAAACTAACGTATTACCCAGTACTAAGTGGGTTGTGGAGATCAGATAGGCAGTCGCTCCATGTAAAATACTGGTTGTCAGCTGCATCCGGTTAGATCGGAAGCCGACCCCAACATAGTTGGGAAAATGCTAGGCAGGTGATGATGATTGTACACACGGAGGCACATCAAGCTGTACATAACCAGTATAACCTGACATCGCTTTGTATGAGCTTACCGTGCGATGAGAGATCAGCTTAATTTGGTTTTGCATAGCTTGATTGGCCACCGTGCGTACGATCAACATTGTTGCCTGAATGCGGAACAAAAAATTGCTACAATGTTCTGAGTTAACAATTACGAGGCTAAGAGCCAGGTATATAAATAAGAGTCTACTAGCCGACGACAAGCATAAAATTTAGTTTCATACTCTGGTAACTTATTCTTAGCTCATTCACTGCAATTTCCTATGCAAATTTAATTGTACCCGAGGTCCACGTAAATCTCTACTCTCTCTGGCTGCAAAGTTAATTACGCGCCAGGACTACTCTGTGCGATTAACGAGCCGGCTTGCTTTTATTGTGTCTACATCGACAAAGGCAAGGAAAACGTGGAAAATGATATTACTCGAGGCGCAAATGAACAGTTCTCTTATAACACGGATTACATACCAAAAACTGAACAAAAGATACTTGTTTTGAGACAAAGAAATGGTATTGTTACTTCGAGATTTATCGTCTATTGTATGTTTTTCGTTATTGTTTGTTCTGTGAGGTCCAGCAGTTAATCGAAAAGCTCATTAATGTATTGTTGACGTTAATTAATTAAATACACACGGTATTTAGCCTTTCATCTCGCCGCAGAATTCCTTCAACAAAATACCAAGTTTGTTATTATGAGTATTACAATTAGAAAGTTTGAATAGGGCTCCAGGAAAGAGCGCCGCATATGTGTTAAATATTATAAATGCTGCAAGAGTGACAGCTAGTTAGCGACTTCACCAACGACAGCAGTTTACTGTCGCTTTAGGCCTTACTTATTCAGAAAGAAAATCTTGACGATTAAAAACTTAATAAAACTAGACTGATTTTAATGGTACTCCTTTTTTCGATTCCTGACATCACCCGAAGCAGTGTTTGCTAACAACCTAAGCACCAAATAATTAGCAGAAAAAAATACAAGGACTGACATACACAGGTAAAACCGTAAAACACAGAACCTTCCTTTTTGTAGTCAGCTAAAAATACTGTTCTAAGATTTCTCGGTTTATAACTAAACCTACACTGTTACTTACAGGTTATCTTCTGTGATATTCAATTATTGTGAGCTCCTGATGTTTCGACGCTGTCGCAAACGCCATGATCGAGTCATCCCAGAACCCAGAAGATATCCCGTAAGTGACAGCGTAAGTTCAGCTAACAATATTCAACAAAATATTTCCAAGAATTCAGCAAAAGAAACAAACTAACCAGAAGACATGTACTACCAAGATAATAAACTCGCGTGTCACTCTGATGAAACCGACACGGACATGATAAGATTTAATGACGTGCTACGCAAACATTATTGCAATTCTAGTTTAACGGCTCACACCGATCTATTACTGAAGATAAGTGGAGTTATGTAGCTTTGAGGAATAAAGTATGTCAACGGATAGTATGCAAATCACGGCTGTGTGATCTTAAGTGTGTGAGTGCACGCGCGGAGAGCTCCGCCTTAAGGAGTGGACGTGGAGCTCAAGGTAAATGTGACGTGACCAGAATTGGAGTTGCAGACTTGATTTTTGACATAGTTTTTCTTATATGTTTGGGTACAGATGTTTTCGTTCATGAAAAAGCAGAATCTTCAGAGAACTGGTTTGCATTCATCAAGGGTGTCAGGAATTCAGTCTGTCAGGGTATTAAAGTTTAAGTATGTCGATATTTTGTTACTACAAAACTAATTTGAATAATGGCCCAGAATGAGTTGTGTCGAGATGACCTGAACGCATACCACCAGGTCTGGTTTGAGGTGAGCGATCCGGAACACTAGGAGAGACTTGGGGGGGAGGCTTTACCCAAAAGTGGGACAGTATGAGCTAGTAAAAAAAGCATATAATTTACACGAAGTAGAAGAAATAGCCATTCATAATAATATTTTACAAAATACCCCATATCTTAAGTTAGAATATCGCTACAACTGCTACTAACAATAAATTCCCTCTTCAATGATAAACGGCGACACATCCCAGATTCCCACGTCCAAACAACCTTTAGTACAAAAATCCTGAATATTACTCTGCAATGCGTCTTTGCTTGGCATAAATCCAACTTCAACAATGACAGCATCAAGTTGTGAGCTTTCCAAACTTTGGCCATAACGAACGCTCAGTGGGTTGCACTAACCTCACTAACGTACTGTTGACCACAAACGTGGATAGTTTCCTAGTAAGAAACTGAGATATTTATCAGAAACTTAACCGAAGATGTCGTAAGCATAATGGGGGAATGTTTGCTCAGATAATTGATTGGACCAGAAAATGTTTGGCAAAAGACTGCGGCATACAAACAGAAAATAAACTAATAACACAGTGATAAGGTTGAGAATTGTAACGCAATTGATTACTTAGGTTTAGTAAGTATTTTGTTTGTTGCATCGAACGCTCAGCTTAATAAATTAGCCACTCCGAAAAAAATAACTTTCATATAACCCTTTTTCAATATTAGCTTCTTGCTGCATTACCCACAAGGGGCCGGCCCGCTATGAACTTGCTTTTAGAATTAATTAAGCTAAAACCCTTTTTTTAAAAGACGCTCAAAGTTGCGGTGTAATCTATCAATAATAATCTATATCAAATTCATGTTGCTAAGTGAATATTAAACTGTTCTAAATTCATATAAACTCGTCATTATTCATTTGGGGTGGTAAATGGCAAAACAACCCATACAAATTGACAAAAGCATTTTGTGATCGAGTGTACGTGTACCTACACGCTAACAAATGAGGACTATTTATGATATTGGTTTATATGGTCTCTCTCATTTGTACAAATGACACACACACACACATACACACCTGTATACCTACACAAATATATATTTACTCATCATCTCGGCATTCGCTTGAGTAATGGGTTATTGATTTCGATTAGGCAATATTTTTTATGACTGTTTTTATGTTAATAGATGTAATAAATCAAGAGTATTTAATTATATGTTTGATTTACATTAGGAACCAGATGAAATAGTGCAAATGTGTTTCGCCTTGGTATTTATGGCTTAATCTCGTATTGAGGGCAAACACCCAATTATCAAGTAGGTAGGTACTGGTGGCTTAGAAAATTTAAAGTCAAGAAAAAAAATATATATATATAGTTTAAAACCATGCTTTAGAGTAACGTCATTTTATTTCTCGTATTTTTTTTAGCAAACCCTTTCATTTGATACCCATATCATAGGAATGCATACAAAATAACTAGGCCGTCATCTTTGGGAGTCCGCCATATTGGATTTAGAATGACATCACTTGGCTAACCATGCATTGTCATCCAAACTAAACAAGTATGCGAAATTTCAGCTCAATCGGAAACCGGAAAGTGGGTCAAATTTAGCTTCTAAGATTTTTTTACATAGTTAGTTTCAGGTGCAGCTAACAAAAGCGGGCTAAAAAGGTATTCTTATACCAGAGCTTTAAGACTTTTCAATCAGACTTGAAACTGACAGTTCAATAGACGAAAATAAAAGAAAAAAAAAACAGCAGACCATACCATGCCTTAAGAGCTTCAACAATTTCTACAAAAAAGCTAAGAGTAAATTACTCACGCGAAGACAGAATACCGTTAAAGGCAAACACCGACTCAATAGCTAACTAACCAAACCACAGCCAATAAACCAGCTTCGTTTGGCCTTAATTATCAACTAGGACGAAGGTAAAGACCTATCTATATTCAGGAGAGCAACCGCCACCCGCCACAATGTCGCCGACTCCCGAACTATCACGTCAGTTAGAAAGGGAAGAAGCAAGTAAATTCTATTATACAGATTGTTCTCGCCTTGGATGCCAAAATGTGCTACTTGGTACATGCGAGGATGTTTTGCTCGCCAACTAACTTTATGAGACTAGCTTTTGTCAGCGACTGCACTCGCTTTTTGGTTGAAAAATATCTCACGGAAACGTTTTAAATGTAGCCTATGATATGCCTCGGGGATAATGTTGCTCCCCATTACTGTTTGCCTGTGTCATCCCACTGCTGGGCAAAGGCCTCTCCCATGAATTCCAAATCCTTCAAATCAGGGCCGACGAGGACCACTGGTCGTTGGTTTTATCCAGCTGATCCCGTCATCTCCTGCGAGGTCTACCGCGTCGCCTTCTAGCTGTGTCACAGGGCTCCCCATTAGTGTCTTTTTTCGAAATCGGAACAGTAGTTCCAAAGATTACTGTACATTCGAACTTACAAACATACAAACTTTACGTCTTTATAATTTTAGTATAGATATGTTTTGGCGCAATCCTTTTATACAGCGGTATCTGTTGGCTTGAGTTATTGTTTATTTTCCTTCGTCATGTCGCTTTGGCGTCGTTATGGTACATTGTACCGCTTCGTTGAAGCTGTCCGTTTGTTTTGTAGCTGAAGTTAAATGTATTTTATCGTCGTCTTACATTATTGTACATATTTATTATGACTTCATACAAAGTTTTTTATTAGAGCTTTGATAAGTTCATTGTGTAAATTACACTTCACGTGATGCCTCAAAATAACAGTCTTATTTTTATGTTCTCAATGTTATGAAGGGCTGTGCTGCTGTGAATTTTGTGATATTATTAACTTGTTTTAAAATTCTTTGCGACCGCTGTTTTGTTTTAAAGCTTCAAGTCATTCATCACACAGTCTTCAGTTTACAACTTCTCTCGCTCATAAAGTTTCAAAATAACAAAATCTAAACTGACCCGCATTTTTCTTCACGGCTGTTCCCAATGTAATGTGTAAGCTTCATAGTTCATACTCGACATGTTTAAACTAGTTAATGGAATCATTTGTAGCTATTCTCTCAGTTATTCGAATCGTCCGCTTGGCGCTGTAAATTTTAATTATAGAACTCTTAATAAGGGAAGCTACACACGACACGGTATGGTTTCATCACTCCTGTGATGATAGCGAGTCTAATTGGTGCAGTAAATTTAAATAACACTGACACTTTACTGTCGGTGCTTCTCCTAATTGAGAGAGAGAATCGTAAAAATAATTTTACCCGCCTCATTTGTACTCTCGGCTTTACTTTTAATTTTATTTTCTTTTCGTGGCTGATTGAACTGCCTACGTAAGCGTAGAATTTAATTTACGATTGAAACTTATTTTTAAATCTCTTTGGCGGGAATGGGATTAAACTTTTTTTATTAATGTTTTGGCGCGTTATCGGAGATGATAAGTTTAATTCTGGCTATTAAGTATTACTTTATCTGTGTAAGCTGTGTAGAGCAACAGGAGTAATAAAATCAGTTTTGATTTAGAGAGATTGAGTTTAAAGTTCAAAGCTACTATGAAGTATTGACGTCTCTTTTTGTTATTTATTGGTTTCATGCCATTGTATTGTTATGGGTTCATTCTCATAATTTATAATGGACGCTGTTTCATGTGAGAAAGGTGTAGGTGGCTGTTTATGATATTTGATTTAAATATGCAAATTGGGTTCAATATTCGATTCAAATAAGCAATTTCTTAATTCGTTATTTGCAATTCTAGTATCTATTCACACTTAATTTACCTATTTATAATTTGAAAAGCTTAATTTACACTAAGTTCGAGAAAATTTAATCAAAACAAATTCTGAACTAAGAAATAATCTTGTAATACACGCACTAACTAATATAAATACTTACACAATCAGGAATTTGAATCAATTAATAAAATATCGGTCTAATCGACTATTAACAGGCACAGCCTTACCAAGCTAAAGCCTTAGTTGACGTAACAAGCGAAGTTATTTTAATTGGTATAATTACCATGCCTGCCACATCGACTATAGATTCAACACAGAATAAAAAAATACAGAAGACCAGCTGCATACAATAGTGACAATTCACTCACACATTCATTATACGTAAAGGAAGAGCAAGCGCAGTCGCGACTGTCATTTGTTTGGAGGTCGCAGTACGTGTGTCTGCGTTTTTGCTTGTTGTATGAACCGGTCCTTCTTTAACTATTTATTCTGTGGTCACAGTCACACACAGGGTTTAGAAAATCGAAGCATGCTCGGCCATACGGATGCATTATTTCAACGTCGCGTCGGTCGCATCAAAATAACGGTTAAAAGGACATTTTTCATTTACGACTGCAGTTTAGTGTTAATGAGGTTTAAGTATGGATGTGGGCACTTTTTAGTGGACGTGATGGAAACTTAACCGTCAAATAAGTATGTTATTTACAAAGTTATAGTTGACTTTTGTAAAGGTATAGAGAAAGCTGCAATAAAAATGGAAAACGTTGAATTTTCTCATTCATGTGAATACTTGAATGAACGTTTATTTATAACTCTTTTGTAAGATATGGAAAGTTTTATGAGACTTCATTAGACTTTACCGGATTCAACAAATGTGCGTATGAATAGAAATGCGAATAGTTATACTACCTACCTATAAACTTTTCACTTTAAGTATTCTGCAAGCCAACAAGGATTTCTAATTTAACGAACAGAGTTTTCCTCTTTCATAATAGAGAAATAAATATACATAAAGAGTGTAAATAGACCCTTGATATATCCGACAGGCACTTGTTCTCTCCGTCTTTGCGATATTTTTTTTGTTCTAGACCATACCATACCTGGGAACCTTCTAGTTACGGAGAAATTGGGGGTCAAAGTTGCAACTTTATCACAAGTTTTTTTTAAATACATGTTTTTATGTAAGATTTTTTTACTTTACACACCTCCACGACCCCCGTACTATTCAATCCATCGATCAGCACAATGATTTGAGTGCTTTTCATCGAGGCCTACCGTAAAACGTGATTTTTCACCCCAAAAAAAAAGTCGATTCCCAGCAATAATTTTTGCGTAAAGTTACTTAGTTTGATGTACAGAATGCTTGGTTGACGGCTATTTGAAGGGTCTGTTTACACCCTGTATATGTCGAGGAGAATAGAGAAAATCATATACGAGGAGCTCGTGGCTAAATAATTACAGCCGCTCTGGTCGATCTTTAGGCCGTGCTTACCTAGGCTGCTCCGTGGAAGAGTGACCACCCATTACATACCGGATTTCCTTCGTGCTTCGGAAATCACGTTAAGCCGTTGGTCTCGGCTGTCATTTGTAAATCTTTGACAGTTGTTATAGGTAGTCAGTTGCCTGAAAGTCTGACAACCAGTCTTACCAAAGGGTAGTGGTATTACGCAGTACTAACTGGGTTGTGGAGGTCACATAGGCAGTCGTTCCATGAAAAATAATAGTATTCAGCTGCATCCGGTTAGATTGGAAGCCGAACCCAACATAGTTGGGAAAGCCTAGGCAGATTATGAGATGTTATTATAGAAAGCATCTTTATATCAGCTTGAGTACTGAGCTGGACAATATTCGAGACGAAATCTAACAACTTAAACTGGGCCCGCGTGTTGGATTACCTCTAGCCTCTTTCGTAAAGTCAGGCCTGTGTCCCAGTAATAAGACGGGCACGGCTGGCGCAGTGACTGAGCGATTGACTGCTGCGCTGCGTATCGCGGGTTCGATCCCCTCACGGAACAAATATTTGTACGGCCTACATGTAGTTCCGGGTCTGGCTGTTTGTGTATGTGAGTTTAAATGTTTGTAAACGCACCCAAGATACAGGAGAAATACCTGGTGTGGGGCAACGAAAAAAAGAACAACATGACGGCGACATTAAAACAAAGATTCGTATACTTACTATTTTTATGTCAAAAACGATAAAATAGCAAAATACTTTACTTTAATTGACAAACAACGTCGCTTGTTAACCCTCTAATAAAAAATGAAAACGGAGCACAACAAAGAAATTCTTCTCCGCTCAAGCGTTTTGACGTAAATAAAGAATGAAACAGAATTTAATGTGACCGCTAATGGTAAATTTCCCAGAGGAGCTTCATTTTCAGTATTAGCCGAGTCCGACGTCGGATACAAAACTTTGTTAAACTTCGTACAGAGGACGGATAATGTGAAGCGAAATTAAACTGGCGGGTAACTGGTACACACACCACAGTACTCTTTTGGAACTGCAGCTAGGGTTAGCGTTTCGAAATTAAAAGTCGAAAACGAACGTGACGACACGACACGTACGGACATATTTTTCTTTCGGTAGACATAAATGACTCTTTAAGTTGAAAAGTCCAGACAAATGATTAGACCGGACAAAGTCCGCGTGAAGGACCAATAAACCGGACAAATGCGGATGGATGGCAACCCTAAGTGCAGTGCCGAGGATAATTATAATTTTATCATATTTTTAACCTGGTTTTTTTGCGTGTAATTAAATTAAATTGTGAATGTTGTGGATGCATTAATGTTATTATGTCCTTGATTGTTATCTGGAATTTTTGGTTACTTTTAATTATCTTGTTATGATATTTGTTTCGATGCTGTTTTTCAGGTTATCCAGATATTAATTTGTGTCGGTCTACTTCCAACTTGAGTTGTAGTAAGAAGGTAAATCTGTTTACTTAACACTACCCATAATAATCTATATTAATATTATAAAGTGGTAAAATTTGTTTGTATGTAGGGGGTAATCTCGGAAGTAATGAACCAATTTTAAAAATTGTTTCACTGGTAGAAAACTACATTAAACGTGGGTGCTATAGGCTATAAATTATATTTATATCATGCATGTTAGCCGAGCTATCACAGTTTCTGCGGACGAAGTCGCGGGCGATGTCCTAGTACGTGATAAAAGTAATTTCAGCTCCAATTTAATACTCATAAAAACAAAGATGGCCTGACCAAAAGATATAAACAGCACATTGTCCTAACCTACCTACTTACTATAAATTATTACTAACAACACAATCCAATTAATTTAGTTCAAAACCTAATGCTTTTGTCATGTCAACATTATTGATTAAAAGCACCAAGAAAGAAAATTGTTGAACCGTGTTTATAGTAACTAAAAATAACCAGCTAAGTGCGAGTCGTACTCGCACACACAGGGTTCCGTAAAAACTTGTAGGTATTTGGTTATTAAACTACATATATTTACGGTTTTCATTTAATTTTTTCCTTTACAAGTTCTGTAAGACGTTGCTTCTTGCCAATTTTCATGATTCTAGGTCAACGAGAAGTACATATAGGTTTCGATTCCCTTGTGAAATCGCAAAATATGCGACATAAACGGTCATATCTTTTGATCGCCTTAACTTACAAGTTTAGTTTTTACACTACTCTGTAGGTAGCAGACTCGAGTATTTGATATTCATTTCAGCTTGATACCTCCACGCGTTCTTGAGAAAAAGGGTTTTGCCAGACGGAGAAAAAAAAAAGTGAGAAGTCAAAGTGATCCTATATGGGTTCTGTTTTTGCCGACTCAGCTACGGAACCCTAAAAGGGCACAAAATAGAGCAATTTCCTTCTAAAATAACGGGTTACCAAAACAAAAGAGAAACAGTAATGGTGTTGTTTTGAAATACGAGCGGTATACAGCTTCCCTTCCTGTAATGGCCCGATTTTTCTCCACAAGGAAACTCGATGAAATGCATCAGATTTTTTTCCTTGTGTAATAAATTAAGATAGGGATTGGAATGTTTTATCTTTCAAGTTTGGATTTATGTTAGTTTACTGTAAGATAAACAACTGGTTCCGGTCGTTTGGTATATCTTTTATTTCAAGTGTGTTAGTTTTTTTTTCTACGGGGTTCGTTTTTATTTTATTAAGTTAACTGGTTAGTGTGTTATATTTAGTACACGTACTGGGAATAACCTCCTGATATATCAAGAAGTTATCGTTGATATCCGAACCATCTGCTGTAGTCTTTATAAATTTTTGACTTGCAAAGTACCTTATCTGCCTACAAAGCTACACATATTTTTATCAAAATGAAAGGCTATTTCCATTTATGCATTTAAAATTAACTTTATAGTAGTGAAACGACATACAGGCTCTCTAACAGTTGTCACCTTGTGGGCTAAATATGTAATCACACATTACACATTGTGGTAGGGTACAAAAAAATACATTTTGTTTTCGAAAATTACTACAGGTATCTCCACAAAGAATGTCTTTATGATTTTTTTTTTTTTTTTTTAACTTGGTAACATCATCAAATGAGTCCTCCCACCCAGGGCAGAGCGGGAGGGACTGTCAGACTTGTACTGACTAAAATCCACGGTGTCCTTCAGTAGCCCTTTATGTTCCAGGGTCACGGTAATTCTATGAGTCCCGCGACCCCGGCAGGCTTTGGCCCTCTAGAGGGGGGCCCCGTCATTATGCTGACACTCTTTGAGGCGCGCGTGAAACACAACGCGCCGTCGACCCGGGCATGGTCCATGGTCGGACAGCGAGTCGCCCATTACTCGCCGCCCGCATGCCCGCGCCTACGGTGGCCGGAGATCGTCTGCCGACGTCCGGCGCCGTGGGCGTCTACCACTGCGGCTGGTGTGGAGGGAGGACGCTGTCCTCTCCCTCAAGCGGCCCGCCTCCTCCTTCGCGAGCATGACTGCTTCGCAGAAGGAGGCGACCGCTTCCCACTCCATCTCGCCCCGCAGCATGGCCTCGACCAATGCCGGGCGCGAGAGGTCTCTGCCTATCGCCGCCGTGAGGACACGGCGGTGCTCTGCCCAAGCGGGGCAGTCCTGCACCGTATGCTCCACCGTGTCCTCCGGGCGGTCCTCGCAGTGGTGACACCCAGGCGTTTCCTCCTTCCCCATATGACACAGGTACCTCCCGAAACTTCCGTGTCCGGTGAGGACCTGCGTCACGCGGTAGGTCAGGACGCCGTGACGCCTATCCAGCCACTCCTCAAAGAGGGGTCTTACCGCCGCGATTGCGGCGTGCCCGGTCTTTATGATTTGCCACTAACCAAAACTCAAAATTACCCTGTTATGTGGTATTCCACCTGAACAAAATACCTTCTCAATTATTGTTACGCGACAGTAGATAGGAGAATCTAAAATCTGTCCGTAGCTTTCATGAACATGTAGCTATAGTCCATCATCTGCCTAGCCTTTTCCTAACTATGTTGGGGTCGGCTTCCAGTCTAACCGGATGCAGCTGAATACCAGTATTCTCAGATCTCTACAACCCAGTTAGTACTGGGTAATACGATACCCCTTGGTAAGACTGGTTGTCAGACTTTTTGGGCCACTGACTACCTAACGACTGTCAAAGATCTACAGCCGGGACCAACGGCTTAACGTGCTTTCCGAGGCACGGAGGAAACTCGGTATGTAACGGGTGGTCACCCATCCACAGACCAACCTAGGCAAGCACAGCTTAACCTAAAGATCGACCCGAGCGGCTGTTATTATTTCGCCACAAGCTACCTCAGATCTCGCCCAAAAGATCCAGGGATCATTAAACAATTAATAAACCATTTCAATAATGTTTGCTGTGTTGATTGGTTCGCACTAATCCTATTTGACACGGTGATTTAATTAAGTGCAATCATGTTCATACATGCATTTCAAACAAATGGATTGACAATGTTTGTATTGGGTCATTCATGGATTGGATACCTACCGGTGTCCAAGCACGGAATAGTTGAGATTTTATTCGGGGTGTTCCCCAAAGCGCAACTATTTTTAAGCGCAACTAAATTATTCCTCGAAGCGCAACCATTAGTTCAAATTAAAAATATTATATGTTTATTCTTCAAAGCGCAACCATGATGAAAAATAGAGAGGAGTATGATGGACTAATTTTTTTTTTTCAATCATGGTTGCGCTTTGAGCGCGAATAATTTAGCTGCGCTTAGTTGGCTGCGCTTATAAATAGTTGCGCTTTGAGGAATACCCCAAATATCCTGCTGGGGTTTTCCTAAAGCCTTGTTATTGGTTTCAGTGTTGTATGGACCAAGCTATGTGTGTATGACGTATGTATTAAAGATCTAGGATTCAATTAGGCATTGGTTTATTGGTCTTGGTTTTTACACGACTGCCCAAAAAAGGGCGTTATACAGGGTGTAAACAGACCCTTCACGAAGCCGTCAACCAAGCATTCTGTACATCAAACTAAGTAACTTTATGTTAAAATTATTGCTGGGGAACGACTTTTTTTTTAGGGGTGAAAAAGAACGTTTTACGGTAGGACTCGATGGAACGCACTCAAAGCATTGTGTTGATGGTAGGATTGAATAGTACGGGGGTCGTGGAGGTGTTTAAAGTAAAAATCTTACATTAAGACATGTACCTATTTAAAAAAAAACTTGTGAAAAGTTGGAACTTTGACCCCCAATATCTCCGTAACTAAAAGGTTCCCAGGTATGGTCTAGTACCAAAAAAATATCACAAAGACGGGGAGAACAAGTGCCTTTCGGCTTCATTAAGGTTCTATTTACACCCTGTATTTTATAGTCTTGGTGTTGTAATTTAGGTTTTTTAAATGCTATGACAGTTATAATGCTTGGTAATGAACATTTTTGAAATGTCTTCTAAAAACTAGGTTGGTTTAAGGGCTTTATAATTATAAAGCCTATAAAGCCAAAAACTATACTACAAAGAGGTAAGCTAAACTGCATCGATTATACCAATAAGATGGAAAATGAGTTATAATTGCGATTCAATTGATAACATAATATCTTTGAAACTTAGGTCTATATTATCAACCAGTGTCAAGTGAAACGATCATAAATTTCCATTTACGACGAAACCACTAAAATAGAATAATTATTACACAATTAGTACGCAATAGATAGCGTCCATGTCTAGCAGATGACATAATGAATGTAATTGATTACGACGGTGTCACCCGACCGCGACGGATGGGAATAATAGGACCGTTTGTAGACTGATAACTGTTTCGGGTCATTGCAATAATGTTGTCACGTATGGTTATCATTGGCAAGGATGAGGCGGAAGATCGTGAAGAAGATGAAGTAAATGATGACGTCTCCAGGTTACGTGTACAACCCTTCATTGACGTCGGGAGGTCACTATTTGACGATGGCATAAAAGTGTGTGTTCAATGCAATAAATTCGAATGTTCTCACGTGAATATAGCTGGTGCTATTAATGCATCTGCATTCATTTTTTTATGAGCAAGAAAATATCCGGACGCAGTAATGGATCTATCTAAAACCATTACACTAAGCTCCCGATAATACGCGCATTTAGAAGTTCGAGCGCATTCTATTCCTTTTTATTAGAAAACGATTAAGGATTTAATCGCAATTGTAACCAAAACAGCAAACAAGAAAACACCTAAATTACGAACTCTTGTTTTGGCAGTACGATTTAGATCTGTTGCTGTCGAAAGTTTTAGGATCCTTATGAAAAGGAGATGCTACATTTGCAGTTCATACATTCTGGAAAAACTCTTGCAACAGTAGTGTGTTGATGACTAATTCTCAATAGAAATTATAGAATGGTTTATTTGAAGTCCAGACCACACAACGTGGAGGTCAGATGGCAGTAACTCAGTGTAAAATATTGGTATTTAATCGCCTTTAATTAGACTGGAAGCAGCTTCCAACAATAAAAGGAAAAGGTTTAGTTTATGATGATGACATATGAATAGCTTTGCCTTTGGTCGCTTCATTAGGGGAGTGATACACCAGCTGAATCACATGTTGGAAATCCGGCATGCAAATATTTGGTAGCGAATTTAAAGAGCTTCCATGTTTAAGTACTGCGAACTTTCGGACACGTATTTTCCGTTGATGTATCAGACTTACAGTTTTGCTACAAATGAGGCTATGAATCACTTTTTCGGGACTTGACCGTCTTTTTCGGCCCTAGGGTCTTAAATCCTCAAATCGGACAAGCGTAATTCGGGTCGGGAACTTGCGAGATTTTTTGTCTCCGGTCCTAGGATTGGATCCGATAACTGCCGAGCAGCTTGCCCCTCGTCACGTCGGGACTTAATGCTATCATTACAGGAACAGCCTTCCCTTTCGGGGATTAGTCCGTTATACTTGTGTTACGGTCGAGCATGAAATTCGTCTTTCTAGATAATAATTTGGAGACGTAATATAGTCGGGTTCATGGCTTTTTTGCACTTTTTGGACTGAGCAAAAATAATGGTTGCGATTTTGACGACAACCAACTGTTTTTGATTATTAGTTTTGTTTCTATTATATAAGGTCTAACTATTTATACACGAAATATTTTCAGAGAATCATCTAACGGCTATAACGAAGCCATATCAAACGATTTTTTATCTGAGTATATTTTTATAAAAATTATTCATTTAAAATTACTTGACCCACAAAATAAATACTAGCTTATTATTTTTGAACACCCATTACGCTAGTTTACTACGTCGTATTTACCTACTGTCATTGTTAGAATATGGGAGTAAAGGTTTTATGCAAAAAGTCACAAAAAACTTTAGAATTATAATAATTTCGTAAAAAAAAACACTCAGTTAATTTGTTTTTTCGTTGCTATGGCGACTTTAAGACTTATAGAAGTTACCCTTAAAATATTTCGTGGATGAAAAGATAGACCTTATAATATATCCTCAAGAGAAACAAAGTACTAACCTTAAAGCCTGACAAGGACTACGAGTAAATCAACATCAGACCACTATTACAAAGCGTTTTAAAAGAGTACATAATAAATGACATTATAAAATGCAAGCATATCTAATGTAACTGGAGGGGGTTGGCGCTGTAAGCCGAAATACAGGTTCCTCCTAGTTCGGCTCCAGATTCTAAAAAAAATTGTATTCAAAATACTGTTCATAGCATTTATTTGTAAATTAGATTAAGTTCTTTTTGTGGAAGAAATAAATTTATAATTATTATTTACTTTATTTATTGTCTTTACATATAATTTACATTTTTAAATATTTCTATGCTAAGTAATATAAAAAAACATTTAAAAATATAAAAAAATAGTAGCCCACCACCCACCAGCATCGGGAACAAGGTCCGAGCTACCGGTGATCGGCTCTTGAGAGAGGACCCTCCTAATTATTATAATTCATAATCCTTTTGATTGCTGTTTATACTCAGAAAATAATGAGAACAAAGTCGATATCTACCAACCTGATGGTTATTTAGAAACAAGGTGCTAAAAGGACTTCCATAAACGCCTTTAATGGTCCCTAAATAGTAATAGATGAAGGTAGTAACAGCTATTATATAATAAAGAACGCCTAAGTAACAAATTAAGAGGCTGTACATTGTAAGTAATGAAGCGTCTACTACCTAACTACCTAATAACCTTTTTCCCTATATACCTTTTTTGCCATAATCATAAACTTGTATTAAGGTGTTTAAAAGGCCTGCGCAAATATACTTTCTGATTATCAGCTAGTAAAATGTTGGAACATTTGGGATCCGGTTCGACACACACTTCTTTGAAAAATAAATTTATTAATACAGGGTGTAAACAGACCCTTCACATATCCGTCAACCAAGCATTCTGTACATCAAACTAAGTAACTTTACGCAAAAATTATTGCTGGGAATCGACTTTTTTTTTTGGGGTGAAAAATCACGTGATACGATAGGACTCGATGGAAAGCACTCAAAGCATTGTGCTGATGGATGGATTGAATAGTACGGGGGTCGTGGAGGTCTGTAAATTAAAAATCTTACATTAAAAACATGTATTTAAAACAAAACTTGTGAAAAAGTTGGAACTTTTACCCCCAACAACTCCGTAACTAGAAGGTTCCCAGGTATGGTCTACAACAAAAAAATGATCGTAAAGACGGGGAGAACAAGTGCCTTTCGGACATGTTAAGGGTCCATTTACACCCTATATAGTGTTCATATTTTTTTAAGTTATATAAAATGACAATCGATTGACTGTACTCTTATTCTTAGTGCACGAAATGCAATTTAAACGTTGAGTCACCTAATATTATGCGTGTTAATTATGCATTAATTGCGTTTTATGTGTATGGCTCGTTGATCGAGTGGTCGCAATCGCGACTGCTGAGCATGAGGTCCTGGGTTCGATTCGCGGATCGGGCGAAGTGTTATTGGGTTTTTCCATCTCAGTAGCAGCCACTGAGTCTGGATTTGTGTATGGCAATAGACTCGCCCCATAATACATGGGACTTAAACATAACTGGCGAAATGTGGGTGTACTATAATTGGGCACATCTCTGCCTAATCCTTCGAGGATTACAGGCGTGATGTTATGTTTATGTATTTTATGTTATTATGTGTAACTAAACATTGGCCATTCCCACTCTCTTTTAAGATGAGGCCTTTTTTTAATAGTCATAGTCATTAATTCATAAACAAATAATTTGTATCTGAATTTAAGCACAAAATTTACACAATTACAGTACATACACTAACGTAAATTACATTTGAATTTCATAATTACATCAACAATTTAAAAATAATAAATTCACATTTCATCAATATAGTATTTCGACATGTAAATTAAACAATGAACCTGTCTTCTCGTCCCCGTCGTACCATTTTCGGCCCCATACCGGCCGAACCTGAGCTAATGCTTGGCTGGTAAATTATTATAAGCACGCTATGAATAATATAAGAAGATGTAGGGAAGTCTATTCTGACAACCCTTTTGGATCGAAACTTTGATCGACGGGTTCAACCGAGTGTAGCATAACCTACTTCAGCATAACGTTCAGCCGATCACTTGCCAGAACACATCTGACGACCCATCTAACTATAGTGACGTTAATCTGGCGATCTCGCAACTGGCTACAAGTGCGATTAGCGCTGGGACCTATCCCGGACTTATTGGGATCCCGGGATCCCTCGGGTTCCGGGCTTTGGGCCGATCCGCTCGTTATTTTGCATTAATGCCCGAAAGTTTCCCTGCTAATACCAGTTGATGAAGGAAATTTCATTATAGCCGCTAATTAAGAAAAAGGCATGATCTCTTCCCAATTTAGTTTATCTTTTGGAAGTAATTTGATGTTATTTTAATAGAACTTACTCGAACAAAACACATTCATGTTTATCTCTGTCGGATTATTATCCCTGATGGAGTCATAATGTTATTGTCAGAGGTACTATAGGCTACTCGTTAATTGACATAATTACTGGTTTTGGCTTACAATATGTCAGTTAAGGATGATTTCCACCAAACGGATCATCGTATCGGATCGGAATGGATACGAACGGATGCGGCGACAGACGATCGCGCCCGGCAGAATGTCGACGCATACGTTGGCTCCATACCGTCGCTTGCGAACATATCCGTTTCTGTGCCTAGTCAAATATTTTCGAAAGGATCCGATCGGATACGACGACAGCCGAACAGAGCTGACCGCGCGACGCAGTATACTTTCGGCTACGATCGCTCGCGGTCAAGCTGCTGAGCGCCGCCGCTTGGTAATATAGATTTTAAATACTCTGTACACGACTTAATATCGTTTAAAGAATGTAAAATCCGTTCCGATCCGAAGCGATGCGAGCTGTTTGGTGGAAATCATCCTTTACGCAGCATTGTCAAGTAAATTCTCGGTATTTATACCTACTGAAGATATCAAGGCACACAATGTGTAACCCCATACGTTTGCTATAAACTTTTACGTGAAGCCAGCGTTGCTAACAAAACACATAAAGTAAAACATGCAAGAATACACGAAGGTTACGTCAACTTCTACAAGTATCTGCCTATTTACCGAGATACGGCTTGCGTACCCACATGCTTATAACTTTTCTGCATGAGAAAAAGTTAACCTCAAACTCAGTGGGTACGTAAATTATCATCTGCCTAGCTTCTTCCCAATTATGCTGGGGTTGGCTTCCAGTCTAACCGTATGCCGCTGAATACCAGTATTTTACATGGAGCGGTTGCCTATCTGTCTGCCACTGCAACTACTACACTGGTAGCCCTCATAACACCGTTACTCTCTATTTCTCAATAAAAGAAGCACCGAAACTTAATATTACAGGGTGTAAACAGACCCTTCACATATCCGTCAACCAAGCATTCTGTACATCACGCTAAGTAACTTTACGCAAAAATTATTGCTGGGAATCGACTTTTTTTTTTGGGGTTAAAAAACACATTTTAAGGTAGGACTCGATGGAAAGCACTCAAAGCATTGTGCTGATGGATGGATTGAATAGTACGAGGGTCGTGGAGGTGTGTAAAGTAAAAATCTTACATTAAAAACATGTATTTAAAAAAAAAAATATGATAAAGTTGGAACTTTGACCCCCAATATCTCCTTAGCTAGAAGGTTCCCAGGTATGGTCTAGAACAAAAAAAATATCGCAAAGACGGGGAGAACAAGTGCCTTTCGTTTGTGTTAAGGGTCTATTTACACCCTTTATAATATGCTCTAATCGGTCATTTAGTCATAACCAACACCATCTGGATGTGTTTGAAATATGTTGTTATCAGTTGTATTGTAACCTTAAAAAATAAATTTCCACCTGTGCAAAGCCGGGACAGGCCGCTAGTACAATATAAATTAAACAAACATATCAGCAAGGAAAAATGCTGTCTCCTGTGAAGTTTGCTCTAAAACTTGGACATAATTATGGACCGGTATCCTATTCCTTTCATTTTAACGTAGTCAACAGTGTTTCTCTTTCCTTCTTGTTTTTAGTATACTTTACAAGTAGATGGATACTTAATACATTTTATAAGCATTTTACCACAATGCTTATTCAAGAGCGGCCCACCAAAGTGTAATCTTGTCCCTCCTTATAATCTCGAAAAATCGTAAAGTCTGCGGAAAGCAAGGGTTAACCCATCAGGGGTCGTAAAACTGCGGTTGTATTTTTACCTAAATGGTATATTCATTTCCCATTTTTATTACATGCTACCAAGTCTTCTTACAAAATTTAATCATCGCAGAATAACAGATTTCGCAGAAAATGAAGACGTTTTGATACAGTTTTCAAAAAGGACTCGCCAAAGTTTTGCCAACAATGGAAACAAAGGCATTACCAGACGGAATATACGTCAATAAAATCTTTGGAGCATTTCTCAAAGAACCTCTCAAAAGTCTATAAGCCACTGTCGGGGCACCCTCTTATTCACTAGAATAGACTTGAGGACTCGTCGATTCCTTTAAAACCCACTGTTGGGGAAATCGCTTTTTCATCCTCGGTAATGGCCGTGCGCTCGGGGACATTTTAATTAATTACGACTTCGAGTGCTTTTTTTAGTTTCGCTATAAATTATGGATATGGCATCTTTGATATAAAGGGAAGTTGGAACTTCGTATTCTCCATTGTTAGTCCATTTTCATTCATTGGCTTTTAATTACTTATCTTCTCCGACATTGAGGGAACCTGTTCTATTTGAACAATTCATTTTTATTTCAAGTTTGATGTAGATACGTACTTGAAAGCTAAATCAGTACTTACTTATTGACTAACTTATTTAAATAACTGTCTGTTCAAAGTTTTATTTACACGCATGAGCTAACACGGATTAAACAAACACTTTTCCAAAATGTATGATTCGTCCAATTTATTGACACTACACTTAAATCACTCAACCAAGCAATTAACACCATCTTAAAAAGAATTATCCATACTAAGCACGTATTTACATAAAAAATGTACCTACCTACTTACGAAAGGACACTTTACAAGGCCGGAAAGTTAATATCAGATTTTATAGGCGTGATGTCGTAAAACTTGGTTTAGTACAAAAGGAGTCTATTCTCTGATCACAATCTGGTGCTAAGGTGCTATTTATGTACTCATCTCATTTTACTTCGGATTTATCACCAAGAGAGGCCTGACTATCATAAAGACTACTTAATGCCAAAGGCGACGCAGTTACGGACTAACAGTCTTGTTTGTGCCACTATTTTCTTAGCAAAACAGTGATAAGTTGCTACTTAACGTTAAGGCTCTTTCTCTCCTTTTATGCCGCAAAAAATGGCTGACAACAAGGCCGAATATAGGCTAAGAGACAATAGTTTTACCGTGGTTTTATAAGCAAGTAAACAAAGTAATAAGATTCTAGGCTGTAAACATGTGCGTAAAACTCTTGGTTTAGTTCTTAAGAATAATAAAAAATAAGGAAAAAAGCTCAGGAAATTTCGCAAATTTTCATAACAAAAAGTTTGTGTACCACGTTGCGTACAAGTCATTACACTGTATGTATTACGCCTGGTTGGTAGAATATACGAAAGCCTACTTATCCCTTATTTAGATACTTTTTTGAACTACAGCTACATACACATGATAATTAAAATGTTGATACCACTTTAGTGGACTAAATACAAACTATTTATCCAGACATGGCTCCTTGTGGAACGCCTACGAAAAAAAAACTCCTCATTGTCTTTGACAATTTTTGTTCAATTTCAGTTTAAAAACATCGGTTACGATAATAGTCTCGTTACTACATAGCCTCTTGCAGACAAACCATGTTCAATTTAGACAACCTATTAAATACAGTGGCAGCGAATAAAAAAGTTTTGTGGACCGACGCCATATTTTGTTAAATCCAACTGTCGAAGCTTCACGCGTGAGTTCGCGGCCAAAAGTTTTTAATGTTTTTTTTTTTTATTTTATTATGCCACAAATTGTTTTGAGTTGTAACAATGCAGTTGAGTAAGTAGGTAGTAGAAGTACTGGCTGGCAAGAAAATATTCTTGCCAGCCAGTACTTACACGAACGTTAAGTAAAATATGAAAAGATACTCGTCAATTTACAGAAAATACTAACGATGCCTGACTATCTATATCTTTGCTACAATTAGTATAGAAATTTATGACATAGCTGCTCACGATAATGACACGTATAGAAATTACCATAACTTACAAATTGCTTCATCTATACAGGTAAAGTAAGAGTCTACTTAATTTACTTATCTGGATGCCATATGCATAATTAGTTTCTATTGGTTTAAACGCTTAAGATAAACTTGGAACAGAAGCTGGCTATACTAACCAAATTAACTATTTCTAGGATAACCGTGCTACCAGATACGGTCCTATTAGCAGAGCTAGTGTCGAGAATATACCAGATATAATCGCGTAATCGCTGAACGTGTGCCGTGTATGTACAAAACAAACTCTGCCTCGAAATCTTCATACAATAGTTAACCTAAGTCCTTTGTTGTTAGGCGTTCACGCTTCATTTGAATTCTTTGACACAGCAGGGAACGAAAGTAAGTTCGTTTTTATGAAGTCTTTAACCTTTAACTCTAAAACTGGTTTGTATTTTAATGAGTTAATACATCAATACATCATCGAGTAATAGCGATGGTTAATATCGACGCGCTGGTTTTCGCTTCACGCCGCAGCGGGGCGCCGTCTCTCTGAGGTCCCGACAGACCCCTGGTGGAACAACCTGCCCCCTTCATTGTGGCTGACACGAAACACAGCCGTAATCGCGCCGAAGCAGCTATGAGCTTTTGAATTATGCCTCCAAAGACCATAATCTCCGATTCATTGCGTACTGTTTAAAACGTGAAAGCAATTCATTTTGCATGTCATCGTTCAATAAAGTATTGTACAATAAAACGAACTGCCACCTACACCTTACGGTACATTCGAGCGCAACTTTTATAGACTAAAATATTGATACGCATATTTTAGATGACTATTACCATAGTGTCACGGCATCGCACGCGTACCGCTAGACAAATACTTGTATGGTTGCCCAACAATCGACAATCTATTCTGACGTACCGTAAAACAGTAAACAGAACTCCCATGGACCATTACACGTCGAGTATTTGTAAAATAATCAAAATGTTGGCTCCGTCCACAAATGTTTGCCAGAAACTCGTTAAGTTTGTGATTTATTTGATCTGATGTGTGCGCAATCGTTTGATAGCTCAGCTTTGTATACCACTTCAAAGCCATGACTTACACACGCTGAAGTACCTGACCGACTGATCGAACAAGTACTTGTAGAAAAAAAAAACATTACGCAAAAGTACACGTGTTGGAAACCGATTTACAAAAAAAGGATTAGGGAGTTGCTTAATCTACTATTTGTTTTAACACTCTCTTTTCCTTAACATTATAATAGAAAAATATTTATCCAGTCAAGAATAAAATTATCAAGCAATTAACTGCTAAGTGGCAAAAGAAATCTTCGTTCAACATCTCCGAAGCCGCTGTTGGTTTTAAATTTAGTATAATATTATATAGTGTTTGAGCGCTGTGTTTACGTTGAAAATGATAAAGACCACCCGGCTTTGTATGGCATACAGTCGGTGGATCCGTTTTGTGCCAACAGCAGTTGGTTTGCCTCAGAGCAAACAGAACAAGACAAACAAACACTCGATCGGGGAAAGCGGTCGCATTTGATTTTTATTTCTTTTGCTCTCAATAGGAAAAAAGCAGTTAACGATTTAACACAAAGAGACTCTCCGAAGACTTTTTGCAAGCTTTTTTATTCTTCTTCACCTTTTATGTCGTGAGTGCTTCACATTATCTTTGCTGGAATGGTCCATTCCCCTTTTGTTTGCAAAAAAGCGTTAATTTTAATTCGATTAATAAATTGTTGAAGATTACCATAATTTTTGCATTATGTTCATTTTGTGATGTAGCGTAAAAAGATCATTAAAAACTGGTCATTATAGAGGATGTAGTTTCAAAAACAGTCCCTATAAAACTAGCCAAACACCGATTTTGTACCAAAAAACTGTAAATTTTTCCACCTCTCGAATTAAGTTATGAAAAAGTTTTAAACTAAAAATAAACGAGGAAGTTTGAAGCCATCAACAAACTATCACGTCTTTAGGAGCTCAAAGTCCCCCACTAACGACGTTATCATTGTCGGAAAGGAAAAACCGTCAGCTTGGAAAGCCTGAAAATGCAACGGGGAGACTAGACGAAAAAATACGTTTCCGAACGTTCTTCGTACAGACTATAACTACCACTAACCGTAATAAAAACAACCACAGATTAAAAAAATACAGTTGAACAATTAAAAAGACAGGTTCGCAAAACTATTAAAACCGTTTTGTTTATTTTACTAAAGACATGCCGACTGTAGGGTCCAGACCTTGAGTTTTAATTGTGAAAACGAGAAAAACAAGTTATGTACGTTTTTTACTATGATTATTGTCAATTACTGACCATACAATAACGAATCGATAATTCAAAGGACTGTGTCTAATAGGGATTTAAGGATATTTTTAGCATTTTTGTTATACTAGCTTTTGCCCGCGGTTTCGCCCGCGTGAATTTCGAAAAATATCCGATTACTTACCTTCATCCCCCTTTGTAACCCTTCGGGGGTAGAATGATTAAAAACGCTGAGACACGTATAAATTAATTTTCAATCGTCAGCCTACAAACAAAATTTGAAGAACTCCTAACTTCAAAACTAACGGACTTTCATATAAACTTCCATCCCCTAATTTACCCCTTTAGGAGTGGAATTCTCAAAAATCCTTTCTTAATGGATACTTACTCCTACTCTTCACATAGAACACATCCTCCAAGTTTCATGTCTCTAGGACCAGCGGTTTGGGCTGTGTGTTGATATATCACCCAGTCAGTCAGTCAGTTTACCAATATATATATTTATATAGGTATATATTGAATTCTGCAATTTTATTTGAAAATTGACGGGTATTTTATTCTCAAATTGTAATAGTCGCAGGTATTTAATTAGAAGTTTTATGACGTCCAATAGAGAAAAACAAAACCGGTATAACAGTTTGGGCGAAATTACAGTGTAACACAGTTGTGCAAAAACATTCTTCACGGAAAATCTGTAAGCAATTTTAATTATCACAGGTGCCAACGAGAAAGGAGTGATTTTGACTGTTTGTTGACTTTTTTTTTTAGAAAGCAATCTTTCTGCTATGAAATTCAAGTGGGTACCTATTGAGCAAAGAAAAAAAGGCGACAGCGAAAAATTAAAATCCCATTGGCCTAACTGAAATTGCTACTCTGTGTCGCCCAGTAGTAGCATTTATATGTAAGGTGCCCGGCTCGCGATCCCCCCGTCGCGATAACACGCACGGCACAACTGATGGCACGGTGCGCCCTATACCTATTTGTAATTTACTTAAAAATATGGCGGTAGATAAAGTCAGAGGGTTCTTGGCGGCTAATTCCGCTGTTGTGTTACGTGTCTGTTTAAAGCGTCGAGAATTTGTTACATGGTTTCGACTTGAACGCTCGAACTGATCGTATCGTTTTGAACAATGTGCGCTCACACCGATTAGCAATCGTCCTTTTTTGTTTCGGAACGACTCCTAATTTTCCTTTAGTAGGTATTCAGAATAACGTTTTCCACGTAACTTTTCCCTAAGGAGTGACTGTTAGATTGTTGCTCCGCTTTAAACTGAAACTCGGTGTAGTACAGATAAAGAAAATGGCTGTGCGCTTCGTAATGAGAGCACGGTAATTTGCTTTAAACAAAGCTTTTCAAATGCTGGAAATCTGTCGGAAAAATACTTGGGCGAAGAAGGGAAAGAGTATTAAGCGCCAAGTGGATTTAAAAATTATCCAACTCGTGGTTCATGTTTTTATTAACATACTAGCCTTTACCCGCGGCTTCGCCCGCGTGGATTTCGAAAAATATCCGATTACTTACCTTCATCCCACTTTTTAACCCTTCGGAGGTAGGATTATCAAAAACGCTGAGACACGTATAAATAAATTTTCAATCGTCAGCCTAAACACAGAATTTGCAGATCCTTACTTCAAAACTGACAGACTTACATATAAACTTCCATCCCGTATTTTACCTCTTTAGGCTTGGAATTCCCAAAAACCCTTTCTTAGTGGATACTTACTCTTCACAAAGAACACACCCTCCAAGTTTCATGTCTCTAGGACTAGCGGTTTGGGCTGTGTGTTGATATTTCACCCAGTCAGTCAGTCAGTCAGTTTATCATTTTTATATATAGAAGATTAGAACTGCTTAATTGTTCTTATCTCAATAACAAAGATATTAATATCCTCCTACCATTAAGGGCAATTAAAAGCGCAAGGGAATAAATTATTTGAATTAGTCATACGCTTAATTAACTTCTGTCTTAATTTTAAGATGTTGTCGCATTGAAGCGGGAGCGGAAACGCAAATTAAACATTTCGAGTAACACGCGTTGAAAACTCCTCGCACACGCCTGATTAATAATTTTGGTGAATTTTAGCATACAGCGTCATTGGTTTAATTTCGTACTTCCTGCGAACTTTCTATACTTAGATGTTGCATATTTCCCAGTTCCCAGTTAGGTTACGGATTTCGTCAACGGCACGTAGTGTAGTCAAACCTGAGGGTTTGATTAAATCAATGAAATTTATAATTTATGTATAATCATTCCAGAAAAAGTGGTAGGTGTTCTAAAGGGTGTAAATAGACCCTTAACATATCCGAAACGCACTTGTTCTCCCCGTCTTTGCGATCATTTTTTTGTTCTAGACCATACCTGGGAACCTTCTAGTTACGTAGATATTGGGGGTCAAAGATCCAACATTTTCACAAGTTTTTTTTAAATACATGTTTTTAATGTAAGATTTTTACTTTACACACCTCCACGACCCCCGTACTATTCAATCCATCCATCAGCACAATGCTTTGAGTGCTTTCCATCGAGTCCTACCGCATCACGTGATTTTTCACTCCAAAAAAAATAGTCGATTCCCAGCAATAATTTTTGCGTAAAGTTACTTAGTTTGATGTACAGAATGCTTGGTTGACGGCTATGTGAAGGGTCTGTTTACACCCTGTATAATCGATAACGAAGTAAAATTAAAAAATCTAAAGGACTAACATAATCTCCAAAAGCAGTTGAAAGTTGCTATAGACAAAAGAAATGCTCATTTATTCAAAGACATAGATTTCTTAGTACCAATTATCTTGACGATATCATTTCATTCAACTTTCAGGTGTGTAAAAACATAACCCATTCCTTTCTATCGCGCAGTGGGGTAATAATGACACATTATTAAAAAAAAATATTTCATAGTCTTTTAATACCAAAAGCTGGTTTGTTTTAATGAGGTTGTGATTCATTAAATAAACAAACTCTATGAAAAATAAACAATGAATTAGCTATTCATCCTTTATTATCAACCTAATTTTATGAAAGTTACAAAAACAGCTCATTAACTAAATTAATAATAGATATAATAATCAGATGTCCTTCATTGCCCCCGGGGGGTTTAAAATGGGTCCAACTTGAAATTAGTTCCGGGAATAGCCTAAAACTTTTGGGTTGCATCCGTATTGTATCCGGGATTAATTTTAACGGCTGTATTAGTTTAATTACCGTATTTCTCCATGTTATGGTACATCATAAGATTTAGGAGCTGTGACTTTAAAGCCCTAGTTTCGTAAAGCTAAAGATAACTTAAGCCAGCAAAGGGGTTATTTTAACATGCAAAATACATTTAACATTTGGTGCAGTGGCTGAGCGTTTGACTGACGCGTTGCGTGTTGCGGGTTCGATCCCTGCAGGGAAGAAATATTTGTATGACCTACAGATAGTTGTTCTGGGTTTGGCTGTTTGTGTATGTGAGTTTAAATGTTTTTAAACGAACCCACGATGCAGGAGAAATTCTTAGTGTGGGGTAAAGTTTTTTTTTATAAGAATAAAAAAAACTCATTAATTAATGATTAATGTATGATTATCATGCTAACCAGACAGAATAAGCTAAGGAACTCTATGAACTATTAAGCAAATGCTGTCACAAATGTTCCAACTTTACAGAATCATCATCTGCTTAGCCTTTTCCTAACCATGTTGGAGTCGCCTTCCAGTCTAACCGTATGCAAATCAATGTTAGTATCTTACATGGCGCTGACTGTCTATCTGAGCTCCACAACCCAGATAGTACTGGGTAACATATACCCCTGGGTAAGACTACAAAACGTTACAGTATGCGAAACATAAATATGTTTACCCAAGGCTCCACATAGTACCATTACTAACCTTATAAAACTGTGTGGCATGACAGTACAAACCAGAAGCAGTTTCCCCAAATCAAATGGCACACTTGTGAAGAAAGAGACAAAACGCCCAACTGGGACCTCTAAACATCAACAAACAACAATTTCGCTATCTCTGTCTCATATGTTTCAATTCCCTTACCAAATCCTTGGAATAATAAATAAAAACAATGCTTTCCATAGACAAAGCGCCTATTAAGCTCGGTATTAGTCATGGTTCTCTTTGTATCATAAATCACCGAAAAACAGGCACCTCCGCCATCGCGTGACGTCACGATATACGCCGATGTCATAATTCTGTGTTCGTTTTTTTTTTCGGCGTGACTAATATTAGGCCTTAATTGGTTTTAAATTAAACTTTATAGACAATAGTAATTATATTTGATCATTTGAGTCGGAACCGGACGGTCGTCGGTTTTCAAAGGGCATTTGTATTGTGGTATTGGAATACAGGTGATTAGTGTGAATAATTTATTTGGAATTGTGAGATGATAATGAACTTTACCTTTTGCCTCGTTGGTCTAGTGGTTGCAAGCGCGACTGCTGAGCATGAAGTCCTGGGTTCGATTCCCAGGTCGGGCAAAGTGTTATTGGGTTTTTCATCAGGAATTTCCCAGTAACAGCCACGGAGCCTAGATTTTCGCCCGGTTGATGGCAATAGGCTCGCCCCCTATTGAAATGTGGGTGTACTATTAGTTACACCTCTGCCTAACCCTTCGGGGATTACAGGCGTGATGTTATGATGATAATGAAAGAAACACATAAATCAAGAATTTTAGTCGAAAATAAATCTCAATCCTGCTTAGCACAACGATCTACTTGTCTAGAAACATTGTAGATATCAAAATTACGAGCGATTGTCACACGAATCGTTCCATAACTCAAACATTATTTCTGCCATAACTTCAGGAGTTACCCCCTTACGGGACCGGTTTATGGGCGAAGTAAGTCTCTAATTTCTCAATAATTTGTTACTGGATAAGATTAAACGCATAAAGACTCCTTCCGTGACAAAACTCCTTTCGAAATTCCATTTAGAAGGTGGGGACATAACTTTGAGAGATATCTCACAGAACCGATAACCAACGATTGGGGAGCTACACCTGAAGTGCAGAACTGGAAATTGGGACCGTAACTCAACAAGTATTAGGGGAGGAAAACTCCGTAGAGCCGCCATCTGTAGGCCTTATCTACCGCCATAAATATCGTACGGAGCCCCGTACGAAACGAGTACGAATTATGGCTCCAAAGGTACCTTCAGTCGTCGTTGTAATGGATAATTCATGCACCCTTCGCCGCCGCTCACTGTTTCATAATTTTCCAGACATTTTTTCGTAATTATTATCCGATGTTCGTGACTTTCAACGAATACAGATGCCGTGGGTCGTAAACCGTCTGAGTTTCGACGCGTCTTTGTTTCTGAAAAATGCTAAAACCATCGCAAAACACACTTAAAGACACATGTAAAGGAAAAAATGAAAACCGTAAATATGTAGTTTAGTAGCAAAATACCTAATATAGTTTATACGGAACTCTTGGTGCGCTAGTCCAACTCGCACTTGGACGGTTTTTTTTCCTAGCTTGTTCTGTCTCACTCATGGCCAAAGAACATAACCGAAACGCACTTGTTCTCCCCGTCTTTGCGATCATTTTTTTGTTCTAGACCTTATCTGGGAACCTTCTAGTTACGGAGATATTGGGGGTCAACTTTTTCACAACTTTTTTTTTAAATACATGTTTTTAATGTAAGATTTTTACTTTACACACCTCCACGATCCCCGTACTTTTCAATCCATTCATCAGCACAATGCTTTGAGTGCTTTCCATCGAGTCCTACCTTAAAACGTGATTTATCACCCCAAAAAAAAAAGTCGATTCCCAGCAATAATTTTTGCGTAAAGTTGCTTAGTTTGATGTACAGAATGCTTGGTTGACGGCTATGTGAAGGGTCTGTTTGCACCCTGAATGTCTGTCGAGTTTCGTAGCATGTTCCTATAATTAATTTTGCTTACGGGAGCTGACATTAATAGGATATAGCCTATCTTCAATCATGTAGTTGGATTAACTAGCTCTAGGGAGTAGAGTGAATAACCGGGATTAAGTTATAACATACTAACCAATGGTACAGTCGAGAACAAAAGTCGATTAACACTTCATTTATTAATTAAATCTGTCTGGATGAAACAACATTAAAAATCGATACTGGTAACAACTTGTCATAACATATAGATAGGTACTCGTAAATAGGTGTTACTTATAAGAAATCTTGAAAAACATAACATCAAAAATGTTTAAGTCAATTAAGAAAGATACCTCTACCTCTAGTGTATTTTAAGACTAACACTTTCGATGCAGACCGTACTTTGAATATACAAGAGGTAATACGCAGTTAAGACTTCGGCATAGAAAAGCAATGAAAGCTAATTCGAACACGATTGAATACCGATATTGTCCGGCTTAACGAATGTACATTCATGTAACCTGTTCAGCATTATCTGCGAACACTGGAATAAAACATCGCGAGAAACCCACGCGTAATTGTAATGGGATAATGCCTGGTTCCTGTATTAGAACGTTGTTTGTGGGTTAATCGTACATTTCGAATGGAAGTATGTTTTGCAGATTTTAAAGTGACGTGTAGGTATTTTTTTTTGGGATCTGCCCACCCCCTTATTCCCAAACCACTGCAACTCTTGAATGTCAATAGTGGCGACCACCAGAAAAGCGCCGAGGCAATGACGTTCGACGAATTCCCAGAGAAACAATTTAACTGTCTTGGATCCCGCAACAGAATTAATCAAGAAAGAATAGCAGAGGAGTAGGAAAAACATAATTTCCACTGACGTGTAGGTAGTAGATTCGTGCATACAACTTCATATGACTTTCAACAAGCAATGAGAATCCTACCCTAGGTGTGTACTTGTTTGAGTTCCCTAATGACTCACGTGACATTAAACAGTACCTATTTCACAATGATTACTTACTACTCATGCTCATTACATAAATAATGATTACTTACCATGCAAACTCAGTGTCTCATCAAATCAAATTTTCAATAATGTTTAAGTTCTCTCAGAAGGAAAATGTTAACTAAATTACAGCAGACAGCAGCTGTGTCGTAATCACAGATTAAAAAGCAAATGGAATGATATTACAAACTATGTTAAAGAATTAATACGTTAGTGTCGTGGCATAGTATTTTCTGTTATTCCTGGCAAATATTCGGCCACCTCTCTTTAGCCATGGTTCTGTAATCACCATCATTCTTATTTTCATTAGAATAGTTTATCGGCTAAATAAAATAAAAGTACAAACAAACCCAATCAATATCACACTTTTCCACGCTTGTTTCATCATCAGTGCTCCCAAAAAGAGTGAAGGAAAGCATTTTGAGGAACTCGCAGGCTTACGTTTTGGATTATGGCTCACTGCCTCTAACTGAAACAAGACCTTTGTGCCAGCAAACGTTCCCACGTTTATAGGTTTGATATGCTTCATACTTGTACAGAAAATCAAAATCACGATCGAGATATAGGTAAAAGAACACTTGGCACTCCATTCACGTATTACTCCTTGTTCAGAAATTATAATATCCCTAGGTGAAATATTTAACGTTGTCAGACAAGCTTTTATCTAAGTCAATTAATTCGTGCTGTATTGTACTTGATAGAGCTGAAATATCTACGTCTGGCTTTTAGTCGTCTGGGTTGAATGTCCACTTTATACAGCGCTTTTTGCTGTTTTGCATTTGATAGATACAGGTTTAAAAGGTTTTCCGTGGGAATCTATGTGGGAGGAGTATGTCTTGTAGAGGATAATGTCTTACACCTGATAGTATAGATAATGATGACAGCGCAGTTGATTTGGTTTTTTATTTCCTTTAAATAAGCCTAAAACTTTCCCACTGCCAGGACAAAGGCCTCCGCAGGCCTAGAGCGGGGAAACACGCGAATGTACTTGTATCTCCTGCGCCCCCGACATATGATTGTATCAGGAACAGTGGATTTTTAGTCATTGAGAGTCCGACATAACCCTCCTCTCGCTCCAGACAGCTCCGTGAAGATTTTCCCACTAAAAGAAAGGCCTAGAGGTAATTAATATCACATACAACAAGAAAGAGGGTAGACCGATTTGTGTGCTCATAAACACCCATCCGCAATTCTCAAAACTTCAGTTTACCCGTGATCATGGTGCTTGCAACAGCGCCGAAATATCGGGAACTCAAAGAAATCATGGTAAACATACCGTTTCTAGTGTTAATGATAATGTTAGTGACCATGATAGTTTAAAATCTTAAATGTGACATGTCTTTGAATTTTTGGTTTTAGGACATGCAGTTTGAATAGCAATGGTGTTGAAATAAGTTACACAAATTTAACTGCCCACCTGGTAACCAAACCATGACTCTCTCCATGGGCCAACCCTTCTCCCGACTATTCCCTTTACCTATTTTAACTCATCATAAAGTCACTTTAGGCTTTCATCAAACCTGTAATCATCCACGTCACAAATGACAAGCCTGAACTTTTATTTCCAACATTTGCATAAGTGTTCGTGCATAAGTAACGATTCTAATCATGGCCGCCTTCCTCAATGTCATTTACGTCAAACGCCGACATTCATTTGTTTTTTTCCTTGTCACTCCACCAGCACGCGTAGCCCTCTCAATTTTTCTCTGTCATCCTGACTCTTGACTCCGGGACATGGCAGAGAGCTCTTCACTCGCAAAATTGCCCCACAGGGGGAGTGGCGGCTGATTAATAAAGAAAATAAAATTTGTGGAGGCACATTCGAGATATGATTTGGGAGAAGTCACGTTCGTTTTGTATGAACTGAATTCTGATTTTTATTCAAAGTGAATTTGAAAATTTGACGTAGGTATTATTTTTTTGATTGCGACAGCATGTGAATGCGAATTTTCCTACTGATTGAATGGGGCAATTTTCTTATGAAAATAAATACTTGACTTCACTTTTACACCACATGCGAAAAATTTGAAGGGGAAACCGACGTTCATTATTCAGAGATACAATAAATTCATCATTCACACTCATAACATCACATAATAAACACAACAAATTACTATTGATTTCTCACTGGTTGCCTTCTGATATGAAAAAAAATACCATTAAAAATGATTCGAAACATTTCGTCGTTAATTTTACTGTTGCACTGAAATGTCTTAATCTTTCGAAACAAATTACACCTTTATTCTATTCAAACAGTTATTAGTTTGCTAGTCATCCAGCACCTGGTGTGAAATGCAATCAAGTTTAATTATTACCGGTATTTATAACAAGGGTGCACTCTAGGGTGAGTATGAAACCTGTTGTCATGGCAACGCCCCTCGTTTGGACACAGCCTGCGATGCCGCCACGCACAAATACGCGCTTAGTTATTTACGAGTAAAGCTGATTACTTGTGTAATTGTGGTTCCACTTTTCATATGGTTGTAATGATATCTGAAGGTTAGATGACGGAATGGGATTGGTTTTCGTAATAAGATCCGTAAGCAGAAGGTTCTTTTTCTTGTTTATTTTGTTAGTCATTTGGGTGGTTTTAGACAAAATGCGGCAAAGCTCGCATTTTCAGAAACTTTACATGAGATTGTTTTTATTTATTGTTATGTTATGAAACATAAATCTTTCGTGCTTAAGAT
This sequence comes from Noctua comes, assembly GCA_963082995.1. Classification (NCBI taxonomy): domain Eukaryota; kingdom Metazoa; phylum Arthropoda; class Insecta; order Lepidoptera; family Noctuidae; genus Noctua; species Noctua comes. Next base: position 8,393,422 of record OY720270.1, read on the forward strand.
CAAATCTAAAAGGGTCACCATTACATTTTTATAGCTCAAATAAGCTTTCAGCGGTTTTTGAAAAACCTGATTTTTTGTGATCAGCAAAATTTATTTATTTTTTCTATGATTTTTCGACTAAAGACATTCTTTAAGAAAGGGACCAATTTCAATCATTGCCATAACTAATATAAGTATCGCATCATGATGATTATAAGCAGCAAATATTTAGTTTCCATTAAAATTTAATTATTACGAAAATGCTGGGTTAATCTCGGGGGTCAAACTTGCATAGTCACTGCAATCACAACCCTTATCATTTAAATTGGGGTCATAACTATGTCCCTCGACTTAATTAGAGTGGGAGGGAAGCAGACTATATTTAACTATAAAAAGTTTCTAATAGTTTTATGGCCATACGCTCATCGACATATACGAGTAAGGTCTATCTTTTCATACACGAAATGTTTTAAGGGTAACTTCTATAAGTCGTAAAGTCGCCATAGCAACGAAAAAAAAATATCTGAGTGTTTTTTTTTTACGAAATTATTATAATTCTATTTGAGACTTTTTGCATAAAACCTTTACTCCCATATTTTCACAATGACACTAGGTAAATACGACGTAGTAAACTAGCGTAATGGATGTTCAAAAATAAGGAGCTAGTATTTATTTTGTGGGTCAAGTAATTTTAAATTATTTTTTATAAAAATATACTCAGATAAAAAATAATAATCCCTTGAAATGGCTTCGTTACAGCCGTTAGATGATTCCCTGAAAATATTTCGTGTATGAATAGTTAGACTTTATATACATGGTGGAAGGGATTACCACGTATTCAGTACATCACTCTAAACCACCTAGAAATTTTCCATGGGTAATGTTTTTTTGGCTGGTTCGAGGTGGCGCAGGAGAAGAGTGCCTGGAAGGATATGGGGGAGGCCTTTGTCCAGCAGTGGGACATACAAGGTTAATAAAAAATAAAAAAATATTTTTTTTTAATTTGGTGGTCCATACATTTTGACCGTGTAAGTATTGCAGTTTTGAGTGTGCTACGTGATTTGTAGGAAACAGCCGATGAATTTCTATGTGAGGGGAACGAATATTGAGTACGTGGTAACCGTTTTTGCGTCGCGTCCACCATATATTTTAATTAACATTTGGTGCAGAGGTATAATATGAATCAACACGTAGTCTCGTACTAATATTTTAATACGAGTAAGCTAAGCAGAGGTGAACATTCCTATGACACATTCCAAGTATCATGTGATTGAAGAAAATATAAATCTACTCAAAATTGGAAGTATTGAAAATGGGTTTTGGTACCCACTGAATTTTTTTTTTTTTTTTTCTTTTTGTATCCATAGAAAGTGAGAAAGAAAGGGTTAAGACAGTTTTACTCACCGTGAATGTCTAGTACGAACTAGTGGAAGCGAGGAGGGTTGCGAAGTCTTTTCCCGGCAATAGGACAATACCGGGCTATTAAAAAAAAACCATTTCACTTGAATATAAATTTCATATTGACGGCACGGTTGGCGCAGAGGCTGAGCGATCGATTGCTGCGCTGCGTGTCGTAGGTTCGATCCCCGCACTGAACAAGTATTTGTATGGACTACAGATAGTTGTTCCGGGTCTGGCAGTTTGTGTATGTGACTTTAAATGTTTGTAAACGCACCCGCGATACAGGAGAAATTCCTAGTGTGGGGCTACGTTTAAAAAAAAAAAAAAAAAATATTCTCTTCACATGGCGTCATCTCCTACGGCTTCTGCACGTCATACTGCCCAACAAAGCAAACCGCTTTGTAACAGGAGTAACTTTAAACGTATCAATTAATTAAACTTTTACAGGAGCATTAAATCTTTGTAGGCAGCCAGTTCTTTGAGTGCGAACGTTACATTTCATTTGTGACGATTTACAAGCAATTCGCGACTTTATTGCACTGTAAAGTATTTTTAATTGTGAGTATTTTCCTTTGGTACTGGCTGTTAAAGTTAGGCGTACAGCTGTTAGAAAATAATGAATGGTATCGTTATTTTGTCGGGGTATCCCTTTTTGGAATTTACGACGGCTTTACACCTGGTTTTTTGACTTGGATATTAACTATGCAGGCTGCAGTTTATACTATTGCAGCTACCATCGTTTTACTTAATGTACTACTGGTCTTCTGTTTTTGTTCCGAAATAAACGTTTATCATTTAATAATAAAAAAATAATAAAAAACTATGTAGACTGCACACAAAACATTTTACCGCAGTTTGAAAATCTGAAAATTATATTGTGACTTAAGAGTAGGTAAAACATTTTTGCTTTTCACATTCATTATTATTTGGAAGTAAAGAGCATCTCAAGTGCCTCGTTAAGATCAAGAGGTCAACGCATCAGAAATTAAATGATGCAGCTACCAATAAATTGTCAGAGGAAGTAAAAATAAAACAAACAGATAAAAAATTCTTCCAGTTTTAATTAATCTGGTTTTACAAAGTACAAATTACCTTCCGATATAGTGTAGGAATACTGTCTCAGTACAAAATGATATACAACTGTGATTGTTTAAAATATACATTTTTAAAAATTTCGTTCTCATTCGAAATACTAACTCGCTACACTCAATAAATACGTCAATGATAAAATTGTATAAGGATATCAAACATTTTAAAATATTTACATAAAACGTAAATTTGAATACGAAATTATACTATATCACAGTTACTAGAGAAAGATGAAACCTAATGCCTACATTACGTTACATAGCAGTCTATTTTGTAAACACATCCACAAGAACTACAATCTTCGAAAGCCGTCTGTTACACCGTCGCGTAACTACCACAGACCCAACAGGGTATTCATAAGATTGTCAATTACGTATAAACTAAACCCGAATTCTAATCTCATTGTAAATCCTGAATAAAGATGCAAATTCATTCTAATTAGATCTGTATTATAGAAAGTGGTAGGAAGGTTTCGGCATTTATATAAAGCTGCCAATTTTTTTAGAGCCTTGCTATAGAAGATGTATCGACATCTACAGATTCACGAAGTAGCGTAACAGTTGCAGTATTGAAAAGTCATGATCCATGCGGTAGGATATCACTATACATCTGAAAATTGTAAGTACTATCTTGGTGCATACACGGTACCACTTCAACTTGGCTTAATAATTATTTCTAACTAGAAAATGTTCTTATCGCCCGCATTACGCGACGGTGTAACAAGTATCCCACTTTACCTTAATGATCATAATATGCAAAATCCTTTATACATTTGTACAGTTCACTATAAAGTAATATTGCTTGTATTACAAATCCTAGTGATATTAATTTACAATTCAATTAACTTCTATATGTATGGCCTGAACAACCTGATGTCCCTGAGTGATTTGTGAATGCGTGCATTTCTCGATATGGCGATTCCCTGCAAATGGAAAACAGCAGAGATTGAAATATGGTCAAAGAGCTTAGGGTTTTCATGGCTGTCGGACTTGCAGCAGTGTTAAACAAATTCTTACCTCTCATAAGGCGGCGGTGGTAGTATATCACATAGATTCATCCTACAATCCTGATCGCTCCTCCCTTCACTTGCGTACCTCATTTCTTGATTAGTCTGTCTAAAAGTATTTTCTCTTCCCAACCAATGCCATTGTGGGTAGTCATACTCTACTTCAGCCATGGCCCAATCTTTGTTGCCATCGTGATGGCTTGATGACCTAGAATGATTTGTTTTGCAAGATGGACAATCTTCTATTGACATGTCTTGCATTTCATCGTCGTTCCCACATTTTGTCATCTCGCTGTAGTCTTTTGTGAGGGTGGAACTGCTACTTCGACAGCACGTGGAACATTCTTCGTTTGAGTATTGGGTATTTTCTCCATAGGACCTCACCATGCTGTTGTCGTATGAGCCTGGACTTACTGCGCACTTCATGCACGAATCTTCTGCATCTGTGTGATCCTAAAATTTGAGTTCACTAATAAAGAGCTTAGACTTGCAGTCAAATAAAAAGGATAAAAAAAAACATAATGTAAATAAAATACAATCTTTTGAAATAAAAGTGTGACATTAGAAAATTGACTACAATCATAATTTTGACCTTCGGAAAAAATAACACAGAAATACAAACCTGATAGTTCAACTCAGTATAAATAGCGCTGGACGCGTAAGGTTCAGGTTGGAGTCTCCTCAGTTGAGGTTCTTCAGGGATTGGATTCATAACATTCGTATGTTGTGGAAGACTGTACTCGGCTTCCATAGCCATTGTACCTATTGAATGACCACCTAGAAAACCAACCAAATTTCTATATAAAACGTTATTTCAAACGAAGGAAAAATATTATTTGAGTTACAAACTTTCTTACCATGTAAAAGGCTTTGGTGGCAATTTAAAATTTCTATTCTAGGTTCGTTTGAGCCTTCAAACATTGGCCTTTCTCTTAACCAAACCGCCTCCTTGCCTAATAGGCATTGTTGAGCATTGACAATAGCAGTACCTGCAAATATATTTTTTTAGTCCTAGCTAGACAAACACATCTCAGTTCAAACAAGAATAGATCTCGTTGTGACTCATCTCACCAGTTGTGTTTTGGCTTTTCCTTTGCTTCGTCTGCTTTCGCCTTATATAAACAATGACTCCAGTGCCGACGAGTACTAGCACTAACAAAGTGAGACATAATGCCAGCAGCCAGGTTTCTTGGAACATTGACACTATCGCCTTGTCCGTCGATGGTTCGGTTCTGAAACAAAATGTTTATTTTCATACCGCTTTGCTCATCGCTCTGCTGGAGACAACTGCTCTCGGTAGTTTCCTGGTAAATTTTCATATCAAAGGGTCTCAAGAATACACCACAGTGTGAAGAAACTCATTTGGAGACTTCAAAAAGTATCTGAGTTGCGACATTCAAGGCATTTAATCCAAAGTTCGCTTCACAATTACTGTCTACAAATGCACTACTTACTGCACGTAGTGTCTCTGCGACTGCGTGGGCAGCATGTGGATGTGCGCGGGCGCACTGAAAGGGCCGTGTCCGCGGCGCGTGACGGCGGCGGCGCGCGCGCTGTACCGCCCGCCGGCGCGCAGCGAGCTGGCTGCCGCCGCACGCGTGCGCCCGCCTAGCGACATCTGACCCACAACACGACCCCCAGTACTACCACCCACACGAACCTCAATCTAAAACAAAAGTAAACCCACAATAAATTTTAATCAACCAAACAAATGTCAATACAAAATTCTATTCCTATTTTCTACTGACCAAATAACCGGAAAGCTCGCCGTTCCATGTATGCGGGGGCGGCGGATCCCACCGAATCCACGCTGACGTCGCATTTATCACTCCCGCTGTGACGCTTTGCGGTGGCTCCGTCGGAACTACAATACATTCATCTAACGCTGTAGTTATACGTGATGCCTTAATTACATGCAGCAGTGAACATTTCAATTTGAATTATTTCTTACCGTCTTCTTCAGTAACACCACTCTTCATATTAGAAGGTTTACCCAATAACAATTTGTAAAATGGCATTAAAAATACATCATATTGAGCATACGGCAATAGGCCAGTTAAAATATGACTAGAAGACCCGCTATTGTGAACTGTGGTCATTGAAAAATTTTCATACTTTCTAAAATCAGCTAAACTTTCTTTATACGATAAATTGGAATGCTGGTAGTCTTCTTCTAAAACATATTGTCGATTGAGGGAGGTACCGTTGAACCATATCTTTACTCCTTCTAAATATTCGTTGTAGTCCGTTAATACCTGAAATTAAATTTAATGTTTCATATCAAAATGATCAACACTGTATGAATCCAAAAATTAAATTCAATGTGCTGTACTCACATCCCAAACAATTTTAACAGTAGTAGCGGATATTCCTTCCACTCTTCTCAAAGCTAGCACATCTTGCTGCAAGTAACGTCGAGCCTGAACCAATTCATACTGGGTCATCGGCTGATGATTCTGATGCTTCGACAACTCTGGATATGGGGACGAAGATTCTAGATCTCCATTGAATGAGTTGGCTTCTCTTCTTAATACCTAGGAAGAAAAAATAAATGTTGATGAAACCGAATTAAAATCTATCGTTAAAGAAATTCTTAATCATATAGATAATGAAAGTCCAACCTGTAATGTGGCGGTATGCAAAGCGCTGCCAGCCGCACTCACAGCAACACACGTCAATCTGCCAGCATGTTGGGTAGTTACCCTGTCTAGGTATAAAGACCCAGTTCCGTGGGTAGATTTGGGGAACACTAATTCCTGCAAAATGTACAATGTTGTAGCAAAGCTAAACAACAACAACAATGTCTACTGTGAAATTAAAGTACCCACTTATCATACAATTAAGGAAATATAAAAGAAGAGACAGAGCAAGCGAGAAGAAAAGAAAAATGAAAGTTACACCAATTCGGATGGACTTATTGTTTTGGTTTCTCAAGTAAGATATTTTAATCAGCTTACCTGGGATCCTTCCATAGTCCAAAAAACTACGGGTGGTGGAGCACCCTCAGCTTCACACTGAAAAGATATCGCTTCACCTTCCCATGCTGTTTGATCTGAAGGCACTCGAGTGAAATGAGGTAGTGCTATAACAAAATTACATTTTAATTTCCTTTTAACAAAAAAGAAATATGGATAATCTTATTTTTTTGCAGGGTGAAGTGATAAGAACGAAAATGTTCATCTGTTCCAAGGGAGCAAACATTAGCAAATTAAAACAGAACAAACGACAATGTTGTGCACACAGTTGTTAACTGATTAGACCAAGTGAAAATGCAACTTTAACGGCAAGACAAGTCTTTTCTAAATGGCATGTAACAAAAGGCAAAAGTATCAAATCTGTAACTTACAATTTACAGTTAGTGTAGCCGCTGCAGCGCTGCTCCCCGCTTGGCTTTCAGCTCTACAAGTATAAGTACCGGCGTCGGTAGCAACAACACGATCTATTCTCAGAGATCCTCGACGAATGATCGCGTATGGCGATAATGAGCCATTGTCCCGGGACCATGTCACTGACACGTCTGATTCTGGTGAAGCCTAAAATTATTTGAGATTTTTAGAAGATAATATTTGTAAACTAGATAAAAAAAAATTGATACGAATAGCATTATAAAAGAAAGAAATTTCGAAGCTTAACATCAAGTGGGATATAATTGTCTCGTTAACAGTACTAAGGAAAGCCTTAAACCAGCACTGTGGTTAACAAGTCCAATGACTAAGCAGACTAATTTTCCATTTCATTACCTGACAGTGAAATTCAACATTCTGGCCTATTAATGCCGTTATGTTATTAGGTTTCACGAGAAAATGTGGTCTGCGTAATACGAGCAATGTCGCAGGACGAGATTGTCTCTCCCCGGCTACATTGGAAGCTGCACACCTATATACACCACTGTCTGCTGGAAGACTTTCTAATATCCTGAGATCACCGCCATTTACAATCATAATTCTGAAAGAAAAGAATTTATAATTAAGGAGACGTAAGTTAAATTATGGCTGTTATTTGTTTATCAAACTTAATAAGACTGAAATAACAAGATATCTTCAAGAATCGTGAATCACTGTAACTTAAATTCGAAACGAAACGCATGCCTCAGGCCGATCGTTAAGCCAATAAACGTTCACACGCGAAATAAATTACGCTGTTTGGTTACTCTCTGGCTCAGCATTAAAATACTGGCTGCTCTAAACAAGACAATATTTATGTAAAGTGAACAATGTGGTACCAAAATAGTGGTCGAAGTTCGAAGTCTGGAATTAATTACCTCCCGTTAACTTCTACATCTAAAGTTTGGCCGTCCTTCGTCCAGTGCACGCCGGGGTCCGGGACGCCTTTGGGAGCTGAGCATTCTAGCGTGGCTGGTTCACCACTAGCCACTTTCACGTCTCGAGGTTCAACTCTGAAGTCGTCGCGGAGAACTATAATAAAAACTTTTTATGCAGTAACACTATTTTTTACCCAAATGCCCCAAATTATTATTTCTTATTTTTTGAGTACCCTACGTCTAGTCATACACCTTCTTATCATAGATGCCCATTTTCAATCAATCAAAATTAATAGTGAAAGTTTTCCAAAGAAATCTACAGATCATAAATATCAATTCGTTAGACCTGACAGAAATAGCAGACGTATATAGTATAGCATTACTCCATAAAGACCGCAGCGAAGATCGGTAAGCAAATAAAGATTTCACCCGACCTTTTAGTGGTTTACCGCACAGAGGCATAACCGTGTCTAGTTACATTTGCAAACATCGGAATCAGGTAAATAATATATTTGTCGAGATCGATTCCATTGAACTGAAAGGGTACGATTTCAGTTTATTTATAGACATTAACTGGAATTTCGCACGTAATGATTTTGACATTTATGCATAGCAACAAAGACAAATTCATTTGCAGTTTAGGTACCATTTCGCTTGTTCAATTAAGGATCTTCATCTAGAAAGCCACTTTAGGCAAAATCGAAGTTTGCTTCACTTATAGCATACACAGGTACAGTTTAATTATTAAGTTTCGGATTGCTACCATTCAGAAGTTTAGGGTTGAATGGTAAAGTGTACTTAAGATTCTGTTTCAAACTCGTTATAGTTTCTAGGGATTGTTACCGAGCCTGACAAATGGTAATCGGTTCTAACCTTACGTTGAGCTGTAACATTATTAACATCAAACGCCTATTGTGTAGCAGGAATTCTGTTTGTAGTGTTCAGATATTGTTTTTGAGCCTGATTAATAGCTAGTCTAAACCCACAATGGGATCCTTAAATGCTAACAAAAACACAAATTACGTAATACCAGTATCAATTTATGAATGTACACCAACAAAAGTATACCTACTGTAGTGTTTAAATAAATACCGACATGCCTTACTGGTGGGGCGAGCGGTGGTGGGGGTGCGGTCAGGCAGCCGCTGCCCTGACCGCACACTCTTTGCTGTTCGGCCGTGCGAGTAAGACGTGCGCGTTGAAACCAAACTGTGTTGTTTTATTATATTTGCCACATACCTAACACCCTAATAGTGACCTGTACAAGTGGCGACCCTACCAGGATACAAAATATATGGTACGTGCCGAATTTAAAATAACACTAAGTGTAAACAAAGTAACCCAGAGATAAATCGGTAGCAAATCAGTTTTGTTGGTTATTCATGCCGAAATTGTATTTAAGCAATCCTTGGTTGGAGTGTAGCCTTGGGGGCGCTACGGCGCGAGGACTTAGAAAAATTTAGCCAAAAAAGTGTTATTTTTGCAAATCGTTTATTTTCTCGATTCTATCGTATAAAACACCTATAAGGCTAAAAGTGTCTTGGTGTTTTTTGTCTCCCGACTAACCGTTAGTCGTAAAACGATGTGGAAGGGATCCATAGGTTAGGTTAGGTTAGAACTGTGACCAACGACGCGCGAGCCGAGCGAGCGTAGCGAGCGGTGCCGCGGCAGCGGCCGGCGAGCGCTACCTCGAAATTGGTCGCGAAATTTTTCTAAGTATTTTTTTCATAGTGCCCCCAAGACGACACTCTGACCCAATCCTTGAAATAAATATTATAATGTTTTTTAAATTGTTATAATACAATGTTAAAAGCAGTCAATATTTCAAAACGAAACTGATTTAGTTACATTGATTGGTACCTAAATATTCGTGTAATAACGAAACTTGTACAGCAATGATGAATGTTTTGATTATTGGCAGAGACGAATTGGTGTTTTTAAGAACACTAAGCATTTAAAAATTTTGAACATTGTAGCGATATTGTGGGTATAAATTGAAGACGGTTGTTATATAATTATAATTGTAAGAAGTTCAGATCAAGATATTATTATGCATGTTATACTGTGTGGCTCCTTAAGATTATCAATTATTAATTATTATTTGCATTCTTAAGTTATCTTGATACCAGTGATAGACATGCCTTGTGTTCAAATTAACCCTTTTTCTTCTGACAAGTAAACATTGTTGTTAGAGGTAGTTTGCTTATGCAAACGGTACCTAAATGATCTTGTATGGATAACAGTCTAAATAGACTGGGGTAAAATACAATAAGATCAAGCGGGAGTTCGATTAATTCGGAATGGTACCTTAAAAAAGGAAATTACTCCTTACTTGCAGGTAGACCACAAGTACGTCGCACATACCGCCGCTAGAGTCTTTTGACTGTGACGGTGACCCAGCTTCACTTGGACTACGCTGGGAAAATGGAAACGTGCCCTAGGGTTGTACCTGACTGCCACCAACGTTACCACACCTGGGGCAAATAGGGCTTTGTTCTTACACATGGGTGGGTTACCCCTCCAAGAAATATAATATTCCTGGTGCACATGTGGAAAGTACTGGTAATAGCAATGATGTATTTACTGTTGCTATCAACAAGCTCGACGAATATTTTGCCCCCAAACAAAGCCGTATTTATGAGCGCCACTTGTTCAGGCTCATCAAACAAGAAAATGGAGAAAAATTTGACATGTTTCTCGTTAGACTTAAGAGACCAGAGCTCCAAATGTAAATTCACTGCCCCTGATGAACACATGATCGATCAAATCACCGAGAAGTGTAAGTCATCCAAATTAAGAAAAACAATTCTGACCCTTGGTGATGATGTTACCCTTGACAAGATTATTTCCGAAGCCAACGCTTTTGAGAGTGTAACTCTACAACTTAATGACTTTGGGTTGCCGGGATCAAGTGAAGATCTGTCGGTTAATAGAATGGAAGCTTCTAAAAAGTCTTTAAAAGAAAACTCATGTGTGCGTTGTGGTGGCAGTCATTCAAGTGATATTAAATCTTGTACAGGCCGAGATAAGAAGTGTCTTAAGTGTGGGTTTGTTGGAAATTTTCGTAAACAGAGTAGGACTAAGGCGGAAAAACGTAAAAATAGTGATATCTCTTCTAAACCTATTAGCCTTAGTAAGAAATCCAAAAGAAAGTGAAGAGATAGATTATATTTTTCATATTGATAATGACGACACCATTAAATGCACGCTAGGGGCTGTTGAAATTGAGAAGTAAAGGAAAAGAATATGCAGATAGGAAGAGGCAAACGACGGAATCTAATATAGATGTTGGAGAAAAAGTATATGTTAAGAATACAATAAAGGAAAACAAATTGTCCACCACATTCAAGGATACGACACATACAGTGGTAAACAAAGAAGGGAATGATGTCGAATTGGTAAATGATGATAGTGGACAGGCAGTCGCTTCACTGACCGCACACTCTCTGCTGTTCGGCCGTGCGAGTAAGACGTGCGCGTTGAAACCAAACTGTGTTGTTTTATTATATTTGCCACGTGCCGAACACCCTAATAGTGACCTGTACAGTCACGAGCACCAATATGTAAACACTTGACAACTTTTTAAAAGTGTTTTTCTCCTACTGTTCTGATTAAAATTTCATGTTGTCACGAACATGGAATTCTGGAACTCATATTTTTATGAATAAGATTCTATTTCCAAGTTACAATCGCTATTTCTCGCGAAAATTGCTTTTAAATTTAGGAAAGTGTTTACATATTGTTGCTCGTGACTGTACACCTACAATTACGTTTTCATGGATTATTCAACCCCCTCATGCAAGTGCAGTATTACAGGCAATTTAAACGTACTTACACGCAATGAATCAGTACTTACCAGCGATGGTGAGCGTAGCATTCTTGCTGACCGCTTCGCCGACGGAGTTGCGTGCAACGCACCAGTACACACCCTCGTCGTTTTCTTTCTTTCCTCGCATAACCCTACAATTTAACGATCAACTCAATATCGGTCATAGTGTACGGGTAGTATTTTGAATGGAATACGAGTAGCGGTAAATTATAGGTTGGGATATAAAACATTGGTCAAAAGATTTTGGGTTAGAAATAACAGGTGCTATTACGGATATCAGGTACTGTTGAACAGGTAATTCTGAAGTTTCAAGTTTGATTCTATGTCGGGTTGTTATGAAATTCAAATGCTGATATGGCCGTCTGGGATTGTACGTCATTTAGGTACGTCTACCTATGCATGCATGAACGATTTCCCTATGGTGTCTAGACTGAATCGATTTTGACTAATTTAGTGCCTCAACCTAAGTGAATTGTGTACTGTACTGTACGTTCTATAAATAAATGCCAAGGACGAGTACATAGGTACTCATAGTTCGGGTAATTTTAAAAGGTTAAAAGCCTGGCTTAAAGCTAAGCAAAGTCGCTGACTGATCGTTAAGAAACGTTCAATACAATAATAACAACGTTTGGACGGGTTTATTTCCATGCACAAGTCCTTTTCGCTTTGTATTTTTTATGTCGTGTCAAGACAAGGCGTAATAAAACACCATGTACTTTAGTTTTTCTGCCTCTAATTAACACAACAATAAAAACCGCGGCCAAATTAGTCTGGCCGGTTTTATGAGAGAACACGCGAAACACACAGAGTAACAAATATGCAAGGTGCCAAGGACAGTGTTCTATACCGAGAACATATGAAGTGACGTTGCTTTTGCGTGGTATTAAGTTATTAAATGCATCGTTTTAAGATTAATGGTAAGCTTTTAAATTTAATCAAAGCACCTACTTTTCTCTAGGCTACCATTAGATCACCTCAATCTTGGCTAATCATGTTTCATTGTCAAATAGAAAAAAAAAATAGAAAAAAAAAATTTTTTTTTCTTATACCTCATAAATAGTATATTTTTACTATTTTACTAGATTTTTCATCATTATGAAAATATAATTAAAAAAAAAAAAAAAAAAAATTTTAATATCTTATAAAAACGTTCAGCCTTTGTAATAACTTAGTTATGTTCATTACTTCTGATCAGAATATAGACATCAAATTAATAAAGCCTATATTCCAACACTGCTTACATAATTATAGCAATAACATTTATTCAATAAACTTTTCATATAAATAGTACAATAACCATGAAAAGTTTGTGTAAGCCCGACGGCTTGCGGCTTTTATATGGCCGTCATTACGCTAAGTATGTTATATTAATTCCACTTCATGCCTTTGTAATGTTATATTCAGCGATATTACGTTCAAGTACTTGTACTAAGTACCTATTACTTTTTTTGTTCAATAAAAAGCATTTCTGTACTGTTGTAGAAGCTTTGAAGCTTTTTTACTGTTTTTCATAAAGTATTTTTATCGAGTACTTATATCTACAGTAATATTATCTACTCTTTCATTTTAAACAGCTAATAAAAGATCGTGTGTCCTGTTTAGTACACGTCTATACAGGGTGAAAGGTACACCGACGCGAAAATGTTTACCACGTATTCAGTACATCATTCTAAGCTAAAGCTGTTTCCTAACAATACCTAAGCGGTCAAAATGTATGGAACAGCTGTTTTTTTTTTTAAATAACCGATGAAAAATTTCTATGTGTATGTTATGGTAACCGTTTTCGCGTCGGTGTACCTTCCACCCTGTATAATAATCATGTAACAAGAGCAGAGAACCATGTGTAGTAATGTATAAGGGGAGAGGTAGTGGCTTTTGACCATAAACATATAAATATTCATTCAAAAGCTAAACTAACACTCGTAAAGCCAGACATAACAATGATAGGTAGCGCCATCTGTCATGTTACATTCGAATTACAGCGTTACGTGAATTAATTAAACCTCGAACGTTTATCACGACAGACAGATATACGAATCTCTGCAATGACTGCAGTATGCAATGTAGGCGCAGTAATTAAATATTTTGGTAGATATGAGTACAGGAATGGTTACTATGGCAGTTACCTTACAGTCATTCAAGTATGATTATACTATCTTTATCCTGATTATTAATGAAAGTATTCGTGACCATGTCCATTTCAAAACTTATACAGGGTGGAATCCGACACTGACGCTAAAATGGTTACCATAATATTCCGTACATCATTCTTAACCCAATACATAGATATTTTTTGTAGATTATTTTTAAAAAATTGCTGTTTCCTACAAAGTACACGGTCAAAATGTATGGAACACCTGATTCTTTCTGAACCCCGCCAGGGTTCAAAATGGTGTACTGAATACGTGGTAACCGTTTTTAGCGTCGGTGGTATAATTTGTTTATAGTTTGAAAACCAGGCTCATAAAATTAAACCTATACTCCCGAAGGTGAAGGCAGAGATGTATAAAACACCCAAAATTCACCTTTATTTTAAGCTTGGCTTATTGCCATAACCCGACGAGTATAGGCTTCAAGCTGTTACTGAAAAATTGTAACAGAAAAATGTCCAATAAAAACTTTGACCCACCAGAGAGCCCACGCTCAGTCTATTTTTGGAATACCTTGCAGATGTTATTATAATTTCCTGCTATTTATGGACCTTAAAAAGAAGTAAATGCCCGTTTGCACCTGTAAGCAAGTGATATTATTTGACCACCGGCGGCCGACGGCGGACGAGCAATTTCCTTCCGAAAATGGAATTGGTCTTAATAATTTATATTAAACTAGCTGTTACCGTGACTTCTTCCGCGTGGAATTTAATAAAAACATTTGTTTAATTACTAGACTTTTTTCTATAATAAAAGTAGCCTAAGTTACTCCTTGAAACATCAGTTATCTCTCAGTAAAAAACCTCTCGTCAAAATCGGCCCAGCCGTTTCGGAGATTAGCCGGAACAAACAGAGACAAAATTTAAAAAAATGTTTTTTTATTATAAGTGCCGTGTGTCTGTAAACTTCCATTATGCTATCAGTAAAAGAAAACTAATTAAAAATAGTCACTTCAATTTGATTTATTTGTGTATACAATTTTTTTATAAGGAGTAACTTTGGCTACTTGCTTTTAGAATAAGGATTAGGGTTCCTTGCAAAAACATTAAAACCCATATTTTTTTAACAAAAACCGATTCAAATGGGGCAGTAAAATTTTTGTAATCATTTCACACGGTCGTAAGTCACGGATAACAGCTAGTAGCAAATAAAAATAACACCTTACCTAAGAAACAGCAGTCCATCTTCAAGCAGCACTCTGTGAGGGTGGTCGGTAGGGGCAAGAGGTGCGCCATCTTTGTACCACTGGATGGTCGGCTTGGGCTTGCCCTCTGACACACAGCGAAGGGTTGCAGGCTCACTCCTGCCAACTATCGTGTCAGCTGGGTGCTCCTTTATGC
Organism: Noctua comes; assembly: GCA_963082995.1. Taxonomy (NCBI): domain Eukaryota; kingdom Metazoa; phylum Arthropoda; class Insecta; order Lepidoptera; family Noctuidae; genus Noctua; species Noctua comes. The sequence continues at coordinate 8,408,477 of OY720270.1, forward strand.
GCGGAGCCCGACTTTGAGCTTAGGAAAAAATAATAGAAATATTCTAATAAGAAAAAATATTGACGCGTATTTATTATTCATAGAAAAACTAATTATTCAAATTCAAAATCATTTATTTCAATCCTTTAAGATCATATGCATACATTTGAAAGAACAATTATAAAAATTTAAACTTCAATCACAATCAGCATATACAAAAATAATTAATTAAATACTTAATATAAATGAAAACTCTAATGGTAATGACTAAAATAAAAATTAACAATTATGACGTTTAATCTTAGCAAAGATTAGCAATAAAATTTTAAAGATTAAAAACATTAGATTAAAAAAAAAACTAATTGAAACGTCAGGATTAGAATGCAAACTTACAAGGTTTTTTTGATAACATTTTAATGAATGTCAATTAATTATTTATGAGACGTTAAGAAATACTATATCAATAAACTTTTTACGACCATTAATTAGTTTTCGATATTATGACATTAATCATCGTTTTTTTCATTCGAAGTGCTGTTTTTTTCTTCGCAATACGAATTATTTTGATTATTATTAAAAATACTATCAATCGTAAATGACTATGGAGTTTAACGTTTTCATATTAATTAACAAAAGCACCGAATAATAAAAAAAAATCTATGCAAAACAAAAAAGGACACTGAACTTTTATCTCTGGCCCGTCGCAAAATATTAATCGTACTACGAAATCTGGAGCTACGGTTACACAAACTCTTGTACACTTACCTTTTGTCGCGCACGGGAAACTGGACAAAAGATGCAAAAACACTACACACTTGAACAGGTTCCATCCGAGATTATCTCTTTTAATTGGACCCGCGGTCATGCTTGACACTACTGATTAACGTCACTTCTCACTTTACACCTCATAGTTTATTTGCACACGTCAGAAAAGCACTCATTATAATTCTACCCGATAAAAAAGTTCTTGGTTCATTTCTGAGCTTCGAATCATAACGTCGGCAAATGTTTATAGTTTGCGGAGATCGCGATGTATTTACGGCACGCAGCGACACAACCTCCCCGTTCGAGGGTCCGAGGGTTACTGCCCCCCACTCTAGTTTGTCATTTCGCGCCGACTCAGTAACGTGCGGCTTTTGCATACTGCCGAAAGCACAAGGAAAGCTTGATGATAATGATTTTCGCAGAGTGCACGCCTGCAATAATTTGTTTATTAAAAAGTTCTGCTTATTAACTCGTTTATGGCCCAATGTTTTGCATCTGCCGGAATAAATTTAAAAAGTTATGTTATTGTTTGAGTTGAGTTCTTACTTACGGACAACGGTATGTGGAATAATGGTGCAGTTGTTCTTAATTAAGAACAACACACACACAGACACACACAGATTCACACAGATTTCGAAAATAATCAAGCCAACTGGCTTGATGATTGTCGAAATTCACATTGTAATGTTATATTGAAGAGGTTTATTAATATTTGTATATACAGCGATTTTACAGAATATATGTATGTACTTTGTGCTGCTATTGGTCGATACTCACCTAAATTCAAACATCCAATACCCAACGAAAATTATATCCACTATATTCGATACAGTAATTGCGATAAAACCATACCATTTCCATGAAATAGTAAGATTACCTACGCATAATTCTAACGGACCGAATATTCTACTACCGTACTACGCCGTGCTACGAAGAGGCTACTACGCTACGCTACGAAGACTACGATCTCCTGACATTTCATTTGAAAACGAGTCCTGGAAGATTTTATAACTACGCATAACACCACGCCTGTAATCCCCAACGGGTTAGGCAGAGGTGTACCTAATAGATAATAGTACACCCACATTCCGCCAGTTTTTTTTTAAGTCCCACGTAATAGGGGGCGAGCCTATTGTTATCAACCGGCAATAAATCCACACTCCACGGCTGCTGTGAGTTTCCTGATGGAAATCCCCACTAACACTTTGCCCGACCTGGGAATCGAACCCAGGCCCTCGTGAACAACCACTAGACCAACGAGGCATCAATCGCAGTATAACTATCCGTTCCTTATGGGAACCCAGCAGATGACACAAAATTGATCATTCTCCTACCCCAGTCCCAACTTATTTGGGGTCGGCGCACCATGTCTTCTTCTTCCATACTTCTTTTTTACTCGTCATCTCAGCAGTCACCTCCTTTCTAGCCATATAATCCTTCACACTGTCCATCCATCGCTTCTTTGGTCTTCGTCTACTCTTATCTACATTCATATTCAACATTTTCCTCACTACATTTTCATTTTCCAGATGACACAAAATTAACTTTTTTTTTTTAAATTTTTATTTAAAGAGTTTTTTCACTAATGCGAATATGACACTCTGTATTGTAAACAAAAAAAGTTAGTTTACTGTTAACTTAACAATAACAAAACATCAATCAGAACTATATTATTGAAAGTTCCACTTTATTCTCTGAAGCTAAGCTGCACTAGGTATGGTTATAATAAATATGGTTAAGTCTGTTCTTCAAAACGGACTTAACCATATTTATTATAACCATACCTAGTGCAGCTTAGCTTCAGAGAATAAAGTGGAACTTTCAATAAGTGTTAGTCATCACGATGTACGCTTATGGATGTTCGTATCTACGGCAAAAAGTAGGTCACATTCAGCAGCTGGTGCCGTCATAAGTCTACAAGAGATAATACCAAGAATTTAATTTTAATTTTAATCGACGCTCGTTCATGAATCTTGGTTTGAAAGTGACAGATTGGACAGTTGGACACTAATCGCTACTCAAATCTAGGTTTAAATCAGCTTTGTCATTTTTAATCAAGGACAATGTTCTACAGCGATTTAGTTAAAAATATTATAATTATTTATTTATTTAACTTACTTCACGTTGGCCAGAGGCTAAGTGTTGCCATACAACGTGGCAACGCCGCCAGTCTCTTGGGCACATTACCAGCTGACAGCGTTGAGGAGTTTTTTTATGCCCTTTTATAGTTTGTTGTTAGTTTATTTATTTTATAGTTTTTAATTAATAATGTATTTAGTTAGTTTATTTAAATTTCATGTTCAAAAGTGGTACATAGGCGGACTTAATGCCACAAGGCATTCTCTACCAGTCAACCTTTGGGTTAAGTAAGAAAACATTGTGATAGAGAACAAAATAAATACTAAAAAAAATAACTTCTTGCTTCTTGTTAAAATCTTGTCGTTCTAGTTTTCATACATACATAGGTATATTATGCGTTTGTTTTCCAATGCTTTAATTCCGATCTAAGAACACCATTGCAACGACAACATCAAATTGACTTATTTTAAAATTTTGATAATGTGCAAAACCCAATAACACTGCCTTTACCATAGCTATGGGCGCCTGGTACAATGCTTTAACTCCGTCCTCAAAAATAAATAAACCTTATAAGCCAATAATCTTCTCCAATCCCTCGCCTTTCCTAACGATTACTTCCTTCTCCACATCTGCTTCTAACACAACATCCTGTATCCCAAAAGCAAAATAAAATATTAGCAATAGTATAGCGCAGGGATTAGCTAGCGTCGATTCTGCACACGTGGCGGGTCTGAACGTGTCAATTGGGACCTCCAGCATATGCCAGTCACGTATGTTGCCTAACTGTTTGGCGGTGACGTCACGGATACTGAAGTAAACTAGATAAGAACTTTAATGTGTTGATTTTATCTTGATAGGAGTGATCGATTGGTGGGCAAAGCTGTCGATGATCGCGTGAGGCAAATGTAAAGTTTTGTATTGGTGTGGTTTAATTTTTTTTAAATACTACATAACTGCTCACGCGCTAATGCGGACGAAAGTCGTGGGATGACCTTCGTTCGCGTGAAATTATTTTAAAAATAATACTCCCCTTTTTGAATCGGACGGAACCCTAATTATTTTTCTAAAACAAAAGCTTAGCTTAAGTTACTGATCCTTATAACATCAGCTATCTGCCAGTAAAAGTCCGTCAAAATCGGTCCTGCCGTTTTGGAGATAAGACGGAACAAAGAGACAGAGAGACAGACAAAAATGATAGAAATTTTTTTTTTGTTATAAGTACCATATAATTATATGTATATACTTTCATACGCATTCAGTCAAAAGTTTTTATTATAAAATTACAAACGGACACTTGAAGTTTGAAACATTTGGAATTATGTCCATTTAACATTTTAAATATTAAAGATATAGTTTATTTGTGAAGACTAAGCTATCGAATGTTGTTTGAACATCAATATGAATGAAGTTTAAAAATAAACTGGCATCCGTACCCCAGAAAACATACTAAGCGTTTGTTAAGATTAACCCAAAAATATTTTCAAAACATGTGTTCCTTTACTAACGATTCTTTTGAAAGAATAAGCAACTGCTGAGTAACATGAATTTGTGTGGTATACAACAACTAAAAATCCCGACTACTAAAAAATCACGATCTTATTAAATTCGGGATTTACAAGGTAAAATCGTCTCCCCCTATTGTTGAAGTCGGTTAAAATGTAGCCTACGTTACCCGGGCCATAATAACGAATCGACTTACACCTTATTTATCAAAATCGGATGAATAGTTGAGTGCTACGGAGGAACATACGTAAATACAAAAACATACATACATACATAGATTGCTAAAATCATAACCTTTTGGCTTCGCCGTAGTCGGGTAAAAATAGATCTAACTATGAATTTACAAAACTATATTGCGTGTTATCTGGATTAAACTTATTTGACTAAAATTTTTACAGGCTGTGGCAGACTCTGAAAATGTAGTGTCATCCGGATTAAAGTTATGACTATGTTTTTTGCAGGCAGATTCTGAAAATCGGCTCGAACAACTACTAATCTACTGAATAACAACAAAAAGAATATCCAGAAAACAATCCTTATTCTTATTCTTTATTGCACACAAAATAACAAATATAGGTACAAATTACAATAAAAAAGCTTATGTACAATGGCGAGCTTAACCCAGAATTGGGAATTGGGAATTCCTTAATTACAACATCGCAAAAACACATCGCTCATTACTTTAATTGCCAATAATGCCCTTTCCATTCTTAATTAACTCATCAGGCGAACATTTATTACTATCCAATTCGCTCATTCAGTTTGGTTTTATATCCGGGTACTTTGCTACGTCAGTCTGAATGTAATCAAGCCGTGGCCGGGACAAAGGAGGCGTCCTTCATTAACTCCGTCCTACTAAAATATTCATTAACCGTAGTTAGTTGATAAGTATAGGATTAGGTCGGCTTTGGTAAGAGGTTTTGGCAAGGATTGCGATAGGTCACTCGAATACTTGATGGGCTCTTGATTTAATTTAGATGAAATTAAATTTGGGTTGGTTTAGTTATTAGTGATTCTAAGATGGTTTGTCAGGGATAAATAAATTCAAACTATTACTTCATTTTAACCAACTTATAAAAGGTTATGTATTCCACCAGTATTTATGTATACCGATTTCTCTGTGATTACTGGTCCCATTTCCGTGTTTTTTGACGTGACAACGTCTTATAATTCGATGGAGCCAGCTGCAGGCACGAAAAAATGAGGCGTTACCTCGCATAAAACAATTGCTCAACGCACATTCATTTTTTGAAAAATGCAACCATTCCATCAGTATTTTCTTATGACGTTGTCACGTTCAACTATCTTCAGTAAACCGACTTTTTTCTTTAGCGTAATTTAGTTATTCATACAACAAATTTAACAAAATGAGACGACAGAATAACACCACGCACGTAAATCCCGAATGATCAGACAGGAGAGTGCTTATCTACAGTACAACTACATATTTTTCGAGTACGTACTACGGAGTCGTTGGGTCGTGTAGTTCGCCATAAACTGGGCACAAATCCAGAGTTAAGGCTGCCTTATGAATTCCTGATGAACTGACCCCACGATACATTGCCGAACCTAGGAATCGAACGTAAAACCTCAAAAATAGCAGCAGCGCTTTACTACTAAAAAACGCCATGAGTATCAAAAAAACGATGACATCAAAATGGCACAGCAGACCACAAAACAAAACACTCATCAAAAAGTTATGCTCACAAAGACAAAAGGCCCAATATTCTTCCGGATACCATAAAGATAAATCCTCTATGTGATATTTACTCCCATACGGTGCAGATGCGGGTCACGTAGTGCAGGCTCTATGCGTCAGGTGAGGCAGACGATACAGATCGTAGACACGTGCCCCCGGACGACTCACGACCGATCGCTTGCGCCGGGGCACAGTATAAACATAACCAGTAAACCACCTACTAATTTGTTGACAATTTTTATATTATTTTACTTATTGTTTGCATGGAATTTTATTCACTTTAATTTAAATATTTTTGTATTTTCTTATCTAAAATGAATATTTATGTTTTATGCTGAGTATCACCGATGGACTAGAACCGTCACGCAGTGGGTGCCACTGCCAGAAGACGGGTGTCGTCGCCGAGGGAGGCGTCGAAAACGCTGGCGTGACGTCTTAGGAGTTTGTGACAGATTGGTCGGAGAAAACCGCGCAGAGAGAAGAGTGGAAGGCTATAGTGACGCCTTTGCCCAGCAGTGGGACAATATCATCATCGTCATCATCATCATTTCAGCCGAAAGACGTCCACTGCTGGACATAAGTAAGGAAAAAAAAATTGATTATATTCAAGGGCAATGTAAATTGTTACTGAATAAATAGATAGGAATTGACTTGAAAACAAACTAGGGGCCTTTTTGTGAAATCAAACGCGAGTTAGGGTTGTCAACTAAACTTCTATCGATGAGACAGCCGGGGCTTATTCACGAGTAACCTGTTACCTAAAGCATGCTTAAAAAAGTGTAAACCCTTCATATTTGTGTGAAGATTTCGGTCATTTGTTCCTAGTTGGAATACTGAATGTTAATACACGTACTGTAGCGTCTGTAGCCGGGGCGAACGCAAAAACTGTGTAGCTTTTAGCCCCAGTTCCGAATGCATTGCACACCCGCTTATCTCTGACTTTCATGTATGGAGTGAATCCGTTATGTTGTGGCACGTGATTGTGAGTGTTTTTTGAGTCAGTTAGGGTTTAAATCTGAGATAAGGTGGTGATTACGATGCACTTGTTTAAACTAAAGTACATTATTTCGCACTCACTCAATTATTTAGAACATAAATCGCAAGCAAGCAAATAGCAAGCAAGCAAGCAGATAGGTATGCATTTCAAAATCAGTTTGGATTAGCATCCAGTAGTTCAACCAAAAACGACTGAATTTATTTGATTAAGAAAACATAAGTGAAGCCAAGAAACTAGCGGCCACCCTAAATGCGCCGACCGCACTTTGTGTCCCCCTAAATATTGCAACGACTTATCTTTGGCTTTGCAGGCATTGTGATGTATCGTCTCTATCAGCTTTAATATGTTGCAACAAATGTGGGAAGAAATGGCTTCTAAAACAAGATAGGAAGCACATCAAGATTTTTTTTTATTAACAAATAATGGAAAAAAAAATCTATCACTGATTTATATAATTAAAACGTAGCGTTCATAAATGAATTCCAAAACATATATTCAACCAAACGCGTGCAAACAAATAAGAGAAAACCAAGAAAAATGCAAATACAATTCAAGCGTCCACGTAAAGTTTACAAAATAAAGTGGCGGCGCTAGTGAAATAAATTCTCATTGGTATGAAACAGGTCAGTATCGGGCAAGCGCCTCGGGGTCCACTAATTCAATCAATTGGCCTACCATAAATAAAACGGCCGACAGTTCGCGATACTGCTCCACACGTAATTGAGAAGCAAGAATATAGACGGCTTCAAGCGACAAATCAATTAAGCCCGGAGGAGATAAAAAGGATGCATCAATAATTTATTTCGAAATAAATGAGACCCTATCCGATACGTCTGCAGGATACGCTAATGTAAATTTTACGATAAGGATTAAGACGTGCTGGACTCCGGACATTAATTCTGCGCAATGCAAAATAAATGATTTCGTGTTAACGCTAATACTAGAAACACGATTATCTGTGGGCTCCCGAGAATTGCCGCTAGCAATTAATTGTCCGCCCACACTCGTATACCATTTAATCTATTAATAGTAACACTTAGCAAAGTAGCGTCAGTTGTATCTAAACAAAACAAAACAAAATAAAAACAAACAGGAAATTAGATACCAAAGCCTGGAGGGGCTTATGGAATAATCCTTGTTTTTGTTAAGGGTGCCCTGCCAACAAATGGAAGTGACAGTGTCTACACTAGAAAATTAATCGTGAAAAATCTCTTGAAGCGGGAGGACGTTGGGGATAAAAGGAGCAGCCGCTAAATCGTGCCACGTGCGCTGTCTATTAACAGTTGACACTATTGGGCTAAAGCCAAAGGGAGATCAGTAAACACGCTATAAACTTTCGGTATAATTTATTGTGAAGTGTCTATAGATAGGATACGCTTAGTTGAACGGCAGTTCCTTGATCTAAAATGGATGACAATAATTTTGAGTGTTACTGAGCGCAATAATTTAGGCCTTCCAGTTTGTTTTGTTGCAAGCTTGTTTGGATTTAGCGATTATAAATTACAATAAACTATGTAAATTGACAATGAAATACGACCACTTTGAATTAACTTGGATTAAAGTGTTCATTGAAATGAAATTGTTCTTGTTGTGAAATTTCGCTAAATGGTTTTTATGGGATATTTTTTCATTGTGACTACTCATTCTGTGTAACGATTTATGCTAAGTTATCAAGAAGCCATATCTAGCGATACTCGCACCTCTTCGATCCGTTATCAATTCTAGGTACATTACAGCTATCGCGACGTACAATGAGTAACAAATTAGACGAGGTCTACCGCAGGGCGTCGTTATCTCGCGTCGAAGCGTCGCTCCTGCGTCTCCCCATCGCTGTAGGCTTTGCTTATCTCACTTCAATTGGGGACTTTTCGGTACTAGACGTTCGCTTAATACATGGCTTTTTGATAAGAAGCGTCGAAGCTGCCACAAGGAGCTCTGTTCTTCATTAATAAATATTGATCGGTGAGGCAAATAAAATAAGATGCAGAGTAAAATATTATGAGAAGCCCAATGTTTTAATAATCCAAGAACACGCGTGGGATACAAGGATAAGATGCATGCCCCACAGGTGCAAATAGGTCACCAGTCCCATCAACTTATACAGCCTATATTCTTTATAACCCTCCATCCAGTATGAGGTTTCTTCACTCATCGAAATAAACAACTTTTGTTCTACAAGTTGCGAAAATTTATGCAGCTTGTGTTCAGTCTAATAAAAAATATGATCAAAGTTCCCCTTTCTCCCGTGATGAGATCCAGTATGCAAATTTTGGCAAACGTAGCAAGAAAAAGTGTTATTTGTTTGGCAATTTGTGTACATATTGCTGTTTTTCAGAGGAGTAATATGACAGGCATTATGAATTCAAAAATCATTGTAAGTATTCATTGTTCTGTTTTCTCGCAAACCACGAACAATAAATTCTTCTTAAATGAAACAACTTTTTTAAGATAAATTGCAAGATTTGTTACCGAGCAGTGGGCACAATGAGTAACAAATTGCAGTACAGATACAACGCGCTTCGTTTATCTTTGCAGTAGCTTCGCTCGTGATGCTCTCCTGTTTCAGGGGATACTGTGTATCGGGTTTCGAAATAAAACAATGGACGCAACTCGAGGCGGACTTCCAGAACGCTTTTAAAAGTTAATTAACATTTCTATTTCAAGATATGAATGTACCTACAGGTAGAGCTACTGGGAGGTAGAAATGATGAGTGATGCCACCTATATTGTCCGCTATGAACTATTAAGACAATGATCGTTGTAGCGAGTGGAATAGTTGAATGCATTCTCCGCAATGAGGGTCTTATCACACAGTCGCTGGTCAATACATAATCTCGATCTGCTTACCTACCCAAAAATATTAAATAAGTCTAGCTTATGCCCGCGGCTCTTCCCGCGTGGAATTCGGTAATTGTCCCAAGGGATCGTACTACCGGGATAAAAAGTATCCTATGTGTTAATACAGGTTATAAATTATCTGTGTGCCAAATTTAATTCAAATCTGGTCAGTATTTTTTGCGGAAAAGAGTGAGTATATACAGGGTGGCCGGAACATTGACGTCCAAAACTAAAATTTAGGTCCCTCGTACCGTGGGGTATCCGAATCACCCCCATGTATGTTCCGCGACTTTTCATAGTTTTCGAGTTATGAATGTTTTTCTGATTTTTTGAGAATGATCGTTAAAAAATTACGTTCTGTAAATTATGGCTTAAATTTTCAACTTTAAATAACAAATTTAAACATGTGACTTCATGGTTCCTAAGCAGGCTTCATAATTCAAAATGGCGACACGCGTATAGCAGTAAACACAATGTGAGCACGACTGAGGTACTTGTTTTGCGTTGGCTTCGGTTGCGCACTTTACTATCTCTGCTATCTCTCTCACTCTCGGTGGCGAGAGGGGCACCCCTCGTCACCGTTTACCGAACGTAATTTTTTCACTTTAGACCATCTTTTTCATAACTTCAATCACAGTTACGAAGCTGATTATTTTATGCATAAAATTACTACTCATGAAGATTCAGTTGCAAAAAAAAAATCTCGACAAAGTCTTGTACTTTACTGTCAGTTCGATCATTCTCAAAAAATCTGAAAAAAATTCATAACTCGAAAACTATGAAAAGTCGCGGAACATACATGGGGGTGATTCGGATACCCCACGGTACGAGGGACCTAAATTTTATTTTTGGACGTCAATGTTCCGGCCACCCTGTATATATACTCGTATATTTATACATACATATATATATATATGGATATATGTATATACCGATAAACTTTCGACCTTCGCAAAAATGCTTATATATTATTCATATCTAATGTCACCAGTCACAAATCAGACCACCTCGTATTCTATAAAAGAAGATCATAAAACCAAATAGCCAGAGGTAATAGCCCCGTCGATTCTCCATACGATAGCGGACTCCCCTAAACACACACTCCTCGCACATTTGTCCTGCCGTTATCAGTGACAAACAGTTTAAAAAAAACCCGGACGGCAATTTTTTTCGCTTACTACATAGTATACATTCAGAGGGGATTGTCGCAGTTGTGTTGTTTATTTAACGTTAGATGAAAAAAATGATGTTAGATTCTTTGCTATCCGTGAGAATTTAAATATGTTTTCAGCCCCCGTAGCATGACCACCGTAGACAAGGATTTCTTTGACGGTAGAATCGACAAAATGACAGATTGTGTCGACACAATGACGGATTTCTCTGCACAATCTGTCATTTTGTCGATTCTTCCGTCAAAGAAATCCTTGTCTACGGTGGTCATGCTACGGGGGCAGGTGTTTCAGGTGGCCTGCGCTTTATCCACAAGGAATGATGATTAAATAAAGTGTTTGTCGACCTCCAGCGTAAGTATAATAAATTCATTGTATCTACCAGGTGCCCATAGAACTAACTACACTACTACTATACAACTACTACTATGTTAACTATGTATTTTATACGCTAGAAAATTAACAAAAAACAAAATAAAATAGTTTTAAAAGAATTTATATAGGAGACAATAGCATTTTAATTGTTAAAAAAAACCGAATGAAAACAAAAGATGTTTTATTAAAATACTAGCTGTTGCCCGCGACTTCGTTCGCGTGGAAATTTTGGTGTGCATGTGTGAGATTGGCTCGTTGGTCTAGTGGTAGCAAGCGCGACTACTAAGCGTGGGGATTGATTCCCGGAGTCGGGCAAAGTGTTAAAAAAAAATTTGTTTATTTCAATTACATAAAGTTGTCACACACATGATTTGGAGATCACCTTTTAAGCAAGAAGATGCTTTTGTTAGGGGGCGTCCATTAACTACGTGAGGCGATTTTTCGACCCCCTCCCCCCTTGGTGGGATGTCGTGAGATTTGGGTTGACCCCCTCATCTCCCTCCTAATCTCACGTGAGACTCAATTAAACCTCAATTAAACCCGATTCCTGATGGGATAACTCAATGTTATTGGGTTATCCCATCAGGAATTTCTCAGTAGCAGCCACGGAATCTGGATTTGTGCCCGGTTGATGGCAATAGGCTCACCCCCTATTACATGGGACTTCAATAAAACTGGCGAAATGTGTGTGTACGATTAGGTACACGTCTGCCCAACCCTTCGGGGCTTTAAGGCGTGATGTTATGTTTTGTATGAGAACTGACTGCCAGATCAAAAGGTGATATGACTACAAACGGCGTCCTTTTGGGTGCTGTTATTCTGGGCGGCAGAGGTCCGAAACAAAATTAAATGGCGTTGAGGCAACGATATTATAGGCTTTAAAAATCGGTGTATTTTGGCGCTATACAACTATTTTCCAAAGTGAACCTTGTTGGGCACTTTTTATTCTAATACCATTCTGTATACAACATTAAATGACTTTTTGCGAGAGCCCTTAGACCTCCATAAGTCGTACCTGTCGCAAAATCCGTTCTTAGCGAACGTCTACTAACTATAAACTACCTCACTGCCAAATATTAAGTTTGTAGCACAAAAAGTTAAGGACTTTCATCCAAACTTGCGAGAGCCCTTAGGCGTCCTTAATCCGACCCTATCGCAAAATCTGTTCTAAACAAACGTCTACTAACTATAAACTACCTTCCTGCTAAATTTCAAATTTGTAGCACAAAAAATGAAGGATTTCCATACAAACTTGCGAGAGCCCTTAGATCTCCTTAATCCGGCCCTGTCGCAAAATCCGTTCTTAGCGGACGTCTACTAACTATTAACTACCATCCTGCCAAATTTCAAGTTTATACGTCAAGCGGTTTTCGATATTTCGTGATGAGTGGGTTTGCCATTTATACTTTCATCCGCTATTTAACTGCCTTAGGGGTTGAATTTCGAAAAACACTGAAACACGTAGTTTTTAATTTTTAACCAGAATGGTAACCACCAATTTTTATGGTTTAATCTACAAAAATGATGATTTTCCATACAAACTTTCATCCCCTATTTAACTCCCTTAGGGGTTGAATTTTGAAAAGCACTGAAACACGTGGTTTTAAATTTTTCTCCAAAATGATAAACACCAATTTTCATGGTTTAAACTACAAAAATGACTATTTTCTATACAAACTTTTGTCCCCTATTTAACTCCCTTAGGGGATGAATTTGGAAAAACACTGAAACACGTGGTTTTTAATTTTTAACCAGAATGGTAACCACCAATTTTTATGGTTTAAACTCCAAAAATGACGATTTTCCATACAAACTGTCATCCCCTATTTAACTCCCTTAGGGGTTGAATTTCGAAATATACTCAAACACGTGGTTTTTATTTTTTCACCAGGATGGTAACCACCAATTTTTATGGTTTAAACTACAAAAATGACGATTTTCCATACAAACTTTCATCCCCTATTTAACTCCCTTAGGGGTTGAATTTCGAAAAATCCTTCCTTATTCCTTGTCTACATTATAAAGGAAACCTCTGTGCCAAATTTCAGCTTTCTAGGTCCAAGGGTTTGGGCTGGGCGTTGATGAGTCAGTCAGTCAGTCAGTCAGTCAGTCAGTCAGTCAGTCAGTCAGTCAGTCAGTCAGGCCTTCTCTTTTTATTTATATAGATAATTACGAAAGCGCTGTATTTTTCTCAAAACATGGGAACTCTTCTATTTGTAAATGCCATGATATTATCATAGCTTTTATGTACTTCTAAATTAATAGTACGGACATTTCTAAATCTGATAAAATGATATATCCAGTCGTTGCTATTTGCTGCTAGACTGCGTAAAAGCAATAGCGAGATCGAGTTACAAAATGAATGCGTCGGCAACGTCGCTTCAATAACAGTGAGCTTAATTCAGCAAGCAAGCACAGACAGTTTTATATATCCTCTACTATTAACCTTATACAAATTTTCACAACATGGAGCAGAATTTTGAATGCCTCCTTGGTATATTGTTCGCAAGTGCTATTGCTGAGTATGAGGTCCTGGGTTCGATTCCCAGATAGGGTTATTTGCTTTTTACATCAGGAATTTATCAATATAAGCCACGGAGTGGATTTGTGTCCGGCGGATGGTAATAGGACTTAAACGTAACGGGCAAAATGTAGACACACTATTAGGTATACCTCTGCCTAACTCTTCGGGGATTACAGGCGCGATGATGTTATAGTGCAGAATTTATAAACACACGTAAAGCCGCAAAAATTTCATATCAACGAATATTTTCATGATTATTTCAGACGCTCTCCATGCAAACATGCCACAAAATTTTATGGGATTACTTCAGATAAATGAGGGCATTAGAGACTCTTGTCACCAAATGTATCCCACCCCTTTTACCCCTACAGTCGTTACGAGAACGACAGTCTTTTATCAAACGCCACAGAGCGATAATACTTTAGAAACTTCTGTATTTCCATGTGAGGACACGTATGTATTTATTGGCTTAGTCCTTTCAGCACGTTGGAAACGTTCTGATAAAAGTTGCTAACAGAATGAGTGACTTAAAAAGTTTCGTGTTTCTGTCAACAATATCAATATCTTCGGTGGTTTTTGATTTTGTTTCTTCTGTGTTCATTATTTTACTTTTTTGTTAAATATATATTTGTCGGAAACCGGTCATTAGTACAGACATAAAATGAATCGCAAGTGCGCTGGTGGTGACGTCACGCGACCTACTTACAAGTCTACCCTCACCACAGCGTGCTTCTACAGAGCCCTGATGTTTACAGCTAGAGGCGAGGACGACATTCAGCGTCTGATCGCGGTGGAGTGGAGACGTCCTGGAACTGTACCCCGATTCATTTTGCCCCGTGTTATTGTCTTTATTCACAGAATAAATAGAATAAGTTCTAATCTCAAGTAATTCGTTAGTATTGCTAGACACAGTGTATCGCTCCCACTGTATTTTCATTGCACGAAACCTATCGTCTGCGCACATGATGTAAGAGCCTAACGGAATAAATCCTGACATATCGGACATATATGTGTTTCCTTACCCAACCCATTTGTGCCACTTGCTGAGAATCATCCACCTGGACAAGAGTTGCCATGGCTGACCTGGAAGTCTTTAAATAGACTCCGAACACAGGTTGACCGAAGCAACGAAAACCTGTTCAGATGGAGATTTCATAGATGACTCAGCCTTGGAGTGTAAAGTAGTGTTGTTCCACAAATGATGGGACACTTCAAACCGTGTCCTGCCTGTCCTGTTGTTTGTACATGCCAGCACATCAAGGTACTATTTTTATCTGTCAAATTTCTTTAATAGATTTTCAACTTTATCGCTAAAGCATTAGGTTCAATGTTGATCGGCAAAATTTGACAGTTTCGGGTAGCTTACTATACTGGTGTCTGTACATAACAGGAGCTGATGGACGCAACTGAAAGTGCCCAATAAGTCGTCGACGACACGCTAAGAAGACTACCAACTAATAATGGAATACGATAATAATGTCAAATTGGATTCCATGTTTCAAGTTGTGAATTTAGTATTATCATACAACACATATACATCAAAGTTACGCTGATACAGATTGATACATACAACTCCTTTATGACACCAAAGCCAAATAGCAGCAATAAAAGAGAATTACTTATTTTCAACTGAGATTATAATAACAGGATATGAAATAAAAAATAATAGAATGAGTCTGAGTTGGATGATACCGTCATTAGTTACAATCAAAGATTTATCTTATGGTCTGAGTTGAGTTGTTACAATTGAGCACATAAAAGGGAATGGGCTTGTTTGTAAAACAACAATATTTTGAACGAACCGTTGTTGTCCAAAATATTGGAAGCCAAAATCTATTCAAATAAATAACATTTAAGTATTAAAAACTTATTACTGAATGCATATGAAAGTATATATTATATACCTACGGTACTCATAAAAAAGCAACTTTTTTTTTTTTGCTATCTTTCGGTCTGTCTGTCTGTTGAAACGGCTGGACCGATTGTGAAGGGACTTTTACTGACAAATAGCTATAAGAATAACTTAGGCTATTACTTAACTTAGGTTTATTTTAGAAAATAGATTCCGTACAAAAACAATTAAACCTGGGACATTGATAACGAAATCGGATTCAAATAGGAAAGTAATATTTTTATAATGATATAAGCAAAATAAATAAAAAATTTAAAATAAAAATAATATCACGCGGAAGAAGGTCGCGGGCACAGCTAGTATAATTATGAATCACTCAAATAAAAGTTCGTCATGATCTCAACTAAAATATAATACTAAAATCCAACTGGTACAAACAGTTACCCAAACGAACATTTTCAAAACCAAACAATCAGCAACGTTGAACAAATAAAACTTTCTAATAGAGACGTTCAACCCATCCGTTAACGAAACCATTGTTCACGAAAATATCGATTGGTAGCCACATGGAACAGACAATGGTTTTCATAAAACAGGGAGTAGATTGTTCCCAACATTTTACCGGAAGACGCAAAATGGATTTCGGACTAATACGTCCCCTTCCTCACGAACCCTAACATAAGGCTGAGCGCAGACTTGAGTCACGACGGTTTTAAGACAGACTTGCCTCACATAGACAAGTCTGTCTTAAAACTAAAACGAAACTGTTTTGTCTACGACACGTCGCTCACCTAAAACGAAACTGTTTTGTCTACTACGACGACGCGGACGTGGCGCTTACCGTAACCCGCGACTGGGTTAGGATTTCGGGTCAGGTTCGGAATAAACCTTCAATTCTTTCTCAGTATCAACATGGAATTCATCGATACTGTTCTAATAAGTATCCTAGTTACACGCGCACTTGCAAAACGACGCAGACGTAAATATGGGGTGCATCCCATATATTGTGAAACAACGAGACTACAAAAGAGAAGGTACGTCGCTAGACTTTTTTGTCGTTGATGTGCGCGCCCGCATACATACAAAAGGGAAGCAGACAATCGTTGGTCAGAGTTGTCGCTGTGCAGTTCTTGTAGGTATTAAACAATTTTGTCTATGAGACGTTTTGTTTGAAGTTTTCGCAGCTTCATATGTTTTGTGAAGCAATAGTCTGTCTTAAAACTATCGTGACTCAAGTCTGCGCTCAGCCTAAAATAGAGGATGCCTCGGTCCGATTCCTATTGTCTGACTCGACTCGTTGCGCCCAACCCTTCCTTATAAAAGACGAAAGTTTCATTCCGTAGGTGGGTTTGTTTGATTAAATTTTGTTTCTAACACAATATTTTAACGGCAAGTTAAAACATTTGCCTTCGTAATTTGTTTGGTTGGGTTAAATTCACTGTTTAATTTGTTTGTTTTAATTAGCGTTTATTTTAGTTAGTTGGTTATTTATATTGTATCAACAACAAGTTCTGAACATGTTTTTATTCGACTTTTCCTGTTCTATGCGAAATCCTTTGAAAAATGTACCTAGCATTTTCAAATATTATAAATCTGTGACACGAGTCGGAAATAACTCGTGAGGACGGAAAATTGACGTCTTTATTTAACAAATAATTGGGTTTCGAGAAGAGCTCCAATTTCGGTAGGAAAAATTTTATTGCGATAGAATCGACATCGAAAATATTTCAACTAACACTAGAAACGGGATATTTACCATGTTTACTGATTTCTTTGAGTTGCCGATATTTCAGCGCTGTTGCAAGCACCATGATCAGATAAACAAATATAATAATAAGAATAAATTTATGAATTTTTATAATATTTGAATTTGAATTTGTTTTATATGTTTTTTTTATATTGTTTTATATTAGAATATTTAAAAATGTATTTAATATGTGTAAAAATAAATAAAGGGAACAATAAATAAATCTATAATCATAACCTATAATCTATCTCTATTTATCTATTCTATTATATATATTGTAATATCGGGAACTCAAAGAAATCAGTAAATATGGTACGTTTCTAGTGTTAATGACAATGTTAGTTTAAAATCTAATATTAAACTGTTCTGATTTCGGGGTAAAATTGTAAACTGAGGTTTTATTCCAATTTCAAAGTATTTTACCGATTGTAGCAATCTATTATTTAAATTTTTAGGTAGATGGAATTTATAAACAAATAATAATTAAAACAACGGATTTAGTAATTAGATACCCGAAAGATTGATTTACGTACTAAAACAAACCTAAACGATGGCCGTGTGACCAATACGGATGATAGTTCAAATCAAATATGTTTTCCTCAATTAATCATGCTTATTGTAAAACCAGTTTAAGCGGATCTCTCATAGTATAGGAAATCTAAACAAAGCGGGCCAAGTTATACTAGAAATGTTCAGCTGCATGTGCCGCTGTGTGTACGTAACGTAACAATAATAACAAGAAATCGACCAGGCAAAACAATCATCATCATCATCATTTCAGCCAAAAGACGTCCACTGCTAGACATAGGCCTCCCCCAAGTGTCGCCACATTGACCGGTCCCGTGCGACTCGCATCCAGCGGATCCCTGCAACCTGCAGGCAAAACAATCGACAAGCCATAAACAATTGTTTTCTAATACCAACGATTAGTGCTTGTTCAACTCTTACTCACGAGCTCATGAGCTAATCGTAATAATGATAGATCATTGACAGGGATCTCAGTTATTTCATCAATTCAATTTATTCATTTCATTCTGACTCACTGCGCATAGCAGTCGTGTCCTGATACATTTATTACAAGTGCAGTTTGACAATCATGAAGAGTCAAGTTCTATTGATTTTAACAAGTATATTTGTGTTTGTTTCATGCGATAATTTAATATTAGGCAATACACAAAACAATCGGCATATGATACATCACACTACAGCGCACTATGCAGCCCTTCCGTTAGTGAAACGAGTGAAAAATGTGTTCTTCAGCGGAAATGCTGTAATAAATGTAAGTACTTTAATTAAAAACCAGCCAACTGCAAGTCGTACTCACGCGCACACAGGGTTCTGTAGCACCAAACAATATTATAAAAATATTTTGAAGGCTCATTCATATGATGTATTGTACATTCAACAGCAAAACTAAATTTGTTTTTCATAGTATGTTAATAAAAAACAAAGTTACTGCTGCAGTTTGATGAAAAAGTCCCATATCTCAAAAACATCAAATGTTATTCAAACCAATTTTGTTTGAAATTTTTTGTTACGTTTTACAATCTTACATTTTTTCAGAATTTTCCTCCTCTTACAAAATAAAAATCATTTAAATTGCAATGCCTTAACAGGCAACTAAGTTCTAAGAACCGTGGATTTTATTAACAGCTATGAAGGGATAGGTATACCTATCTATAAGTATATCTAATTGTCTACACCTTTAGATTTATTATCCCTTCAGATAGAAACTTAAAAGGAGCTCGTGGCTAAATAATAACAGCCGCTCGGGTCAATCTTTAGGTTAAACCGTGCTTGCCTAGGTTGGTCTGTGGATGGGTGACCACCCATTACATGCCGAGTTTCCTCCGTGTCTCGGAAAGCACGTTAATCCCGGCTGTCATTTGTAGATTTTTGACAGTCGCTAGGTAGTCAGTAGCCCAAAAAGTCTGACAACCAGTCTTACCAAGGGGTATTGTATTACCCAGTACTAACTGGGTTGTGGAGGACAGATAGGCAGTCGCTCCACGTAAAATACTGGTATTCAGCTGCATCCGGTTAGATTGGACGCCGAGCCCAACATAGTTGGGAAAAGGCTAGGTAGATGATGATAGAAACTTAGAACACTCATCAGTATAATTCCTACTGTCATCTGTCATTTGATAGTTGTATTAGTGCACCATTACGTAGTATACATAGTATAAGACTACCAAATAAATGGAATTTTTTGCGTTGCCTGACTGCCTCATTGGTCGAGTGATTGCAAGCACGGCCGCTGAGCATGAGGTCTTGGGTTCGATGCTCGGGCCGGGCAAAGTGTTATTCAGTTTTTACTTTAGGAATTTTCTCAGTAGTAGCCACGGAGTCTGGATTTGTGTCCGGTTGATGGAAATGGGCTCGCCCCCTATTACATTAACTTGCGAAATGTACTACAATTGGATCCCCCTCTGCCTAATCCTTCGGGGATAACAGGCGTGATGTTTATCGATTGTTTTTGGCAGATGCCTATACTTTTTCTACTGTGTGAGCCACAACACACTGAATAATTGATACAAACGTAGGAATGTCGATTCCGAGGATTTCCCTCAATATCCTTTCAATGCTCCTTTTCTATCGGTTTAGTCAATATAATTTGTACACACATCAAATATTCAGGATGCTTCAAGGAATTTAGACATGCCACCGACGGTGTGAGTAAGCAAATAACTGGCCGTGTTTTGTAAATTATCCATTCTGAAATCTAATCCAAACACTATTTGAAAACAATAGACATCACAAACATTCATTCGTCTATCATTCGTATTGTCTGAATTGAATTCAATAATGAAAACATAACGAGATGAAAACAATAAATGTTCTAAACAATTATTGTTCCCATAATACATAGGAACCTTAATTGTCCGCAATCACTAAATTGTATCTCATCATGATCATCATCATCATTTCAGCCGAAAGACGTCCACAGCTGGACATAGGCCTCCCCCAAGTGTCGCCACATTGACCGGTCCCGTGCGTCTCGCATCCAGCGGATCCCTGCAACCTTTACGAGGTCATCGGTCCACCTAGTGGGAGGCTTTCCAACGCAGCGTCTTCCGGTTCGCGGTCGCCACTCCAGAACTTTTCGGCCCCATCGGCCATCCGTTCTGCGAGCAATGTGCCTTCCCACTGCCACTTAAGTTTGGCTATTCTTAATTGTATATATACTAATATTATACATGAGGAGCTCGTAGCTAAATAATAAAAAAGCCACTCGGGTCGATCTTCAGGTTAAACCGCACTTGCCTAGGTTGATCTGTGGATTGGTGACCACACTCACCACCCTAAACATACCGAGTTTCCTTCGTCCCGGCTGTCATTTGTAGCTCTTTGATAGTCGTTACAAGTAGTCAGTGGCCCGAAAGTCCGACAACCAGTTTTAACAATGGGTATGGTATTACCCAGTAATAACTGGGTTGTAGAGTTCAGATCCGGCATCCGCTCCATGTAAAATATTGATATTCAGCTGCATGCGGTTAGACTGGAAGCCGACTCCAACATAGTTGGGTAAAAGCTAGGCAGACAGAGGAAGTCTTTAAACTTCCTCTGTCTGCCTAGCGTTTGATGTAATTTCAACTACTGATTCAATTCCGAAAATTCTTTCACTACACTCACTTAATTCTTTCACTTTTTTCTTTATTATAAAAACGTGTAAATAGACCCTTAACATAGCCGAAATGCACTTGTTCAATTGTTCTCCGCGTCTTTGCGATCATTTTTTTGTTCTAGACCATACCTGGGAACCTTCTAGTTACGGAGATATTGGGGGTCAAAGTTCCAACTGTTTCACAAGTTTTTGTTCAAATATTGGAAGACACCTGGTGACCTATTTCGCAACCAGTAAATCCTCAAAAGCCAGTAGTGTCTTACTTTATTATACCATGATTCTCTCTTCCAGAGGTGCGCAACATTTTAACACGCTCCATTCCATGTTCGCTGTACATGTCCCATGAATTGTTGATGAGTAATCTCCATCCATTGTTTCAGAGTATCATGGCGTTCGACAACAAACGTACAGATGGTACAGCCGTGGTAACAGCAGGCGGTATTGGATACACGTTCGTCAATCTTAGACTGAAGAGCGAGAAAGGAAAGGAGATTGATTTTGATATTGGGATTTACGCCTAGGATAGATAGCCTAGATACATAGCTACAGACTTTCGTATTAGATTTTATTGGATTTGATTATAGGTACTAAGCTATTCTTAGGGGTCGTCCTTTAATCACGTGAGGTTTTAAAATGGGGGAATGGGGTCAGAAAAAATCATATTTATTATGATGGAGGTGAGAGGTAAATGTAACAATCACGTGTATTTTTTTTCGTCTCACGAAAAAAAATGAATGTAATGTGTGACGTAAAATTTTTTACCAATAGGTAGGTACTGAATTAAAAACCCAAGCAAGCGATTTTTTGTCTAAAAATCCGAGCTAGCGAATTTTTATCTAAAAAATAAAAAAAACTTTTTTGCAAAAAAAAACAGACTTCAAAAACAAAAAAAGTGAAAAATAACTTTAGCTTCATCAAATCAAACAAACAAAAGTCACCGACTTCTGAAACTAAAGTTATTTTTCATTTTTTTGTATTTTTGAAGTCGGTTTTATTTTTTGCAAAAAAGTTTTTTTATTTTTTCATTTTTATTTGTAACACAAAAACAAATACGCTACGAATTTGTTTTACATTGTTAACAATACATTCCCAAAAAAAATAATTTTTACCAATAAAATGAAGTTCCATTTCATTGGTAAAAATTATTTTTTTTACATACCTAACTGTCGAAATGTGGGAGTACTGTACACATCTGCGTACCTCCTCAGAGCATACAGACGTGATGTTATGTTATGATGTTGTGTAAATAATAAACATCCAAGAGATTGCAGCAATCACGACAAATTTGCTGACTATTATTGAAGAGTTCCGTTCTATATCTCCGAAGCCTATGATCAGATCATGACAATATTTGTATGGGAGCAACTTGGGAGTATATTCTTTCAAACGAAAAAGAATTTTCCAAATCGGTTCAGGCGTCTTCGAGTAATCGGTGAAAATACATAAAAAAAAAGATTCGACGAATTGAGAACCTCCTCCTTTTTTGAAGTCGGTTAAGGGTTATGTTGTGTGATTGCTTAAACAATACATATTTATGCGATAGCAGCAATCGCGGTTGATTTGCTGTCATTTTTTGAAGAGTTCCGTTGTCTGTCTCCGAAACTCATCATCAGATCTATCATGAAATTTAAATGGGACCATTTCGGAACAAACCCCTTTCGAGCAAAAAAAGAATTTTGCAAATCCTATGCCGGAGTTATGCCCGTACATACATTAAAAAAAATATATACAACATTAGTTTTATTATATGCTAATCCTGAAACACGTGTCTAGTATTTTTATGTAAATAATCTATGTACAAAATTTCAAAACTGTATCATAAAAAATCACAAACTTATAAGCTTGTTCTGTTACCTGGTTGTCCGCACAAAAACGTGGTCACCACACAGCGCGCCCGCGCGCACGCCTCCAGCGTCGTCTTGAGCTCATTGAGAATAATAATTTGGCAGTAGGTACCTAAATGATTGCGATAGGTACTTAATGTCGCTTGGTGTCCTACTCGTAACTTTTTTTAAATATTTTTGGGACAAAATAATGTATAACATGGTTTAAAAATTATTGGAATCGATTCAGTTACTTATTCTGAACAAACTATATGCAGGTTTCGCATATACTAAAAATAATGTTGTATATATAAACATCCGAATTGATAACCTCCTCCTTTTTGAAGTAGGTTAAAAATCAAATATTTTTATTATGCTATAATAAAAACTATGTGTTGTTATATTGTTGTGATATTGTATTTAGGGATTTCAATTTTATGGCATGTGATATTAAGACCATAGAGGACAATGCTCGATGACCTCAGTAGAGCTTCCGAAAGAGTGGGTCTTAAAATGAACATGGACAAAACCAAAGTTATGTTGAATGCCCATGCCATGTAACACCCACTCCTATCAAGATCGCAGACTCTACACTCGAAGTTGTAGACGATTATGTATACCTGGGACAAACGGTCCAGTTAGGTAGGTCTAACTTCGAGAAAGAGGTCAATTGTCGAATCCGACTCGGCTGGGCAGCGTTCGGAAAGTTGCGTGGTATCTTCTCGTCCAACTTACCGCAGTAACTCAAGACGAAAGTCTATGACCAGTGTGTGTTGCCAGTGATTACATACGGGACCGAAACGTGGTCGCTCACAATGGGCCTCATCAGAAGGCTTAAAGTCACCCAAAGGGCAATGGAGAGGGCTATGCTCGGAGTTTCCTTGCGTGATCAAATCAGAAATGAGGAGATCCGCAAGAGAACCAAGGTTACCAACGTAGCCCGAAGAATAGCCAAACATAAGTGGCAGTGGGCAGGTACAATGCTCGCAGATCGGATGGCCGATGGGGCCGAAAAGTTCGGAAGACGCTGCGTTGGAAGGCTTCCCGCTAGGTGGACCGATGACCTGCTTATGGTTGCAGGGATCCGCTGGATGCGAGACGCACGGGACCGGGCAATGTGGCGACACTTGGGGGAGGCCTATGTCCAGCAGTGGACGTCTTTCGGCTGAAATGATGATGATGATGATGATATTAAGTTCGAGTAAGTTCTCATTCGGACAAATGACGATTATAATAAAAATTATGGCACCTTAGATTATGGATAAAAAAAGTTAGGGAACACACGAGAGAACCATGATAATGACATCGAACGGGAGCAAAGAGCGCTGTCTGAATATGCTAACATGATAGCTCGCAGGTTTGCACGCTGTTCGAGTGAAGTTAAAGTCGCATTATTCCGTGCATATTGTACTTCATTTTACGCGTGTGGCCTGTGGGCTCATTTTACACTAAAAGCGTACAGTGCCCTTCGAGTCCAATATAACAATGCGTTTAGGGTGCTGATGGGGTTGCCGCGTTTCTGTAGTGCTTCAGGGATGTTTGCAGAAGCCCGCGTAGATTGCTTTTATACAGTCAAGCGTAGAAGATGCGCATTCCTGGTACGCTGGGTGCGGGGCAGCACCAACAGCATCCTAAAAATGATCTCAGGCCGACTGGATTGCGCGATCGTTCACCGGTGCTGCAAAATTTCTGCTGGACTTGCAGCATAACGATGTGTATTAGTTTAATTCCATTGTTGTGTTAAGCCGCTCCCTCACCGGGAGCATTCGCCTGTAATGTAACAAATGCAAGATTCGATTTTGAGCATTACGTTCACTTGTTTCTGTACAAAATCGAAATTTGGATTGTTACATTACAAGCAATTTGCTCCCGATGAGGGAGCGCCTTTAGGTTTATTTCATTATTTGTATATAATTTAGTTTACTAACATATATATAAATTGTTACTAACAGTATGAGTATATTTAAATAAATAATTGAATTATTATTATTATGGACTCTTTGGTCTTTAAGTCACCCGATAGTTCAAACGTTCAGATATACAGTAGGTGTGAAATTTTGTCGGAGAGCTCGAATTTTTCGGTTTGATTTAAGAGCGTTTAAGACTTACAGCATTTCATACAAACTTTCAAGACCTTTTTTTCGAAATTACGTAACCGATTTTAATTAAACTGCATACGCATAAGCAGGATACATAGGTCTTAAAAGTTATGAGAAAACATTTTCGAAAAATAGTGTCACAGCTAAATTAGACCGATTTTAGATTTTCCATAGAAACAGAAATTTCCAATTATCTTTTTTTAAACAGACATTTCGAAAATGCTCTCTGATAACTTTTTAGAATTATGTATTATGCTTATGCGTATGAAGTTTCATTAAAATCCGGTTCAGTGCTTTCGCAAAAAAAAGGACTTGAAAGTTTGTATGAAATGCCGTAAGTCGTAAACGCTCTTCAAAACTAAGGACTAGTTCAGACATGCGGGAACCGCGGGGTTCCCGCATGTCGCGGCTTGATTAACCGCGCGGTTATGTCTGAACGATTACTTAATAACTCATACAAATAAGACTCTCGCGATTTCCATGCGATTCTGAAATCGCGCGGTTCCCGCCGTGTCTGAACAAGCTCTAAAACTGCACTCACACGATGCCGATATTACTATATGGTTAAGTACAAGTATCTGGTGCTGGTTCTTACATCCCATTGTGAGTGGAACCTAATTAAAACGATGAAATATCGCATTAAACTTTATGCTCAAGTAAAAACTGTACAAAGGCGGACTTAATAGCTTGGGAATTTTCTACCAGTCTACCTTAAAGTGATGCAGAGACAATACACAGCGGGTGCAATAACAGAAAAAAATACTAGAAAATATTTGTAACAAAAATTTAAGAATAAATACCTTATCATTAATAGCAGCAAGATTGATATCAAAATCCAACTACCTATAAATAAAATTCATAAATTCTAAAACTGTGTGACTTTTATTTTGGAACAAATCAACGATAATTATTAAAATCTTCATTCATTAATTCTGAAAACGTATAATAATGCAACAATGGACACAATTATGGTTTCCAACTCATTACATTTTACTATATTTTACTGATATTGGCAAGAAGTCCTATTTAGGCTAGTTTCTTTTTGACATGTTTTTTTTACTTTTACTATGGACACTTTTAACGTACACATCGTGCTACATCGTTCTCACATAATGTTGGTACCATCTCAACATGAATGATATAACCAAAGTTTTTTTTTTAAATATTCTGATTTAAAAGAGTGTCCATGGATTTTTTTGCCCGTTCTTCTCCATAGAGATCTACGCTAGGGAATGAGCAACTACAGTACTTTCAGTTTTTATGCCTTGTGAGTGCGACTGTAAGCTTCATTTCTTTGTTGTCTTTGTTTCGACAGTTCAAAAGTGCCGGTAACTGGCCTACTTGAAATAAATGCTTTGTTTTTTATATAAATTTGATACCATGACTGCTACTGAGGATTTCCTAACACTCGCAGCCCCAATTTAAATTTAAATACGGTTTATTTTACTCTTTTAAAATGGTTATCTATCTAAATAAAGACAAATCAATTGTCTCTCATGAGCTCTAAAGTACCAGAGGGCTGGCTATTTCTTTGGCCAAAGAATTAGAATTGCCATTCAAGGTGACAATGCGAAGGAGTCCTATACTCGTCGTTGTAGGTACTTAATGTTAGGCTTAACTTATTCCTTTTTTTGGAAATATTTAGTTTGTATCCTGAACTCTAAATTAATTCGATCTCTTTTGTAACATAATTTTTCTCAATTTTACGCCAAAAAAAATGAAATTATAAAGTCTGTAACACATCGACGGCCGGTAGGTGGCTCCACTGCGGTCACAAAACGTACGAGCGACCGCCGACCGGTGCGGCGCTCTTGCTTGCGTACTATCATTTCTCTTGTGTACGCTACACCTATAGGTACCGTACCACGAGTACAACCGTTGAACGAGGCTTTATTTATGCCCAAATGTTTTACCGAACTATAAGCTGGAGGGAGAAGTTTTAGATGAAACAATAGAATTTTGTTAATAGAATATGGTATGTGTATGAATTACTTATACAGCGGTTGACTATTATTATTTTGCTCATAAGTTATGAAATCGAAAGCTTACATCATCATCTGCCTAGCCTTTTATAATACCAGTATTTTATATGGAGCGACTGCCTATCTGAACTCCACAACCCATTTATAACTGGGTTGTCAGACTTTCGGGCCACTGACTACTTGTAACGACTGTCAAAGATCTACAAACTACAGCCGGGACCAACGGCTTTCGACTCATGACTCGGAACGGCTTTACCCAGTTAGTAGGTACTGGGTAATACGATAACCCTTGGTAAGACTAGTTGTATTGAAGATCGACATGTGATGCTATTATAACTTAGCCATGACTTACCCTTTTTTTTAATTAAACTAGATTGAACTAACCACACAA
Organism: Noctua comes; assembly: GCA_963082995.1. NCBI lineage: Eukaryota > Metazoa > Arthropoda > Insecta > Lepidoptera > Noctuidae > Noctua > Noctua comes. The sequence goes on from OY720270.1 coordinate 8,435,924, forward strand.
AACACAATAACAATACGAAGAATAACAACAACACACACAACAACAACACACACACAACAACAAACAACAACAAACAATCAAAACAACAACAACAAACAACAACAACCGAACAATTATACTAACAACACTGTAAACACATTCAAACCTTTAATTAATTATAATAAATCGCCAGTATGTTCTACACCCGTATATTTTGCTTCAGTGACGGTTACAACCAATGCCGCCCCTATTGACCTGCGTCATCCATCATATTCCAACTTGTTATCCCTTCTCAACACGCAGTTCATTATAACCTACGTCACTGAGCATCAACACCGGGAGGTTGTTAGTTGTCATCTATTGGAAACCAAGGTAAATTGATTAGATAACTTGTTTATTACGAGTAGGTTTATTTTTTTCTATCCCTATACCTTACCTTCCAGCATTCAATATCTGTGAATATGAATCATCCACATCCATTTTTTGAAGTCGGGTAAAATGTAAAAGCATTTCTCCACCTAACCACCATTGCGTACCATTAGTTCAATCGCAATAGTATTTTTAAGTGAACTCCCAAACTAATGCTACTTATTGTAGTTTTTTTTAATACGTTGTTGATACCATGTTCACAAAATGAATAAATGAATTTGAATTTGGAAAATAACTCAATGAATGTTGCTGAATCGTTGAAATGCTTTGTAAGTAATAAACGCAATGACCTCGTGAGGTGTATTCAGAATCTGGCTAGTGTCATATTCACGACAAGGCTTTTTGTTTGTACAAACGCCAGCATATCAAGCTACTACAATCTGTCAAATTTCTTTAATAGATTTTCAACTTTATCGCTAAAGCATTAGTCTGTCAAAATATGTATTGACAGTTTCGGGTAGCTTGACTTGCTGACACGTCTCTACGTAACATTGTAATTACAATATTTTAAAAGCACAGGACATGTCGCAAAACTATTTTGAAATGGCTACTGTACGAGTCCCATCGTAATTAGGACCATCCCATGTGATCCATGAATTTGTAATAAGGACAACGTCCACTCAGTTCTTCATTTCAGAGAATATTATGTTTAACTAAGAGTAAGCCTTAGCCAGTAGATCCCCACCATATGATCGAGGGTTCAAGATGAACCTTCGTCTTTATTACGACGATAAGTGAGGTAAGAAAGGGCTGAGTTATGGAACGAATTTGTGAAATTTATGGTTAGTGTTAATAAATGTCTAGGATCGTTTAACCATTTATCTTGTGGAAAGGATCTTCACATAATCTGCTGGTCATGAAAAACCCTAGTTTTTGGATAGCCTACATTATCACACATATAAGATTTTAAACTATCATGGTCACTAACGTTATTATTAATACTCGAAACGGGATATTTACCATGTTTACTGTTTCTTCTGTTTGTTGTTTATCAGTGATCACAGTACTTGCAACAGCGCCCAAATATCGGGAACTCATAAGAAACAGTACACATGGTAAATATCCCGTTTCGAGTATTAATAATATTTTCACACATGTTGATTTATCAAAGTGTTTGCACCCAACCAAACATGATGAAATTCTAAATCGCAAAATTTCAGCCAGTTTTTAAAAACATATGCAAATAGAAATTCTAGTTCGTAAATCTTTGAAATCTATTGTCATTTTAAACCATAAGGGTAACACATGGGTCGTTTACAAGACGGCGGAAATAATGCAAGTGGTAAAGTGTACGACCGTTCTATGATTTAATATGCAATAACAGTTCTGTGCTATCCACTTATACGGCTATGTCCCACAAACCGCAAAGCATGCAACGGTTTTCTGGATATTCACTTACATAGTGGTTATTTACCAATAGTTTAGTTATGTGTTGTTCTTCTATGTACTACAAGCGTTCATCTTTCATATTTTTTTATTTATTATTTATTTAAATAGAACGGCCGAAGCCAATTACACTATTTTAAAATATGATTTATTTAACACAGTCATGCATTCTTCTCACAAAAATTTAAACATTCTGACAGTATCACCTTCCATTCATTCGCAAACATATCAAGATCTGTGTTTGAGTTCAGGAGAGCGTTGATAGTGGCTTATATCCGAGGAATCGGTGACTTCGAGTGTGCAACAGTACTTGTATTTGGCTTGCTGTAGGCTGTTGGGGCAGTAGATATGCATCTACATACTGGATAAATGAGTAGGTGCGTTATGAATTTTCCGTCATTAATGAAAAGGAGTAAAAATAGATAAAAGTTTTTTTTCCATGAACAAATGTCACCTGGCCGCGTGCTGGAATCCGCTGAAGTGAGTCAAGTTTTTGGTAAAAGGTACCTGAAAGAGACTTATCTAAGTGAAAACAAATAACATTTGATTAAAAGTATCAAAAAACTCGAATCTCCTTTTAATTTCCTTCATTTTGATACCCTACTCGATAGGTTTGGTTGAAAAATAAATATTAACGAATAACAATTTAACGCCAAAAATCCGCCATTTTTTTTTTTTTTAAACACCTATTTAAGGACACTTGGCTTTTTGAGACGAATATAGTGACACAGTAATCGTCGAAATCTATTCAGCCATTTGGAACATGAGGAAAAAAAGAAATTTACAAAGAAACATGCAAGATACAAGGCGAAAAACATAACCCTTCGTTGGCAGTCCGGTAAAAACACTTAATGGATGTCACTTACAAAGAAAAGTAGGTACTGAAAACATGTCGTGTCACAGACTAATTGAATTCCTAGTACAAGAGCCTACACAGGTATTTCTGCCTTGAAGTGTTAATAAAGAAATTAATTTTATATTAGATTTATCCTTATAAAACTAACTTTCGCAGACCCAAAACATTTATTCATACGATATATGAATATAGATGACGATTCATATCTTCTACCCACTTCCCACATTCGACCACACATACATTTTCCCGTCACGTCACTCGATGCCGTTCTAATATTTCATAGGACGGCAAAAGGGCAAATTGTATCAACGGCGAGGCGTCTGGAGTGGAATGTGACAGTGGAGCCAAATTGGAGGCGACAACATGCTTTTAGCGTCTCGTCTCAGCCTCAGACCTCTGTGGATAGTGGTACAATAGGATCACAGCTTTGGGTTGGTGCAAGTTATGAGAACTTGGCTTTGGGTTGTGTTATGTTTTGTTCAAGTTGAATTCTCGCCGCGTTTATAGTCTTGGAATCATGACTGCCTTCATTTTTATTTATTTATTTACCACCAACCATAGCAACATTACAGACCAAGTCCAATACGATGCTAAAACACAGAATTAAACAACATAAAGAGTAAAATTACATTAAAAAGAAGTATTAATTAACAATTATAATGGCTATCGTAAAAATATCAATTTTGGCTTTTCGACTTCTGAACTAACCGCGCATTGGAATAGAGCAGCATCATGTTTCTGACTGACTACTTCTTGGCAGTTGACTTGATGATTTAACTAAAATAAATGCTTTGAGTGTTTTGGTTACGAATCTTTCGGGACACCATAACTATATATGATATGGAGCAACTGCCTTTCTGACCTCCACAACCCAGTCACTGGTTCATACGATATCCCCTATAGATTTCAAAGATCAGCGAAAAACCACGTGAATTTTTCTGAAGCACAGAGGGGCCTTAGTATAAAATGATTGGTCATCTACCCGCGGCCTAGCCGCTGTTACAAGCGTATCAGCCACCGAAAATGTACTGTAACTTGTATCATTTTAATTATGCATTTATCCACAAGGTAATTACCCTGTCACTTAGACCACACGTCATCACAGTCTCTTCACGAGTAACTATTATAAGGATCTTGTTTACGAGGAGTTACTTCCAAAGTTTAAGCATCTAACACAATTAAGGAGTTATCTTTAACGTCCCTTTTGTCTAAATATACTCCGCCAACTATATTATGAGCAGTGTATTCAAATTATAATGTCTGGGTTGAACAGATGTAGAGAGATGCATAGTTTGTGAAAACGTTGTGGATGGGGGAATGGAATTTTGAGTTTAGGGCTAACAATAACCATATTGGTGTATAGTATCAGGCTAAGTACTTAATGCCTGAAAACAGCTGGATTACGGAACCCTGTTTTTCCATTACAGATACACATGCAATTTAAAGATTAGCTTGTTAAGTCTGTCATTTCCTTTTTAACGTTTTGAGTCATTTCATTAGACATAAAAACTCTGACACCAGTTTAGGCACTAACCACGCGATAAAAAGAAGATTAGAAATAGAGGATCCTGTTCAAAAACATCGTCTTTTCAAGGTCATGATACTCTACTTGTTAAATATACAGGTAAGTACTCAAAAGACAATTTTTATGTTTCGCATATTATTTCAAGCCGCAGTTTTTCACCGGCTATCAAACTACATTTCCAGTATTCGTACAAACATTTAACAACCCAATGAAAACTGTATCAACTGAGCAAAATATCGCCATCATTAGATAAACAATGTTGCAATAATAAAGTACGCCTAAACTCAGCAAATCTGTATGCAAATGTTCTTACCTGATATCTTTAAGTTTGTTTATGTCACAGTCAAAACTGTTAATCAGTCAAAATTACTTTTGACCGGTGAAAACTATGTATTTTAACAATAACTAACATTTACTTAAAAACTTATTAGGGTGCGTCCACATCTGGCGAATGTGCCGCGAATATGCAGCTCGCAAGCCGTTTGCGAACTGCGCGCGTGCATTTTATGTTCGTACGCAGCCCCTGCGCCGTCCGCGCGCCGCTCGCGCGCATTCTACGCGCCGTACTCGAGCGGCGCAGGAGCCGGGCGCGCGTGCCGGCCGCGATGCACCTCACAAATTCAAGCTAATTCACAACTGAGGCTCAAGTTCACGCGTATGTGCGCAAGAGCAGCACGCGCGCTGCACGCGCGCCCCACTCGAGCCTTGCTAGGGTTGCACTAGAGCGGCGCACCAAATATAGGCTGTAACAACACGCGCGCAGCTCGCGGGCAGCTCGCAGACGGCTCGCGAGCTGCACATTCGCGGCATATTCGCCAGATGTGGACGCACCCTTAGGTTTTTTTGTGACCCTTTGTAAAACATTATGTTGTAGTAATTCTAGGACTAGATAATTACAAAGTTCTGAAATAACATATTTTAAATGGAGAAAACGCATAATAACGATTTTGACTGACACCAGTCAAAAGTGGTTGTGACCGATTATTAACAGTTTTGACTGTAACATACAAAGTACCATATACGGGCCTATGTATTAACTACGATTGACTTGTAAAATTGACTGCTATTACTTCGATACGATAAATAGTTACACGAATAAGGCTGGTAGTAATAGAGTTTAATAGATTCGTCGATCTTGTGGTATCAGGATATGAATTATGAATGTAGGTTTACTCTAGTTGGATGTTATTTTGTTTAAGTAAATATTGTAGGAGTATTTGCCTTATAAGGTTAATTGGTTGATCAGTTAGCGCCGATTTTACTTCGTTTATTATAGGAACATTAGGTTTTGTACGGTTTCAGTTGGTGTGCTGGTAGCAGTCCCGCTGACAGGAGCAGTGATAGCCTATTGGTGTGACTTTCAGATTGCCATCATAGGTCTCAAGTTCGAACCCAAGACACGCACCTTTGACTGTTCGTACTCATGTGTGTATTGTTTACCTAATTATCAATTGCTTCGGTGAGGAAACCAGCATATAAAACTCTAAAACCAGATTAGGCACTAACCACACGATAAAGAAAGAGGTACTGCTGAGCACGACGTTACGCCATGCCCAGGCCTGGCAAAGTTTAATTGGTTTTGCTGGAATCTGTGCCTGGTTGATAGTCTCACCCCTTAATACATAAAATATGACTTAAACATAACTGGCAAAATGTGGGTATCCTATCGGTACACCTCAGCCTAATCCTTCGGGTATAACGAGCGTGATATTATATCACTATGAATTGTATTAATTTATGTACCTTGGTATTATGACACGAAAAAGCACCTAAACGCTGAAAACACCTCAAGTCTTCAGTAAGGGGTATAGAAATTAAAACGAGTAAGACAACTTACGCAATATATAGAGTAACAAGTTATGTCGGATCCGTTCATTAGTACGAACATAAAATGAATCGCAAGTCCGCTGGTGGTGACATCACGCGACCTACTTACAAGTCTACCCTCACCACAGCGTGGCTTCTGCAGAGCCCTGATGTTTACAGCTCGAGGCGAGGACGACATTGAACGTCTGATCGCAGTGGAGTTGAGACGTCCTGGAACTGTACCCGCTTCATTGTGCCCCGTGTTATTGTTTTAAATTGTAATGTCAAGTAATTTGTTAGTTTATTAGAAACAGTGTATCGCACCCAGTGTATTTTTATTGCACGAAACCCATCGTCTACCCACATGATGTACGAGCATAAAATCCTGACATATCCGACAAGTAGCTTAGTATGTTTGTCAATTCAAACTATTCACAGTAGCGTCCAAATGAAAAATTTCTTTTGCGTAGCGAAGCGTAAAGGATCGTAGAGGGTTAAAACTTAGACATGCACATTGCATAAGCTTGCTCAAAGGAGTCTACTCCGTACAAAAAACATTTGTGTAGTCATTTCAAGAAAGTGACTTTAGATGCTGGTACAAAAGCATTATTCTTCACAAAGAACAAACATATCCATCCGGGGCAAGACGCTGCACTCTAGCTGTATTCCATTCGCCATGATTTTGTTGGTGTTAGGATAAAATGTATTTTCTGTATAGATCTACTTCTTTCTTCGCAGGAGATGGCGGGACGAGCTGGACAGAATCAACGACCAGTGGTCCAGATTGGTCCTGGATCGAAAGATTTGGAGGTAATGGGGAGACCTTTGTCCAGCAGTGGGATAACACAGGCTAACAGTTACAGTAACTTCTTTTTAACGTGTCAAAATTAACTTCGAGGAGATCTGTCTTATTTGAGATAATCCAGAACTTCTGCTTCTACACAGATTTCTATTGTCAGTAGCATCATTTGGATCCTAAACGTGGAAGTATCAGGGCAGGCAGATCATAATATGAGATGTCCCATCGTTTGTGGAACAGTGTCTATAAAAATAAAATAAAAAAAAACATTTTAATTCGAGCATCACCGACTCATACAAGAAATAATTAATAATCACACACACACAGTCACATTACATATACAACACCACATTACTAATTCAATTCAATTTAAAAAGTAAATAATTTAACACAATATTATTAAAAAGAAAATAATCAAAATTAAATTAATAATTTACCCCCATAACTTGGTTGTCGCATCAGCCTGCCACATGTCGCCCACAACAATGGGAGATGATGGAGCAATCAAGCCTTGCCGCGAGCGCGGCCAGCATGCTGTTAGCGCTCCCCCGCACTCGCCGCAGCAGCGACGTGCATGCTAGAAACGTGGTGTCTGAGCAGGTTTTTCAACTTCCAGAGGATTTTTATTAGACACAAAGATGGCGGCGGCATACTTGGACCATACTTTGTAAATACTTAATTTTCATGAATGTTATAGCAGAAGCAGATAATTATATTCCAAGCAATAAAGACCAAGTGAATTGAACATTAATGGCAAGAGTTCATAGACTATAAATACAGGAAATTGAAGACACATAAAACTAAATTCCCGATCTATGCGAAGGCCACTTACTGCAAAACTACTTAACTTTAGTTCATTACCAATTGATATAAATCCAGGATTAATTTCCCTGCATAATTCAGACAGTACTTAACGTCAGCAGAATACCGGGAGAAGAAAGTAATCACAATTATTTATGATCCTTCTCTTTATTAGGATTATAATATTTATGCACAATGGTATTAAAATTGAGTCGTGACTGCGTTGCGTCATTAATCTTTGACGGTGGTTTTGTTTTATTTTAATTAACTCGGTTTCATTATTGAGGTAGTGCATGCCTGAGTATGATTACGGCCTCCATTTGCATAGCACCAGCTAAGGTAAGGCGCTGACAGGTATATACAACATTAGTTTTAGTATTATGATATATATATATTAAAGAATCTATGTACAAAATTTCAAAACTGTATCATGAAAAATCACAAAGTTATAAGCTTGTTCTGTTACCTGGTTGTCCGCGAAAAAACGTCGTCACCACGCAGCGCGCACGCGCGCGTGCCTCCAGCGTCGTCTTGAGCTCATTGATAATAATAATTTGGCAGTAGGTACCTAAATGGTTGCGATAGGTACTTAATATCGCTGGGTGTCCAACTTGTCAATTTAAAAAAAAATTTGGGACTAAATATAACATGGTTTAAAAATTATTGGAATCGATTCAGTTACTTATTCTGGACAAACTATATTCAGGTTTCGCATATACTAAAAATAATGTTGTATATGTTGCAGCCCAGTATTCTTTTTTCAATTCAGCAAGAACTGTGTTAGAATAACATACGCTATGACCAGGTATTAGCCATTCAATAAGGTGGTGGGTATATTATTAAAGTGGGCGGAAGAAACTGATTAACCATGACCCAAAACCGCGAAAAGTGGAGAGATTTGGAAGAGATCAACCCTTAGCAGTGGTGGATACACAGCTATTCTGCAAGTTTTAAACACAGAAACTTTCAACCTAGAAAATCTGGCTTCTGGCTTCAAAGTTTTCGAATGAAAAAACCCGATTTCAAATACCATGCGCTTAATTGTTTAAACTCAACTCAACATTATATCTTCCTCATAAAAAAATCCACACCATTACAGTTTTCAACATAATTATATTAATACCCTGAAACTATCAAAACCATAACCGCGAAGCAACAAAACCTGCATGTCATAATGAACCTTAAAACTTAATAACCTTTATGGGTTGGCATGCTATGACAATAGCGTTAGATAGCGCCGGCTATCGCGTTTGCCATAAATTGTGGCGACGAGCATCGAGCCAGGTCGCCATGGAGATTGACACTCGATTAAATGGTGTGTATGCTAAAACGTTAAACTAAATGGGAACATTATCCTGAAAATATACTAAAATAACAGGTTGTATTCGTAGTATAACATCAAATTTGCAATTCCCGAACTTTTAGCCAGAAGTGCTTTTTAGTACACTAATATTTCGCGGATATGTTTAGGTACCATACACGTCACAAATCCGTGTTGCTTTGTTAACGAGAAATTCCTGCTGGAAAAACCCAATAACACTTTCCTCGACCTGGAAATCGAACTCAAGGTCTCATGATCAAGACAGGGTGCATGGGTAAATATGTATTACAAACTTCGCACACTTGGTAAAGAAGTCATTTCTATTGCTATTGCGTTGCAGTCTCAGCCATTGCCATCGAGAGAAAGTTTTGAAAATTTTTTCAAAAGTTTCTGATGAAAGTTTATCAGCCGAAAAACCTAAACATAAATAACTTTACCACTTCACAAATTAAATGCAATATTTGCTGTAGCAAGCATATTATGGAACAGCATATGACGTGAGGAACAGGAAGTAAGACATGACTGTAAAAAATGGTTTCTTACAAAACTACTTTTTTTTGTTAACCTGTCATATGTCCTATTGCTGGGCAAAAGCCTCCCCTTTCTCCTTCCAAACCTCTTTATCTTGTGCGATATCTAGCCATGTTCCTCCAGAAAAAAAAGTCCTGAGAAAATTTATTACCTAGTAGCATGGTGTCTCTAGTTTAACACGTCGCGACGTCATACGGAAGAAAGTCGCTGACTGTCATAACGCTTTCAGTTGACGTCATGAAAGAGCATTCTTGAAATTTCATCTTGCAAAAATGTCTTATTCTCCTTAAAAATAAAACACAAAACGTAAGGAAATGCTCTGAGACGTGAAATGAGATTCATCGTTTAATATTAAAGAGGGACTTGTGACTTATTTGCAAGAATAGGTAATTTGTTTACAAAATACTTGTTTAAAAAAATATGCTGTGAGAAGAAAAGACATTTTTACATAGCACTTTAATTTAGGTAACATACAGGGTGTAAACAGACCCTTCACATATCCGTCAACCAAGCATTCTGTACATCACACTAAGTAACTTTACGCAAAAATTATTGCTGGGAATCGACTTTTTTTTTTTTTTGGTTATAAATCACGTTTTAAGGTAGGACTCGATGGAAAGCACTCAAAGCATTGTGCTGATGGATGGATTGAATAGTACGGGGGTCGTGGAAGTGTGTAAAGTGAAATATCTTACATTAAAAACATGTTTAAAAAAAAAACTTATGAAAAATTTGGAACTTTGACCTCCAATATCTCCGTAACTAGAAGGTTCCCAGGTATGTTCTAGAACAAAAAAATGATCGCAAAGACGGGGAGAACAAGTGCCTTTCGTTTGTGTTAAGGGTCTATTCACACCCTTTATATTCTTCATACACGAAGGGGTCGTCCTTTAATCACGTAAGGTTTGAACAGGGGGGAGAGGGTCTGAAAAAAATCACAATTAATCACGATGGGAGGAGGGGATAATTTGACAATCAAGTGTATTTTTTTCATGAGACGAAAAAAAAAGGAATTTAATGTGTGACGTAAAAAGGGTTTTTTTACCAATAATGAATTAAAATAGCGAACTGTTATCTCAAAAATCCGATATTTTTTATTGTAGCACGCTAAAACTAGCTGATCTTTTCAATCAGTAAAAAATACACGTGATGTTGGGAGGAAGGGTAACCTAAAACCTCATGACGTATCACCAAGGGGAAGGGGGTGCTATAAAAGTGGCCTAAAAACCGCACGTGATTAAATCTCTGAGGTGACAAAGATACATAGCGTCCTGGTACATACCCACCCAGGGTTACTTACCAACGTAGTACAACAGTATGTATCAATGACAGGCTGTACTACATGGCTTTTGCCAATCGAAGCCAAGTACTTTTTTACATTATTTGGCCATTTCAAGCCATATTTTCAACGGGGTTGCGTCGATAAATCTACAGCCAGACAAATCTTGATGTTGTTAAAATATTCTTACCGAAAACCAAAATAGCGTTGAAAATATTTTGTTGAGGTCTTTTTCGACTAAACAAAATAAACAAAAGCATAGGTACCTAAGATACTGCAACGTAAGCACAAACTAATCAAACATTTATCTGTTCACACTTTAAAACATAAAAATATCAACCAACACACCACTTCACTTTTTCATCAAACTCAAAGTACCTAAACATTCATTCATTTTCCCACATCATAACAACATAAGTGCATTTCGATCAAATATTTGAACGGGGACAAACGCCCAGCCAACAAACACCACCATTTGTCATTGTACCTACAATTAACATGAGTTAGTCCGTCCGGGTTGGTATCCGCCGATCAATCCATTATAAGTCCATCCTATTTACTTACTCGTTCGATGTTGTTTCTGGAACTTCTAAGTGCTATCTAAATTACCACTAAATATGTAACCGTTGTTAGCCCTTTATTTCGAGTGAGGATCGGCAATCAACGGCGTTGTGGATAACTAGGACTAGGATATCAGGACTCTCTGTCGCATAGGTAGCGTGAGGTGTGGGTTCGATGTCCACCCGTTACACGAGTCATTGTCATCATCATCCACAGCCTCAATTCATCCACTGCTGGGTACCTATGGGCCTCTATTTTTGACACGCTTTTATTACTTCTTTCATGTTTTTTTTGTAGCTTCACCTGTGCCAATGTCAAAAAATCTTAAAGTTATATTTGACACATTTTCCGGTGTCCGATTTACCTGAAATTTTGCATACAATATGTTTAGTTTGGATGAAAATGCATGGTTAGCTAAGTGGTGTCATTTTAAATTCAATATAGCGGACTCCCAAAGATGGCGGACTAGTTATATTGTATGCATTCCCATGATATGGGTATCAAATGAAAGGGTTTGCTGAGAAAAATGCGAGAAACAAAATAAAGTCACTCTAAAGAGTGTTTTTTTTAAACTATAATATTTTATTTGTGGTACCTGTGCTAGCCTCATTCAGGATGTTTTTCTAGATACCGATAATGGTCGGCAGTGTCGGACTGTCCGGCAGTCCCATTTTTTACGGTCCTATATAGCACGCCATAAATGTATATTCTATCTAGTTTTGCACTATACGTAATTTTACCATTTTACTTTTCCGCATTCCGGAACGTTTTTTTACAAATCATAAGTAAATCATCTGTAGACATCCGATAGTAGTTAAAATAAATTCTTACGTCCAGCCTCAATTTATTATGGTTTATGTAAAATGACCCCTGTCAGGTACCTTTCACTTATAAGGGGATGAACCCAAAATTCTTTTTGTCTTCTACGTCTTCGCACGTAGAGTAATAAAACAAGCGACTGCCGACGTGCCAAGAAACACATCGTCCCTAGCGTAATTACGCGTGCGTGGCGTGTTGTTTCAAAGAGAGCTATACTCTAAATTGTGCCGCGCCGATCCGAGTAAAGTCGAACAAGTGCACAAACCAATCATCCGTTTTTTTCACGCCACATCGGACCGTAAAAAGTAAAATGAAAAAAAAAAAAAAAAAAAATTAGAAAAAAGTAAAATTCCTTGTAGTGCGCAAACGCCCAATGTCGTGTGCCCACCTCACCACCGGACGACCGACATGTCTTTACCCAGTCCTTGGACGCCACTCGGTTACAAAAGTAAAAATTAGAAATTACTGCTTCTATTACCACCTTTTTTTTTTTTTTTTTTTTCGGATGGGCAATCATCATATGATCCCACCCACTCTGGGCGGAGCGGAAGGGAGTGTCAGACTTGTACTGACTAAAACCCATTTATGTTCCTTCTTTGCCCTTTGTGTTCCAGGGCCACGGTATCTCTTTCGAACAGTCCCGCAGCCCTGGCAGTTCTATTACCACCTTAAAACTTAGATAAAAAAAAAGAAAGCTGGTAAAATATTAAACAAATAAATCAGATTTTAAGAAAAACCTGACTAAAAGTACCAATAGGCGTATGATTGCTCGCAAGAAAAGTCTTAGATCACCTAATTCAATTTGTCCATACAAGGCCAGTAAGCTGGACGTAAGTGCACTTAACAGTGTGGGATGTGACCCTTCCATCCAAGGACTGAATACGGATAAATCACTTGAAGGTACTTAACCTCACAGATCAACTCTATTTGCATGCATTATGCGGCATCCGTATGTATACACAGAACAGAATGATATTGCCTGCTGATAAAAAGTAAAAAAGATGATACAAGATACAAGATATTTATTTTATAAAACATGAGTACAGAATTATACAGGTCTTAAAAATAATGAGAGGTAGCTACATGTTTTGCCAATCATGGCGTACAAAATTAGTCGCACTAAGACAACTATTACAATAATTATAAAATCGTTAATAACAAATTAAAACAATAACTTACAAAAAAAAAAATCATCCGATTAAATTAAAATGTCAACAATTTAAATTCAATTTAAGTAAAATACATATTAGAAAAAATAATAACACAGGTACACATTCCAAATTCTATTGCAGAAGATTATCATTCAAAAAGTCATCTACGCTGTAAAAGCACTTTTGATGAGTAAACAAAATTACCAATCTCAGAAAATTTTGGCTGTCTGAAAAACAATTTAAACGATACTTTTATGTCATTAAAACAACATTATAATTATCTAAGCAGTCTTTATAATGTGGAAGTAACAATAACATAATTCCCGTAATCACTCTCCTGTCTTTGTACCTATTTACATGTTTGGGATCGGCACAGCATGTCTTGTTCTTCCATACTTCTCTTCATCGTCGTCATATCAACAGTCACCCGCGTTCTAGCCATTCGTTTTGTCGGTCTACCCCTACTTTTACAGCCAAGCGTATGAATGTTCATACTCAAAACTTTCCTCATAGCTCCACATAACATGCCACAAACAACCGATTTGGTACCACACAACTTTGCGCCGATTTCAGACTCGTTCTTATGTATAGGTACTCATTTCCTATTTTACACATTGTTTAACACAAAATGTAGACGTGATTCGTACCATGTTTGTGTCTAGAACACTCGTATCAATAATTAAAGCTTTAATGGCTCAGTCAACAGCCAAAACTAACTCATTAACATTTATATTGTTAACATTAAAGTCAATTCATTACTGATGTGTCGATAACCTTAATGGTAGGGTAGTAAACAATAACAATAACAATAACATATATTAGAATATAGGCAGACAGAACATGGAAAGCCTTCAGTGCTTTTGAATAAAATTCAATAATAGCAGGATTAAAAGTTTAGAGGCTGATAAGCAAAAAAACCTCATTGATACTCATGCTATATTTGCTGCGATGTCACAGAATATAAAAAACAAATCATCTGATTTTTTAATTTTTTTAAAGGCGATTCAGAAATGAATAATAGTACGAAATTCAGCCAGTATTTCTTAATTAAGACCGTACCAACATTTATAAACAACATTATGCACAGCACAATCAAAACGCACTCGCAGTCCCTCCATCATCGAATCAATAGTCGGAACTAATGCCGCCCCTCAACTGCGGCCAACAGGCAATTAGTGCTAGCCCGCCACCCGCACGGATATCCGTCTACCACGGAGTATGGAGTTGAGTGAGTAGGAAAACGGGTGAAAAACATAACCGGCTGATTTTTTTTAAATACAGTACGAATGAAGAATTGTTGCCGTGATCGTCAAAATAATGTAGCTTAAAGAATTGTCAATTTAAGTTGAATCCTTGTAGATGGACGGAATATTGTAAGCCAAAATGGTTACACAGCACATGTACCTATTTTCTCATTTTTTTTTATTTTTTCTAAAAACTGTGATTTTTTGTTATTATTTTAATTATGTGTGCTTGATGTACTGACGTCAAATAAACTTTATTCTTTCTTTCTTTCTTTCTTTCTCTTTACTGTACTGTAGTCGTGAGGCCCTAGTTACATTTGTCTTTATCTCAAGTTTCCTCATTTGCGATTCTTCCAGACACTTAGACAAAACATGCATGACATAGCGATTATAATCTATTAATTACAAAAAAATATATACTATAGCTTTATTTCATTAAGGATTATAAGCTTAAGCAATACACGTATGATCATTCCATTTTCTACCAACTCCACGGCGCCTATCGATTTGCACGCGGCAATTATCCTTGCGTTATGTCTGGCTATACTGGGCTTCGATTCACAGGCTAAGGATCGATTACCGGTGTTGGTTAGTGACGGAGATAAGCTTACGTGAGCAATAGGCAGGGGTCGTTAGTGAAAATCTATCAGAGAGTTATTTGGAAATGAGGAACTTCAAAATTTGCTAAGAACAGTCGAATGATAATCATTGTAAAAAAAAATCGGTTGTCTGTAAAGTCGGTTTACTGACGATAGTCGAACGTCATAAGAAAATACTGATAGAATGGGTGCATTTTAAAAAAAATGAATGTGCGTTGAGCAATTGTTTTATGGAACGCCTCAGAGCGAGGAAACGCCTCATACGTCATGTTTTTTCGTGCGTGCAGCCGGCTCCATCGAATTATAAGACGTTGTCACGTCAAAAATGTGTTAAGCATAAAATACGGATCTCCAAGTCCTATATTTATCATGAAAATACTTTGCAATTTCTTTCAGGAATATATGCAAACTTGTGTTTTCGAAGAAAAACAAAGTTTTCTATCGAACTTTTGTAACTCAGACGCCAATTCAGCTAAGTGAAATCAATTTACTGCAACAAAATTTTCCTAGCAAATAAGAAAATGTTTTAGTCAAACTACCTACTTAGTCCCCAAAACTAAAAACTTAAGCTCAAAACATAGCGAAAGACTGAAAGCATATGAACATCGTAAAGTTTGCATACTCGATGAACCTAACGGCTTATATTCAAAGTTAGGCGAACGCTCTAAGTTTCGAGACATGCTGCCAATGCTGTCTTTTGCCTTGAGCATTTCTTAATCTAAGCAGACCTTTGTTTACTCCAAATATTCAGTCTAGACTTACTCTTTTGGAAACTCAACCATTAAGCGTTGAAGCCGTTCCAAAACATTTGCTGATCTAGCTCGGCTCAAAAATCGTGGAATAAGCAAGACTTTTTTTTTTCGTTGACAGCGTTTTCGACATTATTTACGGAGAACGTTCCAAAAGTACATTAACACGATCTACGAGCTATAGTTCTGATAGTAATGGCCTTGTTTATAAGGACCTCGAGCACCCTCCACTCAAGATATCCTCTTAAAGAAAAATTCTCGCAGTATTTCGTCCGAACCAAATATCAGTAGATCCCACTAAAGTATTAAAAATAAAACTTTAAATATTTTTATACGGTCCAATACGCCATTTCCTCAACTTCTAGTCGAAGGCTATCGATAAAAATGGTTGTGAAAGCTCAATGGAACGTAAAACGAAATGGAGATTTTCACGTCCCATGTTTAGGTAGAAGGTTCCCGGTTGTATCGGATTTTCGTCTCGAAGTCGATTCCGGGGTAATTCCATTTCGTCGGGATTAAAAAGGGTCTCGCTGCATAAATTGATCGACTAATTGTAATTTTTGATGGAACGTTCTGGAGTTTTATGTATTAAATTCGTGACAGAGGGCTTATGGTGTGCGAGCAAATACATAATAGGATGCTCTCAATAGCGAGGGTTTTATATATAACGTATATTACGTATACTGAATATGTGTATTACGTATATTAATCACGTTTATCATAATTTTATGATTTTTTTTTTTTTTTGGTGTTGGTTTTTTTTTTTGTTGAATATAAATATATTCAGTGTATCTCAACTCGTCTTCATTCAACTCACCTCACAATACAAATATACAGGGTGTTTTTTTAAAGGTGGGCAATACTTTAGGGGCGTGTAGTACTCATGAAAATAAGCAACTTTTACTATGGGACCGACCATGAAATCGCGAAAAAATTATCAGCTGCTCCACACATTATTGGTCGCGTAACTCGAAAAAATGTAGGCCACAGCAGAATTTTTTAAATCATATTTCATAGTTAGCCCCATAGTAAGAGTTGCTCATATTTAAGAGTACTTTACTCCCTTAAAGTATTGCCCACGTTTAACCAAACACCCTGTAGTAGTATGTTTCAAGAACCTTATTTGGAATTTTAGATCAAGTTTCTTATTTTAATAAACATGACCACCATGGTTTATGCAGTGGTGCAATAGACTAGTAGACCCACATTTCGCTAGTTATATTTAAGTGCCATGTTATAGCGGGCGAGTTTAGATTATTGTGTCATCAAAGAGTTATTACTTCTCTATTATAAACAAAGTTTGCTTCAGTACCATGCCTCGTTCATCGCTTACTAATTTTAAGGGTTCAAAAGGACAAAACGGAATCCTTATAGGATCACTTCGCGTGTCTGTCTATCCGTCTGTAACAGCCAATTTACTCCGAAACTACTGGACCTGGATTAAGTTGAAATTTGGTACACATAATATGTAAGTCGGTTACCCAAAGACAGACGTGAAACGTACATAAATGAATTTTAAACATGGGGCCACTTTTGGGGGGTAAATTTGAAAAAGAAAAAAAGAAGTTTTGCTTACTATATCGTGTTACATATCAAATGAAAAGGGCTCTTTTTTATATGGGTCAGATTTAAAACAACTTACGGAATTTAGATAATTTACGTACGGAACCCTCTCCACACGAGTCTAACTCGCACTTGTCCGTTTTTCAGTGTAGTATGTATAATATTGTCTAGAAGGATTTTCAGGCAACCCTACGCCTAAAATCCTCATTACAAAAAATGTCCCGTTGAACGTACTTTTTAACAAACCCGTAGTCGTTCCAATGTCCCAATCAAGATTGATGCCTCCAACACACATGTCTTCAAATACATTGTGTTCGGCGCATGGTAATACAATTTAAAGTTTTGGAGCCCACATGAGCCTCCGTCTGGTTGCCATGGCAACGCCCTCCCTCACGGATTGCTCGCCTAAATTCCCAGTAAACGCACGACGTGTGTGGATAAAGGAAGCAATTTTCCGAGAAGGTGAATATCATTAGCCGATTCTATCTTGCTCCTATTTGCAGATTCCATTAGCTATACAAACTTGGAATCGAAAGCCTTATCATAATTTCGTCTTCAGCGATTTTATGGAAACACAATCCGTTCCATCGCTCGAATTTTTAAAGAAAAAAATTGAAGGAATATTTTTGAAAAGAGAATATACTTGTCTGCATCCGACTTTACATCTTTTATGCAGGACTACGTGAGCAGTCAAGCCCTCTTAATTTTACGAACGGCCAAATAATCCTTTTAATTTTCACGAATGAAAACGTTCATTTATTTTGTTCTGTATTCTGTTCGAATTAATTGAAACTCGAGCACAATGGAATTAATAAGTAACTTCATTCATGGTTTCTGTGTTCATTTTTTTATTTAAATGAATTTCAAATTAAACGACTTTCGTTGCCTGAATCAACCGGTATTACTGTAATTTTTTATTACAGTATACCGTGAATGAGATGGAAAAAATGATCTACTTGCGTTTTGTCCGGATTTTATTGAAGCTTTATTAAAATCTCTATAGACAGACACAATTTCCATCGTTCTAGATTAATTATGGCAAAAGAATTAGCAGGCTGAGAAGGGAGATGGCTTTTCTTTCATTTCCGGTTTCAGCCTCTGGATTGTTTTATAATAGTATCACGAATAATAGTTGTTATAGGTATATTATAGCTGTCATCATCATTTCCACAACACATTTAAGTAATAATTCTCTCTCTAGTGCCTGCCTCGTTGGTCTAGTGGTTGCAATCGCGACTGCTGAGCATGAGGTCCTGGGTTCGATTCCCGGGTCGGGCAAATTGTTATTGGGTTTTTTCATTAGGAATTTCTCAGTAGCAGCCACGGAGTCTGAATTTGTGCCCGGTTGATGGCAATAGGCTCACCCTCTATTACATGGAACTTAAACATAACTGGCGAAATGTGGGTGTACCTACTATTACCTTTGCCTAGCCGTTTGGGGATTATAGGCGTGAGGTTATGTTATATTATTTAAGTAATAAAATAAAAATCCAAAATTATATTCTCTCCCACTAAATTAAACAAACTTCACACCGTAACCGAAACCCACACTGCACTACATAAACCAAACGCTACAGTTTATTTAAAAAAGAGATTCAAATCTTCGGGATTGTCGGAATATATCACGGTGCAATGAAAAAAGAATCGTTCAGCCGGCAGTCGCGTCGGCTCTTCGTTTATTCACCCCCTGTATTTACAGTGGGGATTTTCTGAATTTAGTCGGGATTTTCCCCGCACTATTTGTATCGTTACTTCGTGATAGTTCTTTTTCGATGTCGTGTGCTGTTGCTCTACTGAAAAGTGTGTTAGATTGTGATTTGATTTTGGTCTTCTTCTTAGCGTGTCGATTGCAATCTAGATTGTGTCAGCCCAGGACTGATCGACTAGTTTGGCGCTTTCGGTTGCGTCCATCAGTTCCTGAAGTGAACAAACAACAGGACACGCAGGACACGATATTAAGTGCCCCATCGTTTGTAGAAAAGCACCACATTTACACTGCAGGGTAGAGTCATTAATGAATCTCCACCTGAGCAGGTTTTCCTTGCTGCGACCAACCTGGGTCCGGAGCCTATTTAAAGACTTCCAGGTCAGCCATTGCAACTCATCTCCAGGTGGATTTTGGTGGATTTTGGTTTTGGTAACTCATTGTGTTTCTCTGGGCCTTCGTCAAGTTTCATTGTCGCGGCGCTTTTCTGGTGGTCACCAGTGTTGATTTTGGCTTTCAGGAGTTGCAGTTGCCTGGGAATAGTGTGGTAGGTTAGTCCCAAAATAAAAGCTGATTATCTTTGCTGGTTGATATTATTTTTAATCAGTTTGGTTTTGGGCTCCTGGTAGCCATTTAATTTTTAACCACTACTTTGTGTTGTGAGTTTCTACCATCACGTATCAGGAGAAGCGATCTATTCGGACACCAAACGAACATTCAGTTCCTCTAACATAGTACTTATTCAATCATTGCTATAGCACTAACGTCTTCCATGCCTAAAATCCCAGTCATCATCATCTGCCTGCTCTTTCCCAACTATGTTGGGGTCGGCTTCCAGTCTAACCGGATGCAGCAGAACACCAGTATTTTACATGAAGCGACTGCCTATTTGACCTCCACAACGACACTTCTTGGTAAGACTGGTTGTCAGACTTTCGGGCCACTGACTACTTGGAACGACTGTTAATGAACTATGACAGCCGGGACCAACGGCTTAATTTGCTTTCCGAGGAACGGAGGAAACTCGGTATATAATGGGTTTGTAAACTACCCACGGACCAACCTAGGCAAGCACGGCTTAACCTAAAGATTGACCCGAGCGGCTGTTAATATTTAGCCACGGGTTCCACCAAATCCCAATCTCCCTTAAATCCCAAACATAAAGGGTGAAAATAGACCCTTAACATATCCGAAAGGCACTTGTTCTCCCTGTCTTTGCGATCATTTTTTTGTTCTAGACCATACCTGGGAACCTTCTAGTTACGGAGATATTGGGGGCCAAAGTTCCAACTTTTTCACAAGTTTTTTTTAACTGCTTGTTTTACTTTACGAAGATTTAAGATTTAAGATTTTTACTTTACACACCTCCACGACCCCCGTACTATTTAATCCATGCACCAGCACAATGCTTTGAGTGCTTTCCATCGAGTCCTCCCTTAAAACGTGATTTTTCACCCCAAAAAAAAAAGACGATTCCCAGTAATAATTTTTGCGTAAAGTTACTTAGTTTGATGTACAGAATGCTTGCTTGACGGCTATGTGAAGGGTCTGTTTACACCCTGTATATTCAAAAGAAATCACTTTAATAAAGAAACTGAAAATTCTTTAAGTAGTCAGAAAACGTACCTACAGCTTAACAAACACAAACATTCCAGTACACCCCAATTCCAATTTCAAATACAAACCCGACACTACCCAAGAATTCCAAGACACCTAAGAAACGATACAATACACATAAATATCCTAGTAATACCACACACGATTCTAGGAAGGCTATATCGATAGAATCAGTTATGAGGGTGGAAATCCCCGGTAAACCCACGCTTATACCTACGGAATGGAAGCCAGCATCGCCTTAGACAACGGATAATAGTTTCTACATGAATATGTAATAAAGAACCCGGTGTTCCTAAGTTTTCTATAAAGGTAAAAGCGAATGGGTAAGTTTATTTTTGGTTTATGGTAAAAGAAAACGGATATGAAGATGGAAAATAAAAGTAATGGTAAAAGATACTGCCCATTTTATAGGAAAAATCTTACCTCCTTGGCACAAATGATTAGAAAAAAAATAAGTGTCTTTGAGTCATTACCGTTTAGTCCACTCTCGGCCCCTCGACCTCCAAAAAATAATATGTCCACTGGACCCCTAACTATAGTTTATTCTGGACTGGATTTTATTTTCCAAGTCAAGTTCAAGTTTTAGTTTCCCCGAGTCTACTAATTTAACTTGAGAGTTGGTTAAAACAAATTTAGCTATTACCTGAGTAACAATTTTGCAGTAATTCAGATTTTAGGTAAATCTGAGTTTCTGCAAAATCACTCACAAATAAACTCAGATTTATCTACCTTATATTACATAACTCTTAAGAGTTTTTACCTACATTACTCGCAGCTATTGAACTAAATAAACAGAAAATTATGAAATAAAACGGTCTTTAAAGTCTTTCATTGAACCTTAGGTTTATGTTTAATTATAAATAAACTTGCCTCCAAAAACTAATAATCAATTTCCTGTTTCATATGCTCCATTACAAGCACAAACATCCATTCAAATATTTGTCTCGATACGGGAATTGAACCTGCGACTGATCGCATAAGACGGAGGCGCCATTGACCAATATTTAGCTGTTTCCGTAAATCAAACATAAACTTCTATGTCTTCAATTTCAGAGTGGGATAATAATATTGCGTTAGATATTATTATAAACATGAAGAAGACTTGTTAGTAGAACGGATTATTTCGTTGTCATAGAATAAAAATGAAGGATAATATTTGATTAAACTCAGAAACCCTAGGAAATTACAGTGTCGTGCCTAGGGGCCAAAAATACGGCAAGCCCATAAGGTAAGCGACTGTTCATAAATCTGAACGTCATGTGGAATAGTAGGTTATAAGGGCAAGCCAAGGTTGTAGGCTTGTATGAAAGTACCGCCACTAAGGGCTATTCATCATCATCATTTCAGCCAAAAGACGTCCACTGCTGGACATAGGCCTCCCCCAAAGGAGGGTTTTGCCACAATCGCCACGCTTGGCGGGTTGGCGATCGCAGTACGGTTGTTACAAAAGCACAGAGAACGCTGCTGTCCATTCTCTGGTCCCTTAGTCGCCTCTTACGGCACCCACGGGAAGATATGGGATGGTGCTATTCTTTACGTCCTACACCATGCAGTACTCCGACACCATACAAGGACTAGTACCCATTTACTATTGTTTTGACTATGGTTTTAAATTCTTAGAAAAGGATGATTTGCCTTCACGTATAAAGTGATGCAACCAGCCAAAATCTGGGTCCGTTATTATATGTAGTTCAATTCAATCCTCAATTTTTTTAGAAATTACACCATTTACCCAAGTAATCTCCTAAAACACCTACTCATACCTCACGTCAAAATCTTACAATCAGAAAAGTTGTTTCCGTTACACACAATGCTCCATAAAATTGTAAATTAATTTGATTTATGAAAACAACTAACGTACCCTTTACGTTTTCACCGAAATTACACACCCACGTGCAGGGACGGGGACAGACGAGCAATTAATCTAAATTAGAGCAATAATTTAGCCCTTACCGGTTATTATTCAGAATGGACTGAGCATCAATTCTGCCTCGGTGCCTTCATTCGCTTCGGAGAACGGGAAACAGTTTATTATTCACAATTTGTTTGCGTTCGTGGTCGAAATAAAAGCTGTTTAATCAGCCTGCTATGTACAGGTTTCAATTCAGTTTGTTTAATCAACTCTGTAATATTGTTTGCTTGTGAACAGCGAATAACTGAAAAATAGCCTTTATTTTTTTGGTTTTTCCTTAACACATATCACCCTTATTTATGTACTAAGCTAAAATGAACTATGTCGTTACATTTTTTAAATATCCATTAACATGAGCAAAAACAAAAGAGCAATTGGTGACCATGATGATCCTTTTTTGGCAGGAGGAAATAAATTCCTTCTGTCGTGATTTTTGTACCTACGCACGTACGCACATTTCCAAAGAGCACCAACATGTTTCTTCAGCACTGTCCAATCCAGTAAATGACGATATACCTTTAAATGGAAGCAAAATACAATAATTATACTAGTCACCACAAACCGACAATTTTAATCGTTCTCCACTTGACACGTGCAATTACGAATCCAAGGCGCAACTTTCGAAAACCTATTTAAACTTTACTACTTATAAGTGGGTAGATAATGAAAATTGCATCCTTCATGTCATAAAGAAAAGTTTTTCAAATTTTCTTGTCAAGTTTCGGAGTGACGACAAGATTGATCGTGCTGTCGACACGGAAGAAAAATAGCAATGGCGGACTTTCATGAAAATAAATCAGGATTGTTTTTAGTTGAAAAGATTTTGTGGAATTTTATGATGTTAGAAAAATTGTTTCACGAAGGTTTATCTTAAAGGTTGATATCTACCATCTAGATAATTTTATAATTATTTTATTTAGTGCATAAAATGTTCAATAACATCAAGATCATAATGGGACATACAAGACTATTGAAAAAAAAAAAACATCAACATCACATCGGAAAAAAAAAACTGATAAATGCGAGTTTTCATAAGAACGGAATGTTTTTTTTCCTCAATTGAAGAATTGAAGTCTGTATCAATAGAAACCTATATCACAACATAACGTCACGCCTGTAATCTCCGTCCGGTCAGGTAAAGGTGCACCGAATTGTATACTAATTTTATTTTTTAATATTTCGACAGTTATGTTATTTATTAAACACCTATTTGATTCGGATCTTAATTACCACAGTCGATTTGACACCAAACGAAGGAAACTTATGATTCCTAATGCATTCCAACACAAAACAAACACATGACTAACTTGAACTCATAAATATTAACATAACAAACAGTAAAACGAAATACCCACCTATTGTTTAAAGACAACAAAATACTAATCGAGCCGGTATCTTGTTGGATAGTTAAACATCGTTTATGAGCGGGTTCAGTCATTACCGTGGCGCGTCATTTTAGCAAAACTGTGTAAATTAGTAGTGAACTTGTTTGTGTCGCAGTCGTCCATTCGACGTTTATCGAAAGGTTATCTCATTCGTCGCCGCACAGTCGCATTAGCTGTACAAGACTTACTTGTGCAATTATGTGAAATAAAATCGAAATGCGTCTTCTATTCTCGTTATTTGTATTTTTGTGTCTGCTGTGCGTGTGTGTTTTGTGCTCCGACATGATCATTGGCGATACTGTTCATAGGAAGATGGTGTTCCATCAGAGGGTCAAAGATTTTGCGATACCATTCAAGAAGAGAGTGAAGAGTTTAACGTATACTGATCCGGAAAAGAGGACAATAAAGGTTTGTTTTTTATTTATTTATTTAATAAATAATAATAATATTGACGGTCGTTAGTTCAAGGGTTAAATTATGTTGATTTGTCAAGACAATATTAATTACGTTCCCAATTAAAAATATTTAAAAAAAATGAGCCTTCAAACCATGGACGTGATAAAATGAAATATTCTTCTAGATTCTTCACATTTCTGCGTCATGTTATCGTAAGAACTATTTTTACAATGTACCTTGACCAGTCAACGTTAATTACGTTAACGCTACCTACCTACTTGGACAGTTTACCTTATTTAATATGCAATATTTTATTTGATTTTAAACTATCATGGTCACTAACTTCTTATTGTCCTTTATTTATTCCTATACAAACAAATTACATTTTTAAATATTCCTTAAAAAAACAATATAAAAAAACATTTATTAAAAATATAAAAAATTGTAGCCCACCGGTATCGGGAACAAACTTTATTATTAATACTCAAAAGAACCAACAGTAAACATGGTAAATATCCCGTTTCGAGTATTAAAAATAATATTTTATTTGTTTATCTTGGAGCACAAAATTTGGAATTATGCCCGGTTGATGGCTATAGGCTCGCTCCCTATTAATTGGATTTGTACCTACAAAACTGCCGAAATGTGTGTGTCCTATTTCATGGTTCACCTCTGTCTACCCCATCGGCGAAAACAGACGTGATGTTATGTCATGAATATTAAAAAAACTATGTAGGCACGAATTATGTACAGACGCCACGCCAGCACATCAATGTTTTGTTTATTCATCACGTCTACCATATTATTTACTTCCTAATTTTATTAGTATTTTTTATTCTGATTTTGATTTTTATGCAGTTTTACTTTATTTTTATGTTCAACCAATAACTTGTATGTGTGGTGTAATAAGTTGGTTATAAATGAATAAAAAATAATAATAAACATCAAGCTATTACAATGTGTCAAATTGATTTAATAGATTTTCAACTTTAACGCCAAAGCGTTAGGTCCAAGGTTGATTGTCAGTTTTGGGTAGCTTGATGTGCTAGCATCTGTACAAAAACTTGCTACGTCAAATGGAATCATGCAAACATAAAAAAGTTGTCGTAATAAAATTAATTTGGCTAATCTTATACACATTTGTGCTAGAATTTTTCTTTCATAATACCTTCGCAGCTCCAATTAGACGTGTAGGTCAAGGGTGATCTACTGATTACTTAATCTAAGTTAGATAATCTTGTTTTGTCAATAATCTTTAACCATGATTGATTTTATTGATTAGTGTTTGACTTTTGAACTTTAAGATAGGGTCGTTAAGTTCCATTTGCATTGACAATCGTCTTATCTGAGTATTCATAAAGGACATTGGTCTCTTCCTGTTTACGCAGATGAAATCATACAACAAACGTTCCATGATTTCCAGAATAGATCTCTTAGACAATTCATTAACACATTTCTATGGAAAAACTAAAGTTTTATTGCGAACTAGCACTACGCCCGCGACTTCGTCCGCGAAAATTGTGATAGCTCGGCTAATATGCGTGATATCTTTATAATTATAGCCTATAGCACTCACGAATTATGTAGCTTTCTACCAGTGAAACAATTTTTAAAATTGGTTCATTACTTCCGGAGATTACCCCCTACATACAAACAAATTTTACCTCTTTATAATATTAGTATAGATAGTTTAGATAAAAACAGTTGTTGGTACTTAAACAAAATTACTATCAAAGAAAACGTTTGTGACCCGAAGACAGTTCAAGCCAGTGACAATCAAAACAATACAAAATCAATTTTAAACAAATAACAATAGCGAATATTTTCAAGTAAACAAGCTGATTAATATATCAAACGTGATTTTTTAATACCTATTATACTTTTGTTATTTTAAGCATTATCCGTGCGGTCAGTAAACATACATATGCACAAAGACAAAGTTAGCAGTCATTATAGGTAAATATCGCGGTTTAATGATGAAGTCAGCATTCTAAAATATTCAAATAATAACCTTTGTACTTTGTAATAATATAATAACAGTTGTGCATAATAAACATTGCGAAGAAACAGCAGATTTGAAATACGTTTTAATATTTGAATTCAAAGAGGCGGTAAATAAACAAACCAAAAATACTGAAGTAGATTACAAAGTCATGATCAACAATATTTGACAATGTCCTGACACCTAATTCCTATTTGAGCTACTAGCTGTTGCCCGCAGCTTTGTTCGAGTGGAAATTTTGATGTGTATATGTGAGAAGTAAAAAGTAGCCTATGTGCTATTCCAGACTATAATCTATCTCTGTGGCAAATTTCAACCAGATCCGTTCAGCCGTTCTGGCGTGATTAAGTTACAAACATCCATCAAATCACAACTTTCGCACATTTAGATTATAGTAGTAAGGTGGTGACGTATGATGTGTAGTTTTAAGTGTCCTAATCTACATATTTTGACCAACAACATACAACAGACCAGAGAGGCCAAGTCGAGGTGTGAGGGAGTTTCTTTTTTACCAAATTTGACCTATTTTTCTTTTCCTTACAGGGAGTAGCAGCAATAGACAACGATTTCTCACATGCCAGTGCCAACATAACATCTGGTGGTGTGGGATACTCCTACGTCACAGTCAGAATGAAGAGTCAAAGGCATCACCCGATGAACTTTGAAGTAGAAATATACGTTTAGTCAAATAAAATGGTGGAAGTGAAAACTTAATTGTAAGGGACTGTACAACAGCTTTAAAATGTTAAGTGAGAAATGGTAAAATGAGTGGACAGTTTGATAAAGAAGACAACCTAATGGTGTTCGGGCGCCTTCGACAATTTTCGGGCGGCATCGCGACGGCAGCAATTTCAATCAACACGTCTGTTCCTGTTCTACTTTTCGAGTGTCGCCAGCGTCTTTAATCAATAAATCATTAGATATCCCTTAACAACCCTTTCAAAAGAAGGAGTTTTTGATGATGGGCTTTGACTAAAGACCGCCAAAACTATTCAGAACTTCTTTCGTTCTTACCTATGTCTCTTTCTACATTTCAAATGTAGGAGAATCTTTGTTAAATATTCTACTCTAATGATATAAGCAAGCCAAAAGTTAATGTAAATAATTTTAGTAATAAACATTGTCCCTTTGTATGCTATAACGTACCGGTGCCAAAGGACGGGGATCCCCTACCAGGGTGACTAAGCGACTAGTGTCGCTGTCTCGCCTAATGTCACTATTAGTACCAAACTGACGTATAGTCATTTAGTTTATAGGTCAACTCCATTAGTTGTTTCGATGGTGTAAATGTAGTGATTAACTCTATATGATTCATTAAAACCGTTATAAATAGTATTGATTTTAAGGCCCGTTTACACCACAAACGACTAAATGCTCTGACCTTGTTTAAGACATCGTTCTTTTTCAGTCTTTTGTTTGAAGATGATAGAGATAGAATGATTGTTGAAATGTTTAGCGCTAAACGTAGATAGTGACTTGTGGTGCAAGCGGGCCTTAGTGTTGAAATATTTTTGTACGTTTCTATCATGGGCCAAGTGCCAAAATGATTAAATAGTGCTATGAAACCCACATCTGGCATTAGGAAAACAATTGTCTCATTGAAAACAATAGCTTGTTGCCTTATTTGATTTTCATTGATGTTAAACACTTCGACAGGATTATTATGAATTAGCTATGGACTATTGTGATTCTTTGTTTTTTTAATTCGGGATGTGCTGATCAAAATATTCAAAAAATCAATATTATTTTCATTGGTAATGGTAAACAATGCATCGATTGTGTTAACGTGGTCTTAGTCAAGTTCAAGAGCTATCACTTTCATCATTGTGGCATTGACACTGACAGCTCTTGGATTCGGTTAAGATAGATATGTTGAACGCGTTTAGATTTCATTGGTGATATTCGCCTTTAATGGTGATTACAACTATTTATCCCGCGTTTACCCAAACTACAGATGTTTGTAAGTACATAAATAAATACAGATCAAATATTTGTCAATTTTTTATTTTTAAACATAATCCTTCTGAGATTGTATGTTAATTAAATATAAGTATGTAGCTCGTTATGTTTATATTTATGTTAAGTACGAAAATAGGAATGTATAAGTTATGGCAGTCATTATTGAATTAGGATGTGGGCTAGATGCTCTCGAAATATCTTCGTCAGTCATTCTCCTAATAATATTCTGTTTAAGGAATATTATATAAACAGTAGCTGATTCGATGTCGAGAATTTTGTAACCTCATACATAATTATATTGACGATTGCCCAATATTAATACATTCAATAGAAATAATCTTTAGGAATGTTTGCTAAGAATGTTATATTATGAATTATTAATAGTTCCTTGAGTTACGTATATTATGTCAAACCAATTGTATAAATAGGTAGGTTTCTATATAAGGTAAATATAGAAGTTTTATAAATATGATGTTTAATGAAATACAAATAAATTAATAGAATGTGATGTTTTAATTGCCGTATAACTTTTTTTTTTTTTTTTGGTATATCATCAAATGACCGCCCCACTCTGGGCGGAGCGGAAAGGAGTGTCAGACTTGTACTGACTAAAACCCATCCATGTTCCTTCTTTGCCCTTTGTGTTCCAGGGCCACGGTATCTCTTTCGAACAGTCCCGCAGCCCTGGCAGGCATCGGCCCTTCCAGACCCCTACATCGTTGCTGACATCTCTTTGAGGCGCGCGTGGAACACGAACGCGCCGTCGACACGGCCTGTCGTCATAAGACGGCCGGACGGCGAACTAGCCCATAGCTCGCCGTCTGCCGTATAACCTTAAACCTCGTAAGGGTTATGGCAAGAAAGGAGGTGCCTGATAAGATGACGAGTAATAGAGAAGTATGGAAGAAGAAGACACGCTGCGCCGACCCCAAATAAATTGGGATAAGGGCAGGAGAATGATGAATTGATGATGATAACCTTTGCACAGCCTACAAGAGGTTTCATGGAAACTGTTACAACCATAAGTTTCCAAAACACACTTAGTGACAAATAACTGGCCCATGCCAGTATGTTATTTAATAACCAATTTCCCGCCCTCGACTCTTTCAATATGCAAAAGGATGACATGCTGCACCTCGTCTGAACAGATTTTTGGGAATTTTAATATTTATGACAGCAAGTAGATGAGACTATGGGGGCTTCGGTTGGAGTAATGTTCGGAAATTGAGGTGTATTTATCCGTCTTTATGACTGAGGGTTTGTCCACTCAAGCCAGAGTATGTAGCAGGAGCGAAGGGTCAATTTTTGTAACAGGTAAGCCGGAGTACACATCTTTAATCTGATTATGTTATTTGTCTATAGAATACTGACTGTGCCATTTTTCAAAGGGAATCCGGTAGGAATCGAGTTGTATGGAACCTTTGCCACGGGTATGTAGTCAATTAATGTTACCAAGAGCTTCTGAAAACACGATATTTTATTTTCATACTTTTGTCACAATTGAGCAGACTACAGGTCCCAGGCTCCCAGTTCCCAGCTGTCATTTGTACTGACAACTGGTCTGACCAAAAGGTATCGTATTACCCAGTAACTGATTTGTGGAGGTTAGACATGCAGTTGCTTCATGAACAATACAACTGCTGGTTAGACTGGAAGACGACTTCAACGTACACAGAGACCTTCTAGGAGAATTAAAAAAAATATTGGAGTCCTGAAATCAGTTTTTAATACCTCAAACAATAACCCTTTGTTAAAAACAAACGATAATTGTTTTTTTAACAATGGGTCATGGAGGAAGAATAGCCATATTTTTCATAGCATATCGAAGAAAATTAAGAATCTAAGTAAATCAAGTCGAACACAATCAATTATTATTCTAAAGACATTCCGTCATTCAGTTTATATATTTTTCAGCGCCCACCTTCGTCTATACGCAGAAGGCATAATTGATAACTCCATATACCCTGCGTATAAGCAATATATGGTTATCTCCAGCTCTATACAGAATTCCCATCACGTCCCTTTCGCTCAGATTTTCGTTGATGTTAATTTCATGCCCGTCAGTCCCGGAATACATTGTCGTATATTGGCAACCAGGAATTTGGTTTATTATTCGAATTACATTATTATACTCTCTCGTTTTTGTTGAAATTTAATTTTAACCTAGATTGGTTCGATGAGCCATCCATTTGTGTGGTGACATTATTTTATTCATGAGTATCGATAATGCTCCTAATAATTATGGCGATTCTTATGAATGTACGGTTTTTTGCACGTTTTTCAATGGTCCGGCTATTTTTAAAGTAACTTTACGTGCACTTTGTTTGCTGTAACGATGATCGAGAAATTGTGAATGTGACAAGCTTCTGCTTCTTAGGTCTCTCTGCTATGAGGAACAGTTTGTAGAACTTTTGGTGTGCTGTGAAGTTTTCTTCTCAATTCAGTGATTCTATACAGGGTGTAAGGGACAGCCCTCCACAAACTGACAGGGTGCATTGAGCTCCTTATTTTGAATCATATTTCACCGCAATTTTTGACCGGGATTTTTTTTTTTACTTTTTTTTTTCAGTTACTATTCCTTTATTTCAACGTAAAATTACATTCCCCTACGCAGCATTCCATCTATGTAAATAATACGGCTAAAATAAAAAATCCAACAATGGATGTTGAAATAATCTAAAGAACAACGCGTGAAATCAGATGTGCACTTCCTGCCTACTACAGAGTTAATCGAACTCGTCATCGCGCTTGCCGTTCGCTACGTGCGTTTTGCCACGGTACCGATACATTGCGTATGAGGAAATAAAACAAATTACATTTATTGGATCCCCATAACATTCCTGAAATAATTTCTTGTACTGGTCATCTTAGTATGATATACTGAATTTACCCCATCAGTTTGTGGAGGGCTGTCCCTTACACCCTGTGTATTATTTTTCCGAGCTCTGTGACTTTGACAAAACATTGTTCTGAATTGATATTGAGCTTGGCAGGGCAGACCTCAGGCTGGACACTATGAGATAAAAAAAAAAAATGTCAATAAGTAGACATACATTTATTTCTACTCACATTATTCTGAAAGAAATGAGTTAATTTTTAACACTTAGGTACAGGTCGTTTCAAAAATCATAACACGACAAACGTTTTATCCAAAGTATCAATAAAAACCTCTTTGATATCACGAAACGTGTGGAAAATACATGAGGACTTATAAAAGGGGAACAGCTTAGGACGGACGCCTCGGTTTTTGCGCGTTACCCTGCTAATAAATCAGGGTAGGCCACTGCCCGGTGTGGTCAACTGACGTGGATTCACGAAGGAATAATGCTACGGGTGGATTTAATCATGGAGATTTTTATGTTAAGTTTCTTGTTTTACATTTTCTTTGTCATCATCGTAATCCACGGCCTTTTTCAACACAATGAAAGGGTTGTGTTACTTTTCAGCAGTTTTTTTTGCCTTTGACAGTATGTATTTTTTCTTTGTATAAAGGGTGTAAATAGACCCTTAGCATAGCCGAAAGGCATTTGTTCTGCCCGTCTTTGCGATCATTTTTTTTGGTCTAGACCATACCTGGAAACCTTCTAGTTACGGAGACATTGGGTAAAAGTTCCAACTTTTTCACAAGTTTTTTTTTAACTGCTTGTTTTTAATGTAAGATTTTTACTTTACACACCTCCACGACCCCCGTACTATTCAATCCATCCATCAGCACAATGCTTTGAGTGCTTTCCATTGAGTCCTACCGTAAAACGAGATTTTTCACCCCAAAAAAAAAAGTTGATTCCCAGCAATAATTTTTGCGTAAAGTTACTTAGTTTGATGTACAGAATGCTTGGTAGACGGCTATGTGAAGGGTCTGTTTACACCTTGTATGTTCTTTTTATGCTGATATTGGTAAAACTGTTAAGTTTGATTAATCTTTGTATACTTGAAGGGTCTAATCCATTTTCTTGAATATAAGATGATTTCCAATGGCCACCTACTAGAAGAATGTATGACATAATTGGGTATGAACTGACAATCAAATCGTCACCACAAAGTGAAATAAATAAAAAGTAGACTTCATTATCAAGCAAACATTCTTTCTTAAAGAATGTTAAAATAATTAAGATAACTAACAACCCATTTTAAAATTATTATTCTAATGAGAGTTTAACAAACAAGTTCAGTCGCATTTTTTATCATCTTTTAATTAGCGAGCGGTTATTAATAGATAAGTGCTTGAGTACAGTATCACCACTTGTTGGAAGGGGTATTGGATTTATGGCATGTGGCTGTAATTAGAAAAAAAATGGATAAAAAAAGGACAAGGATATAATAAAAAACTTTCTGCGAAAAAAAACCGACTTCCAAAAAACACTAAAAAAGTATAAAATAACTTTACTTTCGGAAGTCGGTGACCTCGTTTGTCTCATTGACTTTTTTGTCACCGACTTCCGAAAGTAGAGTTATTTTATTTAGTGTTTTTTGGAAGTCGGTTTTTTTTCGCAGAAAGTTTTTTATTATACCCTTGTCCTTTTTTTATCCAATTTTTTTCTAATTACGGCCACATGTCAAAAGAACTACACAGCACTATAAAGACCATTTTTGTAGTGCAAATGTTATCAATGATGTGCTGTTAGTCGTAAGTACCTCATTTAGAGGTAGCCAGACAACATTGTTTTGGTTATAAATCTATTTATATTGTTTACATAAATTAGGTAAACAATGCCATTAGTTGAATTCACAGTAAACATTGTGATTTCGGAACCCGTTGTTTACCGTACTGTAAATTATAGTGTAATAGTTTAAATGTTTAGTTCGAATGTTTAGTTTCAATAGCAGTCTGTTTTGTTGTTAGTCAGTTGCCCCGTACTTGCTCCGAATTCCAACTTTAGAAATAAATCATTGTTTTTGTTCAATTTTACTCAGTAGTTCACGATTTCTTGTCGACAAATAAAACAAACTCTGCAACATTTACCTCCAAATCCTGCTTAAACCTGGTAAGCCCCAAATTTTCTAGGCGTTCAAACAAAGTAGACTGTTTAGCCTAAATTAGGTACTACGAGATCTCAAACAAAATCCAGTCACAGTTTCATGAAAAAATTCCCACGTTCAAAAGAACCAGCGTCACACATTCATACATTTGTAAACAGGCATTACGACAAAAATGGCGTGAAATAAAAAAAAAGCCGTACAGACAACGCCCGGAATATTTACGTTTATATATTTCATCAAAGAGACAAAGAGGAAGTTGGCGCGAGGGATAAACAAAAAGGATAGGGTAGGGTAGGGTTTTCCCTCCCTTATTAATGTAATAACTGACACTTTGTTTTATGCGAGTTTGTACTTAACTATAGTTCGTTTGTGGACCGCGATTACTGAGATGCTCGTCGCGGCGTGAATTTTAAATTACTAATTTGCGGAAACAGTAAAGGTGCGAGAAATTAGTTTGTTAAGGAATCATTAGCTCGCTTTTGTAAATTATGAAGGAGTTGTTCAGTATTTCTTGAAAGTTTTTGTGGGGTTTGAGAATGAATGAACTCTAAAATGTTTTTATAACAAGCTTAGATATTCATTAGAAACGATTATTTTAGGTAAATTGCGTGAGTAGCTACAATATATATGGGCCCATCATAATAAACAACTTTCCCAAAGAAACTCATAGCCGGTTCATAAAAAAATAAATGTAGCCTTTCGCACCCATCGAAACAGTGCGTGCGTCTACTGTTGTAAGGCCCGGATTCCACCAAACCGGAGACGAGCGGAGACACATCTCAAAAAGCAAGAAGCGGAGAGGAAAGGAGACGCGTAAAAACTAGGATGTGTCCACTGAAGCTGTGCGGAGATATGCAAAGCGGAGGGGGGAGGACAAGTGCAAAGCGGCACACCGCTCACCGTTCGTCGCTCACAGCGCACCGCTCACCGCACGCCGCACACAGTACACTGCTCACGACTCTGCTCGTCTCTGCTGGCCTAAACAATTACGAGACTTCTCCTCTCCTCTCTGCTCAACCGTTTCCACTAAAGCTAAGCGGAGACGAGAAGTGTTAATAACGAAATTCTATTAGTGGTTAATAATACATCTCCTCTATTCTTGTCTCGTCTCTGCTTCGGGGGAGTCTGACCCTAAGGCTGCCTGTCCATTGAAGCGGAGCGAGGCAGAGGAGCGGAGAAACGGAGAAATATTAACCAATAGGATTGCATAAAATCTCTGCTCCGCTCCAGTATGCAATCCTATTGGTGAATATTTCTCAGTTTCTCCGCTCCGCAGCCTCGCTCCGCTTCAATGGACAGGCAGCCTATTGGTTTTATTTTCTAGACAGGTTAAGATAGTATTAAGGACTTAGTCGGATCTAAACGCGATCCCTAAGCTCGTAGGTAATTGGTTTTCTGCTAGAATATTTTCATTTTCGTCCGGGGAGTGGAAATGCACCCGATTAATCGCGATAAGATCTACCCTATCGCATTGAATTAAGTTCCTACAGGCGTGATCGATGGTATAATGGACATAGAATAAAAGCTACATTCCATAGAACTTTTGTGCTTTATTTGGTTTAGTGGTCACAAGTGCAAATACTGACAATGAGGACCAGGGTTTGATTCCCATGTCGGGCGGTGTTATTTATTTTATGAAAGGCATATATTTTTATTTTAAACATTACGCCAATCACGAAGTACACAAAAAAATATAAGAAAACCGAGAATGACTCGAATTAACTGGCATAAAAAAAAATATTGTGTATTTGTGTTAATTGGTTTTCAAAAAAATCAAAAAATCAAAATCAAAATCAAATAATTTATTCGCATAATATGGGTCAACATAGATGGTAAATAAATAAATGTTACATTACACAATATAACATTAAGGATCCTCATAATAACCATTTCTGGTATACGAAACATAAAATAAAGCCTTTTAATATAAAATAATAACAATAAAACGGAATGGATGACATAACTATACATTTATACTCTTTTTATTTTTGTTGGATAATAATTTAACTAGGTATTATTGCACTAGAATAGGAATATAGCGAGGTTTTACAATAATTTTCTATTCTTATAACTAAGGTATTCCTGGGTCGTGTAAAAACATTTATTGACTAACCAGGCGTACAATTTTTTCCGGAATATAGTAATGGGTAGGTCTTTCAGTTCACTAGGTAATTTGTTAAATAACTTAATTGACATGGGGTAAGAGTTTCTTCTATAAAGATCAGTTTTTATGTTTGGCAAGGGAAAGCTATTAGGATACCGGGTGTTAAAATTACAATAGTCACCAAAGGATTTGTATAGGTACTGATGTGTTTTGATGAAAATACAAGACTCAAATATATATATGGACGGTGCTGTTAGAAGATTTAGCTTTTGGAACAATGGTTTGCATGAAGTTAAAGAATCAACGTTACAAAGTGCGCGAATGCACTGTTTTTGAGCCAAGAATACTCTATTAAATTCTACTGAGCCACCCCATAATAGAATACCATATCGTAGGTTGGCGGCTACATATCCATGATAGGCTTGTAAAGCAGTTTTTTGGCTGGATATACGTGTAAGACGCCAAAGAGCGTAAACATACCTGTTTATTTTGTTACAGATTTTATTTATGTGTAACTTCCATGAGATCTGACTATCTAATGACATCCCAAGGAAGACTATACTATCGGATTGAGCTATATTGTTGTTATCGTATGAGATAGTTAATTTGTAATTACATTGTTTTCTATTGTAAAATTGAATTATTCTAGTCTTGTCTATATTAACTTTTAAATTATTGCACTCTAGCCATTTGATAATGCTTTGAACAGCTTCGTTAACTTCTTTATTGTATTCATCAAATGTAGTATTAGGTTTTTGTGGAATGACTAACGATATATCATCTGCAAAAAGGGTACAGTGATGATTTGTCACGTTAGGCAAATCGTTGATGTAGAGTAGGAATAGAAGTGGGCCTAAAATACTACCTTGTGGGACTCCGACTCTGTTATATGCGAGTTTCGATTTATAAGCTAATTCTATACTCTCGTAATTCACATTGTTGATTTCTACATATTGTTGCCTATTTGTGAGGTAGCTTTGTAACCATTTATGTGCTATACCGCGAATACCGTATGCATAGGCTTTTTGTAGCAAAATATCATGATCGACAAAATCGAACGCTTTGCTCATGTCGAAGAACGCTGCGCAGGTGTTAATACCTTTATCAACATTTTCTGACACCTTTTTTATTAGTTTAAAGGCGGCTAGTGTAGTAGATTTTCCTTTCTGAAAACCATGTTGTTCGGATTTGAGTATATTGAATTTATTAAGGAAAGATGTTAACCGTTTAAACATAACTTTTTCAATAATTTTGGCTAGTGTAGGTATGAGGGCGATCGGCCTATAGTTGTTAGGTTCTGTTTTATCCCCTTTTTTATAAATCGGTTTTACAACTGATGTTTTTAGTTTGTCTGGAAAAGTACCCTGTGATAAAGATAGATTTATGAGATGACATAGTATTGGTGCTATTAAGTGTGCAGTTTGTTTTAGAATTTGAGTAGGTAAGTTATCATAACCTACCGATTTTGTGTTTTTTAAAGACAGTATAATTAGGTAGATTTCGTATGTTGATACTGGAGTTAAGAATATGCTAGCGTTATTAGGTTCTACTGTTCTAGATAAAGGTTCTATATATTTTTTATTATGACGCGGTTGACTTTTTGTCAGCCCAATAAAATAATTATTAAAGGTATTTGATATAAGTTCAGGGTTTGTTATGGTTTTATTGTTTAAATTTATTTTGTTTATTTGTTGCGTATTAAATTGATTGCTTTCTTGACTTTTAATTATTTTCCAGGAATCCCGACAAATATTCTTAGATCCCATTAATAATCGATCATTGTTGAGTTTCTGTGCTAAGTTTATACTTTTTTTTAATATTTTGTTATAAGTGAGATATTTGGTTTTATAAGACTGACGTGTAGATTTACAATTGTATAGATACCTGAGCTTTCTTTTAGTATTGAAAGCAGATCTGAGGCCTTTGGTTATCCAAGGCTGATTCTTTATTTTAATATTAACTTTGATTTTTTTTACTGGAAAACATAGATTGAAGAACAGTGTGAAGGTATCATGAAATATTTGAAAGGCCTTGTTTAGGTCCGGTTGATCATATGCCTCGGCCCAAGAGAGATTATTGATGCATTCAGTGAATTTAAGTATGTGGTCCGGGGAATAGTCTCGTTTTAGAACATACCATTGCAGTATAGGGGTTATTTTTTTGTTTACGGTGAGGGACAGTGTTTGACATGTGTCGTGGTCTGATAAGCCTGAGGGTATAACTTTACCTTCGGCAGTGGGGTCATTGCTGATAATTTGGTCTAAGCATGATTCTCCTCTTGTCGGTTCATTTATATGCATTTTAAAGTTGTAATTTTGCAGTAATCTTAGATAATCTTCACGTACTGTTGAGTGTTTAAGGATGTTAATGTTAAAATCGCCCACTATCACAATTTTCTTTTTAGTTTTAGAACGGGTTTTGTTTAATATGAGCTCTAATTTTTCTAAAAATATACGAGGGTTAGAATTTGGTATTCTATAAATACATATTAGAATGGATTTATACTGTGGAAATTCAACACCACAGCACTCAAAAGTAGTTTCAGAAGCAATGTCTTTAAGCCAAGTTATTTTATTACAAGTTAAGTAGTCCTTACACATTATACAAACTCCGCCTCTCTTCTGCTTGACTCTAGAGTAAGAAGACGCCAGCTTATAGCCATTAATATGTACGTTAGGTTCTTCACCACATTTTAGGAATGTTTCGCAGATACAGATTATGTCCATGTCGCTTTGTTTAGTTCTAAATTCTGATAAAACTATTTTTAATATATCTAATTTAGATTTAATTTCCTTTCAGGAATTTCTCAGTAGCAGCTACAAAGTCTGGATTTGAGCCCGGTTGATGGTAATAGGCTCGCCCTAATTTCTCAGTAGCATTTACGGAGTCTGGATTTGTGCCCGGTTGATGGCAATAGGCTCGCCCCCTATTACATGGGGTTTAAAACAACTGGCAAAATGAGAATGTACAACACCTCTGCCTAACCCTTCGGGAAGTACATGCGTGATGTTTAGCCTCTGTGCTTTATTTGTTCAAACATTTCCTTTACCTAAAGCTGCAAATAGTCGGAACAGTGAAAATTGACGATATAAGCATTCCGCTTCAATGTTCCACGAACGAAACGCTCCAAGATTTCCCTGATACAGTTTATTTCGTGAAACAAAACAGAATGCAGCGTCACGCCGCGGGAAGCCTTCACATCCGAGACAGGAGTTCCCTCCAATCGCAGTCCAACTATCGTCTACGTTCCATATCAGCCGAACGTTCCAAACGTTCAGGAATTTCCAATAATACCTTTCCACTACATACACTTGGCACCTAACAAAAATATTCACAAATAACGTAGACTTTATTTCTAAGAAGCAAGGTTAAAAATCGCTTGCTCCATTACATCGGACAAGCAAATACAATTTTGCGAAAGGACTTTCGCGATACTAAAGGTAAAATTCGAAAGAGTTTCCAGCTCTGAAAGCTATGTTGTTACCAGACCAGCATTAGGTACTTCGCGACGGTAAGGTTAAATCGTTGGCAGTAAAAAGGAAATTGCTTCAGTAATGGAATTATTTTCTTAGGACGCTCGGTAAAAAATAAAATTATGCTAAGAAACGTGAATCATTTTTCATTTTTCTTCAAACGGGACAGGCTTAACGACTTTCATAGGAAAACATTACCTACGTCGATCTAGTTTGATGGAAAAAACTAATTCTACATAATGGCTGTATTAACAAAACGTTGTTGCAAATTGAATGAATAATTTGCGAATAGTTTTACTTCTATGGGATTAGTACTTGGTTTTTTAACAGGAAAAAGAATCTGATGTAAAGATATCTATACAAATAAATAAAATTGAAGTGTTTGTTTGTAATTTCAAAATAACAGCTTTTTACTATATGTGTATGAAAGTATGTAAATGTATAATGAATGATAATTAATTCTAACAAAAAAAAACATGTTTTTTAACATTTTTGTCTGTCTGTTTGTTTGTTTCGGCAAATCTCCGAAACGGATGGACCGATTTTGACGGGACTTTGACTAGCAGATAGCTGATGTTATAAGGAGTAACATAGGCATACTTTTATTTTAAAAAAAGAATTAAGGATCCGTGCAAAAAAATTTAAACCCTTGCAATCTTGAAACAAAATCCGATTCAAATAGAGAAGCAATATTTAGAAAAAATAATTTCGATCGAAGGTCGCGGGCAAAAGCTAGTTTTTTCATATAAGGAAGTTTATTCAAATTCTCTTCGTTGCGAAACATTACTTAGTCAGTAACAAAATAGGTCAAAATTGTTTAATAGATTTAAAACCAACTCCAGGTCATCGTTTCAGCGAACATAAAAAATGTTTACACTGAGCACGTCCGAGACTAGCTTTTATAAAGACGTTTCAACGAGGGCCGATTGTATTGAAAGGGAGTCATTAACCTATTTCTTCGTACATATTTTTAGCCCATTCACGGCTTTGTTATTGAACTGTGCTATCAGAACATTGAACTTCCTGCTCCGTCTTGGTAATAGATGAATAGTAGTCTTTATAGTTTATAGCATCGTTTGATTTGTTGACTTTGCAAGTTATGTCAGTTTTGTGATTGGAAAATTTTATGGAGATGGGTCTGTACGTTTTATTGGTTGGTTTTGTATTTAAGATTGTTTATTTTGTAATGTTTGAGGAAGACTTTCTGTGGGATGTATTCGACAATAGCAGATAAACATGTATTTATATTAGTCTGAGATTTAAAGAAACCATTAGGTAAACATTTTAGCATCAAACTGAAGTAAAATTTTCTTGGAGGTAAGAGTTTTTGTATTGCTTCAAGTACCGTACTTTTTTATTCTAGTTGCTGAGCGAGCTTCTGTCATTGACGTTTGTTGCCAATAAAATTACGTCGTCAACCCAGCAATAACTGAAAAATAGTACCTCATCATCTGCGTAGCCTTTTCCCAATTATATTGTGGTCGGCTTCCAGTCTAACCGGATGTAGCTGACATGGAGCGACTGCCTATCTGACCTCCACAACCCAGTTAGTACAGGGTAATAGATACCCCTGGAAAATGTTATAAGCAGCGTCAAAAAGACACAATACACTACCTGCTTGAAACTTAGTAATGTACATGTCAACAACGACAAAAACTATGCTGCACACGAATATTTAAGTACCAACACCGAACTTCGGCAACATGAAGTCCCTTCCTCTTGACAAAGTTCTTACTCAATGTCTTGTACCACGTCATATCAAACTCCCATCGTGCCTTCTACAAAGCGGTTTTAATCTTCCTATAAAACGTTGACAGAGGCGGGGACTGGTTGAGAAGCTAATTGTATAAGACTTGGGGGCCATCCATCAATCAGGCTCTGTCGGGGACCGGGTAGAGACTAATTTGCCCGTTTGTTTTGCCCGTAAGCTCGCGGCTTGCCCGCTCACTGATAGATGTTTGATTACGGACTGACGCGGCCGGTATTATTAGATTTGTGATGGCATTGTGGATGCGGGTTTTTAGAGTTGGAATTGGTGGCTAATTAGCTTTTTTTTTGTCTCAGTATTACTTGCCACTGAAATTACCTATGTAAACTTTGGCGTATTTAATCTGGTCATACCAAATTTTCTGATAAGGTCGTCACGAAGGTTGTACTTGTATGTACAAAAATGAACCTATGCGAAAACCGATATCGATTTCGTCGTCGAAGTTCTAACACCATATAAGTAAAGTTTTTGGCGGTTTTGACAATTTGATGCCGTCTGCTAGAGAATCGGAAGACGCATTGTTTCAACCAATGAGAAACAAGCAACGTCTCTCTAATTTGAAGTGAACACAAATCAAAAAATGGTTTTGTACAATTACGTTGAGTAGGTATAATTATGCAGTTTTCTCAATCTCCTCTAAAGTCGCTATTTTTGACTTTCGTGGTGTTAGAACTTCAGCGATGATATGACAATTCAATTAGTGACGGACAGTAAAAAGTAGCGCAGGTAAAGAGCCATCTAAATTAACTAGCTAATAGACCTTGGAACAAGATCCGTGATTATTTTGATGATACAATATTTTTCAAACAGGTAGAACGCTAATCTTGCCTCTGAGGGTATTTAAGTTCTACATAAGGAACCTAAATTAACAAAACACCATCACACCCAACAATTTTCAATCCACACGACATAAAGACACCAATAACCAACCAAACATTACTGACCACAAAAGGCTGTGTTTATCTTCGTTATCATAAAACCGTGGTTAGCGGTATCGGTGCACCTATCCAACATCACGAAGCACTAAAACACAGTGAAACAAAGACGAACTTTATAACTGCAGGGGATCCCGACAGGCAGGGAACCATCAGCCTTCGAAATAGCACCCATAAAATAGTTACAGCCGAATAGGGAATAAGGGAGGGAATGTATTCATTGAGATAGGTACGCGAATTTGCGATATGGAGTAATTGCGGGATTAAAAGTCGGGATTCGATCGGGACGAAGCTAAATCCACTTTCTTTGTAGAAGGTATGGTGTAGGTAGTGAATCAAATTTGAAACTTATTCTGATATATCTACTACTAGCTGTTGCCCGCGACCTTCGTCGGCGTGAAATTTTCGCCTATAACCTTTCTCGATAAATGGGCTATCCAACACTAAAATAATTTTTCTAATCGAACCAGTAGTTCCTGAGATTAGCGCGTTCAACCAAACAAACAAACTCATCAGCTTTATAATGTTATTATAAGTATAGATATCTAAGCCTCTTAGAATAAAGTTGTAAATGATTGTTATTTAATATCTAATTATCTACTTAGTAATATGACAAAAAAAAATTTCAAGTGCTGTTTCAATCTTGAGTTTACAGTCAAAACTTATTAATCACTTTCAGTTATATATTTTCTGTGAACCTAAAACAAAAACGGAAGCTTTTCAAAGCCGCTTTCATCGTATTAAGTTCATTTCTACTGGTAACATTTTTCTAGGATTAATTGAATACTTCATTGTCCTTTGTGCGTCAGTTTTTTTGCAAATAATATCCCACAGTGGAATCAAAGGGGATTTTTAATGGATGTGCACCTGGATTTTTTCAGTAGCCGTCTACGGTTACGTACGGTTAGTTTCAGTGAAATAGTGGACCGACTGAAAAATGCTTCATATGAAGGCTTTATTGGCTTTTATGACTAAAATGAATGATTTACAAACATGTCCAATTTATTTTTCCACGTTTTATTACGAATAGTTTTTCAGGTTTATGCGAAAACAATTTTATCAATTCATTGAATTTGATAAGCTATTACTTTTGCCTAGATGTAAAAACGAAGGTTTTTGTGTGTTATTTTCACATCAAATATTAATATTGAAAACCCTACATTTTTAATTTTAATTTTTTTTTATTGTCGTCGTTTTTTAGTTGTTTATATTTTCTTACTTTAGCCTTATTTTTATCATTGGTTTAGTTCTAGCATATAATGTAAATAATTTGAAAATTAAATTTAATTGGATTTCTAAAAAAAAAAATATTTGATGTGAAAATAAAAAGAAAAAAATTGAGCACAATATTTTTCTAAGGACTGGTACTGCTCCAGTCCAATAAAGACCAGTCTTTTAAACAAATATAGATCGTTTTCCCTTCCTCTTTCTTTAACCAAACGCAACTTTTTTTAACGCACCCCTATTTTCTTTGTCTACTCAAAACAATTCAGAGAACAAGCCCGGAAAGTTTTGTGTAAAGCAATATAATGAAACTTTGGTTATATTAGAGGCTGCGTTCGCATCGGTAACACAATCACGAACCACTTTGAGAAACTTGACGAAGGCTTTTTGGTAAGGGAAAGTTGGCTAGCGACTGGTGTGTCCCTCACATACAAATGACTCCAAATGGAGTAGGAAATGTAAGGGAGAATTATAATCTAACGACATTGCTGAAAGAAGTGGAGTCGTTGACGGTTCCGCTTGCTTGCAAATTTTCGATGGGGCGTTTGAGGCTCCTTAGCAAAATTAGGTCGATTGTGTGGTTGATTGCATTGTTTGTTGTTTACATGAATGAATGTATTTTATCATTAGCTTGTTCTTGAAAAAAAATAATGGTCCGTGGGTGTATGGATGACCACCCATTCATACCGAGTTTCCTCCATGCCTCGGAAAGCACGTTAAGACGTCGACCCAGGATGTCACTTGTAGATCTTTGACAGTCGTTACAGGTAATCAGTGGCCCGAAAGTCTGACAACCATTCTTACCAAGAGGTATCATATTGCACAGTACAAACTGGGTTGTGGAGGTCAGATAGGCAGTCGCTCCATGAAAAGTACTGGTATTTAACTGCATCCGGTTAGACTGGAAGCTGACCTCAACGTAGTTGGGAAAAGGCTAGGCAGATGATGATGATGGTCTTAAACAAATTAAAAGACGTTTTTGGTGCACTCTGTTGTCTTATTAGTTCATCGTGTCGTATTCTACGACGACTTTTGGATGTTAAGTCAAAGGATTAGTGGTGCCTCTTGCTTAAAAAAGCAGTGTGATGTAAAATTTACACTTCCCTTCTCCTCTTGGGAGAACATATTATACTCATTGCTAGTACATATACAAGTATATAAGAGTAACTAATGTAAGATCTAAGCACTAATATTTTGGGGTAGTTCCTTTACATCATTCTTGCGTTTCAGACCCATAAAAAACGGCTAAAAGACTTACATGGGCCTACTTGATAAATCACGGCTCTAGACTCACATAAAACAATAGTCAAACCCAGAACAACGACCTGTAGGCCATACAAAATTGTTCCGTGCGGGGATCGAACCCGCAACACGCGGCGCAGCAGCCAATCGCTCAGCTAATGCACCAACTGTGCCGTCAACCAATTCAACCTTTAGTAATAATTTCTTGTTATCAAAATTCGTAAAGGAAGACAGATATATTTTTATTTATTTCGCAAAAATAGTCTTCGCCTTTCATTTTCTCTCATGTGCCTAATTGCCCATTTTAACGAGCTCCGAAATTAAGTGTTTCTGTTACCTTATGTGTTTCACCACTACAATTTGTGAGGTCGTAAAAAATGCTGGCACGTACCAGGGCCGCATAGAGCGTGGTAGTTCTTCGACCACTAAAACAAGGTCCTTAACACTTAGCTCGCTGTGCCATCTTTTTTGTATGGGAACATAAATCATTGTAACGAGCGGTCTTTTCCTGAAGCGTTTTCTCGCGTTTTCCTTGTACGGATGCTGCTTGATGATAAACTACTTATGGGTTTAGAAAAA
Source organism: Noctua comes (assembly GCA_963082995.1). Taxonomy (NCBI): domain Eukaryota; kingdom Metazoa; phylum Arthropoda; class Insecta; order Lepidoptera; family Noctuidae; genus Noctua; species Noctua comes. Next base: position 8,480,603 of record OY720270.1, read on the forward strand.
GTTGGTTTATGTGCCAAACTTCGTGGTTATGTTTGTTTCTTTTATTTGTTTTTGGTCGAGCGTTTATTTGTTTTTCTGAATGTGTTATCTTGTTAAGAACGAACGATATAACTTTTTTGGTGTGTTTTTATGATGTGCGTAAAACGCTTTATTGAAATAAAAATAAACTGGAGTTCTGTAACGTAACGTAGCCGTAAATGTCCGCTTTTTATTTATTACTGTGATATACACTTTCCTTTTGAATGTTTTATTCAAATGATTGTCGGTTACAAAGTAACAGTATCTCATTATTGTTAAACCCGTCCTAAGCATTATTATCTACATTTAATGGTGTAGGCACCTGTAAGTATAATTAACTCCTTTTAATAACAACAAATCTCATTTCTACTCTCATCAACACAAAAATAAACAGAAATAAACCACCAAAGTATTACACACACAAAACGTACAAAAACTTATGGAAATTAACAGACACGTTTAAAACTAAAAAAAAAATTATTCATCTAACACATGCTCCAAATAGAGGACAGACAGACCGACAAAAGCGTTTATAATTAAAAATGACACTTTTATAATTATTTGAATATGAATAGAGGAGTGTGGCGGCGAAGAGGTGGCTACGGGCCTATTAAATACTTTTTATGTCATTCAACGACGTGGGCCCAAGAAAAAACGACGAAGCTGGCGTGAATAAGGGCCACAAATGTCAGAACAGTTTTAATTTATGTCAACAATTATTTTGAATACGGAAATCTCGTGGATTTTCATTCTACATTGGCACTATTAATATCGCCCACCAAGTAGCTTGCAACACCATTTTGTCTCGTTGTGAAATAATGTCGTTTCTTTGGTCAATATTGATAGGGGTCATAAATTTACCACTTTGTGTTTCATTACTATAAATGTACTGTCATATTTTTACATTGTTAGTTGTAGGTAACCTAAAGATATACATTATAATTATTTATCTTTACATAGTATAAAACAAAGTCGCTCCCGCTGTTTGTACGCCTAGATCTTTTAAACTACGCAACGGATTTTAATGCAGTTTTCAGCAATAGAAACAGTGATTCAAGAGGAAGGTTTATATGTATAAACGGTGTAAATAGACTCTTAACATAGCCAAAAGGCACTTGTTCTCCCCGTCTTTGCGATATTTTTTTTGTTCTAGACCATACCTGGGAACCTTTTAGTTACGGAGATATTAGGGGTCAAGTTCCAACTTTTTCTCAAGTTTTTTTATAAATTCGTGTTTTTAATGTAAGATTTTTACTTTACACACCTCCACGACCCCCGTACTATTCAATCCATCCATCAGCACAATGCTTTGAGTGCTTTCCATCGAGTCCTACCATAAAACGTGATTTTTCACCCCAAAAAAAAAGTATATATTTTTGCGTAAAGTAACTTAGTTTGATGTACAGAATGCTTGGTTGAGCACAGTGTCGAGTTATTTGTCATGTCACTATAAATTACACACATGCAAAGCAGGGACGAGTTACCTTACTAGTATAAGTACCTAACTAAGGAGTTAGGTAAGTGTTTAACTAAGTAGTTCATTATCATCAGCCGGCAGCAGTCTACTGCTGTACATAGGCCTCTTCAATCGCACGCCACTCAACTCGAGTCTTCACAATCTCATTCAGTTGCTACCAGCCACCCTGTCGATAGATCGTCGCTTCTCCGAGCCTGAGGGCGTCCCACCTTACGCTTGCCGATTCGCGAGCTCCACTCAAGAACACGTCTTCCCCAACGGGAATCGGTTCTACGGCTAATGTGGCCGGCCCATGTAGTTATATTATGTAAAACTTGTTAACATTTTTAACTCAGAGCAGTTCTTGTGTTCAGGTTCAGTGCATAATCGCATGTTGTGTTTATATCGGACAGTGACACATATTATAAAGGTCATTTGTTTAATAAAGTTGATAACACTTCCACTAAAAATAATTATGATGACATTATTTACGTTTCTTAAGACCCTGACGATGGATGGACTGTGTGAAGGATGATATGGCTAAAAAAGAGGTGACTGCTGAGATGACGAGTAATAGAGAAGTATGGAAGACATGCTGCGCTGATCCCATATAAATTGGGATAATGATGATGATGAAGACCCTGACGGTCTAAAAGTTACGAAAGCACTTTTTTTTTTTTTGCATTTCCCCATAAACAAAAAAATACGAAACCGAATACAAATGTTCATCCTTAGTGCTCACATATCTATCTTCCTACGTAATAAAAGAAACTCTTGCAATAGACCAAGTTGTATAGCACGTGTGTTGTCCGACTGTGAATGAATTCAAGATTTGTATACCACACCTATATTTTTTAAGAAAGTTCGATACTAAACATTACACAACAAATTATTTAATATCCCAATATGGTTAAGTAAACCTAGATATTAATGGCATTCCTATTCAGACCAAAAAAGGCCGCTGGCTTAAAAAATTCAACAGCCTACATCGTAGTCGAATTTTCGTCATATGGCGTAAGAAATATTGTGTAAGAAAGAGTTACTGCATCATTAATATCACGCATAATTAACAAACCCCATTAAACTATCATTCTATTATAATTAACAGCTGATTATTTTGAACGATTGGCATCTTAATCAATATATAATTAGCTATTTAATTCTATCGTAGGCTTCTCATACCATAAAGACACAATCAAAATAAATAAATGCTCATGTGAGGAAAGCCTAAAGATAGCGCCCGCTTATTAAAACCGTAGAAGCAGAAAGACAGAATTTATGCCATAATAAAAGTTATCTTATCTCAGTAGCAATTAAACACATATTAGCTTTTAGAAAACTTACTAACTCGTCTTCATTAAATACAATTCTTGGCTAATTACCGCATCGATGTAATTAAACAACGGTGCTTCGTTCACATCGCCTCCTTAAGCTGCTTATCCACTGGATCAGAGCCAAGCGCAGAAGTTTAAACTGTTCCCAGCTTTTCAATTCTCCGCTCGAATTGACAGTACCCTAAAGGTTGGCGAACACATATCAATGACGTCACCTCCAAGTCACCGATAAGTCACGTCAAAAAATATAGTCTTGTTAGTAGTAATCGTAGGACATCGTCCCCACACCTCAGTCACGTCACGATTAGCTTGCGTCTGTTGACGTCTCGTCACGACGGCGGCGCATCTTAGTTGACCTCGTGTCGGGCATGTTGAAATTTGTATTGTTTTAGACGAAACTTATCACCTATTTGCATTCGTACGGTCGATGATCCAAGAAAAGTCCCCTACCTAGCAGTGCTTACTTGATGAGGTGGATACGTATCTCAGGTCACCGACTTTACATTACGTCACGTTTCACACGTTGACGTCACTGCAGTGACTTGACGTTGACGTAGCTGAAGTGTGTGTATGAACCTTTACTTTTCAACTAGTTTAAACCCGAGATCGAAGTAAAGGCACTACCCACTTCATTAGTGGCTGGATAGTAAGAAATACGATAATTCAACCCATATAATTACTTCGCATATACAGCATGTGATTATTTTGTGTTATAAGAGTCGGGTGTACGGTATCCAATTATTGCACCTGATTAACATTGTAACATATCATCGTTATTTTCCAAATTATGATCATTTAAGACGTTGATGAGTTAGACGCAGAGTCTAATTTTCTCCATTAATGAAACTTGTTCTACCTACTGCTCAGTTATGTTTCTACTGTATCGATAATAGCTCTGCTTTTGATAGTCATTGGCTTACTTTCGCTGGTCGTTTATTATTGTAATAATTATTAATAATATTAAAATAGCCCAGGCTTATCTTTTAACATTCAGAATATTTAATGTCATTACGTTCTATTATTACCTAAGTTTATGATATTCATCTCGTATCACTATTTAATGCTTGTTTGAGTGTATATTTACAGTTAATGTGCATGTAATAATTACCGTTCTGCTGCTTAATATTGCAAGATATCCATTAACTAAAGTAACAGCTTGCTGCGACGCTCATTGGTAATTAACTAACTCATGTCAGTACTTATGCCGTAAAATTAAACATTAGGTATGTAGAAATTATATACATATGTACATCAACATAATTAAGGTGCATTTATCGCGTTGGGTTATCCTGTAATGGTAGATGTAAGTAAATAAATAAAAAAATAATGTAAACGCTAAACAGCTTGTTTTTATATTCAATGGTCTGGTATTCATCAGATATCTTCCTAGTTGGCACACCCCTATAATTTGTGATAAAGAAGCTAATATAAATATATTCGCCGCGCATGCCTACGTTGGTCGGTGGATGGCCAACTAGTACATACAGAGTTTTCTCCGTGCCTCGGAAAGCACATTAAGCCGTGGTCCCATCCGGTTGATCCGAGGATACCGTACGATCGCTGGCGAATCGGCCAACCTCCTTGCCGGATTGCTGCCCTGGGATCTGGAGGCGACTGCCCTCCAGCGCCTCTATGGGTGGCGCGTGGAGGCGCAGCGCCGGGGCGAATCCCTGCTACCTCGACAAGTCGAGGCGCGGCGGGAAGAGCTCCGGCGCGATCTCAGGGCAGTATGGAGGGAACGACTGTCGCAACCGAGGTCCGGGCACGCCGCAATCGCGGCGGTAAGACCCCTCTTTGAGGAGTGGCTGGATAGGCGTCACGGCGTCCTGACCTACCGCGTGACGCAGGTCCTCACCGGACACGGAAGTTTCGGGAGGTACCTGTGTCATATGGGGAAGGAGGAAACGCCTGGGTGTCACCACTGCGAGGACCGCCCGGAGAACACGGTGGAGCATACGGTGCAGGACTGCTCCGCTTGGGCAGAGCACCGCCGTGTCCTCACGGCGGCGATAGGCGGAGCCCTCTCGCGCCCGGCATTGGTCGAGGCCATGCTGCGGGGCGAGACGGAGTGGGAAGCGGTCGCCTCCTTCTGCGAAGCAGTCATGCTCGCGAAGGAGGAGGCGGGCCGCGTGAGGGAGAGGACAGCGTCCTCCCTCCACACCAGCCGCAGTGGTAGACGCCCACGGCGCCGGACGTCGGCAGACGATCTCCGGCCACCGTAGGCGCGGGCATGCGGGCGGCGAGTAATGGGCGACTCGCTGTCCGACCATGGACCATGCCCGGGTCGACGGCGCGTTGTGTTCCACGCGCGCCTCAAAGAGTGTCAGCATAATGACGGGGCCCCCCTCTAGAGGGCCAAAGCCTGCCGGGGTCGCGGGACTCATAGAATTACCGTGACCCTGGAACATAAAGGGCTACTGAAGGACACCGTGGATTTTAGTCAGTACAAGTCTGACAGTCCCTCCCGCTCTGCCCTGGGTGGGAGGACTCATTTGATGATTTTACCACGTTAAAAAAAAAAAAAAAAAAAAAAAAGCCGTGGTCCCAGCTGTCATTTGTATCTTTGACGGTTACAGGTAGTCAGAGACTCGACAGTCTAACAAACTTTCGTACCAAGGGGTATCGTATTACCCAGTATTAACTGGAGGTCAGATAGGCACTCGCTCCATGTAAACTACTGGTGTTCAGCTGCCTCCGGTTAGACTAGAAGCTGGTCCCAGCATAGTTGGAAGAAGGCTAAGCAGATGATGAATCTAATATAAAACTGAAAAATCTAATATAATACTGTATTCTAAAAAAAAAACACGTCTACATAAAAATACTGCACAAACTTACACAAATACATAAGCACCACTATTAATTTTCCAGCTTTTTAATAAACACGTTTTTCCATTGTGTTGCTGCACTGGCTATTAAAAAACATCAAGCCACTTTGGTTCCCGTAAACATTGGCCAATTAACTGTAATTTCAGTCCCTGAAAATTACGAGTCCGGTCTCCGGGGAAATTTTTCATTGAAATTGGAGCGGGCAAAAAGTCGGAAAGACATTAATCAAGGAAGAGGAAAAATGAATTGTTCATACTTATGCCTTTCATAAAACTGCAGACATTGTACTGTATTTTTTTCGGAAAGTTTTTTTTTTTATAATTCGTCATCTGCCTAGCCTTTTCCTACCTTTGTTAGGGTCGGCTTCCGGTCTAACCGGATGCAGCTGAATAAATACCAGTATTTTACGTAACATTTAAATTTTTTTTTTTTTTCATCTTCATTTTTTTGTTGCTGAGGTAGCGGTTTCGTATTACCCAGGACTAACTGTGTTGTCACAGGACTAACTGTGTTGTCACAGTTAGTCCTTGGTAATACGATACCCCTTTCTAAGACTTCTAAGACTGGTTGTCAGACTGACTGACTGGCTGTTGGTCGTTTTTTTTTTTATAATTATAGGAAATTATGAAAAAAGGCAGTGCGCCTCTAGTGGACTTGGGCAGGACATCCGGACATCTTATGTTTCAGTCCCATGTAATAGGGGGCGAGCTTATTGCCTTCAACCGGGCACAGCTACTACTGCTGCTACTGTGGAATTCCTGATGGAAAAACTCAATAACACTTTGCCTGACCCGGGAGTTGAACTCAGGACCTCATGCTCAGCTGTCGCGCTTGCGACCAATAGACCAACGAGCCAGTCAAAGAAATTAAAGTCAGTGCAGTCGAGGAAATTATTATTTACTCACTAATATCGTCACCGTAGAGCAGTCGTCATTAAGTCGAAAAACCTTGTTTTTAGATAATTTAATTCATCTAACTATTCTCCAATCTGCAACAATTCAATCTGATGTCATAAGGAACAGTACGTACTAAATACTATGCAACTACTACCACCAGATATCTATAGCAAAAGGGATGTTTCCTGAAACAATCTAACTAGTCCGTCAGATAGATTTCCAAAAAATATTGGACACGTATTTTTTCTTTTTTCACGAAAACTAAAAATTAAGACAATACAGTGCGTCGAAAACTCGTGTGACGTCATACTTGTAAGTAAAGTGTACTGACTTTTTACCGAAAAGTGACGTCACAGGCCCCCCCACTCATGATCTTTGATGCGTTTTATCTTCGTCAAGTTTTATTGATTTGATAAAACAAAAAATACGAATCCAATATTTTTCGATAATCTAATTGACGGACTAAATAGAATCATATTTTTTTTAGACAGGAAACATCCCTATTCAAGAATATCAGGTGCAACATTGCAAAAAGTAACAAAATGGCAGCTCGTCGTCGTCGTAGCAAAACCATAATATCCTCTATTTCCCACCGTTGAAATAAACAGAAGCTAGTACGGAAAGAAAACAGCTGACACCTACCTACATTTTTCTTTTTACTTTAGAAAATCTCGACTAGGTATCTTAGTTCTACAATATTTTGCAACAGCTGTGGCTTTTAGACTTAAATATGGGGATAGTCGTGATATTTCCCCCTCAAGTGCTCTTTTAACAAATAGTCCCTGACTATAAAGTGCCACAAAAGGTGGTAGACAATTGCTCAAATTGTGAACCAAGGGCTACAAAGTGGGCAAACATCAAAGTTTAAAATTTTCCTTTTCAATTGAAGTAAGTATGTGTGCTGAAAGTGAATGGTGTCGCAGCATACAACCTCACAATGTTGGGGGAAGTAGTTTTATGACCCTGGCACCCCAGCGCGCTGTAAGTCCGGGTTGATTCCTTGATCACATAGTATACGCAATTGTTTGAGAGTAAAAATTATGGAATACTTGTACATTACGATCAAGAACCTGTGATCACTAATTTAGCAATTTGATCTTTCCTCAGCAAAATGACACAAATCAAAACGAACTAAAAGCTATTCATTTAAACAGTAAAATTTACTTCATATTAAGACTTGCATACAAGATGCGTAACACAAAGGTGCCTTTGGGTTATGCAATAGGTACATATTTTTCAATACACTACCTCGAAAACTGGTTCTTATCGCACTACGATTCGGTTCAACATGCAATGTAGGTATTTCACACGTGTGGATTTTTTTCATTTAACACGTGTGTGGAAATTAAAATTTCCACACATAACTATATTCATACTAAGTCCAAATTGGTTCTATGGAAACTTTGTTACTGCAGTTCTCGGCAGGAGCTCAGACCCCTGCCTGGCCTACGGCTCGGTTGTTATGGATCCGAATGCAATAACAAAATTTCCCCACTTATATCAAAATGTACTTACTTATAGCATAGTTTCAATGTTATAAAGATTTATTTATCCAATTGATAGAAACAGCAGTAGTTTCCATTCAGATCCTATACAAATCCCCAGCATCTGAACTCCTTCCATATACTGTAAAGCTAAGAAATGCACGAGCGTCTTGAGACATCTCCCCCAAGTCAGTTGCAATTTTACGAGCGGTCGCCCCAAGTCGGAACCCCTGCGTTGCACGCAGACTTCGATGGAAAGTAATGGAAACAAACAACAATATTTTGTAGACGGAAAATTGCTGGAGGCTCGCTGTTCCTACGGGAAGGAATTTGTGTTGAACTTTTTAATCTCTTTTGGAGTGCCTACGGAGAGATTTTAGCAATAAAGTTGAGAATATACAACATTATTTTTATTATATGCGAAACCTGAAAATAGTTTGTTCAGAATAAGTAACTGAATCGATTCCAATATTTTTTAAACCATGTTAGATTTTTTCTCAAAAATATTTTAAAAAGTTAAAAGTTGGACAGCGAGCGACTTTAAGTACCTATCGCAATCATTTAGGTACCTACTGCCAAATTATTATTATCAATGAGCTCAAGACGACGCTGGAGGCGCGCGCTGCGTGGTGATCACGTTTTTGTGCGACTACTAGATAACAGAACAAGCTTATAACTTTGTGATTTTTCATGATGCAGTTTTGAATTTTGTACATAGATTCTTTACATAAAAATACTAGCCACGTGTTTCAGGTTTCGCACATACTAAAACTAATGTTGTATACTTGAACTTAGTGGTATGTATTTTGAAGCAGGTGGCGTTCAGTAGTTTCTGCCTACAGCTATGGCAAAAGGCGTAAGTTAATGTATTTTGGTGATTATTTTTGCTGTGCTTAAGTGAATTTCGGCTTGGACATTTAGGAAGGAAGTGAATAAAATGACTGCCTCGTTGGTCTAGTGTTCGCAATCGCTACTGCTGAGCATGATCGTGGGTTCGATTCGAGGGTTAGGCAAATTGTTAATGGGTTTTTTCCATCAGGCATTTGTCAGTAGCCAGCCACGGAGTCTGGATCTGTGCCCGGTTGATGCCTTGATAGAACACACACACACATGGATGGGTTGTAACATGGAACTTAAACATAACTGGCGAAATGTGGGTGTACCTACTATTAGGTACACCTCTGCCTAACCCAGGCATGATTTTATGTTATGTGAATAAAATCAGCATCCATCGGATCGTCCAAGCAATCACTTTGCAATGAATAAAATCTTTTGAAGAAGTAGTATTGCAAGAGCAAACAAGACAGTAGGTATCAGTAGCGAAGGGTCGATTGTTTAAGTGGTAAGCCGGAGTACATATCTGTAATGTGATTTTAGTATTTGTATATGAAATACTGATTGTGCCCGTTTTCAAAGGGAAGCCGGTAGGAATCAAGTTGTATGGAACCTTCGCCACTGGTAGGTATGACGATCAAAATTGGCAACCAATGGTAGTGTAATGGACGTTCTGCAGCTGCAAGTTTTATTTGCTTCCTTTTCAACTGTAAATATCGCTAGGTATACCAGACAGGAAGAAAAATAACTTGAACCAGCTATCTAATTAAAAAAAGACGGAACATTACACACCAATGTATCCACGCACGCTATTCCCAATTTATCGATGTGTGAGATCAGTGTTATCGCCGTCGCATCTTGACGATGATTTATAACCGGCAACTTAATAACGATAAAAATGAAACTATAGGCCCAATTATGCGTCATTTATAAGAACTCATGCATATGAATCAATGTAATCACGGTGCAGCGGTAATCACAGACCGCGAAACCGACTTGACTATGCGCTGGTCATACTGAATGTGTCACTCATGTCGCGAGCTTAATAACTAGGGGTATTGAAACACTGGATATATCTTATGTACCTAGGTTTTAACAGACAGGTTAACTTTGGTGTTAGCTGAATATGTTATTATAAGCAACCTTGCTCTAAGAAACGATGGATCGACTGTGTAAAGAATGATATGGCAAAAAAGGAGGTGTCTGATGAGATGATGAGTAATACAGATGTATGGAAGAAGAAGAACACATGCTGTGCCGACCACAAATGAATTGGGATAAGGGAAAGAGAATGATGATGACCTTGCTTAAAAGACTTATCGACCTTCTAAGCAGATATTCTGTCAAATTTCTTTAATAGATTTTCAACTTTATCACTCAAGCATTAAGTTCAAGGTTGATTGGGAAAATTTAACAGTTACGGGTAACTTGATGTGCTGGCGTCTGTACTTGGGTTGCTACCTTACTAATTTTTACACACCGCATTGCAAAACTCCTCCTATATCAGTTTCGTACATTTTGCATGAACTACCCCACCCTGCAGACGGGCTGCACGTACCACACTCTTTGTTCCGAAATGCAATGTGCCCTAGGCTTTTAGCTTCAATGATTAATTTGAATCAGCATGTTTCGGTTCACTATTTCGATTGAATTAAACCTACAAGCCTAACCAACCAGAAAACACACAAACCACCAGGAATTTTTAATTCAGCAGGTGCATTTTCACTTTAAAAAGCCGATTTTCCCAACATATCTGCGCCATTTAAAAGATTTACGTGTTCAGAAGTATCCACTAGGTTCAAAGGCGAGTCGAGCGAGCGTCAACAATGTTTGTGCCCTCGCAAAAGCATGAAAGCGACAAATGCAGTCGGACAAACTGCAGGCCGTTTATTCCGAAGCACCATGGGAACGGACACGACTGCGAATTTAAAATTCCATTTCCAGACACTACGAAAAGTTCAAATTGCTTCCACTTAAATGAAAGTCATGTATACAGGTACACCTTTATTGAAAAAGTGTGTGGACCTGCTACTTAGGTACTATTTTCTATCACATGGGCTGGTGTATTATGTACCTAGGTTTATTTAGGTCTTTAATACTTAGTATGCAGTGTCATGTGTCCTATGATTAATGAAAGCAGGAAGACTCGCTCTCTAAAATTGGTAAGTAAGAAGCAATACCTAATTGTGATTAAACAGCAACAACATTCATTTATTTCCAGGCAACTTTAGCCCATAGATACCTTACAGACTAACTACATAATTATGATAAAATACATATTGTGTTAGTAAAAAGTACCTTAAAACTACGTTAGTAGGTAACACCTTCACTTGTGCACTATGTCACTGTGCGTTCATGTAGCACTTGCCCGTGGAAGCGACGGAACACCACCCCCTGCGGCCAAAAGTCCTCTTCTAAGACGAGACGAGGTGCAGATAACACGTTGGCATTCGCACCACAAACGCCTTAGAGCTAGTTCAGACACGGCGGGAACCGCGCGATTACAGAATCGCATGGAAATTATGCGGGACCGCATGATTTCCGCATGTCGCGGCTTGATTAACCGCGCGGTTATGTCTGAACGATTACTTAATAATACAAATAAGACTCTCGCGATTTCCATGCGATTCTGAAATCGCGCGGTTCCCGCCGTGTCTGAACAAGCTCTTAAAGTTGACGTTGCGACGCGACTCCGACAGCCAGATTAAAGGACTTGGTAACTGCGTAGCAACAATAACCACACACATTTTGTTTTCTGTCATGCATGTGTGGTACTCGACTCTTTGCTGGTCTCCAGTGCGCAATAGAAGTGTTACTTCGGTGGATACATTTACCTAGGTACCCTGTTGGTACTTTATTTTAACTCCAGCAAACATATTTTAATAGCGTCAAAGGCATGAGATGCACTGCCACCCTGTTGATTAACATCACCAGTTGTGCCAATAACATAACATCACGCCTGTTATTCTGAAAGGTTAGGCAGAGGTGAACCTAATAGCACACCCACATTTCCCCAGTTATGTGGCGAAATGTAGTTCCATGTAATAGGGGGAGAGCCTATTGCCATGAACTGGGCACAAATCCAGACTCCGTGACTGCTACAGAGCAATTCCTGATGGAAAAACCCAACAACACTTTGCCCGACCCGGGAATCAAACCCATGACCTCATACTCAGCAGTGGCGCTTGTGACCACTAGCCCGGCGAGGCAGTTTGATGTAGCTACCTCTCTATTAAGTAATAGGAGTCTTGCAATTAGGTACTGGACCTATATTCATTAGTAGAATGGAAGTCCCATCACACTGGTCAGGGTAGCAATGGAAACTGGACAAACACTGGCTGATTAGAGGTAAAACTCATCCTTACCCAAACGCTCTGGGTGCTAAGCATGTAGCTTACTTAAAATTAAACGTATCAACAGAAGCCACCCACAGTGGATGCTTATTGCAAGGCTGAGTGTGCTAGCGCCATCTACAAAACTTCTGCGAAAGCTTTTTATCACGTAGTCTATGAAGAATGACGTCATGTGGGTGACGTTTGCTGATACTCTGTGAGTTTACTAGATGGCGCATTAACCATTTCTACATTACAATTATGTGTTTGATGACTGTGTTGATCATCACAGAGTACTTTTTATATAAAACTGGAGGTCTTACACTCAAGACACCCACAGGATAGTCCGGTTAAGCAGACGACAACCTCGTAGGTTGACCTGCGAGATGAAAATTTAAAAAAAATGACATCGTGGTCTATGAAAAATGACGTCATGTAGTAGAGGTTAGCTGATACTCTGCGAGATGAACAGATGGCGCTTTAAGTAAAATTAATCACCAAATTACTTACCACCAACATAGTTCTTAAGTACTTATTCACTAACCCATAATATAATGGACTTGTTGTTAATTTTTTATTTTCCTCACGCTAAATACGCGCTTTGGACGTGGAGTTGCGGACGACAGCCAGTTACACAATACAATAAATTATTATTTGATTTTAACCATTTCTACATTACAATTTTGTGTTTGATGACTGTCTTTATCATCAGAAAGTCATCATCATCATCATTTCAGCCGAAAGACGTCCACTGCTGGACATAGGCCTCCCCCGAGTGTCGCCACATTGACCGGTCACGTGCATCTCGCTTCCAGCGGATCCCCGCAACCTTCACCAGGTCATCGGTCCACCTCAACAGGGCAGGTCAGGCCTTCCAACGCAACGTCTTCCGTTTCGCGGTCGCGAGTCCAGAACTTTACGGCCCATTCGGCCATCTGTTCTGCGAGCAATGTGCCCTGCCCACTGCCACTTAAGTTTGGCAATTCTTCGGGCTACCTCGGTAAACTTGTTTGTGATGTCTTCATTTTTTATTCGATCACGCAAGTAAACTCCGAGCATAGCCCTGTCCATTGCCCTTTGGGTGCCTTTAAGCCTTCCGATGAGGCCCATTGTGAGCGATCACGTTTCGGACCCGTATGTAATCACTTGCAACACACTGGTCATAGACTTTCGTCTTGAGACACTGCGGTAAGTTGGACGAGAACAAACATCACAAAATCTATACATATAAAATTCAAAGTCCTGACTGACTGACTGACTGACTGACTGACTTATATATCAACGCACAGCCCAAACCACTGGTCCTAGAGACATGAAATTTGGACAGTGTACTCTTTGTGAAGAGTAGATATCCACTAAGAAAGGGTTTTTCGAAACACTACCCCTAAGAGGGTGAAATGGGGTGTTGAATTTTCTATGAAACTTTTTATTCCCTCAGTTGATTGACTTGAAAATGTGTCTATATATACTTCAGTTAAAATGATGAGATACGTGTATCACAGTTTTTCCGAAATCATCCCCCAATTTAAAATTTCATGTCCTGACTGGCTGACTGATATACCAACGCACAGCCCAAACCGCTGGTCCTCGAGACATGAAATTTGGAGAATGTATTCTTTGTGGAGAGTAAATATCCAATAAAAAAGGGTTTTTTTTAAATTACACCCCTAAAGGGGTAAAATAGGGGATGGAAGTTTGTATGAAAGTCTGTCAGTTTTGAAGTTTGGATGTTCAAATTTTGTGTTTAGACTGACCATTGAAAATTAATTTATACGTGTCTCGGCGTTTTTGATAATTCTATCCCCGAAGGGTTAAAAAGGGGGGTGAAGGTACTATGTTTGTTCGGGTGGAATGCAACTCAATTTTGTACAACCGATTGAGCTGAAATTTTGCACACACCTTTGGTTCTGGTGACAACACATTTTTATGACAGACATTCCTTATCCTGCATCCAGGATCGTCTCCTCAAGAGAGAACTCTTCAACGGTTAGTAGCACGGTCACGAAACTTTGTTTACGCGTTCAAGTTTAATAGATGAAGATGATTTTTAACCGACTTCCAAAAGGAGGAGGATTTTTTTTTTTTGTTTTTGTGTGTATGTTCAGCGCTTTCTTCGCCAATTGTGAGCCGATTATGCTGATTCTTTTTTTGTTTGGACAAATATTATTCCGCGGTGGTCCCGTTTAATTTGGTGAAGATCTGATGCTGATCTTCGGAGATATCAATGGAACTCTTCAATAATAGACAGCAAATCTGTCGTGATAGCTGCAATCGCTTGGATGTTTATTGTTTACACAACACCATAACATAACATCACGCCTGTATGCTTTGTCGGTACGCAGATGTGTACCAGTGCACCCACATTTTGATAATTGGGTATGCTAAGTTCCATTTTATTGGGGACTAGCTAGCTGTGCTCGCGGCTTCGCTCACGTGAGCGCGTATTCTTTTGGCATTAATAGGGAACATTACATGGGAAAGTGAAGTCGTAGTATATTCCTAATATCCTCTACAAAATAATCCATTTTAATATTATAAATGCGAAAGTAACTCTGTTTGTTTGTTACGTTCATGACTAAACAGCTGATTGGATCGTAATGAAAGGCAAGGAGATAGATTATATCCTGAGGAATGATATAGGTTATCGTTTTTTTCTCACATCAAAATTTCCACGCGAACGAAGTCGCGGGCAACAGCTAGTACTTTTATAAAAAGCTTGTCATATTTATTTGCGAATAGGTACATGATGCATAATTTTATGTATCAAAAGAGGCTTCTTCAAAATAGTGTTACGATTTTTATTGCCAGCACAGGGCTTAAGATTTTCTTTGGAATATGTATTAATAGATATGACCCAAGTAGCAAAAACATGTGCGATAATTATTTCATTCTGTTAGAAACAATGACCGACTGACTGACTGACTGTTCTGTTCTGTTGTCTTGTTGTTGTTCTGTTAGTTGTTAAATTAAATCGTGGGTAGATATGCTAGCGATATTCAATGAAACGATGAGTGGAATAAATTGTTGGCGAATTATTTTGGCTGGTCCATGAACGTGGAGCTTGGCACAAGCAAATAGGGGGGAGGGGGGGGCATCCAGCAGTGGATGAAGTAGGGCTGCAGATGATGGAATTATGATGCACAGGAAGAACAAAATAATATGCATTTAGTGGGTATTAAAAATAATGGTAGTAAAATGAAACCCAGAGTTACGTTTTTTAAATATTTACTAATACCAAATCAATCTTAAACACACATCAAAACATACATAATATGCACAATCTCACTTAACTAAAATTATTTATTTTCTATAGATTGTTTTTGGAAAACAATTTTAGATTTTGTTATTCTCCGCTATATTAATACTTTAATGAAAGATAATAATAAATATGTACAAGTTCTTTTAAGGCACTCGATTAATATTTGCCCTAACGATAAGTACAAATTAATATTAAAAAACAATGACATGAAGTAAGCCCGTCTGCTGATGGCACAAAGCATGTTTCAAGAAACAAAATTGCTAATGTTATTGCTTATGAAACATAGTATATTACTAGTTATTTGCAGACAATAAAATTATTTGTACGTTAAAAACATCTATTTCATCACATATTTTCACATAGACATGAAACTGATTTCTCGAGTTGTTATGGCATTCGCATTTTATGATTAAATCTTTAAATGCTTTTTTTGTATTAGTATGATTTGTACGAACTATGTAGATGCATATGAAGGGTGAGTAAACGCAGATCTCATCCGTTTTTTGAACAACTGCTTGGATATGAATCTTCTGCTTATGAATGTTTTTTTAATCTGTGAACTCAAAGGAGGATAACGATAAAAATATTTTCAACATTAAGTATTGTAAATATTGTCCAGCACATATCTATGAACAAGCAATTTTAGACCTTACTGTAACAGTATAAAAACAAAATTAACATGACGTACAGTTACATGAGATGAAGTAATGTGAGACGTAACCAAGCAATAATAGGTTGACATGGTTTTAATGTGATTTTCAATGCCCGTTACTTTTACATAATATCTATGGGGAACTAACATTTATTTATGATTATTTGAAAGTGTTAACACGTGCTACGAATAAGGAGACGTCTCAAATTAATCGTACTTAACTATGTATGAGTGGGAGACCAACAAAATTAAGTACTTATTTTATGAAATAATCATGGACGGAGTGTTAACAACTTCGATGATATTTTCCACTGATGTAATTTTAGGATGATATCTACTTACAAATGTAGGTATTTAACATACCTAACTAACGTAATTTATTTAGAAATATAAAAAAAGTTTTATTACATAGAATTTTGCAAAGGAAAATTTCATTTAAATTGGTTCCAAACTCTCGATAAAAGCACCTAATTAATGCAAAACGATAAAAAATGTTACCTAATAATTAGCTCTTCTATTCTAATTTACTTATAAACAATTTAATTTTAAAGAAAATAATGTATCTCCACAGATAACAATCGTGATAATATACTTTTACCTACCGCATTAATCTCAATATCAGATCTCTATAAAATCTTGTAAAAATATTCTCCCAACTTATTTTAGCCGAGATTACTTTAATAATAAAATATTATTTAGTATTATAACATCTCTATTGCACTAATCATGATTTATTATTGTTATAATATTGCTTTTAATTATATTATGTAAGCTTTATACATAACAATATACAAGTAAAGACGAATAATTGCCCTTGTTACATTAAACTTGAATGTTCGTGTAATCTTTGAGATTATGTTTGGGTAAATATTTTTCACTGAATAAACTAACTGCAGATCTCTGATATTTGTATAAGATAGAACGAAATCTAGAGATTCCCGAAGAGATTGTAACGAAGGCACTTATAAAGTTAATAATGTTGCCACAACTAACGTACCTACATCTACTAAGACACTAAAACATTTGGGTATTATTATTTATATTCTTAGACAATTAATATTCAAAACTGACGACGATAAATGTATAAAAATTAACATTTAGAAAAGTTAACAATAATTTAATCTCTTCTAACTTAGCTAGTAATTAGCATTATAACAATTTCTATAGAACCAAAAAGGTAAGAACATTGTACATTTAATTAAGGCACATGAGATGTACAAATATTCAAAGTTATCTATAAATATTAAGCACTAAGAGTAAAATACAATGCTATAAATATTATTTATTTCAAATGAGAATTCATACACTCATTGACCAATTTAAAACGTTTTGTAAAAGGAAGACATTGATGGTTAAAAAATTTGATCAGAAAAAGTAGTCAAATATTACTATAAAATATTAGTCTTTGGTTTTAAAGTAATGTAGAAATGCTTGCCGAAGGTTTGTGGGGTCGATGAGTATATGAAGAAACAACCTATATTAGACTATAATCCAATGTCAGTCCAATTATTTATGAAAAAAAGCAATTTATTTATATATTTTAGCATCGTAGGTACTTACGTCCCTCTTGCATGACGCCATCCTGTTCTTGTGACGCGCAGTCGCGCACAGACTATCCATGTAGCGCCGAACGATCAGTAGGTACGTACGTATAAAAGTGCAGTACTTTAAGTAGTACATTGAAAATTTGATTGATAGATATTTCATCTAACATCAATTTGGTAGAAAATCTTGACTGCACTAAAAAGCTTAATTCATACAATACTGGAAAGCTTCTAATGAAGGGTTTTTTAATGTTTTTGTAAAGAGATCAAAAAGCCAGTTGTGTTAGCAAACTTATTTCAGTATCAAATTAATATCTATCTACTGCATGAATTAAGCTTAAGTTAGAAGTCAATATTTTATTCAAACTATATTTTTATAGTGGCGGCGCTAAAAGTGCGAAATTTCATTAATATACTCTACGCAAATAACATTAAAGGAAAAAAGTATTAAATAAATATCTATAGTTATAAAGGTGCCACGTTTAACGCCGTGATTTGTCCGGGTAGCCTAACAACACTCGTGCTTCAACAACAACACGTTCAAGCGACAACAGAAGTACAATAAGATACAATATAGTAAATATAGTCGATGGCGTGTGCCATTTCATAAAAAAAATTATATAAAATGTTAATAAAGTTCATCATGTTATAAACATAACAGGCATATAAATGTTAATAGTTAGACTATTATAATACATAGTATAATGTTAAACGTGAAAGGCCCAACAGCTAATAGCTACATGGTGGTCGATGTTCCGATGAGTATGTTACGCGGCGACATAGGGGGCCGGCGTGCAGCGGCCGGCCGCGACTCCTGTTAGTTCCTCGGCGCCGTTAGCACTCACCTAGCCGGGTTAACGAGAAGAGAGAAAAACAGAATGTTAGTATCGATCAAAATGTCATGGTCCGACTACACGAGTACCCCCAATCGCGAGCTAGCACGCTTCACCGCTTGCGCTGCGCTGCCGGCGCCCAGTGACGTCACGGTTAGAGGGGATGTAAGACTGTACGTAATGGAATCTCAATGCGAAGATAGACAGTGGGTACCGGCAACATGCAGCCATTCAACAGAAGCGATAAACCGTGGACTCGGATTGACATGACTAGTGTACGGAATTTCTCATAAAAATAGAAATTTCAATAAAAAAATGAGGGGGAGGCTATCAGGCATTCGCGCCGCGACACTTGTTCTGTTTGTGGCCCAGTTAATACTATACGGGTACTTCATTAGTTTACGCAGTTAATGGTTGAAAAATGTTAAGTCAATTTAGTATGTAAATGATAAATCTACAAATATAGGATTAAATGCCCAATAGTTCCCAAAAGAGCAATGCTAGAAGCACTAGCGGAGGTGGCCGCGATGCGACGAACATGGCTCCGACAAACAAGCATAATAAATTTATCACTTATGTATAACCATAGCACCCAGATGCAAGTATGTAAGTTATTCAACACATTGCTGCAACATCTCAATACTGTATATGGCGGCATTCTCATAAAAGTTGTTAATAAGTTTGTGATAACGAATCAATGTCATTACATATTTGCAAGTTAGTGACTCATATAATATAAATACATAGTTACAGATAATCTGCAAGTTGTGACAATAGCAGTTATGATAGTGCACTTAATAATTATTATTATGTAAACAAACGGGAACTTGGCCTTGTGGAGTTGCATGTTAGTTGTGTGAGGCTACAAGTGACCAAATGACGTCACGTCATCAACTTTATCGACATATATACTCTTGTAACACATAGAACATTTACTTTAGCACCGCGGACCTAACGAGACTAAAGAAAGAAAACGCTTAATTAAAATTTTTCAGACAATTTATTGCGTGTATATTCTCAGAAAATGCATTTATTTACAATCAACAACGGAAACAATACTTTACAAAACATGATCGCATATTATCATTAATTTTATAAAATTACGAATAGCATTTCGACTTAAAATCATTCCATAAAAAGAAGCGTGAAAATACGTAACCGGCATTCTGGATGCCGGCTTAAATCCACAAGGACACAAGTGCAAATAATCTTAATAATAAACCACTTTCAAATAAGAAAGTAAATATAATACCTAAGGCAAAAATAAAAACAACTAGCTTAAAAAATTTCATATAAAAATCTTATATTGACTAATAGAAAGTTGTGATGATTATGAAAAAACATATCGAGTCAAAGGATTACGGGCATTACGTATAATACTGGATTGATGGCACAAATTCTGAGAATGCTCTTTCCTTTGACTAATACTGGGCGAGACTCGGGAAAGAAGGACCTCACAACCGGCTTGTAGCACCTCCGTGGATTCTAATAGGTGTAAAAGGACCCATAGCGAAGCCGAAAGGCACTTCTTCCCCCCGTTATTGCAGTATTTTTTTTGTTCTAGACCATACCTGGGAACCTTCTAGTTACGGAGATACTGGGGGTCAAAGTACCTACTTTTTCTCAAGTTTTTTTTTAATGTAGGTTTTTAATGTTATTACTTTACTGTAAATATCCCCACAACCCCGTACTATTCAATGCATCCATCAGCACAATGTTTTGAGTGCGTTTCATTGAATCATACCTTACAAAATGATTTTTCACCCCCAAAAAAATAACTCGTTTCCCAGCAATCATTTTTGCGTTGACTTACTTAGTTTGATGTACAGAATGCTTGGTTGACGGCATCATCCAGGGTCCGTTTACACCTTGTAGGTATTTAGCAATATTGAACACTACGTTTACGTTACGTTACGTTACGTTTACGTTACGTTACGTTTACGTTACGCGAACATCTACGTTTTAATCTTTGCAATAATGAATAGTGTAACATCAATCCTTCTTCCCTCAAATATATAATTTATATCTGAAAATATTACGACTGTCCGAAGACATGTTGTGATTTCAAATTGTTGCAACAAACAGCATTGAAAACGACTACAGACATATAATTTGGTAACGCTGATGTTCAACTTTGAATTAAGATAGAGCTCTAATAATGCCTCGCATCACAACATGTAACAGATCTAAATATCTATAAAAAAGAAATATAAAATCACAGTTTTCAAATTATGCAGTGTCACCTCAGATCCGGTATGAAGAGCGATAAAGCGTCTTATCTTCATACAAACTATTCAAGAACGTAACTAATAAGTACACAATATAATAAATATAAATAGTGACACAGAGAGTCAGTAAAGCAAAGGTATACCCACGCATACTCGAGACGAATAAGGTTGCTCGGAAATATAAAACTGAAGTGAACATAGATATATAAAAATTATTACATAAACTTGAAACTTGCACGTATATTGAGATGCATTCAAATGAGATTCGATATAGAAATGCAAGTTCCAATCTGTGCGACACCAATAAGACACAAGCAAACGTATTCATCTAGCTGCATGCGCGCGCACGCGCTTCTCACCTTGTGAACAAAATGGCGGCGTGAGAGCGTTTTGGCGGGAATTAAGGCGCCGGTAAGGCAGTGCGCTGGTAAGGGTGCTCCCTGACCTGCGCGAGCCGTTGCGCCCTCCTCACCACACCTAGCGGCATATACACATTTAACATCTGCGTCTTCGCTCAACAACAAAAGCTTCCAACACCGAGTCGGTGAACCCAAACCTTTGCTAATGATAACATGGATATGGATTAAGAAATTCACTGGAAAACCAATTTGGAATACAAATACATTTAAAGCTGATAGACTATAGAACTGGGTGTAGCTTTACATCTAAATGCTGCAAAGAAATTTCATATAAAAATCTCATATAAAATAGAAATAGAAAAATGATTTCGTTTTCTACACTCATCGGTCGCAAGTACCTAGATATCACTGCCAAATACTCGTCATTGTCGTTCGGTAATACTAAGATATAATTTTTATGATTAAATCTTCATTTGGCAGTAACACTAACTTCTATTATTATGCTTAGGCCTATAGATTACTCTATTATCTATTTTATTGCTTTGGAAAATATAACAAAATAAAACATTTAAACGAACGGGTCGACGAACTCCCGGTCAAGGTACAGGTAATGGCTGGCTTCGATAATTTCATGTTTTAATTAAAATTGACTACAGTGTTAACTGCGATATAATAAACCTAAACAATAATATACGGGTGTATAATATTTTCATAAAGCTCACTCTTTTCTAACCTAACTAGAAATCTTTTAAAGATAATAATAATACTTAGCCTATGGTATGTTTATAAATATAATAATATGGCTAATAAATTAATAAGTTACGATATAATAGTTGTAGCAATAACAGTATGCACAATGCGGGTACAAATGTTATTGCTACACGCAAACGTATATAAACATTTAACCGCCTAGAATGTTCCACGTTTTGTTCGTAATGTGAGTGTGTATCGCGTTATTAATTTTGTCAGTTTTGTTAAAATATAGTTAAATATGTAAATGTGTTCTTTTCGTAAATCAATTTGTATTTGGTCCCTTTTGCTTGTAATTGCTGAATTATTTATGCAACTCATTGCGTCATTCAGATAAACTACTGTTAATATGAAATTTTCTTTTGTTATTCACAAGGTTTTAACTGAAAATATAGAAAAAAAAGGATGAAAAAAAACCACATGCAAATGGTGGAATTTTAGAATACATGATAATACTTTAAAGTATGTTATAACTTAGTCCAAAACTTAATGAAGTTTGAATCTACATTAACGTAATGTTAGGTAATAATTAGTTGTGTTACAAGCAAGGGTTATCACAAGAACTAAATGATGGGTTCTATTCGTATCTATCATCATTCAAGTGAAGTGTATCAGAATTCAGTAACAAGACAAGTAAATTAATATAATATATAAAAACTCTATGTCTTTGTATATTAAACATCGGTAACTTATATAGAGTTCTATTGGCAGTTAGATTCAACTAAAATAATTTCTAATTTAAACAATTATTCAACTGCCATCAGCCCTAACACGAAACAACTGATATAAAAGAAAATATATTTTCAATAAATATTCTGATGATTATATTAATTTGAATAAATAGTAAATTATTCTGTTATATAATAAATAATATATCTTTGACTGCAAAGTAAAACAAAAATTATAATTTGTATGAAAAAAAAACAATGTTCGTAAATATTCAAGACGATAACATCGTAGGTACAAAATAATGAGTCGTTAAGCTAAAAGTACTTAAAACAATAAAATCTTAAACTATAAATTGATCATGGCGTTTTATTATGACTGTAAAGAGGACGTCCTGTGAGGCATTTAGAAGAGGATTATGATATCAAGGACGGCAAAAATGATGCGTAGTGCGATACGGCGCTTGCAGTCTGCCGTATCTTATTGAGGGCTGATGCGGCCAATGTCAAAAGCCAGCTAGCAGATATCTCGACGCTGCAAACCCCATTAAAATATTTATATCACACACAGTTCAACATAAGCTCGACACCATACGTTAGAATAGTGTACATTAGTATGTTAGTGCTGTGTAATCACGAGCCTGATTGTTCTTTGTTAACTTGATTTAAATAAGTAGCTGTATTTAGTGTTCTAGCAGCGTCTACAACCGTTATCGAGTTTCTGTGTCTCATTTACTTTGTTTGGAGTTTATAAAGTCTAATATCGCGCAGCAGGATAATCCCTCCAAAAATGGCTCCAGATGTAATCGGTCAAATCACGTGCTATGGACAAGAAACAATGGCGTTACAATTCTGTCCGTACGTTTTAGTTGTTAAAATCAGTACCGTCACAAAGCCCCTTATAAATAGTAATTGTGTCAATATAGAATACATAAAATATTATGTGATGAGAAAAGGCTATAAACGTGCCAGATTATTATTGATTCGGCACTCAGTATGTCGTTTAATTTAGAAATAATTGCCAATTCAAAGGCCCCAATAAAAAGAATAATACGCTGCTACAAAGACACATGAATTGACCATTCAGGGAAGCAATTTGTGGAGATTATTCTGCTACTTCATGGAGTTGCTGGAAACAAGCTTGTACTGAAAGCTTTATAGAAAATAAGGCATGCGACATACGGATGAGCGTTATAGCCTATAGGCCTTGGGCTGAATTTATCCGAAGGTACTTGGAACTCGGGGACCTAACATGGTACGATTATATTCGTCGCGTGAAATGTGATGAATAGGCCTATCTGGCCATAATTAATACTGGCCTATAAGTTCTTAAACCTATGTATTTAATGACTGTTACTGCCATATATCTAATAGCATTTTTATAAATACTGTTTTCGAGGCCTAAGCCAGTGTGTGTTGTTTTACATGCGGTTATTTTGTTCGACATTTGCGATAATAGTTATCAAATTGTATATATTTTTAATACTAATTTGAACAAACGTTTTTTTGTCCTACCATTTATTTTGATTCTAATGGACGACTGAAAACCCGGTACCGTGTGTATGTAGCGTTAGTAGATAATAAACGATGTTTGATAACAATGTTTTACCTAAACTTTTATTACTGAATTTCAGGACATCTTTTCAAGTTTGATTTACGATTTCCAGCTCGGTCAGTTTTGTTGTTTTTTTGAAATTCGAGATCAAGCCTATGTCCAGCAACAGGCATTTAATATTAAAGGTTTTTGTTTTATTTAAAAATCTTTTTGAATATTCAATTCAGTCAATACAGTTGCCGTTCAGCTGCGTCTGACTATTTATTATTGCATCATCTAAATATATTGAATTAAACCGTCCCTAATGCATTAACGCCTACGGTTATCAAACATCGTTAAGAATAATCAACGGGCGAACAACCCACCCGTATGGTCCGCAGCGGCGTACTCCGTAGTCAGGAGCGGGTTGGCGGCGGCAGTGAGCGCGGCGTAATTGGCGTAGTCGTAGGGCGACGCGTAGATGAGCTGGTGGGACGGCTCGCCGGGGGAGAGGAGGCCTGCAGCGGCCTGAGACGAGCCGTTGAGTAGGCCGGCCTGGGCCCCTTGCGACATGCGCGGAGACAGGATCAGTGGTGCCCCCAGAGGCGCCTGGGAGCGTAGCGCCACGCCTCCCGCTCCCCCCAAGCCGCCGCCGCCGGGCGCCAGCAGACGCTGCGTCTCCGCCGCGGCCTGGGCCACGCGCCGCCACTCCTCGTCCGCTGTGGGATCGTCTGCATTGTATCAATGGTACTTAGATCAGCTGGCGTCGGGTTCCTTGCCTCTTTCCCGTTTGTATGAACCATTGATGAAAGTTTGATACCCATTAGCACAGTTCTTTTGATGACAGTTCAGAAGTGTTAGTGGATTCTGTAAACGCATGGTGACTTTGAAATTCTCAGGCGATGTGTCACGATGGTTGAAGAACAGAGAGTTGGAAAATCAGAAACGTGTAGACAATAATGTAGACAACATCATTACGACCCAAGTTATCGTGTAAAAGACAAAATATTATATTATATACCTTTATGAAACTTTCCCATAGAATATCACGCGAAAATAGTACACTGGAAAGCAACCGTGATAAAAACTCATTTCGTCGTCCGTAGCAAATTCCTCTTAGGCTCGAACGGTTGCCAATGGCCGGTTTCCAATGGCCCTTAATTAACGATAAGAGATCTTGGTGCAGTGAAATCACCCATGTTAATAGTTACAACCGTAACATGCCACAAATCAATTAAGTTAGTCATCTAAGCAGTCGCCTCGATGACTCACATCCACAAACAAAAGACACAATTTATGCTCACTTCAACAATAGGAAACGTAATGAAAACAGAGCAGAATATGTACAGTTGTCAGAACACAATCCGATGAAAAAAGAATCCCACGATTATTATTTATGTAGTTTGTCATGCAAAATTATGTGTCCCACAACATTGTATCCAGGAAACAATCACAATTACTTGAAGATACCTCGATATCCTGAAACATTTCTTCGAAATGATTGAAATTCCTTTGAAATGTAAATTTGAATGACATGGAATTTGCACAGTAGGTACAGAGGATCCCCAGGATCTTTTCCACCAAGCACCCTTGAAAATCTCACTCAAACCCTTAAAGCCAATTGATGACTATCTATCTAATCCATACATTAGTTCATTGTCTTTGATATCGACAGGCCTTTTTACAGTCTTGAAAAGTAAGCCACCACTGGACATAGGACCCTCTTCTGTTACGCAATAACCCATCCAGATTGGACGTAGAAAACTTCTTGGCCGACTGTATGGAGACAGATAGTACAGATTTCGGAAACGAAGTGCTAAGAAATGGAGTGATAAATGAGAGCGAAATGCATGTTCCCGTGGAATCCGTGCATTTAGAACATGCCATATGATTTGACGCCAAAGGGGAAGGGGACACGTTACACCAACGAGTGAGCATTCCATTTCTTACTACCCCGTATCTGTATTAGTAAGTCTTAGTGGGTAGTTTAGTGACAAAACATGAATGCGACCATACTTATGAGGCACTGACCGTTGACGGGTACCACCGCCTTGGTACTAGAGTCACGGTATGTGCCGTTGATGATAGCCAGCTCCATCAGCTGGCGTTTCTTCAGTTCATCTTCGCCATCGGCTTGCTGTAGAGCAATAGAAAGGTCTTATTGGTAAACATGTTCATTAATAATCAAAGGAAGTTCGTTCAGAAACAGCAAGAAGGTTACACGTTCTCTTTACATAAAAATATTAAAGAAGGCGACTTAACCATTTGGATTGGTCAAAAGCATGATGCAACCATCAAGGCGTCTTTCATGTAAAGCCTGTGTAAGATTATTCCACGGCCGGTCGATATAATATTTTACATATTTAGTGAGTATGTAGAACGGGACAGTGAAGAACGTTAAAAATCTAGGTTTAATGTCAAGTACAATCTGCCAGGGCTGCGGGACTGTTCGAAAGAGATACCGTGGCCCTGGAACACAAAGGGCAAAGAAGGAACATGGATGGGTTTTAGTCAGTACAAGTCTGACACTCCCTTCCGGTCCGCCTAGAGTGGGGGGGTCATTTGATGATTTCACATTCGAAAAAAAAAAAAAATGTCAAGTACAATGTTTATTAAAAATTATTTTAAAATAACGACGGGAAGGACCCTAATAAAGAATGAGTAGATATACATGTATACGATGATGATGCGCAAACGATACCTGTGTCAAAGTAATTAAAAGCAAACAATAACGTGCTTTATGGCGAAGAATTGAGAGGTCAAGTTAATTAAACACAATTCTAGAACCAAAATAAGGTCATTGTCGGTAAAACACCATTTGTATTGTCGTTAGCCTTATATTTAGGTGTAGAAACTCGTATATCATTTTTGACTTTGATGGCAGTTTTGCAGCCAAGAATATTATTTTGGCAACAACATTGAGAAAAATATATGTAGGTATTCAGAGAAATGAAGGAAATGAGTCAGAATACTATTAGTTACTAAACCTGTCTGGCTTGTTCAAAATCATCCATTAATGGATTTATTTGGTCAAATTGTTGTGAAAGGCGATTAGACGAGTCTTGTAACGCTGTTCGGAAGATACATTTTTCCAGCCGTGGACTGCGAGAGGCGGAGTTGATAAATTGAAAGTACATATTTAACAAACAAGAAAGAGAGATGGCGCTATTCAAGATGAATAGCTCTGTCTCTTTCTCATACTGGAACAATCATGATTTTTAGATTTCTCTAAATGGTCTCAATGATCTCATCTGACTGATGGACCCCAACTGGTGGGCTCTTCCCGTTTTGTAGGTGGGAAAAGACTAGAACGATCATGACCAAAGCTACGAACATAGCAACCAAAGTCTCCAACACCACTTGACCATTTCGTAAAAGTAGAACACGTTATCAAAACAGAATTATTAAGGTATCTAGGTAGAAGGTAACCAGTGTTCGTTAATTAGTAGTAATGAGTCCAAGCCTTGCAGCGGTTCAACACAATTGCTGGTGACGTCATCGCGCCTTAAACGCAAGGCAATGAACGTAACACTGAATGAGATCGGTATAGTGATAGTAGACCACTTTGTTACATTTTTCCCAAGGAAGATTTGGCTGATATGCAGTGGGCGAGAAAATATTTATCGTATCTTTCGAGGAAGGAAAGGCGATAAGCCCGAATGAGCTGCCAGGTTCGTGTCGGACTTCGTGGGTGAATTTTAATTCCGTGGTCATTGGTCATTCTTTGACTACTTATAGGATCGCAGACAAAAAATTAAACTGAAACGATTTGAATTCCGTAGTCATTGGTCGATTTTTGAGTATAAATAGGAATATGGAACTGAAATAGGAAAATGAAACTGAAACTGGCCACATAGAATAAAAACGCGTAAAAAAAAAAAAAAAGTTGTGTATGATTTTGATTGAGACATTTTTTTTAAATTTCTTTCACGTTTCCAGATTCCTGAAGGGTATGACGAATCAACAGAGGTTCTATCTATAACTTCTAAAACCCTAAAAGCGACACCGCAATGAGTGAGTTACTCTCGAGGCTACTGGAGTGAGTGCCAAAATTTCTATTTGGCATAACCGTCTGCTAGTATGTCAGAGAGTTCATCTTAAACAGATAATATTCGCAGCGACTCAAACAATCCAACGTTCGCGTGTTAACTGACTATTAAGTTAGTCATAAGTAGTTTACTATTACGGAATAACAAAATGTTACGGGCTTTATAAAAGAAAGATCGGAGATTGCGGTGGTCAGACTCCGTCCTACACGAAGGTATTTTAAGAATTCATTCATTCTATTTTCGTACGACACGAATGTATATAATGTCGAAGAAATTGTGTGCAACTGAACTAGAAAATCGTTCGAAATAAGCGGGTAAATAGTTGCACAACAAAATTCATCTTCAAATCTTCCTTAACCAGACTAAACTAGTCATAGTAAAGTACCTAGTACCAGTCACCACGATGAGCAACCAAGTTTATGTCCCTTAGGTGACCTAACCGCAAAGCCGGTTCTCTAAGATCAATGACGCTACTCCTCATCAATCATTTCAGACTAACACAGTATTGTTCTAGACGTGGGCATATCATTACAACTTTACGAGTTGGGAGTTTGCTTTGCCTATTTCTTTTTACCCAGTTGCAAGTCTTGGATATTGTAACTGGCTGCTTACAAAATGAATATTTTAATCCTTTGTAGCCAAATGCGTTGCGTTCAGCATTATGGGCTTTACCTTCACGCTTGGCAGGCGGGTTGGCGATCGCAGTACGGTTGTTACAAAGGCACAGAAAACGCTGCTGCCCTTTCTCTGGTAAGTCCCTTAGTCGCCTCTAAAACGGTGGTGTGTAGATGTGGATGGTGCTATTCTTTACGTCCCACACCATGCAGTGCAAATGGAGCGTCTTAGTTTAGCATGCACCCTAAGATAGAGGTTATTTTTGAAGATTTTAGGATCACCAGTGATGCTGCTTTCGTTGGCGGTAACACAGTCTGGATCAGTAGCGAAGGGTCTATTTTTGTAAATGGTAAGCCAGGTTACATATCTTTAATGTGATTATATTATTTGTCTATAGAATACTGACTGTGCCTTTTTCAAAGGGAAGCCGGTAGGAATCGAGTTCTATGGAACCTTCGCCACTGGTCTGGATAATGATATACTATCGATTTGAAAAGAATTTAGCAGCGCTGGCCTAAGATATGGTGGTCGTAGGGATTGTCCGTATCTGAGGCCCGGTCCAGTGTGTCATATTGCCTGATCCTTTATCCACGGTAGACCGAACCTCAGGCAACTTTGTTTGCGACAGAACAAAGTGTATACTTACAGGTACAAGCAGGCGTTTGACTTCATCGACAGCCCTGGCCAACTTTATCTTCGCCCTGTTCTCAGTATCCTCAACTGTGAGTAAGACGTGGAGGTCGTCAGCCAAGTGCTCCCAATTGGGCTTTCCTCTGTTTGCGTCCTCCTGAAATTCATTCAAATAGAACAGTTAGATTGTGGTC
Source organism: Noctua comes (assembly GCA_963082995.1). Taxonomy (NCBI): domain Eukaryota; kingdom Metazoa; phylum Arthropoda; class Insecta; order Lepidoptera; family Noctuidae; genus Noctua; species Noctua comes. Next base: position 8,510,095 of record OY720270.1, read on the forward strand.
TCAAAATGGTACCCAAAATTTCGAAGACATGTGGAGTCGACAGTCCCTCAATGGACCCACGCGGTACGGGCTCATGTCTCACATACAGGGTGTAAACAGACCCTTCACATAGCCATCAACCAAGCATTCTGTACATCCAACTAAGTAACTTTACGCATAAATTATTGCTGGGAATCGACTTTTTTTTTGTGGTAAAAATCACGTTTTAAGGTAGGACTAGATGGAAAGCACTCAAAGCATTGTGCTGATGGATGGATTGAATAGTACGGGGGTTGTGGAGGTGTGTAAAGTAAAATCTTACATTAAAAACATGTATTTAAAAAAAACTTGTGAAAAACTTGGAACTTTGAGCCCCAATATCTCCGTAACTAGAAGGTTCCCAGGTATGGTCTAGAACAAAAAAATGATTGCAAAGACGGGGAGAACAAGTGCCTTTTGGATGTGTTAAAGTTGTATTTACATCCATTATAGTGGATGAATATTCTTAGCCGATAATGCTTTTGCATCCAGTTTAGTGACCTTCTATTGAAACGTTTTCAAATGTTTATGATGCTCCTATTTTAGCACAGTAATTAAGGCGCTGTATGAGAAATCAAATATAGCAGGTAATTGGAATGACGTGCTTCTAAAATTCAATGTTTATGTTGTTGGGGATTTCTCGCTTTAGTCATGGCGTAGTTTTAGCTTTTCCAGTGTTATTACTGAGAGGTTGTTGGACCAGTTTCTTTATATAAATGAAGTATTCAACAAAATTATCTCTTTAAAAGGAAAGACATTTGATAAAACTTCAAAATACAAACCACAAGTCAATGTTTTTTCAGCTCGCATAGAGAAGTCAAGTACCCATTACAATATTACATTTTACTATTGATACTTGAAGTATGGTTGTGAATATAAATAGCCCCGAACATTGCTATAGTCTCAAGGACGTAACTGAACGTTAATGGCTTGAGCACTTCAAACAAGCCCATAGAAATCTAAACGGAATATCCATATTCGTTTCTCAATGTTTGGGCAATACTATTCGTAGAAATGGATTGAATTGAGGAGTTATACCTCGATATTTCGAGCAAAACAACACTCACAGATGCGTGAATTCAAACCAAGATTAGAAACAGAAGGGATTTTAAACGTTGTGCAAACAGATGTAAATAAGAATATTAAACGTAAATTGGTCATCAGTTTTCTTCTCATGGACAAAGCTAGCCTAATTGCTGTTCGCAAGGATGATTTATAGAAGACAGCCATGTCAATAGAAACCTGACAACATGCAAATAGTGACAGAATTGACAGGCAAATTGTATTCGCTTAGACAGAAGTGATAAGTGTAAAAACATAAAAAATACAGCTAACATATTGCAGAAATACTTACTTATGTGCAAACTCGTACCAAATGCAATGATAGAATATAATTATTCTGTTTGCTTTTCGATAAAGTACTTACTTCCCTCTTTCGGTAAGTGGGTTTCGAAGGAAAATTTTATGCACTAAAAACATTGATCTAACTAGAAATCCTGCTTCAGACACCACCAGACGCTTAAGAAAATTATGTCCTATTTATAATAAGAAATGTGTTAATGCACTTAAGTTTATCCTTTACTGCAAATCTCACTGTCAAAATTTGGTTTGCTGTAAGAAAACCCAATTCTGGGTTAAGCTCGCCATTGTACATAAGCTATATTGTTGCAATTTGTATGTGTGCAATAAAGAATAAAGAAGAAAATATTGAGAAATAAGGTAACCTGCTTTGATTTCCAACCGTTAGCTGCTTGGAAAATATAAAAGTTAGTAATTAAAATAAACAAGTTTAGTTACATAACGTTACTTAAATGTTTTACGTTGTTAAAGGAAAAGTTCCAAGTATGAGTAATAATAAGTGTTTGTTTTTACCTTTTTCTTGTCCCTCATTGATCCTTTTCCTCTGACCATGATTTTGCATCCTGTCTCTTGTTCTAACTGTTTGGCTGTCATACCCCTGGGGCCTAGAATCCTTCCAACGAAGTTAAACTGAAAAGAAGAGAAAACATAGATGAGTTTTATATTACAAATTATTATTTTTTATTTTGTTAGTTTTTTTTTTTGTTTTTTTTTTTTATCTGTGTTTTGGTGATGTATATTAATGTTACTGATATGGAGAAACTCTGAAATAAATAAGTAATAATAATAATAAATATTAAGACCACTATTTTTTATATTTTTAAATGTTTTTTTTTATTGTTTTATATTAGAATATTTAAAATGTATAAAAATAAATAAAGGATAATAATAAATATTACAATATCTGAAAAATCTTCAAAAGCATGGAGCAATGTGTTTCAATCGAAGAAGAAAACTAATTCCGAACCACATTCTGAAATTTCATTCATCATGTGTTAGGTAATTCATTCAAAGTTTAAGATTACGAAACACCGCGGCGACGCCGACGCCACATGCTAAGACCTAATTCAAGTGTGTGACTACATCTAATGCCATTAGCTGTTGGATTAATTACTCGCTTCGTTACACATAAACCATATTTCCTGCACATACCCGCATGCTGTACATACGTTTAACCTCAATACGTTAGCTTCAAAGCAACGGTCAGCGCGATGTATATGAACTGTGAACCAGTATCATTCCGCCGTCCACGACTCCACGAGCTGAGAAATGGACCAGTTGGCACGCCGCCAAACGCCGCGGTTCACACTAGCGTTTTTTTTCTAAAGGGATATTTTAGGGAGCCGAACGATGGTTTAAACTTATACAATAAACAAGCGTAGTAAATAAAAATCGAGGTTAGAAATTCGTCACATGTCTCATGCTAAATTGTTTTGCGTGACAGCGTGCAAATTGCTCTAAGATGTTATTATGCGACTGAAAAATTAACTGACATCCGCGTCGGTAGCACACATACGTTTAGCGAAGATAGGCAGCCCGAGCTTCGCTTTGAAGTCGTAAATCTTAGCGAACATTCAGTATGTCTTATTGTGACAATAGGTTCATTAGATTTATTTCATTGGACGATACATTTCAATGAGAAATATGAGATGCGGAAATAGGCGCCCCAAACGAGCTGGGACAGCATTCGTTAGCCGTCGCGGTCCAGCGCCTGTCGCGGCGACAGACGACAAATTGTAAATCACTCAAAGAACAGACGGACCGAAGTTTCACATGCCGATACATATCTTTATGTAACGAATAAATCTTTTAAAACCAGCCAACTGTACGAAACAAGACAAGTTTAAAGTACTAGCACTTCATTCGCGACTTTGTTCACAAAAACTGTGATAGCTCGGCTAATATGCCTGATATAAATATAATTTATAGCCTATAGCACCCACGAATAATGTATATTTCAATCAGTAAAAAAAAAATAGAGTTGGATCATTTTTTAAAAAAAAAACGTTGTCCTGTATCACAAACAGCCAGACCCGGAACAACTACCTGTAGATCATACAAATATTTGTTCCGTGCAGGGATCGAACCCGCAACACGCAGCCCAGCAGCCAATCGCTCAGCCACTGCGCCAACCGTGCCATTAGTTCCGAAGATTACCCCCTACATACAAACATACAACCAAATTTTACCTCTTTATAATATTAGTATAGATAGATAGAGATAAAACGAAAGAAATAACCACTGAACCTATGCTGTAAAGTAAGCTATTTCGTAGTGCACGTTCCGTGGCTACAATATTCATATCATTTTTGAAACACATGAGTGATTTCAACACGCCGCTTTTAAAATTTCATAAATAAATCAAAACAAAACGTTTCAAACCACACAATTTGAAATGATGGAAAATATCATTTAACCACAGGTTTTGAAAGCTTATTTTCTTTGATGTACACACGTAGGCTGCGGGCAGAGTTTCCTCCTATCCCTTTTATATGAGCGTGGTTTCCCAGCTACATAAAATCCTAGCCGTAATCTTGTAGTGATCATAATTCCAAAGCGGAGGGCAGTCCCGATGCTATTTAGCGGTTGACCACAAACTGCTCGCTTGAGAACACTTCCTTTGCTTGTCAACCATTATATTACATTTCCCATTATTGTACAGCAAGGACCTCGTAAAATATTGAGTAGGAAGTCAGATGTGTATTGTTATGAGAGTCAACTAACTAGAAATAGCATTATTTTCTTGTTTCTAGTTCTATATTATAGTCATAAAGAAATCGTCCATTACGTGTGGAGGATGAAGTGATATCCGCAGATTTCACCGACAACGACCATAGGATTTCTGGGAAAGAAATATCCGCTTGTATAAGGAGGACCGATTCCTAAAAGTCTAATCATGTACTCTGGGCGAATTCCAGGCTAATGAATTCCTGACTTCGTCTGGGTGTCAAATTATGTATCTCAAACCAGACGGGTGTAATGAATATGGGAGTGTCTGAGTGTCTACACACATTTTCTTGTCAAGAAAACGTCACAATTTGACCCACGTGACGGGAAACAAAGTTTGGTCGCAGGCGTTTGGTCGCCGGTCGCCGGACGTCGGCTACGTAGAAATAGCGTGGCGATACTTGGCGACGCGCCCGTGTTTACTTTATTGCATTTTTTCACTGTTAGTAATATTTTTATGAGAAAAGTAATTATTTGATTTTCTGCATTTCAGAAATACCTATACACGTGCCCGGATCCGTGGTCACGCCAGTTTGTCACTAGAATTATTTTCACCGCCAATTTTTATATCTGGTTTAATTACGTAATTGCACGTTGCCTACACACTCAATTGCATAGGTAGCAATTTAAAATAAATAGGCATGAGTAATAGTCTTGTCCATATCAATCCGTTCAAATACAAGGAAATCGGACAGTGGAACAGTAAACAAAAGCTATGGGAAACGTACGCCGCCGCGGGCGCATCTAATCGATAAACGTTAACCAATTGCATTCCAGCCCGCGGCGCATGCGCGCACCGCCCTTTACCTATACCGATACATACAGTGTACACCGAGTATCTACGATTAGAAGAATTAATGCAAACACCGCTTTATCTGTTTGAGTATCGCCGGTTATCAGAATGAATGCAAATAAAGTTATTTGTTTGTGGAACAATAAATCAGTGAACGCTACTTGTATTAACGCATTACAGGGTCTGTAAATACCAGTTAATAATAAAGATATCTTTGTTGTAATACCGGTATTATGCAACTTTAATCCGTGTTTTTATATCCTATCTGACAGGTCATGACGATTTACGTCTCCGGTAATTACATTTGAGCGAATATTTTAACGATTCTTGTTAATTTCATTATTAAGCCCAGTCCTGTCACACTAGATGTATTATTATTTATAAAGAACATCATAGTATTACAAATAAAAGCTACTACTCGGTAGACGAATATCTAAGTGATAAATTTATAAAGTCATCACTTAAGTGTTTATTACATCTCTCAATAGATACCCGTTTATATTTAAGTTTACCTCAGAAAGTACCTCTTTTTATTATAATATTATAGTAGTTTGTTGTGTAATGTTATATAATTTACAAATGCTTCCTCTCTCCTAACTCACTTATTTGCTGTGTCCGACAGGGTCCACATGATTTAATTATAAGTCTACCACCTAAGAATAACATGTGGAATGCAATAAAAGTATTGAGTATAACATATCGCAAGGTAATATAAGATACAACAAAGTGAGGAAGGAAAATTCGATCAGAAGTTCTAATGTAACGCAAAATAAATTATTGGAAACGAAGAGCTCCGATAGTAACGTAAAATTTACAGTTTAAAATAACTGATAGCGGTACCGTTTGTGGAACGCACTGTAATTCGTGATGTGAAAATTTTAAAAAGTGTACAAACTGTTGATTGAACTGAACAACTTGACGTGTTACACCCAAATCGTGAAGAAAACACTCCATACTTCCTAGACGTGCAGTATGTGGGTATGATGTTTTTTTTTGCACGAATCATTCTTATAGAGGAGAGAGGTGCTCCTTAAGATTCGGTTAAATCTATACGGACAAAATGCGAACACGGCTCCAGACACTCATCATCTGCCTCGCCTTTTCCCAACTCCAGTCTTACCGAATGCAGCTAAATGTCAGTATTTTACATTGATCTGACCTCCACAACCCCGTTCGTACTGGGTAATACGATACCACTTGGTAAGACTGGTTGTCAGACTTTCGGGCCACTATCTTTAACGACTGTCAAAGATCTACAAATGACAATCGGAACAAACGGGTGCTTTTCGAGGCACGGAGGAAACTCGGTATGTAATGGGTGTTCACCCATCCACGGACCAACCTAGGCAAGCGCGGCTTAACCTAAATATCGACACAAGCGTCTGTTATTATTTAGCCTAGATTATTCAGCCTGACACTGACAGATAAGTAATATACTGAAGTCTTTGTCAGAGTCCGATCAATTTTCTATACTGTTTTGATCGCACATTTACTACTTATAACAGTTAATAAATTAGTAACTAGTATATTGCAGTTTAAAGTAACTAGTACCGTTTCTTCTAACTGAAAACACAATAGTGTTTATACTGAGTAGAAATGTGCAAGTTTTCCGTTCGTAATTGGAGGTGGTTTTGTGCCATAATGATAGCGCTCCGATAGTACCGCAAACCACGTGCAGTGGGAACCACAAACGTGGTTAGGCGAGGTCTCTTTGACAGCGGGGAAGGTAAAAATAATGATAAAATCTGATTTTATTTATGATTTTCATCATCATCATTTCAGCCGAAAGACGTCCACTGCTGGACGTAGGGCTCCCCCAAAGGGGGGTTTGCCATAATAGCCACGCTTAGAAGGCGGGTTGGCGATCGCAGTATGGTTGTTATAAAAGCACAGAGAACGCTGCTACCTATTCTCTGGTAAGTCCCTTAGTCGCCTCTTACGACACCCACGGGAAGATATGGGATGGTGCTATTCTTTACGTCCGACATCATACAGGATGCTTTTGTTCGTAAATAAATTAAACGATTGGGAACCTGGTCAATTGATCTTATTTTAGAAACAGACATACAAAGATACTATGGTTATACGGATTAACTGTTGCCCACAAAAGTAGGTTAATGCATCAGTAACCTACCTCTATAAATCTAAGGCTGTTGACAGACGGACCGCATTTCAACTGCAATGTAACCGCAAATTGCAGTTAGAATGCAGTTGACACGACTGCAATAGAACTGCAAACCAAAGTCGGTGTGCAGTTCACGCGATTGCACGCCGACTGCAATTGAACTGCAATCGGACTGCACGTTTGCCAAACGTGCAGTCCGATTGTCCGTGTCATGTCCGTGTCGTGTCATGTCCGACTTTGGTTTGCAGTTCTATTGCAGTCGTGTCAACTGCATTCTAACTGCATCCGAACTCCAATTTGCGGTTAGATTGCAGTTGAAATGCGGTCCGTCTGTCTAGAGCCTATCTTGTAGTATTAGACCGAAATCTAGTTAACGTTACTTGGCACATATTATGGCTTAGCTTTATTGCTGTCACTGCCACACAACAGTCAAACTACAAGTGGCTCAGCCATAGTACGTGATAAGTAACGTTTAAAGATCTCGGGCATGGACAGGAGAAAGAGTACGCGAGTCACACGTGAAAAGCTATGTGCGTGTATAACATAGCTAAGTTTACTACCAGCCAGCGTTAACTGACCGATAGCCGTCACGGTAACTAAGTAAAAACTGAAAATTATTCTTGCACATGTTTCTCAATAAACAAATGGGCAATAAAATATTTAACTTACTCATGACATTACATGGTAATTTTATTTTTAACATGAACATAAACATTTTTATAACGAGTGATTTTGTAATGCACATTAAATAAACAACAAGTCAACAAGCCTGATGATTACTATGGTAACCTCAGATGCATGATTTATTGATATTTCTTTAAATAATTAATTATTGTATTCATTTTGTTCAACGCGTTACTGTACTGTGCAATAAAATGATATATTGTATAATTAGTGCTAACTGCTTTGTAATTGACTGTGCTATCTTGACTTTGTTGTTCATTTTCCGCCTCTTTTAGGAATATTATTCGTGAATTTTGGTTCAAAATAACATTCAAATTAATTAATTAAAATTAGGTATTTAATTACTTTCACATTCTTTCATTTAACCATTGATTTGATGGTAACGTGAGAAGAAGTATCGCGTCCTACACGTCAACTTACGAAATACAAATAAATTCATGAATTTTATTAATACGCCAGAACTTCTTAAGGAATTTGTAATCGTTTGAAATCTCCATTAATTTTATTCTTGGATTTTATCCTCAAGTCGATGAAATGCCTTGTATCTTTTTAAAGAAAATTTCTAAAGCTCGTCTGTCAGCAATCCGCCTTGCGCTAACACATTTACCTCGACTACTCGATAACAAGCAAAATGCCGTTTCATCGCTTTAAAATATTTATTATTATCATTACAACTTTACGTGGTTCACAGTATCGTGTCATTGTTTAATCCTGTTATAAATGCTACTACTTTGCTCATTTCATAACATTGGCACATCAAACGTTTTCTTAAGAAATCCGGCGTTATTTTGGATTTTCTGGAAATACTAAGGTGCAGATATTTTGAAGGTATGAGGCATACATCAGTTATTTTTGATATCTAGGTACTACTGAGTTCACTGACGGTCTGCCAATTTTCACCCTTATGCCCCAAGTAATAAGGCTGAGAAGTAGTCGCACGTAAATGACAGAATATGTATCACGATTCACGTGTCAAAATGCGTGTAGAATGCTAAGCGCTGTTTCTTAGGTGGATGAGTGATGGTCTGATGAATCTTCAACTTATTACGTAAGGAGCAATACGTGACAAAACTGTTTATTAAATAGACTATGAAGGCACTCGTATGGTGGTGGACGTAGGGTACACAACTGAACAATATTCGCCATGACTTTTCCTGAAAAATTATCATGGGTTTTATTGAAAATAATCATGTTTTTTCCATTCATTGTTCTGTCCCAAAATAAATATATTTTAATGTACAGTTTGATATATCTACCTATTTTAAATTATAGGCAAAGGCAGTAATCCTTGATACGGCTCGCATTGTGAGGAGGTTCCTGTCTCTGGAGCCCTAACCACCGGTAGCTTGGACCCTGCTCCCGACACAGGCGGACTTCTATTTTTATATGTTTTAAATGGTTTATTTTAAGGAATATTTAAAATGTTAAAAATATGTATGAAAAATTAATAAAGGAAATCATAAAAATTATAAAAATAATTTCAATTTTATAATTTTTAATTCCAGTTTGATTCGTTTCTGATGTAAGACTACGATAATGGCGAAAGGGAACAAACAAAATACGTCAGATCTCATTCTGAAGGAATGATTAAAAACATAGGTATATGACTATTGTAAAAACTATATGCTAATAATGTAGGTACAACTTACGAGCGACAGATCAAATTCAAAGGTTTCCTATACCGGCTTAAATATCAAAGCGTTTTATAATAATTAAGAACAAAACGACATCAAAGTCAAGGAGGAATTCGGTGATGTAATGATCAAAAGTATCGAAGAACAGAATATCGATTGCTAAAGTCAATATGTAATTTCTATTCATGCCTCAGGCATTTCCAACACAGTATGCGTTTTTCCTGCTAGCAGATTAACTTATAAAATTATAGAAAGTAGACCGAAAACTGTCAAAAATCGTATTATAATCAACGATCGGTCGTTCACTCATTGACAGTATTGAATGCATAATTATAGTAGTTTTTCCTCTATATTATGCGCACCTGTAATTTATTTAGCAGGAAAAAGGAATTGTCCCTGTTTCAGAGGAAAAGAGATAAAAATGGGCAGCTGCTGTCCGATCCGATTTATAATCTGATCCTGTAAATATTTTTGTCGAATCGTAATTATTATTATAGCTAGCCCACATTGTCCCACTGCTGGGCAAAGGCCTCCCTCCACTCCTTCCAAAGGTCACGCTTCTGCAATTTTTAATGACATAAGAGGAGCTGGGACCAGGGCTATACTCTTCTAGGATAAGCAACGCTTGAAAAGGTCTGTCTGTCCGCGGAAAAGGCTAAACAGATGATGATGAGTAAGTATGAGAGGATCGAGTTGTCATAACAGAAAATTCCCTATTGTTCCAGCTACCTACAGTGAATGAAAGAACAATGACTATCAAAAAACAAGAAGCGGCTTGTATACAAATAAACACAAAATATTAGCCCTAATAAACTTCAACAAAGAAAAGTACAATGGAGCAACAATAACAAAACAACTGAACTATTGACCGACGGTGATTGGCCATCATTAGTGCAGAGTATGCCGGATGAGTGCAGGCAGGTGGGTGTGTACCTACCATATTGCAATTGATTGATGGTATAATTCTAACATAATTGTCGTACACCGATTGGTCACGACGAGATACGAACTCGCCTCGGGGCTGACTGCTGTTGCCAGTAAAGCTTAGTGTATATTACTGTTCAGATATATCATTATCCTTATGATCATTAACTTACTCTTCGATTAACTGTTGAGTCATGAAGCCTTTTCCCAGAGTATTTTAAGGGTTATTTTTCCTGTACTACCAAACTCGACTGAATATTAGTATTTTATACGGATCAGTGCCATTTGACCTCTGAGGCAACCTAACCCAAAGTGGGGGACATTGGTACCCTCAAACTATCCTACTCATTGTTGCGTGTAACCCTTTTAACCTTTCCCGTACTTGGAAGTAGGGACTTCATGTTCAGGTGGCCTACCATGACGTCATGAAGCAGGAGTAATTCCAGTGTGGGAAAGAGATGGCGCTAGACGACCTGTATAGCTCTGTCTGTTTCCCACACTGGAATTACTCCTGCTTTAAGACGTCATAGTAACCCCCCAGGTGGCCTACCATGACGTCTTAAAGCAGGAGTAATTCCAGTGTGGGAAAGAGATGGCGCTAGACGACCTGTGTAGCTCTGTCTGTTTCTAACGCTGGAATTACTCCTGCTTTAAGACGTAATGGTAACCCCCCTGTCCCAATTAACAGGGTATTCCCACTATTTAGTTTCTCTTGTTAGTATTTTACTCATTTTGAAAACAATGCTGCTATAAATTACTCGGGAAAGCAGTCAAAGTCAGTCTGCAAATTTGCAGGTCAGCGTAGGGTTGCATGTTGATTAAAATAAGATTCGCGACCAGTTAGTTAGGAGGAGTTATAATCATTAAAATCATCAATACAACCCTCTAACTTCATTTAATCCCATTGAATGATTTCTTCATGAAATTGGGATTAAATTTACTAATTCTGTAACTACATATGTGTTAAGGTTCGCGCACATTATGTCAGGCCGCATCGGGTAGGGTCGCAGCGTTAAAATCCGCTCAAATCACTCGTATGTAGTTTATAATATTATGAACTATCGTACACTAGCCGGGGCGCAGCGGGCCGCATATTCCGCCGTATTGTGCTAAGTACGCATTTTGCGCTGCGCTGCGGCCCGCTCCGCCCCGCTGCGGCCCGACATAATGTGCGCGAACCTTTACGGTCGGGAATCATATTTTGTTTAACATACAGCCTGAAACTGACCTGCAAATTGCAAAAAACGTAAGAAAATTAAAATTTCGCGGGCTACCTTGGCTTGGCTTACACGTGTATACTACGGATATAATAGGTTCCAAGGTTTTAACCTCTTTAATGTTGTGGACGGCATAGAATGTTGGCTACCAACATAATGGGGAAACGTGTCAATCGTTACACACAATTTTTGTTTTCTTTTTCTGCAGCATTTAATTCTAGGGATAGAGATCGTGGCTTGTTGCCAAGGCTGACAGATGCATATTAATAAAAATAATATCTAAAAGATTGTTGTATGATTTTGAAGTATATGCAAAAGCACTAGAAGTACGTGTTGCTATGTACCCACGTAAAACGTAAACGAAATATAAACAGTTTGGGAGTCACTATGTGCTGGCAGACAACAGAAGATATCTTTATTTTTAGTAAGGAAATAACAACATCCTATTAATAATGTTGTTTTTGAGAGAAAAGACATGAACAGAACATTGTTCTTTTGCTTGTTATGCCAATGCTAGGTGCTGAAAAAATTACGTACGTATGCAATACGTTATTATAAAAATTGCACTTAGTTTTGGTCCTTAAATATATATAAAATTGGAAAATTGAGTCTGTTCTCGCCTTTATAAGTGCTCAACTCATAATGGTTAGAAAGATAAACTGATCAATCCATAGGTACAGTGAATTTACGGGACAGACAATAACTTACTGTACTTAAATACAATGGTAAAGTAATATTGATTAATAAATCATGTTTTACTTTAATGACTTAACAAGTTCAACCCAGGATTAGTCACGAACCTCTATTTACCCATTAATTTGTGCGATTTTCTATATAAATGTGACGTAGAAGGTAAATCATTACAATATTTTTCAGGTATTACGAAGAACTGGGATGCTGTAATTAATTTATACTTATTAATTCATGACTAATGAACATAACATAAAACCAGATGAGCAATTAAGGACAAGTGATTTCAGAGCCATGAATAAGCTGACAATCGTAATGGAAATCACTTCTGGAACTAAATTAAATAAAACCAGACTGTTTACGGAAGCCGACTGCAAATCTATTGAAGATGAACGTCTAAAATATTGGTAAACATTGAACTAAACGATGATTCAATAAGCAAAACAATCATTGAGCAGAAACGAAGTACCCACACAGATACTGCGGAAGCACTAGCCGCAGTTACTTCTAAAAACAATATGGAAGACAATGTACTAATGGATACCGCTGTTAGACAAAGTCTAGAGCGGGCCGCGACCCGTGACCCGTGGTCGGCGGAGCGAGACCAATCCGATCAACCTCATTACTGAGTACCAAATGCACTGCTGCATCTACGGTCTACCCATACACGTATAAATGTACTAATGAAGAAGCCTAATGGTATAAAACGTTCAAAAGATAGCTTGAACCGAAGGAATTTTAGGGTCGCGTGATCCATGACAATTTGATGTGTTTGAAGTGGTGATGGAGTGGTCATTATTGCTTTTCACTGCATAGCTTTGGAAATCAATTAAATTTTTGAAATATCTAACATTAAGTACTTACTTACTCTTGTGTTTAACAGATAGTTGAAAAAAAGCGTAGCAATATACAAGTACCTTTGCTCTCAACCCAGAGGTTATCTATTTGTGATGTGGTTCGATCACATCAGGTACTAATTTAAATAATTCAGCTGAAACTACAGAAACAAATGTTTTTGTAAGTATTAGTATTACATTGCGGTTGCGGTCGCATTTTCATTATTTACTCTATGCGTTCCCCTCAGTACTTTCATTCACAATGGAAAACGTTCATTCATTAAACATGTCCAGCTGTTCCCGAGCATTTAAAGTTAAATTTTTCCTTGTCTTACTGTGTGAAAATGTCAGCTGTAGTCATTAATCTCTATCATGCAATTTGCATTCAAGAGTTTGTTTTAGCATAGACAATATTGTGGGAGTCAGCAACTGTGAAACGGGTAAGACGATGCAATTTAGAATTTCTTGTTTCTTGCATATTGTTAATAGTCGTTCCGTCTTTGTCTTTGTGAATGTGCTATGTCTCAACAGATGATTTTTCCTCCTCGTTAAGTTATTCATTTCCAGTTGTTTTCAAGTCCCACAGGAACTACTTAGCTGGTCGTGTACAGTCAAATGCTTATTCTATGACGTCAGCTTATTTTGTGTAATACTTTACCGTCATCCATTGTTCCTTTGAAACGTGTTCGAGTAACAATCATTAGGAAGTAGTAACGTTGACGATAATAATTGCGTTATTTTATATGGGTTCTTTCTTTTATTTTTGCTACTAGTTTCGTAATGTTAAAGCTTTACCTAAGTAGCCTCTGTTAGCAGCGCATGCCATTAGCATGGTGTCACAAGTTTGTGCGTTTTAGCGATAACGATGGGAGATAATCTGCAAGTAGTAACTCGTGGTTGGCTAGACAAAAGCGTCCGTTATGAGCTAGTGTCGAAGGCGGCTGAACTGTGACCTTTACGTGAAGTAGGACCAATCCAATCAACCTCATTATTACACACATACCACTCCTTGTTATCAGCCGACAAAGATGCTTCTTGCTACTAAATATTCGCTTGTGAATGCTCGAGACATTCGCATTATCTAGCTCAGAAAAATACCGATGAATTCAACTGAAAATCGCGTCGAATATGAAACTGCCACGATAAAAATAGTGACTATAATAGAGTTCAATGAATCCATTCTTCATTTGTCCAGATTTACAGTGTAAGAGATAAATGGAGCGGATATTAGTGGCACACCCACATATGTGTTAACTGCACACGTTATAGCTTAATATTACGGGCCTAAAGCCATAAGAAAACTTCATTAAATTATACCAAGCAGCGATGGTAGAGAAAAACACAGGGCGTATGCGCCCACGCACTGCCACAAATTCAGATAACGAACAACTCATGCGAAATTCAAAGACAGCGAGGCAACTCAAACCGGTCAGCTTTTGTTTGTGAAAAACATGTTTGAATGTGAAAGCCTTTAAACGGCGAAAGAAACATAAATTAACGCGAATATATTACTTTTTTACGGAGACACATTATGTGGAGTCGTATTTTCTCAATTTGTCGTTATTATGATTCCGAGCACTACATTATTATAGCCAACTGTGGTATGCAAGGTCACTGAAATACACGAAATATCGTGAAAATCTAGACTTTAATTTACGTGCAGCTGGCCGTCATATCTTTGATGCTTTCGCCAAAGAAATATTATCCGCTAGAATCTTTTAGCTCTTCGTTTGTGCCTGAAACATTTTGAAAACCAAGTATTCATGTTAGAAATAACGGGATATAGGTATATAAAATTTGAGTATTTCAATCGATTTATTGATGGATAGATCGGAATATCGTTAATCTAATCGATCTGAAATTCCCGACTGGTCGTAACCTAAACAAGTTTCTCGATGGTGCAGTAGCGCGAATTGTTTAATCTTTTTGAAACACATTCGCGAGCTTTTACTGATGTTTGCACTCGCGAATGATAAAGCACACGCTGCTTGTGCCAGACATGTTTTCACTAAAACAATTCAGCCGTCCGGCCGGTTCGTCGGCGAATATAATTCTGTTTTACGTTCTTTCCTATAATAGCTGGTTTATAGAGGTGTGTACAAACTAGCGCGATAAGATTACACTTATAATATTATTTACGTAATAACGCGTATACCAACTTTAGTATTAATGAAAGTAATTTTAATTACCAATCAGTAGTTAAGTTGACTGAATCACACAAATGTGGTTAAAAGTTCATCACCACAATAAACGACATTTGAGCTCCCTATTAACATTTCAGTTACCAAAAAGAATGGATTTTAAGTACAAGAAAAGCTAAAAGTAGTGTTTATGGGTGATACGAAATTTTACAACCGAATCGAATCCGGCGCTTCCAAATGCGTCAGTGTCATTGGCTTTTGGGACATCATTTTATAGGCCATTCAGCACAGAGTACATTTTTATCCATTCAGTTCGGTTCTTATTTCCCATCAAACCAACGAGAAAAACATAAGGTAAGTATCCAAGCAACTGGTTTTATGTAGAAACTAATTTATTGTATTACTATCAGCAATACAAATACTTATAACACCTTTAGTATTCTCCATGCGTTCGGAATAAGTAGTTAAACTCTCCAGAATTTGAATGAACTGTAAGGCTTTCTTCTTTTACGAAAGAAATCAAGCTATCTTCAAATCGTAGATAAGGATAATTGTCCGCATGTTATTCAACTAAATCCACCTTTTAGTTTCCTCGTATAAAATAACAGATGTCTTGCTTTCTCTCTGTGTGAGCTCAGCTCTAAGATCCTCCATTAAGACACGCATCAACTGGTACTTCTTGCGGAGCAAAAAGCCGATGTAACGGTGCCCACCGATATGGCAGGATTTAATAACTCCTCCGGCCCTAAATGGAAAGAGGCAGATTTCGAGGCACGGGCCTGCGACTGTATCGATGTCGATTCTTTACCAAGATCGTGATTTTCGCAGTTTTGATGTAGAGCATCATCTGTTTTATTACAACAGTAAACATTATGTATTCAAAGCCGTGGGAGATTCAAATCTACCTATACGAAACTTTTCCTTTCCAAATTCGGCGATTACGAAGATTTCTACAATGTTTACAGAACATGTCTGTATAGGATTAAATAGAAATAACACAAGATTAACCAAAACAGAAATCACGACGCACATGTCTTGGTAAGCGCGCCAAACGTGTTTACGATTTGTACACCAAAAACTCATAATTTCGAATGGACGCGAATGCGTTTATTACATTTCAAATGCAGCTGTGCTATCGATATTAATATTTGCATTAGGAAACACGCGTATTTTATCGATGTGTTAACATCACTAAGCAATGCAATCGGAACCTGTGGGACCAGAATGAGGTTGGAACTCTCCATCTAGTAGTCTATGATCGAGCAGCTTTGAGCGCACTCCTATGTGCTCAGCATATCATTTGCCATACCAACAATGCGGAAAAGAACATGTTCCGCATTTGGTTCGCATTTTTTTCTATAAAGGACTAGGAAAAGAATTAATTAGGTCTATCTATCCTGCATTTCTATACGTGCATAACGTCTCAATCTTGAGAATAATTTTATTAGTATAAAGTTATAAACAGAACACAATACGTGATTTGTTTATGACTCGATGAATAAATATTAGGTACTTTGTGGGAAAAATGTGGTTTCTTATATTTTTTCTCAGAATTGCATGCAACTGTTGTATGCTACGAACTGTTGCATATCCGAGAAATGCAAATTCATATTTCTGAATTCAAATATTAATGTGAGAGTGGGTCTTGATGAAAATGCTTTTATTATGTTATTATTATTTGTTTCAGCCAAGTAGAATAATTATAATTAAAACAAGCTGAACAGAGACTGGATTAATAAAATAAAACAAGAGTAATAAAGGTGTTGAAATACGCCCTAAAACCCACATTAATGTGAGCACAATGGTGTATCAAAGAATGAACACGTTGCTATTTGTTTGAGCTATAAAGATGAACGGTACAGTTACAAAAATAAAACATTTTAAGAAATTAGTCACAGCAGCCGGTGTACCGAAACCATTGTTTCGACAATGTGTTCAACATACGAATCACATTGGTACTGTTAGCTCTATTTCTGGAATAGTTCACGTTTACTTTACAGCTCAGTTTTTGCGAGCGAATAAAACATTGATGGTAAGATTACCAATTGTGAAAACATTATTTTAAGATTTGGCAAAATACAGCGATTTGTTTAAGCAATAAAATCATTCGGCGTGTCAGAAACTATTCGCGTTTCTAAGAACTCCATCAAGCGACGACCATCTGCATCGTTAAGGGTTTTCATCATTATTTCTGAGTACGTGACCGATGTCTCGGTACGGTTCTTTTGATCGACAATCAATATCATTCAACGATCAATTTATCTTGAGATTTACGTCTACATTGTTGGATTCCTCGCAATTATTTAGATGATCTATGACAACGTTAATACAAACATGAATATACATAGTATTGGCTTAGATCATTGAAATTGCGTTGAAATCTCGGTAATTGATACCCAAAGAGGAGCTAATTGTATTGAATCAATGAAGTATCAACTTGATATATTACTTTAGCATTGAGAACAGTTTGACATAGCTTTAGTTACGTTTAATGTTCCTGTTTCTCACATTATCACGCGATAAATTCAGTATTTGTTATTCAGCTACTCAAAATTGTAATAAAATTCAACTAAATTAATTCAGTGGCAGAGGTTCGTTAGATGACACCTTATAAGGAGTCTCAGACGAGTTGATGGCGCCAACAATATATCTATGAGTCAACACACATCTCACTAATGTTGATTAGTAGTTTCTAAAACGGAAATATTGGATCTATAAATTCTCCTTTTGCAGTTGCAGAACATTAAAAATAAAGTAGAAAACGTTTGCAGATAGCGTCAAATACGATGTGCTAATTACATAGATTATAACGGTAATGACGGTATAGCCAAACCCAAATAAAGTATGGTGAACTTTTCGGTCTGCATGCTCAGAATGTGCCTAATGTATAAATAAGCCAACTAGTACATTGAAAGCCAAATAGCACGACATGTGAACTAATGCATTGACAATATTTTCATCAGCTGCAATCGAACTTGGCAGGCACACGGTGGTAGTGTTATCCGATTTTAATAATGAATCATTCGGTTCATTGAACTCGTTGCCCAAAAAGGAACTCTATTCGTGTTCGTTTGCAAATGACTAAGAATCAGTTAGTAACAATGAATGGACCGTATTATTGAGGGTCGCCCGAGAATCAACAATCATTCCAAAGACGAGATAGCCCTGACATAAGTTTCCAAATGCAGCAGCCTGCCTACCTTGTGTTTGTCTCTGTATGACTAACGCAACTGTTACAGTAAAACTGGATATCGCAACAATTAGCTCGATCGACGAAGAAATTGTTAGAGCTCATGGCTAAATAATAACAGCCACTCGGGTCGATCTTTAGGCTAAGCCGTGCTTGTCTAGGTTGGTCTATGGATTGGTGACCACCAATTACATACCGAGCTTCCTCCGTGCCTCGGAAAACACGTTAAGCCGTTGGTCCCGGGTGTCATTTGCAGTTCTTTGACAGTCGTTAAGTAGTCAGTGGCCCAAAAAGTCTGACAACCAGTCTTACCAAGGGGTATCGTATTAACCAGTACTAACTGGGTTGTGGAGGTCAGATAGGCAGTCGCTCCATGTAAAATACTGGTATTCAGCTGCATCCGGTTACACTGGAAGCCGACCCAACATAGAAAAGGCTAGGCAGACGATGACGAAGAAATTATTAGAATTCCCATCCGTTAAAAAACCTTTAGAAAGCTGAATCTTAAGATAGTTCTACATGTATCGTGACGTAATTGACAAGCTTCTTCCTTTATTACCTTTTTGCAATTCAATCAATGTTAATGTTTCACAGAAGGACCATTTAAACCGGGGTCTTTCAACATTGGTTTTGAAATGGGTATTATTAGTACACCATTAAAAGCTATACGAATTAATTACTAATGTTTACTATACAATACAAATTCATTATGGTTATAATTGCTTGAG
This sequence comes from Noctua comes, assembly GCA_963082995.1. Taxonomy (NCBI): domain Eukaryota; kingdom Metazoa; phylum Arthropoda; class Insecta; order Lepidoptera; family Noctuidae; genus Noctua; species Noctua comes. The sequence continues at coordinate 8,529,161 of OY720270.1, forward strand.
CACATCTCACAAATAAAGAGCATACAAGTTTCGTCAGTTTTCGAGCTGGAGTATTTACACTCACTTACAAACACTGCTCAAAAGAGTGTTTGTCTCTTGACAAATGAATAATTAATGACAGAACAATATTATTATACTGTGTTGTTAAAGAAAGTGTCCATTCATATTCTGACACTTAAATGGTTTGTGAATGAAGCATAAGTTGTATGAACACGACAAATTAAGTTGTAAACAATGACATTACGTATGTATCGACACGTTCTTTCCGCTTAAGGAATCAAAACAATGTGCAAAAATATGGTCCGCATTGAAGTTAGAGTTATTGGTTGGAATTTGTATGAAATTACTTGCAAAAATTAATAAGTAATAGATGACAGCGATGCGGAGGAGTACTTTGACGCCTAAGTGTCCTATTGTCGTCGTTTTTTAAATGTTTATATTTTCTTACTTTTAGTCTTATTTTTATCATTGGTATAAATAAGTAACACAACATAACACCATGTCTGTATCCCCGAAGAGTTGGACAGAGGTTTAGTACCTAATGGTACACCCACATTTCGCCAGTTATGTTTGAGTCCCATGTAATAGGGGGTGAGCCTATTCCCATCAACCGGGCACAAATCCAGACTCCATGGCTGTTACTGAGAAATTCCCGATGGAAGACCAAATAACACTTTGCCCGACCCCGGAATCGAACCCAGGACCTCATGCGCAGCAGTCGCGATTACAACCACTTATACGTCAACAGGAAATTGGTACTGTGCACGACCTAATCACGTCACGTAGGTAAAGCCAAATCAACAAGTTGGGTGTTTTCTGTAAATCCATTAAGTTTCAAACGATTCGGCTTTAATTAGAATTTCTCAGAGCTGTAATAAAGCGGATTGGTCTTACGTGGTTACGGAGTATTTTGGCGGCTTAATTTTCCAGAACAGTAGGAAATACTCCAGAAACCGAACAACAAACGAACACTTCCGGACCCGGGATGATCGCATGATTACAAATATATGCATCATATTTTATATGCAGATATGCTATCATCGTTTTCATACCCTTGACCTCAGCTGCCTGGCGTTTCAGATAAACTCAAGAATCTAACGCGATTACAGTGCAAATTCATTTATTACTTACATCTGGATGTTCTTTTACTGGCACGTAAACTTTTTCTGTGAGTGTAGTCACCATGCCCTCAGGCTCTGGGAGAACGAGTGGTTCCTTCTTGACTCCATTTATTTGGAATAAACTTGCTCGAACTTTTGCTATTTCTGAAAAGAGAAAAGACACTTGTTAGCTACGTACTCACATCTGCTCTAATATTTTACACGCATGAAACATGTCATAAAGACTCGTTAATTTTATAATACCGTCCCAAACGTTTACTGGTAAATATAAAGTTTTATGAACCGCGGAAAATTCCTGCTTTAACGAGTACTTATTTTCGTTTTTGGAAAACTTACAATACCTAGTTGCGTCGGGATGTACTTGCTTGTGACACACATTATTTTAATGGTTATAGTTATCTGGAAACAGCCATTCTCAGCAGCTTCATCGTATAGGTAATCAATATTTTTAGTAAGTAAACGATCTGTAATAAGTTTGAAGGCTACGACAATAGTCTATGACATCATCTGAAAGATATATTGATAGATCTGATGCTGCACCTCTAATAACATAGTTGGCGAACATAACGCACTGAGGCCACCCCAGCCGCAATGATGTAATTTTAGTCATGACATATTTTTAATAAGCCTCGAATGACTCATGTATTTCCAGGACATTCGGTAAGAATGTTAAATGTTATTATTTATGGTAAAAAGAAATACTTTAACAATGATGTTGTGGAATCGACAAAATCTTGCTGATAGTCGCATATTATTTATTTATGTACACACAAAATACTTAACAGGACATTACATTAAGATTGAAGCGCACAAAGGTACTGTTTATTTTATAAGAAATTTCTCCCAGCAGGCCGCGGGAGGAAAGTTGGATTAGAAATGTAGACACAGTGTGTAGAAAAGACAAAAAAAAAAAAAATTAAATTAGAACTTAAAACAAAAATATACCTATATAAAATAAACATACAATAATATAATCAATAGAAATATATGTTAATATAATCTCCGGATTTACTTCTTGATGCGTAGATGTTGACTCGATCAAACGCAATGTGGTTCAAAAACCATATGGCTGGTTGGTGCAAAAGTATTATAACGCAAGCTCGCGATTTCTCCACCGTATGTGAAGAATCATTGTGCAAACACAGGGTCTGGTTTTATCTTCCTTATCCAGATAAAGAGGTGATGAGTCATCGGCTAATTTCCGGACGCGCAATCAGACAACCATCTGTTTCTCAGTTATCGTTTAAAATATGTCAAGTTATAATGTGATTACGAGTAACTTATCAGCTAGTAGCACGTGCTGAACATTTTATTTTGTTGTAGTTTTACTATCTGCAATCAATCGATCAACTCAGAAAGCCACTGCTTGTATACTTACTATCTTATCGAAGCGATACCTCCTTGCCGAAATTCAAAAGTGGGTTCCGAAAAATTTCAAGCCGTCATAAATATTAAAAAAACTAAATAAAAATCCTCATTTTAATTTTTTATCTGTAAAATACATACGTCGTGTACAGTTATGCGAGTTCTCTTCAATTTGTTAATCTCTCACGCTATCAAACGGCTCATATGCGCAGACGCACGTATCCGCCTGACCATACCGAGTCCGCTGAGGGGCTGGCGACAATGCGGAGGAGCTTTCACGCCATATAAGGGCGGCGGAGTAAGTAAACAAGCTATTAACCCGCCACGGAGCCCGTGTGATAGCCGATGGATTATGTATTTAATTGCCACCTTTTCTTGCATATTGATGGCGGTCGCATTTAGGATGAGATGTTTATGCTTCACATTCTCTGTATTTTTTTCCAAACAACTTAATTGGTAGCCGGTGGCATGAGTTTGCTACTGAATTCTGCGGTTATAACACCTAGGTACTCATTTTGTAATTTAAAAAGTACCGCCTTATTGATTGATATCTTGCAAGTCATTTAATCCTAAAATATTATAAATGCGAAAGTTTGTGAGGATGTTTGTTACTTTTTCACGCAAAGACTACAGAACGGATTTGGGTGAACTTTAGCACACACATGGTTTATAACCTGGATTAACACATAGGGTACTTTTTATCCCGTTAGTATGACCTCGTGGGGCAATTATCTAACACGCGGGCGAAACCGCGGGTATAAGCTACTATTGAGTATTTTAAGCCACGAAATAACTGACTCATGTGAATTGAATCAGTTGATTAATTGGACAGTAATCGTCACTGACAGCGTTTGTGTGTTTGACAAGTTTAATCGTCTGATGGTCAATACAAGGTTGCATCAAGAGCAAATCGCTTAAAACCTCCTTTTGTAACATGTCACAACTGACGTTGACGGGTGTCGAAACACTTGAAACGGTCTTAGAACAATACAGCAATCTTTGTACTGGCAAATGAGAATTCTAAACAAAAACAATCACGTTATAATAGAGGCTGTGTTTGTCGCAGGTTGTTTAGGGGCTGTCCGCCCGTCACTCCACGTCTCTGCGCCTGAGTTTGATTAATGTACTCGGATTTGACGTGAACGAGTTTCGGAATATGTCGCCTGTGAGGTCGCTCTTGCGCAAGCCACCAAACTTGTGTACCTACTTCAAGCTCGTGTGAACTATGAGACGGATGATTTTAGTGATGGACGGCTATTTACGCATTCCTGTTGAAGTTTCCACGTCTTTCAACCTATGTTTATGCCTCTAGCTTTTATTTTTCACCGCTTTGGCTATGATTATAACGTATTAATGGAAGCGTTTAAAGTAACGTACAGGAGTTATTTATGATGCTTGCAGATGTAACAGAAAATGTTTAATGACAGCTTGCATGCTTAACGCCTACGAGCATCACATTAACCCATTTCTTGGAGATAATTCTTTCAACTTGCGAGGAAAAGGTCGGTGTTACATATTTAAATGTTTTCACAACTGCGGAAAACATTACTAATTTGAACATCCAATCAATCTTAAAGACCACGAATTTAAATATGAAATTAATATTCGAATCGATTTTAATTAAGTTAGTAGTCATAATTTACCTAATTTATTAGATTAGTTGATATCGAATTTCTAAAAATAAGTTGCATCAATATCTATAGATTTATCCACAAACAGGTAGCAAAGCCACATAACACGCCTAGTTATATTTATTTGTTAACAAGGTTTAATTTTACCATTTACTCAGATTACTCCAACCGCAATCGCGATCGTTCTATGTAGGTACGTAATTCTAGCCTTGCAAGACTCCCTTTAGGATCATGTAAGCAAAATCTATCTCTGTGTCTTTGAGTTAAGATTGAAATTGAGTTGGGTGTTATTGATAACTATAATATAATGATGTTTGAACGCTGGCGTAGGAAGAGCATTCACTATAATAGGAGACCAAGCAACTTGTGTGTCAGCCAGTGACAAATGTCAATTGCCGCTTCGATCTCCGAGACCACCTACGGAAAAGCAAACGTTGTTAGATTACCTTGGATTTGGGACCAAAATTAATGGTCCACTACATTTACTTTCAATTGAACATGGCTCTGAAATTAAGTCATCTTGATGAATAGCCACAGACAAGAAAACAAGTTTAATATGCAGGCGATTACAGTTATTCGATATAAATAACGTTAGTAGTTAGCTAAATAACTTACTCGTGATCACCTGCTCCTCCAAATAGTTATTTCTTATGTCGTAGTTACAGTTCAATAACATCTGTGGCAGTTTTATTTCTGCTATAGCTTTAAAATCTTTGATGAAAACATTTATTCTTCTCAGGGTAGTTAGACGGGAAAAGTCGACTCCGTTTAGCTTATGTTTAACTTTTTCAACTTCACCTACCATTTTGTCACATATTAGTATCGTTTGGCGTACAGGGCACACAATTGCTTGTTATGCATAAGTGTCAATGGCGTTAAAAAGTTAAGCTATGAGGTACAGATGCGATTCCGAAATCTTATTTACAGAACAGATAATTTTATTTCATTTCAAAAAGAAGTGATTTACTATCTAAACCAATGAATAGTGTTGCACAATTTCATCCCTGGAGCATTGCGACAGTGAACCTCACACACGTACGCTTACTGGTTTCAGATAATGCAATGCAATCTCTCTTGCATTGTCACCGGCCACAATGGCAGACCGCGGCGCATTCACTCTGTAATCCCTCTCCCTCATTCTATTCTAATACGCATTTAATAAGCTGTAACTTCAAGCCCAAGAACGATATTATCACACGGAATTGGACGCTTAGATTTTTACACATCACCATGAAGACACCGCCCACAACGTTTTATAGATTCTATAAAAAATCTTAAAACTCCATTTTATAGCTCATGGTGCGATCTTTAAAATTATGTATTAAATAAACATGTGTGGCTTGAACTCGACCCCTGGGACAGTTATAATAAAATTTTCGACATATTTCAAGATAAATGCGATTCAGTTGATAAAGATAACCAATACACTACACGATTAATATTGATTTTAGCATATTTATAAAATAAAGAGCCGATTGGGCAATTTAACGTCGAAGTTTAAGCAGTAATTATGCAACTGTTCTACCTTTTGCTAACTGTATCGTATGTTAAAGTTTATTCGGCTAACGGAACTAGCAAAGGTTAACTTAAGTAAGATCTTCAGAACAATACATATTATTAACAATACATTTATAAAAATGCATTTTAATATTTTTAATGCAACAGCTTAATCAGAAAAATATGCTGTGTAGTTTTCTGTAACAATGTCATTAAATAGCCATCTGCGTGCAGTCACTCAGCGGTTCCAGTGAAACAAATGGTATAATTGGTTCTTAGAATAGACTAAGTCACAAAATCACTTTCGTTAGCAGTGTCGGTCGGCGGAAACAATTAATTTCTTTCATCACCAAGAGCAGTGGTGGTATTTTGTAATTTAACGACGACGGCAAAGCAACGGCCGTCATAATAACAAACTAAGTAAACGGACGCGCGGTCTAGACAGTGAAATTACAAGGTGGTGCATTAATTAAACTTGACTGTCACAATTGGAGCATAAATGAAAAAGATTTATGTGAATATGTGAAGGACTACAAACTACCAAGCTATGCAATCCCACATTTCCATCGTGAATTTGATGAATTAGTAAATCTATGAGAAATTCCAAGTAGGTGCTTCTTCAGAGTGAGCAAGAATTTGGAGCGGTCGACTAACAGTCACTAACAGCTTTGTTTTCTGCTAGTGTAGATTAATGTTCCCTGAATAATAATATATGAGGGCAAATTAAGAACAATGCAGATTGAAGGAGAATTTTCTCACGTTGAGCGACGATGCGTAAACGCAGCACCACGGTCAGTAGCGACCGGCTTCACTTGCGTCGCCCAACCACGGAGACTTGAATCACGCGAATAATTATGTTGATATATTAAAATGTGTGTGTAATTACCCGGCACATACGTGACATTAACGGAATCAGACTTCTCTGGGAAAGATTTGATAATACAACAAAGCTGCAGGTTGTGTTAGAACTGTTTTTTAAACCTACGTAGTCTACACAAGAAAACTCGATGAATGTAGATTCATATGCAAATACCAAATTTTAATACCGAAATGATGATGATATTATTGATTTTACTGATGTTATTTCACAGAAAGCTGAAATACTCGAAAACTAGATCGATCTTTAAGCAGAAGCACAAAGGAGGCCAGACGCGGACGAATATAATTGTGACGGTTCAAGATTGTAATTCTAGATTAGCTGTATTGCTTACTTTTCACAATAGACACAAAGTAGACGGTATTTGTAAATATGGAATTACAGAAAACTAAAATAACATTCTTAATGGAATTTATGGGGAGCCAGTTGGGTTAATAACTACAATAAATAATCATGATGATGACATAAAATGACTGTAAATTGAACACGAATAATAACAAGCGATAAACACCTTTGGTAAATCAAACATGGAGACGTGGCGGAGTATCTTGAATAAGGTCTGAATAATAAAGGCAGAAGTGTACCTAGATGTAAGTTTTCAGAACCCTGACGTTGATATGGTATGTCCAATATAAGAAAGAGACAGAGCGCACAGGCATGAATGCCAAAATATGATGATCTACAAAGCAGTTTTTTTTCTAAAACGTGTCATGTCAAAAGCGCGTATCGTAGTAATTTTTCGACTTCTTTGGCACGTTTTATCTCTGGAAAAATGCAACTGACATTAAGTAAATGCCGTCTGAATTAAGTTAATGTGACATTGGAGAACAAACAGCATATGCATCCGGTGTGTCTTAGGAGAACTATTGTGGTATTGTGTTTCTGGACAGGCCATTTGTAATCAAGCTTGACAAATTAGATTATTAAGTAATCAAAGCAAACTGTACTTGATCGTTGGAACAAAGTAACAAAACTAATGATCTTGGACATCAAAGCGTATTTAAGCTAGAAGATGAATAAGTTAGCCCACTCAATATATCATACAATAACAAAGTAGTGTGTATATTTATAGAAAGCGATGCACTTGAGAATGATGAATGGGAACCAGATAATCAGAAGGCAGTAGTGAGTTAAGTTGCCGGTACGGTAGCTCCAGACAATATACAGCGTCGGACAGATGTACAAGCACATCATGGCGGCACGGGCTTTGCGTGGATATTTCCTACTAATAAAACAAGTCCCTTCGAAGTGGAACCTAAGAAACTATTGCTTATTGCACGCGAAGCGCAAGATACTGATAGAATCAACGACGCGATTGGAAATATTGAATACATTTGCATAAGCGATTGCCTAACTTTTATAAGTGCTATACATAAAAATCCAATTTCACGAGTGAAACTTCACATTTGATAGTTGTCTGTCTGAGTATCTATATTTGCAGACATTTCAATATTTTGGTTGTTTTGTTTAGCATATTCTTTTCTTCGCCTTCAAAATTTCTATTCCCATTAAGGACTTGAAGTGAACAAACACAATGTGACTTTTTGACAACCTTTCACTTTTCTCAAACAATAGAGCGGCTGCGTTTGCAGTCTTGGAAGGGTGAAAAAGAGAAACTCTAAATTCCCTAGATTATTTTTAGTACTGTGTGATCAATGTGGCGACACTTGGGGGAGGCCTATGTCTAGCAGTGGACGTCTTTCGGCTGAAATGATGATGATGATGACTGTGTGATCTAAGTTATGAGCGCGACGGTACATTTATATGACATTTTACTGCTTATTTAACTCGCAGAGCTCCTTCAGTAATATCCGACTTCCTGTCCTCGATGTCAAGTACCATAGGCTAATGTCTAGTCATGCACATGCATTATGCACACGTAGAGAGAGAATCAATAAAAAGCTGCAGCTGTTGAATCGTAGAAAAGTTCAAGCATAATTTTAGAGGCAACTTTGACAACGTGGAAACTATAGATACAAATCTTTAGAGTCCAGATTAACGAAAATGCAACCAGTATGGCCATGTAGAAGTGAAAAGATGAATAGATAAATCAAAGCAATCTCAGTTAATTCAAGTATGAACTCGGTTGCAAAGGGCAAATCATTAAAATCTAACCAGTTTAATTTAATCGGAGATTTTAGGACAGAATAAGTCATTTACACTGTTTGTTGCTCAACCAATAGCACTTACTACAAGCAGCCAATGAGATGACACAGAGCCGAACTGAGATTAAGTTATGTTAAAATTGTTTGTGTGTCAAACGAGTATAATGATCGTCTCAGTATACCACTAACATAATAGATGATTCTTCCAAGACTCCCATTAGTCATTCCTGCAATGCGTGGGACGATGACAATAATTATAGTTACAAAAGTGACCGAATGAGATTGACGGTGAATCATTAATGAATGAAAACAATGATACAAGTTAATTTGGACACCATGGAAAACAATGTATGAAGTTGCAAAATAATAAGTGCATAAATCACAGCAGGAGCGAACTGGCATTGGCCATTACGAAATGCACACAAAATGGAAACCTGTTGGAAATGCCAGCACAGGTTGTCTTTACAAATGTGATTGAAATGCTTTTATCTTGATATCTTTATCTATGCACGGTTGGAGGATCGATGTCACATTGTTCAGGACACTGATGTGACATTTGGAAATTCACTGGAAACTACTATTAGAGTGGATAAACATGTAATGGGTGTACAAGAAGACGGAGATACCGTTACAAATAAAAGCAAGCTTAAATATTTGTAGTGCATACCGATGGTCGTTTGGACTGCAGCTAATTGTGTGAAGTGTGACTGAGAAATATGAATATCGTCAGCGAAACACGTTATGTTAATTTCAGAGAACGTGCACATAAAACAGGTGGTCAAGCGTAAACGGACCAATGAAAAAATAATACCCATATTTATGAATGGCAAGCAGATATTGGGTGAGCCGTGTGAATGAAAAAATAAAGACTTATTTGCATGCCACTTCGCAGGGGTAGAAGTAAGACGACATCGACAGGTTGTTTGTGTCACACTTTTAAGTAATGTGCCAGATAAACACACACGGTTTAACGCAGATGTCACAGATACAGTAGGTAAAAGCATATAAACAGACGGAAGTGAAAACCAATATGATGGCTTCAGACAAATTTGTTTTCTATCAAGTTTTCTTTCGTTAGCAATATTTACACTTCGAAACTAGGTAATCATAACACATGATTTTGTTAAAAACTCATCATCATATTTTCTACAAGAAATTTATGTTCGAGAAAGATCAACACAAGCAACTATTCCACAAAAATATAATGGTTTTTAAAATGCGCACTTTTACTAGGAGTAGAAGAGGATGCTTTTAAAATAATATTGTATGAGCACAACATGGCCGGACTAACGAAACGAGAGTTATATCTCTATAAATTTTCTTAGAACCAAGGAATACGCCTGTTTTCATACAAAGCGGCTACAGATTTACGGTCCTATTCGTTAGGATTTACGCAGGTTCGACACGTGTAAATAAGCTCACTAGTTAACATCGCCTAAATGTGTCAAAGCTGAACCAATGGGCACTGTTACGCGTTCCGAGTTACCAGAATGCTGGCCGAGATCTATACTATTTATTCCCCGAACACTATCCACAGTTGACGGTTCTTTTATTATAGCTATAAAAGCATTGGAGTAAACCGGAGATTTTCGCTGATTTATCGCCTAATATTTATTTTTCACGGTTTACTTGTGAGGCCCATTTGTAAATATAGGACGAGTTTACAGTAGGGAAACTGGGGTTTACTTTTTATGTGTTTTGTCGGTGCCAAACAACATGACTTGATGCGACGCGGACATTAATATAATATGGAACATTATCGTAAAACAACGAGCTCTGGATGTTTCAGTGTGTCGTGTCAGTTTGCGACTTTAATGCACCATTATGCTAGTTCAATAGAAAGTTTATAACCTCCGGTGTAGCCGTTTTGTAAAGCCGTTCACGCAAAAATCGGTGTCAGGAGGAAGGCGTAAAACTTCTTGTTATAGACGATGATTATAATACAATAATTAAAAACAACTATGAATCAGTTTGGGCGGGGTGTAAACTTATACATTGTGACATGTTGACGGGCATTTTTTTTTACTACAATAAAACCGAAGAGCGTCAAATGTCGACACCTACCATTCTGAAATGGGCTCCGTATTCAATGGATGTCTCGTGGGCGTAGCTTATAAACATTGAATGACAGAATTATACCAATGACAAACTATTGAACAAACACTTTAACAACAATTTTAAACATATTTAATGGCGTCATTGAATGTGACACATTGTGGATCTCTTTTTGAACAACAATACAAGCTTGAAACGAAAATACAGTTCGTCAATATGTTAAGTTGCATAGAGTAGCTCGACTTCGTGTAGGTTATATTGCGGCTCGTAATTTGCAAGCGAGACGGCTTGTTTGAGGCAAATATTTGACAATAGCAAGCCATGAGCCAGCAGCCAAGTACTTGTCTCAAACAGACTCAACCTTGCCATTCATAACATATTGTTAACGCGGCTGGTAGCAACGCCTACTGAGACACGTGTCAAATTCGCTTCAGAAAACCTTATTGTAATGAGCCGTCTCACTCAATCACACGTAAGACACACTTCATATGTGTAAACCACCTACGCGAACTATATTTCAAGTAGGTAAACATACATGTCAATGTTTAATGGCCCACAAAACATGATGATTATTACCAAGTACTAACATTTATGGACAGTCAAGAATGATGTATTCCTTTTTCAAGGATTCATCAACAATTACAGATACATACAATGATTGAATTCAATTCAATTGCAATTCTTGTAATAATCGTAGGTGTAATCAAATACACGTAAGGCCAAGCTCGCGGTGTCGTTGCGAAGCTAATTTTGCTAATTAATTCTGTGTCCCTAACCTAATCTGCCGTAGATTGAGTGATGCCATAGACACCCTCTTGGCTAAATAAAAACTGGCATTCACATAATTCTAAATTCGAACAACTGACATGAGAAAGTAATGATTAAATTGAAACTAAAGTTTTTGCCTGTGAGCAACAAATTTTTATAAAAGTTTAATATCCGCATCAAACTCAGTAATAAACAATGCACGAAAGAAAATCTAAAATAGCGAATGGTAGATACGAGTTTTACCTAATAAAAGAAATATTGATTCCCAGTTAATGTCGAACGTAACAACCTACGGAGAATAGTTATGTCTTGAACAATAAATAAGACGGCTAAAGAAAGCTACGTTTCTCTATAAACGCGATGGTAAAAAACACGTTGAAAATCTTTATGACTTACGAGTCGCGGGGATCTATTGAATTTCTCACGTCTCGACACAAGTGTACGAAGCTTACCTGAAATAAAATATAAACAATATTAACGTTGTGTTAGCTATTGATACACGGACTTTATGTTTATTAGCTTAAGTAATCAGAATTACTGGTGGCTCGTATAACAATGAGCTATTGATTTCGACCATATCATTGGAGCAGGTTTCTGTAGGGAAATATTGAGTAGCCTCACCAGGTGCTATATTTGCAAGACAAACAGAACAAATTAGATGATCAATAATGATGCTCATCATACTGTTGTATTTATTCATATTTAGTGCTGTTAAATAATGAGCAACGTCTTCTGTAATAGTAATTTTACTATGGCATTCTATCCGTTATTTCCCCAAGAAGTCAACGCTGGAATTAGGTACAAGAACGATGAACCACACACACATATTATGAATTCAGGAATGGAGGAGGAGTGTGCTATCGATGTCTATGACAAAGCTAACAGCAGTCCTGAGAAACGCAGTACTAGTAAATAATACCACAGCGTACTCGGAACTCAAGCGAATCAGTATGACAAATCTTATGTTCACAAATATTCAGACAATAGTTTTCAGTGCGCTGTGCAACGAAGTGTTGGTTTAGACATCTGACGCAAGTGCACGTTCAGCTTCTCAAATCATTTAGTGCTGGACTGACAATATTTACTAGGCGTGGCAGATTTCGATACAACTGTCACAGTTTACAGTGATTTTGTAAAGAATTTATAAAGAAACCAGGACATCTAGGTTGCATGAAATCAATATCGTTAAGTTACTGATTCTGCTAGTGCTAACAATGTTAATCCCTATGCATTTTGATATTTAGATTGAGCTTCAAAAATTATACACACACAATCTTATTATTTTGGAGGTTGATTAACTAAACAGTTCAATAGAAAGGCAGTTGACAACACGAATAATACAAAAATAGCAATGACATAATTCGTACATAGAATCAAATATGTTAATAGCAGCAATAACGAGCATTGTTAAGCGTGAGCACGTTTCAGGGGACTTTGTCGAACAACAGCACTTATTAGATGAACCAAATGTTACATGATATGACAGATGAAATAATTCCGTTTATACATTAATAGAGAACTCATTCATAGCTCTGACACTCTGTAGCGGTCACACGCATCTAGAGGTGATTGTCAGAAATAACCGTCTCTATTTCTTTGTGGCTGTTCACGCGTGAGACTCTTGGCACAGAGTTCAAGCACATGCACGCAAAAAGAAAACAGTGCAATTAAAAATACTGAAAAGAAAAATACTCTCTCGATAATCGCTTTGTTTTTTTTTTAAAAAAAAACGTCGGTGTTAGTGACGAGGCGCTATGGCGATGACACGCACGTGTATTTTAAAGTCATCTTGATACTATAAGAAACGTGATTTTGTGTTTGGTTGTATTTGACAAAATTCTTTGAATATGCTTGTCTGATATAACATAATTTAAAACTTGGCACAGTACGTTTGTTGCATTCAGTAAGATATTTAGTGGTGGACTTATTTTATACAGATCGCTTTCTGATTTTAATCGCTGCCGAAAAAGAAGCTAAATTATGGAGACGAAGAATTTATTCACCCTGCCCAGTAGCGTAGAACTCATTCAAATCAATGCGTCTAATTCAAAAGCAGTAACAGTAGTGTCTTCATTTGAGTGCGTATGTGCTTTGAGTCTTCTCCATTATGATACCCCGTAGATTTAACGATAAATATTTTATTAGAAATGGCTTGAGAAATATGGTCTAGCACGCACTTAATTAATAACAAGTCGTTAAACTCTTGGCTTCAGACGTTGGGAGTTACATTGGCCCGACAACTGTACTAGTTGGATGTGTCGAGATGTTTGTTAATCGCTTGTGACTGGACGAATAGAAAACTTTATTTATTTTGGCTGTTAACAGAGGTAGATGAACGCTGCTAGAAATTGGCCGAACTCCCAATCGTTATTATAATTTTAGTGGTCAGTTCTAACTGTATCTAGCATGTGACTTCATATTTTAATTCATAAAATAATTATTGCTATAAAGCAGTAATTGATTAATTAATTTTAATGTTTAATTCTGCACGTATGTTGTCATTAAATTAACAGGTGTGTAATTGGAAGCTATATATTTAAATGAACTCACGTTTGCATTTAGAGTTATTCAGCGACATCGAATTTGCTAGAGGATTTCCCATGAATTTAAGTAAACAAATCAATGAATTAAAATGTAATTACTTAGTTAAAAATTATTAACAATCCTGAATAAAGCCGTTAATTAGCTTTCTAAATGGTTTTCCTGACTTTTCCTTTTACCACAGTGTCAGAAAGTAAACACGCAATCAATCTGTACCTTCATACATACACCTAGGGTTCTTTTTTTTCGAATGGGTAATCATCAAATGACCCCCCCCCCACTCTGGGCGGAGCGGAAGAGAGTGTCAGACTTGTACTGACTAAAACCCATCCATGTTCCTTCTTTGCCCTTTGTGTTCCAGGGCCACGGTATCTCTTTCGAACAGTCCCGGTAACTTACAAGTTTAGTATATTCAGATAGTAAATCACCTTGTGGCACACCAAAGTTTATGTAATGCCGTGTATACCTTTGTCTTTGTATGTGCGGTTAAGACAAAGCTTACAACATTGACGATAAAATTATACATAAGGGCTACATCAAAGTATGCGACTTAATGCTGCATCGTCAGAGGTCTCAGCTCAGCATTATTAATTATACGACTCTTGTACTAAATGTCACAAATGATGTGTTTCGACGCAAAACTGCGTATAATTGCAATTTGTTGGGTTTGCTCTTTTAGATTGTTCACGGATTATTTAAGATTAACTGTACCTATGTAAGTACCAATTAGGTTTATTTTATGACGTGATATTTATCGGTTTGTGTTAAAATTCTTAAGAAAGATTCCTAGAAGAAGAAGTGAAATAATTAATTATTTTAATGTCCTCAATACTACATTCCTTAACTGTTGAAAATGCAGAGTATGTACAATAGGAAGAGCAAAGAAATGTGTTGAAAAATTCGGTCATCGTTGAAATAAACAGACGCAGACAATTTATCGGCCGCACCAGCTCTTGGATTATTCTACGCCACATTTCTTTTATATAAAAATCAGACGTAGGATACAAACAGATTCAATGGTTAACATGATTATACAGGGTGTAAGGGACAGCCTTCCACAAACTGACAGGGTGTATTCAGCTCCTTATTTTGGATCATATTCCATCGGAATTTTTCTCCGGAATTTTCACTTTTACGTTTTTTTTTTAGTTACTATTCCTTTATTTCAATGTAAAATTACTTACCCTGTACGCAGCATTCTATTTATGTCAATAACACGGTTAAATCAAAAACCCAACAATAGATGTTAAAATAATATAATGAACGACGCTTGAAATCAGCTGTTCACTTCCGGCCTAGCTACAGAGCCCGTCGAACTCGTCGTCGCGCTTGCCGTTCGCTACGTGCGTTTTGCCACGGTAACGATACATTGCGTATGAGGAAATAAAACAAATCAAATTTATTGGATTCCCATAAAATTCCTGAAATCATTTCTTTTACCGGTCATCTTAGTATAATATACTGAATTAACCCCATCAGTTTGTGGAGGGCTGTCCCTTACACCCTGTATAAGAATGGTTCGCTAATTTTGCTAGTTCTACCAAAATAAAAACGTTTAAGTTGTTTATTTTTATTAATTTCCTACGAATAAAATTAACAGCTACTTGAAATAACGCGATGATATTATTATGAAAATATTGAACAAATTCATGCTCATTATTGATTGCGAAACTTAAAACGCGGTGTTGTCTTACAATAAGTGTCGGTCGCGGATGAATGAGCAAAAATAAAACCGTGCGTTGCATTCATTCAGTTTTTGCAGCGAGATGGTCGATAGGTACTATTATTTTATAAAGATGCAAACAGAATTATAAAATTTATTATTATTAAATTACTATTATTTCCTTTATTTATATTTTTACAAATTGTTTCCATTTTTAAATATTCCTTAGAAAAAACAATATAAAAACATTTAAAAATATAAAAAATTGTAGCCAACCGGTATCGGGAACAGGGTCCAAGCTACCGGCGGTTAAGGCTCCAGAGAGAGGAACCTCCTAACAATACGAGCCGTGTATTAGAAGTACCGCTCTCTGAATCAAGCCCTTGATCCAGCTGCCTAACGAGAGCCTCCTCAGGTATTGGTCGAGGCTCTTGGCAATTAAGCCATGGGCTGATACAACTATCAGCACAATGATCGCTGAGTCCACATCCCACATGTCGACAACCTCGTGAGCCAAGTCAAGATACTTGATTTTACTATTATTTATTATTAAATTGGGAAAATGGGACGTTTAAAGGGCGAAAGATTGTCTGAACTTACGATATGAGAAAGAATACGTAGGAAAAAAACAATTTATCATAAGGTACCTATTCCGCAACCGTCAACGCACTTCGTTGCAACATTACTCTAAATATGGTTCGTCTCATAAATGGAAACAGCACGACAATACATTCATAATAATCTCACATAGGAAGGAATATGATCTTCACATCTCATCCGCGGATAATAGAACGAGCACAATGTAAGTTTAGCGCCGGAGTACACGATATCCATTACAAAACCAGTACCGACTAACACCGACTCCGTCAAAACGTCACTTCAACTGACATGTACACTAAAGGCGCATTTTTATTGATTATAGGGCAAAGGAACACATCGGACCACCCACGGAGGCCTAGCGTCTAATTGAGCGTCGCGCCTATTGTCCACGCGACAGAAAGTTCAAAGGTGCTCCGATTAAATATCAATCAATGATGTTTTTTTGTAAAATTCGTCATCTCTTGTCGGAAGAATACTTTGTTACGGCTTGTGGTTTTATTAGCTGTATTTCAAATTGAGATTCTAATATTATATTACATTAAATTCAAGTACAGTGAGAAACAGTCGACAAAATGGAGTTTGTTTCTTTTACTTCGCAATTTTAAAAAGTAAAGCAGTGTCTTTGCTAATGTAACTGCAGTTTAAATACTAGTTTCGTTCGTGACGAATGGTAACCGTTTAGATTAAGAAATGACAAGTTAGCCTCCAGCTAAGTTAACTTTAATTGAAGTGAGTTATAACTACGGTTCTTTATCACAAATATGACAAGCGAAGAGGCACGATAAATATTCCTAAAGGGACACTGATGAGCTGCTAATATATTGTCCAATCAACTAAATAAAGTATATAATCACACGGCTTTGCTTCACCACTGATATTTTACGACCTGATATCAATCACACAGGTTTTAACTACTCACTTTCTTCGACAAACTTTTCAAGTAATTTGGTAGTGTTATTTTAAACATTTATTTAAAACGAATCCGTTATTTTTTAAACATTGAATGATTGCTTGGCTTCATGATGCATGACAATTATGTCATCTATTTATAAATAACTATGAATAATTCGACCATGACTCTTAAAGGTACATACACATAAAACTCTCAAGTACGTACTTTAAAATCCAAATTAATGGTAATTAAAATAGCTGCACCAGTATCTTGCAACGCTCAAAATAGGGTTGGGCCATCTTGGTCTTTGCGTATCATGCCTATGTATAATTTTATACTAAGAAACTTCACGTCATGACATTTAAATGTATTTAATCTGATACTATAATATAATTATTTAATTCGTGTTTTATTAATGTAAATTTATTGTATTTTAATAATAATCGATCACGACATGGTGTTTTGAAAATAACACAATGTACAGTAGCAACACTGGATCGATGCTGTTGGTTAATTAGAATGACATACCATAACATCACGCCTGTAATCCCCGAATGGTTAGGCAGAGGTGTATCTAATAGTACCTACACCCACACCCACATGTCGCAAGTTATGTTTAAGTTCCATGAATGAGGAGGCGAGGCTATAGCCATCAACTCGGCACAAACCCAGACTCCCGTGGCTGCTATTGAGATATTCCTGATGGAAAACCCAATAACACCCGGGAGTAGAACCCAGGACCACATGCTCAGCAGTCGCGCCTTGCGAATCATATTTCAACATACAGCCTGAGAGCAAAAAAAAACTTAAGAAAAAATGAACTTCGCGGGCTACCCTAGTGATGCCACCTTAACGTTTTTTAATATTATGATGTGAAAAGGAAATAGACCGACTGACCCATACCACCTTACAGCTACTAACTATTCATTCTACCAACCTTATTATATATATGTATATTCGCGTGGATATTTTCAAAACAAGAAGTCTCGTGTGACAATTGACAGCCCTAAAGTAACACAACTCCACAGATAACAAATCCATAACTTGGAAGAGTCTTTATTTCATGCCGGTAGCACAGATTAAACAAACCGAATGATTGTTCGACGGTGAACCAAAATCACAGGTTCCAAAAGCGATGAAAGCATAATTCTATGCATTTAATAATTTCGAACTGTTTCTATCTAGCCATTAATTTGGGTAATGTTGATATTGAACACTAACATTGTTCGCTGATATGATTTTTGTAAACAGTATACAAAGCCAAATGCGTTTATGTTAACAATGAACAAGGCTTTATTTTTAGTCTTAATCATCGACTGAAAATCTATGGATTTTATCTAGAATTATTAACTTTTCAATTTGGGACTAATTTATAGGAATAAGGCATGTAATAGGCTCAATCCTTATTACATGAGACTTAAACATACCTGGGGAAATGTGGGCGTGTGGTGTACTATTAGGTACAGCTCTGCCTAACTCTTCGGGGATTACAGGCGTAATGTTATGTTATAATGTTAAAGGATTGGCTCCAAATGGTTCGTGTATGTGCACACGGTGCTGCTCGCCAGTTCTATAAGCTTGAACTTGGCTTGACACGATACCGCGTGTCTAGATAAGGCAAGAAAAGAAATTTACTTGGATGGGTAGCTGCTGACCATCATTAAAATGTGAACTTGTATAATTTAAGCGTTTGCCAATTTAACTGGAGCTACTCATTCACTGTCCAAAAGAAGGTCATTTAGATGTCGCAAGTACTTACGGTAACTTAATGCAATCAGGTTAAATAAATATGTAATTTGTGGATTAGGTTATGCCCAGTCATTAGCTACCCACGTCGGATCGAAACTACAGCATTCATATCATTACAACATCGAAACAACGCTCATTTCCTAAGTCTTCTCAAGTTAAGATGTAAGTACCCACCACCTACATGGAATAAGATAATCTTTATATCGAAGGTGAATCGGCCGCCCACGGCAGCGGCAAAAAGTATAGTCATCAGCTTACATCTAACAAAGGTAGCCGATTCGCCGACCGTCTTAGTCAGAACGCCCATGTTGACGAATATGGACATTTGTACAGCACTGTGTAGGTGGCACTTAGAACCCGGCCCCTGCCCTTAAAAGGCGCTATGAAAAGTTCTATCGATATACGCAAAGGTGGCGCAAGAGACCAATTTGGGGTTTAATGATTGTCGTCTGTCAAAATATTACAAGCTGAGCTAATGGCATGGTTTTTAAAACGAAATTATCGAACTGACACAAGACAGACACCAGCTAAGGTGAAAGAAATAGTTTGTTCCAAGTATATTCCAATAGATTACATAGTAAGTACAGACTAAACAATCCTACTCACAACTTTCTCGATTTACGCGAGAATCCCTCTATCAAGAAAAAAGCTAAGATTGACGTGAACATAGAAAAAAATATGGCTTTAATTATCGCCACATCATAACTGCGTTGTGTGATTAGAATTTATGTTCGCGTCGCTTTGGTTTAATCCGAGAATAATGGTATAACGGGCAATCGATAAAGGCCGTCGATGGTTGAGTAGGTAGTCGAGAGCAAATGGGTAAAACAAATCGTTTTGGAACAGCTTCAGCCGATGCAGTTCGTACAACAGAACATACAGAAATGATATCGCATTTAAATAGGCACACACTATGCGCCCTGAGCGATGTTTGAGCAAGTCCAAATGCTTGTTGGACTACTGCCGGAGCAAATAATGTCGGTACAAGTAAACAGTTTAAATGCAATGGTGTAGCAAAGCTTATTGGAAGCTGGTACATTTAAATAAGAGTATTTGAATAACTAGTAAGATGCCGTTACAAAGTAATCAAGTACCGTTTCGGGGGTGCTAGAGATATTGTCAAAGCGGTTTCATGATTGTG
The DNA here is from genome assembly GCA_963082995.1 of Noctua comes. Classification (NCBI taxonomy): domain Eukaryota; kingdom Metazoa; phylum Arthropoda; class Insecta; order Lepidoptera; family Noctuidae; genus Noctua; species Noctua comes. The sequence continues at coordinate 8,549,166 of OY720270.1, forward strand.
GAACCCGGATTATATAGAAAGCATTAGATTAGATTACAATATCATAAGGACACATACGAAGATACATCTTTATTTAAAAGTTTGGATTCCTTGAGTTCAATCAACCGATAACATACCTATCTATCGATTAAATCGTGCAAACCAAACCAACCAAACTGAAGTACAGCTGAGCAAATACGAGTTAAGCCACGACTTTCCTCTCAAAATGACACTTCTATTAAAATTCTCAATTTGCCACGATTATGAACGTTGAAATATTAGATTGGATTATATGAAATATCGATGGCAAAGTATCGGATGTGATGGATGTAGCCACAAGACCATATTTCATGCAATGTATGACCCATTGTATCTAGCCCTGTGACAAATTACGACTGCTAGGCGTACAAGTTTCGATGACTATAATATTGTATATCGCAACGAAATCGGAATTTGCATGGTAGATCTTGTACTTGTAGTATTTAGGTCACAGAAAACAACTGAATATCAGGTACTGTTAATGTTCGATTGCGTTTGACTGGGACAATTGCGTGTTTTACAAATATTATACAACGTCCGGTGGCTGTGGCGTATAAGCACTGCAAAACATATTTTATTATACAAATAGAACCATGGCTTTTAGCTTGACTATTCCAAACTATTGAACATATTGAATGAAGGAACGAACACATCAAAGCACAGTTATCCATCACTGTTTGATTTACAATTTTCAATTTCAACGTGCTCGAAAGATTATACCGATAGAAGTGTCAATATAATAAATAGGTCTTTCAGATAATTCGCATTATATTCTTCCTTCAGTATTTAATCACTAGGCGCCATGATTCTTGTCTTAACGGCCTCGTTAACCTTAAGACCCACCTTTGTAATGTAAGCTATATTCTGTGCTCTAAACAAAATACCTAATAAATGGCGTCACAAGCAGGTATCACTACGAAGATAAAAGGATCAGTAGCTACACAAGGTCGCATATTGTCAACGTTACGCACAATGTTAGCCACGAAACCGCCTGGCATGTTTTTAATTTCAATAGCTATTTACCTTTGTTGTTTGTAAGCATTCATGTCTTAAACATACGTGTGGTCAGTGTTGAAAGTAAACTGTAACCTCAAACGCGCCCAGAACTTGTCACGAAATTACGGACTGATTTTATCCTAATGGTCGCCAGTTCACGATCCCTAGATAATATAACCGTATGATAGCATAATAAATGAATTTGAAGGAATGTGTCAACAAAATTGGCATTGTCTACCAAACAATAATTTTAATGTGTGTGTATTAAACACATAGCTCAGTAATGAGTTAAACCTTCATATAATTTTCGATGCATTTATACCGTAGGTTGTGAAACTTGACAACAAAAGACAGTTCGTGCTATTTAACTTTACAAATGGCATCCATAATCCTCAGCAAACAAATATGCAAAATCGAAGTCGCACCACATTTCGAAATTATGAATACAAATGCGCTAACAACAATGGTCAATGGTACATCTTTGGCAAATTGCAGCTGTTGGTACAAAGAGGTGGATCATTGACGCTAACACCGACCACGCTTCTGAAACACGAGAAGTCTGCAACAACTCCGACGTCCGACACACTTAACGTGCTATAAACAATCGAATATCTAAAATAGATTTTATTACCAAAGCAATTGAATTCAATGTCGGTGTAAATGATACTACACTGTTCATTGTGGTACGTTTTACTTCATATGAGATTCTAAAAACAGCTTGCTTAGGCTTATTGTTGATTGATAAGACGTTGTGAGAATGAAGGGCTTGTATTCTACTTGAACAGGACTTGTGGTTAAAAGTCATAATAGAACAGTTATTTTATTGTCACTGATTTAGTTTTTAGGTCACGCGCACTTACTACTACTCTACTTCTAAATAAAGTTTCCATGCATGTGGCACTTATGTTTAGGTGATTCAACGAAACGCCAGATGACTGCCATACCACTAGTGACCTCTAATTCGCACCGCCTAAGTCAAAGGTCTGCCAATTTAAATAACCGATCCATACTCTCAACTCTGTCACAGCGAAGACTTTAGAAATGGACGTTTGTTGCCTCGAAGTTTAACATGTTTCTTAGACCAGCCCATTGTCATTAAAATTCTTCAGTATGCAACAATAGGCAGTACATTAGTAGCAAATGTGGAACAACGACAGGAAACAAGAGAAACGTTTGTTAAGACTACGCATCGCATGGGACAGACAAAAAATGGGGAAAAAAACATCTAGCGGTCATCCCTTTGTCTACGCGAGTAGAAGACATCATTGAGCAACGTAACGATTGTGTTGCAAGATAGGTACTAAGATAATGCAATGAAAACTGCCTACACTTATTTGTATGTTAATAAATACCTGTTCATTCAATGACTGCTCACATGCATATGCATTTTGCTGAACGTTTGTCAGGAAATGAATGTTATTATAGGGTGCAGGCTTTATACAAGTCTTTTTACAAAGGAGAGCAATAGAATAAATTATGTTTTTTTTTTAAATGTGTCATCATCATCGTTCTGCCCTTATCCCATGTGATTTGGGGTGTCAATCACGCTATAATCTACTCCGTTTTCCGTCATATCATTCCTCACACAATCCATCCATCTATTCTTTGGTCTTCCTCTCCCTCTCCACCCATCAACATTTATCACCAGTCACATGTGTTCCATCCCTTCTTCCTTTGTGTTGTTCGGGGTTGTTCTGTGTTCCTCCATCACATGTCCATAGGCATTTATCAAATGAGTCTTAAAGAGTCATATTACAAGTCTTACGAGACTCGATGTTGGGCCAACAATATTTCGTAACAAAGGCGAATAGTAACTTTAGAACGAGAAAACCAGCTTTAATGCTGATTTGAAGAGGCAAAGATCGAGATGGACCGAAATGGCAGGAAGAGAAGATACAAAACATACGATCAATACCGACGCTCTATTCCAAAACACCGACTGTCTGCTCTGACTGCCTCGTTCGTCGAGTGGTCGCAAGCGCGACTGCTTAGCATGAGATCCTGGGTTCGATTCCCGGGTCGAGCAATAGTGTTATTGGGTTTTTCCATCAGGAATTTTTCAGTAGCACCCACGGAGCCTGGATTTGGGCCCGGTTGATGGCAATAGGCTCGCCCTCTATGACATGGGACTTAAACGACTGGGGAAATGTGGGTACACCTCTGCCCAGTCCTTCGGGGATTACAGAGATTTTATGTTATGTTATTCCAAAACACTGAGCACGATAAAATAAACCAAGTGCAGGAATGAATTTTGTAAACGGGCAGATGATAAAAATAAAAAGATTAAAACGAATGGAAAAGAGACACAAAATTGTACTGTTGCTTGTTTTTACAGTAACGGGTCGACGTTAACCTAATTAAGACAAGTTCTCGTGATCAGCTGATTCTGGGTCACCTACCGTTAAGTGAACATTTTCCTGGATTCATGGTTATAAAGTATCACTTAGTACAACAATATAATTGTATTTTAATGGAAGATTTATCACGGTATTTACGTATGCATGTACCGCTTCTCGAACATTTATAAATAAGCTAATCGTCATCGGCACGTCACACATAAGCAAGCTTAACTCTTTTGACTGCCGAATCTAATGAGGCCATAGTTTTGGTTCACCATGAACACAATGTCTATAATGGGACATGGTAAAAAAATAGGACACAAATTATATTTAAAACCCGGCCAAGTGCGAGTCGGACTAGCGCATGAAGGGTTCCGCACCATCGTAGTAGGGAAGACCCCCTTAATTTTCAATTTATTTTTATTATTTATTGTTATAGCAGCCACAGCAATACATATTCTGCGAAAATTACAACTATCTACCAATTACGAATCATGAGATACAGCTCGCTGAGAGACAGACGCCCGTCCGTCAGTATGTCAGCGGACGGATAGCGGAGGCTTAGTAATAGGGTCTCGTTCGGTTTTCTGGTACGGAACCCTAGAAATTATAAGCAAAGACCCATCAGACTACTTATACTATCGCTATGGCAGCATAGCCAGTGTCCCACAAATTAAGTATTCCGTGTGCACCTCAAATCGATCGGCGACTACACCGTTAATCAGTTTTCAATTAATAGATTTACTGCTAGGGTTCGAACAGTCGTAAAATCCGTGACATCAGTGAATCTTAAAATTGACAAAGACGTTAGCCGAATTTAAAAACTCCAATGAGCAATGCGATTCCGTAATCCTACATCTTAACAAGGCGAAAAAATAATGTTACCAACCTAACACTTTTTATAAGGACGTTCGAAGATTACCTCATACATAAAGCGGCGCGAGCGCCCCGCGTGAGAGTTGACGTCATCAACAAAGGAACTGCGATTGAATAATAGGAGTCCCTTTGATAAACACAAAAGAGAACCTGCGAACAGGTACGGTATAAGTCGACAGGTGCATCTTGTTCGTCTTTATATTAGAATAAAATCTTGAAATATTTCATCGCCATTTGCATAACTTACGAATTGTTTCATTAACAAATTGCATCTCCGAGATTTCTTAAATTAGCACGCACATAAGACAGTGTCTTCTCATAATGATGTATTTTATGAACATTCATTAACATGGTGAATCTTGCAAATCCCATCTGAGCATTGGGAGAAACTAGTATTTATAAATGCAAAACATTGATTAGTTCAAGCACCTTATCTGCGTTCTCTCTGCATTACAAAGTTTATCCAGACAGTCTTCGCATTGGTTTCCGGTCATAGATTATTTAAATTTATTACTCACTAGATATTTTGGATCCCCTTTCGATATAGTAAAATAAACACGTTCTAATACTGCTTATAAAACGTAAGACACACTGTGTTTGTTTACATTATTACTAATCTTTTTAGCGCCCGAAAAGTGATATCATCCTCCGGCAAGCTTCTATTCGTCTGAGACTTAGCAGTCAGATGACGTAGAAATAGAAAAAAAATCATGAGAATTGAACATTCAATAAGCGTAATTTCTGACTTACCGCAAAATTAGCGGCATCTGTCGCTTAAGCACAAAATACTATATTTTATGCGCGGTTGTTGTGGAGCAGATTCCGCCTTTGCAAGATTTATTACGGAATCTTTAAGTGAACGAAACAAATCACTTGTGTTCGTAATAATGTAATGTCTTGTTTTCTACTTTAGTCGAAACATGCATAATAATAATAATCAATCAAAACTCCGAATTCGTTGCATTATGCATATGGAATCTTCTTGAAATAAGCGCGATAGTATGCTAGTTTAATTACTTGTAGAAAAAATATTTTATTTAATATGAATTAACTTTTCAATGTACACTGTTTTCACTCCTTATCAAGTAAGTCAACGATGAGTACCTACATATTGCAAATTTAAACCCACATAGATCCTTAACCATGTCATGTTCTTACGTCACGTTTAGAAAATGCAGCGACCAATGTGACAATCAAACGTGACAGCCGAGTTAACATTATAACCGACACCAATTTACATAGATTAATTAAATAAACAAAGGCGTAGGTTAGCGACATCGGGGAAAATGAATTTAATATGAGGAGGCAAATTTCTACTTCATTTGCATGCTGCTTAAACTCAATCTAAAATTATAGCTGAATGAAGCATTAGCGATATATGCAAACGATGTCCGCACGAACGGCAAGTTCAAGGCTTTTGGAAGCGGACACAGCAAACCACTGCGTTCTTATATCAAAGCAATAGAGTTTACATCGGTCACAATCGTAACGAATCGCTTACGATGAACGTTTCAAAACTGCAATCACATTGTTACGTGTCGACGGACGGCAACAACCTGATTGTACCGTTAAGCGAGCCGCGCAAAACTGACCTAGTGCCGGGAAAGTTATCAGGGACGACCGTGTTCCGTTTCACGACCCAAGCCGAGCCCAGCATTCAGATCAATCAAGACTACATCGTATTACCCCAACTTTTTTAACAGTTCTCGGAAGGAACACTAGGTCATCGGTTGGAGATAAAATCGTCAGAAATCAAATCGCTGATGTCATGCAACAGGACGTTCTAATGGTAATTTTAGTAGATCAACCCGAGACGCTAGTTTCATTATTAGTTATAAAACGGCAAACGGTGTCATATCATTCTCTGTTAATGAACATTAATTCGTTGCAAGTGGAACTGATTCAATTGCTATCACCCATGTAGAGGTGGCATTGAACTTTGTCGAAACAATTTGTATCAGCCGGCTTGTAAGTGTGGCATGTTCAGCCAGTTCTCGATACCTAACGGAAAAGATTCAAACCGGAACATACTTTTTATATCTTCCTTAATTTACAGTCATTATTTCTCTTTTTAAAACCAAAGGGTGAAATGATGGTGACCAACAAATAGAAAATAAAATAAAATTTTCTCTACCATGAACCAGCCCAAAAGCAAAAACAAATCCTAAACATCCGTTTCAGAGCTCAAAAGGAATAAATTGAACGGTAGATTATCAGAGAAAATTGAACATATTTCATGTAAGAGGTGTATCAAGGATGTTCTGATGCATGGATAAGGAGTGTGTTGTATATTTATAGTTGCACGCGGGGTCGACGTTCCTCGTGCGTCTCCCACGCCGCGCTTGCCCAGTGCGATGGGATCTACAAATCAGTTACACGATGAAACTCTCTTGACTCTATTCACAATTTAATATAACACAAATTTCTGCGCGGTTCCCAAAATTTTCCACACAAACCAGAAAATAACGAAAAATTATAAATATCGTTGATGCTTCATATGGTAATTCGTCAGTAAGGTGAAGTAAGGTCACACAATTAATTAAGCCTACATATTTGAATTTCAATTCGTCATTGCAATTAAGCTCAAGATTTGTCCAAATAAATCAGATCTGATTGATAGCTAAATATGGAGTCGAAAACAAATAGGTCGTTTGTGTGCATACATAAAAGCTTATTTGGCATATCGGTTAACAATGATATATCTTATTAGATTACTTGAAAATGAAAATTATTCTGACATAGAGGTTTATGATACTAGTTGCGCACAAAGTGGAGCACATAACTTTTAACTGTCAGAATAAAGGTAAAGATATTTGTTAGTGTAAAGAAGAAAATTTGTTTGACAGAAACTAAAACGTAGAACCAATGACTTAAATACGACGTATTTAAGTTAAAGAATAATATATACCAAATGTCTAGGAAACGTACATATATTTGAGGAAGATTGATATAATGTATGTATCCCTCATCATGACTCACACAGACAACCTCAAACTGGGTCATTCTACGTTTCTACAGAATCCTGATTATTCTTAGCCTAACCTCAGTTCGTTTCTGCTTTATTTTGAAACTAAAAAAATCTACTCGCACTTAGCAGATGAAAACATGTGAGAAGCGGCGCATAATTTGATTCATGTAAACACAATAACAAGCGAGTTGATGGTGCGAAACTGGAAAGCCGTAAGAAGGTATGTGGGTTCGTTAATGCAACTACAGTTCGTGTTTTGCCTATTAGGGCGTCCAGTACGTGGAGGCACTTTATGACCCTTTATATGTCCAATAGCCCCAAAATGTAAATTACATCATTTTTACGAACACTGTTGATGTTCAAACACTCCGTCATGAAATAAAAAATGAATATTACAATGTTTCAAAGACAAACAAGATGTAATAACGCAGTACTTAAATGGCAAGAGCAATTAAACAACAGCACGTAAGACGAATTTTGAATAATTTGGTCACACGAATATTATAGCTGTGCATGCTAATGAATTAAGTAGTATGTTCAACTAAACATATAACTGACACACTTAACAGATATTTCAAGAATTTTTCAATAACTCTTCAGACGCACCCGACAACGAATAAATTTATTTAAAACGATAGAATGCGGGTCCAGTGTCATTTGTAACGTCTCATTCATAATTTTAGAGCGAGGATTAAAATAGCGGTCGTTTACGTCTACGACGATAGTGAAAAATGAAACAGGTGATGCGAGGAGTTGTGAAGACACGATGTGGGATGACAAACAAACCTCGGTCATTCAACTCTACTACAGGAAGATATGTTTTCTGGCGGCTGAATTTAATACACGAATGTTTATGTTACAGCTTCAGATTCTCGAAAAAAGGGTACATCGGCTTGGATGTCTGGATGTTTTCTTATCATCATTTCATTATTCAATTGATGAGAATACCCAGACAGGAGTGACATTAGTGGTTCATGATGGTTAAAATTCACGTTATTCTTTTCAAACATATTCGTGGACAGCGAAAATAAAGTTACACTGACTAATTAATACTTGGACAGAGTCCCAACCAGATAAACACCTAAACCTCAGCCAAAAATACACAAGATGGCGTCGAGTTCATAATAAAACAATTTAATGGGCCAGCGCGCTTTCCGCGGTGACGAAATCTGCGCCGACGCATTCTCGTTGCGTAACTTGAAACGCGATCTGTGCAAGAGAAAACTGTTTAAGGTCAAAATAATTATGCTTTATCGGAAGCCTTAAACCCGTAGAAACGGATAGGAGTGTACTTAATCAAATTATAAATTTCCATATATTTTTTTTTATTAATTATGTAAAGCAAATCCTGCTTTACGAGGTTTTCCTAGTCGAATACTCAATTCATTGATATATGGTAAAAGCCCAAGTCCGAATCCTTACCCAAATTATAAACCTCCAATTGACATACATGACATGGGTCATTATAAGCAGTGTTTTCAATAATAATTTATACATTGCTCTAGTAATACAAATCAGTGGGGGCTATGGACAACAAACGAATCTGACGATTGTTTACGCGCGAGTGCGACGGGACGGGCGCGGCGGAAGCTTGGCGGAACCTCGCGTCATTGGTTCGCGTCTCCCGGCCCAAAACTTGGCCACCATCGCCACGCCACGCCACGCTTCATTCATGGCACATATCATCCGCTAGCCATACGTCACATTCAAGATAACAATCATAATAGAAAAAGCGAATGTAAACACCGCTCCTACAAAAATTCGACCGCAATCGACCAGCCAGAAACGTCTGATATTTCCTAAACTCTTCGATTCAAGAGAACTCCCTACGTACTCTGGTTGTTTAATGAACGATTCTTAAAACAAATACCATTCTTCTATGGAATGCTTTAGATTTAATGAGTCGACCAGATTTATCGTGACCGGAGACAAGTAAGCAACCATTTAGGCACTCCCATCCTGAGCGTCTTGTAATTTTTATTACGCAGGCAACCCCGCCCTGCATTGTTGTGGGGTTTAATGAGCGTACGCTCGTGCCGGCTCTGTTCCTGTTGTGTTAGCGAGTATAAAAATATATTGGATACGGCAGACTTTATTTTCTGAATTCTTTTATAAAATCTACCCGATGCCAAGAGGAATTAGAGTTACATTTTTTAAATAACTCAGTCGTTTTATGCTACCATAATCTTACTTTATGTGATAAAAAGGCAATTTCCGAGAACTAGTTTCTATTTTAAGTCTAAACAACGAACCCCGCGCCATTTTGTCTAATTTCAGCATACAGTGTCAGATAGCGGGAGACGAAAACTTGTAGTTTTCTATGATTGAATGACATTGAGAAACTTTGTGTTGATGTGGTCTTACTGGCTGCACAGTACGTTAAATAATTCTGAATTTCTGATAAGAGTTCAAATTAGGCAACGTATTAGTTATAAGGGCTTACTCCAGGACTTACAGTGCCAGGAACTAACGGTAACTATAACCTCAAATTGTACACGGCAACATACCTGAAACAAGTAAACATAAAATTATAATATGGTTACCATACGGATCGCAACAGTTTAGTACAGTTCCAAATAACGCATCCGTGAACCAAACCGCCTCCAGATGGTTTATAAATACACAACGCCATGACATTAAAAATATCCAATTAATTCGTATTAAGTCCTATTTGAAGAAAAGTTTCAAGCGAACTTAGGCTTTAATAGTAAACAGGCAAGGTTCATAAATCGCGTTTGTCGGACGATGCTTTCAGAGATATCAAGAAGGCGGCTGTGTAAGTCGTTACAGGGTTCCGGGCTAGCGTTTGATATTTTTGCTCGGAGAATATTTTTATTTAGAGCATGAAACTGAAATTTAGTTTACGATTCAACAGCCTAATTATATTGTAGATAGAAAATTTTGCAAGTACAATATTAGCACAACATAGCACAGTTCTTACGCTTCATTATCATTGTATTTTACATGGATGTGACCAGAAATAATAAGTAACACAATATTATAATAATTAAGTGTTATTCAAAGGGGAGAGTTTTATCACAAAGCACAAATTATAAAGTCACCGTTAAAACATAATAGAATGCAGGACAGATCGATGAGGAGTAGGACTCATGCGGGTAGGAAGCAAATTTTAATAGCTATAGCAGTTAATTCTTGTTATTATTCCATGGGGATTCCCTTTAGATGGAATTGTAATCACCATATTTGCGGCCGAAAAGAATTTGATTTCTGATCTAATGGAACTTGAAACTATACAGTTGTAAAATTGAGTAAAACGGAGCAAAAATGCCAAAATTTGAGAACGAAAGGACACATGAGAGTGGAGAGTGCAAGACCAATGAAGCAAAAGAACCTCTGAAGAATCAGACAGAGGAAGAAGTCAGAGAGGAAGAAATCAGATCAGAAAGCGAATAATACATGGTAGTCTTTGCCAAAAGGCACATCGAAGAAGATGGATAGGTATGTTAGAATACTTTTTATGATGCATTTTATTTTTTGATTGTTACTTTTAACTTGTAAATGAAAACCTTTTGATGATTCTCATTGTCATTAAGAGAGATAAGGCACGAGATTCTATTAGATACGAAGAGCAAACATATTTTTCGGAGCAGTAAAATTAGGTTTAGCGCTGTAATTTGGTATTATCTCAAGTCAGATAATCCCTCATAATTTATATTAAAGTCTACGGAAAGTATTCGAGTAATTCTGTAATGCATATAAATGACCCAATTAGATGAAGTTGGCTGGCATCCAGAGTACAAGACTGGATGCAGTTCCCTCTATTTAAATGACCAGTTTACTTACATAATGTGTGCCTACTTCTCCGTTTTGTAGCTCTCGGTTTGAATCATAGCCACACACAGTACTTTAACATTCATATTACGTGTCTTTAACAACCTGTTGTTCAGGACCTGGAGAAACGGCATTATGAACAAGACCATTATCATCATTACTACACAATTACGTAAATGACGAATAATAAAGTTGACATTAAACATACGCGGAGACTACCAACTGACCTTAGATTAACACCACAATCTTCTCATCTATAAGCAGGTTCGTTAATAAGATAAACAGTAACTTTATATGCATAATACAAGTGTTATTACAATCATCCTAACCTACATCGAATGTCGCTCAAGGAATTCATTGTACTTGAGTGGACATTCCACAATGCAAATGTCCTATGAATTGAAACATTCTGTTATTTGAATTATTCAATTAAGATAACATTTCGTCGCGCTCTACGGCATAGTCTATAAATAAGAAAACAACTTTGTTTTACACAAGTGTGTTTCTAGGAATTTAAAAATTTACCTCTGCGGGGGAGGTATTTCTTTTACTCACCACTTTTTTAGTCTTATAAAAAGTTCAAGATGATCATTTTGGAAAGCAAAAATGAACATTGTTTATCAAGAAAAATCATGAACATTTATAAATGGTATAAAGCAGAAGTACATAATTAAATTAACAGATGACGTCGCGTAGGCGAGCCAGCAAACACGTGAAGTGTTAGTTGAGCAAGAGAGTGACAGATATATCTGTAACAGGCGAGTACGAGTGAGATCGTAACAATCTATCAGCATCTGAAAGTAGGTAAAGACATAAGCAGACGACTTCTCGCCACTGAGTCATAGCATCACGACCTTTTTATATACGATCTAGAACAGGACATTTTAATCGATTCAATTGATATCTGTATTTCCTGTAATAATTATAATGCTATAATAATAGGTAAGTATATCTTAATTTAGCTCAACGTGGATTTCCTCTGGCCTTGTATCAATGAATTAAAAGTACCAACAGAGAATGTCGTCACAGCTAAAATAAAAAATACAGTATCCAACAGTAATCGGATATTTGCTCAGTTATCGTCAGTGTTTGATGTGTGCGGTGTAAATCACAAATCAACAATTGCACAATCGCATGAATGAACCGGTAAACGTTGTGCGTTCACCAAATTGCTTAATGCGAAATGAATGGGACCCTTAAGCCGTCTACACTAGAACCGACGGCAGAGCGGCGCCTGCGCATCCCACACGTGTGGCGCAACGGAGGCACTTTCGTCATGTTTGTGTTGCTTGTTAGTAACGCCTTGCCTATCGATTATAGAAAGCGAATCTCAGAAGACCATGTGAAGGAACTGGCCATAGGCAGTGTTGATGTCATACCCTTTTTTTAGGTTTTGACTAACAAATACTCTTAGCATCGCTTGCTTTGAATACATTACTGTTTAGACATTTCGCAGAGTTTATTTCTCAGACCATAGGAAGCTATCTGTTATGAACTGCGTAATAGCATTAAAGTGTCGCCGATCGACAAGTCTCTAATGTCGACTGTCGGGCGCCACCTACGTACTTCTGTAGAAAGTTGAAGAACTAGAACAGCCCAGTTTGGACGAATTGCGAAGTTTATTAGAAATTACGCAGCGTTGCTACGATTGCTACGCAATTCGAATCGAATATATTTTGATGAGCCGTTAACAGCTATGTCATAAAGGTATAAGCGAGTATTATAGGATACCCCGTTTGGATCAAATCAAATTCAGAATAACACGCTTGGACTATACTCAATGACTAATATTCTATTCTTTTCCGTCCGGATCCAAAATTTAAATTCGTGACGTGACACCTTATTTCATTACATTTGCATTAATTACAATAAAAATGAACACCAACATCGATAAAAAGAACTAATTATAATTGGAAACTGTCGTCAATGTAAACATTAAATAACAGGTCAGACAGCGTGCGCCTGCGTTGCATGGATCGCGATTAGTGTGGAGCGTGAAGGCCGGGCAAGCGTTATCGTAACTACAGTAATAGGGTAAACAATAAATTTCACATTTTTAATGAAACTCTAACTACGTATAATCTACATTTGGGTTGCGGACTTGTGGAGATACTAGAAAATACATACGAAATATGCAATGTAGTGCAATAATTGCTGTTGGGATGATTAAAGCAGGATGAAAATGGATAAAAATGTACCTACTCTTTTATGAGTTCAACTTATAATATTCTTTGGTAAAATATACAAGCAGTTGCATATTATAAGAGTGACTATACTAAGAAACAGTCGGATGAGCCAAAGCGTGTAGAAATCCCGCAGTAGAATTAACTACTTTACTGATAAATTACAAAATTGATGTGTATTTTTAATGAATTTTTAAATGAAACGGACGGTTATAATCTGAATGTAAAGAGCAAAATTATTTGACGTGTGCCAAGATGTAAGTCCACGTCTATAAATTAATCGCATCAACTGTCATGCCTTTGTACTTTGTCTGAGTGTAATTTATTGTGATAAATATATTATTTTTATTACCTTATTCAATAGGATTCATAAGCATTACACAAGATTTACATTCATTCGTTGTAGTTAATACAAAGTAGCTACGTAACTGACTGGTGTCCGAGTAACGTTTCTTACGACAATCCTATTCCATGGACCAGATATCTAATGGGATTTTCCAGATTATGCAAAACTATTTGTAGTTTACTTGTCTTTGTTTCATTAACCTTGAATTCTAATCTCATTTGATGTTGTGAGAGGAAATGTTGTTTTTTTATCTCTCAGTTGTTATTGGGATCATGCGCTGCCAGCAGCAGATTTAAAAATTCTAAAATGAGAGCACATTAGTGTTTAAATAATTCCAACTAAAGATGGAATGGATAAATATCAATCAAGCAGACATCCCGACAGTTCACATCTCTTGCATGAATTCAGAGTCACGGTAGCTTGACACACCAAAAACTTAGTAGCCATCTGACCCAACCAAACAGAAGCATATAATCAACCATTCAATGAAACAAAACATGCCTACACAAATGAAAATAAAATAAACGTTACTAAAATATTCAATAAAGCTGAATGCAGATACTGTAACTACTGTTCACGTTACGCCAATAGGAATTGTATGTGGACCAGAGGTGCACTTAACCGAGAATCAATAGTCAACTCGGCTCACCTACAACAAAAACCTTTTTTGTCAAAACAAGAAGATTTATAGGCCTATTGTCCTAAGTAGGCCAACGATTTTCCATCTGTCCATGCAGTATTTACGTTTCTCACAAACAAAGTAGGTACATTGTAACGGCTAATGCATAAAACCAGTAAAAGCTTCTAAAGTCTAATCAAACATTACGACAGTTTCGGTTAGTTTCACACAGGAATGAGCTTTGACACATTTTTGCTAAGCAACATGCAGATTGCAGGATGTAACGTTATATTATGGACGTAAAGTCGTCGTCGTAACTTTTTGCGAAAATCAAGCAAAATATGTATCTATTTGTTGTTTCAGAAACTATTTTTGTTAGGATATCAAGTCAGTAGATTATACAGATTTTGCAAGTTATATGACCAACCCCATCAAAATTCTATGTTTGATGATTGATAAAATTTAATGTTAACTCACTAGGAAGTTATACAAAACGTTTGAACAATAAATTACCTAGAATCTGAGTATCTGACATTTGATGTAGACCTGTTTGTTTAATTTGAGAGCTGTGCAGACATGATAACTTGTTTATTTGTCGATGCGCCTACGATTTTGTGCAAACCTAAGTCGCAACGGCAACGGTAAAACTTTAGCATCATTGTTCACCAGCTGTTCTACAAAATGGCATGTACCGATCGTTTCAAAAAAGACTTAGAAATCGAAATGACGAGCGGCGAGGACCAGTTCTCATAAACACACCCAAATTTTATGTTTGAAAGAGATAAAGAAGACATCCGCCGGATTGTGTGAAGGTTCAGGGAAGTTATTTTTGCTAAATGGCTGGTATTTATTTAGACTTAAAATATTCAAGTAAGGTATAAGAACCTGTCCCAGATTGCAAAAATCGAACAGCCTGCAACATTAAGTTAGGCCAATGCTACAGTCGACATCACGTCACGTTTTGGAAATAAGTAATATGTTGACCTACGTCTGATTGTCAGGAATCAGCGATACTGTAGGCGTTGAGGGCCACAATTAAACAAAGCAGGTCCACCCAAGTTACCTCTATCCGTGGGCTGTCAGCTCCCACGCTACGACTCCGACCTTTTTGTTTAGGTACCAGTTAACAATCCGTCTTATTTCTATTCGTGTTACAAACTTGCTGAATATTCACGTATGCTAAGTAGTGTCTTAGAGAGAGCACATAAACTTAAATTATGTTTAGATAGAGTTGTCGTGCAACTCGGAAGGTGAGCCGGCTTTGTTCGAATCTCACGTTGATACAGAACTTGTCTTTGTGGCTGAACTAATTGATTTATGGAAAATGATATCAACGATTCTGATTTATGATCGCGTTTCCAGTTATGTCTGCTTTCTATTTCGTATAATAAGCGGAAATAAAATTTCTAAACGTACGTAGATTCAATAAATCATATGACCCGCGTAGGAGAGCCGAAATGGTGCGATGCCGATGGTGATGTTATGGAACCGAAATGTAAAAGTGATATTAGAAGGATTGTTCGGGTCTACGCGTAGGCCTCGTCCCGCCCACGGGACTGGTTCCCTCGACATTCTGAAGCGATCGATTTTCATTTCAAATTACAGCGCTCACGCACAAGCCCACACATTCTTCCCGAACGCGTTCTTTGTGCGTTCAAGTACACTAAGTATGATGGCCATCCAGTTTTCATTAACATTCCATGTAGATATTATCATAGTTGACTCAAAAGTGCCACTTTTTTGTCCAAAAATTGTCATACCTAATCCGGCTTTTCCAAAAATAAATTTTGTGGTATTTACCAAAAATAATGACACAGCTGCGGCACGTATATAACGGTAACGTAGTACTAGTACGCACATTTTCACGGCCTTAGAAAAATATATTTCATTAGTAGAACGGTCACGTTGGTTTAGATAAAGCGTAGATTCTACAGCGGCAGTGTCGTGGGAACGAACGAAGAATAGACGTCTCGTATGATCCAGTTTTCTACAGAGATGCAGTGTAGCCTTATCGAGGTCGACGCGATAATAAGTCGCGTGTCAATATTTGCTCTCTGTGACATTTTCTGAAGTACCTCATACAAAGGAAGTAAGAAAGTAAGTGTTTCCACACAATCCACACAGGTACTTGTTGTTTCTCGTAGGCTTTCCCTCCTCCGTGTTTCAACTACGATTAATATAAATTGTGGAATACAGTTTTTTTTTGTCTTCATTGCAAGTCTCATTTAGTTTCACGCTTTTCTGAGGGCACTAATTGACACGTTATGGTGGGAGGGAGGATTGGTCCCAAAGCAAATTCTTTGTATTTGTCCTTCTTGGCTACCACGGAACCCGGTAGTCAAGTCTTGTGAACCTTTGCATGTAACTTAGATTTTTAATACTTTGAGATCCGAAGAGACAGCTTAGGCCTTTAAACTAGAAAAAGGTTTGATCTTCTCAAAATTGTGTCTGTTGTGCCTTCCTATGTTTGTAGGGAAAGGCGTTTATGTATGATGTATGTACTGCCCAGATCACTGACGGACTGCCACTTGTCACCCTTATGCCCTCAGTAATAAGGTTGTAAAGTGGTTGACCGTCAGTAGTAGTAAGGGTTCTCGAGAAAGGGTGATAGTAGCATTTCATTAAAATGAGTACTTCTGGTTAGTCTGGTAGACGGATAAAGTAATTTTGAAAATAACAAATATTGAAATATTTTTAGTGCAAAAATAATTATTTTGCAAATTGGATGGGTTTGGTTGATCCCTACATGGAGCCTTCGGGTAAGGTCTGATGACAGTCTAAATTGATTGTATAATATACATCGACGACTGTTTTGATTCTCTGCAATAATTAAGCAACCCACAGCAAGTTATAACGTGTCAGAAAGCGACTGGAACAACCTTGGCTTCTACACCTCCACGCTGCCCACGGCTACCCTCATTTGGACATCGACGTAGGCGCACCCGCCTAATCACATACTAAGCAACCTTATAATGACCCAACTAAGACTCACTTTTGCTACAGGGTTGCGGAACCGAGCCTCGGCATCAAAGGTAGGTGGCGCCTACGCATCAAAACGTTGCATTATTAAGTAGATATTACTTGCTCGGTGTAATTCGATTTCATTTAAACAGGGTCACTAGAACATGTATTAAATAATCTTGAGGCAGCAGCGGCTTCAGATAATTTGCAAGACTTCAAGATAATGTGTCAAGTACTTCTAAGTATGCATCAAATTATCTTTTTTTTTCATGAAGCATTCTCCTCTGATATTTGTTCCGATAAGAACAATGTTTAAAGGCTATTAAACTCATTTTTATCTTTTATCAGGGCTTAATCTGCAAATCAAGTGTGTGTAACATATTTGATAAAAACTTATCTATAAATCTGTTTTTTTTATTATCCACTAATATATTGTTCTTATCAGGAATGATAAAATGTTGAACTGATGTTCCATTGATGACTCTTTATCTTGTATTACATGTCCAATCTATAATTTTTTTATCTGTAGGTACCAATTGAATGTTTTGATTGACGAATTTGTCTGTTTACTTTGGTTAGCGCATTGTTATCTAGCGATGCTTACTGGTCTCCTTGGAATGCAAACAGCCAAATGTTGAATCGATATGTAAACATTGATCGGTCGATATTGTTTTAACTATCAAATATTCCGTGTTATAAAATGTCAGCCATCACATCTGGATAACTCATGTCTATTATTGTAGATGAACTTTAAATTCCATCAGTCGAAACATGGTCTTTAATAGCATTTAACATACTGAACACGGTATTATTTTATACCTGTGCTCTTCTAGTGACTGTTTAGTGGGTTCAATGCTGGCTCGAAGACATGTTGAAATCTTTATTCATTTGGCTACATAAAAGCGTTGAAATTGTGCTGAAGTTCTATATTATTTTTCTCAAATGCCTAATATTCCAGCGTCTAACCAAAATAGCCGTCGTAATTTCTTAGTTCGGCGTAACGCGATACGCCACGCCTGTCGGCTGTCAGCTTGCCGTCGATATTTTCGTCAAGTCGTCAGTGCCCAGCGTGGACCGGCGTGACATGTCAAATAAACCATAAAATTTCAACAACATCGCTATAGTGGTCCTCGTTGATCGTAACTTTTAGTGGACACCTACATGAAAAATATTAAACCTGCTCATTCAATGAAATCTGGCATTTCCCAATCTGCCTCGGGTGAGTCAAACCTTACCAATCTTATCAAAATGAAATTAAAGACTCGAGTACTCGAGTCGAGAGCTCTTGCTTTTTAAGGCAAATGTTAAATCAACAAGTTTTCGAGAATGATGCAAGCAGAATATTACCTGAGCCACGTGTTTTAAAATGACGTCCACGCAATTTAAATACATTACATTTGTTGCCACTTTTATTAAAACTTGTTAGCACAAAGCGTGGATATGAAACGTTTCAGTCCACTTGGTCTGTACCGAGACCAATCTTATTAGATTCATGCGCCACTGACATTATTTCGTAAGTGCTCATTTAAATGCGAGTAAACATTGGACAATATGAGACCAACGAGAACATGAGGACATCTGCTGACGGTTCAATATAACAGAAACTATTTGTCTACTTTATATTTGCGTCTATATTCAGAACATTACCTCTTCGAAATAGAACTGGCTGTTTGTGCCAGTTAGGTGAGTAGCTAAGACAAGTATAATATTATATCTAACACAGTTTTAAGCTTTCACGGCTTACAACTAAACTTATACTGTCACTTACGGGATATCTTCCGTGATTGTCGAAATATCGGGAGCTCAAAATAATGAACAATCACGGAAGATATCCCGTAAGTGACAGTATAAGTTAAGTACCTATATATCTTGCAGTGGCGAAGATTCCTTACAACTCGATTCCTACCGGATTCCCTTTGAAAAATGGCACAGTCAGTATTCTATAGACAAATAATAATTATAATCCACATTAAAGATATATACTCCGGCTTACCTGTTACAAAAATTGACCCTTCCCTACTGATATCTTGCGTAGTAAATAGGTAGATACCTTATAGGTACCTCCTTTAATATTCAAACTCATTAACGTAAGTAGGTACCACAATTTGTAAATTAGACATGATAACCGAACTGGTAATGGAAAAGGTGAAGTATCAATACAACATTCAAAAGGTAGAATTGCAGGACCGCTGCTGTTAATAAAGAAGTAGATACCTATCGATACTTATAATGTAAATGATTAGCGGATTGCGTACAACTTACTATGTATTCATACCCTTTAATCCCAGAGGGCAACGCTAACAGTAAATGGTTATGGGTAGACATTATGACATGTAGAAGTATCGCTCGAATAGACCTTGCTTTGCAGCGGTACGTGACTCGATTCGCTAATGTGTTTTAAAGTAACACGTCGTCTTTTCAATGAATTCTGTTTCTGCTTGTAGCCTCTACTCGTCTTAGAATGTTTATTGGTTTAATTATTATTCTAATTGTTCCCAATAGGCATTTAGCTTGGCTGTTTACGTCTTTACGGAAAACGGCAACGTATTTCTACAGATGGTTTGTCAAATCTCGTCCCTAATTTTTTTTTAACTTTGTGTTATCCATTTGACTCGCCCTCACAAAGAGAAGAAGTATCACACATTTTCACATAAATGGCAAATGACAGACAATTTGAGTTTGAAAGTGCCTTTATTTCGTTGCAGTAAGGGCGGTTTTTGCAGCTCAAGCGCCATGGCTTTCGTGGGTCAAGCGCTCCTATCTTGTGGCAGAAAGAGCGATTTTTTTAGCTCAAATGTTTTATTTTGTGTCAATAAGCGCGGTTTTTGTAACTAAAACGCCTTTATTTCGTATCTGTAAAGGCGATTTTTGTAAGTCAAACGCATTTGACCCTATCTTTTCTATGGGGTTTTTAATTTTATGTAGACCGTATTGTCCTCATAATTTTAATAACTTACTGTGAGATTTATTTCATCCCAGAATAACTTTATTAGTGTTTAAAAAATGACCGGCAGAAAGCTTCAAACAACGACCTAGCGCAGACTTGATCATCGTATTCAGTTGATCAGCCGGCTCCTAATATCAATTAGGGCTTATGTAGCGAACGGGGCATTACTACAAGTAAGTACCAGCATTCACTTATATGGTGCCAAAGTGTTCTAAACCTGTTTGTTATTGAAATATCTGCCTCAGAATTATCACAGTGAAACTCTGAAGGTTGGTATCAATGTAGGTAGGTACTAAGTAGTTTAGGACTGTAGTCTCTTCCCATTAGAATCAAGGAAAAAGGAAACAAAGCAACACAAATCATTATAAACAAATGGTGACTAAATAAATAAACTGAATAGCTACCTATTTACCTGCCATTAAATACCGATATATGTAATGAGCTAAGCTTGCTTGTAGCAATGTTAAACAATCTAAAAACACATAAATAACATCTAATTGTCTAAATTATTCATACTTTATTCAAATGAGTCACTAAATACATATCAAAAGGTACTAATATACCTACATCAAAATACATTCTATATTCAAATCGTTGCAGGACATATTTTGCAAACGTCAAGTGAGTAGTCGGCAGGCGCTCAGTAGCAAAGATAAGGGCTACATAGTATCCATGGACTGGTTACGTGTGGTAATAAAACGAGGCTATACATCGCACAAGGAGCGGTGCGCCTGCGCCGCGCTACGTACAAATCTTGTATGACTGAGAATGGTGGACGTACGGTACCTACACAGAGTGGCGACATTCCACCAAGTCGCGCGGAATGCAAGAATACGGCCCTGCGAACAGGTTACCCCCAGGGCTTGTGATCCTTCATCTCGCGCGTCCCCATTTAAAATATAACCTCAAAATCATAACTCGACTAATTAAAGATTTATTTACAACAGCTGCGTGGACAGCGAACTGAGACACATAAGCGTAGTCACCAAACTCGTTTACTACATGTACATTTCACCAATCTCTTTCGTCGGCGACAATCTAACGACCGCTGACCGCAAATCGGCACAGAGACGGTCTGCTTTACTTCGCTTTTCGAAATGAAGGATCGCATTACAAACACCACTGGACCATAACTCGGCGGAGCGAAGACAAAAATAAACTTAATATCGTTTGCGTTGTAACATTTGTCGACGCATCCGATTTATGATCGCCTCGGTGACAAGCATCGACGATAGGAACTAGTACTCTCGGCTGCCGATGTATTATAAATAGTTCGACACGATTTTGACCTACCTTCATCCAGAAGTCGCTCCATGTGCATGAAAACATTCGGGAACGCAGCCAGTTGCTTCCTGTCTTTGAGCAACTGAGCTAAGTAGTCCGCTATACTTTGCGTCGAAGGACTGTTATTATCACACATCATGAGTACGTTTTATATAACTAATGACACGTTAAAAGTTTATCCCAACACGATCAATTAAGATATTGTACTTTAGTTACTGATTATTGTTATTTTTGTGAGATTATGTTAGAAAAGTTAAATTCACTTCCACACACATCGAAGTTTCGATCACCACTAGCTGAAGTTGACCGATGTGAAGTTGTAGGTGAATATAGCGCTGCGCCTGCGCTCTTGTCGAATGGATTTTTTGTGTGCGCGTGCGACTTCTGTCCACAGTGTAGGCGTAATAATAACATACGCTGCTCTCGCTCGCGCTTGTTACGCAGTGCTATATGTTTGTCTCGCTCTCGCACCACAGAAAATAAATGCGAATCAGTCGCCATCTAGCCAACCCAGTTACAACTATAATGATACGAGTTGACATGCCCAACTATTCACTACGTTATTTTCATCTACGTATGACGAAGCAACAGAAGTATTGTTTTAGAATGTTTAAACGCGTTTAAGGATATTTTACAGATGTCAACATTTTAGCTAAATTCTATTCCGTAAAATAAAAAAGTGGCATAGGTGTAGGTATTACTACTTACTTATTACTTTCATATGTTGGTAATATTTTACCATTTTGTAGTATAAGTACTTACCTACCTTTTGTTGAACGCTTATTGTCGCTAATAATTCCTCAAACTAATTTAAATTAGTCAACGTAAGCCCGATATACTCACAAGGCAGATGACCAAAAATAAGAGCACAAAGCGTGACAGAATTCGTCTTTTAGCTCACCATACAAGGCCCACGACACCAGCATTTTGAAGCTGAACCGTACTGTTTAACAAACGACTATCCAGTGACATTTTTAATCAGAATTTTAATTGGAATTTCTGCATTTTTCGGTAATTACTATGGAAGTGATAAGCAGTTCCAAATACATACTTACTTATTTAGTTTTAATGATAGACTTAGATAGCTTTAAAAATTCAATATCAAGTAAGAAGGTAAGCTTTATTAAATAGTAGTCTTAGGAGAGCAAGCACGTCCACAGCACATCTTTTCTTTAGACTTCTTCAGCCTCTCTGTCCAAATAATTGAATTCAACACTATTTTAACGACATGCGTTTCATGCCTTCTAGCATGCGAGCGAGCATTGTCGATGTGATGGGAAAAACCAAATTATACTTTGTCCGACCTGAGAAACGAACCCAGGCCCTCGTGCTCAGGTGTAGCGATTGTGACTAGACCAAAGAAGTAGTCGCTATGTCAAAAAGTAGATTTTTTTTATAAAGACGGGGAGTTTTTAGAAAAGATTTTTTTTTAAATAAAATTGTTTATTTGCTAAACTACAGCTGACATTTTGAATCGTTTGCACAACTCCGGTAGTTGGTTTGTCACGAGTAATTAGGCTCAAGGACCTATTAAGCCCATTGCAAATCAAGATAGTTCTTCATGAATTTAGTTGAACGACGATTCACCTTTCTAATACCGAATATTTTTCGACGAAGTTAAAGTTCTAATTTCAAAAACTAACGTTTAGGCACTACGAGTCTATAATTTTGCCTAACGATCTTTACATTTTATGACGGAATTAAGTTCCAAACACAATAATGGACTCGAATGTTTGGGCTTAAACCAAAGTAAAGTTAGTAATAAGATTGTGGAGGAGACCCATGGTTAATTTTTTTTTCTAGGTAATCAGCTACTTTAGACTTAGATACTTTCAGAAAACTCCGTGACATGGCATGTCCTTTCTGAAAAGATGCAGTCAAATCACAGCGACTGCAATTTGACCTTCCTTACATGTAGGAGAAACTTTAACTATTTTATTTGCACAAACAGCACCTGAATCACGTCACGTGGCAAGGCAACACAGCTCCTCCTCAAAACACCTACACACAATATTTCATCAAGTTTGACTTTTTTCTCTTTTTACTTAAAAGGAAAACTGTGGGCGAATGGAGAATTGTTTTTCATATTATTAAAGACCAAAGTTACGCAACGTGTTAAAAACATAAACGGAGTGTGATTGCTCAATAATTTATATGTTTTATGGTTTTAGTTTATGGGCTTAAACCATGTTTATGGAAGTAGGTACCTATATAGGTACTTGTAAGAAGCAAAATATTTCAGAGCACGTATGAAAAGTTCAAGCGAGAGGCTTGTGTGGATCAATGTATCAATGGAAATCTTCAATAATAGACAGCACATCCGTCGTGTTTGCTGCAATCGCTTGGATGTTTATTGTTTACACAACACCATAACATAACGTCACACCTGTATGCTCTGAGGGGGTACGCAGATGTGTACAGTACACCCCCATTTCAACAATTAGGTATGTTAAGTTCCATTTATTGGAGATAAGCCTATTACCATGACATGTATTGTAAACGGTTCACAAATTTTTCACCAAAACTCCTTTGACAATTTTTAACCGACTTAAAAAAAGGAGTTTCTATGTTCGACTGTATGTATTTTTTTATGTACCTATGTTCATCGATTTCTCCGCCAATTGTAGACCGATTTTCATAATTATTTTTATTCGAAAGCCTATACTCCTGAGGTAGTCCTATTGTCACCAAATCAGAATCTGATGATGAAATCCCAGGGAAATCGAGGGCAACCCTCAAATTTTATAGGCACGTACAACGTTTTTCATATACTCTCCAACACAATTCAGATATTTGTGCCTGGTAATTAATCATCATCTCATGTTGCTGAGCTGATGATGGAAGGTATAAGTCAGGATCAGATGATGGAATCCCAGAAAAATTAAGGGCAACCCTCAAATTTTATGGGCACTGTTTGAATCAGTATACTGTCCATGTGTTCCCATGGTCACCATGTCAGAATCTAATGATGGGATCCTGGAGAAATCGAGGGGACTCTCTTAATTTTCGATATCTTCGACAATTGTGAACCGATTTCGATGATTTCCTTTTGTAATTTGGATGAATATTATTCCGCGGTGGTTCCGTTTAAATTTGGTGAATCTGACCTTCGGAGTTATACAATGGAACTCTTCAATAGTAGACAGCAAATCTGTCGTGATTGCTGCAATCGCTTGGATGTGTATTGTTTACAAGATATCATAACATAACGTAACGGCTGTATGCTCTGATGGGGTACGCAGATGCGTACAGTACACCCAGATTGCGACAGTTAGGTATATTAACTTTCATTTTATTGGGGATAAGCCTATTGCCATAAAATGTATTGTTAACGATGTAAAATAAATGTATAGCAAATATTTCTATAGGATTGTAATATCCTATACAAATATTTGCTGTACATTTACACTAAAAATAGAAAAATAAAAAATCTTTTTTGCAAAAAATAAAACCGACTTCAAAAACACAGAAAAGTGAAAAATAACTTTAGCTTCAGAAGTCGGTGACAAAAAAACTGAATCAAACAAACAAAAGTCACCGAGTTCAGAAGCTAAACTTATTTTTCACTTTTCTGTGTTTTTGAAGTCGGTTTTATTTTTTGCAAAAAAGATTTTTTATAATATTATAAATGCGAAAGTAACTCTGTTTGTTTGTTACGTTTTCATGACTAAACAGCTGATTGGATCGTAATGAAAGGCAAGGAGATAGATTATATCCTGAGGAATGGTATAGGTTATCGTTTTTTTCTCACACATACACATCAAAATTTCCACGCGAACGAAGTCGCGGGCAACAGCTAGTACCTATATAAGTAAAGGTATCTATTCTTTATAGACAAATTGATGATGCCAGGAAATAAAAGTGCATCGATAGATAATGATACTACCCATTGGCCACTATGAAGGGGAAGAGGGTTGCGTCTTCCATTATCCACGATTACCAATTTAAGAATGAGTATAAAGGGTGTAAACAGACCCTTAACATATCCGAAAGGCACTTGTTCTCCCCGTCTTTGGGATATTTTTTTTGTTCTAGACCATACCTGGGAACCTTCTAGTTACGGAGATATTGGGGGTCAAAGTTCCAACTTTTTCACAAGTTTTTTTTTAAATACATGTCTTTAATGTAAGATTTTTACTTTACACACCTCCACGACCCCCGTACTATTCAATCCATCCATCAGCACAATGTTTTGAGTGCTTTCCATCGAGTCCTACCGTAAAACGTGGTTTTTCACCCCAAAAAAAAAAGTCGATCCCAGCATTCCCAGCAATAATTTTTGCGTAAAGTTACTTAGTTCGATGTGCAGAATGCTTGGTTGACGGCTATGTGAAGGGTCTGTTTACACCCTGTATTAGAGAAAGTTTGAAAGTTGCGCCAGTTACAGAAAAGTTGAAAGGGAATCGACTGTCTTGGTATGGACATGTGATGAGGAGGGACGAATCGCATGTGACTAAAAGAGTGATGAATATAAATGTTGATCGACGGGGAGGGAGAGGAAGACCAAGGAAACGATGGATGGATTGTGTGAGGAATGATATGAAAGGAAAAGGTGTAAATGATTGCGTGACGATTGACAGGGGAGAATGGAAGAAAAAACGTGTTGCGCCGACCCCAAGTAACATGGGACAAGGCTAGGAAGATAATGATCAATTTAAGAAAAGAAAAGATAAAACTTACCCATAGGTATAAGATTTTAAACTATCATGGTCACTAACATTATTATTAATACTAGAAACGGGATATTTACCATGTTTACTGTTTTCTATGAGTTCCCGATATTTCGGCGCTGTTGCAAGCACCATGATCACGGATAAACTGAACTCATAGAAAACAGTAAACATGGTAAATATCCCGTTTCTAGTATTAATAATTACCCATAGGTTTCTGAAAACTGTGAAATCTTCAAATTATGAAGCGAATTTGATGAACGCACAAAGTGTTCCGTTCTAAATATTCACAATCTCTTATTTTCTATGTAGACACAAAAATTTAACGGTTCCATGCAAACCATACTCATTTCTTACTTATCTTGTGCAGCCTTTGTCACTAATGGCGACTTTAAGGGTAGGACCTCATCTGGCAGCACGGAATCGCATTTGTTCCGCCTGTGCTACCACGTGCTGCCGCATGCGAACGCGCGCTGTCGCATTCCGCAGACAAAAAAGGCGATCGCACGCGTCAGCATGCTGCAGCATGGGTGGCATACTGCCGCGTTCTTTCATGATCAGTTTAGTTTCAAGCGCGAGATGGATAGGACCACGGAAGAGAGAGCAGTGATTCTAGCGTGTATTTTGCAAGAAATGCAAAATCAAAATAATAAAAAGAAACGCATTCGCAAAATAAAACGGAGATACTAGGTTCATCCTTCGTCAGTCATTGTTATTTCCATCCGTACGGAATGAATGAACAGGCTGCACTGAGCTGACGAGCGGCCGCGTGCGCCATTGTACGATAGAGTGAGACAGCATGCGATAGCAAGTGATCGGCGGTGAAAGGATGCGATAGCATGCTATGCGCGCTTCAGCGTTCCGGAGTCTCCCTGCCGACCATTGCATTTTGTCCGTGATGCCGATCGCCTCGAGGATTCCGCCGCGTCCTATCGCATTATGCTTTCTGTCTCGGTCTAGCAAATGGCAGTTCTAAGCGACAGAAAGAGAAAGGGCGACGGAAAAACGCGATTCCGTGCTGCCAGATGAGGTCCAACCCTTAAGCTTATTTTAGTACCATAATCGACTAGAAAATATTTTGTGCCACATATGGACTACATTTTGGATTTTTAGATAAGGATACTGATACTGTTAGCCTGTGTCATCCCACTGCTCGGCAAAGGCCTCTCTCCATGCCTTCCAAATTCTTCAATTCAGGGCCAATGTGGACCACTGATCGTTAGTTTTGTCCAGCTCGTCCCGCCATCTCCTGGGAGGTCTACCGCGTCGCCTTCTGGCTGTGTCAGGGCTCCACATCGTGGTTATTTTTGCCCACAGCTCGTCGGACATGCGGCAGACATGGCCAGCCCAGTCCCACTTTAGCTTAGCGGCTTTTTGAGCAACGTCAGTAATTAGAGGAGAATATTATAATTAGAGGATAATGCACATATTTGGATACTCGACTTCCCTGCAAATACTTATAGCAAAAAAGAGTTTTGCAATAAGAACATCATCAATTATTGTTCTACAGGGCGAATATTCAAAGCAAGACAAATTCTTTGTAAAAACCTCTAATTATCTTCTTAAAACACCAATTGGTCTGATAAAAAATTAACTTTATACCAACGTCGAAATTCGTTTTTAACAAAGCCAGCACATTCGATCAATTAAAATCACCCAAGTTAGTTACGTTTTATCAATTCCGTTAAAAGGATAAATGGATAATTGACCCCTATCCGATGTTCTCGTGGATCTATTGAATTAAACGGATTAAGCACACAAGTTCCACGCTCTATATTCTGCTATTATTTCTGAATTGAAAGCTTTATTACGAACCTACATTTCGAATAGAAGGGTCATCTGTTATGCCTTAATATCTACCATAGCTGCACAATTTGTAATTGTATGATAAAAAGTTATTGCCTAGCGGAAATGCAACAATACAATCCTGTTAAAATCTAATCACTCTTACAATATTTATTAGCATTAATCCTGTCTGAAAATGTATTGTTTCCCATAAAATGAATGTGCGAAGACCATGTATTTATAAGTGGTACCTGCGATGAATTACTATTTACCAACTGATTGCAGCAACCTTTACGTCATACTGAAGATGGTTGCACCTTCTTGCTTAGAAGACATTTTCCTTAAATAAGTAATACTTACCACAGAATAAACTAACAAGGAGGTTGCTTAGAGTGAATTAAATGGGCTGCAAAATGCTAAAAGTATTTAAAATCGTTTTATGACAACATTTTTCACCGATACACGGGCTTGACTACCATAAAAGCACCGTGATTATGCGGCCGCTCCGGCTATGGCAGCTCGTTCGGACTCTAATTATCTAGGCGCTATGGAACTTGGATATACGAAGATGGTAACCGACTAATGCCGCTATCAGGTCTTACAATAAAAACATTAGATTGCTAGGTAATCATCTTCTTACCCTTGTCCCATGTTATTTGGGGTCGGCGCAACACCTTTTTTCTTCCATTTTCCTCTGTCAATCGTCACGCTATCATTTACTCCTTTTTCTTTCATATTATTCCTCACACAATCCATCCATTGGTCTTCGTCTTGCTCTCCCTCTCCATCCATCAACATTTATATTCATCTCTCTTTTGGTCATATGCCATTCGTCCTTCCTGGTCACATGCCACATGCCCATACCGAGACAGTCGATTCCCTTTCAACTTTTCTGTAACTGGCGCAACTTTCAAACTTCTCATCATTAGATTGCTAATGTTACTAGCAATTTCAACCTTTTGAATATTCTAATAGGAACTTGGCAAATCGCTTTGTTTTCACAGCGTAACTTTAGATATGATCGTAATTTTACACGTGAGGGGATTAGAATGTACAAACATTATACTGTTTTATCGTATCCCCATAAAAATCTATCAAAACAGCCGTTTATAACAGTAACACATACAAAGGCGCGCAATAAATATTTTTGAAGTTAATTATTGATCGACAGCGCATCGTTAAAACGTCGGTATCACAGATCACTGCCATTACCTACATTGTGTTTTTTTTTTTCAAATAAACAGCATGTGGTGTACAATATGAAATTAAAATAACGTCAAGTCCGCA
Source organism: Noctua comes (assembly GCA_963082995.1). Taxonomy (NCBI): domain Eukaryota; kingdom Metazoa; phylum Arthropoda; class Insecta; order Lepidoptera; family Noctuidae; genus Noctua; species Noctua comes. Next base: position 8,578,237 of record OY720270.1, read on the forward strand.
ACAATTTTTATGTTCATGTATGTAGGTTGAAGTGCCGTGCGCACAGCTTTGCGTCTTGGATATCTACATGTCCGGCTTTCGGCCTACGATTTGTGCGGCGAGGAAAACATTGCGTCACCCTGCCATCGTGTGACCATTTACTACAAGCTTCCCATCTTTGATCTTAACCAAACGATGACACAAAAATGCCTTGTCGGACTATCTTACTACCAGGTTTTATATTTATTATTTTTATACCCAAACTTTCTTCCTCACTTCCTGTATTCTTCGTAAATCAACAACCCATTTAATTTTATGAGACAAAATATGCCAACTAGATTAAAAAACTTTTGAAACCATCTAGACGATGAAGATATTTTATTTTGACATGTTATAAAATATTGAATTGCTAAATCGGTGATCTGGAATAAACCTAAACGTAAACTTCCAGCTGGGTAAAAGTTGTACAGAAAATGTGTAAGTTTTACATTTGATTTATTATACCTACTTACCTAGTAACAAAATATTTAAGAAAAAATTAACGATTTGAAATTTTGGATAGCCGACAACGACGACCCCTTGGATATCTTCAAGTATAGGCGTAGAAGAAATAGACCTGAACGGGCCACACCTCCACCAAGACCTGTCTCTGAATTCCCCAATGTTCACCTAGAATTAGATGACGAATATCGACCAAAAACTTACGCAACATTACAAGAAGGACGATCAGAGTTTTCAACAAATAGCAAACTGCGAACTATCTTGCTAATTTATTCCAACCCTGCTTGGAAAATATTTATACTTACAACACTATTCATTGCATACATTCTGGACTCTTGCATTTACACATTCTTTGTATCTCTCGATAGACCGTTTTGGGGCATTGTTATTTTATTGTGTTTCAATTTCATATTTGCTTTTGACGTCTTTATCATTGTTGGACTAAAATCTTTTAAGAAATGGAGGAAAACTCTTAACCTCGTAGAACCACATACATTTAAAGTAATTCTCAACATAATTCTAGCAATCCCGTACTCACTACTGTATTTGGTGGACGATAATATTTTGGCATTCAATTTTCATGCGATTGCACCTATGATAGCAACGATACGAATTTATAGGATTATTGAATATTTCTACAACAGATCTTCGCAAGCAGGCAGCAATCAGTGGACTACGTTCTTGTCACAGTATTTGATACTTTTCTTCTTGTCTGTTCATACCTGGGCATGCGTGTGGTATTTGTTTGCGAATACAAGTTTTGACATACATAAGATCCGCACGTCGTGGTCGCTAGCAGCAATATACTTACCGACAGAGGAAACGCTTGACTGGTACTATGTCTGCACATATTGGTCAGTCATGTTTTTTACTACAAACGCCCTCGGAGATTTGTACCCAGTAACCACTGCTGAAAGAATCATAGCAATATTGGCGACATTAATCGGATTTCTGCTAACAACTATTGTGTTTGTGGGTTCTTTGACATCACAATTCATTACTATAACAACAAGACGTTCCAAATACGTGAGGCAACTAAAGAAAATTCAAAACCACCTGAGGTTGATTCAAATGGATGCTGACACTACAAAGCGTATTATAGGGTAAGCAACTGTTCTATATATTAGAATGTTGAATTTGAAGTACATACCTAACTGTTGCGTTAACGTATGGTATTTGCAGGTATTATGAAGATCTCTGGTACCAAAAATCAGGAGTTTTTAAACCGAAGCTACTCAGACTGCTACCCTATCCTTTACAGATGGAAATCTGCTATGATTTGAATGCCGTTCCGCTCTATAGCTCCCTGTTATTTAGGAAGTTACCGGAAGCATTCCTTCGGAGACTATCTTTAGACATGACGCATCAGTTTTATCTACCAGGAGACGTTGTATATAGCCATAATCAGAACAAGACTATTATGGTAATGCTGCATGCATATTATCTGTTTAAAATATTAACTAGTACTAATTTTAATAATGCATTACCGTTGCAGGTATGTGTCACCAGTGGCGTATTAGAATTGTTATCCGACGAAGATGATGAAAGTCCAATGATTTCATTTGCAAAGGGGACTTGTTTCGGTGAAATTTCTTTGGTCTACAATATACCAGGTAAATATTATGGGTATCAGAAAAAATAAACATTTAAAATGATTTTCCTACCTTTATCTACACTTTTACGCTTACAGCTCGTTGCACAGTCAAAGCTGCAACTTATGTGGAATGCCAAGTCTTAGAAAAAAAGAAATTCATAAAACTGATGCTCAGATACCCAGACCTCGTTGATTCGATGCGTTCTGAGATACAACATCGAATCAACAGAAGTCGGCTCAGAAAAATGAAGCAAGGGGACGCAGCCGAATTCTCGTTAAATATATACGCGTCTAAGGATCGAAAGAAGAGCAGTATCAAATGTTTGAAAGATAAATTGAGATTTATTCAAGGTGTTTGAAATGACCAATTTTGGAAATCCAAAATGAGTCATCATTCTCTTTCCTTTATTCTAATTTATTTGGGGTCGGCGCAGCATGTTTTCTTAATCTTCCATACTATTTCTACTAGTTATGACCTCAGTAGACACCAATTTCTAGCCATATAATCTTTCAGATAGTCCGCCTATCGTTTCTTTGGCCATCCCCCACTCTTATAGCTAACATCACACTCAAGATTTTCCCACTGACTTGTTTCTACACGTTCCCACGCTATTAATTTTGAAACTTAAAAGGCCTGTTTCAAGCTGTTCGTATAGAGAAGCTGCCAGAAAACTCCTGAAATTTCCCAGGAAAGTTAAACGAAATTCATTACACCCCCAGGTGCATCGGAAGTCGACACCTTTACAAAAGATGATCGTCTTGATGAAAGTTGCCTGGACCTCTACATCCTGTCGGAACACATCAAGAAGAAAATGACAATGTTCACTTGCATCAAACCCAAGTTTCCTTGGATATTAGAAGCTGACTGTCCGCTTGTCAAATACTGGGAATTGTATATGCTTTGCATAGTATTCTACATATGCCTCGTCTATCCTTATTTAATAGGATATAAGCGCAGGTTCCCCGATGGACTTTATTTCTATGCTCAGATTATTATAACTACTTCGCTGATACTAAATGTCTTCATGACATCTGTAACAGCAGTAAAGACTAAAAAGAAGTACATAACGAATTTCAAAAAAATAGTTGGTTTCAGGATGAACACTCTTGGTTTCTATCTAGACGTTGTAGCTATCATACCGTTCGAATACATTGTGACAATACATCAAAGTGTGAGATATCACGATAACTATAGAGACCACTTATTTTTCTTATGTAAAGGAACAAAGCTTTGTTTAGTTTGGAGGTTGTCAAATTTTTTTGAGAATTTAGAGAGAAAATTGCTATACAATACGATTCTTATTAAGGTGAGCGCACGCCTGTTCTTATATTTTCTTTCTTGCTTATTTCATACTTAGGTTACAATTTTGAATTCCAGATAGTGAAGTATTGCGTATACATATGTTTACTATGCTACTGGTCCGGCGTCATACTATACATGGAATCTTGTTTCGTAAACCGATGTTCGGAAAACTCTTGGTTCAGTAGAGCATTAATTTGGGAAGACCAAAGATGCGGATACAGATCAACCAAGTAAATTCTACATAATGTAATGATTTTTGTTTTCTCATAAGATCGTACTAATCTGGTATTAGTATCTTAGGTCTAGTCGTAAATACGAGGAACCAGTGAAATCGAGCTTTAACGATTTCTAGTAACAATATTGTGTCTATAATTCTTTCGATAGAAACATTGCGTAAGCGGCCTAAATCTTTCGGGGACAAAATGCATATTACTGCATGAAATACATTAACAACGCAATAGATTATTTCGGATCAGGGATTTATGATGATTCATCAAGCATACTCTATTAAACTTTTCCGCTGAATGATTTATTTTATGACTCATTTTAAAGACAGCAGTCATTATAAATTCTGGTGACCTTCGTTACCGCGTATGTGTGAATTTAGAATGAGTGACGGGTGTACCGGTTAAGTTTTCAAATTAGTCGTAAAATTTATGTTGAATTACGCACAGGTGCATGGATTACCCCTGTATGGATCTGCATTGATATTGCCAAATATTCAGCGAAGTCCTACTTATGAGAATGACTTTATTTGTCATCAAATACGTGGGAATGACCGCTGGCTATGTCACCTCGTTATAGTTCAGTCTTGCACTCATCGAATCCCTTCATATTTGGACTTTCCGGATTCCTTGGAAAACACCGAAGGCGACTGCAACCGCAGCATCACGACTGTTGTCTATGAAACTCTATGAAAACGACAATGGGAAAGATCGGTCAACGCTCATTGTAGATGGCGTGATCATAGCTAGGTCCCAATCTGACCAATGTCAAGTCAAGCTATTTTCAAATTTCAAATGACATTAACAGATTTTCAAACAATGACGAAGTTTGGAACCAGCTATGCTAGCGCCAATAGTTTCACAGTTACCTTCCCCATTATGCCACTTTCGGAAGCGATTAATTGTGATCGCCTTTGGAACTGTACTTTTACCAAAAGCTGAATCTCGATCATTTTTAAAACAAAACCCCGTGCACACGAAGACCACATCTGTTTACCGTGCGGACCAATCGTAGAATACCGAAAAATATGCGAGCTTTTTTATTATATATTGATATTTTGTTTAATAAAATATCCCAGGCTCTGTTAATGATCCCGGTTTTTTGACCACCCTATTTCGACCAATAGGAACCTAAAGGTACCTTTAGGTTACCTATATCAAAGTATGAACCTTTCTCCCCAGAACTAAATACCCAATAGTAACGTCTGTATACTTTGCCACGACCATCCTACTTTCCGTCGGTTATGGGGACTACACGCCCGGAGACTTCTACGACATGGCATTCATAGCTTTTCTAAGCCTCTATGGTGTTCTGCTCTCCGGGTATTGTGTCTCCGAATTCTCTGCTGTTGTAACACATTGGTCAAGGTAACTAACTAACTACCCACATGTAGTTGTAACAAAGTATATCATGCATGACAAACACGTTACAAAAAATTGTTTTGAATCAATTTGTTAACAGTAATGAATGACTGTACTTTTTGTTAATTCAGTCAGTAAATGATATATGGATCCTGGTTAAAATTAATCAATTCTTTGACTTCAGAACAAAAACAGCCTTTCTGGAAGTGATCATAACGATAGACAAATTCATGAAAGAAAACAATATGCATCTAGCGATCAAATCTCGGATTATGGCTTTCTATGAACTGCAGTGGCAATATAATTCGGTAAATTTTTAGAACAAGACAAATTATTTTAGAAGGCTTGGTTAGTTAAATAATAATAATTTAATACTACTATTTCAGGGCGTAGAATTAACAGATGACAATTGGCTAGAGAAGACGGTAGTTCCTTCTGAACTCAGGAAGAAAGTCTTGCATCAAGCCAGATTCAAAGCACTCACATCTATCAAGTTCCTTCAAGTGAAAAATAAGGCTTATATTCATACACTAACAGAAGGTAAGAAGAATAAAATTCTTGTTCACAAAAAGGAGACTTCGAATACAATGTATTCTCGTATTGAGATACGCCATCTGAAACTAATTCGATGAAACAGTCTTTCAATCCCAAATAGGTAGTAGGTACTAATCTTTAATTGACAGCAATCATCTTAACTACAAACGGCTGGGAAGGAACTGGCCAACACACGAGTGTTAATCAGTTTACAAGTCAAGGTCCAATTATTTCATATTGGGCACTTTGAAACATATGAGAGAGACCTAAGTTCAGTAGAAATTGGATATCAATACCACCGTTTTGTAAAACTGAAGACGTGATGGGTGTTGGATTGGGAAGTTTCACGAATTAATACAAAAACGCCCTGTACATGTATAGACGATGATTTGAATTATTATGAATTAATTTCACAGCGGCACGAGACATAATTCTACCACCTGGCGAAATAGTATTCTACGGGGGCACCGTGACAAGGGAGTTGTACATAATAGAGAGCGGTTATTGCTTAGTGACGTCCAATAAAATGAGGGAGACCAACACCGAAACTGTCATAGGCCCGGGAGCTCATGTGGGGTTACTGGCCCTTTTGTATGGAATCCCCACCTTAAGCACCGTTGTTACTTTGACTCATTGCAAGGTAAGTTGAACTGTCCCCTCGGTCGTTTACAGGTGGGTTGGTATAGTGGGTAGTCGTCCTACGCTCGCTTTCTGCCATTCGACGTTATTTAAGGTTATTTTGTACGATTGGATCTCTGTTGCGACAAAGGTGACCGTTATCAGGTCGAATGATGCAGGCCTGCTTGTAAAGATCTGGTTAGGGCTAATTAATATAAGAGGCACTGAATAATTCTTAATCGAGGTCTGTGTTGAAGCTAGGAGGGTATATGATATGCCAAATACATAAGCCAAATATGCATATTTCTTTATTTTTCCTGCATAAAATTGTATAAAGCAACATGTTAGGTCGTTAATATTGACACAGACTTAATGATAAAGAAGGATACAGGAATTCATTTTCCTGAATCGCCTTTTAAAACTCGCACGGAATTATAAATAGTGGAAGACCATATCAAAATGGAAATGAAGGAAGTACTGGTTGATTAATATCACTCTATACCGAGTTAATCAAATTAGGTGAATAAATTGTCTTCCCACACAAAATAATTAATAATTTCATACTACGTCTTTTAATACAACGGTAAATCATTTTTAAACGTGACTCCTCATTGGTCTAGTGGTGCCAAGCGCGTCTCCTGAGCATGAAGTCCTGGGTTCGATTCCCAGGTCGGGCAAAGTGTTATTGGGTTTTTCCATCAGAAATTTCTCAATGGCAGCCACAGAGTCTGGATTTGTGTCCGGTTGATGGCTATAGGCACGCCCCCTATTACATGGATCTTTAATTTAACTGGCGAAATGTGGGTGTACTATTAGGTACACCTCTGCCTAACCCTTCGGGGATTACAAGCATGATGTTATGCTATATTTAAGATCGCAAGATGCCACCTAAAGTAATACTACATACCTATAAGGACCTTTAGGCGCTTGTTTGAATGACGCTGTTGGTAAACATTAGTGAAATGTATTGAAAACATAAGATGGCGACAAAAGTTTTGAGTTTGGCCATGCGCTAAAAGACAGCTTTATACTTTCTTCTTTTGCTTCTTTCATATTCAGCTATACAATATCAGTAATATCAAAGTAGATTTCCCCTTTCACAGCTAGTAAGTGTAAGCCACTATGCATACACGTCGGCACTCAGTCTATTCCCAGACATGAAGGAACACGAAGGACTCATGAAACCAGAAGAACTACAAGCTATCGAGGAGAAAGCGAAATCGCAGAGGACTGACTCTTATTTACAGCATTACCATCGATTGACTGAGAAGAAACAAAAAGTCAAAATCACAAGTCTTCTACAAGAATTTTTCAACAGTAAGTATCCATAGAACTTGAGTGTCAATTGATGACGCAGAACCTGGATGAGATTTGTGGAATTGGCACAAGAAAAGAGAGGCCCTGAAGTGACTGAAGTAGGGCTGTGAATGATGATAGAATAGAATACTCTTTATCATGTCTAAAAGCTTGGCTTGCCCAATAGCCTACTATTCTTCATGATTCTTCAGGGTTTCTGAACAGTGTTGTTGGCCCCTAGGCACGCCACTGAATGGGCGATCTTTCCAAGACAACCTTGGATTACCACGGTTTAACAACCATGGATTTAAGGGAGGAGGACAGACAATTCTGTAGGTAGAATAATGAAGAGGGATGATGAAGTATCCATGAAACTTATTACAAATATATGAAGTATTAGTGTTGGTCGTCCGGCGGCGAGATGGGCATACGCCATTGTTGTCATTGCGGGAATATCCTGGATGAGGCTGGCACAAGAGCGTGGAGTTGGCACAAGCAAAGAGAGGCCTATACCCAGCAGTGGGTGAAGTGGGGCTGTGGATGACGATGATATTATGGGCCTTTTTTTGCTATTGGTTGGCGTAACTATTTCTCGTGAGACAAAGCTGAAATGTTACAAGTGCCTGAAATTACACCAGCACCCATGCTTTCACGTTGGATTACAGGAGCGCTGCTTCGCGGTAGAACTAACACTACTAACAGTTACATCTGAAAGTATATAATGTATCTATGAATGTTAATAATGATAATTAAATAAATTGATTTTGCATACCGTTGAAACGGTGAGACATGTAGCACTATGCAATATTATGAACACCTCTGTAAACGTACCATGTTTCTGACAAATAAATAAAAATCTGTTTTCTCATTCCAGACTCCTTCATAGACCTTCAAGCGGAATACAAGAAGAGTAAGGAAAAATATTGGAAATCTTTCAAACAATTTACAATACTGAACAACGTTGCGCCATATTTGTTGATGCCTATTGCTATACGACCAGACGGTATATTCCTAAAAACGTGGGCGATTATGCGAACAGCCACTGCATTTTTATTGTGTCTACTCATACCCGTGAGTTTCTATTTTGATATTGTTTATGACACCGAGATTCTTCTAGATTTGGAACGTCTAGACGAGTTTATCAAATCTTTTGTTATGTTATTTATTTGTCCTGAAAAAGGAGTTGATCGAATAGGGAAGCTTGTTTCATTTTGAATAATAGCTATATAATGCAGTTTGCACTGAGTGAGTGCCTAGTGTTGTGACCGTCGGACTGCCAAGTTATAGGTCTCGAGTTCGAACCCAGCACCCACCTCTGATTTTTCGGATTCATGTGCGTATTGTATAATTATCACTTGCTTCGGTGAAGGAAAATTTTGAGGAAACCAAACTCAACTCCCAGGCATACCTACGTATGCCTGAGAGATATTTCTTGACGGCATGTAAAGTCAAGTCAGAGGCCAACGGGCGGCATAAAAACTCGGACACCAGGTTAGGCACTAACCACACGATAGAGAAGACTAGGCATCATTATTGCATCATCAGTGAGATATAAATATTGAATGTGACTTAATTTGGCGAGGTGAAACTACTCAATAGGTCTTTTAAATATCATATTGAATGCTGCAATAGTAGATAGGTACCAGTTACTTCCGCCAATTAAACAAATTAGGCACCTACACAATTTGAAGATCCGTATACTAACAAACCTTAGTGGGTGTCTATTTCGACATAGTCAAACTTAACGCATACTTATGTTCATGAACAACTTCCTTTTTCTTGAAACTTCAAGGTGGTTGTGTCCATGGCGCCACAGTATGGAGCATTCAATGTGACACTTATGATTTTGGAAACCATCTGCTACATAGATATGTATTTGATGCTACATGTGGCGTATTATGGCTCCAAAAACCAGTTGATATACCATCCTTATATGACAGCGAAACACTATCTTCAGGTGAGCTCTTTGAGAAGTTAAGGGAAAAAGCAAAAGTGGTTGAAATTAAATTGCGACCAGCGAAAATATAGTTCACCTTGTACGCAATAGAGGGCGTTTTGAGAAATCGGTGGCAACTTTCACTAGTTGGCAAGGTATGAAAATAAAAAAGAAGGAAATAAGAAAAAGTTTAAATATCATTCAATCTGGAACTAATCTGATAAAATGTCTTGTTGTGATAAAAGTTTTGTTAAAAGTCATAATACGATGGCGATAGAAAACGTTGCGAGGAAATCAGTAGGTATATTCTGGAACTTACAGGGAGGCGGCCTGTCCCAGCAACCAGAAAATTACAGGCCAATTCCATGCTCATGCTTTACACATATTTTCAGGGGCAATTCGTCGTAGATTTCATAACATGTTTCCCATGGTACGCTTTCTGGAAATTGTTTGTCCCCAAACACAACGAGGACCATTCCGATGAAGACCATAAGTTTAACGACCACATGTATCATTGCGTGTTGAGAATGATTAACGTTTCACAAATTGTTAAACTGTATGCTGCGTTTTGGGCCGAATCTATCGGTGCATTGAGAAGGGTAATAAAGCTTTCTTTGAGTACTTAAGGTGGACCGATGACCCGGTGAAGGTCGACGGAATCTGCTAGATGCGAAAAGATATGTGGCGATGCTTCCCTAAGCATCGAAGAATCTTTTCGCATCTGTTGGGCATGTTATAGGCAGGGGCCTATAACATGCCCAACAGCGGAAATCTTTCGGCTTAATGACGAAATGCATGAGGATTCCAGTAACCAGTCCACAGCTTCAAAAAAGGTAGAAAATGCTCATGCATGCTTTTCACTCAATGTTTATTGGTCACTATATCCTCTTGTGTCTTTATGGTCATCTAACCATTTCTTTCTAGGTGTACATCATGAGTGTAGTCCACTTTCTTCTTTTAACGTTATTCTTCCTGAACTTCTATACTTCGCTGTTGATCACGTTATCCTGTAGATACGTGAAGGCAGATGATCCGGAAGATTTTGAATATAAAATATCAAAATTACCTCACAAAATACCTTATATGAAAACTGATTTTCATCCTGATGGAAATATGGTTTGTCAGGAAGGCAAGTTTGTATATTTTTCAAAAGTTTAAGTATTTAGAGGTATTTTGTAGCATAGCATAGAAGTATTATGGGAAGGGTCCCAATATTATATTTTAAGAATTGCCCACAACAAATATTTTACAGCGGCGGCATATTACAAAAGGAGTTATTGATTCTATTAACAAAAGAAAAATAATTTTGCCTCATAAAAAGATAAAAGAAACGATGGATGGTGTAACTGTGTAAAGAATGATATGGCAAGAAAGGAGGTGTCTGCTGATGAGATGACGAGTAATAGAGACGTATGGAAGAAGAAGACATGCTGCGGCGACCACAAATAAATTGGGATAAGGGCAAGAGAATGATGAAAAAGATAAAAGAAGTCCCCATCTTGTCAGTACCTTTTGTTACAGGGTGTTGGATAGACGGAATAACAATAATACAAGGTAGCCACATGTCACCGAGGAAAGTATTCCTCCTAGCTTACTATTGGACGGCAACGAGCTTCGGAGGTGCAGGATTTGGCGATATCATCCCACAGAATATAGTCCACATGATATTGTGTATTTGCGTCAATTTACATGGCCTTCTATTTTTCGGGTGAGTTCATTGCTGTCTTTACAAAGCTATTTTTGTTTTTTAGTGTTAGCACAAATGAATTGCTGTTCCCATACTAAGTAGTTCCAGACTGAAATAATTTCGATTTGATTGCGAATTCACGCTAATAATGATGACGATAATCGGAAGGTGTATCCCCTTATTTTCCTTGGTTTAGATATGTGTACGCAAAAATAGCATCACTAAAAGCCATGGCAGATCAAGTTGTGACCAAGTTCCAAGAAGATCTAAAACATTTAGAAATGTTTTTGAGTAGAGAGAACGTACCATTCGCATTGAAAAAGACGGTCATAGAGTACTGGAAGTATCAATGGAAGAGAACAGGTGGATGGTCGGTATGTGCCTTTTATAACACGCAGCCGACTCGAGTGACCATTTGGGTTCAAAAATCAAAAATCAAATCAAATTATTTATTTGCATAATACAGGTTGGTATAAAAAGATGTTACAATTAGATATAGAGTGCACTGTATCATACCTAATTAGGTGTGCAAATATTTGTATTCTACAGGCAGTCTAGTTTTTCAAATAAAATTACAATAGTTCTTTTAAAACATTACAAACTTATCATGTTCGAAAAGAAAAACGAATAATAATAAATTCAGAAATAAAGGAAATAATAAATTCAGAATAAGTACCACAAATGTCAAAAGGATTAAAATACAAAATGTCAGAGGAATTATAATTCATGTCGTAGTTTTAAAAATTAAATACATTATATTATTATTCGTCAAAATAATAACTTGATGTGCGATGTAAATCACTTAATGCGTTTATCCTTCAACTTATTTAAAACATGTAACTGTTTCTGCAAATCATTTGAAGAAGACAGAGAATAAATAGAATTATGTCTATACTAATATTATAAATAGGTATTTGTTTGTAAAATTGTAGATTTTGTATGTAGGGGGTAATCTTCGGAAATACTGATCCGATTCCGAAAATTCTTTCACTTAGCTACATTATCACCGAGCGTTATAGGCTACAATTAAAATGTTCCCGTGGATTAGTTTCCGTACATAATGGGAGCGAAGCCGCGAACAAAAGCTAGTTTGAGATATGTTTACGGTTAAAAGAATTAGTTGTGGTGCAAGTGGGACTTAGTCAACACCTTAACCACTATAAGCACGTTTCATTGAGAAGCAAAATCTCACATAACAACAGACCAAAGACCCATAGTTCAGCTTGCTTGCAGGCTTACAAGTTACAAGCAGTCATGGATCACATTTTTCTCTGCAGCATCAATCCATACTCGGCAAGCTACACGCAAACTTGAACGAAGACGCAGTACTTTACATGTACGAGAAAACTTTAAGAGAAATACCACTATTCGAAGACGTCGAGTATTCATTCTTCAGGGCTTTTGCCAAGAAACTCAAAGAACTATACTTCCAGAAAGGATACATGGTTATGAGAGCGAATGAAGTTATTGATGCTATGTATATCATTTATAGAGGAAAGGTTATCAGCCATGGATAAATTAATACTTTTGAAGAATTGTTGTCTGTTTCACCAGTATTGTACCTATAAGTTCTGAATAACTCGTCAGGCAAATAAATTTGTCAGTGTGTGACACCAAAAACGCTACATTCTTAAACTCTCACTCACTCCATTTTTAAGATTATTTGGTGGATCCTATTTGGATTCACCATAAATTCAAGAATGGAACGTTTGCCTTTCGAAGCATGGAGAAGACTCCATGCTTCGAAAGGCGAACGTTCCATTGCAGCCCCTGAGACTTCAAACAAAAAAACGTTGTAATTTCAAAACAGGTGGATATAATGTCAAATATAAATGAAGTGGAGGCTTGTATGGGCCCAGGAGGAATATTCGGAAACATACGAGGAGCCTCTAATTTTTTAACGATGTCAAATGTTACTGCGAGTCGAAACATTGACTTACTTTGCATTAAAGGGAGGGATTTCTACGCACTTTTAAAGGTATTTGAATAAAACTTTGCATCACAACATCGCTTGTAAGGACGGAATATAATCGGGGGGAAACTCCGCTGCCGCGGCAAATCACCGCTCAGCGGACAGACCTCCGCTCCGGCGCGATCTCATGGCGACATGGAGAGAGCGACTGTCGCAACCCCGTGCAGGGCACGCCACTGTAGTGGCGATAAGTCCCCTCTTTGAGGAGTGGCTAGAGAGGCGCCACGGCGCCCTCACCTTCCGCCTGACGCAGGTCCTCACCGGCGACGGTTGTTTCGGGAGGTTCCTGCGCCAAATCGGGCGGGAGGAAACGCCCGGGTGCTTTTATTGTGAAGATCGTCCAGAGGACACGGTAGAGCTCACCGTGGGGGGCTGCTCCGCTTGGGCGGAGCACCGCCGTGTCCTCGTAGCGGCGATCTCTCACTTCCGGCCCTGGTTGAAGCCATGGTCCGGAGCGAGAGGGAATGGGAAGCCGGCACCTCCTTCAGCGAAGCAGTCATTCTAGCGAAGGAGGTGGCGGGACGTGAGAGGGAAAGAGCCTCACGGCCCAGACGCCGCGAATGACGCCCCGGGCGTCGGGAGTCACGTGGTGGCTCCCGGTCACTGTAGGCGCGGGCCTGGGAACGGTGAGTAGTAGGCTATCTCGCCGTCCGTCCGTCTTATCGACGACAGGCCGTGTCGAGGGCGCGTTTCGTGTTTCACGCGCGCCTCAAAGAGATGTCAGCACACAGGAAGGGTCCGCAAGGGCCGATGCCTGCTGGGGCTGCGGGACTGTTCAGTCAGTAAATGTCTGACACTCCCTTCCACGTCGCCCAGAGCGGAAGGAGTCATTTGATGATTTCTCATCCGAAAAAAAAAGAAGGACGGAAAATAATATAAATAATTATTGAAATAAATGTTTTATTGCAGAGCTATCCATCAGTTCTGAAAAAAGTAAAACGTTCAGTTGAATCTGCAGCGAAAGACTACGTTCTACCGACGATAGTTTCCGCAAGGAACAGCACGGAAGTAACTGTTTCTACTTGTATTTTTAGGCCCACTTACTCCAAAAATAACATCATAACTGTAATCCCGAGGTTAGACAGGTGTACCTAATAGTACACCCACATTTCGCCAGTTATGTTTAAGTCCCATGTAACAAATGTACTGAGAAAATCCTGATGGAGAAATCCAATAACACTTTGCCCGAACTGGGAATACCCAGAACCTCATGATCTAAAAATATATGTAAAAAAAAAAGCTTTATTGACAAGTGACATAGCTTTCAATATATTAAACACCTTTTTTAACATACCCCTAGCGATGTGAGATATAGTTTAAAAACTATTCTCATACCTACCAAATATACATAAAAAATTTCATTAAAATCGGTCCAGCCGTTTCGGAGGAGTGCGACCACTAACACCGTGGCACGAGAATTTTATATATAAGAAGATTATAGCATAATTCTTCCCCTGACATTTTATAAGGATCGACAGAAACAATGATGTTTTAACTTGGGGCCGTCTCCACGAGCGAAAGAATCGCGGCGATATTATCGTCGTGCCACGTATTTCGATACGAGAATATCGCCGCGATTCTCTCGCTCATGGAGACTGCCCTTAAGAGAGTGTATAGAAATACGTGGCACGACGATAATATCGCCGCGATTCTCTCGCTCGTGGAGATGGCGCTTTAGGTACTAAGTTATTTGATGCAAGCGGACCTTAGTGTTTGTCCCACATTATGAATCGCGGGTGCGTTTTTTCAGCAGGTAACGATTTTTCCGTTGTCATACGAAACGGGAGACGAGGATGAAGAAGATGTTGAGATAGACGCAAATGTTTATAAAGAGGTAAAGGTATTATTTTTATTATAGTTTGATGTCCAGAAAGTGATAGCCGGATGAAATGACCTCCTAACTAAATAATGGCATCAAATAGCAGAAGAGCAGAACAACTGGAAGGAAGTTAGAGACGCCTTGCTAAAGGACGCTACAAGCTAAAATAAAAATACCCACTTTGCAATATTTAGTTCTAACGATTGACTTCTAAAAACTGAATGTTCAAGCAGTTACGAAGTTCTAGAACAATAAAATATGACGTCCCAGCGACAAAGAAGAAGAAAGATGTTCATTTTGTTCAAACTTTTCAGAGCCCAGACAAAAGCCTCGCAGAATCGCATGGATCGAAGTCAATCACTTCAGCAGGAAACGTAGATTATACTCCAGCTGCACTTATTATTTTAAAACCACACAGGTTATTATAAAAATTTTAAAGAAATTGAAGTATTGAGTGATTCAGCTTAAAGTTTAATGATTGATATTTTTTGTTTCTTAGGTGGTTCCGTAGCAGTATCGTTCCAGATGGTAAATTAGTCACATTTATAGGTATGTGAATCGCCTTATTTCTATAAAACTCACAAGGTTACTAGACTAGTATTCTGAATGATATTTTAATGGTAAATTCTTTGGTCTATTTTCAGAATATCTCATTCTGTTCATATCCTACTGCGATTTCATGTTGCTTGTATACCAAATGGCGTTTCTCTCAGTGCCATATTTCTTCCACATTTGCGTCATATTCGATATCCTGTTTCTATTTAAAGTTTTTCTGGACGTCCATAGCGGATACATGAATAGATATGGAGATTATGTTCTGAATCCAAAGAAAGTCAGGAAAATGTGAGTCCTTTCGAGTCGTTCGTTTCATTGATATTGTATCGAAGACCAGTGTTAAATATATTCCTGAAATCATGTGCCCTTATAAGATACCCGTAAAGCTACACATTAACAACAATTTTGACCTTTCAGGTACTTTTCAAAAGTATATCTTCGCAGAAGAGACTTTCTAGCAAACTTTTTGATTTGCTACTTCGTGTTCGCCTTGGCTTTGCAACCGTCTATGAAAATGACTTTGTTCTGCTATGCGCGTTCGCCTCAACTTATAAGAATATCGTATTTGTTTACGTATCGAACACATAGGAAATCGAGTATTGGTTCAGCGAATTTATTGTTTAAACTAACGTTAGTATCAATCGATATTTTGGTACGGCTTTTTTACCAAGAGTTTGTGCTAGTGTGTGTGAAGTTAGTCTAGGGACGATTTACCTACAGCAGAAGTATCGCTCGCTCACAGTCAGCCATCGAATGTAAGCCAGGGTACGTTACACCGAACTCACAATACACCATTACGATTTCAGGTTTATAAATATAAGCTCAAAGTGAGACTGCTGAAATTCGGCATCTTACTGAACGTTTAGTATGAATCTTCCCTTAAGTTAAAGTTCTGAAAATTTTCAGGACAATAGCCATATGGGCATCGATACTATCACACGTGAACGCTTGCCTTTTCTTCAAGTTGTCGTGCCTAACTCCTGTGCACTGTACATCAGCTAACTGGATGTCAAAGGAAGCACTTAACTTACGGGCTAAATATTCGGAGGTTATGATTATTTTATCTTAATGTTACACTCACCCACTCACTCAGTGTGAGTGGGTGAGTGTAACCGATGTGCAGAGGGAACCGCTTTGTCCAGAATTGACCAAAGCTGTCGATGTGCAAAACTTCGTAGAAGGATAAAGGGGATTTTGTCCCAGCAATCTAGTTGTGGAAGAAAAAAACGTGTTGCGCCGACCCCAATTAATATGGGACAAGGCTACGAAGATGATGATGAATATGTTTGTGGAAGTTATAATAAAAGAACTAAAGCAAATGGCAAACGAAGAGCAGTTTGCTTTATTAGCACACTTGGCTCTTATCTTCACCAGTTCAAGACATTCTAATAAAACAAAGAGTAATGATTATTGTTTCGTGTTTCGCAGGGTAACTTCTTTGCACTATACGTGGCAGCGCTGTGGTACATGATCAACTTACTAACAATAACGGGTACCGGAGACGTCTCTTCACAAAACAGTTTCGAAGTTATCGAGACTATCATTGTTATTATCGTTATTAAGTTTTGTACAGGTATGTGATCAACATTTAAGGTATCTAAGTAATATTTCAGACAATCCTACTAATTTTAAGTATAAATGCGAGTGGTGTGGGTATGTGGGTTCAACCCGAAAATATGCTTCATTGATGTAGGATCGATCACGGGGGCGAAGCCGCGGGAAAAGCTAAGCTTATGTGCATAGATTCGTCTTTATTTTTATCGACCAAGTTTGAAGATTGTATACCGTATGGATCATATACATAGAAAACATCGCGAGGAAACCAGCATGCCTGAGAGGTACTTCTCGCCGGCATGTAAAGCCAAGTCAGAGGCCTATGGACGGCATAAAAACTGATACTAGGTTAGGCACTAACCACACGATACACAATAAAGAAAGAAGAGTAAGACTTTAAATATTTTCCAGGTCTTTTAATATCAGAAATGTCGGCAATGATAACAGCTCATTCGTCATCTCGCATAGCTTACGATTACGACATCAACGAATTGAGAGATGGACTCAAAGATATGGATCTTAGTGCCCATCAGATGAGCAAGATGTGGGACTATGTGCGTGAGCTTTGGAATATGCAACAAGGAAAACAGGTATGTACAGTTACGAGCAATGAAATGTATACATGCAGCAATTTTTTAAAGGGATTTTCTCCTACTGTATAGATTCACTTTTTTTTTCTATTTAGAAAAGATGGATGGATTGTGTGATGAATGATAGGAAGAAAAAAGGAGTAAATGATAGCGTGACGATTGACAGGGAAGAATGGAAGAAAAAACGTGTTGCGCCGACCCCAAATAACATGGGACAAGGGCAGGTTCATATTATAAGTCATCATCTGCCTAGCCTTTTCCCAACTATGTTGGGGTCGGCTTCCTGTCTAACCGGATGCAGCTGAATACCAGTATTTTACATGGAGCGACTGCCTATCTGACCTCCACAACCCAGTTAGTACTGGGTAATACGATATCCCTTGGTAAGACTGGTTGTCAGACTTTTTGGGCCACTGACTACCTGTAACGACTGTCAAAGATCTACAAATGACAGCCGGGACCAACGGCTTAGCGTGCTTTCCGAGGCACGGAGGAAACTCGGTATGTAATGGGTGATCACCCATCCACAGACCAACCTAGGCAAGCACGGCTTAACCTAAAGATCGATCCGAGCGGCTGTTATTGTTTAGCCACGAGCTCCTCAAGTTCATATTATAAGTATGGTTCTTTAAAAACACGGCAAGAGTTTTACATGATAATAATTCTGTGTCCTGTTGTTTGTTGTTATATTATAATGTTTAACTTTAGTGCAGAAGAAAATGTCAAGAATGCGTCAGAATTTTAGAGGAAGGGCTAACACAGCCAATAAAAAACTTATTACGTTTTGGCAGGATCCTCATTTGTTCAACCTTTGCTACGCCTACATGTCTCGTTGCCAAATTTGCAAATGCCAATTTATGATGTTGACATCCTAATTTAGTTAATTCAAAAGAGATATTTAAAAAAATATCGTGCAATTTGTTAAATATCTGCATTGAATTAACTACAAAAGATTTTTTTACACAATCAGCTAAAGTGTTTACTTTAGCTGATTGTGTAAAAAAATCTTTCATCAGCAGATGAACGGTAAAAAAACCAATTTCTCCAAATTACCCTTAGAATGAGTTGCCCGGCTTGCAACTAAAAACTTTGACCTAATTTTAAACATAACGCCTGTAATCCCCGAACGGTTAGGTAGAGATGTACCTATTAGGTCACCCACATTTCGCCAGTTATGTTTAAGTTCCATGTAATAGGTGGAAAACCTATTGCCATCAAACGGGCACAAATCCATACTCCGTCGCTCAGTAGCGAAGGCCAATTGATTGTTTTTTTTTTGGTGATTATATTATATGTCTTTAGAATACTGACTGTGCCATTTAAGTTAAGTAATAAATTTTTAAAGGTAATCCGACAGGAATCGAGTTGTATGAGACCTTCGCCACTGCCGTCGCTACTACTGCGATATTCTTGATAGAAAAACCCAATAACTAGCAGCTAATACTCAGCACCCGCGCTTGCGACCAATCGACCTACGATTTTAAATATTGTGTCTATTTTAAACACTACAGATGCCAGCCCTAGTCTACAAGCTACCTTTCCGCCTCCGCTGCCAAGTCATGCAAGCCGTATACGGGTCCCATATCCGAGAATCAGTCATATTCAGCAAAACTGGCGACGATTTCCGAAGAATGCTCGCTATGTGGATGAAGCACTGTGTATTCTTCCCTGGCAACTATATCGTGCAATGCGGTGACTCAGACCAATGCATCTACTTCATTCATAGGGGACAGGTAAGGGTGTGAGGTAATCTCACTCGTGATATCATCGACAATATGACACTCATATTTATCATTATTATGTATAGTCGAATAATAACTCGAAGATAATATACAAGTGCATGTTGCTTAATCAACGATCTACTTTAGGGTCATTTAGTGTAAGCTGATTTTTAATTGACCATTTTGTGATAAAAAGGTCTTGAAAAGGTTGCAATGGAATTCGAACTTTGGCTTGTATGACATTGAGTTCTGATTTCAAAATATCACGAGCTGAATGTTCTCGTCATCTGCCCAGCCTTTTCCCAACTATGTTGGGTCGGCTTCCAGTCTAACAGAATGCAGCTGAATGCTAGTATTTTACATGGAGCGACTGCCTTTCAGAGCACGACAACCCAATTAGTACTGGGTAATATGATACCCCTTGGTAAGACTGGTTGTCAGACTTTTTAGGCCACTAACTACCTAACGACTGTCAAAGATCTAAAAATGACACCCGGACCAACGGCTTAACTTGCTTTCCGAGGCACGGAGGAAACTCGGTGTGCATAAGTGGTCATCCCACCACCCATCCAGACCAACCTAGGCAAGCACGGCTTAACCTAAAGATCGACCCGAGCGGCTGTTATTATTTAGCCACGAGCTGAATATTTTATTAAATCATTTGTCTCGTTTTCAGGTCGAAGTGCTAACAGTGCATCCAAACCTAACTGAGTCGATTTATGATGTGTTAGGTCCGGAAGACAGCTTTGGAATTGCTCAGGTTCTATAATTTTCATGTTATCGAAATAAGCAGTCGATAGATAAGAGTTTTTTCAATATAAGATTTTAAACTATCATGGTCACTAACATTTCTATTAAAACTAACGGGATACACAGCGAGCGGACACAGTGAGTTTCGTGTGTCGGGAGCAGAATCGAGTTGCGAGTGACAGTGGTAGCGGCACCGAGTGCAAAAAACGAACAAGAAAGAGGGTAGATCGATTTGTCTGCTCATAAACACCCACCCGCAATAACTTCAGTTTATCCGTGATCATGGTGCTTGCAACAGCGCCGAAATATCGGGAACTCATAACAAACAGTAAACATGGTAAATATCCCGTTAGTTTTAATAGAAAAGAGTTTTTTCAGATAAAAAAAAACATAAAATAAACTACATTCTTAAGTGAGCGGGATGTCTGCGTTTGACTCGTTGTATGCCGCGGATTCAAGGGAGACCCAGAGGTTTCTTTTTTCGTGTCCAATAATGTGGCTTTCACGAGGTTAATATAATCTATTACTTTTTAGGGTTTGTTCGTGGGAGTAGTGCACCATTTCTCTTACCGGGCACGCACTGTTGTTGACATAGTATACTTAAAGTTAGACCAATGGAAGTATCTCCTGGACTATTACCCGAAATCAGCTAAAATCGTTCAGAAGAAAGTCGAGAATATATATCTGGCTATTTAATGATATTTCGTTTTAATTATTATTAATAATTAAATGTACTGTTAATTAGAATAATTAAATAAATTTAATTTTTTAATCTTGATTTATTTGAAACCGAAGATAACAATTTTGGTACGAAAATTATAATCTATGGTATTTTTGTTTACTATGCAAATAGTGGTAAATTAGTTAGCGAGGGCACACAAATGTGCAACGTCTTAGGAATTTCAGTGACATACGACTAATAGTATAAAAATATGCAAAGGCTAAAAACCACTTTTGAAATATCCATGCCATCGCTACTAAATCCATCCATACTAAAAAGTAATGGCTAAAATATCTGCTGGATACTCAATAGCTACAACATACAATCAAAAACTCTTCAATCATGAAACAAGACGTCAAAAGGTGAAAGAAAACGCGCGATCAACAGACAATTCCGCCAAGAAAAAAAAAAAAGAAATCTACACTCTAATTAAAAACAAAAAATCAAATTCTACATATAAACAATCAGGTAAGCTTACCAAAGAGAAAAAAACAAAAACATTACTGTTGCTTTCTCTTCCTAGTTACTCTCTGTGTAACTTCAGTTTTGTTTTCATCAGTTACATCCAAGTATTCAAATGACTCTTGAACTTGTGTTATAGGCTCGGGCATAGTAGTGTTCCTTGTACGACGCGTAGTAACTTGAGTAGGTTCGGTAACAGTGCTGTTCTTTATACCCCGACGTGTGGTTCGGTCTTGTTCGGGCTCTTCTACAATAGTGCTCTTTGCAGAACGTCGTGTAGTAAGTACTTTAGTAGGCTCGGTAACAGTACTGTTTCTATTAGACCGACGTGTACTCGGAACTTGTATGGCTTCATCTACAATAGAGTCCTTTGACTGACGACGTGTAGTCGGGGCTTGCTCAGGCTCTTCTACAATAGTGCTCTTTGCAGAACGTCGTGTAGTAAGTACTTTAGTAGGCTCGGCAACAGTATTGTTCTTTATACCCCGACGTGTGGTTCGGTCTTGTTTGGGCTCTTCTACAATAGTATCCTTTGCTGGACGATGTGTTGTCGGGGCTTGCTCAGGCTCCTCTACAATAGTGCTCTTTGCAGAACTTCGTCTAGTAAGTACTTTAGTAGGCTCGGCAACAGTATTGTTTCTTACAGACCGACGTGTGCTCAGAACTTTTGTGGCTTCATCTTCAAAAGAGTCCTTTGATGGACGACGGGTAGTCGGGGCTTGCTCAGCCTCTTCTACAATGGTGCTCTTTGCAGAACGTCGTGTACTAAGTACTTTAGTAGGCTCGGCTACAGTCGTGTTCTTCATACCCTGACGAGGGACTGGGACTTGTGTGGGCTCTTCCACAATAGTGTCATCAGTGGAACGACGTGTTGTTAATACTTGAGCAGGCTCAGCTACAGCACCATCATTTGTACTATGACTTGTAGTAGGAACTTGTGTCTGCGGTGATCTGGAATTATTAAGATTATTATTATTAAAAATAGTATCTTTCAACACGTAAGATGTGCCTTACGTGTTGTAATAACGTCACATCCCGAAGGATTAGCCAAATGTATTAGGATAGCAAAACTGATGGATTAACAGTAAAATGACTCAGATTTTATTTGGATGTTGTGCATTTCTATAATACTTAAATTAGATACAAAATTAAATGGAGCTGTGAACGTAATGTTTTGTCAGATTAGTTGGATTGATGCCGAATGATATACACGGTGGAAGGGACACCGACGTGAAAACGGTTACCACATATTCAGTCCATCATTCTCAACTACCCCACATAGAAATTTTTCATCGGTTATTAAAAAAAAATCACCCATGTCCCTTCCGCCCCGTATGTATATGCTACTACTAAATTGTAGTGCTAAGGTAGTTTAGGTGGTCTGATGTGGATGATGACAATGAGAAAAAGATGATTATGATCAGAATAATAAGATTAATGCTGATCATGACTATTTGGTTTTAAAACTTAAGCCAATGTCTATTAAGTACAGAATAAGCAAATGTGAAATAACAGCAAAAGCAGTGTACATCTACAAAAAATAAATTGTAATGAAATATGACCGCATGATTCAATAGTGCCAAACCACAAATCATATGGTGGGTCTCAATTTTTTCTGATCACTGTGGCTACTGCTACTTCTACAGGGTGCGATTAATGACAAATGGATGACCTTACCGAACATTAATGAATTAGCATTTAGCATTATTATTATTTTACATTTGCCGCTTCCTCTTCCTAGTTGGCTTCTGTGAGATATCAGGTATGGTTTCTTGGGTCTCATCCATCATTTCAGAATCTTCTGAAACTTGTGTAGGCTCAGGTGGAATAGTGCTTTCTTCCGACTGCCGTGTAGTATCCAATTGTTGCGTCTGTTGAAGTCTGGAAATGATGAAGAAATATTATGAAATATCGCAATTTTCATTTTCAGAAAATGTTTCAGTCCTGAAAATATTCATATTAAAATTAAATAAGTAGGTATTACTTTTTCTAAGATCCATTTTCTATTAAAAGGTCTGGAAAGTTTTGAGTATGAATGTGGACGGCATAAGAATAACATATGACCAAAGAAACAATGGATGGATTGTGTGAATGGTGATACTGCTGCAAGGGAGGTGACTGCTGAGCCAACCCTTAATGAATTGGGACGAGGGCAAGTGAATGATTAATGAGGTCTCAGAAGTTTGCCAGACATTTTATTCTGTCCAGCAACCATAGACATACACACCTTTGACCCTTTGGTGTACAACTTAAACAAAAGAACATCACATTCACATCTGAATATCCCAAAATGGTACGGCACAGATGCCTCAAATACCCACATTCCACCAGTTCGGTTAAGTCTCATGAAACGAGTGGCAAGCCCTTTGTCACCAAACAGGCAACCAAAATTACAGGTGCTTCTGACAAAACCTTATGATATTCTGCGTGACTTGGGTATGGAACCTAGGACCTCATAATCATCAGTCAAATCAATCAGTAACAAAGTAAAACTAACCCTTCATTATTCAAGCGCTCTAGTTGTTCTTGTCCAAAATCAAGTTTGCAGCACGGCCACTTTTGTACTTTTTCCAAATACCGCTTCAGGCATCTAGTGTGGATAGCTTGAGCACACCCTGGACAGTTGTAGCCCTGTAATAGCATGTAAGGTTTTAAACACAATTATGAACTATGATAAGGTTATGCCTGTCCAATTCTTCAGAAAAAACAATGCATATCAAGTGATTTTTTTTCTGATTTTAAGTTGTCACACAAGTACAGTGCATAAGTTTGGGCAGAGGTGTATTATTGATAGAACAACTACAATTGGTTATGTTGAAAACCCATGTAATGGGAGACAAGCCTATTGCCATAAACCAGTCATTAATCTAGGCTCTCGCCTGTTACCAAGCAATTCCTGATGGAAAAGGCTAATAACACTTGTCATACAAGCACGATAAAACATGTTGTATCTAAAGGCAAAAAATATAATTATCAGCACTGTTATTATTTCAAGTAGCTTTTTCTAGCTTCCTTCATAGCATTCACAGTATATCAAGTGTTTGATATACTGTGAAAGCAATTTTAAAGTAATAAATGAAGTCATGATCATCCTAGCCTTTTATTGGCTATGTTGAGGTCAGCTTCCTGCCTAAGTGGATGCAGCTAAATACCAGTATTTTAAATGGACCGACTGCCTATCTGGCCTCCACAACCCAGTTAGTACAGGCTAGTAAGATACCCCTTGGTAAGACTGGTTGTCAGACTTTCGGGCCACTGACTACCTGTAACAACTGTCAAAGGTTTACAAATGACAGCTGGCACCAATTAGTTAACATGCTTTCCGAGGTAAAGGATACATTATTAAATGATGTATTAGATGAAACAGTCCGATTTTTAAGATTATCATTAGCAAACAATGTTACTTACTCTATACACAATATGTTTACAAAGGAAGCAGTCTTCTACAGCATGTTGCATGTTCTGGCGGAAATATGATTCAAACTCATGAATGGCTCTCACGCCTAAGGCATAGTTATCTTGTTCCTTATCAAAGTACCTCATCCTGCACCAGGTCTTCAGCACTTTCTGAAATGATGTAACTGTAGTGTTATTTCTATGTTCACTTATGCATGCACAGACTTTGTTATTACTTTTTATATACTAAACAGGAACATACTCTTGTTATAAAAACCCTGGTCATCTATACATATAAAATTCAAAGTCCTGACTGACTGACTGACTGACTTATATATCAATGCACAGCCCAAACCACTGGTCCTAGAGACATGAAATTTGGACAGTGTACTCTTTGTGAAGAGTAGGTATCCACTAAGAAAGGGTTTTTCGAAATTCCACCCCTAAGAGGGTGAAATGGGGTGTTGAATTTTCTATGAAACTTTTTATTCTCTGAGTCGATTGACTTGAAAATGTGTGTCTTCAGATAAAATACAGTAAATCCGATGTGCAATCTCAAACCAAGGTATCAATATTTAACATATCTAATTTAATTGATATAACTTTAAACTAATAATTGCAAGTTATGAGCAAGTAGCTATAATATTATAAATGCTCAAGTCTGTGAGGATGAATGGATGGATGGATGTTTGTTACTCTCTCACGCAAAAATTATTGACCAGATTTGGATGAAATTTAGCACACAGATAGTTTATAACCTGGATTAATACATAAACTTTTTATCCAGGTAGTACGATCCCATGGGATATTACCGAACTCCACGCGGGCGAAGCTGCGGGCATAAGCTAGTAGATCATAGTCATAGTCATGACAAATCTGAATCTAATCTAGTCAGAACTTCAAGACAGAAAAGTTTCTGTCAGTTTTTTCTACATTATAATATTAGTATGGATACGTATATTAACTATAGTATAGTATACGTTGGCGAAGCCCATATAGTGTAAGTATGGTAGTGTTATTCTAGCTATATTACAGTAAAGTTTTATCAACGTCCATTCAGTAGTTTTTGCATGAAACTTCAGAGTTTATAACATTAAGTAAGATAGTAACTTGTGAAGAGGTCTAAGTGCACTCCAATCATTTCATAAAGTAAATGACAAGCTATAGTAGATGTAGCTCATTGTAATCTCTATAATACTAGGTGTTAATTGAAGGTTATACCTACCACTTTGGGTTGGAGTGTAGCCTTGGAGGCGCTACGGCGCGACGACTTAGAAAAATTTAGCCAAAAAAGTGTTATTTTTGCAAATCGTTTATTTTCTCAATTCTATCGTATAAAACACCTAAATATAAGGCTAAAAGTGTCTTGGTGTTTTGTGTCTCCGACTAGCCGTTTGTCGTAAAAACGATATGGATGGGATCCATAGGTTAGGTTAGGTTAATACTGTGACCAACTATGAACTGTGACGAACTACCTCGAAATTGGTCGCGAAATTTTTCTAAGTATTTTTTTCATAGTGCCCCCAAGACGACACTCTGACCCCACTTTGGCAATGAATGCCCAATATTTAAATCAATACTCACTTCTGCATCAGTTTTAGTGAAACTGGATTTCATACTACCAACTAAATTCATAGCATTAATCCTTGTAATCTGCCTCGATTCAGTACTCATGATGTGTTCAATGAGTAACCTGAAATATTCCAGCTCAGTAGAAGTAAATACGTTCTGTGCTTTAGTTGCAACATCATCAGCCAGAGATAGAAATACTACAACATCCTCATTTGTGACTTCGTCTTTGGTTATCTTTATTTCCTGGTAATATTGTCGAATTTCATCATTGATAGCACTCACTAAGTCACTCACTGACAGTTGCTCTGAAATGGAATCATTATTTTTTTTAAGTTTCTTACTGTTTTTGTTGAACAGGCATTTGATCTTTCTGTATTGTTAAGAGTTACCGAGTAAGTGGCATAGTTATCAAGTATTTCTTTTCATGATGGTGCCTCAGCCTGTCCTACTGAGGCTTATGATGGGTACGACGTATTTTAAGAGGCATTTAATTGATTATATTAAATAGACTCAAATCATCTCATTAGCACATACAACAATATAACAACACAACATAGGTAACATATTAACACTATTTAATCTTTAGATAGCTTTGCCTAACCGCTTCAGTAGAAGCGGTTAGGCAAAGAATTTGTTTGTTACATGATTAAATACACGGTTCTATTAACGAAGATTTTGCTATCGCTTACCGGCAAACCTTTCCAAAGCTATCTGTGCATCGGCGATTGATATAACTCCCTGACTGGCAACCGTTCTTAGAAAGAACCTATGCATTTCTCCGTACGTCATGGTTGGAACTGGAATATTCTCCTGTTCTTGATGAAACTATTACAAGCAAATATTGTTTTAGTACAAAGCCATTTTTTTACTTACAATATCGGCGGTTTACAAACTCTACAAACAAGCAACAAAGACTCAAAGAAAGCAAAACTTCGATTGAAATGTCCTGTCAATGTCAAGTGTCAACGTCAAAACTTTGAAGTATGACTTTTTGACCTGGTATTCTACATACATCTATTCGAACTCTGGTCTTTTTATCAATCTATTTTCTGGATACCTGAGAGTTTACATTCCTTTAGGTAAAGAGTAGAGCTCACCCACCGAACGCACAGTACACAGAATGTGCTTTTTTTTTTTGCGAACATTATGTATTTTTTTGGAAAATATGCTAACAACTAGAACTTTAATTTAAATATACCTTTATTAGTATAAATGAACGGGAGGCATGTGTTATACTTAAGTACGTACTTGGGTGATAGGAAATATGAAATATGAAAGTTGCAAATAATAAATCAGGATAAACTTTTTCTTTTAGAATATTTACCTAACTACTTGCGTACAATCACAAATACCTACTTACATTTTTTGGTTTCACTATACCTAATCTCAAATCCGAAAAGTGAAATGATCAGATTTTAGTCCAGATGTTTGGTTTCCAATCAATCATTTTTATAGCATCAATCGACTTCTTCTTCTTCATATAGCGTTAAATCATTTTTTAAGATGAATGCAATAAAAACTCATCATCATCTGCCAAGCCTTTTCCCAACTATGTTGGGGTCGGCTTCCAGTCTATCCGGATGCAGCCGAATACCAGTATTTTACATGGAGAGACTGCCTATCTGACCTCCACAACCCAGTTAGTACTGGGTAATACGGTACCCGTTGGTAAGACTGGTTGTCAGACTCTTTAGAATGCAATAAAACTATTAGGGTATTTTTCTCCGTGACTGAACAAACAGAATTTGTATGAAATTAACGGCCTGGAAAATCATTATTTGCCTTGTTAATCTGCTGGGAAATCTTAAAAAATGGTACTTTACTACAATCATTATGTACCTTAAATTCTGTCCAATATTTTCAAATAAGATGGTAACTACTTAAATAGTACCTACTAATAAAAATGTTAAAAAACAGAAGAACTGATTCGAAAAATGTAACAAGATCAATAAAGCGTTGCGCTACTGAATTTTATCGCTTTATTCAGTCGGGGTAGCGTTATTTGCATAGAGTAAAGCCATAGCGATGGAGCTTCGGCTTTGTAGGTAAATACCCACTGCTTTTACGTTATATAGGTAGCACTAACATCATGAAAGAGAGGATAACCAAGTTAAAAGGGACTCTTCGAGCGCTTCCTCCCTACCTACGCTACGTAGGAAACCAGCACTAAATTAAACAATTACACGTACCACGTACTCGTACCATCTCTACATTTTGTCGCTTAAGTATGTTTAATTTCTATAAAAAGCGAATTTAGAGCTGTTTGGTAAAATGTCTAAAAACTTTTTTTTTTTTCATTTCATAACAAATTTAAACCCCGTTTTAACCACAGCTTTTCAAGTGTCACTTGCTATGGATTGTGGCGTTCAATTACCAACAGTGATTATAATTGCCATCGTGTTCTTGATCGCTTCCTTTATTTACCAATGTTGTTTCTTTTGAACTTGTTGTTATATAATTATGTTGTTCCGATTATATGAAGAATCATGGTTGTTCAAACTAATATTTTATAAATTTGAGATTTTTTTAAACTTTTTGTGTAAGTCGACTAAGTAACATTTATTTCTGACGTTTCAGGTTAATAGAAAACCTAACTTGTTAATTGAGTGCTTAAATTTATCAAGCTCACTTCGCTCGCTCATGCAAGGCAGGACTTCTGGTCTTCAGATCTTTCAGGATTGTTAGACTATTTAAATAAGTCGACAAAATGAGTAACTTTAACTTCTGCATTAACAATGTAAAAAAATCTAACGTACCTACCTGAGGTGCTTTTTGAAATCTTGCATATTAGATTCTTACAAGAACTGCAGTTGCATCCGTAAATAATAATCTCCTTTTTTCTCAACCTTTCGCCCTTGGTCCTGTAATTATGGGTAGATATTGATTCTTAAGAATAATTAGAATTGATTCCACAAGGTTGCACTTCAAAGCAAGTTGCTGGTAGATAATCCTGGCAACGAGGTTGTTTCTATGCAAGTACTCTCCGTTTACTTTGTATATAAATATTTAAAAATGTAAACAATATGTACAGAAAATAAATAAAGAACAATAATAGTTAGAATCAATAATTTAATATGCTTTTTAAGCGTTTTAGTGAAAAAGGAGTTTTCTTGCTTTGGGAAAAAAGCACAGGACCCAAGGTCCTTTCACCACGCTAGTATTTCCGAGTTCAATTGGAGTCCTCTGTATTGTAGAGGTCTCTGTTGGCATTAACTTATTCCAACTTGACAAGAAGTCGCTTAGATTATTAGATTTGTTTAACGAAAACTTTTATCACTGTCCAAGGCCCAGTCCTAAGTAGTTGTTCCTAGGTATATAAAAGACAGGCAATCATTTTATATTCTTTAAAAAAAAACTCCGATATTAAAGCAGTGCTTAAGTTCATTGTTGGTGTCAAACAGTTTCCTCATCGAACTTTAGCGGTCCACAAAGCAATACATAAAATTATTAAGCAGCAAACGTACGACCCGCAACGTACTCCTATTAAAGTAACGTAATTGCTTCCCCGTTCCCTAATTACTGCGTCCTGTGTCCCCACGCTCTCTTATCAATTATAGGGTCCCGTCCCCTGTGAGATCACCACAATTTCAAAGGAAAAGTTTGTACACGATATAATAGACACAGACGTGTGTATATGCACTCTAATCTATCAGACAATTTCTTGGTTCGTGTTAGTAAAGTGGAGAATAGAAATTGGTGTTCTATCAAGTCCGATTTTCTGCAATGTTGAAGCATTTTCGCTTGAAGCGAGTAGCTTTTATTTAACTTGACGAAATATTATGAAGCTTTTAAAGTAACGGTTGCAAAACCGTATTCTTTTATAGAGTATGGCAATATCTACCTACTTTTAAAAAGATATCCGTTGAGTGGCGACACAAGCACCATTTAAGCGATTGGATATAAAGTTTGAGTACCCATCAGCTTTCTCTACGACAGTCATCTTGGGTAGTTACAATATTTAAGTCGTATCCGCCCTTCTAAGATTTAGTAGGTATTAGATCTTGATGGGGAAACCAGTCTCAACGAGGGGTATCGTGTTACTGGGTTGTGTTGTGGCAGCGGTAATTACTCCATGTTCATGTAAAATATTGAAATTTAGCTGCATCCGGTAAGACTAGAAGCCGACCCCAAAATAGTTGGTAAAAGGTTAGGTTAGATATGATGGTGTGATCCTGAAGGGATATAGATCCAGGTAATGTATAGGCATGTGGGTGGCTAACAACTTAAACCACCTAAAACATTAAGCTTCAACTTAACAAAGTTAAGTACGAAAATATAAACACAAACATAAATTCATTAGTTTTCAGTACCCACGTATGCTTTTATAGACGGCATAACTCTCTCAGTAAATTATCTAAGCTACGAGCGCTTTCAAAACTTTTAATGGAGTCAATTTGGCCTCGCATTCAAAACACCTAACGTACTGGATGCCGAGCCAGCCAGGTAAGTACGATTTATACAAACATTAGTGCCCGGCCTTTTATACGAGAGCCAAGTTTTCTTAGAATTTTTATGCTTTTTGAATAGCGGGATGGCACAGTCAAAGAAATTCATTTCCGAGGAGTACTACAGACACTACAGTAGGACATGTAACAAAATTCAGGTTTACACTTTCAATATTTGCAAGGAGTATTCGCTGTAGTTTTAGTTTTATTAAACAGTCTTCTAGGTGGCATGGAACGGGTCGATATTTACGATAGTATTCCTCTATTTTAAGCAGAATAACGCTCGCTTCCGGGTGCTATTTGCCACACACCTTTCTGTGAAATTCGTTCAAGTGCATCGCATACATGAATAGAACGGAAAGAGCGACTGCATGTTTTAATCGAACTACAAAAAGTGGAAAATAGACACGATCCGTAGCAGACACGCTGGTAGTTTGAAAGTGTGCCAAAAAGTAGTTAAACTTTAACACTTCTAGTGTGTATCTAGTGGATGATTATGCTGCTTTAAAAAGTTTTCATGGTTGCCTCTGAGAATATGAAGCCACTTTGTAGTCTTTTTCCTACCTATAGCAGTGAAGCCCTGTAGTTAACAAAGAGTTAAAATAATGACCGCTAAACCAGCAGAGCTTTTAGTATTTAAGAAATATTTAAATAATACAAATTTTAAAGAAAAAAAAATTGTGGAATGGAAATCTGAGCCAAAGTAATAAGGGTCTCTTCTGGTAGTGTCAGAAAAATACAAGATAAAAAAATGAAAAAACGCCACTCAAAGAGCAATACAGCGGTAAGTCTAAAGGTTTTTCCAAGAGACAATAATGCGATGTTCAATGACTATACCTGTCATTGTCCAACATTCAGTAGTAGGCGAAGCGTTAACAATTCGGTTTGAAGGCAGTTGGAGAAGTTTTAATGGAGCAATTTGGAGGTGTATTGAAAACAGCCGGTTCTCGGAAGCGGCAGAACTGAACCAAGCGAGCTCCCACCTCAGCCGATTAAGAAAACCAATTCTAATTTCCCAGTTTCACCTTGTTTCTAGTGTAATTTTTGCATTCTAGGTATAACGTCGGCTACGATGTTGGGATTAAATGTTATTGTACTTTAAAGTAATGGAGCCGGCGTTGCTGTTTCGCAATGGCGTTTTAACTGCATTATGCGTTTACTTTGTGTATTAAACATTTTGTATACTACATTATCGTATCAGATTGTGATTTCAATAGTGTTAATACAATTTTATTATTGTTGCCAAGGATTACGGTTAGTTGATCTAGGTTTTTCCCGAGTTCACTGAGGGTCTGCCACTTTTCACCCTTATGCCCTTAGTAATAAGGTTGTAAAGTGAATGTTAAAGTTGTTCAGTGAGTGTTGATTTTGTGTAAAGATTCAGCTCAAAACTAAATCTCTAAATATTTAATCAAGAGGCAGCAGTTTATTAATTGAAATAGTTGTTATCAAATACTAACTGTAAACAAAACTGGACGGTCGAATAGATAAACTGACGACGAGGGAATTTTCACTACCAACTTGCGTTAACTTGCTAAATCATAACGTTTCAAAATTACTTCGCATAATTCCCTAGATAAACGCAAACTCTACGAATGCGATGTGTGCTAAGATTTAATATTGTATTTCTGCATGAAATGACGCAGTTTTGCATAAAGCTGAATGCAGTCCATTAAAAGTTCTAACAACATTCATAACTCGGTTCTCGAAATTTGGTCTTAGCTAACAGTTTACCTTCAGATATTTATGATATAAAGCAACAGTTTCATACAGTATTGGATGTTGAAGGATAGTTTAGTTATCCGCATTCGTTGTAGTTTTATTATCAAAACACGTAGGTTGGTCTCAAATAAATCCAAAGATTCGGACACCATGTTTGGTTGTTTGCGTCCATGAAAATTGACAGCCTGTCGAAATATTCGAGCAAGATTACAATGTTTTTAGACTAAAGCTATTAATGAAAAGCAGTTATTTTTAGTGCAACATAATATTGGTTATATGTTTAGTAACTATGTATTATTTTAAAGTTCTTAAAAGTCGCTTTTATTGGATAATTCAGGCGTTAATACGAGGTCTGTAGCGCCCAACGCAAATCCGAGTTCTGTTTCAGTACTCCCTAAAAGACAACAGATGTTATATTGCGAAATCTATCAAGCCAATAAATACCTTTATATACCTTTTAACACCTTTAAAAGCCGTGAATCGATAAATGCATTTCATAACTTTTATTGAAAAATAGTTTTTCAGTAGCTTTGTAGTTACAAAAGTCAGTATTAAGTCTGTCTGTGATACAGCTGTTACTTACGGTCGCCCTTTCCGTCTGCAAGCGTGATACTTCAAACAATAAACAGATGGAGTTACTGATCACTATTCTCAGGGCGCTACGAAAGTTTCGTTGATTTGTAAAAGTTGTGAAAAACTAAAAAGGTGTGTAGACAATTTCTTGTTCGATAGTAGCAAGTAGACAGATTAGTGCAGTGTTTTAATGTACTACACAAAAAAAAGAGATTTTCCCAGGTAAAAATTTAACTACTTTGGAATAAAATTTTTTCATCATTTACAACAGAATTTGAAATTTACTATCTAAAATCGAAATCTGATAAGTTTATCAGACGTGAGAATAGAGTCGTACCGATAATATTTTGGACTTCTTTTTTTTCCATACAATTTTATTTTTGCATGTTCATCTACCGCCGACTGCCGCAAGGCCGAATGCAGAATAATTTCACGGATGCTTTACTGTATACCCGACGAAATTATTCACATTAATGTTTTTTGACTATATCTATAATCTATAAAGAGTGCTAGCTTAGTAGTGTGACCGTCGGATTGCCAAGTCACAGGTCACGAGTTCGAACCCAAGGCTAAATTTTTCGGATCTATGTGCGTATTAATTCACTAGCTGTTTGGTTTCCTCACGACGTTTTCCTTCACTTCGGTGAAGGAAAACCAAACAGATATTTCTCGACGGTATGTAAAACCAAGTCGGAGGCCCATGAGTGGCATAAAAACTCACTCAGACACCAGGGTGGGCAAATACATAAAAAACTTATTGAATTAGTGCGGTATTACATTTCACTTGACATAATTTATTAATGTATTGAGTCCGTATCGATTTTTTTCTGACTTCTAATAATATAATTTTTGAATTGGATGTGGATTACATTTTACAAGTGACGTATGAAATTATAAAACTAAGTTTATGGAGGTGAAAATTGTAATAATTGTAACTTAATTACTGTTTGGTAATTCCTCATTTAATTAAATATTACAGGCTCTACTGATTTCGTTTCAAACGCTTATT
Source organism: Noctua comes (assembly GCA_963082995.1). Classification (NCBI taxonomy): domain Eukaryota; kingdom Metazoa; phylum Arthropoda; class Insecta; order Lepidoptera; family Noctuidae; genus Noctua; species Noctua comes. The sequence goes on from OY720270.1 coordinate 8,612,132, forward strand.
TTTCTCAAATTTTTAATCAATTGTATGAAAATGTTCCTACATAATGTTTGCAGTTATAGCTAGACTGGCCTGATTAGCTGATCATCATTACGATCGTATCTATAATTAATGAGCTTAATCAATTACGATAAGGTGTTTGGACACTAACGACGCTTCGGTCACTTACTGTAATACCTGATATTCTAAGCAGCAATGAGTACGATGAACTTTTCCATCGATTAAAAAAAAAACAGCATTGTTCAAAAAATCAACATATCTTCTGCAATGACAGGTTGAAAGTTGCCAGCAAAATAAACTAACATTTAATTTAATTTCTAACGTCAATCGAAAACGTTTGTTTGGATAGAGGTTTGCTATTTAAACAACGGCTCCTCAACATAAATCTCCAACAATGAACAATCTAGAATCAAATCAATTCAGTCCGAAGTGGTTTCTTTGTTTACCTACAAGGTGTACATACGATTTGGTAATTTCATGGTACCGAGCAGAAACGGTTTGTCTCGAACCGCCTCGGTTCTTTTTTCAAAGTGTATCGAATGAAATGCCTAGTTACGGTGCTGCAAACCTTTTTTCAGGGGTCTGTCGAGTGTACGGATCCAATTTGGCTCATATTTGATTTGCATTGAGTAGTCACGAATTCGCCGGTCGAATACATTACAGATTCTGTTTCGGAATGTAAACGCAGTAGTGTTTTAACGGGGAAATGAACTAGTGTTTATTTTTGGGAATGTCAACAATAAACACGGCTGTCAGCAAATGGAAATTGTTTATGGATATTTTTTTTTTTTTGTACCTATCTCATTGTGAGTGTAGCTTTATGAATAGTTTTGAATAAACGAACAGTTGTATGTTATCATACTGTCATTTGTTGTACTACTTTTGAAATGATTTTCATTACCGACTTTGTGATTACACTTTTTCAGCAACTTTTACTTTACTCGTATCTCCCCTAAAAAGTATTTACGTTAACCTAGTCTAACTTCATTTATAAATCTATGTTGAAACAATGGCTTTGTATTATAATAAAAGTGTTATAACTTAGTATAAAAATGTTTCGAAACTTGCCGCGAACTGCTCGACCGAAAGTAATTCAAACAAAGTAGATAAAAGTTGCGGCGCTAAAGAAGCGATTAAAAGAAAAATTAGCATTCTTTCAAATTAATTACTTCCATAGTAAAAGTTTTTTATGGGAAAGTATAATCTGAATATTTGTCGCTAACGTTACATAAAATCTAACTTAATTTGTATCATGTAATTACTGTGTTAACTCATATTTACAGAATATATTATCAATCCTCGGAGTACAAAAAAAACAACATTTCAAAAATACTGTTTAATTTTAAAATCTCGTAATTACCTCTCTCTCATTCCCCAACTACGGCGATTCGCAGTTCACCCACATTGATAGGAGCTGGGATTTTGGATTTTACTCTTCGTTTCAGCAGGTCTGTTCTACCGGATTCATATCCGGTGATCTCCCCGGCCACTCCATAACTGTGATATTCACATTATTAAGATTTCTTGGATTGAACAAGCAGTATGCGGCCGAGCATTATACTGCATCAAAACGAAGTCATCATCGATAAAGAGGGCAAACGGTACCACATTCATCATTTCATTGTTTTATATTATCTACAACTTCTGCAATACGTACTGACAGCCAAATTAATCCCTGCAAAAAGCATTTTCAATTAAATCCTCCCATTTGCAATTGTGTAAAAAGGCATCGTTGAAAAAGGTACCTAAATGTTCACTGCACCGTACAATAAAGTATGAATTTAAATCGGCTGAACATCGGCGTGTAGTTTTGAACGGCACCTAACTGCTCTATTAATTCGCAGTTAGTTTCTTTCAGGCTCGATGCATGGTTTTGCTTTTCCTATCGGTTGCTCGTTATGTTCGGGTTTTGCCGGTTTTTTCTCGTACTTTTGGTCGGATGTGACGCCCTGTGGCCTGATCCAGTTTTTCGTGTGTTTATATTAACTTTGATCCAAATCTGTCGTCGGCCGGTTTGGTCGTTTAATATCGTATTCAAAAATATTACAATATATATTTTATAGATAGCATTTAACATTGATTCTGTTTAGCAATGTTGATAGTCATACAGGCACTTTAGAGACTTTGGGCAATACGCGGCCGCGCTTATGACTTTTTGCCACAGAATCTTCCACCAGGGACGAAGTTTTGTCGCACGACCGGGCGTCCGACCAGTTATGCTCAAGATAGCGGCCAGCCATGCGACAAGTCGTGGTCGTAGCCGCATAGTGCGCGAAGTCTCTTATTGATTTGCTGATCGTGTTAAAATTGACACGAGTTACTTAACTGCACTGATGATTGCTATCGTAGGATCATCATGAAACAAAAATTTCTAAAAGAAAATTAGTTTCAGCAACAGCATGATTCGTTACAAAAATATATTGTTCAAAACATGTTTTTCTAGTGTTTGTAAAACTTTTAATGTTTTCGTACGCACTGAATATAGATTGAAACGGATTCACCGAGGCTTTTAACTTCTCCCGGCAAGTATTAGCTTAGCTTCCCGAACCGGACATGCCTCGTCGATGTTTACTTGTCTTACTGTTTAGTTTTTCTTTATTTTTGTTTGTGTTCTTCACATGCTCGCTTAGTTTAGTGGTTTCCACTACCTTCTGTTTTATTTGCACAAAGGAAACGTTTCATGTAGGTCTTAATTGTTTTATCTCTGTCCAACGTTGAAAAAGCTTTTGAATTTAATTAAACGGATCTTTTAATTTGGTGCTTCCGGAAATTCAAAGAATTAACTTTATTTTTAAGAGATGCAATCAGTTAACTGAAGGCACTAGCTTGTTTTCATAGCTTGGCATTCATTTGTTTTTATTATCAAAACAGGTTTATTTCTGTTTTTTTTTTAATAGCTTGCTAGCGACCCGCCCCTGCTTCGCTTGGTTTACGACTTAACAAAACATCGACATTGTTGTATTATATGCACGTATGTTTAATATGAATTATGTGTCTTCCGAATTTATGGTGGAAATCATTATAAAATTCGTAGTGTAGTTTAAAAAAACACATTGACAGACACAAAAACCGACTAATTTAGCATATACAGGGTGGAGATGACAATGCGACAATAAATTAAACTGTATGTAACTCATGACGTTCCCAGTCTGCATACAAAAATTCAATCGAAAATTACTGGATATTTTCGATTGAATTTTGTATGCAGTTTATTCACAGGACGTTATTTTTCATTTTTAGCATTTTCTACATAGTGTAGATAATAGGCTACCACCAACAGGTTAACGAATCCCGCATCGGTATAAACGTTAAACACATGTTGCCAACTCGCTACTTCAAAAACCTTGGCCAAAATTGTCGTATTGTCGTCTCCACCTTGTATATAGTATGTAAACACGACATCGCCCGTCCGCGCGGTCGGGCGGTGAGGCGGGTCTTATGTCGCATTAGCTTGTATGAAATCCGTTGATGCCTAACACACGTACACCGCTCGACCGCGCGGAGGAGCGGCGCTCATCGCCTTACTTCGCCGCCTCAGCCCGAGCGCGCGGACGAGCGGTGTCGTGTGACTATCACCTTAGTTCAGTCATAAGTACCTTTCATTTAATTTATTACTGCTTTCCATTAAAAAGTTCAGAAATAATGTGTCAGAAATTATTTATTGTTTGATTTAATTAAAAACTTTCGCTTGACTGACAATGTTACTCGAAAAGCCAGACTCCTATTTAGCAACTTTGTAAAATTACGATACAATTTTTACGACTTAATAAGTATAGCGAAGTCGCACTTCAAATAAAACTGAATAAAATCTTTCAATTGCTTTATTTTATACTAATGCCCTATGCAAATAACAGCTTAGATGCGTGAAGAAATGTTGAGATCTTAAGTAAGTTCGTTTTAATTTTATGTTGCTCTATTAATTATATTTGTTTTATGTTTTTATCCGTGTGAGTGTAATAAATACTTTTTCTTTCTTTCTTTAGATCATGTAAACTAAAATCTTACCTACCACACTATCTACCATATAGGTGGTTCGGATTTGATCAAAAAGTAATCCAAAGTACGTCACGATTCTCTAGAAGCGTGGCCATAATTGGAACTAACGGACAATTTCACAAATGTTTACCAACAGCTGCCTGACAATGTCATTCAATACTCAAAAAAACTGGCAAGTGCGAGAGGTTTTCAGATTTTTTCCTATACATGTCATGTGCTGTGTCATTGCTTCTTGCCCCATGATTTTAGGTCAACGGGAAGTACCCTATAGGTTTTGATTCCCTTGTGAAATCGCAAAATATGCGACATATACGATCACATCCGGTTGTGATTGCGTTGACGTACAGGTTTTATTTTTTGACTGCTCTAAGGGGTAGCAGACTTGAGTATTTGATATTAATTTCAGGTTGATACTTCTACACGTTCCTGAGAAAAAGAGTCTTGACAAACGGACAGACGGACAACAAAGTGATCCTATAAGTGTTCTGTTTTTGCCAAATGAGGTACGGAGTCCTAAAAACCATTGGACGTTTCATAATCTACAGGGTGCAAACAGACCTTCACATAGCCGTCAACCAAGCATTCTGTACATCAAACTTTGCGCAAAAAATATTGTTGGGAATCGAGTTTTTTCTTGGGATGAAAAATCACGTTTTACGGTTTACATTAAAAACATGTATTTAAAAAAAACTTGTGAAAAAGTTGGAACTTTGACCCATAATATCTCCGTAACTAGAAGGTTCCCAGGTATGATCTTGAACAAAAAAATGATCGCAAAGACGGGGAGAACAAGTGCCTTTCGGTTATGTTAAATCTATTTACACCCTTTATATCCAAAGAACCTCAGTATTAAAATAGTCCCATGCCACCCAAAGTTATTGTGTGGTAATTTAAGGCTATATCTACACAAGGCCATTCGTCAATCACGCGCGTCAGTGGCGTCTTGACAGCTCTTGTCATGAACTCTCGAGGCGTGAGCTCCAATATGTTACGGACTTTGTAGATACAATAGGAAGTATGTATAGTGAATCTACCATAGATAGCATAGATCCAGTTTTGAGCTCAAAGCCTTTCAAGCGTTCTGGTGACAACCAGTTACATATAACTTTATATAAATTACAAACTGATTATACTCGATACAAGTTTACTTATTCTGCTCGTTTATAATTTCTTGTGTTACTGGCGCGTAATTATACAAAAAACTTGTAATTAACTTGTAAAATCTTCTGTGATAAAGTTTTTACACTACTATTTAGTGATTATGGACATATATGAGGGACTATTTATTATAATATGTTAAGTTGTCTTTCTTTAGTTTTACAAAATATGCACGACATTAATAAAATTGCGCTTCCTTGCTAGCTTGATTCGTTATGTAGTAGATTTCTCTTGTACTTAACAAGTAGGACCTTTGTATTCAATATCATTACTATTCCTAGTCGGGGATGCAAAAACAGTGGTATCAGCTGTTTCCCAACCGGCGCAATTTATCAAGCGACGGTGAAGTATATTATGTGCGCAAGCACTGGGGTAGTTTTTAAGCTAGTAAGTACTTATTTACCAATGGTACATGTTTCTTTAGAGTTATAAAGATATAAGATTTAGGTATAAAAGGAGGAGGAGGGAGGGGGAGGGGGTGGTTTGGAGGTTTTGGGTAGGTGGTATTTTTTTTTTAGGTATAAACGTGTTTACCTAGTGTCGTACGCCTACGTTTGCACGTTTTCTGACATTTTAAAACCTATTTTATTGTATTTAAGCTGAAGGGACAAACTTCTTCTTAGCGTATCGATGGCAAAAAGTTCAAATATGTTTAGACCACAACTCAGCCACGCGAACCCCGCTCACTGATGCAGTTAATAGATTATCAAGTGCGCAGGTGATAGGGCATGCGGTGCAAGATGGAAGGTGGGACATTGACAAGTATGATAACTGAGGCTGGTCATAAAGTGGTGGGTCGCAGTGCAAAGCTTTTCAATACAAAAAAAGTGCATTACGCCCTCCTGTAGAGAGAGACCGATGCTTCATACAAAATGTTTATAAGTGATTTAGGAAGCATTCTTGTGTTGCAGTGCGGCGCGTCCTAACCTACGTCAGCCTTTACTATTATGTTTCAAGCTTCTTTTTCTGGAGTTACAGAAGATAAGACGTTAGGAGTACGAAGAACAGGGTGTAAAGTTGTTCTTCATCCTCCATAGAAAAGGGAGTATCCTCCTACCAGACGGGTGTTGTGTCTGGTGGCCTACTGCCCGACTGTTGACTGTTGTTGTCGGGTTTTTCTATTTGCTCTTAAATCGCGGAGAACTTTAGGGCGATTTTCCCACTGCACCGCGCTCCGTCGCGTAGCGCGAGGCCGCAGATTTTAACACTGTACGCCGACGCATTGACAGTGTTTTGTCCTAGGCGTGTTTTCTATACAAATTCAGATACTTTCTTCCAATGTTAAAATCTGCGGCCCCGCGCTACGCGACGTTGCGCGGTGCAGTGGGAGAATCGCCTTATATCGCCATTTAGGAATTTGAAGTTATTTTTAATTTGTGGCATAGATGGCGCTGTAGTACTTTTTGTACTATGTTCATGTAGGTAGGATTTATTGTAGTGCCGCTACAAGACAATCAAACTATCTCATAACTTTTGATAACGTTATAAACTCGTTGATATTACGTTTGACAATGGTAATCGAGTACCAAAGCTAATGCGAGCGCAACCCCAATAGTCTGTTACGTTAATTGAAACTGAGTAAACCCACAGAAGCAATTTATGACGGCTAATAAATGGCACAGTGTAGTGTGTTGTGTACAGTTTGCCAAGCTGTTTGTTTAGCTGTAATGGATTATTAGAATGTGGTCGCTCCGTCAAAATGTTGGACGTGAACAAATTAATGCGGATTTTTTGGGGTTTGGTTCGTTCATAATTACCGTATATGTTTGCTTGACTTGAATATTGATAACGGACAGGCTCAGCTATATGTATTCTGATGTTTTGGATGACCCCGTAAAAGTATTATAATTGTGGATTAAATAAATAAATACAGCCAACAAAATTACCAATTTCATGAATGAAACGTAACTCATTTTCTTCAATGTAATATTATTTTACATTACTTTTTACTTACAAAACTATGTAATAAAATATATATGCAGCTTTCAAGGGTGGGTTAAAATAATGTTAGTGTAACTGTCGTCTGCTACTACACCTTATTGAAAATTTATTGCGAATAAATGTAACAGCACTGTCTGAACCGAAATCAAACATCTGGTACTGACTAAAAATATGTCTATTCGCTGTAGATGTGTAGATAGGTGGAACACAAACGTTGGCTCTTTGCCATTCAGCCGTTTAAAACCTGTGGGAAACTGCCTTTTCATTATTTAATTCAACAACCATCGTATTTGCGCCAATGCCAAAATATATTGAGCGAATTCAATAAAAGTTTGTATACGTGCTATTAAAAGCCACTGTGAGCGACGATATTTATGATACTGCATAAATGCACGATGCCGACGCCTGATACTGTATAATTTTATTAAAATCAAATTCCTTTTTGTAATGTATGAGCTATAAGTCCATTAAGTAGTCACTGATTACATTCAGTTTTTAATTATCAGGAGGATCTTAATGTGGGCTTTAAAAATGTAGTGTAAGATTATTAAAGTGATTTTAGTAAAAGGGTAGGTAGAGTTGTAGGGTAACTATGTTTAATTAAGAATCCTTAATCAGAGCTTAACGCATTTTGGTGAAAAAAATCCTTAGGAAATGTGGGGTATTCCTCTAAGTGCAACTAAATTATTCCTGGAAGCGCAACCATTAGTTGCGCTCACAACTTCAAATTAAAAATATTATATGTTTATTCCTCAAAGCGCAACCATAATGAAAATAGAGAGGGGTATGATAGATTTTTTTTTTTTTTTCAATCATGGTTGCGCTTTAAGGAATAAACATATAATATTTTTAATTTGAACTTGTGAGCGCAACTAATGGTTGCACTTCGAGGAATAATTTAGTTGCGCTTAGTTGGTTGCGCTTAAAAACAGTTGTGCTTTGAGGAATACCCCGAAAATCTCTGTAATAATTATGTTTTTTAAGCTAGCAATTAAACCCAAGAAAAATACCTAACATATCGACTCCAACCGTTCTTGTCAAAAAATAATAAAAAAGACATCATCTCACACTTCTTTTACCGCAGAACAGAGCTTTCGTCCCTCCCTAAGGTACCATTAGACAACTTGTAACCCCCCTCCCCTCTGCTTTTTACAGGCTGAGCGCCTTAAGTGCTCGCCTGCTTAAGCCCAGTGATGCTATAAATGCCGGAAGAGGCCAACAGTATCTGTCCATTTGAAAAAAGGAAGACAATAGACGGAATACTAATGTACCTTGTACAGTGCATTAAACGTGGCTTTACCGCTAAGTGGTTAGGGCATTTTTGGTGAAATTTGACGTTAAATTTCGTTTTGTGGTCAACCCTTTCTTAAGTCTTAAGCTTGCTTCCATAAGAATTTGTTTTGTACTTCCAACTCATTGGGCGCAACTTGGGTTAAAAAATTCACTATTCAGTATTCGTTTGGGTTAACGGAACGTGTAACATCACGCCTGTAATGCACGAAGGGTTAGGCAGAGGTGTGCCTAATAGTACACCCACATTTCGCCCGTTTTGTTTTAAGTCCCATATAATAAGGGGCGAGCCTATTGCCATCAACCGAGCACAAATCCAGAATCTGTGGCTGCTTCTGAAAAATTCCTGGTGGAAAAACCTAATAACATTTTGCCCGACCCGGGAATCGAACCCAGGTGCTCATGCTCAGCAGTCTCGCTTGCGACCACTCCACCAACGAGCCAGTCAAAATGGGTTAACGAAAACAGCAAAAATACGCTACGAAAATAACTACCGCCAACACAATCATTTTACACGCAAAATAAAATGATGTTCTCCATTATTAACACGTCAAAATAGTTCCGTTCAAGCGACACGTTCCATCAAATTCCTCTCATACAAGCGGTGTCAATAAATTTATCCTCCATAGTCGCGGTTAAAGGATGGCTCACATAGTCTGAATGTCAGCGCAAGACTAACATTGTCAACTAGAAGGTTGCGGTTACTGTGTCGAGGTATATAGGCTACGTAGACTGTACAGGCTATGCAAGTATTCGTAGCCAGCGTTCCTGGAGCTTGGCATTAACCGCCACCTTTCTCTAAGCGTTGCAGTTGGAGTTAGATGGCATGCCACGTATTTACTTGAATGTCGCGGATTATGCTCTGATGTTGTTGTCGTGCAGAAGTACCCAAAAACTTGTTTTGTTTAAAAGTAGGTTGCGGTTGAAAACGACAGCTGCTTGAGGAATAATATTATAGTTTAAAAAACAAAAAAAACACGCTTCATTTTATTTGTCGTATTTACTCAGCAAACACTTTCATTTGATATTCAATCATGGTAATGCATAAAAAAATAACTAATCCACCATCTTTTTGTGTCCACCATATTGGTTTTAAAATGGCGTCACTTAGCTAACCATGCATTATCATCCAAACTAAACATGTATGTAATATTTTAGCTCTATCGTAAACCGGAAAATACTTCAAATTTAACTTTTAATATTTTTTACATAGTTACTGGTGAACCTAATAAAAGCGTGTTAAAAAAGAAATGTTTTAGTTTGAAATGTTACACAAATACAGTTATCAGCTCTAAGCCCCATTTATGGGATCCAAATGCCATACAATAATATTGAAGTAACAAAGGACTTGCATCTTCTGAACACTTTTTATGCCATGCAAATTTTATTGTTATTCTAAATTTAGAACTTAACTGAATTAAAAAATGAATGTTAGCGATAAATGCGTCACTGGTTGGAAACAAAAAGATTAAAATTAGAACCTCTCTGATTTGAGCCTTTTTATTTTCCCCGCTCAAAAACTCATTAAAACCGAGGTGCTATTATTCATTTACGCAATGTCTGTATCCCGGAAAAATATCTAACAACATTACAAAAATAAAGGTTAGAACCAACAAAGCACGCGTAACATACGAACTCGCAAATGATAAGTGACAAGTTCGAAGCCAATTCGAAGTGAAAGATAAACAGCCCGAATCTGAACAGACAAAAGCAGACTTCTGACAAATTGCTCGTGTTAGCAACTCCATTGGTTCTTAAAGAAAAAATATTGCTCAGGAAAATCATCAGGAAGTTGGAGCAGGAAATATCTTGGTTGTGGTACTTGTGGGCCTTTCCTTTCGACGGATCATTTAACACTTGATTTGATTAACGATGTAAATGCTCGGGGCAAGATGCATGCTGATAAAGTCACTGTTTCTTTTGTTTTATCTACGTTCTTATTTATTTCAGTCATTCATCAAAATTAACAAATGAAGAGGCTTAATAATGGTAGTGTGGTGTTATTTGTGTTATTTACCTTCTTAATTTGAATATTATCCTACTAATATTATAAATGCGGAAGTTTGTGCGGATGGATGGTTGTTTGTTACTCTTTCACGCAAAAACTACTGAACGAGTTTGGATGAAATTTAGCGTACATATAGCTTATAACCTGGATTAACACAATAGGATACTTTTATCCCGGTAGTATGATCGCGAGGGACAATTATCGAACTCCACGCGGGCAAAGCAGCGGGTATAAGCTAGTAGCTTTATATTTAGAAATACTTGACAACTTTAATAAAACTTTGCTTATGCTACCAACATGCACTTTATGTTATGTAGGTCTGCTATATTATGAAGCTTTTAAACAAATTGTAATACAACAGGAGTAGCTTCATGTTTGTACGATTTTGCTTTTGTCATATTCAGTAGGTACCCACTCAACGTCTTTGCTTTCAAGACAATGGAAACCCATCTACATCTCCACCTTTGTCATAATATCCTTGTCTTGCACTAAGAAATGCAAATTCTACGAAAAGCATTCACTAGAACAGTAATTCTAATTTAAATCCAGCCTTTCTTCGTGAGAATTGTGTACATTTCTCGTCGTTTGCGCAACAGCATAGCGGGTATGTTTTTGATTCAAAGTAGTCAAAATAAAATCAAAGTAAGTTTATTAATCAATAGAAACAAAACAGTTGCGTCATATACACCACACCAAAATCCTACCTCATCCGTAAATTCGTATTGATACGCGTATTTTCCATATATACACGGCGGCACATCAAGCTCTACAAAACCAGTATAACCTGACTTCGCTTTTATGCGCTTCCCGTAAAATGAGAGATCAGCTTAATTTGGCTTTGCATAACTTGATTGGCCGCCGTGCGTACAATCGGTGAGCTATAAACTAAGCATCGCTTGTATCTTGTGGAAAAATGGAAATTCAAACCAGTGAATTTTTTTTTTTTCAGAGGCAGTTCGTAGTTTGAAAATGCCAGAAAATCTTAATAAGTCAATATTGCATGTGTTACATGTAAATCTATATCTTTATCGACGAACCACCTACCTGCTAGTTTTTAATGGAACGGAACTTTAACATGGTTAAGAAGTCGCGGATAGGTGCAACCTTAGCACTACATCCTTAGACCACCACTAGATTTTCTAAAGTTACAATGAATTGTGGTACCATTTCTGCTCAATCCCTTGAGGGAGACAAGCGTAATGTTAAGATCAAGCAACCTCCACAAAAACCCAGTTCCTAAGTACAACAGCAAACTGCTTAAGTCTTGTGTCCCGTTGTTTCTAGGGCAATTTATTTTTACAAGTTTTTATATCAAGCAAACGAGCTATTCATGACAGGGCGGAAGCCGGTCTTATCTATAAAACAAACTTTGCTAAACGGATCGCCTAGAAAAACTTTCGGTGTCTCGAAGACTTTGCCACATCAAAGATCTTGGTGACCTAAAAAGCTGGAAAGCTAAAGTGACTGTTTTGCATTTTCTCCCTTGATAGCGTAACGATGATGAAGGAGTGTTGTTTATTTTGGGCCTGTGATTGTTCATTGCTGGAAATAATCGTCTTTTCAAGTTACTCCACTTTACCTGCCTGCCTGTTTGATAGTTTAGGGGTCGCAAGCGCGACTGCTGAGCATGAGGTCCTGGGAACGATTCCCGGGTCGGGAAAAGTGATAGGACAGCACCGGTCGACGTGGCGCTTGGGTAGGCCTAGTTGTGGACTTCTTTCGGCTGATCTGATGATAACTTATAGAAAGAAGCGGCAGGTTCAGGCGAAGATGCAAAGAGTTATTCCCGATTCGTCACTGTTCCGATTGGTCACCAAATATTTTTTTTCATACATGATGTTCGATGCCGAATTCTGGTTTTGAAAACTACAAAAACTCGCGAATTGGAAAGAACTGTGGTAAGTTCTCGCCAAACAGAGGGACAACATGGAGTAATAATAACTTAACAGAATAATACCTCTCATAAAATGTGATTTTAGTAACACTTTAAATGTTTACTATTTTCTGAATTACGTTTATTTTCCACAAAATAAACACTGTTTTCAATATAGCAGCATCGAAATAATAAACTGTAATTTTGTATCAGTTCATGATAAAAATCTGCACGACTGTATCGAAACCATAATTTGTTCATGAAAATGGAATTTGTTAACGTTTTCCGCTTTGTTCTAACAGGAATGCAGAACCTGTTCTGTTATTTTGTTCAACAAAGCAAACTAAACGTTACCCATATTGTACACTTTAACATTCCAACATTATTCACTATCTATTTGTATATGTATTATCTGCTCTGAATCGTTTTGGCGTAGATATTGTTCAAAGATCAACGCATTCTGATAAATACGAGTAGGTAGAGATAAACATAATATTTCGTAATGAAATCCCTATCCACTTATTCTTCACATTGCACGCACACTTTCACATACCTACACACACACACACACATACACCATGAAAGTAATTATTCTAAATTGTTTTGTTCTTATATTACTTTTTTTTCTCTAATGTAACTTTTATTTCTTTTAATTTGCTAACCAACCTTTAATATTGGCACCTAACAATGATAATAGTAAAATGCTTTCCGGCACAGACACCAGTGATTCGCCACCATGTAATTTACTTGCTTGTGTCAATAAATTATTCCTTTATTCATTCTTTCTCTTATTTAATACATTTTTGAATATTTTTTAAAAACAAAAATAAACAAAACATTTGAAAATTATTATTTCTTTATTTATTTTATATACTTTTTTTTAATATTTTTAAAGATTTCTTAAAAAAAATCATATGAAAAACATTTAAAAATAGAAAAAATAGTGGTCCGCCGGTATCGGGAGCAGGGTCCAAGCTACCGGTGGTTAGGGCTCCAGAGACAGGAACCTCCTCACAATGCGAGCCGTATCGAGGAGTACTGCCTTCTGAATCAGGCCCTTGATCCAACCGCCTAAGGAGAGCCTCGAAAGATGGTCGTTGAGGCTCTTGGCTATAAGGCCTTCGGCCGTCACGACGATCGGCACAATGATAGCTGAGTTCACATTCCACATGTCGACAACCTCGTGTGCCAAGTCGAGAAATAAAAAAAAGAAGAAAATAAAATTATTATTATTATTTCCTTTAAGTATTCATATTCTACACACACATTTTACATATTTTAAATTATTTTTTTAAAAATTAAAAAGAATAATTTCTTAAAAAAGGTCATATAAAAACATTTAAAAATATAAATAATTTTGGTCCGCCCCGGTGTCGGAGCAAGGTCCAAGCTACCGGTGGTTAGGGCTCCAGAGACAGGAACCTCCTACTCCTCCTTATTATTATTATTGACTTGTAGCAGGTCCATCATCATTCTCTTGCCCTTATCACAATTATTTGAGGTCTTCGTAGCATTTTATCTTCTTCTATACTTCTCTATTACTCGTCATCTTAGAATTCACTTCCCATTTCTAGCCAATAATCGCGGTAGCGACTCCAATAAGACTGAACTAACATAACATCACGCCTTCTAATCCTCGAAGGGTTAGGCAGAGGTGTACCTAACAAGTACACCCGCATTTCGCCAGTTATGTTTAAGTCCCATGTAATAGGGGGCGAGTCTATTGCCATCAAATCAAACCAAATCAAAATATTTTATTTCACATAGGCCTCGTTGGGCACTTATAAAACGTCGACAAAAAGGTGCACGGTTCGGGTTGCTCGTTTCCTATGGAGAAGAACCGGCAAGAAACTCCATGGTTACTCTTTTCAAATCATTTGGTATTACAACCGGCACAAACCCAGACTCTGTAGCTGCCACTGAGAAATTCCTGATGGAAAACCCAAATAACACTTTGCCCGACCCGGGAATCGAACCCAGGACCTCATGCTTAGCAGTCGCGGGTGCGACCACTAGACCATCGAGGTAATCTCATAATTGAAAACCTAAACACGCTAACTTTTATCGATATTATCAATTAATCGATTAATGCTGGAATGTAACACGCTGCAGTCTCACATTCTCGACAACAGGGCACCGATATCATGTTATAACTGAAACGGGCTGTATAAGCGCATAAATTGGCGATCAGCCATCGTGCGGTTCAAAAACGGCTGTAATTGGCGCTACCATAATTTAATTCTGCTAACGTAGTGTTTGAGCTGATGCCAGCAAGCTCAAATTCAATAAAAATTCAAGCCAGCTCCCGACCGAATCATGGGCCATCAATTTCGCTTCGATATGCTCGTTCCTTTCGATATCTAGTACACAATCGATGAAGTTACTGAGACTTACTTTTGTAATAATGACAATTTTCATTGGAATTTGTATGGTTTCATTAATTTCTAATGTTCTAATAGGTATCTTGATGAAGACCGGTCTTCAGATCAAAAGATACATTGTTGGCTAAATGAATTTTGCGGGCCATTGTAACCAATGTAAAATATTCTTTAATAAATCTTTTCTTAAATAAATTCAAAGCTCGTGGCTAAATAATAACAGCCGCTCGGGTCGATCTTCAGGTTAAGCCGCGCATGCCTAGGTTGGTACGTGGATGGGTTACCACACATTACATACGGAGTTTCCTCCGTGCCTCGGAAAACACGTTAAGCCGTAGGTCCCGGCTGTCATATTCAGATCTTTGACAGTCGTTACAGGTAGTCAGTGACCAGAAAATCTGACAACCAGTGTTACCAAGGGGTAAGGGGTCAAATAGGCAGTCGCTCCATGTAAAATACTAGTATTCAGCTGCATCCGGATAGACTGGAAGCCGACCCCAATGTAGTTAGGAAAAGGCTAGGCAGATATGACATATATACATTTAAATTATTTTATTCAACGAGACAATTTTGCTCAGCAAACCGCTTTCCTCGTTATTACGGTCTACTAACTTCGGTTTTCAGGAAACACATATTTAATTATTCGGGAACAAGAATTCATAAGGCGAGAATGAAGTATGCATATCATTAAAAAGTTGGACCACACGCTTCGGAGTTACAATGGAAAGTCACGGGGCGATGACGTGTTTACATAACATTGACGTAAACGCTTACTTATAGGTATGTATGTCATTACTTAAAATGTGTCACCTGTTTAAAACAGTTAATTCATACTGCAGGAGTAGTCTTTAAGTGTGAATTAACTCATAAATATCTATGATCTTTGACTATGAATTGACTCGTTAATGGTACCGTAATAGCATCATAATCATCATCATCGTCAGTGCGCACTTTTCATATCATTCGCATTCATCTTAAAGATTTTTCATTATAAAAAGTTCGGCCCTTAGAAAAAATATAAAATAAATTATGGCCCACCCTATTAATGACGTACTAACGCGTAGATACCCTATCTTTAATAGGAAAGAAGATATCAAACTTTTGTTCATTTTAGGTTTTCATTCAGCATCTTACGCTGACGAAAGCGCTATCCCATAGTCTAAAACCATATAAATTTCAAACGATAAATGAACAATGAGATACATTCGTAACCCACTTAAAATCGTTACCATTAACCTAATATCAGTCGGTCAGCTTTCTTTACAAACTTAAGTCTATTTTTTCTTTAATATCTACAGGCCCAAAGAAGATACAAATCAACTATCAAAAGTTACAAAACTCGAGTTACTAAAACATTTGCAGCAAATAAACGAAACATTATTTGTATTGTGTATAAGAAAATGTAACCTTTATTTTCGTACTGAAGTTAGTCCCCCACTTTCAGTGAAACTTCGTCGTTCCCACATCAAACACCGACCAAGTTTGTTAAGTTTTTAACACAACTCTTCTGACTTTCGGAGTATCTTGAAGTTAACATTGACATTTATTCAAAGTGAATCTGAAGACGCTGAAGTATTAAATACGAATGTTTTGAACTTTATCCAACGGTTGTTAGCGATATATTTTGTTAATTTATCGTAATCATATCTTAGGTAATTATGGCAATATTTTCAGATAGGTTTTTTTTAATTTACGTTTTGGGAAAGCACTACATCACCAATTCACTTACACAAGGTGAATGATTTTGAATTCACTGGTATCCTTTCAGGGTATCAAAGTAGATTTACTCATGAATAAATATAACTTTTGTCATGGTAAAATCGAAAAAATTATAAAAGTAAATAGTATCATTCGAAATACATCGAGATAAAATACGAGACTGTGCTGTCACTGAATAAAACTGCATTTAAATTCAAAATAACATAGTGTAACCTGTCGGTACAGGTTACAGATATTTACACAAAAATATTTAAGCTTAAATAAATAAACCACCTACATTCCCAACATATTACCAACACAAATGTAATCGAAACTCATGTCAGTTAAACAACATTTAAAGTAATAAAACAAACATTTTGCCTTCAGCGCGGCAACCGCAAAACGGTTCCCGTCATTACCGCCGAGTAAACGGTAATGAACGATTTAAAAGATATTGCGGCGCTATTAAAAATATTCCTGCTATCCCAGATAATGTTCATACTTTCAGAAACATGATAGTTTTACCGGGTACCGCCGGTAAAGGCGAGGAACACACGGCCCGATCTCCCCACAATTCATTTCTCATTTCCGTAACGTTCGCCCGTCGCTGATCCCCTCTCGGTCACAAACTCTCATCTTGTAACAGGTAATTTATTTTACTTAAAACGCCTTCCATTCCAACAAATAACGGTTTGGAGAATGGAATGAGCTGGATAGTTGCAGTTTTAACTAAGGTTCAGTAAAATATTACTCGATTAGACTTTTCTCGCGCACGGATTCTAAGTCCGTGATTTTCCAAGCGAGATAACTTCTAGTTAGTTTAGCTTTGTTTTTCCATTGTTCTGTATTGCAAGTGCTTATGGGGTGAAACAGCAAATAAAACTCTTTGCTTTATGAATGGCTCGAAAAGTTAAGCTGTAAACGTTAAGCCGTATGAATCGACTCTCTGAGCTATCGATTCGCACTTGAACGTCGTCGTTCACTTTGACGATTGAACTCATGCATTGCGTTTTTATTTTCACGATTTTTCTGTTTCAGACACTTTTACATGTATGTGAGTAAATTTAAATTGAGTTATTTATTTTACTTTTAAAAGTAAGTGTCTACTAAAAACTAAAACATGTAACGAAACAACGTTTTGATACTGAATGGAATTAATACTGGGTACTCTAAAATCAACAAACAAACACACAGTGACAGTTGTCAGCAGTAATTTAAATTGATGTTTTCAAAACAACCGTTACATTGCATTCAAGCAATTAGGTAAAACTGAAAAGTATTTTTATTTCAAACCAGAGCATAAAATATTATACATGTCATTCTGTTACATTTTTCTAACGAAATCTGCGTTCCATTTGTGTTTATGAAAATAAAAAACATTGATATGAATGGCTGTCACTATTTGCTGGATTATTTTTATTTACTTTGTAAATGTGTGCTAAATTGCACCTTATTACCTTGAATTCAACATTGACCCCTCTCGAACCTTCTGAAGGTGAGCTTTTCTGGAACAGATATATCTTTATCAGTCACTTCTTCTTTTCGTGTACATTGTCTAAAATTTTGTTTTTAGACAAGTCAGTGGCTTCCCAGACAGTTCTATTCATCATCATTATTATCATTTCAGCCAAAAGGCGTCCACTGCTGGACATAGGCCTCCCCCGAGTGTCGCCACATTTACCGGTCCCGTGCGACTCTACAGTTCTATTCGCCTCGTTCAAATCCTGGAATGGTCAGGTGTTTGTGCATGATAAGCAGGAAAGAAGATGAGGCAAGTCCTGTTCGTACCGGCATTATGTTTGGCATAGTCGGTGACGAAGGTGATGGGGGCAGCTTATTTCTATAAAGGGTGTAAATAGACCCTTAACATATCCGACAGGCAATTATTCTCCCCGTCATTGCGATCATTTTTTTGTTCTGGACTATACCTGGAAACCTTCTAGTTACGGAGATATTGGGGGTCAAAGTTCCAATTTTTTCACAAGTTTTTTTGAAATACATGTTTTTAATGTAAGATTTTTACTTTAAACACCTCCACGACCCACGTACTAAACAATGCATTCATCAGCACAATGTTTTGAGTGCGTTTTATTGAGTCCTGCCGCAAAACGTGATTTTTCACCCCAAAAAAAAAAGTTGATTCCCAGCAATAATTTTTGCGTAAA
The DNA here is from genome assembly GCA_963082995.1 of Noctua comes. Taxonomy (NCBI): domain Eukaryota; kingdom Metazoa; phylum Arthropoda; class Insecta; order Lepidoptera; family Noctuidae; genus Noctua; species Noctua comes. The sequence continues at coordinate 8,630,636 of OY720270.1, forward strand.
GTTACTTAGTTTGATGTACAGAATGCTTGGTTGACGGCTATGCGAAGGGTTGTTTACACCATGTATTTACAGCTAGGTGAATATTTCCAGGTTCGTTTACTCAACGGTTAGCCTTTTCAAAGTAATTGACTAGATAGGTAATTCATCAGTTTATTTTGGTTGCAGTTCCGTACCAAGTTTTCGCTTTAGCACAGTTTATTTTGTACGGATTTGGAGCGAATGTGGCGAGACTAATTTCACGCCGACTTTGAAAGAGAGCCAGCGAAAATCAAAGCTCGGTTTACTCGTAAAATATATAGCTCTAGTCTATATTTTGGGATGGTAGTTCAACGCTATTTCTGTTGCCGTGAAATATGGCACTCGGCTAGGACAAAAAATTACTTTGATAAGCCGGCCACTTGTAAATAATAACTAGAATGGTGTTTGATTAATGTTGTAAAAAAAAACTTTAACCATGACATAATATCATAACATCATGCCTGATATTCCCGACAGGTTAGGCAGAGGTGTACCTAATAGTATACCCACATTTCACCAGTTATCTTGAAGTCACGTGTAATAGGGGCCGAGCCTATTGCCATCAACCGGGCTACTGAGAAATTCCTGATGGAAAAACCCAAGAACAATTTGCTCGAACCGGGAATTGTACCCAGGACTTCTTGCTCAGCAGTAGCGCTTGCGATCACTAGACAAACGAGGTAGACATAAATATTATTGTGTAAAATCTCTGTAGTTACACAATAATATTTTTGTCACAGAAACCAAAATTCATTCAAACAAGTCGTAAAGTACGATTTTTTGTCGAAACCAAACCTTTCTGATGGATCGTTTATTTATTGCCCTACTCACTTTACTGGCTCAGGTTATTGTCAATTAAAGGCAACGATTTTTAATTGAACCCAGTATCTCGTTGCAAAGTAAATCAATTAGTACTAAGGGTGTAGGCGATGTTCGCAAATGGATTTGGCTTGCCCAACCTCTGCGGGCATGGGCTTGTGTCACACTCATTTAGACGTTGTGTAGCTAAACATTTTTTCCAATTACTGTGTGAAAATTTAAGCCGGGACCCTTCCCGTTCCCACGCACACCATTTTGTACCGGGCTCTTAATAGGATGAACGCTAATGTCAGGTATAAATAGGTGTAGTTATTCAGTTGATTTTGTTAATGAACTTGGGAGAGTCTCGTATATTTGAATGTGATAATTTGATTAGAAAATTAATGAAAAATAAATAGAGATAAACTGAATAGAGGTATAGTGGAGCTAGACAAAAGATAGCCCTGTTTAAAGTAGCTTTAGAATAGGATTTATATTGTAGAAACAATACTAACTCCAGAAGTTTGTAGAGGATACCACACCACAGTCTATGCTCCTCTCTCTCTTTTTCATGTCATTCAAAAGATTGATATAAAGGGCGTAAATAGACCCTTAGCATATCTGAAAGGCACTTGTTCTCCCCGTTTTGCGATATTTTTTTTGTTCTAGACCAATCCTGGGAACCTTCTAGTTACGGAGATATTGGGGGTCAAAGTTTCAACTTTTTCACAAGTTTTTTTGTAAATACATGTTTTTAATGTAAGATTTTTACTTTACACACCTCCAAGACCCCCGTACTATTCAATCCATCCATCAGCACAATGCTTTGAGTACTTTCCATCGAGTCCTACCGCAAAACGTGACTTTTCACCCCAAAAAAAAAGTCGATTACCAGCAATAATTTTTGCGTAAAGTTACTTAGTTTGATGTACAGGATGCTTGATTGACGGCTATGTGAAGGGTCTGTTTACACCCTGTATGTATCAATGCATGTAAAATGACAAGAAGTATGAGTATGTTGGTTGACATATTCCTAACTATGTTGGGACGGCTTTCGGTGTAACCGGATGTAGCTGAATACGAGTATTTTACATAGAGCGACTGCTTACTTGACCTCCAGAACCCACTTAGTACTGTGTAATACGATACCTCTTGATAACGTTTAGGCGCAGAATGTCCAATTCGCAAAATGTCCAGCAGTCGCAAAATGTCCAATTCGCAGAATGTCCAGTTCGCAGAATGTCCAGTTCGCAGAATTTCCAATTCGCAAAATGTCCAATCCCATCAAGACTGGTTGTTACAATTTCGGGCCACTGACCACCTGTAACTACTGTCAAAGATCTACAAATGACAGCCGGGACCAACAGCTTAACGTGCTCGTGCAATAAACACCATATACCAGTATTTATTAATATTAAAGACCTACATAAATAAACAATGCGATTACCACAGCTTCATTCCAGTTCCACCGGAGGTGTGCAATGCTTGTGTCACTGCCATCATTTATGTAAAACTGTGGTCTCTTTAATAAATTAATCAACCGGTGCATTTATGGGCGAGTGCGACAAATTGGTCAATAATGATTTTCATGGCACAGCTTGTGCAAATTTATAATTTCCTCACACAATATATAAACTAATTACGGACCGTTGAGTGGTGGATGGAAAATTATTGGTATCAGCAACTTGTGTTCGCGGGTCACGCGTTTAATTTTACTTTATTGAATGACAAACGAATGTTTTATTGTGAAGAAGAATGATTACAATCAATCACAATATCAAATGGTATTTTGAGCACGGAGAATATGTTTCGCGATCTATCTTTAGCATTTTTAGAGGTCGGAATGGCAATGCCTATGTTATATTATGTTCTATTGTCTACACAAGCAGAGTACTGTATTTTCCAAAATCAAAATCAACATATTTTATTTCACATAGGCCTCGTTGGGCACTTATAAAACGTCGACAAAAAGGTGCACGGTTCGGGTTCCAAAACTCTTACTCAGTAATCATTTTAAGCGATCGTCGCATCAGTACACTATCGTGGCGTGAATATACAATCGTCGCGTGAAGACACTATCGTCGCGTGAATACACTATCGTCGCGTTCATTTTATTCGTCGAATGCTAGCGATAGCTTCTAACTTACCCTAGGCTGGCCCTGTATAATCTAGCTGGCTTGTGCTACGAAATTCACAGAACCCAGAAAATTCCTGTGTCTTCTAAAATACTGTTCCTAAACCTAAAGCTCCTTTCCACATTCAAACATCCATTAACCAAACACTATCGGGTTGATAAAACAAACTAAGAGTGTCGATATCGCAACCGCACACTTTAAAACCCCATGACGGAGGTCCAAACAGGTCCAAACAGGCAGTAAGTATTCAAACTTGGTATATTGCTATCATTGTTCTGCGGTCTAAGGGCTATACCCTTGTAACGCGAAACACGTATTTGTGGTTATCAAAATGTCCGGGGGTCGGCTTGTCTTCAAAGTGCTTTCGATGTGACAATACAATTGCTTTTATAGAATAAACTGGGGCTGGCCGCAGCTTTTGTCCGCATCGGTTGGAATCAAGAGGATTCAAGAAATGGAGGCGTGATGTGAACTTAAGGGGGAAGCGCCAGAGCAGCTCGCGAAATTCAAATTTTCTTACTGTTTTTGCAATTTGCAAGTCAGTGTCTGGCTGTGTGTTGAACAAAATATGATTCACGACCGTATTTATAGAATTACTAGCTGTGCCCGGCATGCGTTGCAATGCACCTTTTTTAACCTACCCTACCTACCTACCCTAGCTACCCTCAGACCTACTGAATATGCATATAAAATTTCATAAAAATCGGTCAAGCCGTTTCGGAGGAGTATGGTAACTAACATTGTGACACGAGAACTTTATACATAAAGTAATCATTAAAATCATCAATACAACCCTCTAAGTTCACTTAATCCCATTGAATGACGATTTCATGAAAAAATCTAAACAAAAAAAAATAATTACTGCCTACCTTGGCACATCCTTCTTAACGCCTTTGCATTTGATATTCTTACTCAAGTTCTGTATAGAAACTGTTATAAGTTACTGAAGAGAAATAGCAAAGCCTGTACTGTCAAACGTAGAATTTACTGAATGTAAAACATTTTAAAAGTGGAGCAATGGAGATTCTTGCCAATTCTCTTCCATACGATACTACCTTTGCGAATGGGTAACTCGAGTCAATTCTATTTTCGAGTAAAGTTTGACGTTCAAAAGGGTCATTTAATGGCCTCATTGAAACAAATGATTTGACAATGGCTTTGTGTCAATGCAAACCCAATCTTTTTTTTTACAGGTTTTGAAAAAACTTTAATTCAAAATCATATCCTCTTTGTACATGCAAGGAAACGATGGATGGATTGTGTGAGTATTTATATGAAAGACAAAGTGGTAAAGATAAAAAAGTGGAAGAATGATGAAGAATGATGTGGTGGAGTGAAGTGGTGGTGTGTTAAGTGGTAAAGCGTGACGGTTGACGGTGGAGAATGGAAGCAAAAACGTGTTGCGCCGGCCCCAATTATCATGGGACAGAAAGATGGTGATGATCTCTTTGTACATGTCTATTTACCAGTAGCGAAGGGTCAACTTTTGTAAGAGGTAAGCCGGAGTACATATCTTTAATGTGATTATATTTTTTGTCTATAGAATACTGACTATGCCATTTTTCAAAGAGAAGCCGTTGGGAATCGCGTTGTATGGAACCTTCGCCACTGCTATTTACCAAGAATCAGTATTTTCATAAAACTTCATTTGGTATGTTGGGTCATGGTCTACTTTCACACAACAAGTAATAAAGGCTTCGCAGAACAAGCTAATAGTTAGTATGAACCAATATTACATTCAAATAGCAGCACTATTGTTGGTTTTATACGTCGCCAGCGGTACGGTCAACAACAAAAGTAGGTTCAGAAATACCTTTTCAGGAGTGTTGAATGAAAATATTTAATCGTTGAAGAATAGAAAACAAATACCAAACTTTCTTACATGTTCTGCCTGTTTAATTGGAACAAACAGCGGGTTACGTAAAACACATGCAATTATTGACTTTGACAATTCAATAATAGTGACAATATTGATGTATGTAAATCAACAATATTCGCTGCGGCTTTTATGGTGTCAAGCTGATGGTTTGTTGACATGGCTACTAAACCCTTCAAAATGATACTGAAAGTGTGCACATAATAAATAAGAGTGCAGATGATTTGTTATCAAAGTCATAATGATCAGTGACTTTTATGGCTAACTGTACATAATATGTAGTATTAGGAATGTTAAAGCATTTTGGCACACGAAAATGCATCATGATATTGTCCATTCTGGGCCGAATTGAAACAATATTGGTATTAGTACGTACAGCAAACATTATATTGGTATCATTTCAAATGATTAGTTTCTAATGTCATGTAAGCTCCCTCATTTGACTAGCGGTATTGGACGATGCTAAAATTGTATTGTCCCCGAAATGAATAATTATTCTACTTGTTCAACATCCGTTAACATTAGTATGACTTCTCACGCTTATGGCTTGTGTAGCATACACTGTACCAAGTAATGGTCATTTATGATTAACCTACACACTAATATATCCTCCACATATAATTTTTTGATAGGTAAAAAACGATCTGCTGTTCCACACATTTTGACGTGTAAGAATTATTGCACTTTTGTAGGCAACAGCAAAAAAATTACCGATGAACATTTTTTGAACATTGGGGGCTCAGAATGATGATGCCGGTGGTCTTTGCAATCTGTATGGTGGTTATTTATCTTATAACCAGTGTTTTATAAAAGTTAACCGATTTTTTTATCAGTTCAGCTCATAAATCAGTGGATATTGTTCGCAACCAATAACAGTGAGTCAAATGTTACTCAGGTACTGTATTCAGCAAACAAATACATGAGTCGTTTTTTTTGAGACAATTCTCATGGAAGGCCTAGGGATAGGACATCTCGGACAGGGGTCTGCCAGACTCTTACTGACTGAGACCACACGGTGTTCTTCAACTACCTTTGGCCTGGAGTTTTGTACGACTCTCGAACTTGGAAGGGTGACCACGATATATTTTGTTTCCAGTCATACGCACTCTCTTCTCTTATGAACCTCATAGTAAACAAGACAATACAATGACAACATTAAATACATTATTACACTAGACTGAACAAGTTCCTTCCTTATAATAAAGGTATTAAAACTAATTTCGTCCGTCCACTCGACACACAATAATATCAGCGTTACCTATCTTTTGTCAATGGTCATTTTCCGTCGAATAAACGACAAAGGAGACTGAATACAATGTGACGAAAAGAATTACTGTTGAATCAAGCGTTATTATGGTAACAATAATAGCTACGTAAACTGCCTATAATACCAGCCTGTTATTGTCCCACTGCGGTCTAAGGCTTTTTGTAAAAAGCAGGATTTGCTGCTGATGGTTACTGTGTGTTGGAGATTTCTGATTGTAGATCTAGGTTCCCTTATGGAGTTTTCCTTCACAATGAGTCAGAACTCTAAATAATGTTAATTTTATTTTGTTTTGAGGGTGGATATCCTCGCCGAGGCCGGCCTAGAAACAGGCTGCGAGATGACCTGGATGCACACTGCGATGACTGGTTCAAGGTGGCGCACGAAGAGAGTACCTGTAAAGATAACATGGGGGACGTCTTTGTCCAACAGTGGGACATTAAGGGCAAAAAAAGTTATGATAATGAAAAGTAAACATATTCGGGCGAAAGTATGTGTTTTTAAAATCTTACACTTGCTAGGATTCAAACTCGTGATCCAGAAGCTGGGCAACTACGTATTCCGTAAATTGCCTAAATGACAATAGGGATTAAGGTGTCTGCCCACTACACCGTAACATACTATCACCGTACTATTAACGTATCAGGCATGGAAAGAAATATGACACGGACTACATAATTATACCCACTAGATCGTATCAACAGCACATCGTACCCGTCCATAACGGGTTTAGTGACTGTATGATCCGTGAGTTATATCCGTATGATTTCCCGTTTTTTTGGAGAAAAAATCGTTTTAGGGGAAAATTTGTAGAAATTAAATCTTTGGAAATATTTTTGAGACTAAAATTTAATACCAAGCGAGTGACAACACGTTTATAACCCTTTCATAACGGACTCAGAATGGCCATCATGCTCGGTTACAACCCGTATTGTCACTGGTTTGACAGCATAGCATGCGATGCACGTACTGAATCCGGCGAAATATTCTCGCCGACAAATTGTTAACGCCCCGTACATGGTACGCGACGGTGTTGGTCAGCAACGGAACGGTATTATGGGCATAGTCTCGTACTTTTCAGAACAAAGAATATTTAACTATTAATACTAATAACGGGATATTTACCATGTTTACTGTTTTCTATGAGTTCGTTCGTTCGTTCGTTGTGTAATGTTAGTGACCATGATAGTTTCAAATCATGATAGTTTTAAATCTTATAAAGAATATTTTGCCTGAAACGGTTTTTCAAATTCAAATTCATTTATTCATTTTGTGAACATAGGGTAAAAAAATACAATATAATATATTATATTATATATTTATATTTTTTTAAATATATTTAATTATATATATAAAAATATATATAAATAAATGTTGGTCCATACTATGTCCCGCCAGAAGGCATACAAAATAGCGTAGGTAATCTAATGTTAATTAATAAAATAAAAACCAATAAAATAAAGTTAAAACGTAGGTAAACGATCATGCACATTGTAGTGGGCAGACTCCTTTGTAATCTCAATCTTTGAACTTACATCCTAATTATGACGACAGATAGTCTATTCTTCGTGTAGTGTCTATTCTTTCGCTAATAAGCTATTACGAAGAACACTTTTCTCCATTTCCGAGATAAGCTTTGTGTTAGGATGTGTAGTAACTAGAAAACGTTTGTTGATCGTTTAGCTACTTTCAAAATAGGATATTAAGATACACGCGATAAATACCTAAACAATAAGAGAGATAATAGAATATATTGATTAGGTATGTTATTAGGTATATTGATTTCTGAGTAGCAATTATGTTTGCAACGTGTAAATTGTTACAACGAAATGTATAAGCTCAGGACTAAACTTCACATAAAACATGTTAGAAGTCGGTGAAAAACACACAGAAACCACCAAAAAGTTTCCACGACAACAGACTCCAAACATACAAGACAAGAGAAACGGGTGCAAACTTTGCTCAACAAAACACAGTTGTTACTCTTGCTGTCTTGGAAGTCTTGCTATAATCAGATTCAGAGATAGCTAATTCAACTAATTATAACTAACAGTTGCACTGATTACACAATATGGAATGGTGCTGCACTATTACTTGGACGATGGTAATTTGCAACGGTTATTTGCGATGACACATAACATTGCACTACGCGGTTATCATCACTTGGAATCGATACCGTCTTCCACTTACAATTAAACACAATCGTTTCATAACATAGCATAACAAACATCACGTCTATGTGCCCCAAAAGGTTAGGTAGAAGTTTAGTGTAGTCAACCCTCATTTCATCTGATTAAGTCCCTTAAAATGGGGACGAGCATATGGCTACTGGGAAATGCCATATGGAGAAAATTGTACCATATCGTACGATTGGGTAACGATACGATAATTACGAAATAACTACCTTGACTACGCTCATCACAAATTTTATTCAGATAAAAATATTGGAAAACTACTATTAAAGTAATTATACTTTGTGGCGCGACTTTGAGTGTTGGTAATTAACATATTATACATCACTTAGTGGCCACTTCGTGGTTTTCACAAGTGAGTCAATGTAATTTTTATTTTCAACCACAATTCTTTCTTTCTTTATTCTTTAATGCACACAAAAAAAAAAAAAAAAAAATACATACAAATTGCAACAATAATATAGCTAACACAATTGCAATTCATTTTATGTCCATACTAACGACCGGATCCGACAAATATTTTAGAAACAAAAGTATACAAAACATTTAAAAATATAAAAACAGATGGCCCATCGGCATCAGGAACAAGGTCCAAGGTCGCGGTGGTCAGGGCTACAAAGAGAGGAACCTCCTCACTATGCGTGCCATGTCCAGGAGTACTGCTTTCTGAATCAAGCTCTTGACCCAGCCCAGAATAAGAGCCTCCTAAGGTGTTGGTCGAGGCTCTTTGCTATTAGTCCAGATAACTTATTATGATTTAAGAATAACTAAAATACACCAAATCAAGTGTCTTACTAATCAGGATTACCTCAAAAACACATTCAGTTACCACCACCCACTAATATTTTTTTTATTAATTATTAATTAAATTAATTTGTAATACATCTAATACAGCTGTCACATAACACTGTGTATTCTGTAATATCTACCATAGTCTGTTATTCTTTTGTTAAGACGTGGATAATGGTGTGGGTTACATGTTTGTGATCTTTACGTTTTAAGGATTTTTTGTATTTTCAGCAGCATGTAACTGTTTTGTCCCTAATAAATCAAATAAAAGTAATAATAATATAAGTGTTGCCATACAACGTGGCAACGCCGCCAGTCTCTTGGGCACATTACCAGCTGACAGCGTTGATGAGGAGATTTTTGATGCCCTTTTATAGTTTGTTGTTAGTTTATTTATATTAGGTTATTTAATAGTTTTTAATTAATAACGTATTTAGTTAGTTTGCTCTAGGGAGGAGCTCGTGGCTAAATAATAACAGCCGCTCGGGTCGATCTTTAGGTTAAGCCGTGCTTGCCTAGGTTGGTCTGTGGATGGGTGACCGCCCATTACATACCGAGTTTCCTCCGTGCCACGGAAAGCACGTTAAGCCGTTGGTCCCGGCTGTCATTTGTAGATCTTTGACAGTCGTTAGGCAGTCAGTGGCCAAAAAGTCTGACAACCAGTCTTACCAAGGGGTATCGTATTATCCAGTACTAACTGGGTTGTGGAGGTCTGATAGGCAGCCGCTCCATGTTAAATACTGGTATCCAGCTGCATCCGGTTAGACTGGAAGCTGACCCCAATATAGTTGGGAAAAGGCTAGGCAGATGATGAGTTAGTTTGCTCTACTTAATTAATTAACTGTTAAAAATACAAGATGATATATTATATGAAATAAAATAAAAATTAATTCACATCAATACAAACACAAAAAATAATAACCACCCACTTCGTTTCAAATAATAATCGGGTGTGTAAATACACGGGTGTGGGCGGGCGATACCGATAGCGTGTCCAAACGGTGGCATATTGCTCGGGATAATCCGTCGCAGCTATCCGATGACGCGTACCGTGGAGACTACATCGTGATTGTGATCGAGATTTGACAGTTTCGTGATTATACGTAATGAGTATTTGTAGTGATTTAGGTTGTTTTGAGGGTGGGTTTGTTAAGTGGTTTTTGTCTATGTTTAGTAAACCTAAACCAATCTCAGCCGAGGAACGTTGTAGTTCAATGGCATTTGCTCTGACATAAGTGTTTTATGTCAAACCTAATCAGGTACTTCAGTTCGTGGCTTAATCTATACAAATAAATCAAATTGAAGTGTCTGTTTGTAATTACAAAATAACAGCTTTTTACTTAATGCATATGAAAGTTTATGTTACTTAGGTCAGTGGGTCGTCTTAAGGGTGGCGAAAAAATATTTTAAAATGTTTTTGTATCTGCCTGTTTGTATGTTCCGGGTAATCTCCGCAACGGCTGGACCGATTTTGACAGGGCTTTTTTGACAGATAGCTGATGTTATAAGGTGAAACTTAGGCTATTTTTATTTTATAAAAAGGATTAGGGTTCCGTCGACAAAAATTAAAACCCACGAAATTGTTAACAAAATCCGATTCAAATACGGAAGTGTTATATTTGTAATAATTTCACGCGGACGAAGGTCGCGGGCTACATATTGCTATATATTTTAATAAGTCTGCTCTCAAAACGGTGAATCTCTCAAAAAAATATCGGTCTCTTTACGTGCGTTGTTTCTGTAGGAAACCAGTATGTTCTAGTTAGAACCAAAAATCGAACACAAATGTCATCTACCAACTCGCTCTGAGGTCGCGCGGTGGATTATTGATTACTAACTCTCTCAGAGAGGAAGCTTGTGTTCTAGCAATGTTATTGTTATAGGCCGATCGTGCACAACTAATTGTAGTCTACAGGACTTGAACGAGGCAAACGACAGACCTATCCAGGTCACTACGTACTGATTGGACAAAATCTGAGTCATCGATTCGAGAAAAAGAAGGCCGATCATGAGGTATCAAAGTAGATACAGATGTAAACTTTTGTTTGTGTACAGATTATTAAAAATAACTGTCAATATGCTGTCTCGGTTCGTTTAGGTGTGATTAAAATCTGCTACATCTCTGAATTCCATCCATTTTTCACAGTACTACTACTTTTTAATTGCAAATTTTTTCATGAAGTTTTATATGGGATGGAGTCGTAAACATTACTGGCGATGTGTGATTGTACTATAGGTACACCTCTGCCTGTACCCTTCGTCAAAATAGGCGCGATGTAATGCAAACTAAGTGGTTGTATAACAAAGTTAACTCAGATACAGTGCATAATAATATGCACTCATGCGGGATACATGCGGCACGGGTGCTTTATGTAAAACAATTATTTCGTGTCACCATGCGCGAAAAAGCTCATCATACGCTGGCTTAGCAACGCGAGAGTTTACATTACATTGTTGTTTTTTACTTATTTAATAAAAGTAGATTTCGTTTGTTTATTTGGAATGTTAAGTTGAAAATGAATTTATACCATTTATACCAATATTATAAAGCTGAAGAGTTTGTTTGGTTGAACGCGCTAATCTCCGGAACTAATGATTCGAATTGAAAAAATATTTTAGTGTTGGATAGCCCATTTCTCGTGGAAGGCTATAGGCTATATAACATCACGCTACGATTAATTGGAGCAGAGCATCAATGAAAAATGTTGCAAAACCGGGGAAAATTATAGTTAAATAATAATTTCACGTCGTCGAAGGTCGCAGACAACAGCTAGTGAAATATGAAGGACATGTCATGAGTCCTATTGGATTTCTCGTCGCCATTATTCACGAACTTCTATAAAAGCTTTCATCTTCTATTGAACCGTTTTAAATAAAAGCCAAAGACTAAAATGGTATGGAGCAATGGTGCCTATTTATTTTTCGCCGGCCACTAATGAAACCTTATACATGTTGGAGAAAATAACGTAACAAACGAAACGAGTGTCAGTAAGGCTCAAAATTCAAACCAAGAGACGATTAAAAGCAGTTGAATTCTGAAGTATATTCTGTAATAACAATGTTAGATTTCAATTGTAAGTCGTTTTACAAGATAAAACACAGCTTACTTTAGCCAAATCTAAAGAATTACATAGACTATGTTTGATACGAAGTTGACGACATGACTCTCATAAGTTAGTTAATCTCATTGTGATTCACTTACAACTTATTCTTGTCGACTTTTATTGCATTAACACTTCTTTGGAACTTTGATCCTGGGTCGCAAACTTGATTATAGTATACCTTTATTTCGTGAATTATTTTCTGCCTTATGCTAATTGCTAAATTTTTGTGTTTAAGGTGACAGTGCGAAATTCAATGCCTTTTTTATGAAAAAGTCATTCAGTGGGATAACATGAACTTAGATAGAGGATTGTATTGATGATTTTAATGATTATAACTCTGTACTGTAAGGTCGTGTTTGTTTCGGCCGCGAATCGTATTTTAATCAACATACGACCCGACACTGACCTGCAAATTGCGACAAACCTAAAAAAAATAATTTCGCTGGTCACCCTGGCGCTTCCCCTTAAAAGAAGTTCTTAAATATTTTACTTTAATTCGGTAAGTAAGTATCCATATTCATCATTCTCTTGCCCTTATCCCAATTCATTTTGGGTCGCCGCAGCATGTCTTTTCTTCCATACTTCTCTATTACTCATCATCTCATCAGACACAGACACCTCCTTTATTGCCATATCATCCTTTACACAGTCCATCCATCGTTTTTTTGATCTTCCTCTACTCTTGTACCTATCCACATTCATATTCAAAAGTTTCCTCACGACATTTTACGCGGTAAGTATTCATACTAAATATTATAAATGCAGTATCCGGCATCTGTCTGTTCCATTTTCACACCTCAGTTAGATAACCATAACCTGGGTATTCATAAAACTTGTCATCGCGGTAGTAGATTTGTACAAAGAATAAATTGTCAAACCATTAAAAGCATTTACTTAAAGTAAAGGAGATTGTAATAAATATAAAGCGTCTTTCACCATTTACAAGTTAAAAATAAGCCTTTTGATTTTGTGTTATCTTATTTCTTGGAACTACGAAAATTGCCTGAAGTACTTGCTCTTGAATAGCTAAAAATTGTTAACGTTGAAAAAGCTTCTCTGAAAGATATCCAAAGCTTTGAAAAACAAAAAAAAAACGCGTCCAGTATTTAAATTTTCGATAATAGTGCCACGATTAAAATGTGCCTCGTGGTCGCAAGCGCGACTGCTAAGCATGAGGTGCTGGGTTCGATTCCTGTGTCGGACAAAGTGCTCCTGGGTTTTTCCATCAGGAATTTATCAGTAGCAGCCACGGAGTCTGGATTTGTACCCGGTTGATGGCAATAGGGTCGCCCCCTGTTGCATGGGACTTAAAACTTAACTGGCGAAATGTGGGTGTACTATTAGGTATATCTCTGCCTAACCCTTCGGGGTTACAGGCGTGATGTGATGTAATATTATGGTATGTTTATTAAAAATAGGTTGGTAAAATGATACTATACCATCGTCGTACCTATACCTGAACGTAAAACCTTGAAGTTTGGTCATTGTAAGCCCTTGAGAACACAGCCGTAATCATTAGTCACACTGCAATCTTTTGACAACGAAATAAACCAAGAGCCCCAAGACATTTATTCTTATTCCGTGCATTCATTTGCTTGTCCTTCAATATTTTGTAGTCACATAGAAAAACAATCGCTCTTTCATCCCGCACTGAGTTCGGCATCGTGATCTATTTGCTGGGCCCAAAACCCAGGCACTTGGAAAATGGTATGTAGTCACGACACATCTTGACGTTTGACTGATGGTGACTCGCGTCGGTTCCTTTCACGCTTGGGTTGTAGCGAAACTCGTATACAATTGTAGCTATTTATTGCAGGCCTGAGAAATGATTTGCGGGAATCGACGTCCGCCTCATGTGGCCGAACAACCAACCAAAGAAAGAATTTAAGATATGAAATATGTTGTGCGAATGTATTTGCCAGATTTGTGGGAGCTGACTTGTTCGAGCGTGGCGAATAGTTTTCGGTTCAAGGTTAAGTTTTCTTAAAAGGTTTCTCGACCTTCGTCCTGTGGATAAGTACCGACCTAAATCCTAACTAGTTCTTATCATATATGTTTTTCAAAATACTCAATTGGTGGGTAGTTGTAATTAAAATCAGCCGTTGTTTTTTAATATCCGGCCAAAAAATGTAGTTTGCATTTCGATGTCCCATATACACCGTGCATATACCGTGTATATTTTTTTTTAAACATGAACAATCAGGTTTTTTAAAAACAAAATAAACACGTATTGATATTTTTTAAATTATACCGATCGAGTCTGGAATAAATACTTAGTGTTCTCGACAGCATACTATGCAATATACTCGCATGTATTTCATTAGGGAATTCCCAGACTTTCATCCGTCTTGCTACGTGATAGATTTGAATCGAATATTATTCGATAGCGCTTTACCATATACAGAAATTACGCGTTAGATCGCAATAAAAGATAAGTGGTTTCGAATCGACAATTTATTGCTCAGTTAAGGCATCTTATTTCTTAAGCTTAACATTTTTGTTAGGAATCATAGATCACATTTTCGTGAGAGGTATAATTTAAAGGGTGTAAATAGACCCTTAACACAGCCCAAAGGCATTTGTTCTCCCCGTCTTTGCGATCATTTTTTTGTTCTAGACCATACCTGGGAACCTTCTAGTTTCTAAATTTTTGTCTTCTAGTTACGGAGATATTGGGGGTCAAAGTTCCAACTTTTTCACAATATTTTTTTTTAAAACATATTTTTAATGCAAGATTTTTACTTTACACACCTCCACGACCCACGTACTATTCAATCCATCCATCAGCACAATGCTTTAAGTGCTTTGCATCGAGTCCTACCGTAAAACGTGATTTTTCATCCCAAAAAAAAAGTCGAATCCCAGCAATAATTTTTGCGTAAAGTTACTTAGTTTGATGTACAGAATGCTTGGTTGACGGCTATGTGAAGGGTCTTTTTACACTCTGTATTAAGTTCAAATTTTACAACTGCTACACCTACAGCTTGGTGGACCAAAGACCTTAAGAAGGTAGCTGGGATACAGAAGGCGAAGGCACGTTTGGCGCAGTGGCTGAGCGCTTGACTACTGCGCTACGTGTCGCGGGTTCGATTCCCGCAAGTAACAAATATTTATATGGCCTACAGATGTTGTTCCGGGTCAGGCTGTTTATGTATGTGAATGTAAAATAATACTTGTAAATGTACCCACGATACAGGAGAAATTCCTAGTGTAAGACGTTTTTGTTTTAAAAAAAGAAAAATAGGACAGGAAGTTGTGGCGCAACTTCAGTTAATTGATGGGTTTTTTACAACACTTTTCTTACCTGGAAGCCCTGATAAAGTTACGTCATCAACGCCACGCCTTGCTAATCGAAAAGGGAACGCGATTAGAAAGAAAGAAAATACGTTTATTTGGCCACAAGTGCACACAGTATTAAAAAAAAAGAAAAACAAAAAAAATAATGATGTGACCCCGTGTGCCTCACGGCTGCGCCAAATAGGCCTAGTTCAGCAAAATGGCGGACAACTAGTGCCCGACGCTGGTTTTCAACTGGACCTGGATTAGTGAGGTTACGGATGTGAAGCAGTTTCAGCAGCATTTTCCATACAAAAAAACCCATAATTTTAAGCTACGAAAATAAAGCAGCTATTTAAAATCATCACTCGCGCTCAATTTCCCAAATCAATGCTACAAATTACAATTCACATTAAAATATTAATTTGCGAACAACGAGGCAATGTGCCGGAGTCCTACTAATATTGTAATTTTAATCCTCCACCGTAAATACGACCACGTGAAAATTCATCCATCCATAATTTGTATTGACACAAGTTGATTGAAATTGATTGAATGCGGCTCGACTACGGTTGCATGATATTTGTATGAGTTGCGGTTTTTCCTTTTCAGAGGACAATTGTTACTAAAATCTGTATTGCAATTGAGAGATATTGCGAGCGTTGAAGCGTAAAGAGCTCTTGTATGAAAACGCTGTTTTTATTTTCGACGGAGGAAGCTCAAAATGTGTAATATTTTTTGTTGTTAACAATCAATTAATAGTCAACATGTTGTAAATGCAATATTTTATTTATCAAGCATGAGTAGTTTGTTTTGGTAAGCCTGTGGTCCTATCTTTTTTTGGCTTCAGTTAATGGTGAGTACTGAACCTTTATTTTTTTAGGATGGGAATTCTTCAAATGACCCTCCCGCCCTGGACGGAGCGGAAGGGAGTGTCAGACTTGTACTGACTAAAAAACATTCATGTTCCTTCTTTGCCCTATGTGTTACAGGACCGCGGTATCTCTTTCGAACAGTCCCGCAGCCCCGGCAGGCATCGGCCCTTGCGGACCTCTTCCCGGTTGCTGACATCTCTTTGAGGCGCCGTGGAACAAGAAGGCGCCGTTGACACGACCTGTCGTCCTGAGATGGCCGGACAGCGAGCTAGCGTGATTTAGAATTTAATTTAAATAATGCAAATAGTAGCACTAATGTTTTTCACCAAAGCAAAACGCCAAAATAACTTCATTAGTAACAGGATTGGGGACAAATCAAAAACAAAAGTAACTCAAATATAAAAAAACCTTAAATATTCAAACGGAACTACCTCAACAGGTTAAACCAATTTAGCGTCATAAAGATTGGACGTTCCAACAAGCGGATCATTTTCTGCTCCATCATACTGGAGCATCAAAGGCTCTCTCAAATTAAGCTCGCCAAGAACATAAGTGCCTACTAAGGCGCGAACAAGTTTTAATATTTTCAACGATCCGACAACTAGGTAATAATGCATACTTCGACTTTGACGAACACTCCAAAAAAATTTGTTCAACCTGAAATTGGTATACTTACATAAAGGGTGTAACAAGACCCTTAACGAAGCCGAAAGGCACTTGTTCTCCTCGTCATTGCGATCATTTCTATGTTCTAGATCACACCTGGGAACCTTCTAGTTACAGAGATATTGGGGGTCAAAATTCCAACATTATCAGATTTTTTTTTTTGTAATACATGTTTTTGAATGTAAGAGGTTTTTAAGACCTCCACGACCCCCGTACTATTGAATCCATCCATCAGCACAATATTTTGAGTGCGTTACAATGACTCCTATGGAAAAAAAAAAATTTTTCACCCTAAAAAAAAAGTCGTTTCCCAGAAATCATTTTTGCGTAAAGTTACTTAGTTTGATGTACAGACGCCAGCACATCAAGCTACCCGAAACTGTCAAATTTTCCCAATCAACCTTGAACCTTACGCTTTAGCGATAAAGTTGAAAATCTATTAAAGAAATTTGACAGATTGTAGTAGCTTAATGTGCTGGCGTCTGTACATAATGCTTGGTTGGGGAAGAGTCCTTTAACAATATAAAACTAGTCCTTAAAGTTGAGAAACAGACAGTCAATTTTAGATTGTGATTGGCTGCAGCAAGTGTTCAGCACATACCTCTCCAGACAAGAATGTTTAATACAATTCAAGCACAAAGTTGCGAATAGATACTGCACAAGACAGAATAGGTTTTCCAAACACGATACTGTGAAAAACAAAACGGACAGACGCGATTGAGAGCACAAAGCACATCACACGTCGCTAGACAAGAAGTGAGTGACAAAAGATAAACTTTATATGAGACAAGTCAATCTCAGTCTGCCCAAATAGAGATAATAAGTTGAAGATACGGTATACTGAACACAGACAATAAATTTTCTCGTATTACTCCGCATAAATAACCAGATGTTCTTAATAAATCGCATAATTTGATATTGTTGTGTATACGTTTCAGTAATAGGGGCTAGCGAAGGGAAAAGAAAAAACAAAATTTACTTCGTCCAAGAGTGATGGACGAATTTCCTGGTAAACGGCTTCTTCCGCGCCGGGACTATTTGTCTGAATTTGAATCGCATTTGTTTCCAGGGAAATTTGTCTCCTAAGCCTCGGGAGTATATCCTGGGAACGGTTGCGGTACTTCGTTTATTTTAATTGAATAAAGACCTCCATATTCGTTCCTTATTGTGTAATTATCTACATACAGTGTATCCGTACATCCGCGAGACGCCGACTTGATTTTATTTTTCCCATAAAGCTGGCTGTAAAATCACAGTGTAGGAAGTCAGTGTTTACTTTCTAATTTTCCGGTTGTCTTCACGAGGTCTGAAGGCAGACGGGGCGATGCCTGGCATGTTATATGTGACAGGAGTATTACAAAACCCTGCTGATAGATGGTCTTTGTATAAACAGGGTAAGCTCAATCCAGATTACAAAACCTTTTGTTTTATACCGTGTTCCTATTAGTCGAGCAAGTACTTAAATTAGTAAGAGAATTTCCTTAAGTTTATCTTAACGACTGGCTGATCCTATAATGGGTCATATAAATTGCTTATTATCGGTGCGAGTGGTCATTAAGAGAAGATACGAAATCCTCTACTTAATGGTGGGATAACACTTGATATTACGCTCCATAGATTTGTTATTTGGGCTTATAGATTCTTGTGTCCTAAGCCTTTCAGGATAGCTTGATAAGCATTCATAGATCTTTAATGTTTAGTTTCATCTCTTCCAGTGGCGAAGGTTCCATACAACTCGATTTCTACCGGATTCCCTTTGAGAAATGGCACTGTCAGTATTCGATAGACAAATAATATAATCACATTAAAGACGATGTACTCCGGTTTACCTCTTACAAAAATTTACCCTTCGCTACTGATCTCTTCTGTATTAAAAAAAGCGTCAGGAAAAAAGATGAAATAGAAAAATGTCGGCTAATTTAACGTCACAGCAAACTCTTTAACAAATCGTTCTTCAATTAAAATCAAGGATGGCTGGTGGTTTAAAAAAACAACTTGAACGGGTCCATTCGGAAATAATTTACTGCAAAGTAAAGGATTACGCGCCAATTTTAGATGTCTTTCAGAAAGCTCGGATACCGCGAAGCGATGATTAAGTTCTCAAAAGTTTGCCTAATTTCTTGAATTTATTATCATTTTATTCTTTTACAGACTCTTTACTGTGTTCAATGAGTATGAAAATGTTTGAATCGTAATAATCAGAGTACTTTTCATGAATTCTAAATATTAGGCCCTCAGAAATGTTTTCACGACTTTGAGCTAAAATAATTTTATGTTTATTAGCTACTATAAAGCTTAACAAAAAAATAACAAAATGATAATTATGAAGTACCTATTTCGCGAGGCCTCTTTTTGTGCTTGCTAAAAAACAAACAATTTCCCTGTGATATTCCACTAGCAATATCTAGCATCGAATGATAGTCGATTGAAACTGTTCGAACTCATTTTACACGTTTGTTTGAAAATAATACATACACAAAAAAAAAGAAAAAAAAGTAAAAGAAAAGAAAAGAAAGAAAAAGGAAAGAGGGTAGACTGATTTGTCTGCTCATAAACACCCACCCGCAATAACTTCAGTTTATCCGTGATCATGGTGTTTGCAACAACGCCGAAATATCGGGAACTCGTAGAAAACAGTAAACATGATAAATATCCCGTTTCTAGTATTAATAATAATAATACATACATAGCTCACGCCTTTTTCTCATGGGGGTAGGCAGAAACCACAGAACGCCACCTGCTACGATCCTAACATTCTCCTTTTGCCTCGTCTACGTTCATACATCTGGTCATACACGCACGCCGGTTTGCGAGTACTCCGCACCTGACGTTTCTGAACCTCACCAATAAGGTCAGTGTATAGTCCTTCTAGCCCCCCCCCCCTCCCGGCGCTGCCAGTCATATCTGCCTTTTATTGGTCGCCTTTCAGTCATCCTCTCAACATGACATTAAAAATATTCTAGGATCAAAACAAAGTTATGTGAGGAAAATCGTTGTTCAGCGTTCAATATTCATAATTATTTCCGCATTGTAGTGCCCGATCAATATACTAACAAGATGAATACGCAACAGTCTCCATACAAGTACATACTTACTGAATGTAACGAAGCATAACAAGTTTAAAAATGAAAATAAAACCAAGAAAACTTTCTTCGCTCCGAGCAAGTTGTGGAAGCCAACGGGAACTATTACAATCTTCAAACAGAACGCATGCAAGCATTTTTCTCATAAGCAGTACAAAATAAACAATACTTATTAAAAAATAAAGAAAGGAAACAAACATTTTATTTACACAACGAACACTGTTGTTTAATCACTGGGTTTATAAGTAAACTTACACTGTCACTTAGGGTATACCTTCGGTGATTTCCAAATATTTTGAGCTCCCGATATTTTGACGCATCCTCCCGCGATCATGGCGCTTGCAACAGCGTCGAAATATCGGGACCTCAAAATAATTGAAAATCACGGAAGATATCCCGTAAGTGATAGTGTACGTACTACACTTATACTGTCACTTATGGGATATATTCCGTGATAATCCATTAATGTGAATTCTCGATATTCATCCCGCGATCACGGCGCTTGTAACAGCGTCGAAATATCGGGAGCTCACAATAAAGGATTATTACGGAAGATCTCCCGTAAGTGACAGTGTAAGTGTAGTAGTAAACCGTGAAAGCTTAAAACAGTGTAAGTACTGTTATTTAAAATCTTCCAATAAATAGACGACCTCATTTAATAGATAAAATAGTAACATTCTCTTAAATAAGGAAGTGATTTCCAGAATTATTATTCTCATTCCGCAATAGAGAACTTTTAACAAGAAAACTTTTCAATGTTCTTCGGCAACAATGTTCCCGGGAAGTTATTGTCGGTACCAGCGAATAAATTTTGATCACTCTATTAAATCGATCAGGGGACACCGCTTAAATAGGTACTTTTACCTGGTAACTTATTTAATTTTGTTCTTCACAACTTTTGAATGAAAATTTAAAATGAATCTGTTGAATATTTTACTCAAGGAAAGGTGACGGACGCTGTCTTTCTATAAAAGATTTCATGGAACATTATTTGCTGTTAGGTTATCAGCGGGTTATTGTGTATAACGTTTTGGCAATTAAATAACATTCATTGCGATAATGAGATTCAGTAAGATTGTTGTCGAGCGAACGAATTTTTAAAGTACACGATGTAATATGAATGGATGGCTCCGAATTGTACTAAAAAAATTATTACAGAATCAGGCGTTACTTTGTGGAAATCCATGACATTAAATGTTATGTTGTTATGTAAGTAACTATAGGTTTGGGTGCATGCTAATTATTTATTGCTTTTCCTCCTCGGGGCTGCATCCTACATCCAAGCCTGAATCTTTTTCGCAGAAGTAAAACTACATATTTTGCAAAACATTTAATAAAAAACAATTAACCAGATGGAGGGACCCTTCCTAAACCTTGTAGTCCAAACGTGATATGGTCCAGTGCAAAACAAAAGCTATGACTGGGAGAAAAAGTGCCTTTCGGCTTCCTTTAGCGTCGTTTCACACCTATTAAGATAGCCATATACGCTAGGGTGTACCTCACAGGTTTGCCTGTACAGTTGAGCTGGACAGGCAAACCGGAGCATGTGTGTTGCAAAACTGTGTAGGTTTCCTCACTACGCAGCTCAGGTTTACCTGACGGGTGTATCAGTACCGGAGTACATATTATCTTTAATGTGGATTATATTATTAGTCTATAGAATACTGTCTGTGCCATTTTTCAAAGGGAAGCCAGTAGGAATCGAGTTGTATGGAACCTTCGCCACTGCTAGCGTGTATAAAAACTCAATGCAGAATATCAGAGCTCCTCAAGCCGTTTCAAGTATACGTGACCTAAAATTGTACCTACACAATTAGAGATATTCAAAATTCATTGCAACCACCAGTGCGGAACATCGTAAGGTACAAAGTTGGTCAATATAACTTAGTTCAGACTTCCTTTGTTTATATCGTTTGCCTTGTTTTACTGAGAATTTCCGAATGTAGGTAAATTGCAAAGTTGCTCTGCGGTGCAGAATGATATAGGGGTATACGTTTTGATAGTGGTACAATAAAACTAAGTGCAATTGGCAAGAATAGGTAGTACGCATTCTGATCAGGGTAAATTAAAATGCTGGACACTCACACATATATGTTATTGAGTTTTTTCATCAGGAATTTCGTTAGTTATATTTCTAAGTCCCATGTAATAGGAGCGAGCCTATTGCCATCAACTGGGCACACATCCAGGCTCCGTGGCAGCTACTGAGAAACTCCTGATGGAAAAACTCAATAACACTTTGCCCGACCTGTAAATCGAACCCAGGACCTCATGCTCAGCAGTCGACTGCTGAGCAACGAGGTAGTTAATGGTATTTTTCGATACACAAATGTGCCAATACATTGGGTCATATATAAGGTCTAACTACTCATACACGAAATATTTTCAGGGAATCATCTAACGGCTATAACGAAGCCATTTCAAGGGACTTTTTTTTCTGAGTATATTGTTATAATAAATAAATAATTTAAAATTACTTGACCCACAAAATAAATAGCAGCTCCTTATTTTTGAACATCCATTACGCTAGTTTACTACGTCGTATTTACGTAATGTCATTGTTAGAATATGGGAGTTAAGGTTTTATGCAAAAAATCTCAAATAATTTTAGAATTATAATAATTTCGAAAAAAAAAACACTCAGATAATATTTTTTTTCGTTGCTATAGCCTCTTTACTACTTATAGAAGTTACCCTTAAAATATTTCGTGTATGAAAAGATAGACCTTATATACAGAGATAACATATTACAACGAGAATTGTACCGATCTTTATCATCAAAACTGTTAATAAGGAAACGCCTGACTGCTATGAACGACCCTTTGTTAGCAATATTCCCAAATGATATAAGTAAACCAATTCTCTATCACTTTCTCTCCATCCTTTTAATATTATCACAATTACTGGATAAACTAGAATCGAAATTGTAAGCTATAAAACATATTGAACGAATAAATTATGATTCGAATGGTATGATTTATCGTTGTAACCATCTTCTGTAGTAGGAATATGAATATCAGATACATACGAACAATATTACGACTAATCCGCGATCAACGTGGACACCTTCTGGGAAAACATAGTCATATTAACAAGGCGAACGTGTTATCAATGAGACCTTATCTGCACTGAAATTATAAAGAAGTAAGGTTTGCAAATTCGGATTTATGTGGGTAATCTGCGGAACTACTGATCCGATTCCTTCACTAATTACACACTACATTATCCCCGAGCGTCATCACTACATAGTATAAAACAAAGTCGCTGCCCGTTTTCTGTCTGTCCCTATGTAGGCTTAGATCTTTAAAACTACACAACGGATTTTGATGCGGTTTTCAGTAATAGATAGAGTGATTCAAGAGGAAGGTTTATGTATATATTACCGGAAAATAACAAGAACCGCCAATTTATAAATTTCGTAGAATTCTAAACGAGAGATAAATTGTATTATTTTACGGCCACATTTTCGCAAATCTCGGGACTTGGGGCACCCCGAATTTAGGTTAGGTTAGGTTACTTTAAACCTTGCAAACAGAAATAGGAGCCCCGTGCGAAAATGTGGCCGTAAAATAATACAATTTATCTCTCGTTTAGAATCCTACGAAAGTTTATAAATTTCCTAGAAAATTTATAAATTGGCGGTTCTTGTTATTTTTCGGTGACATATATATTGCACTCGTGCGAAGCCGGGGCGGGTCGCTAGTAAACGATATTTAAAAACAAAATCGTTCCCGTGAGATAACATCTGATCATAACGCAAGCGAAGCCAAACCCAAGAAAATATTAACAAACAACCACCCTACTAGATATAGTTAACAACCCGGAACAACAATCTAATGACAAATAGCAACATTCCGTTTCCACAAGACAATGGACATTGACGAAACACAGTGTTCAACCATCAAAAACCCGGGAACCACAAGACGTTGGATTGCTTGCAGCCACCATCAGGAAATGACTAGGAAATTGCCCCATTATGCTTGCAAGTCGTGAGCTGCATTCGAATTACTTCTTTGCTTGTAATTTTGCATAGTATGAGCGACGATTCCGCTTAAAAGCATCTATGCACGATGGGGAGTCTCTGGAGATATAATGGCTTGCAATTGTGGATAATGACCACATATTTTAGTTTATAGATACGCAAGGAGAGTTATACGTTGAAATGTAAATCATGCTATGCTAGCTTATGTTTTTCAGTGATGGTTACTTGTTTAAGGAGTCTGCCCACTACACCGTACGTTCTTTCTGTTCCTGACACGTACCTAACACGGTCATGGATGCGGTAAAGTGAGCAGACTTCTTTGTTTACGTACTAATTTAATAAAGACAAGGCTAATGAAGTTAAGTTTCTTTGAGAATTTTAAAAGAAAGTGAAATGTATTTAGATCTCGAAGAAAACCATAACCCTTGTCTTTGCTGTCAGGCAGTCGAGTAAAAATATCCTGACCATTTACTTTTCTACTGGCTCTAATATAGGGTGTAAACAGACCCTTCACATAGCCGTCAACCAAGCATTCTGTACATCAAACTAAATAATTTTACGCAAAAATTATTGCTGGGAAACGACTTTTTTATTTTGGGGTGAAAAATCACGTTTTACGGTAGAACTCGATAGAAAGCACTCAAAAGATTGAGCTGTTGAATGGATTGAATAGTACGGGGCCCCGTGGAGGTGTGTAAAAATCTTACATTAAAAACATGTATTTAAAAAAAACTTGTGAAAAATTAGCAACTTTGACCCCTAATATTTCCGTAACTAGAAGGTTCCCGGGTAAGGTCTAGAACAAAAAAATTACCGCAAAGACGGGGAGAACAAGTGCCTTTCGTTTAAGTTAAGGGTCTATTTACACCCTTTACAGTAGGTATTTTATCTTAGGTATTTCCCTTTTAAGATTTAGCATTTTTTTTCATGCCTGTTCTGTCCCACTCCTATTATGCTTACCAAATTATAATCCCCACACCCATAACCCATTCACAAGTATTATCAATTCTCTGCGTTTTCAATACCATTGTCAAGCGAAATAAAACTTTATTAAACAATAATACGGTGATATTATTACTCATTGATTTTTAATTAAAACACCATGCAAATGTATCGGCTGCACGGTGGACGTATCGCCACCAATGCATGCCGTGAACTTTAAATTTGGCGTTATCCTGCATATAGGGTTGGTTCGTAACTGATTTTTGGCAATTAATGTTAGCTTATCGGAGTTAATATTTTTTTCAATTATGACGTGATTGAGTGTCGTTTTCCACGGTATAAGTACGATCAACTCAAGACGTTCCCACTGGTGGGCCACAGTCCTCCTGAAAGGTAGCGGGCACAATTCACCACGCGCCCCAGTGCGGGTTCGTGGATGACCAAAAACTTAGGTGTATCCTTTTTATTGTTTTGCTAGGGCGCACCAATCAAATGGATTAGGTTAGATTAGAGAAGTGAGCCGAGCGAGCGTAGAGAGCGATGCCGTGTCTTTCAATGTTTGGTACTATAGTCAAATCGCTTTAACTAGGCAAAACAATTGAGTGTGAACTTGTACCAAAACTCGGCATTGTAAACGATAGCATACCCAGACCCCATATTTACTGTCGATATGCATCATATCGCACTCGTATCATAATACATATGTCCTGCTTTAAACGATTCTGCCGGTCATGCCGGCTTCCTTACGATGTTTCAAAATATGTGTCATTATTAGGTTTGCTGTAAGAAAACCCAATTCTGTGTTAAGTTCGCCATTGTACATAAGCTTTATTATTGCAATTTGTATGTATATTTGTTATTTTGTGTGCAATAAAGAATAAGAGTAAGAATGTTTTCTTTCCCCCATTTTAGACCAGAGTGTGTTTTGAACACGTCCAACAATAACTACCTGTCATAGAAAATGTTTTAAATGATTTTGTACGTTTCAGAAAATCCATTTCGCACGCAGCAGTGGTAATGAAATAAATTCCACAGAATAAAAATCCAATCCCAATTCAAATAAATCCAATCCCAATAAAATAATCATTTCTCTTAGCTCGTAATCAATATTTCTATAAGTAATTATGCACACACTAATAGTTCTAACAGTCCCAACACAGTCGCCCAAAGAGCAACGAAGTGAACTTAATTTTAATAGTAAAGTACCTACCAAGTGAAGCAACCCTATTAGTACACAACGTATAAAATCGTGCCGGTTCATTCGGCTCCCGCATCCACGCCTACCCGTGTCGCTACTATACAAATTACACCATTTAATGAGACTCACATCGGAGTACCAAGATAAATGATGTTTTATCAACAGTCAAATATTGTTCATTGTTAATACTTTTAGTATAGAATGTTATGGCGAATTACGCATCACACCTAATCATAATAATAACTACTATCATCATCATTTTCAGCCGATAGACGTCCACTGCTGGACACAAGCCTCCCCCATTGTAGCCACATTGACCGGTCCCGTGCGTCTCGCATCCAGCGGATCCCCGCAACCTTCTCCAGGTCATCGGTTCACCTAGTGGGAGGCCTTCCAACGCAACGTCTTCCGGTTCCAGGTCGCCATTTCTGAACTTTTCAGCCCCATCGGCCTTCCGTTCTGCGAGCAATGTGCCCTACCCTCTGCCACTTAAGTTTGGCAATTCTTCGGGCTACGTCGGTAACCTTGGTTCTCTTGCGGATGTCTTCATTCATTTCTGATTCGATCACGCAAGGAAACTCCAAGCATAGCCCTCTCATTGCATTGCCCTTTGGGTAACTTTAAGCCTTCTGATGAGGACCATTGTGAGCGACCAAACAACTAATAACTACTATATTGGGCTGAAAATCGCAGTTTTGTATTATGATCAGAAGACTACACGTTAGGGAGACGCCAAACTACCTTAATTATGTGGGTTAGGTTTTTTGAGACACATAATCCGGTTTTATATAAAAGTTTGGTTGCAAAATGAGTGTGACACAAACCAGACTGGTATGAAACCGAACATAACGTAAATTACGCGATTCACAACTCATGTAATGATGTTTGTAGCACGGCGCGGCGCTTTTTGTCGACGTCTACGAAAGTCTTCGTAGCACCCGTAGCTTGACGTAGCACTGTAATGTACAGCTGGCGCGCATCAAGCTACTACAATCTGTCAAATGTCTTTAATAGATTTTCAATTTTATTGCTAGCGTATTAGGTTCAAGGTTGATTGGAAAATTTTGACAGTTTTAGGTATCTTGATGCTCTGGCGTCTGTACTGCGAAACTAGAAACTTTCTATAACTTTGTAGGTACATCGTGTAAAAACTTTGTATTGGTTTTAAGTTCATACAATTCAAACTTCGAAAAATAAGAATTTGAATTTTATGTAGTGCATGTAGGTTTAGTTTAATTCATGCAGATTCAAACTCCATCTGTAACAAATAAATACTAATAAAGCGACTGCGTTGGAGTTAATAATACTAATAACTAATTGCCGTAGGCGGTCTATCTTTGAGACTCCTACCTACATCAATAAATACTCAATATTTAGAAGTACAACCTATAAATAGTGGTATTCATTGAGACAAGAATTGGTCCTATTAATAGTCGCCTGAACAGTCAATTAAAATATGAATAATAATTACGTCATACTTGAGAAATTCAGAGGTTCATCAAGTAAATGGGTTTTGTTGGCAAAACTAATGAAGCAGAAATCACTGCTTACATTAATTATTAATTAAATTAGTACATTAATTTTTGGATGGATTAGACGGTTTATTTCTATGGAATTAGATTAAGTAAGTATGCATAAATTATAAACGTTAGTGGTCACACTATATTTGATTAATTATGAAATGACTTCATTAATATTTCGAAGCTACAATATCCTACTACCTAACTGACAAAAATAATATTTGAAAAAAGGACAAAAGGAACAAAAAATAAATCTTTTGATTATGTTTCAGTCGTCCAAACTTATTAAAGCTAACACCAATAATAATCAAAGGAAAAAAACACGAACTAAAACCCTCTCACACAAAAGAACTGTGACCTCCTTCCTTTTATTCATAATCGCGATCTAAAAGCAAATGTAATAACTCGCTGTTACCAGCCAATAATACACTGGAAATCGAGGGGGTACGCACGAACAAAGAGCAGGGCTAACCCGACATAGCCCGCACTAGGGGGGTTAAGTGTACTACAGCACTAATCGTCTACAAGTGCCCCTTTAGAAGACTCCAAGTGTTCTTTCGACGGATCACTATTGCCAGAGAAACACGTCCCGATGTTAGATAATGAATTTTCCCCTAATTGGATTAGCGTATTGAGTCCAAGTGGTGCTAGAACAAACGTTTGTTTGTGTTATCTAGAATGCATATAATTTTGGGTTTTCGGATTCGGGTCTAATTAGGGTTTAGCGTTATATTAAGGAGGATCGTTATGTTATGGCTTATTGCGGTTCCGTTAATTCTGAAGTAATTGATTGGTCCATTGGGTTTCCTTAATGTGTGTGAGGGACAAAATTTGAAGAAATTCTAATTGAATATTTTGGAAAATAAAAATCTATAGATACATAAACACGATAGTAAATAAACATTTGATAATGTTTCGAAACTAAAAAACAGAAATATAAACTCTTTTCACGAAGAAAATATACAACGTCAATGTCTCATCAAAAGCTGTCCAGGCCGTGAAGGTGAAACTAAAACAGAATTTATGTAAAACGAGCATATTTTTTTCTGAATCTAAAACAGTTTTGGTAAGCTCCGTCAGTGTTCTTGTGTAAAGAACCGTGAAAGGACTATTAGCATACACATATGAATATTCACAACGCCAAACACAAACGCCATTAAGTCGTTTAAAAAGTCGCCTGTCTTTTCCTGCGTAGATAAAAATAAGATAAAATAAAAATATAAACAAAAATACGAGCCAAACCAATATGCGTCTTATTTTACTGAGATAAAAGTTTGTTTCACATTGTTTATTTACTTAGACGTGTCTTTAAATACGTCTTTTGAAGTTAGAATAAATAATAGGCGAAAAATTTTCATACGTTTGAAGTGTTTTTTTGAAACGTGGCTTTCGTAAGGAGTACGTAAATAAATTTTGGTATTATGTGTCGTTCACCAGTGCCATTTGTCACGCGTATGAAAAGAAAAAAGATCCTTAATTTCTTATAGGTTACACATCAAAGATATCGTTTTTACTGCTATTTGAAATTCTGAATAGGATCCTATTGAAAAAGATTTTGTTATTATTTATTTTATTAATTCAAAGCGTCAATGGGCGCTTCGTGATGAGAATATTTTAGCGTGAACCCCTCTTATATGTTAGAATATAATTGGACCTATACAAACAGCTGCTTATTCATAAATACTATGTTTATCTTCAAATGCACACCCTTGCATATTTGAAGTGTGGACTGAACATTTGCATTTTCTTTTGCATGTATTATTAAATTATTGCCACAAAATGCCCACGACACAAGCACCTATGCATGAATATTCAAACTATCACAGCAAGATTTAATGATAAAAGCAAAACTTAGTTCACTGAAGTTCAAACAAATAAGTCAATACTTTTTTACACATTGCTTATTCAATGACGTTTAGCTTGGTGAATGAATTCAAAATATAAAGAGCCTTAGCATCACTCTGGCTATGCATATATTAGTAGACTAGCAACATGCGAGTACGCATGTCAAGTTCAAATCAGCATTAGCATAATAATTATGGCATAAATGATATAATTATTGTATCATAAATGCCATATCAAAATATAATTAGCCACCCAATTACCATAACAAACGACATTCCAACCACGAAACACACATCAAACGGCCCTTTGCACCTCAAAAATTAAAAGAAACCCGAAGGAGTTTCCCTGCCTTTAATTTCAATTATGTGCGTAACAAAATAATATTAACCATAATGTTGTGCACCCCATAATGTTGTCCTTACTCTACTAATGATATCTTTGAACGGCACACGCGTGGCATACAAAATGTTCGGCGCCCCTGTAAATTTGCCGAGGCTTAATGAAACCGAGAAACGCACTGTCGAAGTCTCCAGATTTGATTAGACTGGCACGCGAAACACGTAGCCTGTTATGTTCATTTGATTAAATAAATGTTTGATTCGGAATAGTTTGCCTAACAGCGTCTGGCGTTGTCAAGAAATTAGATGCGCTAAGAATTAGTAATTCGAGACTAGAGGCCATTTTAGGCTCGGAATTGTTTTGCTTGTAGACAAAGGTTGAACTGGCTAACAATCTGTCACCAGTTGTCCTTTTTGGGATTTGTATACACAACACGTTTTCTTCCATATGTCTTCGAGAGTTGTTGTCGGGCTCAAGTTGTTGCTGATGTTGAATGCCAATTTAGTCACAAAAGAAATTGAGCCAGAAGGTTCGTCGGTGGAAATTACCCGTGAAGAATGGGTGACCCATGGGTGAGTAATGTTTTCCTGAGGAAGGAGTAGTTTCATCGCCTTATGATTAAAGTAACTGGAAGCTTGTGAGTAGGATCTTAGATCTGAGAAATTTTTAGTCTCTGATTTTTACTCCTAGTTCTTACTTTTTCGTGTGGTTAGTGCCTAACCTGGTGCCACACTTTTTATGCCGCCCATCCATGGGCCTCTGACTTGGCTTTACATGCCGTCGAGAAATATCTTTCAGGCGTATTTAGTTCTCCACGATGTTTTCCTTCACCGAAGCAAGGGATAATTATACAATACGAACATCTCGCACATGTATCCGAAAAATCAGAGGTGCGTGACTTGGGTTCAAACTCGAGACCTACGACTTGAGAGTCCGACGGCCACACCACTAAGCTGTCACTGCTAGTCACCTTTACCTTTAGTCATTCGCAAGAACTATACAATATGAAACTCGTTCATCAAGAAAACAGAAGAAGTATACAAACGCTATGAGCTAGACATTTTTCTGATACCAGAAGCACTACTTCGATATTACATCGTACGGTACTTGATTGCTGCCTGTTACACTCGCAGATGACGTCATATGCGAGCACTAAAGATATGCCTGTTAGGAAAATTTCAAATTGAATGCAACATTTCATGGCTCTTGGAATGTCCGTGTACAAGGAATTCTGTTCGTATCTTCCAAGAATTTCTGAATGGCTGGCTAGGGTTCCGTAAATCAACCTTATAAATGTAACCTATTTTGAAAAGTGAAATATAACGCGCAATAGTTACAAACAAGTTTAAAATATTAAAAAGTTAATTGTTTAAAACTAACATTAATTAAGTTCATAGCGTTCTGGGAATGAATGGACAACAAATAGTGCAGCTTCGATAACTTTTATTATTCTGCGAAAATTAGATAAACTAACTTTTCGAGGCAATGCAGTAATTGGTGTTCATTAAGCTAAATTAACTGTTGCAGGAACAACGGTGTTCCAACAAAGTATAAAAGTTTAATCTGTTACTGGTTTACTAACATGACCCACTGCTCACGGAGAAGCTCGTGGCTAAATATGAACAGCCTCTCGGGGTCGATCTTCAGGTTAAGCCGCGGTTGCCTGGGTTGGTCCGTGGATAGGTGACTACACATTACATACCGAAATTCCTCCGTGCCTCTGAAAGTTCAGTCCTTGGCTGTCTATTGCAGATCTTTAGCAGTCAATACAGTGGCCCGAATGTCTGACAACCAGTCTTGCCCAGTTGTATTACACAGAACCAACTGGGTTGTGGAGGTTAGATAGGCAGTCGCTCCATGTAAAATACTGGCTGCATCTGGTTAGATTCGAAGCCGACTCAAACATAGTTGGGTAAAGGCTAGGCAGATGATGAACAAGACCCATTGCTGGACAAAAAAAAAATGTGTGAAAATAAGTCTATACTTATTTTCACACATTTGGGGAACGAGCAGAGGGCTCAGACGAGTGACTATCATTTTTAAATATCTGGATTGACATTTATTAAGCTATGACTAGTTTATGTTCCATCATCGTTAAACCCTATAGAATGTAAGTAATGTAACTGTGTGTGTACTGTATGGTGTCGGACGTAAAGAACAGCACCATCCCTTATCTTCCCGTGGGTGTCGTAAGAGGCGACTAAGGGACTTACCAGAGAACGGGCAGCAGCGTTCTTTGTGCTTTTGAACAACCGTACTGCGATCGCCAACCCGCCTGCCAAGCGTGGCGATTATGGTAAAACCCCCACTTTGGGGTAGGCCTATGTCCAGCAGCGGACGTCTTTCGGCTGAAAAGATGATGAGTGTAACTGTGTCTACTCCCTCTGGTTTCCTCATAATATATTCTTAGCAGAAGATTATTATATTGCAAGAAAACGTAAGCCAGTCAGTGAATTATCGTGAAGATGACCATGAAATTGAAAACTCCCATTATTGCTTCCCGTGTTTCGACCATCCGCCATCACGAAATTGTTTAAAAATTCTTTGTACAAAAACAAAAATGGAACTAATCTGGCATAATAACACATGAGTAAGTAAACGGAACAGAGTTAAAGCTTCTAAAGAACGTTCAAAATTGTTACCTATTTTGGTAGGGTTGTCACAATATGTTAAGACAAATTAAACAAAACATTTGTTATACAGTTTTATTATTGAGTATGATACAGTCCAGTGGCGAAGGGTGAAAATTCAGTCAGGGGAACCCGAAGAAAAAAAATGAGAATTACATTTTTTTTAGTTTTTTATCTCTGTTTATTTTGACCTTATTTTCGTTATCAGTGACCCCGAAAACCATGAAAATGATACCCATGACGAAAAAAACAAAAAAAAAATGTTGGTGCCATCGAATTTTCATTTTGACCTCATTTTTGTTATCAGCGACCCCGAAAACCACGAAAATGACACCCATGACGACAAAACCGAAAATTTCCGTCGGCGCCATCTTGGATTTTCATTTTGACCTCAGTTTCGTTATAAGCGACCCCAAAAACCACGAAAATGACACCTATGACACGAAACCGAAAATTTTAGTCGGCGCCATCTTGGATTTTCATTTTGACCTAATTTTAGTTCTCAGCGACCCCAAAAACCACGAAAATGACACCCATGACAAGAAAGCCGAAAATAAAGTAAAGCATAAAATGCAGGGGGAGTATAATAAAAAAATGTAAATAAGTTAACAAAATAAGAAAACTAGTTGGTACCAAATACGATATAGACCATAACTCATTCTATCTTGTTCTACCATACATACTTTCTTTTTCTGTCCTTGTCGTAACTCGATAATCTTCTGCTTACCGGGCTCCTTAACTCCTTAGTTACGAGGGAACATAGAAACAGACATTACATACATACAGGTCAAACACATAACCCTCCTTTTGGGCTTCGCCGCAGTCGGGTAAAAACACACCGAGTAGTATCCTCTTCTTATTAAAAAAAAGGATCATACAATAAAATATAGGTACTTACTTGAAAAAGTAATAGTCAAATATTTACTTACCTATTGTACTCCTTGGGATAGTTAAAGTATGATATATTTTTGTTTTTTCTACTATTATTCATACACACAGTACAATAAACAACCATTTTAATTTTAATATTCAAACTTGCAACCAATCTTGCAACTGACAAAACAAACAACGTGCCCCTTGGTTGCCATGGCACCGTGCCGTGCTAACCCTGAGATTGTCCACTGGCTGTGCCAGCGTAAACCGGTTTTTTCCAGTCTCGCCGCGTACGCGACAAGCGGCCAGTGGTCACGCACACATGCCCCGCGTGCTTGTAGAAGTGCAACCGATTCGCGCGGTTGTATGAAGCTTAACCTCTGTTCCGTTTTCCTACTCATGTGATAATAACAAAGCTAGTGACAGATACGTCAAAACTGCAACTGAGTTTAGTTCAAGCTTAAAAACCGGTTCGTAGACCCAGATTAGGCCCGCTATAGCAAACGCATTCTGCTTTGTTCGTTTTCTATTAGGTACGGAAAGCTATGTCCAGACTAACACCGACCGAATCTACATGAAGCTGGAAGAGAAAACAGACGGATAAAGAATCTTTGGTTACATGGTAACTGAAAGGGACTTTTCAAATCTGCGGATGTCATGTTATGTAAGAGTTTATATATCACGTATGGAATTCCTGAAGGGTAAGGCTGAAGTTTAAGGTTTCGGTTTCCGGTTCTTAGCACACCCAGTGTTCGCCAATTATGTTTTAACCCTCTGTATTAGAGGGTGAGCCTATTGCCATCAACCCGGAGCAATTTCTAATTCTGTAATTAGGCTGTAATTGAGACATTCCTGATGGTAAGACCTTACCTGACCCGGGAACCAAAAGTAGGACCTCATGCTTGCGACCACTAGACCAAATAAATAGGATTTTGTAAATGTAAAATACAAGCCACGTAGCAGCCACGGAGTTTGGAATGGCGCCCGGTTGATGCCAATAGGCTTGCCCCTATAATATTCGACTTAAACTTAAATATAACTGGCGAAATGTGGGTGTCCTATTATTATTTTTGTGTTTGGTTGTGGGTGTATTATTATTTATTTACTGCAATCCCCGAAGGGTTAGGTAGAGGTGTTCTTAGGTAGACCTCTACCTAACCTATCGGGATTTTCAGGCACGAGGTTATGTTATGTACAATATAAGTTAAATAATAAACCCGATAGTAACAAAAAACCATTTCCATATAGTCAATGACAAGCCCAAATGTATTCCCATATGCGAGTGTGTAAACCCACAATCTGTTATCAGTCGCAGGGCCGCGGGCGCAGTCACCACAGTCAGCTATATAAAATACAGCGTCATCAAAAATGCAACGAAACAGACTGTATGAATTATGGTTACAACGCTTCAATGGAAAATAAATATGGAATGTCCGATGGTACTGCCATTTCGTATTTGTCGCCGCGGTAATTTCAACGGAGTCATTTCAATTGATGGTGTGGATGTTAATATGGAAATTATCTGTTATTACTAAAGCTGTACAAGATTTTTTTGTTGTGTGGCCAAATAAATTTGTCCTCCTACCAGCAGCGAAGGCTCAATTTTTGTATGAGGTCTGCCGGAGCATATATCTTAAATAT
This sequence comes from Noctua comes, assembly GCA_963082995.1. NCBI lineage: Eukaryota > Metazoa > Arthropoda > Insecta > Lepidoptera > Noctuidae > Noctua > Noctua comes. Next base: position 8,665,682 of record OY720270.1, read on the forward strand.
GATTATATAATTTGTCTGTAGAATACTGACGGTGCCATTTTTCAAAGAGAAGGTAGGAATCGAGTTGTACTACACCTTCGCCGCTGCCTCCTACTCACTGCCGAACTTTCTGAAGAGAGTGTACAGCTGCGTCGAGTTAGTATGTCCCCACCCATTTCTTATTCGACCTGCTGAGAATCTCACATGTGTACATCAGTTACCATGGCTAACCAGGAAGTCTCTTAACTGACTCCGGACACAGGTTAGTCGAAGCAAAGGAAACCTGTTTCTGGAGATTTATAGACGATTCTAGCTTAAAGTGCAAATGTGTTGCTGTTCTACATAACAAACAATACGACATAAGATATTGTGTTCTAGCCCTGATACCTTCACACTACAGAAATTGACGGACGCTAGCGATAGTGCCAAAAGATCCGACATGTTATAAAAGAAGAATACAATTCAGAAATGTTTATTAACAGCACTCCCATGTCAATTTCATTCAAGTAGCAAACGCTTTTTACCCGACTACGGCGAAGTCAAAAGGAAGGGTTATGATTTTAGCAGTCTATGTATGTATGTTTGTGTTTACATTATGTTCCTCCGTAGCGCCTAAACTATTCATCCGATTTTGATGAATAAGGTGTCAATCGATTCGTTATTATGGCCTGGATAACATAGGCTACGTTTTAACCGACTACAACAATAGGAGGAGTTTTATTAGATCGTGATTTTTCAGTAGTCAGGTTTTTTTGTGGTAGTATAGTACACAAATTCTTGTTGAGACTGTACTTCTGATTCGTTTGTTTTTTGTTCAATATTTACAGATACAAGGTGTAAACGCCCCCTTCTCGAAGCCGTCAACCAAGCATTCTGTACATAAAATTAAGTAATTCTACGCAAAAATTGGGATGAAAAATCACGTTTTACGGTAGGACTCAATGTAACGCACTCAAAACATTGCGCTGATGGATGCATTGAATAGTACATGGGAGGTATTTTAAGAAAAATTATAACATTAAAAGATTGTATTTTAAAAAAAAAGCTGAAACATTTGTAACATTGAGCCCTAATATCTCCGTAACTAGATGGTTCCCAGGTATGGTCCAGAACAAAAAAAAAGATCGAAATGTCGAGGAGAACAAGTGCCTTTAGCTTTTGTTATGGGTATTTTTACATCAATTATAATTAGATGGTTCTTGGAATTAAACTGTTTCATTAACAAAATTATTAATCCAAGTTATTTTTATTAAATCTCGAAATTGATTCTCGAGTATGACCGAAGGCGGTTCTAAGAAATTTTTCATTTTCGAAATTTGTCAAACGATGTGGAATATTACTTACAAAACCTTTGAGCCTATTTATAGATTTCAATGTTCCAAGAAGAAATAAAATCATGTAATTTATTTTCCTTCCATGAAAACTGTTAACCAATTATCCCAAAAATAAATCAATGCTGTCATAAAAAAGGAAGTGATTCATTATTTATGGACGTTAAATCGACAGTACGTGTTGGGCCAGGCAGGCAGCGTGTACAGTGCAACGCTCGCCTCCACCCGCGCTCTTTTTATACTGACAATAACTGTCTCATTAATGCATTTATACTGCGATGATTTATTCACACTTTCACATGTTTTTAAGCAACAACACGTTTGTCTGTCTTGTCAACGTTCGTGACAAAGAATCTTTGTGGGGAGCACAATTTTAATGGAATATGTCTCTGTGAAATTGTAATGAATGAGCCACATTATTACAATTGGGGCTCATTTGGGTGTCACGTTAGAAATGTGAATTTTGCTTTATTTCGTAAGTTATGTGTCGTTTACTTAGGATTAAGTCAATTCGCGAGATCCTTTTAAAGTTTTGAATTTAGCTAAGAACGTTAGCGTTATTGAAAATGTTTGTTAAGTTTTATTAATGAGTCAGTTGAGCCTGTTTTAAAGCATGTATGATGAAGTGTATAAAGTCTTAAAGACGAAATATTATCCTTAACACCATCATCTGCCTAGCCTTTTCCCAACTATGTTGGGGTCGGCTTCCAGTCTAACCGGATGCAGCTGAATACCAGTATTTTATATGGAGAGACTGCCTATCTGACCTCCACAACCCAGTTAATACCCCATACCCATTACATACCGAGTTTCCATATATATATCCACAGACCAACCTAGGCAAGCACGGCTTAACCTAAAGATCGACCCGAGCGGCTGTTAGTATTTAGCCACGAGCTCCTCATTATTTATTTTATTTATTTAATAGGTTTGGTGTTTATTATCCTAAACACCAAACCTATTTAATAAATAAAATAAATAATTATTTTTAAATGTTACATCACCTTGCTGAGAAAGGGCCTTTTGGCCTCGTACAATACCAATTTAGTTTAATGTTTTTCTTAGTTTTAATATTGTTTTCATTTTATTCAATTCTTTTTATTGTTTTGTCTTGTGCGAGTCTAAAAGATACTTTTTCTTTCTTCCTATTACAATCACTAAATACCAGTTCATAGTACACACTAAATTCCAAAATATCAAATCCAAATCCAACCACTAATAACCAGCCAAGTAAAGTTAAACAGAAGTCTCATAGGACTGGTCATGTCTTCCCAGGCGAGGACTAGCCTCGCAAGTTCCGAGTTCTTCGCATGTGAACTTAGTCGAGACCTTATCGAACTCAGTGGAAACATACTCCTTAAGTTCGACGAGGAATTTACATGTATGGCGAAGTATCGAGTCGAGATGATTTACTTGTTACTCGAGTTTGTTTTGTGACACTATTCTTTTGATTGAATTCGGAAACGGTATGATGCCCAATTGCGATTCGATTTTCTTAATAAAACTTTTAGGCCCTCATGCACCAATAGTTTCTGAATGTGTTAACCTCTGAACTTTAAGATCTGTCTACATCATCATCATCATCTGCCTAGCCTTTTCTCAACTTTGTTGGAGACGGCTTCCAGTCTAACTGGATGCAGCTGAATATCAGTATTTTACATGGAGCGAGTGCCTATCTGACCTCTATAACCTAGATATGTCTGCCTACGTCATGTTTAAACTATTGGCAGAATCAGACCGATATTTAAAACTAGCTGACCCGCGCAATCTCGCCTGCGCCACATAAAAGAGACATGTTTCATTGATGTTGCGCTCCTTTTGGTTGTAGCGTGATGTTATATAGCCTAAAGCCTTACTCGATAAATGGGCTATCCAAAACTAAAATAATTTTTAAATTCGAACCAGTATTTCCTGAGATAAGCGCGTTCAACCAAACAAACAAACTCTTCAGGTTTATAATGTTATATTATATATGTCGGGTCGGGAGCATTATTGGCACCATCGTCAGACATAATGTGGGCGGATATTAGGGTGATCGAGCAAAGAAGAACAGTAAATGCACAATAATCACTTTTAATAATAATGTAACACAATAATCACTTCTAACACAGTAATCACAATTTATAACTAAACGAAACGTAGGACAGTTCCTAGAATGGAGGTTCTGTTCTGTCGAACGGTCGGAAGGCAACTGCCTCGCCCTCACGCTCCTCCATTAGCTAGGCTCCGTCGTAGCACGAAGTTAGCCGAGTGTTAGTGCTGCCATCACTCGGGTCACGTGCCGCGCTTCGTTTAGCGACTGTACTAATGACCGTCTCCGACACGGCCATCCTTCGCTAACACACGTCCTCGTGTGGTAATCCTGCAATAAGGAAAACAGCACAGTACACTTCGTTCGGTCACTCCTAGCTTAACTAACAACTAGAAAATAAAAATAAACTTCATCACAATAACTTTGCTTTATTTCTGTACAAGTAATTCTCTATGTCTAAAGTTCTAAATCAAAAAAACTAAAAATTACATCAAACAAACAATTAGGTCAGTTAAAATGCTAGAGCAACCAAGTACCTCTTCATCCATCTAATCATCACACAAAGCGGGAATCTTATTCGTGGCCTATTGCCAACATTTAGGCCCTCCAACAAACCCCTGTTTGTTTTACTACGTTCCTCAAGAACGCCGAGTCCCACATGACTCTATGGTCTCTACCAGACCCGACCTCCGCCAGAGCCACCCGCGCACCGCGCATCCACGGACTGCTACAAGCAGACACCGACTTCTACCGGACTACGGCTACGAAATGGCTACTGGTACGGTCCGACCATCCGAACTAAGTTTCCACACTATCTCTCAACTCTAAATCCTCTACTTCAAACGGTACTTGGCCCTCGGGCATTCTCCTTAACCTATCATGTGCGTACTTGTAAGTACGCTTACAATTTAATGCTCTCAATGTGTAACGATCTCCCTCTAACACTTCTACAACTCTGAATGGTCCCTTATATTTGGGGTCTAATTTAGTCTGGTTGCGTTCTTCGTTTTGAAGCAACACAAACTCACCCACCGAAAATCTATCCAGTCGCGCCTTAGTGCTATCAAACCGTTTTTTGTCATATAGAGCCGACTTTTCGATTAACCGAGCAGAGTTTTCCCTAACTTGTTCGAGATCTGTGTTAGTATCATCGTCGTAAGCTATTAGACTAAGAGGACGCGCGACTTTACCGACTAGTAATTCGAGTGGACTTGCTTTTGTTACCCTATTGACAGTACAGTTTAGTGCCAGCTGCACGTCTCCTAACGCATCCTGCCATGACCTATCTTCGTTCACTTCAACCGCGGTAAGCATAGATTTTAACGTGCTCATTGTGCGCTCAACTTGACCGTTAGCTCGCGATGATCCCGTAGCTATTAGATGAAGCTTAATATTTTTAGTCTCGCAAAATTCCCTAAATTCGTGGCTTGCGAAACAACGGCCTTGATCAGCAATAATCCGTACCGGTGCTCCAAACAATGATACGCTCCTTGTCACAGCTTTTATACTACTGGCAGTGTCAATGTGCATCGTATGGTGTAAAAGGACAAACTTTGTAAATGCATCAATGAGTACGAACACATACTCCTTGTTATCGCGTTTTCCGCTGAGCTTACCTGTCGCATCGATGTGTACCGTGTGCCACGGCACCGCAACTTTTGGTATTGGGTGCAACTCTGCCTGTACCTTGCCTGAATGACACTTTGCTACTTTACATGTAACGCAATTATCCACGAACTTACGAACATAGCGACACATACCTTCAAACCAGTAGTAGTCGTAGAGCTTCTCAAGCGTCTTCTCCCAGCCTAGATGTACAATGGAATCGTGTATGTTGTGAACGACTGACCATCTTATATTACGAGGCAGCACAGGTAGACACTTGGTCTTCCGGTTGCGTTGGATTTTACGGTAAAGTAAACCAGAACGTACCTCATATGTCCGTGCAATTTCACCACTCAACTCCCCATTGTTTAATTGAGCCGTGACTTTTTGTATCTCCTCGTCCCGTTGTTGTTCAGCTAACAGCCAGTTTCCGGAAAGCTCTGTTATGTCAACACGCTTCTGCTCCACTTTAGTAACCTGTGTTGCCTGGTGACGGGGTAAATGGTTGCGGGAGAAAAAGTCAGCATGGGTCATATTCTTACCTGCCCTGTACATAACGTCGAAATCGAACGCTTGCAGGTAGGCCCACCAACGGTGTACTCTCGGCGTTAGATCTATCTTGTCTCGAGAAGATTTTAAAGAATTGCAGTCGGTTACCACAACAAACTTCCTTCCATGTAAATATGAACGAAAGTGTTTTACACCATTAACTACAGCCAACGTCTCCAGCTCATACGAATGATACCTCGATTCAGCTGCTGTTGTGCGCTTGCTGTAATAACCAACCACACGTTTCTTACCTTCTACTATCTGCAACAAGATAGCTCCATAACCCTCCATGCTCGCGTCCGTATGTAGTTCTGTCGGGTAACGGGGGTCGTAGATCATCAATACCCGCTCAGTTGTTAAAATAGAAATTACCTGTTGACCTATCTCTTCGTGATTCGCCTTCCAATCAAACGGGCATTTACCTGAAGTCAGTCTATGTAAAGGTGCCATTAACCGAGAAAAACGGGGTATAAATTGCCTAAAATATGAAGCAAGACCGATAAATTGCCTAAGTTGAGTCACCGATTCGGGAGGAGGTAAAACAGTGAGTGCCTCAATTTTCTTTTTATTTGGTCGAATTTCACCTGCCTCTACCTCATAGCCAAGGAACTGTACATGCGTTTTTAAAAATGAACACTTTTTAAGATTGAGCGAAAAGCCTGCCTTAGATAAAACCTCCAAAACCGCACCTAACCTCTCTAAGCCCTGTTCCTCGGTCTCGGATATTATCAACAAATCGTCGACGTACACGATCACATATGTATAGGCTAATTCACCTAACGCAATAATTATTGCCCGCTGAAAAACAGAGATAGCATTACGTAGCCCGAAAGGCATAGTTAAAAACTCGTACTGTCCCTCAGGTGTTACAAAAGCAGTTCGCTCTATAGATTCCTCGCTAACCGGTATTAAATGAAAGCCACTAGCGCAATCTAATTTTGTGAAATAATTAGCTCCATTAAGACGCGAAATCTGATCCGAAATCAACGGTAACGGGTATCTATCCGGGACAGTATTTTTGTTTAACTCACGATAATCGATACACATACGTTTCGTACCGTCAGATTTTTCTACAAATAACGCCGGACTCGCAAAAGGTGAATTGCTAGGTCTTATTATTTTGGCATCTAATAATTCATTCACTCGTTCGCGCATTACTGTTCGTTCCACCGGCGAGCAACGATAAGGGCGTCTTTGTACCGTCTTGTTTGGGTCGATTAAACGAATTTCTAGTTTATAAGTGTTAACGCGTGTATTTGGAAAACCGAAAATGAAATATTCTGAGAATTTTTTTAATAAACTGACAAGTGATTGTTTACGTTCTAATGAAATATCAGTGTCTACCTCATCCAAATTCTTTATAACTTGCTGAGAACTAATTGTGGCACAGGAAAAAATAGCATTGCTCTTTGTTAATGTAAACTCGTTTGCACTAATATTAGCAACAAAACCGGAAAACAATATTTCGCGACCAATCATTACGTCGCTTCGTAAATAAACGTCGGGCAATACATAATAATATTGAATATTGGTTGATTTCTACGCTACATAAAATCTGTTCAGTGCTATTGACATTCTTATTGCCTATTCCTATGAGTGAAATAACATTATTAAAACGTTTACCGGACAACTTTTTGGCAAAACTCTCTTTAACTAATGAGCACTCTGCTCCCGAATCGAAATGAAATGTTATCGACTGACCTTTATGCGTTAGTGATCCTGAAGGGGGCTCCACCATGCACAAGTCGACACGGTGCTCAGCGCGAGGCGCGGCGCCTGCGCTTGCTGCAACAGCAGGGGCGACGCTGCTGCAGCGCGAGGCAATGTGGCCGGGCTGCCCGCACTTGAAGCAGATGATACTTCCTTTCGGTGTTGGCTGCTGACTTGCACGTGCAGGTGCAGTGGATGGTATAGGGTGTTTCTTAAATTCCTTTCCTTTAAAACGGCAATCGACTTGTTTGTGGCCAGGCTTGCCGCATATGAAGCATTTAAGCGGTGGCATCGACATCCTGGGTTGCTTGGCGTTATCTGAAGTGTCGTTCGCGTCTTGAGTTGCTTTACGTTTGAGATAGGAATACGCTTGCAATTCCTGTTGCAGGTTATGGCGCGAATTAACCTCAGTGGTGAAAGCAAGTCGTTGTAAACGTGTATCAATTTGGGCTAAATGAGCTAGCACAACGGACACAACAATTTGTTCAGTACTTGCATTTTTCCAACGATTCATCAGGGATGACATCAATCGGCTGGCGTACGCTGCGTAGTTTTCTCCCTCATTGGGTTTACTAGAATTCAGATGAATAAGCGTAGCCGGAATTGTCTCTGTGGGCACAAACCTTGCTGAAAATAGCTCTTTGAATTGTGGCCAAGTGATTCCGGGGTAAGTAACTTGTGACAGCCACGTTGATGCAGTTCCTTTCAAGGCTTTGCTGAGCGCGACGATTAGCTGGCATCCTTCCAGGGGTTTATCAGAAAGGCACAGGTCGGCGGTCGCGCACCATGATTGAGGGTCTGCTTCTCTATTTTCTGGATTGAACTCCGGCAGGGCCACGTGGTTGTTGGGTCGCGGCGCGTTCAGGGTTTGTATAAGTGCTCGCATTTGCTCGTTTTGCATTTCGAGCATCATCCGCCATTGTGCAGTTTCGGGGTTCTCACCACGTGTTTTTTCATTTGCTCGATCGGATCCCAATTCTGATGTCGGGTCGGGAGCATTATTGGCACCATCGTCAGACATAATGTGGGCGGATATTAGGGTGATCGAGCAAAGAAGAACAGTAAATGCACAATAATCACTTTTAATAATAATGTAACACAATAATCACTTCTAACACAGTAATCACAATTTATAACTAAACGAAACGTAGGACAGTTCCTAGAATGGAGGTTCTGTTCTGTCGAACGGTCGGAAGGCAACTGCCTCGCCCTCACGCTCCTCCATTAGCTAGGCTCCGTCGTAGCACGAAGTTAGCCGAGTGTTAGTGCTGCCATCACTCGGGTCACGTGCCGCGCTTCGTTTAGCGACTGTACTAATGACCGTCTCCGACATATATATAGTATAGCGTCTTGGCGCACATGTACCTACTCAGTGATTGTTGTACAAGAAGCCTTATTCATTTAACTGGTAAATCAAACGCTTACAGATATTGTGTTTCTTTATCACTGACAGCATCATACTAAACTGTAGCCAAACACAAAAAATCTACACAGGAAACAATTTAATGAAGACGTTAAAATCATCTGTTAAGTAAAATACATTATCAATTTAGAAATGGCATACTAAAAATTTAAAATGCAACATTTAGTTCAATAAATGTTTGAAAAGAAATACCATTTCCTCTTAAAGTCCAAGTTGGGAAACAACAATATTTAAAAGCAAAGTTTAAAGTTGTTAAACTCGAGAAATAGCACAAAACGCGGTCGTATTTTAGAAGAATTGGCCGTTAATGCATAAAAACGTGAATTTCTTAACCAGTGCTGCTCTCAAAAAACGCAAGGAAAAGCTTTATGAAAAAAAACAGCGTCTAAAACCAAACATTTCGTAGACATGTGACTTTCACTAACACATACTGGACTGAAATGGTGGATAACACCTTCGGACCCGTGCATCTCACAACGAGAAGGTTTGGAGTTCGAGCTGTGAAAGCATTATCAGTGAAAACCAGCAATGTGCTGTGGGCTTCCACAGCACAGCATCATGCTGAGTGGCCTGCTTATCGCAGTCACGACGTGCAAGCTGTAAACTCTTTTTTTGTTCGGTCCTGTCGTTTTCTAAATATTTGTTATGCGTTGTATGTTCCTTGTTTTTTTTTGTGATTTTGTATGCACGTCATGTCCCTGCGACAAATAAATATTTTTTCATTGTTTCTTTTTACTATTATAGACTAATAATGTTAGATTCTTTCATAGATTAATAAATACTCTGTAGGATTTTGACCTATCTCGCTTTTTTATCTTAGTAAGAACTTGATCAATATCATTAACACTACAAACGGGAGATTTACCATGTTTACTGATCACAAACAAAACACACAACCGAAACAATCTCTCTATCTCTGTCTGAAACAATCAGTAAACATGGTAAATATCCCGTTTCTAGTGTTAATGATAATGGTAGTAACCATGATAGTTTAAAAACTTTCAACTTGATCAATATTTATAGTCGTTTTTCTCTGAACTTATCGTTATTAGAATATTCCAAATTAAACCGATATCAGGCTATCAGAATAATCTGTCTCTATCAACATTTACCTAACGTTGTATCTATATTTGCACTGAAACGGTACGTAAACTCACTGGCTATACCAACTGCATACGGTATACGGTTATCCATACACGCTTCTTCCACATACATGAATCCTTTCATAAATGGAGCCGTTTGCGAATACTACACCTGACCGAATCCTAGTTTCTAATCAATATGGGAAGGCCAGTCCTTGTACAGATTCCCTTTACAGCTATTCGACATGCAAAATGACATGCAATGTAAGAAATGGAAGAATTCAGTATCGACCGACGAATTTAAATGCTTTTTAACCTTTCTATACTCGCGCGTTGGTCTGTGAGACCGATAAAACAGTCTTTCGTGATTTTTTCTGCTACAATCAATGATGGCGTTTTGTACCTACTTCCTGTTAGCTGCATGATTAGTTGCTACGATAATTTCAGGACTAGAAGTGTATTGGTGCGAATAGCACATATAGCCGTATTAGGTGAATATCGGTCTGTGTGGCCGACGCGGGCTTTGGACAAAAATTGTCTTCCGTGATTTTGTGCTGAAACTTAAATTATGATACTTATGTCTCAAATTATTTTTGTTAATAATGTATCTTTTAGGTTTGTATGTGAGCACAAGTAGTAGTAGTTCTTGGTATCGCAAGAATTATTGTGCTCACATGAATTATATTCTGTAACAAAACTAAAGAAGATATTAAAAAGGCGTTTAAGAAAACCCGGGGTCCTTTTGTACCGAGATCGTTACTGATTGACAGTCCGAGTTCTGGTAATACATCATGTTCACTTTTATCAACTATATTTTATTGAATGACTGTAGTATAACGGTCTAGTTATACATGGTCTACTTTATAACATAATCCTTATAATAGTGTTTCTTATAACATAAACGTCAATGTCAAAAGCCTCATCTAACAAGTACCCCTTTTGTTGTTATTGTAACATAGCATGTTTTATTTTATCTTCACATTTTTTGCAACATTTTCATCCAATTTTTGTAGGATGTTATTTATAACTGTTGCACGCAAAACCCTGGGTCTGATAGGGGTCATAAATCTTTGTATCGTCTGGTAATAAATAAAGTAAATAAGACCTTTAGTAATAAAGTAGTCACAAACCAAAGTTTGTGAAGGACGTTGTGCATTTACAATTATAGAACGTAAACTTATTTAAATGAAGTACCTTATAATAACTTTGAATAGTTCTGAACGAAGTTTATTTTAGGTTCAGCTCACGTGTTTAAAAAGAAGAAAGAAAATGTATTTATTAGACTCGCACAGGACTAAATAAAAAAATAAAAAAATGGTGATTATTAATGATTGATTATTTATTATTGATTGAATTATTGATGATTTTTTTGATTGAATTTATTTATTATTGTTAATTTAATTTAATACTAACATTAGGCTAAGTCATACTGCTACTAACATAATATGGATTTTTGATCTGAAATAAAATATTTGAATTTGAATTTTGAATTTAAAACAAATAAACAAAACTGAATAAAAAGAGAACATAAAATATTAATAAATAGGACATAGACATTAAACTAAATATTAGTCCTGTACGAGTCCTGGTTAAGTTTATAAAGTTTTTTCAAACAAAGTGAACAAAACTACTATTGCATACTACATTTGTATACTACAGTGTCGAGTATCCACTTAATAGTTTTTTATATACAGGGTGTAAACAGACCCTTCACATAGCCGTCAACCAAGCATTCTGTACATCAAACTAAGTAACTTTACGCAAAAATTATTGCTGGGAATCGACTTTTTTTGGGTTGAAAAATCACGGTTTACGGTAGTACTCGACGGAAAGCACTCAAAGCTTTGTGCTGATGGATGGATTGAAAATTACGGGGGTCGTGGAGGTGTGTAAAGTAAAAATCCTACATTAAAAACATGTATTTAAAAAAAAAGTTGTAAAAAAGTTGGAACTTTGACCCAATATCTCCGTAACTAGAGGGTTCCCAGGTATGGTCTAGAATAAAAAAATGAAAGCAAAGACGGGGAGAACAAGTGCCTTTCGGCTATGTTAAGGGTCTATTAACACCCTTTATATAATTACATTGGATGAAGAAAAGTTTAAAAGAAATGTGTACTTACATTAGTATAGAAATTTATTGCAGCCTGCAGGCCCAATTATCGGACACAGATTCTAAGTTACGGTCTGAAAGTAGGTCACCATTGTCCAGTATTCCTTTGCAAACATCTCTTTTCATGCATTAGGTCACAGGCTAACTGTAAGCATCATAGAAATATTTATATCTATGGTAATCACGGTACGTCAGCGTACTTTTTCAAAATGATACATGCTGTATGTATATTTTTTAATTCTATCCAAAAGAGGGTGATGAGGCATCTTGGAACATCTTGTTTCATCTTGTATCATGACAAAAATAAATATATATTCTAAGAGGTAAACCAAAGTCACGGGTGAACAACTCGTTTTTTAAATAATTGGTGGAAAACGACACCCACCGATTCTAACCACAGAAAAGACACATAAAAGCAAACATACATTTTATATTTACAACAACATACAGACGTGCTGTTTACACAAACGTTGTGTGAAGGTAGCGCCTTAAAATTAATTAAATGTGTCCCAAGCAGACATTTGCGTGTGGTGGAAACGTGTCTCTTGAAGGACTATCACACTTAATCTCCATACAACACGTACTTACTCGGCTTTTCATATGAAATCGCGACACGCCGCGTGAAATACGCGGCGTGTCGCGATTTTTGCACGAAGATATATTTTTAGATTTTTGAACGAAATAAAATATAAGGAATATTGAAGGAAGGCGCCTCACAAAAGCGCACGGCTGACTACGCACGTGGACTTGGCTCCGCTTTATACGAAAACGTAGGTGAATTCTAGGACGGTCTATTACGAACACTGTAGCCCACGGTCGTACTACGCCCGAAACAAACGAATGAGTCGTGGCAAACGTTTGCGTGTACCTACATTGTTAACATATTATAACATGACGCCTGAAATCCCTGAAGGGCTAGGCAGAGGTGTACCTAAGTAATACGCCCACATTACCCCAGTTATGTTTAAGCCCTATGTAAGGGGAAAGCCTATTGTCATCAACCAGGTACAAATCCAGACTCTATGGCTGCTACAGAAAAAATCCTCATGGAAAAACCCAATGACACTTTGCCCGACCTGGGAATCAAACCTAAGACCTCATGCTCAGTGGTACTTGCAACCACTACACCAACGGGGCATTGTATTATTATACTTCTAACTAGGAACTAACAATATTTTCACGATAAATAGAAAAGAAACAAAAATATATTTTGCTTATCAATTTATAAATTATACGAATAACTACTTCAGCAAAGCGAGCTCATAGCTGAAAGGACAACTTTTTATTCAGCTTCTGAAGTAAAAAGACTATCAGGAAAATAGAGATGTGCATCAGAAAAACATTACTCTCTCTTTTAGATTTTTTACTATAGTAGAGTAAAGTAAAGTAAAAAAGTTTTTATCACAATCCAACTTTTATCCTTCACTATGCGAGTATCTCCTCAAACGTAGACCGTTTATATTTATGATTTGTTTCCATTAAACAATGTCTGTAGGTAGGTTCTATTTATTTTGAAAATGGAACTAATTTAAAAAAGAAAACAATCACCAAAAAGCAAGCAGTAGGCAATGTGCGTTGTTATCAGCCTATTAAAACTCATTTTATGCTTCTTTCATAGTCATTTTACCTGAGAAAGCAGCAAACCAACCTCATAGTCACGGAAATAAAGATCAATGTCATTTTGACACTGATTCTGACTGCCAAGTCACAGGTACAATAATTGTGAAAGAATTGTAGTTCTTTAGTGAAGCGAGGTGAATCTATTTTTACAAGCTTTTATTTATCTTGTAATATTTGTATGTTTGTGTAGGTCAAATCTTGGAACTGAATCTTAAAATAGTTATCCCCAACCGATTGAGCTGTTTTGCCTAAGTTTAGTTTTAATGACTATGCATGGTTATAGCTAAGTGACGTCATTCTAAATCCAATATGGCGGACTCCCAAAGATGGCGGACTAGTTATTTTTTATGCAGTTGGGACTGCTTGCTACCTGTTAGGGGTATCAATTAAAAGAGTTTGCTGAGCGAATACGGACATAAAACGATGTGACACATACATATATTTAAACACTTGTCTAAAAAAATGATTTTTTAGTGTAAGCTTGTTCGTTTTAACTTAAGACACGTCTATCCTGAAATTTCAAGCCATCAATGTCAATTTCATTGCTCTCTTCTAGGACTATTAGCATATCTACATACGCATACCATCTAATCAATAAGCCTCCAAAATCTATTACCCATCAAGGGAATACTGCACAGCAACGTTGTCCTGTTGCAATGCGGACAATTTGTCGGTCAGCGGACATCTGACGTCACCAACGTAACTGTAGGCAGAGGTACAGATGCCAGCTACCCGAAACTGTCAAATTTTTCCAATCAATCTTGAACCTAATGCTTTAGCGATACAGTTGAAAATCTATTAAAGAAATCTGACAGATTGTAGTAGCTTGGTGTGCTGGCCTCTGTACCTAATCTAAGTACCTACTAATAGGTAGGTACTTAGGTACCACCTTCGAGCTGTCAAGCAGCAGGTGGACCGGTTCACAGTGCGTTACTAATGCATAATTAGTAGGACATTGCTTTGGAAATGTATGATCTTGTAAGCAGAAGTACGATTGAATATTGAGGTCTATTTTCTGATCGAAAAGTTATTGTTGACGCGACTGAATAAGTTAGATTTAAGTGAACCTTTTCTGTATCTAATGTTGGATATTCAATAAAAGACAGAAAGAAAAATAATATTCATGTCTAAATCATGTAAGTCATGAATAAACGGGATACTGTTTATACTACACTGACTATAGACCGAGCGCTTTAATGAGTCCTCGACCTTGCCCCATCAAAGGCACCTTTAGCGTCCACAAAGTCCTAACATTATCCCACAAGTTATTTGCTTTAAACGAACCATATTTCACGTAGGTATTTTGATAATAATTGAACCAATACGTGATCAACCTTCAGAATATTCCATTTAAATTGATACCTTCGCGAAGATTCATTAAAGCGGTCTGTCTATAGTGGCCAGTTTTTACTGATAAAAACAACCATTAATACAGATGACAATATTTTTTGGAATCCCCGAAGAGCGAGGCAGAGTTGTCACGAGCACCAATATGTGTACACTTTCTTAAATTTAAAAGCAATTTTCGCGAGAAATAACCATTGTAACTTGGAGTTAGGATTTATTTCATAAAAATATGAGTTCCAGAATACTATGTTCGTAACAACATGAGATTTTGATGAGAACAGTAGGAGAAAAACACTTTTAAAAGTTGTTAAGTGTTTACATCATTATTGGAATAGTGCACCCTTAGCCTTATCGTATCGTCACTACTAAATTCCCCAGCCGTATTCTTATTCTTAAACGTCACGTAACAAAATAGCATCTGCTAACCTGGCTATCCACAAAATTCTCGTACAACAATGGACATAAGAAAGCAATTGTCGTGCCGCACCGAGCGCCACCTAGTGGCACCTGAGTCGGCGCCATTAATCCGTGCCCCATCGCAACTGGATCCTTTCAAACTTTATTCATTGTTTCAGTTTCGCTGCACTGCACCCCTCCCGCTTCCCCGCCTCGGTTTACTTAGATTGGATTTGTCTTTCATACACTCACTACCTAATTCTAGGATTTTGTATAGAACGCGTACATGCACAGCAGTAGCGAAGGGTCAATTTTTGTAAGATTAGCCGGATAACATATTATCTTTAATGTGATTATATTATTTCTATAGAATACTAACTGTGCCATTTTTCAAAGATAATCCGGTAGGAATCGAGTTGTATGGAACCTTCGCCACTGATACACAGATTTGAAATAATTTGAAAGTGATAAATTAATTAAAAAAATATTCAAGGTTTCCTAAGCAACTGGGCCGTGGAGGTTAGATAAGCATATCGACCCCAACGTAGTTAGGAAAAAAAAAAAAAAAAGTATTCTTTCTTTCTTTCTTAGCAGACGGTTTTGGAAAGGAGGTGTCTGATAAGATGACGAGTAAGGAAGAAGAAGATGTGTTGGGCCAACCCCAAATAAATTTTGATGAAGTCAGAAGAATGATGACGATAGACACAGTTAGGGCTAAAAGTATTGAGAAGTACTGGAAAAGATAAAACAGAAGTTCTTACTATATTATATGGCGCGGTTGGCACAGTGGTGGGGAGATTGGTTGCTGCGCATGTTACGGGTCCGATTCCCGCACGGAACATATATTTGAATGGCCTATAAGTAGTTGTTCCAGGTCTGGGTGTTTGTGGGTTTGAATTTTTGTAAGCGCACCCACTAAACAGAAGAAACTCCTAGTGTGGGACAACGTTTTATTTAAAAGTAAAGTAAAGTAAAAGTAAGTATTATTAAGTTATACGGAGCAACAATACCTAGCAACATAATCCAAATCCTTTATGACAAAAGCAATACTCACTTGCCTCCGAAACTATCGGCAATTGTGCTCCGATCGTTATTCTAATGAGTTACGCAATTGAAGTAAGTTTTCATTGGCAACCCAACAGTTCGACTAATAGAGCGGTGCTCACGTTTCGACATATTAATTGCTAGGATAGGAATTGTGCCCACTTGCCTATTGTGGACGTGTCCCGTAAAGTGGGGAGTTACGTACTAATTGTGTCTTGTAGCCTAGATTTTGAATGTTTTCTTCTGCATAACATCACGCCTGTAATTCTAGTGTATATGTAGAGGTGTATCTAACAGTACATTTACATTTCACCAGTTATATTAATTAAGTCCCATTTAATAGGGAGCGAGCTTATTGCCATCAGCCGGGCACAAATCCAGAATCCGTGGCTGCTACTGAGAAATTCAATGACACTTTGCCCAACCCGGGAATCCAACCCAGGACCTCATGCTCAGCAGTTGCGCTTGCGACCACTAGACCAACGGGGCAGTCGAGGGGATGTTTTTAAATTATTTGTATTAATTTATAAGGGTCTTGTTTTGTGAGGAAATCTCGATTTTTCTGAATGGTATGGGTTTTCTTACCGACTAAAATCACACGATGTTCTTCCAAACTACGTCAGGTCAGGTGGCCTACCATGACGTCTTAAAGCAGTATTGCTCTCTTATTCCAGAGTGGGAAAGAGATGGCGCTAGACGACCTCTATAGCTCCGTCTCTTTCCCACACACTAGTGAAATTAAAACAATACTGCTTTAAGACGTCATGGTAACCCCCCAGGAGGCTCAAGCGCTCGCAAGTTTTTATCACACGCTCGGTTATCAATTCGACCCGTATTTATGTAATATTGTCATAATTGCACGTCCTATTATACTGCTTCCTACAAATATTATAAAATGCGAAAGTTTGTGAGAATGGATGGATGGATGTTTGTTACTCTTTCATGCAAAAACAATTGAACGGATTTGGATGAAATTTAGCACCCAGATAGTTTATAATCTGGATTAACACATAGGATACTTTTTATCCCGGTAGTTTGATCCCGTGGGACAATTATCAAACTCCACGCGGGCGAAACCGCGGTCATAAGCTAGTTTTTTTAATAGTTGGACCGTGGCAATACAGATCAACAAACGGTTTAAATTCAACAGATTATATTATTGAGATTACAATCATCAACAATTCAGTCCGGAATTTCAATTTTGTACTGCTGGGCCTCACTTTTCTTCCACCATACTTCGCGGTTCCGCAGCTCTCGTTCAGTAGAACCTCTAATTTCTTGCATCATTAATAAGGGCAGATCGATTGCAAGGTATTTTTTGTTCAAATGAAGAGGCCCTACTTCACGTTTTATCATAATTAGGACTTGTCATGCCTGGGGGTAATTATCGGCTCGAAGATAATTATAGTCTGAATTTAATATTATTCGACCTTTGAGATAAATTCAGACTGAGAATTTTGATTTGAGATTTAAATGAGGTAGGTACCTAATACTTTATACCTAAAAGATCTGTTCTAAAAGCTGATTCAACCCTTATTTATGTTTTTAGTTACACCCAAAGAAGATCAAACGTGAAAGAAAGAAAGCAGTGTTTAAACTAATGAGGAGATAATAATAGGTCTTTTAACTATGATATTGCCGTTTTTTTCTCACATTTTGTTCTGTTTGTAACTTTGACGTATAGTTATATTTTTTCCTAATTCCATTTTATTCAATTTATTGATAAGTTACGTACCTTTTAGAGTTTAAAACCGTACTGTTAGTTTCTTATTACCTCATAGTGTAGTGTGTCAAAACGCCTTCAATGTGCCGTAGGTTTCATTAATTCAAGTAGGTAGGTATATTTTTGTCATAGACTGTGTTTTGAGAATTTAAGACACGCAGTGCGTTGTTTCACTCTAACTATTGCAATTCCATCATACATAAAATCGGTTCAGACGTTTCCGAGAAAAATTAAAAAATGTTAGTATGGAAATATCACTTTTCACGAAATCGTCCATTCAAATCAGGAATTTCATACTTTAACCCCTAATATTTACATTTCAATATTCGATGACAGCAGTAGGTTACACTGCCAAACTTGTCAGCTTTATGGCAACACTGCCTTATGTCTATGTTGTAAAAATGAAAAATGTATATTGCCTGCCACAGAATATATTTATCGTGGCAGTAAAGCTGAAAACATCAGATTTAGAAATTCAGCTAGAGATTTGTTATACAGTTGAAAATGGTTTTCACAGAGTGTCTTGTTGATATTCCATAGTTTTATGTAAATTTTTGGAAATAAAGTCGATCCGCTTATTTTATTCTGTGTGCCAAAGATTGGAGAAAAAACTTAAGATTTAGATTTGTGATTGATTTCCAGTCAGATGTTACAAAAATAATGTTTAGGCTTAGGTATCGAGCCAAATAATCAGACCCACGATGAAAACCGACTAAGTGCGGCTATTTGTACTCACACGCTCACAGGGTTCCGTAGCACCAAACAATATAATAAAAATATTTTGAAGGCTCATTCATACTTGTTGTACTGTATAACATTCAACAGCAAAACTTAATTTGTTTTTCATAGTATGTTAATGAAAAACAAAGTTACTGCTGCAGTTTGATGGAAAAAGTCCCTTATTTTAAAAACTAAACATCAAATCTTATTCAAACCAAATTTCGTTGAAAGTGTTTTTACGTTCTAAAATCCTACATTTTTTCAGAATTTTCCTCGGCAGGCGGGGGCACACATTTTACCACTTTGGAAGTGTCTATCGTTCTTTCTAGACGGACATGACGAATTTATAAGAGTTCCGCTTTTTGCCATTCGGCTACGGAACCCTAAAAAGGATAAGAGAGAGAGACTAATTGAAAGGCAAAACAGAGTAGAGAGAGAGATCCAAATCAAGACCCAATCAGTGTTGAATGAGTCAATTTGGTTGCATTACACTATTCTACGTGCACTTCGAACCCCAGCGTAAAGAGAATTAGCGCTCCCGAACCTTAAAGGTTATCAAAGTCTATTAATCAAAGCTCACACGGCAAACCGGCAGCACTCTTTAAAACAAATTCTGTGTTAAAAATAGTATTGGAAAGCAATTAATTTGGGAATTGGCCAGCTCCGCGGCTGCGGTGCGGCAACGCGCGAGGATCCCCGACAAATGGCACACGTCATTTAATTCTGCCGATCTCATGTTTGTGCGCCGCGCCATCATATTTAAATTGAATTTTGGAATACGTAGAAATGCAAACAAAAGCGGATTATTACGCGCACAGTTCGACTGAACGATTTCATGTTCCATCTTTAAAATTAAATTTTATTATTTGACGTTTATTTTAATAAGTCAGTATCAATAATTGTTATTTTAGTGTCAATATTATTACAGTGCGATTAAACCATGATCCATCATAACGTTTGCAGTAAAAACGGCTATTTAAAATTGCACTGAAATGTAAATAAAATAAAATTAACTGCACGGGCTTAACTATAGTTAAACTTAATATTAATTATCGTGCATTATTTTATATTAGGTACCATTCCACAGTAAATACATAAAGTAGAGCTTAAGCTTGAATAGTGAAACAAAGAGTAGAAATATAATGGCTACATATAAAATGGTAATAAAGATAAATGCTAAACTTTTGTCTGAGTAACAAAAGTGCCGAGTCTTATTTAATCGTATATTTTGTCATCTTTGTTTTTATATGATTTTAAAGGCGAATGTTTATGCCACTCCACGTTTCGCTCGGTTTTGTTAATCATCTACAGTTTACGAAAGTCTGCATTCGTTTAATTTGATATATCAAAAACCATTCTTATTTGCTTTCAACTTTATCCATGAGTTTCAGTAGGTGTATTTTAACTTCATGGTAATGTAAAATAGATATTAAAATTACCCCAAAAAGTGCCGAGAAAATTTAAAATACTATAGTTTCACAAATAATATTTTTCGTAATATTAAGAATTTGTTTATATCTATGGATGATAGTGGTTGTGCCTGTTGCAAACAACTTATTTAAAACGATGTATGATAATTATATTATTTAGGTAGATTAAAAAATCGACGTCTTTATGTTTCGAAAAACGTCAAAACTCGTGCTAGGGCCTCAGTCCACCTTTGAGGCCAAGTTCCTCTAAACTACTAAACTTACACAAACCTAGTACCTTCCTCCTACCTTATTTCACACGTTTTAATATCCAAACGCACCCAACGAAAGAAAAACTCAAGAATTTTCCAAGAAAAATACACCTAACATAAACTGCATCCTCCGTAAGCTTCGTCGAGTTTTCTTATAAAAATGCTAGTAGAATTTTGACGTAATAATCTGGTGAGAATCATGAGTAACCCGGCTTGTCATTACATGCAGGATGTCGTCATGCTAACGAGCTGCGAGCAAATAACTCCTCATAATACAACCAAGAGGAGGTATACCATAAAAAGGATCGTTGAAAATGTTATGCTACTCGAGCGAGTTTGGTATTGTGATGAAAGTGTTTTGTTAACGTTGTTTGTTGAGTGAAAAACGTTTTTGGGATCTTGGTTGAGGATAATTGGAAAGCGTTAAATGTCTTGGTGCATTAACTTTTTGAACGCCGTTGTAACATATACGTGACAAGCGAGCCCAGTACACCAACGACACAAATATGTGACAAAAATACGGTGCACTATAACATGAAATAAAGAATTAAATAGTTTTTTAATCCCTATTCTTTTTGTAGGTATTTGCGGTAGAATTGTAGTTTGGTGTGGAGGGCACGGGCGTGCGTTTATTCTCTGGCGTTCAAAAGGTTAAATAGTCTTTACATTTACTTTACTATCTCAAAACTACCCTGGGCAGTCAGCAGTGCTAACCAGCACTATCTGTGATGCATGAGCATAATCAGCACATAATTTATACTTCTGTCACTTCTGGCTCTCTGTGACAGACAGTGGCCTGTATCCACCAAACGAGCTCAGTGCGAGTTAGTTGATGTCACACGTCTTCTACTTTTTGGTTTTACGACATGGCGACTTCTTCACAAAGTAACACGCCTCTCGCCTGCCTGTATTTTCGCAAATTGAGGCTGTTACCGCTGGGTCAACACTGCTCTGCATCTTAGATAACTGGCTATTTTTGCCGCCACGATGAACCTAGAAAATAAAGATAAAAAAGTCCGTGTCGTTGATACTTTTCACACAAAGTTTAAGTTTCCTATGAATTAACCAGTGCATTTATTTTTTCACTCATATTTACAAATATGCGATGTCGATTCTCGGTAAGGAATTTCCCATTTTATGCCTAGGCCAAATTAATTTATGAGTTTATGAATAGAATAATAAGCGTTTATACATCATGTATCAGAAACGTATGGTCATATTTAAGGGTGTGGTTTAAATTTATCTATGGGAACAACATTGTAATCGCGACAAAAATATCAGCTATCCCATACAAAATTGTGAGGGATACCAAATTTTTTTTTTAGATGTAATATAAACAGCAATTCCACATTCAAATAACAAACATTTAGGTATGTAACATACCATCAAACAATTTTATTTTAAATGCAATTCACTGTTATTGGTACATCCTTGTTAGTAGTTGTTCGGTTCGAAGAGGTAGGTAATTTGCACTATTGAACAAATTGCCATTTCCTTATGCAAGAAACTGCGTCAATGAATGTCTAGAAAAATATATTTTCGTTTGAATTTCGAATGGTGGCTGATAACAGCTGGATGGCCGAGTTGACGAGAATCGAGCTGAATGACTTGCGATTGGAGAGGCATATGTCCAGTGGACACGGACAGATATACGCTAATGATGAGGTGACCCATTTAATTAATTACCAATTATTTGCATTGTCTTTGCTTCTGATATCATCATTATTGTATGTTAGTAGGTTGTTCCAGCGAATAGCTGGATGTTCCGCTTGCAAGTATTAAGACCGCACTCACTTTAAAAGAAATTCCTAGACTGAAGTTTCATAATCAAACTTTCAGCTACAAAACAAATAACACCCCAAAGACACATAACCCAATCTAAACCTTAAAATTACCGTTATTTATCTACTTTCCTAAACTAATGAAGTAATAATGAATAAGACAAGACATAGTAATATTTTTCACTAGCACGTGCAAACGAGCCCGCACTGTCGCGAACTGCGGTCGCATACACTGGCAACACACTCGCTCTTATTAATAAACCTACTTAGATTAAAACTAGCGTAACAAATTAACTTACAAGGTTTTAGTAGCTATCAGATTTGGAATTCCGTTTTAGTTCTGAAGCTTGTGTTATTATTTCCGTTGTCACTAAAATGTTCTTCTGGGTAAGAAAGTACAGCCGGTTATCATTTTTGTCATAAACAATAGTCCGTATGAAAGTAGATGTCAGTGTGTCTGTGTAAGTCTCAGTCTTGACTAAATTTGCGCACAAATATAAAAAAACTAGCACTTCGCCCGTGACTTCTTCCGCAAAAATTGTGATAGCTCGGCTTATATGCATGATATAAATAATAATATGTGGCCTTCTGACAGGGAAAGATTTTTTTGAATTGGATTATTAGTTCCGGAGATTACCTACATACCCCCTACATATAAAGTTACAAACAAATACGTTTTTTATAATATTAGTATAATGATGATAGTTTACCAATACAATATAATATTTTTTTTATAATTCGTTTTACTTTTTCACTTCAGGATCTTTATTTTTCAAGCGATGAATCTGAATGCAGCCGAAATCGGCTAGTAAACGTAATCATAATGACATCTTGGCCCTTGTTTTTTGACAACTTTTAGCATTGCCATTTTGTATACAACTGCTGATCATCATCATCATTTCAGCCGAAAGACGTCCATTGCTGGACATAGGCCTCCCCCAACCTACACAACAACAACAACTGCTGATACTTCGAGACATTTAATTATTTATTTTGATATTTATTATAAAGTACGGAAGAAGAAGACGAGCTGCCCCGACCTTAAATACGAGTAAATTGAGGTAAGGCCAGGAGACTGATGATAATGATGCTTTATCATTCTAGGTATTATACAGCTACTTTTTGCGCACTAAATAACTATTAATCCCCTATTTACTAGATATACCTATTGTCATAATAAAACAATATTAACAAATTTAAAAGAGATTACAAAAGTTACTTAAATTTTAAGCAGACGAGTTGCGAAACTAAAGTCAATTTTACAGTATGAACAAAATTCTGCTTAACGATTAACTATATACCCTTTTAGCCTTTGTTGTATGTATTTTTGCTAGATTTTGTAGAATTACTTAGGAATATAATCTGTTTAGTTTCAGTTTTTTTTTAAACATAAGTACTTTAAATAAAAATATTTTCACAAGTCTCGACAAAGTTATTGGTAACTTAATACCCATCTACCTACATAAATTTATTACTAAAAATAGCTTGAACTTAAATCAGAAAGATAACATTAACTTTTTATATTTTTTGCATTTTTCTTGAAGCACGGGGTTTCTATGAGAAAAAAGAGCATTCGTTATGATCAACGTTGGGACTTTCTCTAAGATATCGCTTGTCAATGAAACTATTGTAGGCACAAAAAGAGTTGTTTAAAAAACTAGTATAATTGAAGACGCCATAGTGAACTATTGTAGATCTTTGACGGTCGTTACAGGTAGCCAATGGACCGAAAGTCTGACAACCAGTCTTTCCAAGGGGTACTGTATTACCTAGTACTAACTGGGTTGTGAAAGTCAGATAGGCAGACGCACCATGAAATATTCTGGTATTCAGCTGCATCCGGTTAGACTGGAAGCCGTCCCCAACATAGTTTAAAAAAGGTTAGGCAGATGATAATGACGCGAAAATAATTTATTATCAACACATTATTAATTGAAATAATAGCAACAAATCACAGACTTATCATATTACAATTTTAGAAAACTTATCTATCTAAGTAATCTCTCTCAAGAACACTCTAGTTTTAAACGAACGTTATGTTTACCTCGAAAAATAAGGAAGATGAAAAATAATCTTAAAAATAAATATACCCAGTAAAAATCACAAAAACCTTGAGTGTGACTTTTAGGCTCATCTGTCTGTTATAAGAGCCTTCAATAACACCCTTTATTAATAAATTCCTTGAAATTCGTGAGGGTAGTATTATATTATGTTTTGCTGACAGAGGTCGTAGTATGAACGCGCGACGTAAACGTAACGTAAAGGAGATACTACCGTGTATTGCTTTTTAATAAAATGAGAAATTTGATTTACTAAAAGTACTATTTATACCCTTTTTTTACGCGATTTCCATGAGCTTTGGTAATCGAAAAGCATCAAACACAACAAGTGTTTTGAGTATCCTAGAAACAACAAAGCTTCTTGGACCAGAGTCTGTAGAAGCTTGCCCGATCTCCTTTGTAAGTTTTTGAATGAAAAAGACGTTTTGTTTTATTTTTTACGAATATCACTATTAATATCACAAGAATTTGTAAAAATCAAGAGTTTAAGGATCCTTTGTAAAATGTTATTAACTTTCTAAAATTGCACCCATTGAAATTAATAAAGACTTACACTTTGTAAAATTTCGAAATCAGTTGAATTTACGTTATGTTTACTGCGCGTTCGTACTTGGCCAACGGTTTTGTATATATGTTACTGTTAAACCCCGACCTGCCCATGTAACACCCACTCCTATCAAGATCGGAGACTCTACACTCGAAGTTGTAGACGATTATGTCTACCTGGGACAAACGGTCCAGTTAGGTAGGTCCAACTTCGAGAAAGGTCAATCGTCGAATCCGACTCGGCTGGGCAGCGTTCGGGAAGTTGCGTGGTATCTTCTCGTCCAACTTACCGCAGTGTCTCAAGACGAAAGTCTATGACCAGTGTGTGTTGCCAGTGATTACATACGGGACCGAAACGTGGTCGCTCACAATGGGCCTCATCAGAAGGCTTAAAGTCACCCAAAGGGCAATGGAGAGGGCTATGCTCGGTGTTTCCTTGCGTGATCAAATCAGAAATGAGGAGATCCGCAAGAGAACCAAGGTTACCGACGTAGCCCGAAGAATAGCCAAACTTAAGTGGCAGTGGGCAGGGCACATTGTTCGCAGAACGGATGGCCGATGGGGCCGAAAAGTTCTGGAGTGGCGACCGCGAACCGGAAGACGCTGCGTTGGAAGGCCTCCCACTAGGTGGACCGATGACCTTGTAAAGGTTGCAGGGATCCGCTGGATGCGAGACGCACGGTACCGGTCAATGTGGCGACACTTGGGGGAGGCCTATGTCCAGCAGTGGACGTCTTTCGGCTGAAATGATGATGATGATGATGAAACCCCGACCTACAGTAAATACTAAGATTTCTCAGTAAAACCTAAGGTATACCAACTCTTAATGGTAAAGCCCGAACTATTCTGTGGTCGTTCATTTTGTACCACCGTACACGCGGATGTCTTAGGTTTTACCACAAAGACACGGTAAATGTTGTGGGCGAATGCGTGTGAGCGACTACAAATCGTGAAGACGGCGACTTGAAAATATGCATCCCACTTGAATGATCCACTCGCCGGCCGCAGTGCCGCAGCACCGCTCTCCACGCTCGCTCGGCTCATTTGTTCACAGTTCTAACCTAACCTAGCCCATTTGGTCGGGGTAAATTGTTAACAAAATCCTGATTCAAATAGCGAAAAAAAAATTTATAAAATATGACTAATATAGATTCGAGCATAATCCTTCGAGTCGAGTATCGGGTAGACGATTAAATAAATGTTCATTATATTTTCCTGTTAAGACTTACTTCCACGTTCTTCCGTGTCATATAACACATGTTAAATATTAAGCTGACATTGACGGATCTTTAAATAAAACTCAGTTTCCATCTTTCTTTTCCATGCTAGAAGAAAACCTTACTAAGCAGGAAACTTTAAATTTATTTATTTGTGTACACACAAAATACTTAACAGGACATTACATTAAGATAGCACAAAGGTACTGCTTATTTCATGAGAAATTTCTTCCAGCAGACCTGCGAGAGGAAAGTAGGATTAGAAATGTAGACACAGTGTGTAGAAAAGAGAAAACAGGAAATTTTCAACTAGAACTTAAAACAAAAATATATCTATATTAAAAAAAATACACACAAATATATACACATATAAAAAAAAACACAGGTATTATAAATATATATCCCGAATATACGTATAATACGAATATACCTATAATATATTTCCCGAATATTACAGTATAGAGGAGAGAATATTTAATCTATTACGCAAACTAAAATGTATTAAGTAGACTACAAACTCAGTCGAGGAATTACTATTTACCTTTATTCCGTTTAAATACACCGTGGTAAAGTATCCAGAACTATCGCATGAACTTGAGTAACAGACGAACATCTAAACTAAAACTACTAAGCAAATTGTATCGAGCGGCATGGTTCAGTAGACGGTGGAACTTGGTTGAGACGTAGTCCAAGACCAACCGCAAGAGTTCGTCATTATTGAAGTGCCTTTAATTGGAACTGAAGAGCAAGCAATTATTATGCATAACTTTACAAGAGCCATCGTCTCTCTCGACCTAATAGAGGTTCTGTTAATTGACAAGAATTGATTTTCCAATACTTATTATAATTGTAAATTTTTACTTTTCTCAATAACTATGGGCTCCATCAAATACAGATTCAATATTCAACGGATTAAGTTAATTAAAAACTGTACGCATAAAAAGTTGTAGATTATAAAATTCACTTGTGAGTGAAATCTTAATTAAATTACGTTACATAAAATATTTTTAAAGGACATCAATAATAATATCCAAATATTTGTAAGCAACAAAGTTATTTATTATGAGGGTATTTCTATAAAACATTACAAAGGAGAGGGAAGTCTTTTTTCACGAACGCAATGAATACGTCGTGAAGAAAGAAAAAAATTAGTTTCCGCTTTCAAAGTGAGTCCCTTAGATTTTAATATTTATAAAATCCCGTTGAGGACCGGAGTTGTGCAAACTGTCTTCACGTTTTTTGTCAGGACCCCAAAGTTGGCGTTTTCATAACTCTTTCTTTGGTGGAGGGACTTTAACAAGTTTTCAGCTGACACAACATTCCCTCTAGTCGTTTTGGGGACGATAAATACAATGTAAACGGTTTAGTAAACCTTCCATTTGAGAAATATGTTCGCAATAAAGAGATTTAAGATTTTCTAGCTTACCAAGTACGCTTTGATTTACGAGCTTTGCTGAATGTAAAAAAAGTGTAATGGCGCAAAATAAAGTTGCTACATTCTTATGATTGTCTGCACTGACTTTAGTATCTTCAACATTGAATTTATTTTAGTGCTTGCTAGACTTGATAACATTCTGACTGATATATTACATTCATTCGTAAAAGGCTTCAAAGTTTTTGCACGAAAAAAGTTGTAGACATTTAAAGTTAATTTAGTTGTCTGTTGTGCTGACTTGTGCATGTGAGAGACTAGTGGATATGACAGTTGGAAATGCGAAGATTACGTTTTTCTTGTATGAAATATGTAAGATTTTTACTTTACACACCTCCACGTTCCCCGTACTATTCAATCCACCCATCAGCACAATGCTTTGAGTGCTTTACATCGACTCCTACCGTAACACGTGATTTTTCACCCCAAAAATAAAAGTCGTTTCCCAGCAATAATTTTTGCGTAAAGTTACTTAGTTTGATGTACAGAATGCTTGGTTGACGGATATGTGAAGGGTCTGTTTACACCCCGTATAATAAAAAGAAAACAAAAACAGTCAATTCCATTTATTGAAACATCGAAACCTAAAAAAATCCAGTCACACCATACTCCCTATTACCTCCACAAGAAGGCACCGAGCATTTTTTCACCGTCAAATTATACCACCGTACTCCGTATTTTTAACCTTCCAACATATTGGGGTGTTCGTGGCGACAGCCAGTAAACAAAATAATATTTAGATATGAAGTCGTTATCTGGGGTTGAACTCGCGAGTGTGACAAAGTGACATCTATAAAGGCGGTTGAAGCGGCAAAACACTTGAATGTCGACCTCAGAGAGCCACGAAACACGTAAATTGAATCAGAAGATGCGGTATTGAGGGGTTAAGATGTGGAATTGTGGATTGATGTTAAATTGGTGTGATGTGTACTGAATTCAATGTTACAGAGGGTACTTTTAACAACCTAATTTATAAAACACTGTAGTAACGCTGCCTGCCGTCTTTGTCTATTTTTGTCGAAGAAGTACCACACGAATTTACACATCGTTGGGATGGTTAGGTTATGAAAATATTGGGACAGTAGATACAGTCCACATTCATCAGGAGATACTGGCGCCAGTCATACAGTCGCCCAATGACAAGAAGACTACCTAGGATCCCATGCTCAGCAGTCGCTCTTGCGATTACGAGACCAACGAGGTAACGAGGCAGTTAGCCCAATCTTACTTGTTTGTGAGGATGGATGGATGTTTGTTACTCTTTCACGCAAAAACTACTGAACGGATTTGGATGAAATTTGGCGTACAGATCGATCATAATCTAGATTAACATATAAAATACTTTTTATCGCTGTAATGCGATTCCGCGAGACAAAAACCGAACTCCACGCTGGCTTAAGCTAGTGATATTTTATTTGCATTTTCACAGATTTTTTTTAAAAATCTGCGTAGTCTTCAAGATCAAAATCTTAGGACGCAGTTCGGCATATCAGTCTGTAAAGTTACAACCGTTTGAACAAAGGGATCGGGGGACGCCCGCCGGCTAAGTCATACGATAGGTGCACAGGATCTTACATTTGCATTGGTTGAATTGAATGGATAAAATTCAAGTTCCGTGGTGAACCTTTGAAATATTCGGTGGTAATGCCAAATCAAAATCAAAGCATTTATTTCAAATAGGCCAGTTACGGGTACCTACTTTTGAATTGTCGAAACAAAGACAATAGCTACAGTCCCAGTCACAAGGCATAAAAACTGTGAAAGTACTGTAGTTGCCCATTCCCTAACGTAGATATCTATGGAGAAGAACGGGCAAGAAACTCCAAGGACACTCTTTTAAAATGTCGGAAAACTTGACATTTATTTAAATTTATACGTCACTAACATGGTAACTCAGTGCGAAAACGATTACATAATGAAATTTACATTAAAATACAGTTAAAAAAACACGCTTTAGAGTGAATGCATAAAAATAACTAGTCCGCCATCTTTGGGAGCCCGCCATATTGGATTTAGAATGCGTCACTTAGCTGACCTTGCATTGTCATCCAAACTAAACGTGTATGCTAAATTCCAGATCAATCAAAAACCGTGAAGTGGGTCAAATTTAGCTTCTAAGATTTTTTTTAAAGCTAATAAAAGCTTACTTTTTGAAGCTTTTACATATAACATCACGGATGAATTCGTCGAAGGGTTAGGCAGCAATGTATCTACCGAATAATACACCCACATTTCTCCAGTTATATTAAAGTTCTATGTAATAGGAGGCGAGCCTCTTACCATCAATCTGAGTTCGTGGAAGAATCAGAAATTCCTGATGGAAAAATCCAATAGCACTGCCTGACCAGAGACTGCGTAGGTAGTGGCTGTTTAATACTTGGACATATAGTTGAGCAAAACAACTCTGCTTACCCCAAAAAGACCCTAAAACAAAGAGAAAAACATAAAAAAATCTACAGCTACCCTCAAAGTGGGACCGTTTCATTACATTCGGTTTAATTCATCATTCGTAGCTCGTCGTGTCGGTATTGTTCGTGAGTTTGGGCACTTCGAAACAAACTTCTCTGCTCAAGTGCTTGCGTTCCTGGCTCTTTAGTAAATTGTTATTCATAGCTTTGTATAAACGCCGCCCTCTCGGAAAGAGTACTTCACTCATACTCTTACCCTCTTATCCACCAGTTAATATCATCCCCAGTTGTAAGGAAATTATTTTTCCCAAGTCCTTTGTTTCCTTTGTAAGTAGTTGGAGATTGCAAGTTGGGATGTCTCGCTTTGATTCTGATTTTGTCGTCAACTGTATGTTTCTGTTAAGATAACAACGTTTATGTACCTATTACGTCGTTATAATATTATTTATCGATAAAACATCTTATCAGCATAATCGTCGATATTGTATTCAAGTATTCAGTGGTAAAGCAGCTATAAAAGTTCTACGTCCAAAATATATACAGTGCAAAATGTTATGAAATAAACACACCTGATCTTAGAATTTAATTCATACTTTATTTATAAGTTGCTCAGCTCTTATTAAGGCGCCCGACTTTATCGCTCGTAAAATATCCCAGCGTTCACCCCAAAGAAAAAATAAACAAAGAAATGCTACTACCAAGTTGAAATATAACTTAGTTACCAAACAATTTGATTAATTATAAAAAGCCACCAAGATATGCGCGACTCCGAACAGTATCTTTGAAAATTCAAACTGAAACTTAAAGAAAAATAAGGATAGCAATAGTTTTCGTAGTTTCACGATCATAAGATTGATAACGGACATGCGCAATTCTGCTTTAGCTCTGTCTTTGAATGAACACAACTTCTTTAAAACGTTGAAAACACAACCTTATAAACCATCTCATTATGATATATAATCCTTCAGTTAATCTGTAATTGTGTGCACCAACGCATTGGCACGTTACCATGAAGATGCGTCTTGAACGAGCTACACTCACATATTCCTATCAGTGCACACAGCCGTACTATAGAGAACCTCGACGACTCGAACTAAGTTGATGTGCATGTGTGTAGGTATATCTGTGTGTATATAAATTTTCGTTAAAGCAAGATAGGGCAAAAGAGGAAAAGCGCCCGTAGTAAAAGCGAGCAAAACGGCGAGCGGCCGGGTGGGCTGTGACAGTTGTCAGTATGTTGTGGAGCACGGTAAGGGATGGTGGTCTCGGGGGAGGTCGGTTTTGGCGCTAAACATTCCGATTTCCCGCGCTTTATCGCCCACGTGGACTGTACTATCAATTAACTTTATAATGACACGCTGTCATAGAACAATTTGATAACATATTGAAATATTGTGCCGTCGAAATGAACTCGTGTAGTTTTACGAAAAAAGTAACTTTGAACTCATGATTGTGTCGTGCCATATTGGTAATTATCTTCGACTGTATGAGAATGTAAGTATTTTAGATATCTTTAACATAATTTCCAGTAATATTGCAGATAAATTAAAATTGTGGATCGCATAAAAAATATTTTATTTGCAAATTATAAGTTGTGTTTACTTTTAGCTACAACGAAATTTCGACCAATGATTTTAGTGCTAATTATTTTAAAATTGAAACATGAATAATAGTGGACATTAATTTAGGTGCCCAATGGGGCAGAACGAATTGTACACACAGTTTGTTTAATGTGGCTGCATTGATTTAAATTGTTGTTCAGCAAACCGAAATTTTTAAACTAAAATACCGGTATCTTTTAATTTAAATAATCAGCAGCATTTTGTTATTTTCTAATACTTTTAAAATTTTTAATCTATTGGACGAAATAAAAGCAACTTTTGCAGAAGTTATTAGTAATTTTTCTAAAAAACTTTGATTCTTGGTAAACTTTTAAAATGTTTGCGCCAAGAAAAGAGTTTTAAAGAATTTTGTTTTTAGAAACAAAATGGTGTAATTTGTTTTACGGCTTCCGCTCAACTTTGCGAATAAACATAATTAACTTAACTTTTAGTATGAACTGAAAGCGTCACGCACAACGCCCTTTGGGACAGCTATTATCAAATTATGTCTTATTGTCTTCATTCATAATTCCCGCCGTCGAAAACTTTCGTGTCATGTTATTGTGTTTCATTTAGTTTTATTAACGCTGTTGTTAATTGTTTTAAATACTTACTTAGTTGGTTATTTTATTGACAAGTTTTATAATCGTTCTGTCGTTTTTTTAACATTTACTGTTTAAAAATAAAAAAAAGGTTTTACCTGTACTAAATTCTCTGTATTCTTAAATCAAGAATAATAATTTAAATACTTTTCAGAGCAACTGTAATTCTCCAAAAAATATACCGTAAAAAATCACGATGCCTATCATAATATTTTGACTTATTACGAAATAAATACTGGCGAAGTATGGCAAAACTTACTAAAATAAAATACTACCCGAAATTAATGTACTTTACTACAAAAGCAATATTTAAAATTCAGTAACAAAACAGAACTTTACGATAAAAACGCGTGCATAAATCAGCCAGCCACTTGTACCCTGGTGGGTTGATGTGCATTTGTCTGTGGTCTGGCTTGTTACGTGCGACAAACAATGAAAATAACAAAATAAACAAAGCAATATAGAAATGCAAGACTTCAGATGATTGAATATAAATGACGCTGTCGTTCCTAAAACAAAAATAAAAACTCAATGACAAAATAGAGCTTTACTTACATTAAAAAAGAAACCGAGCATAAACAAGCCAGACCGTTGCACCCTGATGGGTCGATGTGCATTAATTATCTGTGGTCTTGCTAAATGAGCCAGACTTTACCCTCGGGAGCCGTGACACAGGACATGTTAGGATTTAAACATCTACATTGTATGCCAGATGAAGCCCCCAAACTTTAGAGCCACGTAGTCATTAATTTTAAAAGTCTATGTGTTCTGGAATGATTAGTTTGTAGCAGCAGTCTGTTGTTCGTTGACAGTGTTAACATTTTTAGTCTACGATGAAAATAAAGAAGTATTTTCAGCACTTTCACAGGTAGAAAATATATTTAGGTTCTACGCACGATTTTTGAGAACAATTTCCGTTTTACATCTATCGGTTATTCTTACACCAAGGATTATATCCAATTAGCGACCCGCTCCGGCTTCGCACGGGTGCAATATACATATAAACCTTCCTTTTGAATCACTCTATCTATTGCTGAAAACTGTATTAAAATCTGTTGCATAGTTTAAAAGATCTAAGTGTACAAACAAACAGCGGGAGCGACTTTGTTTTATACTATGTAAAGATAAAGATATCGCAATATTAAAATCCACATTGATTTATTTTAAATAGAAATGCAACTATTTTATTTGTGCACAATAAAACCAAAATTATTAACCGATTTCCTACCCAAGATATAAGTATGGAAATGAGAACGTGGTTTCCCAGATCCCAGTTCGCGATTGGCAGCACTACCAACTTCCATAGTGAAGTCAAATGAGCCAGAGCTCACCCGGGGGGTTTCACGTCAATAGATATGAGGATTTACATACGAGTATCTACTTCGAACGGTAGATGAAGCTTGAAACATTAGTGCCGCGTCGAATCGTACATTCTGAATGTTTGTTGGTAGATTAGTTCTTGGTATTATCGTATTTACTGATGTTTCTCGGAGTAGGAGCAGAAAAGTGTGAGAAATTTTAAAATGATTATGAGTTATGGGAATTATTATTTCCAATTCTAAGAGCATAACATAACATCACGCCTGTAATCTCCGAAGGGTTAGGCAGAGGTGTACCTGAGTACACCCACATTTCGCCAGTTATGTTTTAAACCCCAGTAATAGGGGCGAGCCTATTGTCATCAACCGGGCACAAATCTAGACTCCGTGGCTGCTACAGAGAAATTATTAAAGCAAAAACCTAATAACGCTTTTCCCGACCCAGGAATCGAATCGACGACCTCATGCCTAACAGTCGTACTTGCGACCACTAGAACAACTAGGTAGTTCAAAGAGAATGTAAATTAAAATACAAAGTAGTATAAGGCTAAAGATAAAAAGTTGTCCCTAATGGCTTTGGCGACTAATCAATCGAACTTGGCCACCATTTTACAAACAGAAAATCGCGTTTAAATTGGTTCATCCGTTTCATACACACAGTAATCACGAACTACGAACTCCACTTCATCGTTAAAGTTTAATTTCAATTTAAAATCATGATAATCTGAACTGCGGCATGGCATTCATTGGCTGATTAACTTGGCCGGTTATGCAGCCATTTATTCACGGTCTGGCGAAATGAGCCAGACTTAACCTTATGGAACCACACGATGCGCTGGATGTGTCAGGATTTTAACGTCTTTATGGACGAATGATTTTTTGGCATTGATACGCTTTTTGGCTTTACTTTGCGGAAATTCATTACAGTAAAATTTTATACAAAAATGTTTTAAAATACATGATTCATTATAATGTATTTTATTTTACATGTACGTCCTCCATATGAATAAATAAACAAAAGATAAAGTTTGTAGCAGTATCGGATACATGATTGCTACCTATTAGCTACATAGGTTCAGTTATCCTGATTGGATATTCATATAAATACACACATAGTTTTACCCATCGATGCGACCTCGAAACGAACTTTAAGATAGATGTTTATAATAAATTCCGTAATAAATCACCGACAGCCTTACATAAAATATTAATAGAATAAGCTATCAGTAGAAGGGTAAAGGATGATTTCCACCAAACGGCTCGCATCGCATCAGATCGGAACCGATTTTACAATCTTTAAACGATATTAAATCGTGTACACAGTATTTAAAGTCTATATTGCCAAGCCGCGTACAGCAGCTTGACCGCGGGCGTCTCGTCCGAAAGTATGCTGCGACGCGCGATCGGCTCCGTTCGCCTGTCGTCGTATCCGATACGTTAGGAATGAAACTATTTGACTAGGTGCAGAAACAGATACGTTCGCAAGCGACGGTACGGAGCCGATCGTATGGGTCGAGATCCCGCCGGACGCGATCGGCTGTCGCCGTATCCGTTCATATCCTTTCCGATACGATGCGACGCGAGCCGTTTGGTGGAAATCATCCTTTACTAAATAGACAAATAATAATACCTCCAAATATCGGGTGTTAGATACTTAATAAATCTAAAAAAAAACCTAGAGTTACATGTTACTAATAATATATCTGTGAACTTATTGGTTACGGAGATGTTGAAGGTCGAAATTCCAACGTTTTTTTTCAAAAAACATATTTTTATTGTAACATCTTAACTTTGCATTACACCCCCATGATGCTTGTAAAGTTGCACGTACTACAAAGCACAATAATTTTTGTGCACACTATGTGAGTGTGTATGTGTGTGTGTGTTGTGTGTCTGTGAGTTTTCACGCCAAAAATAAAAGTCGTTTAGTCGTGTAGTTGACGACTATGTGATAGGCCTTTTGACACCCTGTTTAGTTAATGTAAAGCAACATTCTCCTTTAACCACGAGGTGTTTGATATTATCTTTGGGGGATTTAAATAACTTCAATCTATGCTATATCCACCCCATACCTCATACGGAAATGCTCAAAGTTTACTGTCGTACACAGTTATTAATACGAAATAGTTGTGTAACTAATTTCGAGATAATTAATGATTATTATCTTAGTGACTGTATCTAACATCCCGGCTTTCCCCTTATGCATGTAAATGGATTTATTATTATGACTATCAAAATGCAGCTGCCATATTTATTTTCTGTTTAATATAAACAGAATTACATACACATTTATTTTTTATTATTTTATTTAAAAAAAAACTTTGTACCTTGGAAGCACTGCGACTAGGAATTTCTCCTGTATCGTGGGTGCACAAAAATTTAAACTCACATACACAAACAGACAGACCGGAACTACCTGTAGGCTAAACAAATATTTGTTCCGTGCGGGAGTCGACCCCTGACAAGTAGCGCAGCAGCCAATCGCTCATCCACTGCGCCAACCATCGTTTTCATCATAAACCGCGTATAACGTTTCCACTGCTGGGACGCAGGCCTCCTCTCAATGAAAAGGAGTAGGCCACAAACCATTACGCGGGTCTAGTGATGGTTGATGAATGGCGTGCCTTTGAATTTATGATTATTTCTAGACCGCTTTTCTTTAACTGTTTTGTGAAGAGTGATTACAAAATTAAAATGTATGTGTTACCATCCAAACCCTATTTCAGGACAAACTAGTTTATCCTAGGCCAAACTAGGGCTTATCACAAAAGGATTTCCATAGAGCATCCCGTCTAAATGGGTTAGGTTAGGTTAGAACAGTGAGCAAACACGCGCGAGCTGAGCGAGCGGTGCCGCGGCAGCGCGGCGGTCGGTGAGTGCTACATCCAAGTTGGGCGCAGTGTAATTGCTTTGTTTGGTTTATACTGACTACTGTATACTGACACGATAAACCAGTCAACCGGTTTGGCCTAGGACAAACTAGTTTGGCCTGAAATCGGGTTTGGCCGGTAACATAATTATACAAAGCTAAGTACCTGGCGGAGTTTGAACTCACGACTTGCGGCACTTAGGTCGCGACCATCACCACTAGGCTAACACTGCCTAAGTGCTCACTAACTATATATATTGAGCAATGGACTACCATTGCTCAATATATGTAGTTAGTAGAGAAAATATACTAATATTTTCTCTATATTTCCTTGGGTATAATGGTACTATATTTTTTTCAGTAGCTGTATTTCCTTGAGTAGGTATGACAAGGGCACAACTGTAACAAATATGTACTTGCTGTGAGTGTGACCTCTGACTCCGAGGCAGCTTTACATTGAAGCCCGTCATAACTTAGTTCAGCGCGCTCATTTGTTTTACCCTGGTCTTCCAAGGTCTCACATGCACTTTCGCAGAATGAGATTTTTTAAGTATCATCTTCTGCTAGTCTTTTTTAAAATATTTTGGGGTCGGCTTCCAGTCTAACCGAATGCAGCTGAATATCAGTATTTTACATTGAGCGACCTGCTTGCTGACCACCAAAACCCAGTTACTGGGTAACCCTTTAGTAATATTGACTGTCAAACTTTCGGGTTTCTGTATAATGAAATTAAAAAACTCAAGTTTGCACAATATTAAGCAGATTACTAGAAAAAAATTGTACCTACCTAATGATCCTCATACACTATCTAGGACAATGCTAGTTTCCTGATAAATGGTCTCGCGAGTTCCTCATTTTGCGCAGTATACTCATAACACCTAAGGAAACCCACACATCCACTGATTAAATCCATACATCACATTGTAAGAGATGGGGTGACATAAGCTTGGCACCATACTGTTAGATTTGCATACATTATTAATATATTCAATTAATTAAGTATATTATATTATTCATTACTCGTATATTCAATTGCTGGTATATATTTAGAGGTAATAGTATACGGTACAAATACGTAGTTATTATATTAATAACGGTAATCCACAGTAACACAGTAATTGAAATAAAAAGCTACGAGATCCGTAGCGCGTCACGTAGCGAACGCTACGTCGTAGCACGTAGGTATGATTGCGTCCGCAGTACAAATAAAGATTAGATGCTACCTAAGTTCATTATAAAACGTACTACAATACAATGTTATCATTTTCATAGAAGGACCATATTCTTCTATGAAAACACAGTTATTCTCATAACCTACTATTAAAATTATTATCAGCTTTTTTTAGAGATTTGACCTATTTTTATGTATAATAAGCTGATAATATGTGTTTAAAAATTAACACTAACTAAATACAAACACAGTGTTAACCCAGAATCTGTTTCGTAATGTAGATCTATTATCTCAAAATTAATAGGTACTCTGCACTGTGTGATGATGGGACAGTACTAAATTCTCCACACTTAGGTTGAATTCCATCAATAAAACTAAACGCAATGAGCGTTAGTGTTACCATTCCATAGGAATATAGTTGTATTATTATCACTTGCTTCGGTGAAGGAAAACATCGTGATAAACCCAAACCAGCATGCCTGAGAGATATTTCTCGACGGCATGTCAAGCCAAGACAGAGGCCCATAAAAATCTGACACCACCTTAAATACATGAAAAAAACAGCAATATGACACTTATATACAGCTCTTGAACGCAATTTAGTCATGGTGACTGCGTTCAGTTTGATTGGTAAAAAATATATTCAAATGATAATTTTTTAGTATGAATTATTCTGATTTGTGATTTTTTTTTTTGGTTTTTAATTTTATTGGCATTTTGATATTTGAAACATTTTTATTGTCATTTCTATATGTGATTTTTTTTTTAATTGACATGTTATATTTGTAATCTTTTATTTCAGTTGACATTTTAATTGGCTTTTTCTAATTTGTATTTCAGTAACGACAAATAAATGATTCTGATTCTGATTTTGAAATTTTTCGCCTTATAAAATCAATACTGTAAATCTGCACAACGTTTAATCCTGTCCATCAGCCCTTAATGCTGTCCATCGTCCATCGGAAGCGTTTAATGAGTACCATTAGATAAGTTCACGATTGATAGTGGGTATATTTCGTTAGTCACAGCTCACAGGCAAGTTTTTATCTTCCAATCGTAAATGCTTTTACTCCTACAACTTCTAGGAAACGGTCATTTGTTTTACGGAGACAAGTAGCCACTTATTTCGTTTTGCGTTTAGATTACATTCTGTAGTGGAAAATGTTGCGCTGAATACGAATTTTCGGTTTCTTTGTTTGTAAGTGTGTGGGAATCTGAATGTTTAATAATTTGTTTGCTGTCATAATTGTAGTAACTACAACTTACAACTGGCCTCCAGTTTGTGGGAAGGAATGTGCAGTAATCTACAACCTACAAAATGGGTGTAAAAAGACCCTTAACGAAGCCGTAAGGCACTGGTTTTTCCCGTCATTGCGATTATTTTTTTGTTCTGGACCATACCTGGGAACCTTCTACGGAGATATTATAGGTCAAAGTTCCAACTTCAAAAAGAATACAAGTTTTTACTGTTATAATTCTACTTTAAATACCTCCACGATACCCCCATTATATTCAATGCATCCATCAGCACAATGTTTTGAGTGTTTTAAATTGAGTCTTACCGTAAAACGTAATTTTTCACCCCAAAAAAAAGTCGTTTCCCAGCAATGTTGTTTACTTAGATTAACGTACAGTTTACAGTAGTACTGTTAACACTTTATATAACTACATACAACTAGATATAACTAAGAGTTATCTATACATATACACACTATGCTCAGTTATGTATTCATGTAACAGGCATATAACATTCTGACTCAATACAAATCTGCTGCAAATGTCATGTGAGCTACTCTCAAACAAAGTGTTTGTCCAATGCAATACGCCTCCTACCAATAAACAAACAAATCATTGATGCCTTTGAAAACATGCGTAATTGGTACATTGAGTCCCTGTTTATCATAATACGCAACATCACATGAAACTTTTATCAAAAGCCGGTAAAAATTATACAGCGTTATCAAACACATACATTCGCACATATTCCAATTGGCTTGACCCAAAAAAACATTGCCCTTTCCTTTGTGGCTGTTATTACATTGCAGTCACTTTTCATTCGCCGATGAAAATATGACGGTCTGCAGTGCACCGTAGTTCAACGAAATCATATTTTTAGTTTACATGGACGGTACCTCCATTTTATGTCAGGTGTAAAATTAAAGGATTTATTAGCTTGCGGTACGGAATAGTGCTGAATGCAGGGTATAAAATCGGACAAGTTAAGTATTTTTTAAAGTTTGACAAACTTTTTGAATGGCTGGAGTAAAATCGTTTCCAATCAAAAAGGAGTTGGGACACTTAATAATGTCCACGAGATTCGTAAAGAAAGCTTTTTTTTTCTAGCGGTAAAAATTTCAGATTATAATAACGTCATGGTTTTGGTAGCTTTCCAGAACACAAAAATTTGATTCACACGGCGACACATCAAGCTATGCATTTTGAGCATAACATAGCCTCGATTTGTTTAGATTTCCGATACAATGAGAGACTGGGTTTTGTATAACTTGATTGGTCGTCGTGCGTACTATCGTGATCCGATATGGTTCAATGCAGCTACCTCCCCATGCAAGCGTAAAAACGAAGCATTAAAGCAAAGTAAGCAACAATAATACGAAACGGCATTACTCTTGTCAATAAGATCTTTAAAAGGTAAAACTATGGTTCAATTACAGACTCTGCAGGGCACAGCTAAAACGTTGGTTCAATGCAGCTACCTCCCCATGCTTTTAAGAAAACCCATGTGAATTTCACGTCAAAAACGTTTCTTCCACATTACCTACATAATATCAATTCCAAAGCCAATGGACTGGTTAATACCGGCGGGCGACTGTTTTCACGCGTAGATTAGTGTTAACGCAACGTGACGGTATAGATCGCAAACAATTAGCTGCTCATTACGGCAGTAGCCTAAAGGTAGTGTCAAACACATGTTTGCTCGCCGCAATTACTGATGTGACAGGAATAATTATGTTGACAGATTGAAGTCGGACTGAACGCTAAATGCATATAATTATAAATGCACTAGCACTTCGCCCCGCGACTTCATCCGCAAAAATTGTGATAGCTCGGCTAATATGCGTGATGTATATTTAATTT
Organism: Noctua comes; assembly: GCA_963082995.1. Classification (NCBI taxonomy): domain Eukaryota; kingdom Metazoa; phylum Arthropoda; class Insecta; order Lepidoptera; family Noctuidae; genus Noctua; species Noctua comes. The sequence continues at coordinate 8,706,136 of OY720270.1, forward strand.
ATAGACTATAGCATCCACGAATAATGTAGCTTTCTGCCAGTGAAAATTTTTTTTGAATTGGAATTTACAAACGACGAATTCGCGTTTTATCAGGATCCATATTAGGGAGATCGAAAATTTTACTACTGGTATAAAAATTATCTTATGTCCTAGCCCAAGTTATGGTCACCTGTATGCCAAATATTTGTCAAAACCATAGCCGTTACAATGGGTTCAGTCAGACAGTTAGGTTCGTATTTTCAATATTAGTAGATATGGATGAGTATTGAGAATGCATAACAATATTCCTTTGTTATAACAAATTGTAAAGGTTTTAATACCTTTTCTTTTTTTTAAGATTTATTTGTCACCATATTATTAGGCTTCGTGAACAGTAGATAATACTTTGCATAATAGGCAACTGTCGTAGTAGTATAGTGATAGTCGTCGTAATAGTGACCGCGAAAGGTGTGGCCGACAATTTTCTTTTCTTTTCCGTTGCTAGAGGCGGCCTCTAGCGGCCAAGTTCGAGACGAAGCTTAGCGTGCACTTGGCACAACTTAATTATATTTAATAAAACTTCGATATTTTCTGATCTGCAGTCGACCGACACCGCTCCGTGCATCTTAAGTAAGCAATTACCCGTATTCTTGCTACAAAGTCTGCTTGCGAAAAGAGTTATTAAGGAAAGTTAGTTCGAACCGTACCGCGAACTGCACTATTAAACTATGAACTTATCGCTACAGTCTCTATTTCGATACGGAAGCTTATATTATTACAGTAACTAAGTGATACAACTCACCAACAAGTCAACAACAATAAAACACAGATGTTATAACCGCAGAAACAATTCCATGCATAATGTATATATACATCACTATACATACATATTACCCAGGTGTAGTGGCTCGCAATTCAAACATGACGTGTCCCGGTAGCAATATTTTGACTGTGACATATCTTTACGACTATACAGAACAGTACAGATATATATGTATATGTACATATACATGCCAGCAATAATGTCATTCCACACATTTCAGGTAATAATATACACCGCAGAATCTCATATTTCGTAGTCTACGCCGACACCACATGCTGGGCCAAATGTCAAATAAATATTGTAAAATCTTGGTACTGCTCTCTCATAAACGGGTAATCGTTAGATATAGTATTATATTTTTGTATTATTTTCGTCAAAGTCGCTGTTTTGAGTTCAAAATTCTTGAAATTGGTTTTTGGTGTTGCACGCTGCTTTTCATTTCTATGGACTGTATGCATAGATTCTAGTAAATTAAACTTGATTAGGTTTTTCAAGATAAGACGTGTGTAATGACATTCGTTACAGGTAGCCAGTGGCCCGAAAGTCTGACAACCAGACTTACTAAAAGATTTCGTATTACCCAGTACTGACTGGGTAGTGGCGGTTTTTTTTAATTTCGATGGTTAATACCACTGAAATAGGCCACCATGACCAAATGTGTCAGGAGGACTATAAGTTCTCATACTTTTACCAAAAGATGTATATGCAAAAGCTTTATTGCCACATAATTTAAAAACTACACTTCTACGTACCGCTTTAGCCAAGTTAAACAATTCCAGCTTCATCAGCATATCCGGCGCTCAACTGAGACATGAGACTGAGATATGAGGTCTACATCCAGCAATGCCGTGAACTAAACTGAGTTAAAATGATAACTAGTTATGCCATGTTTCGACCACATCATGCAGGTAGCAATTAATACGTCGCCTCGGGCTTATTTAGGTAATAGTTTGTTTTCGTAGCTATGCAACAGACTGGCCTATTACTATTTGTGTTTGGATAACATAACATAACGCCTGTAATCTCCGAATGGTTAGGCAGAGTTGTACCTGATAGTACACCCACATTCCGCCAGTTATGTTTAAGTCTCATGTAATCCAGACTCCGTGGCTGCTACTGAGATATTTCTGATGGAAAAACCCAATGACACTTTGCCCGACCCGGGAATCGAACCGAGGACTCCTTGCTCAGCAGTCGTGCTTGCGACCACTAGATCAACGAGGCAGGCAGTGTTTGGATAACTGCTCGAATCATCTACATAATGTTATGTCTATTCCCCAAAGTAATATAAAAAACTGTGGAGGGGACATCAAAAGGTCTCATACAAATTAAGGCAAGCCAATTACTATTTACCTGAATAAGATAAGAATTGGTTCAGATTTTTCTGAAAGGGACGTTGAACTTGCTAATATAGGAATAAAACCCAAAATTCCCCAGATAAAACCAGCACTGACAGAATTTTCTATCTACAACTAACATAAATGAAAAGTTAGAAGGCGCTTGTGGCTACACAATAACAGCCGTTCGGGTCGATCTTTCTGTTAAGCCGTGCTTGCCTAGGTTGGTCTGTAGATGGGTGACCACCCATACCGAGTTTCCTCCGTGCCTCGGAAAGCACGTTAAGCCGTTGGTCCCGGGTGTCATTTGTAGATCTTTGACTGTGGTTAGGTAGTCAGTTGACCAAAAAGTATGACAACCAGTCTTACCAAGGGGTATTGTATTACCCAGTACTAACTGGGTAGGTGGGTTGTGGAGGTCAGATAGGCAGTCGCTCTATGTAAAATACTGGTATTCAGCTGCATCCGGTTAGACTGAAAGCCGACCCCAACCTAGTTGGGAATGGCTAGGCAGATGATGAACTAACATAAACGAAAAGTAACCTAGAATTCACAAAAACGCTATACTTAGTTGCTATAATATCTTCTATCAGTATTGTATTAGAGTCATTACTACGATTTCGTCAACCTCAATATGTCTACGTTACACAAAGGCCGACTCAATTAACTCTTATCATTTATGCCAAATGTTGGCTATTACAAGCTTAGGGACAACAAATGGACCTGGAACGCCCTACTTTTCTGTTAACCTTTTCACCGCCACGGACTTCAATAGAAGTTCCAGATTTCCGTGCCACCAGCGCCACGACTTCATCAGAAACTCTTAATTTTTAACTACCTATCAAACATAAAAGTACTGTATTTAAAGCGTGTAAATCTCATTCATCGATATGACGATACCCTCATCACTTCTGTTTACTGTATACTTCGTTATACAATTATAGTTTGGCGCTGGCGAGGCATCACGTTCTGTGTACGTTGGCGGTGAAAAGGTTAAAGACCTCATCATTTTCCTACCCATGTTACTTGAGATCGGCATATAAATTTTTCATTAAAAAAAAAAAAAACAGCTGATGTTCCATACATTTTGACCGTGTAGGTATTATAGTTTTGTAGTTTTTTTTTAATAACCGCCGAAAACATTTCATGGGGGAGTTTAGAATGATGGACTGAATACGTGGTCACCGTTTTAGCGTCGGTGTCCCTTCCACCCTGTATACAGGGTGTAAACAGACCCTTCGCATAGCCGTCGACCAAGCATTCTGTACATCAAACTAAGTAACTTTACGCAAACATTATTGCTGGGAATCGACTTTTTTTTTTTGGGGTGAAAATCACATTTTAAGGTAGGACTCGATGGAAAGCACTCAAAGCGTTGTGCTGATGGATGGATTGAACAGTACGGGGGTCGTGGAGGTGTGTAAAGTAAAATCTTACATTAAAACATGTATTTTAAAAAAATCTTGTGAAAAAGTTGGAACTTTGACCCCCAATATCTCCGTAACTAGAAGGTTCCCAGGTATGGTGTAGAACAAAAAAATTATCGCAAAGACGGGGAGAACAAGTGCCTTACGTTTATGTTAAGGGTCTATTTACACCCTTTATATTTTTATTAACATTTTATCAATGATGACTGAACAGGCATTTGATTTTGAAACATTTTAACTGAATTTTAAAATTTAAAATTAGAAAAATCGGTAGTGTCTATCTCGAAATTGTATAACAAACATGTTGTCCCATGTTACTTGGGGCCGGCGCAACACGTTTTTTTGTTCCATTCTCCTCTGTCAACCGTCACGCTATCATTAACTCCTTAACCTTTCATATCATTCCTCACACAATCCATCCATCGTTTCTTTGGTCTACCTCTTCCTCTCAATCAACAAAAAAGACCCAATAACTGTTAATTATAAATTGTTCTCCGCTATAAATGTAAAGCTCCTGCCAGTAACTTCGTCACCTCCGCTCGCTTCCTTTGTTTGTCCAGTACTAAATATAAGCGGCTTTCAAGGAACTGTTCACGGGCTATCTATGCAAATCACATCAAGTACTTGAACTGAAACAAAATAAACACCAAGTATAATACGAGCGAGTAAAGTTAAACGGTCCTACAATTATAACAGAGAACGTCGTCTTTGTAAATAGAACGTCACCTCACCAGTCGTTTCGTGTATTTGAAATTTTGAGCTGCATTTGAACACGAATGCTTTTGTCCGTGAACCGGAATGGGGAACAAAGAACGACACACGGCTTCAGCGGCTGAAGTGACGTTCAATAAAGTTCCTTTAATTTTGAAAGGCGCGAATAACTGTATCGTACAATAAAATTATGTGGAAGTTATAATAAGAAGGAAGTATATTGGTGTAGTAAGCATATTATAATGTATCACTACATAGTATAAAACAAAGTCGCTTCCCTCTATCTGTCCCTATGTATGCTTAGATCTTAGAAACCACGCAACGGATTTTGATGCAGTTTTCAGTAATAGATAGAGTGATTCAAGAGGAAGGTTTCAGTGGTGAAGGTTCCATACAACCCGATTCCTACCGGCTTCCCTTTGAAAAATGGCACAGTCAGTATTCTATAGCCAATAATATTCCATACAGTAAAGATATGTATTCCGGCTTACCTCTTACAAAAATTGACCCTTCGCTACTGGAAGGTTTATATATATATATATATATATATATATACTGCACCCGTGCGAAGCCGGGGCGGGTCGCTTATTTCTAATAAATGTTGAAATCTAATCATAGATTTTTATAACTCTTACACAATAAAATGTCAAGTAGATAAGAGTGTGAACGTCACTTCAAATAAAAATGAACTCGACACAGAATCGATGTGCGCCTGAAGTTCCCTTCCCGCAAAACACAAACTTGATCAGTTATGTATAACATGGAGTTAGTTGGCTGCAGTAACAATAAAAATAAAGGAAACGTAAAAGGAAAGATTCTAACGATACTTTTCTGAAGAAAAGAGTCGCAATCAGCTGTTAGATAAAGTTCGAGTTGGCGGAGCGCGCAATCTAGAATTGGCGAACAGTTTTAAAACTGTATCCACGTGTTTTACTTCGAAAGGAGGAACTTTTTAAAAATATTCAAGTAGGTATGTATTAAGCAAATAAGTATTATAAACTTGGAGATTTAAGTCCCGGTCTCCCAAAGTTTTATACTTCTTATACTATTTGGATGCGGAAATTTTCTTAAGGAACTCCGCGGTCCAGTTATTTTTGCGTATACAACTTACAACTTTGTTCTGAAAGAAAACATGAGATGCATATTGTGTTCTTTTTTATATCTTGTTTGTAAAGATTGATAAATTTTTAATAATGCAAACTATTGAACAGTGTTTGATCTATGTATTTCTAAACCGAAAATGGTTGAAACCTTACCTATTCAATATTAAATCAACTAATTCTAGCATAACTGACATTTAACAATTGTATCAACCCACAAGCACATTTAAATTTAATTAACCAATCAATTTCCGAAAATGCTCCTAAATTATGCATACGTAATGGAAGGCAAAATTTAATTCACATGTACCAGACATAGTGTCCGATTTAATCCCGATGTGAATTCGGTTCGAGTCACAGCGGTCGAGACCGACAGTGCTTACTCTGAAGTTTGTAACTTTGCCCGCTCGCCCCATTCACCCCCTTATGCCCTAAGGATACGTCCAGCTAATATGTGGCTGAATTTTGGGGATTCCAATTTAGCCCTATTTATGCAACACCTTGGCTTCGGGCGGGGTTTGTGTGTGCAGTGCAGATTCTATTGATTGTTTGTTGTTTTGGTCAATATATTTGAATGAGGGGTGCAGAGGTGTGATAAGTAAGGTGAAGTTTGATGTCTGAGATGACGTCACGTTTTAGGATTTTAAACGCACAAGGGTTTTATAATTTAATCGATCTCTAGAAACATTTTGTATACGAACGACACTTGTAATCAGTTTAACAGACTGTTTCGTGGTTGGATTTTTACTTCGTTTTGTTGGTTGTTGTACAGATTCTATGAATTTGTCAACTCAAATAAATTGAATTTTTGACGCGTGTCAGAAAACCCACTATCATTTCTGCGTATACTATACACTGGTACACACTACACATGCTACTAAAATATTTGCATACAGGCCAAACAAACATTTGAAACGTTGACGCAGGTAAAGCATCACGGTTTTAGCAAACAGAGTTTGTTACACAATTTCGAGATAGGCACTACCGATTTTCTAAACAAATTCAGTAAACATTTTTCAGAATCAAATGCCTGTTCAGTCATTGATAAAATGTTAATACAAATACGAGTATATACAGGGTGGATGGGTCACCGACGCTAAAACGGTTACCACGTATTTAGTACATCATGTTAATTTAGGAACAGTTACATGACTGTTCCAAAATCACCCTAGGTTGATAAAATTTTCTTTATTCCTAAAGCATGTAATACTCACATATAAATTTCTCATCAGTTTTTAAAAAAGGAACAGCTGTTCCCTAAAAAACCACCTTGTACAATTCAAAGAAATGTCAACATTTTTTCCTTTCTCTTTCTAAATACCTCGTGCTATGGGCAGGGTTTACTTATTTTTTTATCTGTAAACCAAAAACTCGTTGCTATCCCTAATTTACTCCAAAACTCAGATGCCAGGGGTTGCCAATCAACGGAATGTTTTGTTTCAGGCATTCAGTCTTCATTAGACCGTAACTGTCTCGATTTTTCTGTTTTGTGGCTTAATTAACAACTTCTGCCTTACTGCGCCAGGGAAGGCAAGAAAAATGTTTTCCGTTCCAAAAACGATTTACGGTTTTTTCTTAGAAGGTGACGTATTTTTTATAATCTTTGTTAAATTACGTAACTGGAAGTTTTCGTATCTACATAAATGAAACGTCTCAATTACCGTAATCTCAAAAAATTGTATGATTTTTTTAGTATCTTTTTGAGCGAAATGCAAATCTTTTATTTTGTACAATAGAATCCTTAAAACCATTTTCTAGCCTAATTAACCATTTAAACAGATCTACAATACTATATTCCCGCCCAAACAGCTGTCACTCAAGTGGTATGGGGTTCGCGTCGCCGCAGTGCAATCGCGCGCATGTTGCAATCACGGCGCGCATTGTTGCCGCTCCGTGCAGCGCTTATTGTGCGATGTTGCACCTGAGCCACCGTCCCTCTTGTTTGGAAGTGGAGCACACAGCGCGAGCGTCTTTTCACTGCAATTGTATTACGGTCCATTGTCCCGTTTCATTTATTCATAGCTATTCACGGAGGACAGCTTTCCCTTTCTAGATTACAGCCGAATATGTGTTGTGTTGAGGATTTTCATACGTTAGCGAGTGTTTTCTGGTTTTATGTATTGTTGATTTAAATGGAAAGTGTTTCACTCCTACTTATATTTTTACTTTTCAAAGTTATATTCTATTCGTAAATAACATTTGCCGTGGATTTAAGGGACTTTCACAGGAAAAACAAATAGTGGTCATTATTTTTAGAACCAACAAACCAATCTGAATGTCTGAAACAGGAAAGAAGTTTTTATAAATAATTGGAGTAAATATAAAATTGGTCCACTTATTGTAACTCAATAATTCGAATCAATTTCATTGTTTACCTAACAGTTTATTTACCTTGTCGGTTTCCACAAATAACTGCTCAAACTGGAACTGTTTCAAAAACATTATTTTATTTTTTGATCACGACTCATAGCATAGGTTTCCGTCAATCTTTTTTTGAAAAAATTCACGAATTTTTTCAGACTTTATTCTTCATTCTGGTAGATTAAAGCCTATTCCTTTTCTTAGAGAGGAGGCCTGTGGCCAAGCAGAGCAAACCTTCAAGGGTGATTATGCTATGCTTATTAAGATTTTATCTGTAACACGTTCAATAAAATTAAAATTTTACAATCAAAGACTTCATGTCGTCACTTTTGACCCCTCCCGCTCTGGGTGGAGCGGAAGGGAGTGTCAGACTTCTACTGACTAAAACCCATCCATGTTCCTTCTTTGCCTTTTGTGTTCCAGGGCCGCGGTATCTCTTTTGACCACTAAGGCCAACTCAAGCTTCTAAACTCATGAATTGTTGATGAAAACAGGTAACTTTCATGAAGAACCCAACCTTAAATGAAAGCTTTCGTAACGATGTGTGTACTATTAAGTATTTATTTCAACGTCGTCAATTTGTTAACACGAAAAGTGTTTAGTGATACATTCATTTCATAAGGGTCGCCATGACAAGATTGTAAAAGCTGTAATTAATTAGGAACTTCGACACAATTTTGTTAATTGCTGTCTACCGTTCACCCTTAGTTTTTTTGCTAGACGTGTATAATTGTAAGGTTTTAATAAAATATGAGCACATATTAAACCACCTGATAAAATATGTTTCGTGAAATTGCTTCTAATCTAGCCGCGCGTTAGTTGACAACATCATAATATGTATTATTAATGCGAAAGTTTGGATGGATGTTTGTTACTCAATCACGCTAGAACGACTGAACGGATCTGAATAAAATTTGGCACAGAGATAGATTATAGTCTGGAATATCACATATACTTTTCTTTTTTTTCAATTCCACTTGAACCAAATCGCGAGCAACAGCTTTTAAATTACACATTTTAAATTAAATTAAAAATTGATATAAATATCATAAGCATCGTTTTGGAATTACATAATGAAGCTGTATCTTTTCTAACATACCAAAACTTCACAATTTTCCAAATGTATGAAAAACGAAAAAGTAGGTAATCGTCTATTCTTTGACATACTCGTAACTATGGTAAAGTAAACCAAGACATTTTTCACGACACCGCTTGATGGCTGAGTTTGTGCACCTACCTATCCGAAGTAACCATAACTGCCAAGTACCTCCTACGGAACAGTGGGAGTAATTTTCAGTTTTAAAGCCAAAGTATAGTGGAAGATTGAAGGCATGTGAGCTGCCAGAGCGGGAATAAGCCGTTCTTCTAAATTGAGCTTAACAACTTAAAACCCAGTCAGATGTATTCTCCATTTTCCAGATGTATTGTCCATTAACTGCGAGCATGGTCAGCCAGTGCTACCGTGTGCTTTGTGAAAAGTTACCTTGAAAGAAGTAGGTACTTCTTGTTCTCAAGCATTATTTTGAACTTAAAATATACTCTCCCGAAATAGCGTTTAAATCGAAGTATTCACAAAACAGTGCTTACCTAAAGGTCAAGTAGGTCCTGCAAACGTAAATCTTACATAATTAGAATGTTAATATCAAAGGCTGTTGACTTTAACAAATAAAAACTTTGACTTTGACTTCAAAACACATTTATTTTCACAAAAAATACTTAATGTTAACCTTACAAGACACGTCGTTCAGAGGAGCTCGTGGCTAAATAATAAAAGCCGCTCGGATCAATCTCCATGTTAAGTCACGCTTGCCTAGGTTGATCAGTGGATGAGTGACCACCCATTACATACCGAGATGCCTCTGTGCCTCGGAAAGCACGTTAAGCCGTTGGTCCCGGCTGCCCTTTGTAGATCTTTGATAGTCGTTACAGGAAGTCAGTGACCCGGAAGTGTGACAACCAGTCTTACCAAGAGGTATCGTATTAGCCAGTACTAACTGGGTTGTGGAGGTCAGATAGGCAGTTGCTCTATGTAAAATACTGATATTCAACTGCATCTGATTAGACTGAAAGCCGACCCCAACATAGTTGGGAAAAGGCCTTTATGAGGGAAAAAGAAATCTACCTAACCTTTTCCCAACTATGGGAAAAGGCTAGAATAAGTGCGCACGCATTCATTATTTTTACGTATTTATTCACCCCTGCTCTCAAATCAATGACAAAAAACATCACGAGGACAATGGCATGTCCTAAAACCGAAAAAGTCGAAGACATGGTAACATTCACTTACACACAGCGTAGATCTGTGTCCCAGCAGTGGGAACATTATTGGCTACTTATGTAAGAGAGCCATAGAATTTAGTTCTGAAATAAGGTTAATTGACTGAGTAGACACTCGTATAATCTAAAAGTACCTGGGCGACCGAGCTCTGCTCGAGTGAAAATAGTGAAAACGTATTTTCCCAGATATAAGAACTAGCTAGATCGATTTTTCGCCCCTTAAACACAACTTTCATCAAAATTGTTACAGCCGTTTTCGAGAACATGATTACAAATATATGTATGGATTAGGTATATTTGTAATCATGGTGGTAGGTATGTCTGATGAGATGACGAGTAATAGAGAAGTAAGGAAAAATTGGGATCCCCAAATGAATTGGGATAATGTCTAGAGAATGATGATGATACAAATAGGGATCATTTAATATTTTAGGATATTATACAACATTAATTTTGCGGGCGCGCCACGTTGTAACCACGTTTTTGTGCGGACAACCAGGTAACAGAACAAGCTTATAACTTTGTGATTTTTCATGATACAGTTTTGAAATTTTGTACATAAATTCTTTACATAAAAATACTAGATACGTGTTTCAGGTATCGCATATTCTAAAAATAATGTTGTATAAAGCAAAAAGTAATTTATCAAATACAAACTCAACTAGCAAACTAAACTCACAATGCCTTTGCCTATTTTTTGCGTGTCCGTAAAACGTCAGATATGTGTAAATGCAAGTGTTCCATCCCGAATGTGTGGCTGGGGCATCTGCCCATCTATCACTCAGATATTGCGAATGCCTGACATATCTGACGTGCCGTTTTGGTTTTTAGGATTCTGCCGTCGGAACCCAAATCCTGTTAACGAAGTTCTTTTATCTGTCTGTGTGTTTGTTTGTTTTAAAGAAAAATTTCATAGTGTAGTACAATTTACCTGTAATGTTTCCAATGCTAGAACACAAGCTTTCGTACTGTTCTCCTGCACGCGCAGCATGACTATCGTAGAAACGGGTTTTGGCGACGGAAGAATCGATAAATGATTTCTTTTGTCATTTTGTCGATTCTTCCGCCAACAAAATCCGTTTCTACGGTGGTCATGCTACGCGTGCTGGTGGAATCAGGCTTCTACCGGACTGGGCGTCCATCAAGATTGGTAGATGTCAAATATCTTCGATTTCATATTTGTAGGACGAGCCTCTTTTTTCACCGTATTGAGAGCAGTAAATTAAAACTGCTCTCAATACGTGTTTTTGTAGTTCAGAACACACTGTGTCATCACTGGTCTAAAACACTAGTAGAATCATCATCTGCCTCGCCTTTTCCCAACTTTGTTGGGACCGGCTTCCAGGTCTAACCAGATACAGCTGAATATCAGTATTTTACATGGGGCGACTGCCTATCTGACCTCCACAACAGCAGTTCGTACTGGATAATACGATACCACAGGCACGGAGGAAACTCGGTATTTAATGGGCGGTCACCCATCCACGAACCAACCTAGGCAAGCGCGGCTTAACCTTAAGAAACACTAGTAGAATACAGGGTGTAAACAGACCCTTCGCATAGCCGTCAACCAAGCATTCTGTACATCATACTAAGTAACTTTACGCAAAAAATATTGCTGAGAAACAACTTTTTTTTTGGGGTGAAAAATCACGTTTTACGGTAGGAGTCGATGGAAAGCACTCAAAGCATTGTGCTGATGGATGGATTGAATAGTACGGGGGTCGTGGAGGTGTGTAAAGTAAAAATCTTACATTAAAAACATGTATTTAAAAAAAACTTGTGAAAAAGTTGGACCTTTGACCCCCAATATCTCCGTAACTAGAAGGTTACCAGGTATGGTCTAGAAAAAAAAAAATATCGCAAAGACGGGGAGAACAAGTGCTTTTCGACTATGTTAGGTTCTATTTACACCCTTTATAAAAAGAAGTAATGTTACATAATTTTCTTTTTGAATGCTAAGAGTCCATTGATCTTCATAGGCCAGTTACTAGATAACATCATACTCCTTGGTAACACTGGTTACCACGGTAGCAATAGATACTATTCTTGTACGCCATTCAGCTCCCTTTTTTGGTGACATTGGTAGTCTACAAAAGAATTACACGTGTCCTTTACATATATACTGGATCACACAAAGCTGGAATTGAAAATACACGTTCATTGCTAGCAGAATGTTCGAATATGTTTTTGTTCTAATCAACGTCATGGCATTCTATGCCTTTGATACAGCGTGTATTATACAGACTTGTATCAAATCTCTGCTCATTCTAAAAATATTATATAATTGTTAGGTACAGTAAAATATTTAAGCCCCATGGTCGCAAGCACGACTGCTGAGCGTGAGGTTCTGGGTTCGATTCCTAGGTCGGACAAAGTGTTATCGAGTTTTTCCATAAGGAATTTCTCAGTAGCAGCCACGGAGTCCTGGATTTGTGCCCGATTGATGGCAAAAGGCTCCCCCCCCCATGGGACTTTAAACCTTAACTGGCCAAATAACGGATTTAATACGAGGTGTACTAATTCCGTGTGGTGTCGGACGTAAAAGAATAGCACCATCCCATATCTTCCCGTGGGTGTCGTAAGAGGCGACTAAGGGACTTACCAGAGAATGGGCAGCAGCGTTCTCTGCGGTTTCTAACAACCGTACTGCGATCGCCAACCCGCCTGCCAAGCGTGGCGATTATGGCAAAACCTCCCCAATGATGAGCGCAACAAAGAAATGGCCCCTAGTACCCGGCAGCCCGTCTACCCTCGACTATGGTAGCGGTCGAGGTTACGGCGTGGCAAGGGGTGCGAAGAATCTCCGGACGGGATCAGGCTGCCTATACCGACGACTTGACCTGGCAACATACAACACGCGTACACTCCGGACCGACGAGAAGATAACGGAACTCGAAGAGGAATTGAGCAGGCTGCGATGGAGTATTGTGGGATTATCTGAAGTCCGAAGAGAGGGGGAGGATACGATAATCCTGAAATCCGGCAACCTGCTCTATTTCCGAGAGGGTGACCGGCAGTCTCAGGGTGGTGTTGGGTTTATCGTCCACAAGTCCCTCGTGAATAACGTGGTGAAGATCGAGAGTGTGTCGACCAGGGTGGCGTACCTTATACTCAGAATATCCTCAAGATATTCGCTGAAGGTCATACAGGTGTACGTCCCGACCTCGGCACACCCCGACGACGAAGTGGAGACCATGTATGAGGATATTTCTAAAGCCCTGCATGGTTTCAAAACTCACTTCACCGTTGTCATGGGGGACTTCAACGCGAAACTGGGCAAACGAGACGGGGATGAGCTGCAGGTGGGGCAATTTGGGGTTGGACGTCGGAACCACCGGGGTCACCAACTGGCTAGTTTTATGGAGAAGGAGGGCCTCTATATGATGAACTCCTTCTTCAGAAAGCGTGAGCACAGGAAGTGGACCTGGCAGAGTCCCGATGGTGCAACTAAAAATGAGATTGACTTCATCATGTCAACCAAGAAGCAAATGTTCAATGATGTCTCTGTGATCAATTCGGTGAAAACCGGGAGCGATCACCGCATGGTAAGAGGCACATTGAACATCAATATAAAGCTTGAAAGGTCTCGACTGATGAAGTCTACGCTCCGTCCAGCACAAATCCAGATCCAAAACCCCGAGAGCTTTCAGCTTGAACTCCAGAATCGTTTCGAGTGCCTAGGAAGCTCAGTGGACGAATGCAACGATGGGTTCGTAGAAACTGTCCATACGACTGGGTCTAAGTTCTTCAAGACACGCCGTGCACAGAAGAACAAAAGACTCTCTGATCATACTCTCGAGCTCATGAAGGAGCGGCGCGAGATGATCCTGCAGTCTTCAGACGAGGCGTGGAAATACCGGCAGCTCAATAGACGGATCTCTAAATCCTTGAAACGCGACCTCCGCCGCTTTAATACCGAGCGTATTAAAGACGCTATTGAGCGGAATAAAGGCTCCAAGGTATTTTCAAGAGATCTGGCTATTGGGCAGAGCCAGCTCACGAAACTGAAGACCGATGATGGCAGGATCGTATCCGCCAAACCGGAGCTGCTGAGGGAGATCGAGAGTTTTTATGGGCAGTTGTACACTTCAACTAGCAAACCCGTTGCAAATCTAGCTAACGACCCAAGAGCTAGACTGACCCGACACTATACCGAAGACATTCCGGATGTCAGCCTGTACGAGATTAGGATGGCTCTAAAACAGCTTAAAAACAACAAGGCGCCGGGTGATGACGGAATTACGGCCGAACTCCTGAAGGCAGGTGGAAAACCGATACTTAAGGCCCTTCAGAAGCTGTTTAATTCCGTCATACTCGAGGGGAAAACGCCGCAGGCATGGTGCAGGGGTGTGGTGGTACTCTTCTTCAAAAAGGGTGACAATGCCCGGCTGAAGAACTATAGGCCCATCTCACTTCTAAGCCATGTCTACAAGCTGTTTTCAAGGGTCATCACGAATCGTCTCGCGCGCAGGATTGACGATTTTCAGCCTCCCGAACAAGCCGGATTCCGAAAAGGCTTTAGCACCGTAGACCACATACATACGCTGCGCCAGGTTATACAGAAGACCGAAGAGTATAACCTGCCTCTCTGCTTGGCGTTTGTGGACTACGAGAAAGCCTTCGATTCGATCGAGACTTGGGCTGTACTGCAGTCTCTCCAACGGTGCCAAATCGACTATCGGTACATCGAGGTGCTGAAGAGTTTGTACAAAAACGCCACCATGTCAGTCCGACTTCAGGACCAGACCTCGGAACCTATCCTTCTGCAGCGAGGTGTGAGACAGGGAGACGTCATATCTCCGAAACTGTTCACCGCTGCACTGGAGGATGTCTTCAAGGTTCTGGACTGGAGAGGGCTAGGCATCAACGTCAATGGCGAGTATATCTCTCACCTTCGGTTTGCCGACGATATAGTGGTCATGGCTGAGACCATGGAGGACCTCAGTACAATGCTCGATGACCTCAGTAGAGCTTCCGAAAGAGTGGGTCTTAAAATGAACATGGACAAAACCAAAGTCATGTTGAATGCCCATGTAACACCCACTCCTATCAAGATCGGAGACTCTACACTCGAAGTTGTAGACGATTATGTCTACCTGGGACAAACGGTCCAGTTAGGTAGGTCTAACTTCGAGAAAGAGGTCAATCGTCGAATCCGACTCGGCTGGGCAGCGTTCGGGAAGCTGCGTGGTATCTTCTCGTCCAACTTACCGCAGTGTCTCAAGACGAAAGTGTGTGTTGCCAGTGATTACATACGGGACCGAAACGTGGTCGCTCACAATGGGCCTCATCAGAAGGCTGAAAGTCACCCAAAGGGCAATGGAGAGGGCTATGCTCGGAGTTTCCTTGCGTGATCAAATCAGAAATGAGGAGATCCGCAAGAGAACCAAGGTTACCGACGTAGCCCGAAGAATAGCCAAACTTAAGTGGCAGTGGGCAGGGCACATTGCTCGCAGAACGGATGGCCGATGGGGCCGAAAAGTTCTGGAGTGGCGACCGCGAACCGGAAGACGCTGCGTTGGAAGGCCTCCCACTAGGTGGACCGATGACCTTGTAAAGGTTGCAGGGATCCGCTGGATGCGAGACGCACGGGACCGGTCAATGTGGCGACACTTGGGGGAGGCCTATGTCCAGCAGTGGACGTCTTTCGGCTGAAATGATGATGAATGATGATGTACTAATTCCGTTATTTCGCCAGTTAAGTTTCTCCCTAACGTTCGGGGGTTATAAAAAATATAGGGGAAATATGCATGCGTGTGAATGTGTGTGTCTATATATGTGTGTGTGTGTCTCATTGGCGTGAAACACTAAATTGTACTGGGCAGATCTATATCCAAGGATCCCTATAAATACCTAGTTTCTTTTCTAAGAGTATTTTTTGCTAATGGAACCGCTTCGGTGTCTGTCAGTTTGTTTGTCAATTACAGGATTTTTTATGTTCTTATAGCTGACGTTAGAACCGATATATAGATATATTGACAAGTATTTCTATTTAAGTAGAGATATTAAAATAGTTCGTGAGATATATGTGTCGGATATGACAGGATTTATTCCGTTAGGCTCGTATATCATCAGCAAATTCTCGACAGCTACAAAAATTCCACGACAATGCTTTTTGCAATTCTTGCTTGACCGAGTCTTACTTGAAGTGCGAAATTGACATAGCATTTATCTACATGTTTAAGACCTTTATGTATTTTGTTCTTATCTTAAAATAACAGAGAAAAAAAAATATTTGAAAAAAAAAAAAAAAAATTAGGTAAATTAGATTTATAACATAATAACTAGTTATTTCGCTACTTAAAAAAAAAATCTTAGATTAAATATTGTTTACAAACCTGTTGTCCAAATAGTTATTATTAGAATGCATATCGCCTGTGATACAGGTTTATCCTAGTACAGGAATCGAACTTTGTTATACCTACATTATTTCTAAGATTTATGATGTATTAAAAAAATTATTAAAATTTACTTGTTTCCTTTATTTATTTCTATACAAATCAATTATATTTTTAAATATTCGTTACAAAAAACAATATAAAAAAAAAATATATTATTTATTTATTTTATTTTTATTTATCATGTGGGCAGAAGATGGATTTCGTGCGTGCTATGAAAACACACTGGGTGCGATACACTGTTTCTAGCAAAATTAACGAATTACTTGAGATTACAACTTAACACAATAAAACGGGGCACAATGAATCGGATACAGTTCCAAGAAAAATGTATTAAATCTATGGGAATGCGTTCTAATTATCAGGAAATTTTCGCTGTACTACTATTTATTACTATTTTGGTTCCGATACTGATAAACCGAATTCAAGTGACTGAATTGGAGTGGTAGGCAACTGCAGCGTTGGGTCGCTTTAGCTTTACTTTATTTAAAAAGAAAAGCCCACTCACTGGCTGGCAATAACGAGCAAAAAAATGAAGTGCTATCGTTTACAGTTAAACCGGTTTATCATCATATCGGGGGAAACTGGGGAAACTTGAGTTACTTTTTATTTTATTTATTAGGGATAACAAATAATAAAACATTATAAATGGTTAACAAAGAATTGAATGAGACTACATCAGTGTGCAACTAAGCTTAACTACTTTGTCATTATTAATCTGTCTTAATAAAGCTATGTTCTATCATAGATATTTTACCAATATCACGCCTGTTATCCTCGAAGGGTTAGCAGAGGCGTGCCTACAGTATAACCATATTTTATCATTGAAAATTAATCCGAACACGAAACCAACACGGTATAATATTTTTGCACCATTTTTACCGAGCATAAAAATCCACTAAATTACTTTCCAGTTCACATCCACAAAAACTAAATAAAATGAAATATAGTCCTGATGTATCAGGGTGATATTTAGCGTCCATTTTTTCCAGGCTGCTGGTCACTCACAAACTAATTCAGGGCGTAAACAGACTGTATGATACGGGTACAAAGCTGCGGTCATTCGGGACTTGGGGACGACTGTCATCAATCATGCTGATATTGCGTGACGCATCAACTTGCGAGGACGAACGGACGGACGGACTGACGACATTTCTCTTTACGTGTTTATCGGGATTTAGACCGTTTTGTTATAGTGGGGCTAATGAGGCGGTTTTTAGTTTTGATGGGTGGGTATAGCTTTATTTTGTGGGGATTTTAGCAGACATTGAACTGGTTTGTGTTGTGAATCAACTTGAGTTGGTCAACATTTTTGGATGAATTAACTTAACTTTTACATACTTGCAAGTGGTTGGGCAAAATACGAATGTCTTTGTTTAGAAAGAGACTTGTTTTTGTCTGCAAATAGCAAGAAAGTAATAAAAATAAATCTTATGACAGTTATTTACAACGTAATATGAAAGGAACGCTCGGTAAATCTAGAACATAATTTTTGATTAGCAAACATGTACCTACAATTCATTCATTCAGAAGCAAATTTTGAATCGCTCTCGTAAAACCAAGACTCTTGAACCCCAAATCCACGAATGAGGGGGCGGAAATTCGGCATTTTAACACGGTGACATTTACCACCTGGCCACGAGCTACGCGCTCAAGCGATAAACGTCTTGCGACAGCTATTACGTAAACAAATTGCTTAGTGCATGCCGCGAGTCACCGTGTCACTACTTGCGGAGAGACAGTACTCACGCGGGTCGGTTGATGCAAGTAGTATCGGAAGTCCCATCGCCTGAGGTCATGGACACGGCATTGGAGTAAGCAATTAAACATCTAGCACCCAACTTCTACATCAGAAAGTCAGTAAAAGAAATGTAAACACAAATTCTTGCTTGCAAAGCTCGTATCGAGTCGCAAATAATAAATATTTGCACAATCCAAGTACTGGCCGACAGCACACGACGTCGAATACATACTGCATTTGAAACTTGAAACGCATTCGAGAAGTGTAATATTTAAGCTTGGTATCGATACATATATTTTTGTAAGCGGCCACGCTTACCATTTCATCTTTTCTGAAACATGTTCAAAGAATTTAAAGAATCACATGTTACCTCAAATAATAGTTTCATGAAAATGATTTTAAAAAAATAGCGATAGATCCAACTTATTACTAATAATAACACATTCGCCAATATTTATTTATGGTAGGTAATTCCTTGATAAAAAATTATGAACTTATACATAAACTTTGATCTCTTATTAACACCCTCTTTATTTGTAAAAATTGTTCCTTGGCGCTCACCATAGTTACAAAAGGTACTCTTATGCAGGAAGATGGTGATCTAATATTTCATACTTCAAGACTCAGCGTTTAGGGCTGTGTGTGGGTGCAGAGATGAAGTTGAAGTGTTTTGTCAATCAGCACATTCAATCTGTTCACGGCCCATTGTTTCTGTACACCAACATCGTCTGCCTAGCCTTTTCTCAACTATGTTGGGTTCGGCTTCCAGTCCAACCGGATGCAGCTTAATACCAGTATTTTACATGGAGCGCCTATCTGGGAAATTCGACGATCCTTGGAAAGACTGGTTGTCAGACTTTCGGGCCACTGACTACCTGTTACGACAGTCAAAGATCTATAAGTGACAGCCGGGTCCAACGGTTTAACGTGCTTTTCGGTATGCAATGGGTGGTCACCCATTTACGGACCAACCTAGGCATGCGCGTGTTAACCAAAAGATTAACCCGAGCGGCTGTTATTATTTAGCCACGAGCTCCTCCGATACACCAACGCACCAGCTATTTGTGAACTTCATTCGCTATTTGTGGAATACTCTCAACAAAAACAACTGATCTGTAGTACAAAGACTGCATGTAAATAGATTTGACCAGTTGAGGTTTACCGATGCCTAAACATTGGGGTGGGAGGTAGATCTAAATTACGGAAATGTCAAACGTTTTGGTCAAAGCGTGGTGCGCCCACGCTCCAACACGAGTCCTGTCTTGAAATAGATACGAATTGATCAATCGGTCACTGATAGAGTATCTTACTAACAAATATAAATAGTCTCATCCTATCATTATTGTAGTGTATGTGTAAACCAACGGACAAAACCGATTTTCTCATCTATACTTCTGTACTAATAATATAAAGAGGTAATTGTAAATTTGTATGGGTAATCTCCGGATCTAATGATACAATTCTAAAAAGTCTTTCACTGATGGGAAGATAAATTATTCGTGGGTGCTATATACGCTATAAATAATATTTATATCATGCATAGCGGACGAAGTCGCGGGCGAAGTGCTAGTTACTACATAAATGTGTAACAAACGAGCGCCTGAGTCACTGATAAGTGCGCCGGTCGGCGCTCGCGCAGAGAGCGTGACCCCTCCCGCTTCCTATCGCAGGCGCTAGTCCGCTGGATGCCCTCTAGCTAGACATACGCTTGTGCTAAATATCGTATGTTTCTCGCGCGCTTGTTTTCCTAAGCATGTCTCTGCTTACCTTCTACTTTTGCTTACGTAACTTTCTATCTGTGCTTCTTCTTGTGTAGACTTTCTCGTTCTGTTCTTCGAACTTTTTATGTGCACGAGTGTGGACTTAAAAGTGAACAAAGCAAGTGAACCCACGGCTTTTATTCATCTCCCGTACGTACCTACTTCAATTGTATCTCATCGGATTTATTACAAAGAGTAATTAATAAGCTGGGTGATGGATGGAAGACATGTCTATTTTACTCATAGGAACTCAAGCGTTGGTACCAGTGGCGAAGGTTCCATACAACTCGATTCCTACCAGCTGCCCTTTGAAAAATGGCACAGTCAGTATTCTATAGCCAATAATATTCTATACAGTAAAGATATGTACTCCGGCTTACTTCTTACAAAAATTGACCCTTCGCTACTGGTAGGTACTATCATCATTCTTCTGCCCTTATCCCAATTTATTTGGGACATGTCTTCTTCTTTCATACTACGTCATAATACGTCACCTCAGCAGTCACCTCCTTTCTAGCCATAGCATCCTTCACACAGTCCATTCATCATTTCTTTGGTCTTTCTCTACTCTTATATCCAAATTCATACTCAAAACTTTCCTCACGACATTTTCCTCATTCCTCCGCATTCCAGAATTCCGCTACATAAAATAATATTCCTCAGAATCCATTTTTAGAAACCAGAAACAGCTTTATCAAATACCTTTATTATTCTACCTGAAAAGAAATACGTTTTACCTAACAAATCACTTAGTCTTGGGTCTATTTGTTCACCTTGATTGAATTACTCGCTACGCCAGTCTTAATATTAATATTGATACATCCAGAAGTCCATTAATACTTGCTTCTTCAAGGACCTTCCGTCATAACAAAAGAAGAAAATATCTAGATGGTAGCTACGGTTTGATACGGATTAAAATAAATGTATGATCCAATTATATTTAGGACTAGCTTTTGCCTACGGCTTCGTTTGGATCATGGTGGCCAATTATGCCACGACAACGCTTTACATATAGACTACAAGCTTTTACTCGCGGCTTTGCTCGCATTAATTTAGAATTTTACAGTCAATTCTGGTTGTACTCTGCTTGTAATAATATAATTCAATCATAATTCGAAAGACACGTGGCGCCATCTATTATCATCAGAACGTCATTGTTGTTTTCCTCGAAAACACTACTTTTTTCGGGCTGAAAGGAACCCTTTGTCAGTTTCTGTACACCTGACAACGTATATGCAAAATTTCAAGATGATCGGTTCAGGTGAAAAAGTAACCAGCAAACAAACAAACTTACTTTCGCATTTTTAATATTAGTT
Organism: Noctua comes; assembly: GCA_963082995.1. Lineage (NCBI taxonomy): Eukaryota > Metazoa > Arthropoda > Insecta > Lepidoptera > Noctuidae > Noctua > Noctua comes. Next base: position 8,727,369 of record OY720270.1, read on the forward strand.
AGGATGAATCTCGGGGATAATGTAACTTCCCATAATTGAAAGAATTTTCTGAATCTGATCAATTGTTCCGAAGATTATCTCTACATCAGTCTAAACTAACAAACTATACCTATAAATGGCAAAGAAGAAAGTGCTGGAGTGGAGACCACGGACGGGAGGGAAGGATGGTGGATGACAACCGACTAGGCGAACAGACGATTGCATAAAAGCTGGATAGCTATGACACAAATCCCGCCAAAAGTGGAGACATTTGGTATAGACCTACACTCAGCATTGGGTGGCCAACGGTTGAAGAAGAAGAAATGGCAAAGAATAAAGATACATTTGAAAAAACATAAGCTTTAAAGTCAAAAAGTTTTATGGGACGCTGAGATATAAAGTACGTCCATCTTATCAGCCAAAGTAGTTATAATTATTGAATCAAATATGCATGGGTCGCGTCATAATTTCGCAATGTCTAAGTCGTATGTGTGAGAAAGCCACAATGAAACTAACAATACATTACACAAGCCGCTTCCTCAACAGGCTTTTAAACCTAAGCGGGTAGATAAGCAATTCATATAGTTTATATTTTCCTCTTCGCCCACTTACGGAGCGTGTAAAGGGAAAATATAAAAGCGTTTAGCACTGACATATTCCACGTATTCAACTAAACAACAGTTTATCGTAAAAATCTGTGTGACATAAGGAAAATGGTCAATTTTATTTATAGGTACGAAGGCAACAGAAAGGTTGGGAAGTGAACAGGGAGGGTCAATATTTGCTTCTCGTCAGGCAAAATTGTGGGTGAGCGCACTTGACACCGGACTAGTGGAATTCAAATAGATACGTGGAAAACTTTGCCTCCTTACATTTTTGTTAACAACTGTATACATTGCCCATATGCTGTTAGGTAGCATTGAAATTAAAGCTTCAAGCGTTGCTGTTTAAAGAAGAAAGTCATGAAAAGGAATTAGAGCTGAAATTTTTCGCAAATGAAATTGTGACGCTTTAGAATATATGTCTCCTAGAACAAAAACAAGTTTTGCTTTAAACTTCTTAGCTTGCTGTTTAAAGAAAAAACGCAAGGAATGAAATTAGAGCAGAATTTTTTTGCAAATAAATGTGTAAAACTTTAGAATGTGTCTCCTAGAACAAAAACAAGTTTTGGCTTTAACTTCTTAGTTTGCTGTTTAAAGAAAGAACTCATGGAGTGAAATTAGAGCAAAATGTTTCACAAATGAATATGTGACAATTTAGAATATGTCTCCTAGAACAAAAACAAGTTTTGCCTTAAACTTCTTAGTTTGCTGTTTAAAGAAAAACTCATGGAGTGAAATTAGAGCAAAATGTTTCACAAATGAATATGTGACACTTTAGAATTGTCTCCTAGAACAAAAACAAGTTTTGCTTTAAACTTCTTAGTTTGCTGTTTAAAGAAAGAACTCATGGAGTGAAATTAGAGCAAAATTTTTCACAAATGAATATGTGACACTTTATAATATGTCTCCTAGAACAAAAACAAGTTTTGCTTTAAACTTCTTAGTTGGAGATCCCTAAATATCTGTTTTCCTTTTACGTGTTAATGGCAGGTAATAGGTACTATTTTAGTTAAATCGGTGCTCAACAGTTTCTAGGCAACCGTTACCATCTTATCTTAAGGTCTTCTGAAGAATAGAAAGTTCTAATACCTACCTGGGAAGTGTCATGAGAACATAAAAGTTCAAGCTTACTTTTATATTCCATTGTCTTCCCCGTGGCTTTCATAAAATTCCTTATAACATGTTTTATTTGAAGAAAAATTAAGTAGATGTTCTAAAAGTATATTCAAACATTTTACGCTTTTAGAAAATGGCTACTTATATTTTACCTTTTCTACTAAAACATAGAAAGCGTGGAACTTTAGTATCTACTAACGTTAGCTTGACTTGGCTTTATACATGATGTAGGATATTTCAAAAAATCTAAACCTTGTGAAAATGTTAGGATAACATCTGCAAAAGTCCGAATGATTGGAAACTGAGATAGATTCTCGTATGATACGAGCTCATATCAAAGCATGCGTCAGTTAAACAGTGTTCAAAGTTATCGTCGTTCTTCTTAATTTACTGAAGATAATCTGGAATTTGGCAATAATTCCGATAAAAGCTCGAAAAAATTATGAAAATGTTTCTTTTTTTTTGTACTGATTGATAATTATAATTAGGTAACTAATTAACATAGGTCTGTACTTAGTCATTTTTAATTCCTAACCGAATAAGATTACAATCTCTGCAATAGCGGTACCGATGTTTAACTTGTACACTGTAAAAATCCTGTGTTTTATCATATTTTTTATTTCCCTGTTCATCCAGACTAATCTCACAGCGGCGAGATAAAGTCATGACAGTTTCTTTTTTTTCCTGAATAAAAAGGGCCTTGCTACTCAAGCATTATTACGGTCAATTCCTCTAAAAAGTACAATAACAATAACACAGCGAATTTCTGTAATAAGCATAGCTACGTTGGGTAAAACCCATGCACTTAATGTGCACTAAGGGAAAGAAAATGTCTCGCATTTTATTTGCTGTGTCTTCGATCTTACTTCTCTTCCTGTTCGCGCAAAGCGAAACACATTGCGACATAAGTGTCGCACACTTGTCGCCATTCCCATTGTGGTTTCAACACTAAGCACAGAAACTAGAGCTTTATCTGAGGATATTAAAGCTTGGACAATAATAAAGCATAAAATGTATAGTAACTTGGACAGTAGTAAGGTTAATAAAAATAGTACATTTTGATATAAATGGGGAAACTTTGTTATTGCATTCGAGGCGGATTAATCACCCGAGCTGCAGGCGAGGGTGTTATGGACCCGAAAACTGCAGTAACAAATCCCCACGCGTATCAAACGACGCGACGTTTTTCAATGCACTTTCAAAGAAATAAAATATTGGAACGGAAAGTATTTTTGTCAGGAATTATTTAAAGGAAACGTATGATTTAATTTGCTTTTTTTCCGCGCTTTGCTTTTGTGAAAGTGAAATACATTGTACGTTGAACCTAATCGTAGTGCGATAAGAACCAGTTTACGAGAAAGTGTATTGAAAAAGAAGTATTGTTGTTAGTCGCTTGGTCACTAATCTCTTTTGTTGATTGTACTGTCCATCAGTCGGGTCAATAACCTCACTCACTTATTCTACTCCAAAAGAAAACTCAGTATAGGTACCTTTACTTTAGGCCTTTTTTAAGTCCAAAGGTATAAAACACAGATAGGCTTTTTAAACGAAACCAAATTCCCTGAAGTGATTTACCATTTATTATTAAAGACATTAAAAGTACTAAGCGTAAAAAAAATGTCTGTTCCGTTCGCTTCGTCTTCCATTTTTTATTAAAGCGAATTTTCTGTGGTCAACGCCTCCACATCCGTGTCATCCCTAATTTAAACTTTCGATCTGTCGTTATCATGGTGTATCTCCAATTAATGTTAATGGGGGAAATTAAAAGTTTGCTGAATGTGTCTAATTGGTCACGTCAAACTTGATATTGGATGATTTATCTGAATGAGTGATAATGCGGGGTACGTCCTGTTGAAGGTTTATGTACACTTTTTATATTTGATCTCAACGTAACCCATTTATTTATTGGGTGCTATCTGTTGCCTGCGACCTACGTCCGCGTGAAATTATTACAAAAAAATACTACTTCCCTTTTGAATCGGGTTTTGTTACCAATTTCAAGGGTTTTGGTTTTTTTGCATGTTACCCTAATATTTTTCTAAAAAAAAAGTAAAGTAACAGTCCCATCAAAATCGGTCAAGCCGTTTCGGAGATTAGCCGGAACAAACAGACAAAAATTTAAAAAATGACATGGGTTTTGTTATAAGTGCCGTATATATTTTCATACGCATTCAGTAAAAACCTGTTATTTTGATATTACAAACAGACACTTCAATTTTATTTATTTGTACCGATTGTTGTTCAGCATTAAAAGTCAGATGCGTAGTAGAACGTCTAATAAACAGCTACAGGACACTATTGTTGGCCAGAGGTCAAAAACATTTCTAGTCTCAATTAGACTTAAGATCGACCTTATACCTCTTGACACTAAGTATAAGTTAGTGTTAAACTTCTATTCACTTACATTTAGGCCTTTAGCTCAATTGAGTTATTTGAGCTTCAGGCTAGCAAGAACTGAGACAATGACTGTAAACATTTCTACTTCATTGAAGGCTTAAGTACTAAAGTCTAGAATGCGTTGCCTATTTCGTATTTAAGTACCTATATCTTCAGTTTTAACATCTCAGGAGCTCGTGGCAAAACAATAACAGCCACACGGGTCGATCTTCAAGGTTAAGCCGCGCTTGCCTAGTTCGGTCCGTGGATGGGTCTCGGAAAGCACGTTATGCCGTTGATCCTGGATATAATTTGTAGATCTTTGACAGTCGTTACAATAATCTGTGGCCGGATAATCTGAAAACCAGTCTTTCCAAGGGGTATCGTAATTCTCATTACTAATTGGGTTGTGGAGGTCAGATAGGCAGTCACTTTATGTAAAGTATTGGTACTCAGCTGCATCCGGTGAGACTGGATGCCGACCCTAAATTAGTTGAGAAAACGCTAGGCAGATGATGATGATCTTCAGATTTTAATATAACATAAAGTTACTTTGATTTTTTTTTTACCTATTGTGATAACTTGCTTTATGAAATGATCGTGAATGCCAGTTTGTCGTGCTGTGATGGACATAACACCATTATATTTATACCAGCTTGTGGCTTCATCAACGTGGAAGTCGGAATTCATCTCACAGGAACGTATTACCGGAATAAAAATGTCTACTCTTCTGTCATATTTTGTCTAAATCCATTAAGTTGTAAAGCGTGAAAAGGTAATTGAGCAATATACAGAGTAACTAACCTCAACACATTGAAATGGGAGACTATCTGCCAAGACCCAGCGGAAACACTCACTTGTATTTCTGGTTACTGTCCTGACGATTCCATGAGGTATATCCAACAGGGCTGTTTTCCGTGCGCACCCAGGCTGCGGTCAAGCGTTCCATGTTTGGATTGACTTGCCCAACGTTGCGAACCAATCAACACACGGAACGCAGAACGTTATCCTTGCAGCCTGTGTTAACTTGTTAACATTTTGGTGTTTGATTACTGGAATCTGTACATAAAGGGTGTAAATGGATTGCCGCCATGGGATCTGGAGGCGATAGTCCTCGCGCGCCTGCACGAATGGCGCGCGGAGGCACTAAGTCGGTTGGAAACTCCGCTGCCGCGGCAAATTGCCGCTCAGCGGACAGACCTCCGGCGTGATCTCATGGCGACATGGAGAGAGCGACTGTCGCAACCCCGTGCAGGGCACGCCACCATAGTGGCGATAAGTCCCCTCTTTGAGGAGTGGCTAGAGAGGCGCCACGGCGCCCTCACCTACCGCCTGACGCAGGTCCTCACCGGACACGGTTGTTTCGGGAGGTTCCTGCACCGGATCGGGCGGGAGGAAACGCCCGGGTGTTTCCATTGTGAGGATCGTCCGGAGGACACGGTGGAACATACCGTGGAGGTCTGCCCCGCTTGGGCGGAGCACCGTCGTGTCCTCGTTGCGGCGATCGGCGGCGGCGATCTCTCGCGTCCGGCCCTGGTTCAAGCCATGGTCCGGAGCGAGAGGGAATGGGAAGCCGTCACCTCCTTCTGCGAAACAGTCATGCTAGTGAAGGAGGTGGCGGGACGTGAGAGGGAAAGAACCTCACGTCCCAGCCGCCGCGGGAGACGCCCTGGGCGTCGGGGGTCACGTGGTGGCTCCCGGCCACCGTAGGCGCGGGCCTGTGGACGGCGAGCTATGGGCTAGCTCGCCGTCCGGCCGTCTTCTGACGACAGGCCGTGTCGATGGCGCGTTCGTGTTCCACGCGCGCCTCAAAGAGATGTCAGCAACGATGTAGGGGTCTGCAAGGACCGATGCCTGCCAGGGCTGCGGGACTGTTCGAAAGAGATACCGTGGCCCTGGAACACAAAGGGCAAAGAAGGAACATGGATGGGTTTTAGTCAGTACAAGTCTGACACTCCCTTCCGCTCCGCCCAGAGTGGGGGGGGTCATTTGATGATTTCCCATCCGAAAAAAAAAAAAAAAAAAAAAAAGGGTGTAAATAGACCCTTAACACAAACGAAAGGCACTTGTTCTCCCCGTCTTTGCGATCATTTTTTTGTTCTAGACCATACCTGGGAACCTTTTAGTTACGGAGATATTGGGGGTCAAAGTTCCAACTTTTTCATAAGTTTTTTTTTTAAATACATGTTTTTTATGTAAGATTTTTACTTTACACACCTCCACGACCCCCATACTATTCAATCCATCCATCAGCACAATGCTTTGAGTGCTTTCCATCGAGTCCTATCTTAAAACGTGATTTTTCACCCCAAAAAACAAAGTCGATTCCCAGCAATAATTTTTGCGTAAAGTTACTTAGTGTGATTTACAGAATGCTTGGTTGACGGATATGTGAAGGGTCTGTTTACACCCTCTATGTTAAATCAGCTGGTAGACATCTTGAAAGAAATACGGGAAAGTCTGCGTTAGAAGCCGACGAAGGTGAAATAAAAAAAGAAAAGAGCACTTATGTTTGAACCTCCATCCAATAGTGAGTCAAGACGCTTTGAAATTTGTATACCAATAAAGTCGAAAATAGTGCCCAGAAGGCTGGCAGCATTGCCACGCTGGATGGCAATGCTAATTCTTTAGCCGAAAAATAGGCCAGCCCTCTCGCCACGGGAAAGATACAAAAGAAGATACTAAAAGGGTACTCATTACGTTCAGATAGACAGTCGCTCCATGCAAAATACGTGTATTCAGATACATCCGGTTAGACTGGAAGCCGACCCCAACATAGTTGGGAAAAGGCTAGGCAGATGATGCGTATTGTCAACAATTTGCAGGTCGATGGTTCGAAACCAGTCAGGTCCTTTACTTTGTACATTTCACCTTACTGCTCTCAAAAACGGTAAAGGAAAACCCCGTGAGGAAACCAGCATGTCGTATGACAAAAAACTCGAAGACATGCGACCTCGACGAACACCTGTGTCCCAACAGTGGAAACGTTATATATGGCTTATTATGTATGTATAATTATGTATGTTATGTATTCAGTATTAAGGCATTACGGACGACCAATAAATACAATAGGTACCATTTTGTTGTGGTCAGATTTGTAAACAGTTTGCGCTACAGTTGGTAATTTATACGCCATTCAAAATTGATTGGTGATTACAGGATTACAATAAATTATATAGGTATGTACATTGTACAGGTGTATATCAAATACGTGATTAGTTGAATGCCTGCATTGTGGTGCAGTAATGACTAAACTATAAATTACTGTTGGATATTTAAATGTATTTCGTCATTAGTATCGAAATCCAGCAGCTTCACTAAAATGGTGCAATTTATCTAAATCGTGAATGATTACGCCAATAGTAACAGTTTTCTCAATAATGGCAACGATCACTTTGTCTTGTAATTAAATAAATCAACCTACCAGTCTATGACTGCCTCGTTGGTCAAGTAGTCGCAAGCGCAACTGCTGAGTATGAGGTCCTGGGTTCGATTCCAGGGTCAGGTAAAGTGTTATTGGGTTTTTCCATCAGGAATATCTCTGTAGCAGCCACGAAGTCTGGATTTGCGCCTGGTTGATGGCAATAGACTCGCCCCTTACTACATGGTACTTAAAACATAACTGGCGAAATGTGGGTGTACACCTCTGACTAACTCTTCGGGGATTACAAGCGTGATGTTTTGATATGTTATTAAATCAGCCTGTATTCCCATTCCTGTGACATAAGTCATCCCTCAGTGAGAGGCACTTTGTCCTATAATTACTCACGAAAATATCCAATTGTTTGTTAATTCTAAGCCAAACTAACCTGCCTACACTTAAGTTTCCGCATTTCAGTTAATTCCTCCCAACCGCTCTCAGAGACTGCAATTACGAATCTTCATTTTCATTAGGAGCTCAAATGTTCAAGATTCGGTTTAGATATCACCACTATGGCACTGTAAGACGATTATGTAAACTATAATGCCATTACCGACGCTAGGTATGGTGGCTTTACGTAAAACGATAAGCCTGAGGTGAAGCTGCGAGCGCTGATACAACCCAGAAAGTAAATTTCAAAGGAAAATTCAAATAAACGCATGCGAGAAAACGTTTTCGGATGTATTTAACGTGGGTAAACAGAAGTTTTCATTCAGAGAGTACGGGGAATATAATTCAGTATCAGTATTATTAAATTCTTGACTGCAAAGTTGAGTTTGGAGTGACGTCCCGTGTTCTCGTTTTAGATTTATCGCAATTTACTTAGGTAGATTTATGTAAAGTATTTTTATCACTTCTCTGTTTCAGGTAGGGGTTAATACAGGATTGGCATTTTATGTACCATTTTGGTACCTATTTGTGATTTAGCTGTAGTTTTATTATTAATACTCGAAACGGGATTTTACCATGTCTACTGTTTTGTATGAGTTCCCGATATTTCGGCGCTGTTGCAAGCACCATGATCACGGATAAACTGAAGTTATTGCGGGTGGTTTATGAGCAGACAAAACTATGGGTTTATGGGCTTTTTAGCTGTTGTTGTTTCGACTTATTCGTCAACTGGCGATTGTGAAACTCGCGCGTCCGCGCGGTTTGGCACCTTCCGATTTTACCAGTTTTTTTTTCGTCAACTCTCTCCCACATTATAAAGTAAAGTCAAATAAAAACGGATTGAAACCAATAACTATAAATAACTAGCTCTAAGTCATTGTCGGGAATTTAATAAAAAAATATGAAAAGGTAACAATAAAGTTTGTGCTCTATTTTAATAAAGGGCGTATCTGATGTAGTCTTAAATAACAATAACAACTTCAAATATTGACTTACAAATCAAAATGACCTACTAACATCTTTATCTAGGTCATTTTGTGTATTCTTTCTTTCTTGTGACCATGGAAATTAAATACCGAAAATTTTGCTCTCAAAATAAATTTTGAACAGGTTGGTAGGTCATGATTCTCTTGCCCTTATACCTATTAATTCAGTCTTCTCCTTCCATACTTCTCTGTTACTCGTCATCTCATCAGACACCTCCTTTCGTGCCATATCATCCTTCACACAGTCCATCCATCGTTGGATGGACTGTGTGACTCTACTCTTACATTCATACTCAAAACTTTCCCCACGACATTTTCCTAGGTAAGTAAAATTAAAATATTTGTGCACATCGTTAATTACCACAGTTTATCGATAGCTTAGCCGTAATTATTTATTCGTTTTAACTCCGAGCATTACCGAAGACCCTTAAATTAAATCCAACAAAATATTAAAAGGGGCAACCACTGACACAGACAAGATTTCCCACAAACTTTTTAAAATACACAGTCGCATTTCTAGCCGACAAAAGGGTAGGGTTCGCCAATGACAGTATTAATGTCCGATGTGATAAAGGGTGAGCCTATCGCCATTTATCGGACACCGGCCGAAACCCAGGTCAATTGAGAATTTTCCAACAGGAAAATCACATTATCACTTTGTCCGAATGGGGGATCGAACCCAGAACTTTACCAGCTTTCGTATTTTGTTACCACTTGAGACGGGTTTCTTGTAAATTGTATGTTTATGTTATTTATTTATTTATTGGCCTATCTACAATTGTTACACTTTTTACTCTAATAATACAAGCTAAAAAAAAACACACCAAGTGTACAATATGATGCGATAGACACAGCATGCATATGAACAAATTAAAACTATTAACTAATTACGGTCGTTGTACAGTTATAAAAAAGTATACATTCTTAGTATGTAGGCTGTTCACAAATTAAATTATATAGGTTGAGAGAAACATGATTAGGTGTTGTGTTGAATTATTTTGATTATATTTTGTGGACTTGGCGCTTGAATTTTTGTACTGATGTGCAACTAATATCTATAACATCTTCACAATTATTGAGAAGCCTGCAAAGTCTTGGGATTGGAGAGTTGGAACCAGAAACAGTTTTGCGGAAGGGCGGACGTAGCAGTTTGATGGGATGACGCGGGTATTTATGTGGTATGTTAAAACTAAACTTAGTCAAGAGCTGGGGGCAATCTATTCTGCTGTGAAGAATTTTATAGAGGAAAATTAGGTCGTTTTTATCTCTGCGTTTTTCAAGTGAAGTCATTTTAAATTTTTCTAAACGTTTTGCATAGCTCGGAACTTTTTTGGCTATTCCCCCCGAGTAAGCAAGGTGGTTTAAAAATCTTTTTTGAATGCGCTCCAACCTAAGACTATGTGTTGCATAGTGGGGACGCCACACAACCGAGCAGTACTCCAATACGGTACGAACCAGGCAATCATAGAGATAAATTTTAGTTTGAGGCTTGCGAAAACATTTTGCATTCCGAAGTACAAAACCAAGTGTCTTAGAAGCTTTTTTTATAATAGTGTCCATGTGGGGAATGAAAGTTAATTTACGGTCAAGAAAGACCCCCAGATCTCTGATCACATCAACTTTGATTAGGCACGTACCATTCATAGTGTAACTGAAATCAAAGAAAATTGGCTTCCGGGTGAACGTTATTTGAGAACACTTTTTAATATTTAAATGATTGATTATTGAATTTGTTATGGAAATAATCAATAGTGACGGTACTGCCATGCAAGCCTAAAAGCTTGGCTTGCCCTTATAACCTACTGCTCTTCATGACGTTAGGGTTCCAGAATAGTCTGCTAGCCCTAGGGCTTGCCGTGTTGTTGGCTCCTAGGCATGGCACTGATAACCACGTGTACGATTTTTATCAATTCATAACTTTGATTTTGTATCTCTTTGTTGTGTCTTATTATCTATCTTTATCTATACATATAAAATTCAAAGTCCTGACTGACTGACTGACTGACTGACTGACTGACTGACTGACTGACTGACTTATATATCAACGCACAGCCCAAACCGCTGGTCCTAGAGACATGAAATTTGGACAGTGTACTCTTTGTGACGAGTAAGTATCCACTAAGAAAGGGTTTTTCAAAATTCCACCCCTAAGAGGGTGAAATGGGGTGTTTAATTTTCTGTGAAACTTTTTATTCCCTGAGTCGATTGACTTGAAAATTTGTGTATATACTCTTTAGTTAAAATTATGAGATACGTGTATCACAGTTTTTCCAAAATCATCCCCCAATTTAAAATTAAATGTCCTGACTGGCTGACTGATATATCAACCCCCAGCCCAAACCACTGATCCTAGAGACATGAAATTTGGACGGTGAATTGTTTGTGAAGAGTAGATATGCACTAAGAAAGAGTTTTTTGAAATTCTACCCCTAAGAGGGTGAAATGGGGTGTTCAATTTTATGTGGAACTTTTTATTCTCGGAGTCGATTGACTTGAAAATATGTATACATACTCTTTAGTTAAAATTATGAGATACGTGTATCACAGTTTTTCCAAAATCATCCCCAAATTTAAAATTTAATGTCCTGTCTGGCTGACTGATATATCAACGCACAGCCCAAACCGCTGGTCCGAGAGACATGAAATTTGGACGGTGTATTCTTTGTGAAGAGTAGATATCCACTAAGAAAGGGTTTTTTGAAATCCCACCCCTAAGAGGGTGAAATGGGGTGTTGAATTTCATGTGGAACTTTTTATTCTCGGAGTCGATTGACTTGAAAATATGTAAACATACTCTTTAGTTAAAATTATGAGATACGTGTATCACAGTTTTTCCAAAATCATCCCCAAATTTAAAATTTAATGTCCTGTCTGGCTGACTGATATATCAAAGCACAGCCCAAACCGCTGGTCCGAGAGAAATGAAATTTAGACGGTGTATTCTTTGTGAAGAGTAGATATCCACTAAGAAAGGGTTTTTTGAAATTCTACCCCTAAGAGGGTAAAATGGGGTGTTGAATTTTCTGTGAAACTTAATATTCGCTGGGTCGATTGATTCGAAAATTGATGTTCACACTCTTCAATTAAAATTATAAGACATGTGTACCTATCAGTTTTTCCAAAATCATCCCAAATCCAATCCAATCATCATAAATAGGGCTTCGAAGCTCACGTAGAAGGGCGCATGCCGCGCAGTTGCGTGGGGCGTGCGGGGCGCGGGAGTATTTACCTATAACTAAGTAGGTAGGATTTTTCTGAGGTAGACGTGTCTGTGAATATGGTTTATTCCACCGATTTTCACGTTGGCTCGCGATACGGGACATTGATATTAAATATTATGTCAAAGTATTATGTCTATAAATAGATTCCTAATAAATCATTTGATTGGTGTCCCGGTGTGTAATTGATATTACTATGAACAAATATTTGCAATAGCAAGTACACGTAAATCTATGTATGTACTGTACATACATAGATTACTTATTATCCCAGAAGTAAGATTCCGTGGGCAATTCCCGAACTCCACGCGGGCGAAGCCGCGGGCAGAAGCTAGTTAGTTTTATATTTTTACTAGCTGTCTCCCGCGACCTTCGTTCGCGTGAAGTTAGCGGTGTGAAATATACTTTACGACCTATTTTCATATCTATCAAATATACTTAAAAATCGGTCGAGCCGTTTCCGAGGAGTGCGACCACAAACACCGTGACACGAGATTTTTATATAAGATTTCGTTTTTCGGTAGTCTCGAAAAATATGTTTGACAAACTTAAAAAAAACCACGAAATTTCGAAACTTCTTCCAGCTTCTCAAGCAAAATAGGCCAAATAAAACTGCCACGGGTAATAATCATTTAAATCACATATTTTCGTTTACCACAAACGGAACACAACTTATAAGTTCATACCGACTTCACTAAGTGCCGTAACCAAAAAGCCGATTTGCCTTTGATGGCAAACTATGTACTTATACAACCCTTAACAGGTAAGTAAATGTTTGCTCAATGTAATAGCTTTTGATCCTATATTATGTGCCCAAACGAAAAACTAATTACCCTTCAAAAATACTAACGTACGCCTGAAACGGGTTTTTCGGGACAATTGTTAGTGTTTCAAGGTCACCTTCGGGTAGATTAATTAATCCAGTAATGAAGATACAGGTACGTTTTCAATTCTCGTTAATGTTACGGGAGTAAAACTTTTCTAATTATTTCATTAGTGTGTGCTTCTGGTATATACGTTGCGACGTCTAGCGTGTTTTGCTTACGTCGAGTTGGTTTAATTACACAAATAATTAATAGTTGATGTAAGATTTGAATTTCATCAAAAACTTTTTAAGAACTTTCTTTATTTTCTTGGAAACTAACTTAAATGTTTTAAAATCTGTGTTTCAATGAACGTGTCGATTAATTTGAGAATTGTAACGGGAGGTGAAAGATGATAAATTAAATTGTGTAGTTTTACAGAAAAAAATAAACTGTCAAAGACAACGTGTGTTTGTCTTTGTTTTGTATATGCTTTTAACTTATGTAATATTATGAGTCTATAAGAGCAAATTCGGTCTGGCCAGTCATATTATAAGGGCACACCACACGGAAGGAAATAGAATTAAAGGGTCGCCGTTACCAAAGTCGGTAAGGAAGACTATATGTATATATTATGAGTCTGTAAGATAAAACATTTTGTTCAAAGTTTTATCTTACAGACTCATAAGTTTTCGTTCGTTAAAATTGTAGCAGGCTTCCTGGAAGTATATTTTTGAGTAAAACTTGTACCTACGCTTAATTTGCCAGGCTCTGTCGTGTATTAAGTTTCGATTATGCAAGTTTTCAGGAAATATCTCACCAACTTGTTAAACATGTATGATGAAAAATTAAATAGAGTACAAAATTCACGAGAATAACCAAAGCAGTTTATTTACCTAATGTTTTACTAGACGTAGAGATATTTCCAGAAACCACCTCTATTAAATAAAATACTCCTTACTGCGGCAACCCAGTGTTAAAGTTTCGACCGTTCTACTGTCAAATAAAAAACACAAACACTATCTTTTAAACGTTCTACAACCAAATTATCCCACGTACGCCGCAATGAAACAGCCATATAACCCAAGGAATTGGCAGTTTGCGGGGAAAACCGAACAAAAAGGACGTGTGAATGTGACAGTGGGCAGTAGGGGAACGACACCCATTCTCGTCACCTGTCGTGCTCTCAATTGCAACGTCCACGAAGTTTTGCACGCAAACAATCCTGCGTTCTGCGTCGCGACACGGGACGTTAATAGAAATGGTCCATTAGAAATGTTGGAACGTTGAACGTTTTTGTTTGATATTGTTCTTTGTTGACTTTTGTTAGTTTATTTAAACGTTGAAAAGTTTAATATTTTATTGTAAAAACCTACTGTTGCATACATACTTATACGAAAATATTTTTGGGAGGCAATCATCATCTTCCTAGGTTTTTCCCAACTGGGCTAGAGTGGGCTTCCAGTCTAACCAGATGCAGCTGAATACTGGTATTCAGCCGCAAATATAAAACACAAATATTTTTCAAACTTTCTTTGGGACTAGCTTTTGCCCGCGGCTTCGCCAGCGTGGATGTCGAAAAATATCCGATTACTTACCTTCATACCCCTTTTTAACCCTTCGGGGTTAGAATTATCAAAGACGCTGTAACACATATAAATTAATTTTCAGTCGTCAGCCTAAACAATTTGAAGATCCTAACTTCAAAACTGACGGACTTTCATATAAACTTCCATCCCCTATTTTACCCCTTTAGGGTTAGAACTCCCAAAAATCCTTTCTTAGTGGATACTTACTCTTCACAAAGAACACACCCTCCAAGTTTCATGTTTCTAGGACCAGCGGTTTGTGCTGTGTGTTGATATATCACCCAGTCAGTCAGTCAGTCAGTCAGTTTACCATTTTATATAATTATATAGATATGAGGTGGCGCAGGAGAAGAGTACCTGGACGGACATGGGTAGGATTGTCCAGTAGGGAGACATACAAGGCTTTTAAAAAATATATAAATTGGCATAACTTTACTTTCAAGCCATCTGCACCACTAAACCATATAGCATATTAAATAGTACTGGTAGTAGGTAGTTTCAAAATTAACCAGAATTTTCACATGTTATGAAAATAAAATTTAACAGTGTTGAATTTATAAACCAAAATTTTCCACTAGCAATGACAGACAATAATCCCTATATGCATACCGACGAGGCCACAATTCCCTCAGACCACATCGTGGTGGCATTCTCTGCTCAAATAAGCGTTATAACCGTAAATGTTTGAGCCCTATTATTAGTTTCATCAATTTATATTAAAAACTACTTAAACCTACTCGTGGATGATAAAAGGATACCTACAGGGAAAACTAGGTTTTGTCTAAACCTTCATTAATACAGTATTATTACCATCAAAGTAATAAGTACTTATTTATTAGGGATCTACTTGCTTGGTTTTGTAAACCTCGACTATAATTTCATTGTTCATAAGTTTTGGAAGAGATATGAAATATGAGGTGTGGTGGTGGTGGTGGTGGTTGATGATGAGTTTTGTTTTGGTTTTGGGTTTTGGTTTTGGTTTTGTTTTGTTTTGGTTTTGTAAGTTTTGGTATGTGGAAGGAGGGAAGGGAGGCCTTTGCCCTGCAGTGGGACAATATAGGCTTATAATAATAATGATATGTTTTAATAATTCATTTATAATTCCATTAATAATATAAATTACCTACTTAGAGTATTGTAAGTGTATTTTTTTTCTCTCTCTGAATAATTAATTAATATTGGTGTACTAGTCACGTTATGATATAATAATAATAATATTAAAATTTCAATATTTTAGTACATGTGAACTAATATAAATTGTAAGATCTTTATGTACCTACCGTATACTCAGAAATAAATGATTAGAATATCATTTATTTCTGAGTATATTCTAATATTTTTGTAAAACTTTATGTCTAACACGATTTAGGTATTTTCACTAATATTACACAGAATGAACAAATTATAAAAGAGAATATCTTCACGTCAGTACACTTAAATAATTCGATGCTTAAAACTTTTACAAAGCAGATGTATTAACACAAGTCTTATACAGGGTATTTTAGGGATCCGTAGCCAAATGGCAAAAAAATCAATGTATCGTCCTGTCCGTCTGTCAGTCCGTGTGTTTTATAAAATTAGCCATGAATGTCCCACAAAGCCAATGCCGTTATATCTTACCTCTCTATTGTACTCTTCACGTGCATTACCACGAAACAGAAAAATCTTAACGTAATATAATAAGTTCAGCCTTACCTTTTCTATTTCGTAACAACATTAATAACATAGACAAGAGGCTCCTTAAAACGTCCGCCACCCTATGACGTAATTAATGAAGAAAATGTTTGAATAATCTCGACTCGATGCTCGACGTGGAAGGAAAGGCAAACGTTGGAGATAATATCTGTCTCGCAGGTATCGAAATAGTTTTTAAATAGTCAAAGTATCGATAAGGCGAAACTTGTCATAAAGGGGGTTGGTTGATTATACAGGGTGTAAACATACCCTTCACTAACCCGTCAACCAAGCATTCTGTACATCAAACTAAGTAACTTTAAGCAAAAATTATTGCTGGGAAACGACTTTTTATTTTGTATGGAAAATAACGTTGTACGGTAGGACTCGATGGAACACACTCAAAGCATTGTACTGATGGATAGATTGAATAGTACGGGCGTTGTCCAGGTGTTTAAAGTAAAAATGTTTCATTAAAAACATGTTATCGCAATGACGGGGAGAATAAGTGTGTTTCGGCTTCATTAAGGGTCTATTTACAACCTTTCTTAAAAATTAGGATTTGTTCGACAAATGCTACCTTACATATTATGTATAACGGAGTTAAATCAAAAAGTACAGTCTTGTATGATTCATGAAGATTTTTGCGGAATCAACATTAAATATTGAAATCGCGTAACCTTTTATTGTTGATTTTATTTAAAACTCCTCTAGCAAATTTAAAATATGAACTCGGTTAAAAAGTAGAATACCTATCTAGCTCAATTTAAAATGAGTAGGTATGAAACTGTATCCTCTCAAGTATTAATAATATCCGTCATTCCGGATAAAACAGGGATACTGCGATACTTAATCAAGTATCTAGACGCTCGATTTATCACGTCACATCACTTTATTAGAAAGATACTTTAAAAATCTATAAAGCTCGTTAAACCTTTTACGGAAACCACAACTATTACAGCATTTACTGCAATTAATAGCTCAATAAATCTTTTCACGAAATATTTCGCGGTATGTTCCGAACGTTTCCATCGACATATGCCTTCGGTGTGAAAAATGGATGATGTTAACTCGGAGCGAAACGCGCTGCAATAACGTTTCTGACCAATGAGATAGCTTAGCATTCGTCATCATCACATGACGTGACCCACACACGTACTACACACATGTTTGTCAAACAGAGAACTTTACGACTTAGAAAACATAAAAATATCAGTTTCCGTGTGTGTGTGTGTGTGTGTGTGTGTGTGTGTGTGTTGTGTTGTGTATGTGTGTTGTGTTGTGTGTGTCTGTGGATGAGTGTACTCGATCACAAGGATTAAACTTGAGATTGAATCTAGTAACGACGTTCCAATTTGATTGTTTCCAATTGATTATCACAAATATTTTCCACTTGAAAGGTTTGATTATAAATTTCAATCCAGGGATACCTCAAAAGTGATAACGGCCTGAAAAGCCAGTCGATACCACTAAGCCGGCCTTTCCGTTCGCCTTCAATAGGGAATATCTTTAAACTCCATATCGGTCGAAATTATCTTATCAGTTTCATAGTTCAATAGGCAGCTGTAATTTCATCAAGCATGTCCATCAGAGCTTTCGCCACGGACTAACAGTTCTTCCAATATCCTCTGGCTTTAGGAATTAACGAAGACAAAGGTGGACTAAAACGGAATAAAAAAAAAAACTCATTTCCCAGTGCTCCGAAATCGAAAAGTGGACATCAAACGTGCTTTTCATGTCCATCATTGAATGAAATAGTCCTGAACACGTCTTTTACATTGCAAATATAAAAAAAAACTCTTCTGTCATAGACCTTTTTTGGCGTTTTTATTACACGCTATGAGCTATGCTGCGAATTTGATTCGTTTGCGCTTTGCAATCGACAGGTAGGGACTGAAAAAAAATAGGAATTGTATTTCGAATCGCTTTCCATCAAAAATATGTATATTCATAGTTGTTCCGATTTTGGAACTGTAGTGTAAAAGTTTTTCAGACGGAAGTATTTTTATCAAAAAGCATTTTTATATGGAACAACTTATGATTTTAAATAGTATTAGACTCATTTTATAGCTAAGTGGCGTGCAATTGGTAATGATGATGAAATCATAATATAATCAGCATTATGCGTAGTACTTTAAAAAATACCTTACCCGTAAATCCAGGATGGATAGAAACCATTTTGAGGTTGAAATACTAGTTTTCTCCAACCCGGGGGGGGGGGGGGGGATAACCCCCCCTTTTATGGATGAGCATGAAATCTTTTCGTATACTATCCTAGGCTACTCACAGTTTCACAAACGTAAAATATTTGTGTCGTAAGTTTACTTTTTTGAAGCTCAATATTAATTATGCGACACAAAAACACGTATCTCCGATCCACGATGTGTGCCGACCGCTGCGACCGTGTGTCCGTTATCCAGTGGGCGCATTAGCGACTCTGACAGTTCATTTATCTTATTTGCAGCTCGGTTAATTAAGTCCTCCCCACAGAGGTGTCGTAATTTCGTTGCTGATTTGTTAATTTTCTAAATATGTCAAGAATAACACATTTGGATTCGGGTTGAGATATGATGGTTGGTGGTGGATCGTCTGTTCAAAACAGATAAAATTAGATGTCTCAAAATGTGCACGTATTGCCTAAAATTTAATTTTAGATTTTACTAATCAAAGCTTTCAACCGATTAAGGGTTTTTGATAAAGTATTACCTTCAATATAAGCCTTATAAAAACCGCTATCTACAGTGATATAATTGAGAAGTAAAGTTTATACTTTACTGTTTCGGATCTACCAATTCGATTCCGAAAATTCTTTCACTAATGAGAATCTACATTATCCCCGAGTGTCATAGGCTATATTTAATACGTTGCCGTGGGATAATTTCCAATATAACGCGAGCGTACACGCGGGCAAGATCTAGTTATTTATTAAACTACAACAGTCGAAAAACAATTTGCTTTAAAAAGTTAAAAATATTTCAGATTGAGACAAAGTTGAAAGTTTACATAATAGGTATTTTATGAGATCGCTGTCTCAGTCTTGGAAGACTTTATTTAAATTTCAAATTTCAGGTACTTTATTTATAAAATAAATATTAAATATACCAAAAATTCATAATATTTTTTTGTGTACAGAAGGCGTTATGTGACGGCCTTTTAGAGTCTGTCTTTTGCACCTTTTAATTTTGTAGACCCTCAAGTTGTCTTTGGTGTTATTAATTTTATTTTAAAATTTTATGTAAAAACATGTTTTGCTGAACCACCATAAAATGTTGTGTGGTTGTTTATATTCATACACCAAATGTACCCAGTCCTCATTTCTTTGTGAAACTCAATCCAAACAAATTAATATTTTTCCGAAATAAATTTCATAACATCGCGCCTATTTTTCAAAGAGGGCTTGATGGAATAGGATTCGTGCCTATTACCACCAATTGGGCATGAATTCAGGCTCCGGGCTTCCACAAAATAAATCCTGGAGGACAGGCCCGGTAACTGGAATCTGACCCAGGACAACGTGCTCAGTGTAATTCTTGTTACCGCTAGACCAACGATGCTTAAATAAATATTTCTAATGGATAAGTACGCTTAAATACAATCCTTTAGAAATAAAACATAGTACAAAGTCATAATACAAAATTCCACAGCATTTACAAGTATCAATTACCATCCAGGCAACAACATTAACCCAAAGGCTCACTTAATCTAATATTAATTATAATATTGCGGTATTAGATGTAATCCAAATGGTTTGTTAGTGCAGTAATAGCGCCACCCAAACCGGTGCTTTCGTTCTGGTTAGGTAATCGAATACTTAGCATTCAGCAATTACGTGCAGATGGGAATTTAGACCAATTCCATAGAGTAGGCAATGGTGACAGATGGCTCAATTAGGTATAATATGTTATCTTTTGCAGGGTCAGTTTTATCAAGTTTTCACTGCTGTGAATGAGCACAGCATACAGCATGCAGCATGTGCTGTGTGTGTGTGTGTTGTGCTGCTGCTGTTTTGAATGAGTTCTCACCGTAAAAAAACTACGGTTTTGTGGTATAACTATGGTATTAAAGTCTCTGTCTTTAGCTCTATAAGTAATATACCTGCTTGGGTACTGGGCGATTGTAAATGAGACAAACATTAAACAGCATAACAATAAAAAAAAACCTGAAACAAAAATAAACAAAGGTACATATCTGTTTTAGAAAAAAGTATATAAAAAGATCATAAGAATGTAGACACAAAGAAATTTTCGTCATAACCCTCTCATGGTAAGCCTCTTCACATCCTTTTAATAGTTTATGAGAATACTTTAAGCGGCTACAGAGGAATGCGTCAGGGAAAAATAATCTCTTTTATTTGTCATTATATTATTCATAATTTCACGGGACCGGTCAATGTGGCGATACTTGGGGGAGGGCTATGTCCAGCAGTGGACGTCTTTCGGCTGAAATGATGATGATGATAATATTCATTTTGGTCATTCAGGGCATTAGGGGGTTTGAGCATTTTTAACTTAGTTTTGACTCACACAAAACGTATTTTTACAATATTCTGTATAGAAGGTCTATAATGGCCCTTAACGAAGCCGAAAACCACTTATTCTGCCCGTTAGTGTGACCATTTTTTGTACCATTCCTGGACCATTCTAGACCATTCCTGGGAACCTTCTAGTTACGGATATATTGAAGATCAAAGTACTCCTAACTTTTTTTTTTAATAAATTTTTACTCGTTGTAATAAATTTAACTTAAAATACCTCCATGATGACTCTAGTACTATTCAACGCGTCAATGAGCACTGCGTTCTCACACCAAAACGCAGTGTTACGTAGTTTGATGTACAGAATGCTTGGTTGACGGCTTCGTGAAGGGTCCGTTTACAACCTGTATATAGTTTTTTTTTTAAATAATAGTTCATAAGCATTAGAAGTGTCCACAATGTGAGGTGGCGGGACGTGAGAGGGAAAGAACCTCACGTCCCAGCCGCCGCGGGAGACGCCCTGGGCGTCGGGGGTCACGTGGTGGCTCCCGGCCACCGTAGGCGCGGGCCTGTGGACGGCGAGCTATGGGCTAGCTCGCCGTCCGGCCGTCTTATGACGACAGTCCGTGTCGACGGCGCGTTGGTGTTCCACGCGCGCCTCAAAGAGATGTCAGCAATGATGTAGGGGCCTGCAAGGGCCGATGCCTGCCAGGGCTGCGGGACTGTTCGAAAGAGATACCGTGGCCCTGGAACACAAAGGGCAAAGAAGGAACATGGATGGGTTTTAGTCAGTACAAATCTGACACTCCCTTCCGCTCCGCCCAGAGTGGGTGGGGTCATTTGATGTTTTCCCATCCGAAAAAAAAAAAAAAAAAAAAAGTGTCCACAATGTACAAAAGAGACTTAAAAGTTAATCAGCTTCCAGTCTAACCGAGTATGACAGTATCTTGTTGTTAGATGTTCGAGCTTCTGATTACTCGTAAAGACTGTCAAAGATCTACGAAAGACTGCCGACCTGTACGACTGTCATTATTTAGCCACGAGGCTCTCAAGTAAAAATGGACTTTATTAGCTAAGAATAAGCTCGTTCCAAAATTGGGCTTAAGTGAGTTAGGTAACTTAACAGCACCAATCACATCGATCACTCTTAGTCTTTGTACCAACCACAGCACAAACCTCAGATTAAATACGCGCTAATTAGATTTAGTAATTACATTGGTATTTGATAATTAGCTTAGGAAGTATGAATGGCGGTGTAGACACCGGTTTTAAAGTAAATAGAAATTGGTACTTTTAGCGGCATTAACCTACCTACCTTTACAAGGAATTTGAAATAGTGATTGTTTTCTTCTCACTAGTTTCATAAATAGTAATCATAATTTATCCAATGCATATAACAACATAATACCACGCCTGTAATCCCCGATGGGTTAGGCAGAGGTGCACCTTATAGTTGACCCAAATTTCGCCAGTTATGTTTAATTCCTATGCAAAAGGGGGCGAGCCTAGCATATATAGGGTGACTGGTAATTAGTGACAGATACTTAAACACGTTTTTGTACTCATGATAAAAAACAACTTTCCCGAAGACACATTTCACTTTTATCACAAAAACGGGCTTGCAAGCCGCGCAGGTGCTCTGCCTGCCCACTGTTGCACAGAACGATAGTAATGAGACAGAACAGCATCACGCGGCTAACAGCTGATAGGTCAAAGGCGCGCGCGCGCGAGTTTTATACAGCTGTTGTGTTATTGTGATAAAGGTGAACGAGTATAAAAAATGTTTCCTTATGAAAGTTTTTTCTTATCACGAGTACAATCACGTGTTTAAGTATCGGTCACTAATTACCAGTCACCCAATATAATAAGTCTAGAAAGTATTATAATCAGCACAATTTAAATTCCTTCGTCCCAACAATTAATTGGCATCACATAAAACCGAAGAATAATTGAGCATAAAGAATGAACTTTTAAATTCATTTCAGGTCTTTGGAAAGTATCAAA